>CM077163.1:108644922-110024614 GCA_039583875.1 Platanthera guangdongensis
AACTTATCAAAAGCGATAGACGACGGCTAAGAGTTCCTTTTTGTTGTCATGTAATTTTACTTGTGCGGAAGTGAGCGTCTGCTAGCGTAATAATTGGATGAAAATCTTTTCTGCGCGTTGGCCAAGAACGGCACCTAAGGCAATATCACTAGCGTCACACATAATTTCGAACGGAAGGGACCAATTAGGGGCCACTAAATTGGTGAAGTGATAAGTTTTTGTTTTATTAAATTAAAGGCGGACCGCATTCGCTACTAAAGATGAAACGAAATCCTTTTCCAAGAGGTGATTAAGCGTGTTGATGCACGAAAAAACAAAAAGGGGGGTCGGGCACCACCAGCTAACGGTTCGAACACCGGGGAATAGAGAGATTGCGAGTAGTGATCTACTAAGCGGGTGAGGGCAGGAAGAACAGCAGGGCCGTGAGCTACGGCACAACAGACTTCGCCTGTCGCGGCTGAATGCCGCTCTTGAGACGGGCTTTTCCTTGATTGAAGAAAGACTTGGTTACAAGTGAAAGGAAAAGGTTGACAAGAGCAGAGCAAGGGGGAGTCCGCAAGCACAAGATTCGAGTCCGCTGCCTTTAACAAGTAGGCTCCTGGATCCGAGTCAGCGTGCCCTGGTGTGCACCACCTCCCCCTATTTATAGGATAGGGGGCCTGTCCAAACACGCTGGGCTAAAATAACCGGCTGCCCGGGGTACAGGAGAACCGGGCAGCGGTGACAGGAAGCAAAAAATAAAAGAACACGCCAGTCCGTGCAGAAGGGGCGGACTGGGCTCGCGGACTGGAGCTTCCACTGCTGCTGGGCGCGATCCTGCTGGAGGGCGGCGGCCTGGGTGGATGAGACACTGCGTCCGCCGTTGTAGAGAATCTGATATCCAATTCATGGCGGACTGAAGCGAAAAGATCCTTGAGTCCGCTGTTGGGTACCATCCTTGGTGGCCGATTGGTTCCTCTCCAGACTGGGCGGACTGCCAACTCGAGTCCGCAAGTGTTGAAAGGGGGTGAAAGTCCACCTAGTGTCGGCTATGTGCTCTATGGGGGGATAGGTGACGTGTGGTTCTTTTGCGGAATTTACAGATGTACCTGCACAATAAAAACAACAAACACAGCACACAGAAAACACAGCAAATTTATAGTGGTCCCCGACTTGGGTACATCCACTTTCCCCCTTCGACCTATCTCCCCAACAAGGGACGACTCGGTCACTTCACCAACGGGATTGAAATCCAATCCCTTCACTAACGGAAGGAGCCCTTCACACGTGAGAGTCAACACTCCCACAAATCGGGTTGCACCCAACCCTTACAACACGGAACAAAAGTTCCTTTACAATAAAATAAAAGTAGAATGTACACGTGATACAAACTTCTCTTGGAGACTTCGGTGTTCCTCTTTGTTCGACGACGTGTTCTTGAAGTCGATGAAGAGTCTACGACCTTGGTCTCTCTTGGAGAAGATCTCCCCGGAACCGGCGGCGGCACACGAGCGGCGGCTAGCTTCGAGATCGGCGGCTACGATGAAGAGTGGCTGCAGAACTTGGAGATCTAAACTTCGTAGCGAAGCAAGCTAGGTCTACCAACGGTCACTCTAGGATCAGTCGTCTCGATCGATTCGGACGGGGGAGTTTTTCCCGGTCAACGAATCGAGAGACAAGAGATCTCGGATAGACGCGTGAGACACAAGCCTTGCTAAGCTTCTGTCACGGAGATCGGGAAGAAGAGTGATCAGCAGCGGCGACCACTTGACGCGAGCGGCGGCGGCGGAGCGAGTTCGCGGATTTAGGGTTACGTCGCCGCTTGTTTTTCTTTTTCTCTTATCCGTATCATTACTGTTCAAAAGTACCTGAGTATAAATACTGTAGGATTCTCAAATATGACCGTTTGTGGGACCCACAATTGAGATCCCCAAAATCCGGTTCAAACAAATCCAGAAGCAGAATTGGTTCAGCAGCATTCTGAGAAAACGCCAAGTCAAAATCGTCGAGAATCTCAGACGATTCTCGACGAATCGGCGAGAATCACCAAGTGATTCTCGACGATTCGTCGAGAATCGTTTGTGATTCTCGTCGAATCACTTGTCGATTCTCAACGAATTTTACTTTACACATGGGCTGCTTGACCACTGGTTCGGCGGGAATCACAAGTGATTCTCGCCGAATCTTACTTGGCACCGTCTTGAGATGGCCAAAAGGAGTCGGCGAGAATCACTAATGATTCTCGTCGATTCGGCGAGAATCACTAGTGATTCTCGCCGAATCGGCGAGAATCACTTGGTGATTCTCGTCGAATTTGCTTGGAAGATTTTTCGTCTTCCACCCCAGGAGCTGCTCCTTGATCCTCCATGCTCCTTGTCTTCTCTTGCATATGAGCGGCCCTGTGCTTGAAAATAAGTGCACTCCAATAGAGAGAGTACACGTAGGCCAACACACTGATCTGCTCAACGAGGGATTACGTCGTGCAGACCCGTGTATATTGACCTACTGCACCCTGACATTGGTGTGCACTTAGCGTGGAGAAACTACAAGCACAACTGGAAATGTTTCATCAAATACATTGTGAATTCATCTTAGCTTGACAGGGGGCTTCCTCAAATCTAGGTAATCGTGGATACAATACCCAACAATCTCCCCCTATTTGACGAAGCCAAAACCCTACTAGCTAAGATGAATAACACCTATCAAATAATAATAATAGCATTTAAAGATTAAATATGCGACACAAGGGAATATATGCAATCAGAACAGGACTTGAGTCATTCACACATTCAAGTATATATATATATACCAAGAGAAATATATTCACATGAAAGTCAGAATTGTTCACACGACAGTAATAATTGTTAAATGTTCTTAATACACCGTGACCAGCTATAATATAATGACTATTTGTCCTTAGCTCCGTCACCCTTAAGAGTTTGCGCCAAGTACTTTTTGCTCTGCCTTTCCATGTATTCCTTGGGCTTTGGGTAGTACCTAGGAGGAGCAACTTTGTCTGGATCCTTGTTGTTTCTGAAGAAAATGTTGCGTTTCGCTTCAAATGCTTTGTGTGTCTCCCATTCATACTGGCTATATGCTTCATTTCGATTTATCTCTCCTCTTTCTTGCAGCCGGAAGGTGTCTAGGATGATGTTCCTTGAGACTGGGCTCCACCTTTCGTTTCTTACCTCCTCCTCACTTAGTCTGATCCTCTTTTGAGTTGGTGTCTCCTTTGATGTCCCTTCCTGAATTTTCCTCTTTCCCCTTGCTTTAGCTAAGGCCTCCTGGTCAAACATGCTTCTCAGCTTAGATTTGGAGATGGCCCTAGCGTCAGCTTCATCAGTGAAAATATCAGCAGCACTTGTACTTACATTCTCAGCAATATGTACTTCCTCGGCAGCCATAGAAGTCTCAGGAGCCTGAACATCCGGCAGGTTGGTCAGGTAGGACGACTCATAACGTGCCCAGTGCCTGTTGTAGCATCCACCAGCAACTCTCATAGACGTAGTTGCTTGATTTCACAAAGTTTGCATCCATTCTTTTCTGGAGCTCGGCCATCTTAGCGATATACTCCTTCTCCCCCTTTTTGGCTTCTTCAGCTATGCAATTGGCATATGAGTGCAAGGAGTCATCAATGTGCTTAGTTGTCTTGCTGAATTCAGTGACTAGGGCCTGCTGATTTGCATTTAAAGTGACCATGTTGCCATCAATTTCTGAATATTGTTGGCCACAACGTGTGCGTTCTGATTGACAACAGCCAGAGTATCAGTAGTCTTTTTCAAGCCGGCCATTAACAGTGTGACAGCTTCGCCGGCCGCAGTATACTTTTCTTCGAATTTCTTTTCCATCACATCCAGCTTATGGTTGATTTCCACCATATTTTTCAACATGAGATCTTCCGAAGTCTTGATCTTTTTCAGCAGTGTTTTATGAGCTGTATCAAAAGAATCTTTAAGCTCGTTCACTATTCCTTGAATGACAGTGATGGTGTGAGTGGCCAGCTCATCTCGTAGTGGAATACCCGGAGGCACCTCTTGGCCTTGCTCTGGCTCGGCAGCAGAAGCATCAGTAGAGCTGGATACAATCACAGCCTCTATGGGAGGAACGTTGGTGGCCTCATTTACCTCCCCCTCCACTGGTGCAGACTTATCAGTAGGAGGTTCATCAGTATCTGGAGATTCAACCACTTCATGGCCCTCACTGACCTCGTCCTCTCCGTCCTCATCCAAAAACTCATCCATATCAGCATCTTCTTCCACTTCTTGATCAGCAGAGTCCAGTGTTTCAGCTTCAGTTCCGAGGGTGTTTCTGTTCAGGACCTCCTCATCCTCCAACCCAGGTTCACTTTCTTCATGAACTTCTGCCACCGCATCCCTTGCCACCTGGGCGATTTCAGATATTATATCCAGATGAGTGGGTAGAGTCTCCCCCTCGATTCCTGCAGTCACAGTATCAGGAATTTCACGGGGGGAGGATACTGGAGATACTTCCTCTTGCTCTTCCACAGCCGGCTGCCCGATGCGCCGCTCCCATCGATCAAATACAGTAGCATCCATCTTTTTCAAGTAATGTAGAGGAACTCCTTTGCTCATGTCGAATTTATCTCCGTTGAGCTGGTTGAGATATAGACTGATGATGCGGCCGAAGCTCGGAGTGCCCAGAGTGTCCTTGATCTTTTGAAACATCAACTCTCCCCAGTTGAACCTCTTTCTGCAGACCACGGCTATGAGAATTTTGAACATATCTCCGGAGATATGATCATGGGAGCCTGGCTTACAGATGAGTACTTTTCCTATGATGTCGGATAGGAGCTTCCCTTCTTCATTCATCTCTTTTCGTTTTACTGATCGTGTGCCTCTGGGTAGACCGCAGAACAGGAGGGTTCTGGCTTTGTCCTCGTCCTCCAAATAGTCTTCCTGCTCCGCACTTGAGAGCTGCAGGTAGCGTGTTAGCTTACTGGCAGACATCTTTACTTTAGTCCCCGCCACCTTGCTCTTGATGATGGAGTCTCGGTTTCGAAGCCTTGCTGTAGAAAAGAACTCCAGCACTTCTTTATCTAAGACTTTGCAAGGATGCTCCAATATGAAGGTTAGCCCGGCTTCTTCCAGCATGAGAACGATGTTCCGGAACTCGTCCGAGGCATGAGAAAAACCAGTGCGAACCAGTTCGCAACCAGAAATCAAACCTGCGGTCGTCCTTGGGGCCATTGAGGATCTAGAAAGAAGCCCGACTCTAAACATTAGTGAACATTCAAAAGGAGAACATCACTTGGGGTTCGGCCTTGGAGCCATTGAGGAGGAGGTTACCTAAAGGATTACTCGCAGGAGAGTTGACGAGCTTCGGGAAAATCCGCGGTGGAGAGAAGAGTGTCCCGAGGTGTGCGGCCTTGCTAGCACCTTGCGGAGAGAGGATGGTCACACACAGCAGCGATTCGACGGCGTCGACAAGAGCGTCGGAAGTGCCCGTGCGCGAGTCGGCGAGTTCGCGGAAGTGCCCGTGCGCGAGTCTTGGTGAGTTCTCTTGCGCGAGGGTCGTCGGGTGTGTTCTTGCGCGAGTCGAGAGGAAGGCGAACGGGCGACGGCTGTGAGAGGGATTCGGTTTCGGCGGGATTTATATCAGTCGTCGGGATTCGTAAGGAAGTCGAGCGGTCGGGAGCTTCTTCGGCGGGATTTGTCTAATTCGGCGAGATGTAAAATGGGTCGGCGGGATTCGGAGTAAATATTGATGTTTTTCTTGATTACTTTGGGAAGCATTGCACCATTTTAGATTTTCCAATGTCAAGTTACTAAAAGGAATGATAAATGCAAGTATATTCTAAAGTCAATCTATTTGAATTTTACTGAGGTTTTTGCAAAGTCTTCTAAATGTCAATTGTATGTTGTCGAAATTTACAACGACATGTCCTCGAATGTCAAGTTAATACAGGATTAATACATACATGTTTGTTATAACGACACTTTATTAGGATTAGAACGAGACCTCTTCAGACCCTTCTTGATGTCAACTGTGATGTGTCAAAATTCGCAATGACATATCTTTGTTATACTTTTATCGATGTGTAATGGTTTGCATGCCTCGAGGTAATCTCTCCTTAAAGGTGCACACATATATGATAAGCATAAGTATACTTATACACAAGGATAAATATATATATATATATATATATATATTTAATTTGAATGAGGATGCATCATGACACAAGTCCTTGAACTGATCAAAGTTACCTGGGATAAGGAGAGTCATCGTCTTAGTCCCACATGTAGAACATATCAGTAGCTTAAAGTGATTATGCTCAACAGGTAGCACGTCTGTTATTGTAGGCGCTTGTTCCAAGTTAGCCTTGAGCCACGTACTGTCTAGTTCCCAAGTATTCACGGGGATCTAGACTACCCTGCAAAACAGAATTACTTTACCTTAGGAACCCAAATCATATTGGGTCCTAGGTTTCTATTAGCATGAACACGCAACTGCCTTCCGTGAGAAAACCTGTCTGGAAGACTGCCTCTGTCCCTATAATGTGGAGAAGCCCTTGCTGTGGGCACAGAGAGGTTGTGCCAACAGTCAATGGCAAAGTGTCCCACTTTGCCGCAGCACCAACAAGAGTGAATGTTGTATCGCCGTTTTTGACCTGATCTAGTGACTGATGTAGTCACGGTCCTAGGTCTCAAAGGGATAGGGCATGTTCTTGTTGCACAAATTCCTCTTCCATCGAGGCATGATGAAGGGTGGAATGAATGCATGATGTGAGCGTTATGAGGCCGAGAAGGTGGTGCCATTCTTTCAGGCATCTTCCTTGCTGAGGCTCCATGACGCCTGACATCATGACTTCTATTCTCCCTATCCCGTGTCCTTGAATGGAGAGAATTCTTCTGTGAACCAGGACCTGCAGATCCACACTTTGTTGTGGCAGTGGCCGTGAATACAAAGGGCTCAGAATGAGCCTTAGGTATTTCTTCATGGGTGGCCATGATGCCTCTTGCACTATGGACATTTCCACATGGGGACAACTCACCCTTACAGTGACCACAATTATTCCTGTGGTCATACCTGAAGGCATGATGAGTTGCCTTCCCGCTTGGAGTGGGAGGTCGGAACACCGTTTCCCCATTTCTCCATCCCTGGATAATCCGGGAGATCCACCCGGTTTCTTGTTTTCTCTTTATAGCATCAACTTTGGAGAAGTTGGATACTATACGTTTCTCATTTTCTAGACTATTCTCTAGAGCTGAGATCTTAGAGTCCTTGACCTTGTTGGACGCCAATTGGAGAACCAACAAGATCTTCAGTTGAGCAATCTCTCGAGCTTGCTCCTCAGCAAGTAGATTGCTTTCCTGAAGGGCTCTCTTCAGGGAATCAGTATCTTCTGGAGGAGAGCAGTTTCTGTCTTCAGAAAAGTCAAAAGATGTGGGACAGGATGAAGATGATACCTGCTCATCTGGGTTATTGTCATTAGAATCAGTGACCAATGTTTCGTCCTCGTCGGAGCTGCTTTCCTCACTATCGTCTTCAGTCTCTGACAAGGATACTGGAGCTCTGATGCAATCCGAAGGATCTTTGCATTCATCTTCAGAAGTGAGAACCCCCACATAAGCTTCATCCTCAGATTGGCAGCAAATTTCAGCTTCCTCTGACCCCCCATCAGCTCTGAGATCATCATCCATAGAGATTTAGCCGTTTTACATTTTTCCAACCTGGAGCGAGAGGCTCCAGACCAGACATCCATAATAATTTGTCGAATCCTCTGGTCCAGTTGGAAAAATGAGAGTTCCATCTCTGTCATCTCAGGGATGCACACGGGCACTTGGGTCCCCGAGTCGGTGGTCTTCATGGGGATAAATGGACCCTCTTCCAGGATGAGGGATGCTCGAGGATCGATGGCATCCAGGTGAATTAACACTCTCATCCTCCAGATAGGATAATAATCCTTTGTGCATGCAGGGAGTTTGAGTGGCAATACGTCATAATCCAGATCCATGCTTCTGACACTGGTGGCAGGATTCACCTCAAGGTGTTAGCCTTTTTGTTGAGGAACCTGGCTCTGATACCACTTGAAAGTCCACCTAGTGTCGGCTATGTGCACCTATGGGGGGGGATAGGTGACGTGTGGTTCTTTTGCGGAATTTACAGATGTACCTGCACAATAAAAACAACAAACACAGCACACAGAAAACACAGCAAATTTATAGTGGTTCCCCGACTTGGGTACATCCACTTTCCCCCTTCGACCTATCTCCCCAACAAGGGACGACTCGGTCACTTCACACAACGGGATTGAAATCCAATCCCTTCACTAACGGAAGGAGCCCTTCCACACGTGAGAGTCAACACTCTCACAAATCGGGTTGCACCCAACCCTTACAACAACGGAACAAAAGTTCCTTTACAATAAAATAAAAGTAGAATGTACACGTGATACAAACTTCTCTTGGAGACTTCGGTGTTCCTCTTTGTTTGACGACGTGTTCTTGAAGTCGATGAAGAATCTACGACCTTGGTCTCTCTTGGAGAAGATCTCCCCGGAACCGGCGGCGGCACACGAGCGGCGGCTAGCTTCGAGATCGGCGGCTACGATGAAGAGTGGCTGCAGAACTTGGAGATCTAAACTTCGTAGCGAAGCAAGCTAGGTCTACCAACGGTCACTCTAGGATCAGTCGTCTCGATCGATTCGGACGGGGGAGTTTTTCCCGGTCAACGAATCGAGAGACAAGAGATCTCCGGATAGACGCGTGAGACACAAGCCTTGCTAAGCTTCTGTCACCGGAGATCGGGAAGAAGAGTGATCAGCAGCGGCGACCACTTGACGCGAGCGGCGGCGGCGGAGCGAGTTCGCGGATTTAGGGTTACGTCGCCGCTTGTTTTTCATTTTCTCTTATCCGTATCATTACTGTTCAAAAGTACCTGAGTATAAATACTATAGGATTCTCAAATATGACCGTTTGTGGGACCCACAATTGAGATCCCCAAAATCCGGTTCAAACAAATCCAGAAGCAGAATCTGGTTCAGCAGCATTCTGAGAAAACGCCAAGTCAAAATCGGCGAGAATCGCAGACGATTCTCGACGAATCGGCGAGAATCACCAAGTGATTCTCGACGATTCGTCGAGAATCGTTTGTGATTCTCGTCGAATCACTTGTCGATTCTCAACGAATTTTACTTTACACATGGGCTGCTTGACCACTGGTTCGGCGGGAATCACAAGTGATTCTCGCCGAATCTTACTTGGCACCGTCTTGAGATGGACAAAAGGAGTCGGCGAGAATCACTAATGATTCTCGTCGATTCGGCGAGAATCACTAGTGATTCTCGCCGAATCGGCGAGAATCACTTGGTGATTCTCGTCGAATTTGCCTTGGAAGATTTTTCGTCTTCCACCCCAGGAGCTGCTCCTTGATCCTCCATGCTCCTTGTCTTCTCTTGCATATGAGCGGCCCTGTGCTTGAAAATAAGTGCACTCCAATAGAGAGAGTACACGTAGGCCAACACACTGATCTGCTCAACGAGGGATTACGTCGTGCAGACCCGTGTATATTGACCTACTGCACCCTGACATTGGTGTGCACTTAGCGTGGAGAAACTACAAGCACAACTGGAAATGTTTCATCAAATACATTGTGAATTCATCTTAGCTTGACAGGGGGCTTCCTCAAATCTAGGTAATCGTGGATACAATACCCAACAGGGGGGTTTTGGCATCTTGTAGGATGTTGCGGACTGAGGGGTTAACATAATCCCCGCACATTTTTAAGTTTCCAGAAAACTTTGAAAATGTTTTATTAACCGCCAAGTCCGCAAGCCTCGTAAATGCCGCCAGTGCTATAAATATCACTGGAGGGCCTGGAACTGTTGAAAATCCCGATCGACACGGGGCGCTATTCACCACTTGCGGTCTCCACATTCCAGTCCGGCATGGCAAGGCTCGGAGCTTTCTTCTCTAGTCTCACTATAAAAGGCGACTCAGCACTGACAACGCCTATGAAGACCAAGAAGATAATAAAGAGCTCGACAAGAAAGGATCATGTCCGCCCTACAGGAGAGAGTTCCCACAGCCAAAAGCCTGCGGAGAAAGCAGTCCGCCGTGCCGATATATCTGCTCGCGAGGATGCTGCAGTCGACGCTGAACCACTGAGAAGTGAAAAGATGGTGACCCTATCGGACACTGCCCCTTCCCAGAAAACTGCAACCTCGGCGGACACCGTTGGTGAACACATTGAGCCTGGCATATCTTCTCCCAATGCCCAGGTGCCCATTGTTAACTTGGATGAAGAAGATAGGCAGACTGCGGGAGAAGACGATGCGCCCTCAAAGGTATTGACTGTTGTGAACCCTGAGGCTGTCCACGAGAGTTAGCCCGACGTAGGAGAGGCCGCCGCGGATTCTATTGAGAAGATAGCTAAAAGAAAGAAGAGGAAGAGGGACGGGTCGACCGTTGCCGAGCGGGTTGAGAAGAAACTGCGCGCGATGAAGGACACGAATGTCTCCAGGCGGACTGGAGATGCGGACTTACAACATAGACCGCGCGACAAAGAAGTTCCTGACAGCGATCTGGTCACACCGGAAGCCCAAGTTCAGGGAGATAACTCCCTCTCCACGGTTAGTCTAACTACTGATGAGATGTTAGATTAGATAGACGTCAATGAAGTAGATCTAATCAACGAATCCTTGCTGATTGTACTGCAGCAATCTGAGGCGGAGGCCACTGGGAATAAAGGTGGCAAACTCCCTTCTTTGTCCGCTGCGGAGGAAGAAGAGAGGGAGAGGCTGAAGTAGAAGATAGAGGAGCAGAAGAAGGAAATTGCTGCTCAAGTAGCTGTTGTGGAGGCGGCCTCGAAGCAGGTTGCGGCGGACAAGAACGCTGAGGACCTGCGGACTGCTGCGGAGCTACTACGGTCAGGCAAACTTCAACCAGCGCCTAAGTATTTTAAGCGTCAGTGGCTTTACAGGTCGTCGCCGTGGAAGTCGAGACCAGTAAAGATTATCACTGAAACAGACGAGATCGTCGTTTCGAAAAGCTCTGCTGCTTAGAAAAGAGTTAAGGTCCATCACGAATGGAAGAAGCGGTTAAGGCTTTTTGACCCGGAGCAAGCAATGCGGCCTGTCTTTCTTGATAGTCAGCAAATCGCTGCGGCTATATCCAAATGTGATCTTTCATCCTTTCTTTGTGTCCGCCGCGGACTGTCTTTGAATGAAGAAGTTGACTTTCTTTCTTGCAGGTAGAAAGTCTCCGTCGGGCTCCATTGAGAGTGGAGAGTTCGTGGTTACACCGAATACTGGTGTTGACGCGGTCTCGCATGAAGAATCCGCAGGGATGAGCTGCCCAGCCTGAACATCATCAAAGAGTTAGAAAAATTTCAAGCTGAAGTTCAGAACCTCAAAGCAGAGTTAAAGAAGGCGGAAGAGCGAGAGAAGGCATCCGCGGAGCGGGAGAAAGCCCTAAAGGACCAGATCGCCAGCATCTCCAGGGCGCTGGAGAGATCCGACAGGGAAAAGAGGAGGCTCGCGGACGACGTCCGCTTCTATAAGGGGAAACATTTGGCTTCAGCGAGGGAAGAGAAAGGGAAGCGAGCTGCTGAGGTTGCCGAGCATAGGTCGCGATTGCAAGATCGCGCTGCTCCGGAGGCCGCTGCACCGGCGGGCGGTCAACAGGTTGCGGACGAGGAGCCAAGGCCGGCAGCGGAGCCAATGGTGCCCCTTAGCCGGGTAGACCGCGAGGCTGCCCACATGCACCGTACCATAAACGTCATCCACCATCATATCTGTTGTTTGTACAGCGAGATTCTTCAAATGAGCGACCAAGCCGCTCACTTGTGCAGAGATAGACCTGAAAAGCAAGCGCGGACCGAAACTAGGGACCGCTGAGTCCGTGTTGCCATGAATATTTGTTTGATTTGTATAATTGTGCTTTTAAACAATGCTGTTGTAGATTGAATTGTGTTGCAAACTGTGCGGACTTAATCATATATCCGCAAATTATGTTTATTTTTGTTGTGATCTGTGGCGAACTGTGCGGACTAATACTGCGTCCGCTTCTCGTAATCTAACCTGCAGGTGGGAAAATTTGCGAGCTAAGCGGACTGAAACTGTGTCCGCCTCTTATGTTTGACTTGCAGGAAGGAATCGTCGTGAACTGGGCGGATAAAAGCTGTGTCCGCCATAATTTTTGCTCTTAAATTTTTCTTGGCATTTGATAGTATGCTTGTATCCGCGTTATTGTTAACTTTTGCTACGTGAATGGTTTGGTTTTTGCGGACAATGCAGATTGGAATTACGAGCTCTGCGGCCTGGTCAAAAAGCTGTTAGAACTTTTAATTATAAATAGGCCCTGCCGCTTTCTTCTATGCAGGAAAACAGCTGAAGTAAAAGGAACCCTGCGGCTTACAAAATGGTGTCCGCGCGTACTGATGCTATTGTCGCCTTCCACTCCGCCGACCACCGGAAATGCACATTCACAGAGGCCGACCTGGAGGCCTTTGTCGAGAAGAAAATGGCGAATTCGAATATCCTCGTCAGCCTTCCAGCCCACCAGGAAAGGTTAAACTTTTCAACCACTACCCATATCGCCATTCCAGTGGACCACTTTAATAGCGGATTCAAGTTTCCGCTTCTATGGGAGCTAGCCAAAATTTTTGAACACTATGGAATTGTGACGGGTCAGCTCGTGCCCAACACACTCGCTGCGATCTGCAGTTTCCTCTCCTATCTGCGATCTGAAAAGATTGCTTTCTCGATGAACATCTTCCGTAAGATGTTCTCTGTCCACTCCATAACCGCTTCTGGAGGCCGCCCCTACAAGGGGGTGATATATTTCTACTGTAGGGGAATGAAGGTTGTTGGCCTTCCCAACAAGATCCCCAACTGGACCTCGAGGTTCTTGATCTTTGAGGGTGACCTAGGGTTCACGCACACCTTATCCGCAGGTGCGCGCGGACTCTGCCTTCAAGGGTGTGCAGCTGGATGACTTGGAATCCGCCATTGTCGAGTTCTTGGCCAATGCCAGGCTTGACATCGAGTATTACATTCCGCTACTGGCGAGCTTAGCGGACGTTCTGCCCGAAGAGAGTAAGCAGCTTTCGAACTCAAACTTTGTATCCACAGCGACCTTGGTGTTTTACCCATCTGTTTTTTGCAGCGATCTTGGCGGTACCCGCCAACTTGCCGCAGACGCCTAGCGGCTTTGTTCCTACACAAAAGGAGAAGAAGGAAGCAGTCGCAAGGAAGAGGAAGGAGGAAGGGGATCCCGCGGCGGATTACTCTTCTTTTGAAAGCTTCACCATGAGTGGCTTTGGTATCAGCCAGAAGGATCTTAGGGGGAACCCTATGGTCCACTGGCATAGCAAGAACAAACACGTCCGCCTATCCACCACGCTCCCTTCGTGGAAGAGTCCGCAGATAACTCGCCACGCCCATATTGCGATCTCCGCGCTCTACGGAAAGCGCAACTTGAGCGACCTTAAGAAGGTGCCCGCCGCCGACCTCCCTCTGCTAGCCTCTCAGGCCGCTGCGAACAGCGTGGTGACGAACCACTATGTAGCCACCCTGGCCAGAGACCTGTTAAGGCAGAATGAACAGCTTCAAAAAGATAATAAGGCGCTAAAGGAGAGGAATGCACGGTTGGGAAAAAGTGTTGCTCAGCAAAGAGAAGAGCACGGGGTGAGTTGAATTCGCAGCGGCCTTAATTTGCTATCCGTCGCGATCTGTCTGACGTTTGCTTTTGTTTTGCGCAGGTCGCCTATGATTTAGAAAACAACATCTTCCAGGACGCCATGCTCCCTTTCATGAAGGAGACCGTCGAGGTCGCCATTGAGCGACTTATCTGCGACGGCTTTACAAAGGAGGGAGTGGATGGCGTCCCTTTCTTGGAGCTCTTCCCTGAGTTGGCACCGTAGGTCGCGGCGATGGAGCGGGCTAAAAAGGGCAAGTACATCATTGAGGATGAAGGTGAGGAAGTAGAGGAAGAAGAAGAAGAAGAAGAAGAAGAAGTAGAAGAAGAAGGCGAAGGTCAAGGTGCCGTGGAGACGGCGGATGGAACCGGCTCAAGCCGGCGAGTTGGAGATCAGTCCGCCGAGTCAAGCACCTCTGCATCCTCCTCTGCAGCCAGGAGCTCGCGTAGCGAGTCCGCCTCAAGCACAGGATCAGATAGTAGCAGAAGCGGCTCGGGGGGAAACTCTCCGGAAGTCGACATTGTTGGCGAAAGCCCTGCACCTCCAGAAAAGAAACAAAAGACTACAGATTGATGTATTTTTATGTTTTTTTATTTTGTAAATGTGGCGGACTCAAGACTGTAGTCCGCCGAATAGATAGATGTATAAATTTTTGATGAAATAGAAAGGATATTTTTGCATGTGTGCTTCCTGCAATGTTCTTTTTCAACGCTCACCGCACCGACACTTAGCAATCTGCACGACACGCTGATAAATCTGAGCTTTTTAACTTGCTGATTAGAGACAATTATTGTCCGTCATTGGAATGAGAAGAAATTGTCAGGCGGACTCTATCGAGTTCCAACTGCAGTCCGCACGATACTAAGATCATCTATAACGAGTCTTGCTGATTAGAGAATTCAACTTATCAATCCATTCAATGTCCGCCTTAAAAAATGAGAACGAAAATAGCCAGCTGATAACAATGTCAGGTCGACTTAATTGAGTTCTAGTAGCAGTCCGCAATTCTCTTTATTAACTTATCAAATGATAATATATGTAAACCATTCGGCGGACTTAGCTGATATAATTTCGCAGTTCGTATATATGCCAACAGAAATAACCTATAGATTGCGGTCTCAAGGAAACCGTCGGACTGAGCGGATACAGAAAACCATTCCGTCCAAGATAGAAATGACCTACAGCTTGCGACCAGGTGGGCAGGTGCACATGGCATTGCTTTCCTCACCAGGCCACAAGCTATATGATCAACCCAAATAAAACCGGCGGACTATCCGGATAGAGAAAACCAGTCCGCACTAAACAGAAGAAATGACCTATAGCTTGCGACCAGGTGGGCAGGTGCACATGGCATTGCTTTCCTCACCAGGCCACAGGCTATATGATCAACCCGAAGAAGCTGGCGGACTGAGCGGATACAGAAAACCAGTCCGCACTAAGAAGATTCCCTGCAAAGAGCAAGATAATCGGCGGAACAGTTCCATGCCCTCTTGCCTGGAGTACAGTCTAAGTTGTGGGTCTCCTGCAGGCACTGCTTGAGGGTACCATGGAGTGTTCGAGGGTTACAAGCTAAGATGATCGGTTGGCAGGTGCACATGGCATTGCTTTCCTCGCCAGATCATCAAAGTTGTAACGATATCCCAAATGCAGCACGGTAGAGCTCTACACCCACCCTGCCGTCCATAACGCAGAGGTGGGGTAAGGTACTAGCTGGGATCCGAAGTTCAGAATCCTACCGCACTAGAGCCTGCAAGCTCCCACTATACGGTGCGAAATATCCTCGCAACACGTGGTCTTTGTGGTGTTACGCTAATGACAATAGCTCTAGGGAAGGTCTTGCTGAACTCGGCGATGTCTCCTGGTATTCAGGGAACCGTTATAGGTCTTTGGGAGAGAGAGAAAACACTAGAAAAAAGTGTCAGTATGGATCCTTTGATTAATAAAATGTATTTGCAAAGAAAACATAAGAAATAAAAGAGAGTTCAAGCGCAGAACCGTTTTTGAAATCTTTCTTAGCGTTTCATTCTGTTATGATTACATAGACAAAACACTTGAAGAAGCGTTAGCAAGCAGTTTCTATTCATAATAACTCTTGAAGAGGATACACAAAGTAGAAAAAAGGAGGTTCAAGAATACAACCGTTTGAGATCATCCCCGCTCCATGTGTGTGGTATATCCTCTCCTTCGTATGTCTGCAAGCGGTAAGCGCCGCTCTTTAACGCTTCTTTGATAACAAAAGGGCCGGCCCAATTTGGATTAAGCTTCCAAATTGAACCAGCTCTTGCAGCAGCATCAATCTTCTTTAGAACTAGATCTCCCACTTGGAAGTGTTTGATCCTCACGTTCTGATCAAAGTACCAGCCATCCTTCTTTTGACCTCCTCCTGCCTTATGGCTACTTGATCTCTGATTTCCTCGATGTGTTCCAAGCTGAACCACATCTCTTCATTATTCAACTCAAGCCAGTCCTCAACGCCTTCTCTTGCAAGCAGAACTCTGGGTGACGGGACTTCAAACTCAACTGGAATGAGTGCCTCTGAGCCATGAGAAAGTTTGAATGGAGTCTCCCTAGTTGCGGATGATGGCGTTGTCCTAAGGGACCAAAGGACTGATGGAAGCTGATCAGCCCAGCTGCCCTTGAGATTCTGCACTTTCTTTTTGAGCAAATTGAGGATCTGCTTGTTGGCTGCTTCTACTTAGCCATTGCTTCTGGGATGATGAACTGATGCAAACCGCAGATCTGTTTCAATCTGCTTGCAAAAATCTATCATCTCTGAGTTGTTGAATTGTGGCCCATTATCAGTGATTATTGCCATAGGTATCCCATGCCGACAGACAATCTCCCCCCAAATGAAGTTTTTGACGACCTGAGTAGTTATCTTAGCTAATGCCTTGGCTTTGATCCACTTGCTGAAGTAGTCGATCATTACGATGATGAAACGTCGTTGCCCGCTTGCCATGGGAAAAGGACCAATGAGATCAATCCCCCAAACCGCAAAGGGCCAAGGAGTTGCAATCGATTGAGGGACTGAGCTGCTTGGAGTTGAAGTGGAGCAAACTTCTGGCATTGAACACACTTTCTTACATAGACCTCAGAGTCTCTCTTCATAGTGGGCCAGAAATAACCCTGCCGCAGGATCCGTCTTTCCAGGGTTCTTGCTCCCGAGTGGCTTCCACATTCTCCTGAATGAACTTCTTGCAAAACAAGGGTCTCTTCTTCTTCTGAAACACACCGAGCCACGGTAGAGCGGAATGTTTTTCAGTAAAGGACTCCCGCCACTAGGAAGTAGTGAGCTGCTTTTATTCTGAACTTTTTCTTATCTTTGACTGAATGATGATAATCTCTCGTTGACAGATAGAGAATGAATGGGTCCATCCAAGAGGTACGTTGGTCCACTTGCGTCAAATCTCCTTCCACCACTGCCGGGCGGAATAGCCCGGAAGTTGTTCCTCCTGAAGGCATCCCATACTTGGAAAGAAAATCTGTGTCCTCATTTTCTGTTCTGGGGATGTGCTCGATGGTAAAGCTCTTGAACCTGCCGACTTCTATCTTCATAAGAGCTAGATATTTCTTCAAGATCGGCTCTCTTGTTTCGAAGTTACCAAGGACTTGTGGCGCCATTACCAGAGAATCAGTTTTGATATGAATATGATCGATTCCTAGTTCCCTTGCAAGCCTCAAGCCTGCTAGCAAAGATTAATACTCGGCCTGATTATTGGTTACTGGAAAGTAAAATTTGATGGCCTGCTCCAATTTGACGTCGTTTGGATTAATGAGAACCACTCCTGCTCCAGAAAAACTTCTGCCTGAGGCACCATCAACGTAGATGGTCCAAGCCAAAGGTGACCTTTCTACTCGATCAGAACTGGACTCTGGCATGTCGATTAAGAAGTCTGCTAGGACTTGAGCTTTAATGGCTGTCTTGGGCACATAAGAGATTTCAAATTCACTCAACTCTATTACCCACTTAGCTAGTCTGCCGGAATGTTCTGGTTTTTCAAACACACCCTTCAAAGGCTGATCGGTGATGACTTGAATTGAATGTGCTTGGAAGTACGGACGGAGCCTGCGAGCTGACATGACTAGCTCCAAGGCTAACTTCTCCAAAATTGGATACCGTGTCTCAGCACTCTTCAGGATATGGCTAACATAGTAAATTGGGAATTATTTCCTGCTCTCTTCCCGAAGAATAACGGAGCTGACGGCCTCAGGGCCAACCCCTAGGTATAAGAAAAGAATCTCTCCTGGCCGGGGACTCTGAAGCAGGGGTGCTGAGGTCAGTTGCATCTTCAACTGCTCAAAAGCTTGGGAACATTCTTCCGTCCACTCAAACTTGGATGCTCCTCGGAGAGTTTTAAAGAAGGGAGCACTCCTATATCCAACTCGAGAGAGAAATCTTGCAAAACCTGCCAGCCTTCCCCCTAACTGCTGAACTTCCTTTGGCGAACGAGGGGTAGGCATACCAAGAATGGCTTTCACTTTATCAGGATTGGGGGCAAGTCCTTCCGGAGTAAGGAGATGACCAAGAAACTTCCCCTTACTCGCCCCAAACGTGCATTTCAAAGGGTTAAGCTTCATTTTGTACCTACGCAGAGTAGCGAACGTCTCTGCTAGGTCTCGCAAGTGCAGCGAAAATGACTTACTCTTAATCAAGAGATCGTCTACATACACTTCTAGGTTCCTCCCCTTCTGATGGTTAAACACACGGTCCATCATCTGTTGGTAGGTTGCACCGGCATTTTTAAGCCCAAAGGGCATCACAAGGTAGCAATACCAACCATCATTAGTAATGACTGACGTGTGAGGAACGTCAGACTTATAAATTCTTATCTGGTGATAACCAAAAAACGCATCTAAAAAACTCATATAAGAGTACCCTACCGCGGAATCAACTAAAGAATCTATCCGAGGCAAGGAGTAGCAATCTTTAGGGCATGCTTTATTAAGTTTGGTAAAATCTACACACATCCGCCGTTTTCCCCCTGGCTTTTTAACCATTACAACGTTTGATATCCAGGTGGGATATTGAATTTCTTTAACAAAATTAGCCTTGAGGAGTTTTGCAACCTCCTCCCTTATTGGCTCTGCAAGCTTCGTAGCCAGGTCCCTCTTCTTTTGTTGTATAGGCTTGCAGCCGGGATCAACATTCAAGTGGTGGCAAGCAACATCAGGATCCACTCCTGGCATGTCTTCTGCTGATCAGGCGAAGACATCCAGGTTATTTAGCAAGTAGGAAATCAACTCGGCCTTTTGATCTTTTGGTAACTCCGAGTTCATGGAGAGCTTCCACTCCTCCCCCTCAGCAATGGGGACTCCTTGCGTCACCTGGGCAGGTTCCAGGTGAGCACCTTCATCAGCAGCAGCTTCTGAACTGGGAGAGGCTTCTGCAGCTGCTACTGGAGCAAGGGAAGGGCTGGCTTCAACCATGTTGACAATGCGGACGTAGCACTCCCTTGCTCTTCTTGGGTCACTCCTAACCCGGCACATCCTTCCATCTGCAAAGAACTTGATGGCAATGTGGTAAGTGGAAACCACCGCATGATACTTGTTCAGAACAGGTCTGCCGAAGATGGCATGGTAGCTGCTGGGGGCGTCAACCACTATGAATTGTACTTTCTTAGTTGCCCCTCCAAGCTTCACGGGCAGGATGACGCTGCCTTACACTTCTTTTCTCTCTCCCGAGAAACCATAGAGTGGCCCCTCAGTGGAAAGCAAAGGCTTTCCGGTCCTCAGGGCCTCAAAAGTAGACTTGAACAGGAGGTTGACCGAGCTGCCTGTGTCAACAAGAATTCTATCAACTGTAAAGTCCTCAACCACAGCCTTGATTACTACAGCATCATCAAACGGGTTGGCTGTTTAGGGTAGATCTGCTGGACCAAAGGTGACAACCTCACTTGGAGGAGCAATGGAAGAAGAAGAGGCCACCTCTGCCCGGGTGACCCTTGAAATTGACGATTTTCGAGTAGACTCGGTCCCTGCTCCACCATGGATGAAGAAGAGGCGTCCCAGAACCCCTTCATCATCTGTATCGAAGCACTCCACCGGGACGTTGATCGGCCCCAGACGGCCTTCGTCCTCCACCTCCACACATTCCTGGTACGCTTCGGCGACTTCTTTGCCCTTTGAGGTGGATGGCTTCGAAGAAGAAGGAGAATCCTTCTTGGCCAAGTCAATCTTGCCCTCGGCAAGCAGCTTCTCTATCAGCATGCGAAGGGTCTTGCAGTCCTCGGTCAAGTGGCCCTTTTCTTTGTGGAACTGGCAATATTGCGCATTATTCCTTGGCTTCCACATTTTCTGAGGCTCTTTCCTCTTTTCATCTGATCTCCTTTGCTAGATCTGGATGACTTCATCATGGTCCAAATCTGCAATGTCCTCCATAGGGCTTGCATCAGATTGGCTCGGAGCAGGCAATGCTGCTTGTGGGAGGATGGGAAGAGCTTGCAATGGAACGGCGGGAGTGGCGGCCAACGACAGTCTCTACTCATGAAACTGTTGATGGCCTTGGAAAGGTTTCTTGTGGCGGAAGTTCCTGCGTCTTTGAGACAGAGGCTGGAAGTCTGGGCGAGGGGGCTTGCTACGAGAGGAAGAAGCGGAGGCATCCCTTCCTTCAGCTTTAGCTGTCAGGGATGAGACATAAGTTGGATTGGCATTTTCTCCTTCAATGAAACGGTTGACCATGGCGATCAACTCTTGATAAGTCTCAGGTGCCTTGGTTGTTGCTTTAAACTTCAGGGGGCCTTCCCGGAGGCCATGGATCAAGGCGACCTTGTAATAATCGGGGTTCACATTCCTTACCCCTTGGATCTCTCTCTGAAAGCGATCAACAAATTGCGCTACTGATTCATTATCCCTTTGCTTGATTTCAAATAGGGCAGCTGGCCCATTCTTCCTCTTTCTTGAGGTAGCAAACCTCAGCAACAACTGGCTGCGAAGCTCTCCGAAAGAAGAGATTGTGCCTGAAGGCAGC
Organism: Platanthera guangdongensis; assembly: GCA_039583875.1. Taxonomy (NCBI): domain Eukaryota; kingdom Viridiplantae; phylum Streptophyta; class Magnoliopsida; order Asparagales; family Orchidaceae; genus Platanthera; species Platanthera guangdongensis. Next base: position 108,665,528 of record CM077163.1, read on the forward strand.
TCATAGAACCACTCTCTCGCCTGTCCTTCGAGAGTGGTAACCAGGAGTTTACACTTGATAGCATCTGAGAGCCATCTCAAAGCAACTGCCCCCTCAAATGCTTGGAGGTGAGAGACTGGATCAGTCCCTCCTGAATAGAATGGGATGCGAGGCTCCCTGAAGTTGTTCGGAGCTGATTCCCATCGGATTCGATCAACGAAGGGAGACGGGGTCTCGAACTCTGCAGGGTGGAAGTGGCGGACTGAAGTCGTGGAGTACGCGGGCTCGGCGGACTGGCGGTCAGCAAAATGAAGCTGGCGGGCAGGAGTGCCCCTGGCAGCTTCTCTGAAGAAATTTCTGAAAGCAAACTGCTCCTCCTGAGGGCGCAGAGGGGCGGCGGACTGAGCAGGGTTCCGAGGAGTGGCTGGCGACTACCGAAGCGGAGTTCAGCGAGCTGTAGTCTGGCAGACTGGCGAGTCCGCTGTATCTGCTGCGGCCTGAGGAGCAAGCCGTTGGGCTAGCGTGAGCAGGGCTTGGCTGATTGCGTCGAGACGCTAGTCAGTCTGCCGGCGGGACTGCTCGGCCTCAAGGCGAGCTTGCTTAATTGCGTCCCAAAGAGAGTCCTCTGAAGAACTGGAGCGGTCTGAAGAGCGGGCTCTGCGGTCTGACATTTCTGTCCGCTGAATTCAAAACACTACTCGGATCTGAAGGTCACGTGTTAACTATTGATGCACGAAAACAAAAAATGGGGGTCGGGCACCACCAGCTAACGGTTCGAACACCGGGGAATAGAGAGACTGCGAGTAGTGATCTACTAAGCGGGTGAGTGCAGGAAGAACAGCAGGGCCGTGAGCCACGACAACTGTTGGAGTTACCACGATGATCTGGAAGTGATCAAACATGTAATCTCACTGCCAACGCGATATGATCCTGCAGGGTCGCACATAAGAGATGTGGAGAAGTTGGTTGATTGACTCTATTGGTAAAGGTTACCAATCACCGACCTGAATAGGGTTGTGGTTAAAGTGTTTCCTTAAAGGATCGTCGGGTTGGGCAAATGTTGCCTTGGAAGGCTGGTTAGATTGTCGTCCGAGGGTCGATAGCATTCGTCGAGAATCGTCTTTCTGATTCCCGCCGATCGACGAGAATCATCTCTTTGATTCTCGCCGATCGACGAGAATCATCGAGAATCAACATGCTGATTCTCGACGATCGACGACTTCGACATGTATCGTCGACCGCGGTTCGACGATCGACGAGTTTGTCGTGTATCATCAAGTCATGCTCGACGATCGGCGAGAATCGTCGAGTATTGCACTCTGATTCTCGCCGATCCATTATGATGCTCGATGATTGATTCTCGCCGAACCTGCTCAGTGATTCTCGCCGATTGTCGCCGATTCTCACCGATTGATACTCGCCGATTCTGAACCCTATTTCGGGGTGGTCTGCGGATAGCGATTTTCCTGGGTTTATTTATACCTTTGGTATAAATATAACACTTAGGGTTTTCGGGAACTCTCTCGCGATTTTCTCCTGTAGCAGATCGAAACCCGCGACGGAAGAGTTCCGTTCCGCGATCGTTCCGCCGATCCCGAATCCCGCCGCCGACGGAAGGGTTCCGCCGCCGCCGTGTTCGCTCCGTCGACCCCCTCTTCTCCGGCGATCGTCGCTAGCGCTGCAATCCCTGGCGTGGACCTAGCAGTCCGTGGGAAAGCAAGGTGCGGTCTTCTCCTTCCCGATAATCCGTGCGACGGATAGATCGGCATTCTCCCGCTCGTGTGGACTTCTGCAGAAACGTGGACATTATTCCACGTAGAACTCGCCGCTAGCAGGAAGAAGAAATTTGGAGCATCTTCGTTGAGTTGCGACTCAACGCCGCCGAGGTAATTTTTGCCTAGTTTTTGCTAACTTCTTAATTCAACGTTCATGGCCCGATCGACATCTCTTTGGGTTTTTCTTGATGTTTATTTTTCCGCTGCGTGCACAAGTGTTGTGCCATCCTCATAGAGAAACCCAACAGTGGTATCAGAGCCAGGTTTCGGCCATGATCGTTGTTTTGGAAGTTTGTTATTCCAGTGCATGTAAACCTAGGGATTTAGAAGTGTTCTAAATGTCTAGATTTAGTCTTGGTCTCCTCCAAGAACGTCTGGGATTTCGTGGGAATTTCTAAGTGTTAGAAATTGTTGTCTCCTTAGCAGTAACCATCCCTCGAGTATGTTTTGGATTGTGAATCCAACATAGAGAGATGAGCTTGTCTACTGCTTTAAGTTGAGGTGTCTTTGCCTTTGTCCAATGCATGTAAATCTGAGGATTTGGAAATTTCCGGATGTTCAGATTTAGCCCTTCCTTCTATCAATTGTTGATGGTGTTAGGACGTGCACATAAGGGATGCATGTGGTTTTAGAAGAATTTTGTTTTTCTTTGGATGTGCACATTGATCAAATGTTGATCATGGTTAATTGTTAACCTATAATTGAAAAATCCCTTCATCTAATATTAAGTGTTCGGATGCCTTCCGATGGATGACACTCTTCCTGCCTCGATCGATGAAGTGTGGGCTTGCCAAAGCAAGGTGCATTAATCTATCTTGGTAAGGGTGCGAGCGGATAATTGTGATATCCCACTGTCGACATCGGGTCATACTTAACTAGGTGACCTCAAAGGTTGAGTACCTAGAGGCATAGGGTTGGCATGCACCATATGATGGATGCGAATAAGGAGTTATTCACCAACCATACAAGAATTTCATGAGGATGCAATTGGCAAGCGTTGCCTACCTAAATAACCGCATCGTGAGAGGAACGCCAAAGCGGACTCATAGTGTTGGTGAAATACGGATCTTGTCCACTAAGAGAGTAGCTCGCATGAACTCTCTGAATTGTTAGTGAGGGCTATCATTTCGAATAAAATAGTGGGAGTATTTTTAATTGAAGTCCAAATTAAAATAAATTGTATTTGAAATTTGGTACTGATTTTATTCTGCATAAATTCTTATAGAATTCCATGGCCAGTGTTTCACACTCCACGTAGTCTCTGAGAGCCATCCTTGAGAAGGATAAGCTCAGTGGGACAAATTACATGGACTGGTACAGGAACCTGAGAATTGTTCTCAGGCAGGAGCGAAAGCTCTATGTCTTGGAAGAAGAAGCCCCCGAGGTGCCGACCGGGAACTCTTCCCGTGCTGAGAAGGATACTTATAAGAAGTATACTGACGATGCTTTGGATGTCGAATGCCTTATGCTTGCCACCATGAACTCTGAGCTTCAGAAGCAACATGAGAACATGGGGTGCAAGGAGATTGACGAGCATCTCAAGAAAATGTTTCAAGGGCAGGCTCGTCAAGAGAGGTTCGACATCACGAAAGCGTTGTTTCAGTGCAAGATGGGAGTTCGAGACTCAGTAGGGACTCACGTACTCAAGATGATTGTGTATATCGAGAACCTTGAAAGGCTGGGTTTTCCTCTTGGTCAAGAGTTGGCCACGGATCTGATCCTGCAATCGTTGCCGGACAGTTATGAGCAGTTCGTCTTGAACTACAACATGAATGAGATATACAAGACACTGCCTGAACTCCTAGGCATGTTGAGAACTGCCGAAATCAACATGAAGAAGGCCAAGCCTGCCAGCCCCATACTGATGGTGCATTAGGGCAAGGGCAAAGCCAAGGGTTCCAAGAAGACGAAGGTGGGACCTAAGTCATATCTTGAGCCCAAGTCTTCAGCACTGATGAAAAAGAAAAGCACGGTGAAGGAAGGGAAATGCCACCATTGTGGCAAGGTTGGTCATTGGAGGAGGAACTGTCCTTCATACATTGAGGGTCTACAGAAATTGAGGGGAGGTATGACTTCCGCTTCAAATGTTTACGTTATAGAGATAAACCTTTCTGCTCCTTCATCTTGGGTATTGGATACCGGATGTGGTTCTCACATTTGTACAAATGTGCAGGAACTAGGAAGGAGAAGATTGCTGAGTAAAGGGGAGGTGGACCTCCGCGTCGGCAATGGAGCAAGAGTTGCTGCTGTAGCCGTAGGGGTTTATCGTCTTTCTTTGCCCAGTGGGCTTGTAATAGAACTTGATAATTGTTATTTCGTTCCGGCCATAACTAGAAACATTATATCTATTTCATGTTTGGACATGATTGGATTTTCTTTTATAATTAAGAAAAACTGTTGTTCTATATTTAAGAATGATGTTTGTTATGCTGTAGCCCAATTGTTTAATGTTTTTTATGTTTTGAATTTGGACCATCTGATCTGTAATGTAGATAATAATAAAAGACTAAGAACAAATGACTCGAACCCTACTTTTCTCTAGCATTGTCGTTTGGGCCATATCAACGAGAAGCGCATATCCAAGCTCCATAGAGATGGACTTTTGGACTCATTTGAGTATGAATCATTTGAGCGATGCGAATCTTGTTTGTTAGGCAAGATGACTAAAGCTCCTTTCGCTTGTTATACTGAGAGGGCTGAGGATCTCTTGGGTGTTGTACATAGTGATGTATCCGGACTCATGAGTTCCATGGCTAGAGGAGGGTATTTCTACTTTGTTACATTTACTGATGATTTCAGTAGATACGGATATGTGTATCTTATGAAGTGCAAATCCGAGACCTTTGAAAAGTTCAAAGAGTTCAAGAATGAAGTAGAAAACCAGTTGGGTAAAAGGGTTAAAGCACTCTGATCTGATCGAGGTGGCGAATACCTGAGTCATGAGTTCCGTGATCATCTGAAAGAGTGTGGTATTGTATCACAGCTCACTCCACCTAGAACACCACAACATAATGGTGTGTCAGAGAGGAGAAATCGTACTCTGTTAGACATGGTACGTTTGATGATGAGTCATGCAGACTTGCCTGTTTCCTTTTGGGGTTTTGCTTTAGAGACTGCTGCAATGACATTGAATCGCGCTCCAACTAAAACGGTTCTGAAGACACCATATGAGATATGGACTGGGAAGCGTCCTAGTATGTCGTTCATTAAAATTTGGGGCTGTGAGGCATACGTGAGACGTCAAATGCCTGACAAGATGGAACCCAAATCGGATAAATGTTATCTGGTGGGATATCCTAAGGAAACGAAAGGGTATTACTTTTACCTACCGTCTGAGGGCAAAGTGTTTGTCGCAAGGACTGGTGTCTTCTTGGAGAAAGAGTTCTTATCAAGAAAGACTGAAAAGGTAGAGCTTGAAGAAGTTCAAGAACCACAAGTAGTGAATGAACCGGAATTGGATTCTGAGACAGGACTACAAGATGTTGTAGCTAGAGAACCTGCTCAGGGAACACAAGTCCTACGTAGATCTGGTAGACCGAGGTTTGAGCCTGAGAGATATGGATTTCTCGTGTCTCAAATAGGTAATGTGTTGCTTATGGATCATGATGATGAACCATCAACCTACCAAGAGGCTATGAATGGACCGGACTCCGACAAATGGCTTGAGGCTATGAAATCCGAAATGGACTCCATGTATGCAAACCAAGTTTGGAACTTGGTGGAACCACCTGAAGGGGTACGACCCATAGGGTGCAAGTGGGTCTTCAAGAAGAAGACCGACATGGATGGGAATGTACAGACATTCAAAGGGCGACTAGTGGCTAAGGGTTTCAAGCAAATTCATGGTATTGACCATGATGAGACCTTTTCCCCTGTTGCTATGGTAAAGTCCATTAGGATATTGCTTGCTATTGCTGCGTATTATGACTACGAGATCTGGCAGATGGATGTCAAAACGGCTTTCCTTAACGAAAACCTCCTTGAGGAAGTGTATATGTCACAACCCGAGGGTTTTGTATCCCCAGATGAAGCCACTAAAATATGCAAGCTGAATAAGTCCATTTATGGACTGAAACAGGCCTCTCGAAGTTGGAATCTTCGTTTTGATGAGAAAATCAAAGAGTTTGGTTTCATCAAGAATGAAGATGAGCCTTGTGTTTACAAGCGAATCAGTGGGAGCATTGTTGTCTTCCTGATATTGTATGTAGATGACATACTGTTGATTGGGAATGACATTCCTACCCTGAAAGTTGTTAAGAACAACCTAGGGAACTGCTTTTCAATGAAGGATTTGGGTGAAGCGACTTATATACTCGGTATTAAGATCTATAGAGATAGATCGAAGAAGTTGCTGGGTTTGACCCAGAGTACGTACATCGAAAAGGTGTTGAAGCGGTTCAACATGCTTGAGTCCAAGAAAGGATTTTTGCCCATGTCTCATGGTGTGAATCTCTCTAAGGACCAGTGTCCAAAGTCTTGTGAAGATAAGGACCGCATGAAGTTGATTCCATATGCTTCGGCAATTGGATCAATCATGTACGCGATGTTATGTACTCGACCCGATGTCTCCTTTGCTTTGAGCATAACTAGCAGGTATCAGTCAGACCCCGGTGAGTGTCACTGGATTGCAGTCAAGAATATCCAGAAGTACTTGAGAAGGACTAAGGACGTGTTCTTGGTGTATGGTGGAGAGGAAGAGCTCATTGTAAGTGGTTACACGGATGCTAGCTTCCAAACTGATCGAGACGACTCCAAGTCTCAGTCAGGTTTTGTGTTTTGCCTGAATGGAGGAGCTGTGAGCTGGAAGAGTTCCAAGCAAGAGACAGTTGCTGATTCTACAACAGAGGCCGAGTATATCGCAGCAGCTAATGCGGCGAAGGAGGCTGTATGGATTAGGAAATTCATCGGCGAGCTTGATGTAGTTCCTAGCATTGTTGGTCCCGTAGTTCTCTACTGTGATAACAATGGTGCAATTGCACAATCTAAGGAACCTAGATCTCATCAGCGCTCCAAGCACATACTTCGGCGGTTTCATCTTATTCGTGAGATTGTCGAACGAGGAGATGTAAACATTTGCAGAGTGCCGACTGAGGAAAATATTGCGGATCCGCTGACAAAGCCTCTCGTGCAGAGAATGCATGATGGTCATACTAGATCCATGGGTATACGATACCTAAATGATCAACTCTAGCGAGAATCTTGTGGGTTGCATGTAATCTTGTATTTTGTTGGCTGTTTGTTCATATGATGAACTGTGTACCTAATTTTCCTTTTACAATTAATGGCAAATTCTTTTATTATGTTTTTCTATATGATAGTTAAATGTTAACATAATAAATACCCTTAGAATGTTCGCTTCCATGGGACATCAAGTACGTGACTTGAATGTGACAGCCCATGATTTATTTGAAGCTTCATTCTTAAAGGTCCCTGGTCGAGTATCATCATAGAAGCTAAGGGTGATGATGGTACATGAAGACTAGCATGTGTGTTGACTGATGACCGGTTCTCACAGGTCATGATGTTGTGATATCAAGTCATCACGTGGGTACTTGTTAGTGAACAAGTTGTATTGGACAGACCCAACCTGAGACTACTCTGTGGATTGTCATCCAATCGTGTCACGAGTAGGTCTCAATTGACAATGGTGTTGTGATCCTTTGACCTGAAGTCACAGCATTCATCAAGTGAGAAAGAGCATGCTTTGATGCCATCTAAAGTCTTCCTTGAGAAAGGTTGATGATAAGGGTGGTTATTGGGCATGTTACGAATCATTTGTGTGTTTGTGTGTGAGCAGATATGGGATTTGTCCTCCTGTATGACAGGAGTTGCATCCATGGGCCCCTTGATGGAACTGGAATGAGAAATGCATGGCCATGCTTGGTTGAGTCAATATGTGATATTGGACTCACCATTCTCTGGAAGTCCGTCCTGGATCAAGAAACTTGGATTGAGCTATTACGAGGGTGACACGGTCCATGCCTCTAGTTCTTTCCGGATGTAAGGGACAAAGGGACAAAGACAACGCTGATACATTGGTCATAAAGGCTTATGAGTTATAAACTCTTATTGCTTGGGGAGCAATGATGCATTGCTAGATGCCGCTCATTGTTTGTGAGGTTTTTGCTTTGATACTTTCGAGATCAAGTGGGAGTCTGTTGGAGTTACCATGATGATCTGGAAGTGATCAAACATGTAATCTCACTGCCAACGCGATATGAGCCTGCAGGGTCGTACATAAGAGATGTGGAGAAGTTGGTTGATTGACTGTGTTGGTAAAGGTTACCAATCACCGACCTGAATAGGGTTGTCGGCAAAGTGTTGCCTTAAAGGATCGTCGGGTTGGGCAAATGTTGCCTTGGAAGGCTGGTTAGATTGTCGTCCGAGGGTCGATAGCATTCGTCGAGAATCGTGTTTCTGATTCCCGCCGATCGACGAGAATCATCTCTTTGATTCTCGCCGATCGACGAGAATCGTCGAGAATCAACATGCTGATTCTCGACGATCGACGACTTCGACATGTATCGTCGACCGCGGTTCGACGATCGACGAGTTCGTCGTGTATCATCAAGTCATGCTCGACGATCGGCGAGAATCGTCGAGTATTGCACTTTGATTCTCGCCGATCCATTATGATGCTCGATGATTGATTCTCGCCAAACCTGCTCAGTGATTCTCGCCGATTGTCGCCGATTCTCACCGATTGATACTCGCCGATTCTGAACCCTATTTTGGGGTGGTCTGCGGATAGCGATTTTCCTGGGTTTATTTATACCTTTGGTATAAATATAACACTTAGGGTTTTCGGGAACTCTCTCGCGATTTTCTCCTATAGCAGATCGAAACCCGCGACGGAAGAATTCCGTTCCGCGATCGTTCCGCCGATCCCGAATCCCGCCGCCGACGGAAGGGTTCCGCCGCCGCCGTGTTCGCTCCGTCGACCCCCTCTTCTCCGGCGATCGTCGCTGGCGCTGCAATCCCTGGCGCGGACCTAGCAGTTCGTGGGAAAGCAAGGTGCGGTCTTCTCCTTCCCGATAATCCGTGCGACGGATAGATCGGCGTTCTCCCGCTCGTGTGGACTTCTGCAGAAACGTGGACATTATTCCACGTAGAACTCGCCGCTAGCAGGAAGAAGAAATTTGGAGCATCTTCGTTGAGTTGTGACTCAACGCCACCGAGGTAATTTTTGCCTAGTTTTTGCTAACTTCTTAATTCAACGTTCATGGCCCGATCCACATCTCTTTGGGTTTTTCTTGATGTTTATTTTTCCGCTGCGTGCACAAGTGTTGTGCCATCCTCATAGAGAAACCCAACAGCAACAACAGACTTCGCCCGTCGCGGCCTGAATGCCTCTCTTGCGACGGGCTTTTCCTTGATTGAAGAAAGACTTGCTTACAGGTGAAAGGAAAAGGTTGACAAGAGCAGAGCGAGGGGGAGTCCGCAAGGCACAAGATTCGAGTCCGCAGCCTTTAACAAGTAGGCTCCTGGATCCCAGTCAGCGTGCCCTGGGTGCACCACCTACCCCCTATTTATATGATATGGGGCCTGCCCAAACGGGCTGGGCTAAAATAACCTGCTGCCTGGGGTACAGGAGAACCGGGCAGCGGTGACGGGAAGCAAAAAGAAAAGAACACGCCAGTCCGCACAGAAGGGGCGGACTGGGCTCGCGGACTGGAGCTTCCACTGCTGCTGGGCGCGATCCTGCTGGAGGGCGGCGGCCTGGGTGGATGAGACACTACGTCCGCCGTTGTAGAGAATCTGATATCCCAAGTCGTGGCGGACTGAGCGAACAGATCCTTGAGTCCGCTGCTGGGGTACCATCCTTGGTGGTCGATTGGTTAACTCGCCAGACTGGGCGGACTGCCAAATCGAGTCCGCGAGTGTTGAAAGGGGGGTTTTGGCATCTTGTAGGATGTTCCGGACTGAGGGGTTAACAAAGCGGCTTTGTTATTTTTGAAAAATCTTGAATAAAGCGTCGGTAAAAGCCCGCATGGCCTAAGAAACTCCTAATAGATTTTACGTTTGTTGGTTGCGGTAGTTTTTCTATGATTTTTATCTTGGCCTTATCCACCTCCATCCCCTTAGATGAAATCATATGGCCGAGGACCAAACCTCCTCGAACCATAAAGTTGCATTTTTCCCAATTTAATACAAGGCTTGTGTCCTCGCACCGTTGAAGGACACGATCTAAATTGTGAAGGCAATCGGGAAAAGAGCGTCCGAAAACAGAAAAGTCATCCATAAAGACTTCCATAATGTCTTCTACTAGCTCGCCAAAGATCGCTAGCACACATCTTTGGAATGTAGCCGGCGCATTGCAGAGTCCAAATGGAATTCTTCGATATGCGAAGGTGCCAAACGGGCAAGTAAAAGTTGTTTTCTCTTGATCATCGGGGGAAATGGGGATTTGGAAAAACTCTGATAAACCATCAAGAAAACAATAATATGGATGACCGGATAAATGCTCTAAAATATGGTCCAGAAAAGGTAGAGGGAAATGGTCCTTGCGGGTGGCATCATTAAGTTTTCTGTAATCGATGCACACCCGCCAACCCGTAACAGTACGAGTTGGGACGAGCTCATTATGCTCATTCGCCACTACGGTTAGACCGCCCTTCTTGGGCACGACATGCACGGGACTAACCCATGCACTGTCCAAAATAGGGTAGATAATCCCCGCATCTAATAACTTAATAATCTCAGCTTTAACGACGTATTTCATGTTTGGGTTAAGACGACGCTGCGGTTGAATCGTTTTGCGGCAAATATCGTTAAGAAATATCTTATGGGTGCAAAAGGAGGGGCTAATCCCCTTTAAGTCAGAGATTTGCCACGCAATTGCGTGGCGATGTTTAAATAAAACTTCCAATAAATCGGAAGTCTCCGAATCACTCAAGTCCAAAGAAATAATAACGGGAAGCGTATCGCCTTTTCACAAAAAAGCGTATTTGAGTGATGCGGGTAAGGGTTTGAGGTCTAGGATGGGCGGTTCTTCTAGGGAGGTTTTAATTCATATGTCTTTCTTACCAATTGGTTCAAAAGGCAAGTCTAAAGAGGTATCCTCATCGCATTTAAAATTTTCGAGTGCATAAATATCGTTGTTTAAAAACACGGACTCGAAAATGGGAGAAGAACGATCTCCAAAAAATGTATCTAAAGAATATCAGAAATCGTCGCTCGATGACAAATTGTCCATCGAGGGATTAATAGAGAGAGTAACTTGGTCATCTCCTACCCGGAGGAGAAGAAGACCATTACTAACATCTATTAGTGCGCGGGAGGTGGCGAGAAAAGGGCGACCGAGTATTATTGGTACCTCGGCGTCCTACTCGATGTCTAAGATGACGAAGTCTACCGGAAAGGTAAACTTGTCTACTCGGACAAGAATGTACTCCACTACCCCGATAGGGAACTTAACCGAGCGATCCGCTAATTGGATACGCATATTCGTAGGACTAGGAGTACCCAAACCTAAATGCGAAAAGAGCTAGAACGGCATCAGATTAATGCTAGCCCCTAAATCAGCTAAGGCGTACTTTACTAATATATTGCCAAAAAGGCACGGGATGGAAAACCGTCCAGGGTCATTTTGTTTTGTGGGCAATTTATTAGTAAGGGCCGCCGAGCAGACGGCGTTGAGAGATACATGCGAAATATCCTCTAATTTACGTTTATTAGAAAGTAAGTCTTTTAAAAATTTCGCATATTTGGACATTTGCGAGATAGCCTCGCAAAAAGGAACATTAATGTGAATTTGTTTTAATAATAAAATAAATTTTTCATATTGCGCGTCATTACGCTCGTTATCTAACTTATGTGGATATGGAAGGGCCTTGTTTAAAATAATTTTTTCTTTTAAAATCGTTAAAGGCGGCGTAATCGAAGAAAGGGGAAGAGGGGTCGGAGGTGAAATATGTACCTGAGGGTCGGTGCGTTTTGGATCGACCACCTCCTTTCCGCTACGGAGGGTTATAGCGTTGGCGTTATCCCGCAGATTGGGCTCCGTGTTTCCCGGCAGTGCCCCGAGCGCGCGCTCGGACATCATCCACGCCAGTTGCCCAACCTGTTGTTCGAGAGTTTTTAGCGATCCGGTGATGTTCCGGATATTTGACTCGTTGGACGCAATATACTTCGAAAAATGTTCCTCCATCGGGGAGGGTTTTGGAAGAGGAGGAGGCAGCAGAAATCCGGGCACATAAGAAATAGGGGGACGCTAAGCATTGTTCGGGTTGCTCCAAGAGAAATTGGGGTGATTCCTCCAACCCGGATTATAGTTATTACTATAAGGGTTGTTGTTGGGATTGAAGGAAGGACGACCCGAATTTCCCATGAAATCCACGAACTCTTCAGCCACGCAGACATTGGGGGGAATAAAACAAGGCAGAGTGGAGGAGGCAGCAGACATCTCCGCCACCTGCTTTGTTAACCTTTCAACTTGAAGGGTTAAGAGTGCAGTGGCATCCACTTCAAAAAGACCAGCCACCGGCTTTGGGCGTCCCCGCGGGACGTTCCATTTATAGGCATTCATAGCCATCTCTTCGAATAAATCCTGGGCGGCCTCGGGGTTTTTGTTGTTTAGTGTGCCCCCAGCAACCGCGTCAATCATTTGACACGTCTGAAAATTAAGCCCATTATAAAAAATTTGTACCTGAAACCACGTTGGTAGCACGTGGTGCGCGCACCGGCAGAGGAATTCGTTAAACCGTTCCCAAGTCTCATATAGAGACTCAGGATCGTTTTGCACAAACGAAGAAATGTCCGCCCGCAACTTTGCAGTTTTTGCGGGCGGAAAGTACTTCGTTAGGAACGGCTCCGTCAACTCAGCCCACGTGGTGATACATCCTCGCGGGAGGGCATTCAACCACGCCTTGGCTTTGGACTTAAGGGAAAAAGGAAATAAGTGCAAGCGAATGGCGTCATCAGTGACGCCATTAATCTTGAAGGTGTCGCATATTTCCAAAAAGTTGGACAAGTGGACATTCGCGTCCTCATTCGGCAGTCCATCGAACTGCACGGCGTTTTGGACCATTTGAATGACACTCGATTTTATTTCAAAATTATTATTCGCCACCGCAGGGCGAACAATACTAAACCCAGTATCGTCCAGGTTAAGCCGGGCGTAATAAGACATAGTACACTCGGACGCTGGGGCCGGGTTAGGGGCGGCCATAACTACAATAGAGGGTTCTCCGATAGATTCTTCGGGGTCTAAAGAAGGAATCCGGCGTTGAGATCGAATACACGCAAGGGAGCGTTCGATCTCAGGGTCGAAGTCAAAATCTTCAGACTCGGAGGGTTGTCCACGAGTCATATACCCAAAGAGAAAAAAAATAAAACAAAATAAACTCTTTTTTTTATTTTATTTAAAATAAAGTTTTTAGTATTTTTTTAGTTTATAGAAAATAAGTAAAAATAATAGACTCCGGAATTCGAAATAGCAACTCGAAGAAGTTCCCCGGCAACGACACCAAAAACTTGATGCGCCCGCGAACAGACTCTTACTGTGGTTGGTTGGTGAGTCGATCGCCGCGGGCGTGCTAGATGAGGGAAGTGCACCTATCGCTAGTAGTACTCGATATTCGGGGGAATACCGAGGTCGTATTGTTCTCGGGTTCGTGTTGACTATTCTTACTCCTCCGGGAGGAGTATTATTTTACTGAAAGAAAGGTGGAGATTCTAATTAAGTAAAGACGGAAAAAGTAAAGGAGCGAAAAAAAAATGATTTAGAAAATATTCGATGAAGGGTTAACGCTCGGCATCGAATCAGATTAAGACTAAAATAATTTTTAATAATTATAGGACTTAGTCTTCAAATTAATTAAAGGCAGATTGGACGTGGAGGTTCCACAAATGTGAGCGCACTAATCTCTAGGAACATTGCTCCCCTGAACGCTAAGGCTATTCGACCGAACGTTAGTCCGACAAAGGATTTCTCTTAACACCCGCTTTACGCTAAGAAAACCGCTATTGGGTGGGGAACCCAATCCGGTAGAATTACGCTTGTCCTCTCTCGAGGGTATGCACGCAACTCTATTTACCCAGGGGTGATCTGTCCATACGCACGGCCTCTCGGCTAGCTAGTGTATGGATAACAGAAATAGGGCCCACACATCAATTTGTGGTCCTACGCGTCGTTAACCCGGGGTAAACCTTAAGTGTTTAAATTAAAGTGAAAATAAAGAGCTTTAATTATTACAAATCATTTTAAATGTCCCAATGCACTTCGATACCGAGGCTAATAGCGATTAGCCACACATCTGTATGGGGACGGCTTTATAATTCGATGAGGCGCGAGTTCGAAATTAAACGCTAAATGATTATAAGAAGAGGACATAAAGAAATAACAAACATTTAGAAGGCTGAAAAGTCAGCTAAAACAAGAACTCACGCAAACTACAAATTATAAATAAACAGAATCTAAGTTACAAAAAGGGAAAATTACAAGTCCTACTCAAACGAGTAGGCGGGAAATAATGGGCATGCCATTTAACTCTTAACGAGTAGGCGGAAATAAATACAATTACAAGTCCTACTAAAATAATTACAGAAAAATAAAAGACCTGCCATTTAACTCAAATGAGTAGGCCGTAAACAAAATCCGGCCATTTAATTACTATCGAGTAGGCGGAAATAAACGCTAACACACACTCTACATAATTGAAAGAAAGCAATAAAACTATCTCCTACACACACGCACTCTACATAATTGAAGAAAGCGATAAAATAAAGCATGAAAATCTATCTCCTACACACACGCACTCTATATAATTGAAGAAAGCAATAAAATAAAGCATGAAAATAAAGCATGAAAATTTAACACCTACACTCACACACTCTTCATAAATTAAAGAAAGCATAAAGATTATTCTCATACACTCACACACACATTTGAAAACAAAATGAAAGTTACCTAAAAATTAAAACAACTACTTTTCTATACTTAGGTTTTACCAAAAACAAATAAAAAGAACAAAATAAAATTTTAAGAAAACAATAAATTTTCAAAACAAATCAAAAAACCAAAGTCCTTTAAAATTTAAAATAACAAGATTTTCATTCTTATGTTTTCATAAAAGTGATAAAAAGTGAAAAAAGAAAATGAAAAGAACAAAAAAGGTTTTACAATCCTACAAAAAAAATGCTAAGTAAAAAAAATCAAAATCACTTTCAATACTCTTTTATGAATACATAAGAATGAAATCATGATGCTCTTAAGTAAAAGACATGATGAAAAAGAGGAAAACTTATCATACCACATTTGATTTAGAAATGAAATCTACTACAAAGCCTAACATGAAGACAAGTTAAAACATGAATAATAAACATGTTACAATCATACACACACACACTTTTCATAAAGAGAAAAAAACAAAGGAAATACTAAGGATAAAATGAGAAGCAAAGTGGGCACATGAGTTCATTCCAAAGCCATTTAAGAAGAGGAAAACTAACATTTTTATTGATTAAAGAAGACTATTACAAAGCTATTATAAAGCCAAAGCTAAAGCAAAAACAAACATGAAAGAAAAGGGGGGAGAAATCTCCTGACATAGCAAGAGAATCCATGGATGCAGCCCACAAAACACACTAAAATGGGTCAAAAATGTGAACCTTTGGTCATTACAGAAGTGGGGAATTTATAGGAAAAAAAGCCAAGTACACGCCCTCCGACACGGGCGTGTCGGTGGGCGTGTCACTACTGTTTGTGAAGGCGGTCGGCAATTTGACTGCAAAGTTGACTTCAGGCTGGACACGTGTTGGTCACGCAGAGGTCACTCCCCAGGTCATGGACGTGACGGTGGGCGTGTCGGCGAGGTAGAACTGGGCGCGGGTTGCGCCGAAAGTCGTCGCGCGGGTCTTGTCGAGCAAGGTGGAATGGTCATGCCCCAGGTCACGGGCGTGAGGTTGTGCGTGTCGGTTGGTGTCGACACTCTACAATCATCGAGCGGAAAGTGTCGAGTTGAAATCGTCGAGTTGAAAGTTTGAGTCACGCCCTAGGTCACGGCCGTGACTCTGGGCGTGTCGCCGGTTTGATGATCATTGAACTGAAATCGTCGAGCTGAATGGACACGGGCTTGTTTTTGACGTGTCACTCCCCTAGTCACGGGCGTGACCAATTTGTCACGGGCGTGACATGACAATTTTTTTGCAGATTTTAATTTTTTCCTGAAAAATAAAATAAAACAAGTTAGTAAAATATTTGCAAAAATAGGAGTATTTTATTGAATAAAAACAAGTAAAAATGACAAAAATAAATGAAAACGACTAAATTAATGTACACAAAAATACGTATATTTACAATTCATCAGAAAGTAACTGCAGTGGATAGAACAAGAAACCGCAGAGGACAAAAAGGAAGAAGTCGCGCCAGAAGAGAGTAGGCCGTACGAACAGGAGACCGATAAGCCCAAAAGTAAAGAGCGAGAAGAAGAAGGCCACGCAAATAAAGAGCAGCGACAAAGGAGGAGAGGCCGCGCGAACAAGTGTCAAGAAGGAGAACAGGTCATGCAGACAGAGAATTACACTAAATCAGGCGGACAAGATCGCGTCCTCTGATACCATGTGCGAACAGAAAAAGAGAGTCCGGAAATTAGACAAACTGAAATTTTTGTATTCCAAAAAAGGTGTGTATTACATGCTATAGCCTCGCTTTTATAGAATGGAGGAGAGGAGAGAGATTACAAATAAACAATGTGGGACTAAAAAATAACATGTACAAGCGGTTTAACATAAATACAAGTCGACCAAGCCGCACGGTTTGATGAATGGGCAAACCGCCCGGCAACCACCAAATGGAGAAACCAAGCCGCCACAATAGACCTCCAGGTCGCCCGTGTAACACCCCCATCCGTCGTATGCCATATAACAGAAGGTCCAGCTGGAACCTGACGCCATATACCACGGACAGTCGGAAGGGTTACATAAGAATATCCAAACTATCTAATTAAGACTACTCGTGCTACACAGAGCATTCTAGCGAAAGCTTTTAAATAGTTAAAAGAACCCTAAACTTAAATCCATAATCATGAATGTCCACATCCACACAACAGGAATGAAAACCAAATACACTGAAAGGGGAAACACGGGCTTATGACCTTACAATAGTTCACTTAACAAATAGTGTCTTACATACATCGGCTCGCAGGCCGGCCACACATGACAAAATAAAAAGAACTGTTCTTTACGGCCTTCAAGGGCCAGCACAACAACATGGGCTCCAGCCCGCTATTTTGCACTCGGCTCTGCAGCACCTGCAAGCAACATTCCACCGCATCGTGGCAAACATGCAACGGTCAGCTAAAACCGACCAAATTATAACGACCCCGCCCCTTACTCGGGACGGCGGTGCTCATTCCCTGCATAACATTATCCTAGCTAAACAATAAAGTGCAATTACATTTTGCCACAGATGTAGGCTCGCATGGCCAAACACCTCGTGCACTCAGGGCACATTAACGGTGAATCCTGACACTTCAACGTCTTCACCACCACCACGAAGATGGCAACCACGTGAGCATTTCAGCCTTCCTGACCACTGTCAAAGGCTCCCGACCATGCCAACGGCCAGTCCCCTTTTCGGGTCTCTCACACCGAACCACATAGCCCAGGTCCAATTCCACTTGCCTGTTGCTCACAACCGCGTAGTTCACCTTAAGACGTACGCACGGGCCAAGCTTCTCTCGAATCCTAATATTACAATCAATCACATAACCCAGTTATGTTCAAGGCTGGTTCCCAGACCGCCAAGTTAGCAGAACAACGATTCCGCTCAGTTTTCCGGGTGCGCCTTGGAGCTAACCTCCAAGGATCCCTGTTGCAATCTACCGCGTAGAAACCCGAAAAACCCAAAGCACGGTGTCTTCTCTGGAAAATCATAACAAATGCAACATCATTAATCCAGACCAACATGTCCGGGTAGGCTTCACACACAATGCTTATGCCCGTACTTCGATTCCGGACTCTATATGCAACACAAGGGGGACTATTCCTGTCAACCCCAAGGAACACCGCACACTCACCGTACACTCGCGGGAGCGGGATTCCCTATGTAGAAAGGAAGAGCTTCACATGCTCAAGTTGAGAATCGTTACCCTTGTAGTACGCTTTGGCGCAATGGAAAAACTACACGGATAGAAGTCTTCGCAATGATCTTTCCTCCACGGATCCGCTCACAGATTTCAAAATGGTGCTCCGATGCTCCGCCGGTGGCTGGAATCCTCCTCCTTCTTCCTCCTTGCTCTAACTCCTTGGAGAGAGAAAGCTTTGGAGATAAATGAAGGATTAACTCTCATATTCCCGGCCTTAACAGTGCAGAAAACCATCTAGGCCGTTGGATCTTATTTAAAGAAAATGAACAGCTCAGGTCCTCTCAAAAATCCCCAAACCTGGGCCGAAAATGGCTTGGCACACGGCCATGTCCCGGGCCGTGTGCCTCGATCCATGCACGAACGACGAAAACAGAGACTCACACGGGCACAGAGATGCCCGTGTCTCACTCGACACGCCCGTGTCGGCTTCCTCGACACGCCCGTGACCGGGGGTATGTCACACATAACCACCACGCCAACCGACACGACCCAACTGAATACGGGTACTTACATGGGTAGTCACATGCCCGTGTCAAATGACACGCCCGTATCATGAAGCCGTGTCCTTCTCGGGATGAAAATGACCAAAACACCAGCTAGACACGGCCTTGGACACGCCCGTGTCCTATGCCGTGTACCCCTATACAGGCACCAAAAATCCCTTTTTACGCGACCAACTCAAATACAGTTTTTGGGGCATTACAAATCTCCCCCACTTACGGAATTTCGTCCCGAAATTAAGTAAAGGTACACAAAAATTACAAGCTACCTGAATGGAATAACTCGGGGTATTCCTCCAACATAGTTTGCTCTCGCTCCCAAGAAAGCACCTCATGTCCGCAGTTATCCCAACGGACTTTAACCATTCGAATATCCTTGTTGCGGAGTCGCTTGACTTCAACGTCTTCTATACGTATAGGCTTGACTTTTGTCGTCAACTCATAATCAACTGGCACTTAATCAACTGAAACTATCTGCGAAGGCTCTTGCACCGCCTTACGCAACACCGATACGTGGAACACATCGTGTAGCCCACTCAACTCCACCGACAGCTTCAATCTATATGCTGCTTCACCAACACGCTCCAGGATCTCAAATGGTCCAAGGTATCTTGGACTCAGCTTCTTCAAGCGTCGAACCCGCGAGACACCCTTGAACGGTTTGATTTTCGAGTACACCAGTCGCCAACACCGAACTCCACGTTCCTATGTTTGGCGTTATAGTACTTCGACTGTCTGCCTGAGCGATCTTCATCCATTCCTGGATTGTCCGTATCACTGAAGTGGCATCTTCCACCGCTTGACGTTTTAAAGCTTCGACTCACCCGTCTCCAAACAAGACAACGACGTGCGACACTTTCTCCCGTATAAGGCCTCGAAAGGCGCCATTCTAATACTCGCCTGAAAGCTGTTGTTATACGCAAACTCCACCATGTACAGGTGATCTTCCCACTGTTTTCCAAAATCTAGGATGCCGATGCGGAGCATGTCCTCCAACGTCCGGTTGACCCTATCGGTTAGGCCATCCATCTGCGGATGAAAGGCTGTGCTGAACTTTAGCTTAGTACCCAATATACTATGCACCAACCTCCAGTCATTCGATGTGAAGCATCCACCTCGATCACTAACAATACTGCGGGGCACACCATGCAACCGTACAATATTCTCCACATAAAGTTTGGCCAACCTTTCCACCGGATCTTCCTTCCTGATCGGGATGAAGTGCGACACCATTGTCAACCTATCTACGACCACGCAGATGGCGTCGTTTCCCCTCTGCGACTTCGGCAAAACATGCACAAAATCCATAGATATGTCGTCAAATTTCCATTCCGGGATGGGCAAGGACTTTAGGAAACCTCCGGGCTTCTGGCACTCTGCCTTACCCAAAGTAAAGGTTTGTCACTTGGCCACATAAAGTGGTACATCCTTCTTCAATCCTGGCAATCAAAATAATTTCTTCTTGTCTCTATACATCTTCGTGCTTCCTGGGTGGATTTAGTTCTTGGTATGATGAGCCTCGTACATCAACTCCTCCCGAAGATTATCCACACTAGGAACACATAGGCGTACGTCTTTCCTTAGCAACCCATCCTTAACAGCAAACTGGGAATTTGACACATCCAATGATTCGTCCAAGATCTGATTCATGATGTTATCATGAATCAAAGCCTTCTGAACTCTATCAGCTAGGTCACACTGCACCTCGGTCCAAAATAGTTTCGCCTTAATACTATACTGCTTATCGACGCAAGATATCTCCAAAGCCTCCAACTCACGGACTAATCTCTCATCATGTACTAATAACCAGTTGGCCTGTGCAGGAACCTTACGACTCAACGCATCCGCCACTACATTACCTTTCCCTGGCACAAAATGTATCTTGAAGGTGTAGTCCCCTACAAACTCCATCCACCTCCGCTGCCTCATGTTCAGATCCTTTTGATCTAAAAGGTACTTTAAGCTCTTATGATCGGTGAATATATTGACTTTCACACCATACAGATAGTGCCTCCACAGCTTTAGAGCAAATATCACGGCCGCTAAATCCAAGTCATGGACCGGATAATTTCTCTTATGAACCTTCAATTATCGTGAACCGTAGGCTATCACACTCCTATGCTGTAGCAGAACACTGCCCAAACCACTGCCCGAAGCATCACTATAAATTTCGAACCCTTCGGTTCCTCTTGGGGAACATAAAATAGGTGATGTGGTCAACCACCTCTTCAAATCTTCAAAAGCCTGTTCGCACTCCGAAGACCACACAAACTTCTGATTCTTCCTAGTCAAGGTCGTGAGTGGTAACTGTTGATGCACGAAAACACAGAGGGGTCGAGCACCACCAGGTAACGGTTCAAACACTGGGGAATAGGGAGACTGCGAGTAGTGATCTACTAAGCGGATGAGGGCAGGAAGAAGAGCAGGGCCGTGAGCCACGGCAACAACAGACTTCGCCCGTCGCGGCCTAAATGGCTCTCTTGCGACGGGCTTTCCCTTGATTGAAGAAGGATTGGGTTACAAGTGAAAAGAAAAGGTTGACAAGAGCAGAGCGAGGGTGAGTCCACAAGGCACAAGATTCGAGTCCGCAGCCTGTAACAAGTAGGCTCCTGGGTCTGAGTCAGCGTCCCTTGGGTGCACCACCTCCCCCCTATTTATAGGATAGGGGGCCTGCCCAAACGGGCAGGGCTAAAAATAACCGGCTGCCCGGGGTACAGGAGAACCGGGCAGCGGTGACGGGAAGCAAAAAGAAAGAACATGCCAGTCCGCGCAGAAGGGGCGGACTGGGCTCGCGGACTAGAGCTTCCACTGCAGCTGGGCGCGATCCTGCTGGAGGGCGGCGGCCTGGGCGGACGAGACACTGCGTCCGCCGCAGTAGAGAATCCAATACCCTAAGTCCTAGCGGACTGAGCGGACAGGGTCTTGCGTCCGCTGCTGTGGTACCACCCTTGGTGTCCGATTGGTGATCTTGTCGGACTGGGCGGACTGACAAATCGTGTCCGCGCCTGTCGAAAGTGGGGCTTTGGAATCTTGCAGGATGTTGCGGACTGAGGGGTTAACATAATCCCCGCACATTTTTAAGTTTCCAGAAAACTTCGAAAATGTTTTCTTAACCGCCGAGTCCGCACGCCTCGAAAATGCCGCCAACGCTATAAATATCGCTGGAGGCCCTGGAACTGTTGAGAATCTCGATCGACACGGGGCGCTATTCACCACTTGCGGTCTCCACTTTCGAGTCCGGCAATGGCAAGGCTTGGAGCTTTCTTCTCTAGTCTCACTGCAAAAGGCGACCCAAAACTGACAACGCCTATGAAGACCAAGAAGATAGCAAAGAGGTCGACAAAAAAGGATCTTGTCCGCCCCACAGGAGAGAGTTCCCATAGCCAGAAGCCTACGGAGAAAGCAGTCCACCGTGCCGACATATCTGCTTGCCAAGATGCCGCAGTCGACGCCGAACCATTGAGAAGTGAGAAGATGGTGACCTTGTCGGACTCTGCCCCTTCTCAGAAAACCGCAACCTCGGCGGACACCGTTGGCGAACACATTGAGGCTGACATATCTTCTCCCAATGTCCAGGTGCCTATCGTTAACTTGGATGAAGAAGATAGGCGGACTGAGGAAGAGGACGATGCGCCCTCAGAGGCATTGACTGCTGTGAATCCTGAGCCTGTCCGCGAAAACCAGCCCGATCTAGGGGGGCCGCTGCGGATTCTGCTGAGAAGACTGCTAAAAGGAAGAAGAGGAAGAGGGACGGGGCGACCGTCGCCGAGCGGGTTGAGAAGAAACTGCGTGCAATGAAGGAGAAGAACGTCTCCAAGCGGACTGGGGATGCGGACTTACAATACAGACCGCGCGACAAAGAAGTTCCTGACAGCAATCTGGTTACACCGGAAGCCCAAATCCATGGGGACAATTCCCTCTCTACGGTCAGTTTATCCACGGATGAGATAATTGATTCCATAGACGTCGATCGACTTGATTTAATCAACGAATCCTTGCTGGTTGTACTGCATCAATCTGAGGCGGAGGCTACTGGGAATAAGGGTGACGAACTCCCTTCCTTGTCCGCTGCGGAGGAAGAGGAGAGAGAGAGGCTGAAGGAGAAGATAGAGGAGCGAAGAAGCAAATTATTGCTCATGTTGCTGCGGTGGGGGCGGCCTCGAAGCAGGTCGCGGCGGATAAAGCCGCTGAGGATCTGCGGATTGCTGCGGAGCTGATGCGGTCAGGTAAACTTCAACCGGCGACTAAATACTTTAAGCGTCAGTGGCTTTACAGGTCGCCGCCGCGGACGTCGAGACCAATCAAAATCATCACTGAGACGGACGATATTGTGGTTTCAACAAGCTCGGCTGCTGATAAAAGAGCGAAGGTTCATCGTGAATGGAGGAAGCGGTTAAGCGCCTTTGACCCGGAGCGGGCAAGGCGACCAATCATCTTCGATAGTCGGCAACTCGCTGCTGCTATGTCTAAAAGTGATCTTTCATCCTTTCTTTGCGTCCGATGCGAACTGCCTTTAAATGTGAAGTTGACTCTGTTTGTTGCAGGTAGAAAGTCGCCGCCGGGCTCCATTGAGAGTGGCGAGATCGCGGTCACACCAAATACTGGTGCTGACGCGATCTCGCACGTGGAATCCGCGGGGGATGAGCCGCCTAGCCTGAACATTATAAAAGAGTTAGAGATGAAATTCCAAACTGAAATGCAAGGTGTTAAAGAAGAGCTAGAGAAGTCAGAGGAGCGCGAGAGGGCGTCCGCGGCGCGTGAGAAAGCGTCCGCAGAGCGCGAGAAAGCCCTAAAAGACCAGATCACCAGCATCTCGAGGGCGCTGGAGAGGTCTGAAAGGGAGAAGAAGAGGCTTGTGGATGACGTCCGATATTACAAAGGCAAGCACTTGTCGTCAGTGCGCGGAGAAAAAGAGAAGCGGGCTGCTGAGGTCACTGAGCAGAGGCTGCGAGTGTCAGATCGCGCTGCTCCAGAGATCGCCGCACCGGCAGGCGGTGCCCAACAATCTGCGGATGAGGAGCCGAGGCCGGTGACGGAGCCAATGGTCCGCCTCAGTCGGGTAGATCGGGAAGCTGCTCATATGCACCAGACCATAAATGTCATTCATCACCATCTCTGTCGTGTGTACAGCGAAATTCTTCAGATAAGCGATCAAGCAGCTCATTTATGCAGAGATAGGGCGGAAAGGCCGGCGCGGACTGATAATAGGGACCGCTGAGTCCGCAATGCCTTGAGCTTTCATCTGCTTAATTGTATACTTGTCTGTATAAGTGTGTTTCGAACAATGCTGTGTTGTAAACTGAACTCTGTTACGATCTGTGCGGACTCAAATTATATATCCGCAAATTATGTAGCTTAATCCTTGTGATGTGGCGAATTGCGCGGACTAATGTTGTGTCCGCTTCTCGATATTTAACCTGCAGGTGGGAAATACCGCGAACTAAGCGAACTGAAAATATATCCGCTCCTTGTGACTTGCCGGGAGAAAAAGTGCAATCTGGGCGGACAACAAATTGTGTAGGCCACAACCTTTTGCTTTGAATTTTCCTTGGCATGTGAATCTGTGCTTTTATCCGCGTTATTGCTTGGCAGTGCTTTTTATTTTTTGCGGACTGTGCGGATTGGATCTGCGAGCTTATGCGGCCTGATCAAAAAGCTACCAGACCTTTTATCTATAAATAGGGCCTTCCGCTTTCTCTTATGCAGGAAACAGCTGAAGTAAAAGGAACCATGCGGCCTGCAAAATGGTGTCCGCGCGGACTGATGCTGCCGTCGCCTTCCACTCCGCTGATCACCGGAAATGCACATTGACAGAGGCCGACCTGGACGCCTTTGTCGAAAAGAAGATGGCGAACTCGAATATCCTTGTCCGCCTTCCCGCCCATCAAGAAAGATTAAACTTCTCAACTGCAACCCAGATCGCCATCCCAGTGGACCATTTTTACAGCGGATTCAAGTTTCCGCTTCTCTGGGAACTCGCCGCCATCTTTGAGCACTATGGAATGGTGCCTGGCCAGCTTGCGCCGAATACACTCGCTGCGATCTGCAGCTTTGTCTCTTATTTGCGATCTGAAAAAATTGCTTTTTCAATGAATGTCTTCCGCAAGATATTCTATGTCCGCTCCATTACTGCTTCCGGAGGCCGCCCCTACAAGGGGGTCATATACTTCTACTACAGGGGAATGAAGGTTGTGGGCCTTCCCAACAAGATCCCCAACTGGACCTCTAGGTTCCTGATCTTTGAGGGCGACCTAGGGTTCGCTCACACCTATCCGCAGGTGCGCGCGGACTCCGCCTTCAAAAGTGTGCAACTGGATGACTTAGAGTCCGCCATTGTCGAGTTTTTGGCCAACGCTAGGCTTGACATTGAGCATTACATTCCGCTGCTCGCGGGCTTAGCGGATGTCCTGCCTGAAGAGAGAAAGTGGCTTCCGAACTCAGCTTTTGCATCCGCCGCGACCTTGATGTTTAACCCATTTGTTTTTGCAGCGACCTTAGCGGTACCCGCAAACTTGCCGCAGACGCCCGGTGGCTTCATTCCTACACAGAAAGAGAAGAAAGAAGCAGTCACGAGAAAGAGGAAGGAGGAAGGGGATCCCGCGGCGGATTACTCTTCCTCCGAAAGCTTCTCCATGAGCGGCTTCGGCATCAGCCAGAAGGACCTTAGGGGAAACCCTATGGTCCACTGGCACAGCAAGAATAAACACATCCGCCTATCCACCGCGCTTCCTTCGTGGAAGTGTCCGTGGATAACACGCCATGCCTATATTGCGATCTCCGCGCTTTACGGAAAGCGCAACTTGAGCGACCTGAAGAAGGTGCCCACCGCTGACCTCCCTCTGCTAGCCTCTCAGGCCGCTGCGAACAGCGTGGTGACAAACCACTATGTTGCCACCCTGGCCAGAGACCTGTTGAGGCAGAACGAACAACTTCAAAAGGATAATAAAGCGCTAAAGGAAAGGAATGTGCGGCTGGGAAAAAGGGTTGCTCAGCAAAGAGAAGAGCTTGGGGTTAGGGTAATTCGCAGCGGCCTTAATTTTCTATCCGCCGCAATCTGTCTAACGTTTGCTTTTGTTTTGCGCAGGTCGCCTATGACTTGGAAAACAACAACTTCCAGTCTGTCATGCTCCCTTTCGTGAAGGAGACCGTCGAGGTCGCCATTGAGCGACTTGTCCGCGACGGCTTCATAAAGGAGGGAGTGGATGGCGTCCCTTTTTTGGAGATCTTCCCTGAGCTGGCTCCGCAGGTCGTGGCGATGGAGAGGGCTAAAAAGGAAATGACATCATTGAAGAAGAAGAAGAAGAATAATAAGAAGACGGAGAAGAAGATGGAGAAGAAGACCGAGGGCAGGGCGAAGAGCAAAGCGCCAAGGAAATAGCGGACAATGCTGAATCGAGCCAGCGAGTAGAGGAACTGTCCGCCGAGTCCGACACCTCTGCATCCTCCTCTGCTACCGGGAGCTCGCATAGCGGGTCCGCCTCAAGTACAGGATCAGATAGCAGCGGGAGTGTCTCGGGGGGCTTGTAACACCCCCTATCCGTCGCATAGTATATAGCAGTAGGTCCGGCCGGGGCCCGACGCCATATACCACAGACAGACCGGGTGGTTACGTATGGAAACCATCCAACCAATCTCGACGTCCTACACAGAGCATTCTAGCGGAAGCAGTTTATATAAGTTGTAAACAAGAACCCAGCATTAGAGCACGAATGTCCACTATTACATAATTAGGAATGTTATACAAAATACCCAAAATCGGCCTTAAGGCCTTACAGAGTGTTTCACTTCAATAATACATGATTTACAAACCTCGGCACGCAGGCCGGTCATACATGAATAAAACAGAAACATTTCCACTTGGGCCTTCGAGGGCCAGCTTCGCAAAAAGGGCTTTAGCACGCTATTGACCGCTTGGTCCAGCTGCACCTGCAAGCAACAAACCACCGCACGGTGGCAAAACAAGGCAACGGTCAGCAATGCTGACCAAATTATAACGATCCCGCCCCCAACTCGGGGCGGCGATGCTCCTTCCCTGCATTTCATTAGCATAAGCGAGCAATTTATATAACCATAGCCATTTCATCACAGACGTTGGCTCACACGGCCACACGCCCCGTGCACTCAGGGCACATTCTCGGTGAACCGGTCGATGTTACGTCAATTAAAGCCATTAACATTCCAGACTCACCACCGCCACTTAGACGGCCAAACCTATGAGCAATTCGTCTTCCTGGCCTGGGTCACGACAATTTAAGCCATTGACCGCCGAAGACTCCCATCTATGCCAACGGCGAGTGCCACGTAACCTTAGGTCTCTCTAACCGAACGACATAAAGCGGGTACGGCTCCATCTAACCCGTGCTCACTTCGCAACGACAATTTAAGCCATTTGCGCGGGTCAAACTTTCACCGAGTCCCATTCTACCGCAAGACACATAACCCCGTTATGTTCAAGTTGGCTCTCAGGCCACCAAGTTGGCAAGATCTCGTATCCGCCCAGTTTTCCGGGTGCACCTTTGGGTTAGTCCCCAAGGCTCCCTGCTGCAATCTACCGCGTAGAAAACCCGAAAAACAAACAATAGCACGGAGTCTTCTCCGGCCTTATGCAATGCAACATCACCGATCCACACTAATATGTCCGGGTAGGCTTCACACATCATGCCTACGTCCATTCTCGCATACGGACTCTAAACAACGGGGACTTTACATATCTACCCGAAGGAACGCCTCCAACTCTCCGCAAACTCGCGAGAGCGGGCTTCCTATGCTAAGAAAGAGAGCGACTCATGCTCAAGATGAGGATCGTTACCCTTGAGTTCCTCTTTGGCGCCATCGAAAAGTAATCGGATAGAAATCACCGCGCTTGTGTTGCCTCCGTGGATCCGGAGTCGGCTTGCGATTCGGAGCTCCGAAGCTCCTCTAATGGCGGATCTAGCTCTTCTTCTTCTTGCCTTAGCTCTCCTCTCTCCAAGGATTTAGAAAGAGAACAAGTGAGGAAAAGTGAGGTTTTCCAAGTCAACTCACGGGTATATCCTCTCAGGAACAACCCCCAGCCGTCGGATCTCAACCTAAGGAAACGAACGGCTTTGATTCGGGGCTGAAATGCCCAATCTGGGCCGAACACGGCCTGGCACACGCCCGTGTCCAGGGCCATGTGCCGCATTCGCCGTCAAAATCGAATCACCTGGAACCTCACACGGGTATCGAACACGCCCGTGTTCGAGCTGACACGCCCGTGTTCCACCTAACACGGCCGTGTAGCCGGCCGTGTACACCATGATTTTCCCCCATTTTCAACCCGAGCACTGCACGGGTTCTAGGACACGCCCGTGTCCTTGCCCGTGTCACATTGACACGCCTGGACCCCAGGCCGTGTACACGGGACATTTCGTCGAGGGAAGAACGACGACTTGTTGACACGGCCTTGGACACGCCCGTGTCCTAGGCCGTGTTCCTTGTCTCGACGATCGTCGAGTGAATCTCGACGACTCCCCTGGATGATCGTCGACACGGGTCGACACGCCCTGCGACACGCCCGTGTCGCAGGCCGTGTGCCCATTCTCGACGAATCGTCGGGTATAACTCGACGACTTCACGACTAAGTGTCGACACGGGTCGACACGCCCTGCGACACGCCCGTGTCGCAGGCCGTGTGCCCACTCTCGACGAATCGTCGAGTTAAACACGACGACTTCGCGGCTACGTGTCGACACACGCTTGACACGCCCTGGGACACGCCCATGTCCCAGGCCGTGTGCCTGCTGCCAGAACCCAAACTGGCCCAAAACGTCCCCCTTTGCTCCTTTGAGTTTCGGGGCGTTACAACTCTACCCCTCTTAAAAGAATTTCGCCCACGAAATTACATAAAGGGAAAAACATGTACAAAAACAAAATTTGTACCTGAGCGAAACAACTCCGGATATTCGTCAAGCATCGTCTGCTCTCGCTCCCAAGAGAGCTCCTCACGACCGCAATTGTCCCACCGGACTTTGACCATCCTGATCTCTTTATTGCGTAGCCGCTTGACCTCCGAGTCCTCAATCCGCACGGGCTTGACCTTTGTCGTTAGCCCACTTTCCACCGGCACTTGATCGACCGCGATCACTTGCGTAGGCTCTTGCACCGCCTTCCGAAGCACCGAAATGTGGAATACATCGTGTAAACCACTAAGCTCCACTGAGAGCTTCAACCGATAGGCCGCTTCACCAACTCGCTCCAGAACCTCGAACGGTCCAAGGTACCTCGGGCTTAGCTTTTTCAATTGCCGCACCCGCGAGACACCCTTGAACAGCTTGATCTTTAAGTATACATAATCGCCCACAGCGAACTCCACGTTCCTGTGTTTGGCATTATAGTACTTTGCTTGCCGGTCCTGAGCAATAAGAAACCTCTCCCGAATGGTTCTCACCAAAGAAGTAGCATCCTCCACTTCCGATCGCTTATACAACTTTGACTCACCCGTTTCTAACCAAGACAACGGCGTGCGACATCTTCTACCATATAGGGCCTCGAAGGGCGCCATCTGAATACTTGCTTGGTAGCTGTTGTTGTATGCGAACTCCACCAAATAAAGGTGGTCTTCCCATTGCTTTCCGAAATCCAAGACACACATGCGAAGCATGTCTTCCATGGTTCTATTGACCCTCTCGGTCTGCCCATCCGTTTGCGGATGGAAGGCTGTGCTGAACTTCAACTTAGTTCCCAACATTTGCTGCACTAGCCTCCAATCATTGGACGTGAACCGCCCATCTCGGTCACTCACGATGCTGCGGGGCACACCATGAAGCCGTACTATATTATCCACATAAAGCTTTGCCAGCTTCTCCACCGGATCATCCTTCCTATGCGGAATAAAATGCGATACCTTCGTTAATCGATCAACAACCACCCAAATGGCGTCGTTTCCCTTTTGCGACCTTGGCAAACCGTGCACAAAGTCCATGGAGATGTCGTCGAATTTCCACTCCGGAATAGGCAAGGACTTAAGAAATCCTCCCGGCTTTTGGCACTCCGCCTTTACCAAGGCGCAGGTTTGGCACTTCGCTACGTATAGCGCCACATCCTTTTTCAAACCCGGCCACCAAAACAGTTTCTTCACATCGCGGTACATCTTCGTGCTCCCCGGGTGAATCGAGTACTTGGTATGATGTGCCTCGTACAACAACTCCACCCGTAAATTGCCCACGCTTGGGACGCACAGACGACCGTCTTTCCAAAGCAATCCGTCCTCCACGACGAATTGGGAATTTGACCCATCCAGAGCCTCTATCATGAACTGCTTCATATGAGCATCCATATCCAAAGCCTGCCGAATCCGATCAGCCAGGTCATATTGGACTTCAGTCCAATTCAGAACTGCTTCAGCACTTGATTGTCTGTCCACACAAACAATCTCCAACGCCTCCAACTCCCGCACCAACCGTTCATCGTGCACCGATAGCCAATTGGCTTGAGCTGGGGCTCGGCGACTCAACGCGTCCGCAACCGCATTCCCTTTGCCAGGCACGTAGTGGATCTTGAATGTATAGTCCCCCAGGAACTCCATCCACTACGCTGCTGCATATTCAGATCCTTCTGATCTATAAGATACTTTAGGCTCTTGTGATCGGTGTAGATATCAATCTTCACACCGTACAAATAGTGTCTCCACAGCTTCAAGGCAAAAATCACGGCCGCTAACTCCAAGTCATGGACCGGATAATTCCTCTCGTGCACTTTTAGCTGTCTCGAGCCATAAGCTATCACGCTTCCGTGCTGCAGTAGCACGCAACCCAAACCGCTGCCCGAAGCATCGCTATATATCTCATAGCCTTCGGTTCCACATGGCGAACTCAGCACAGGCGTCGTGGTCAACCGGCACTTCAATTCCTCAAAAGCTCGCGCGCACTCCGGCGTCCAAACGAACTTATGCTCCTTCCTCGTCAAAGTAGTGAGAGGTAGCGCTATCCGCGAGAAGTTCTCTACGAAGCGCCTATAATAACCGGCAAGCCCCAAAAAGCTCCGGACTTCTGCTACCGTAGCAAGCTCAGGCCACTCCCGTATCGCAACAATCTTCGCCGGATCCACCGCAATACCCTCTCCACTCACTATATGCCCGAGGAACGCCACTGAGGATAGCCAAAACTCGCACTTCGAGAACTTGGCATACAACTTATTTCTCTTTAGCGTCTCCAACACCAAATGAAGATGCTTGAAGTGATCTTCCTCACTTTGCGAGTACACCAAAATATCGTCGATGAAGACGATCACAAAATGGTCCAAGTACTCCCTGAACGTCCTGTTCATCAAATCCATGAATACTGACGGCGCATTAGTCAGCCCAAACGGCATGACCGTAAACTCATAATGCTCGTACCTCGTACTAAACGCTGTCTTCGGGATATCACTCTCCCTTATCCGCAGCTGATAGTACCCAGCCTTGAGATCCAACTTCGAGTACACCGTCGACCCGACTAACTGATCGAAGAGATCATCAATCCGGGGGATCGGGTACTTGTTCTTCTCCGTCAGCTTGTTTAGCTCCCGATAATCAATACATAGCCTCAAGCTTCCGTCCTTCTTCTTAACAAAGAGGACCGGTGCGCTCCAAGGCGAAGAACTCGGGCGCACATACCCTTGCTCCAACAACTCTTGCAGTTGAACTTTCAGCTCCGCCATTTCCTTAGGCGCTAGCCGATACGGAGATCGTGACACAGGCTTTGCACCTGGCACTAGCTCGATCGTAAAATCTATCTCCCGTTGAGGCGGGGCTCCAGGAAGATCTGCGGGGAACACATCAGGGTATTCCGATACCACTGAAATACAATCCAAAGCGGGCTTCGGCTTTGCAACCTCCACTAGTGTAAAGAACAGTTCTGCTCCAGCACGAACCGCCTTCACCACCTGAAGAGCAGACATCAACGTCTTGCTCGACCCCTTTAAGCCCGTAAACGTCGTCTCACGACTCGCTCCCAGCTTAACTTCCTTGCTACCGCAATCTATATGGGTCTGCTGCTCCGAGAGCCATTCCATGCCAAA
Organism: Platanthera guangdongensis; assembly: GCA_039583875.1. Taxonomy (NCBI): domain Eukaryota; kingdom Viridiplantae; phylum Streptophyta; class Magnoliopsida; order Asparagales; family Orchidaceae; genus Platanthera; species Platanthera guangdongensis. The sequence continues at coordinate 108,696,887 of CM077163.1, forward strand.
TATGACGTCGAACTCCACTAACGGAAGTAAAGACGCTCGCAGGTCGAACTCCTGCTCCCCAATACGAATCTTAACATTGCAGATCCTATCCGCTCGCATCGAACACCCATTGGGCAACAACACATCCAACTTATCCTTCGCCATCGAAGAAGGGACTCTGATGCGTGATATAAATCCTTCGGACAAGAAGGAGTGTGAAGCTCCCGTATCGAAGAGTGCTCGTGCCGGATTTTCACAAATCAATACAAATCCTAAACAAGTAGTGGTAAGGTAACATGTGCATAACAAGCATATAAAGAAATTGACTTGCTATAAATTAAATCGTACCTGTCACCACATCAGCTTGTTTAATGGCCTCCTGTTGGCCAAGATTGTAGACCCTTGGTTGGGCCGGAGCATAATGGGATGCGGTCGACTCCACCGCCTTTCCCTTCTCTTCATAAGTGGCTCCCGGCCTCCTCTCGGTCTTAGGACGTCCGCTCCAACAATCACGGGCAAAGTGCCCCGTCTTTCCGCATGTAAAACACGCGCCCGGGGTCCGACTCGTAGTCGCCCCAGAAGCACCAGAAGGAGCAGGACCCGAAGTCCTATGCTTCTTGAAAGACATCCGATAGCCGGACTTTGAAGTAGTCGGCACTCTGAACTCAGATTTCTTTTCACCCAAGCTTTTCTTCGCTTGTACATTCTTCATGTCCTTCTCCAAGGACCGGGCAGTATTGACCAAGGTTAAGAAACCCTGCGTCATTGGCCCCGACAGTAGCAGTCTCAACTCATCCCTCAAGCCTTCATAAAAACGATTAGTCTTGCGCTCCTCATCCATGATGGTGGAGCTAGCATAACGACTCAACCGCGTAAACTCGTGGAGATATTCATCCACGCTCCTCTCACCCTGCACCAACTTCAGGAACTCATTCTCCATTGAAATCCTCTGAGTAGAAGGGAGGTATCTTGCTAAGAACAATCCCGAGAACTCTTCCATCGGAACGTCTATCAGTTGTCTACCTCTCAAATGATGCAGCTCCAATCCTTCCCACCACATCCTCGCTTCACCGTCCAGCAGGAATGTAGCGATGGTGGTCACTTGCCACTCCTCCGTCTCCGTCGCCGTCATGACTCTCTTCACCCTAGAGAGCCAGTCTTCAGCCTGAGATGGGGTTCCCAACCCCGAGAATAACGGAGGGTTAAAGCTCATTACATGCTTTAGCCGCCTCTCAGTTGCCCTCCTTGGCACTACCGGTTCCCAAACCACTTGCTCCACCCTCCTCGGCTCAGCCTCTCGCAGAGGTTCTTGCTCCATCACGGGAGCGGGCTGTTGCGCTTGCCTTCCAGGCTGCGCATTAATCACGGCCAACACCGCTTCAGCAACCAATCGTATATTTTCAGCCGACAGAGGTGTTGCAGGAGCAACATCCGGTGCACTACTTGCCTCAGAAACTCGGCGTTCTGACGGCCCAACACCACTTCTGGTCACCTATAGTGGTACAAAACACCGTTAAGCGACCAAATTGTATTGCAAACAGCAATTATAGGAACACGCAGGTTCCTCAAACACGAGTATTTTCATTCCTAAGTGTACATTCATGGGTTCTTTTACCATTATAACGATGACGCACGCAATGTGCTCACCACCCCTTAAAAAGAATTCGGCCACGAATTCAGTTTAAGCCCGACCAAAACCAGTAGTCTGATACCAAATTGTAACACCCCCTATCCGTCGCATAGTATATAGTAGTAGGTCCGGCCGGGGCCCGACGCCATATACCACAGACAGACCGGGTGGTTACGTATGGAAACCATCCAACCAATCTCGACGTCCTACACAGAGCATTCTAGCGGAAGCAGTTTATATAAGTTGTAAACAAGAACCCAGCATTAGAGCATGAATGTCCACTATTACATAATTAGGAATGTTATACAAAATACCCAAAATCGGCCTTAAGGCCTTACAGAGTGTTTCACTTGAATAATACATGATTTACAAACCTCGGCACGCAGGCCGGTCATACATGAATAAAACAGAAACATTTCCACTTGGGCCTTCGAGGGCCAGCTTCGCAAAAAGGGCTTTAGCCCGCTATTGACCGCTTGGTCCAGCTGCACCTGCAAGCAACAAACCACCGCACGGTGGCAAAACAAGGCAACGGTCAGCAATGCTGACCAAATTATAACGATCCCGCCCCCAACTCGGGGCGGCGATGCTCCTTCCCTGCATTTCATTAGCATAAGCGAGCAATTTATATAACCATAGCCATTTCATCAGAGACGTTGGCTCGCACGGCCACACGCCCCGTGCACTCAGGGCACATTCTCAGTGAACCGGTCGATGTTACGTCAATTAAAGCCATTAACATTCCAGACTCACCACCGCCACTTAGACGGCCAAACCTATGAGCAATTCGTCTTCCTGGCCTGGGTCACGACAATTTAAGCCATTGACCGCCGAAGACTCCCATCTATGCCAACGGCGAGTGCCACGTAACCTTAGGTCTCTCTAACCGAACGACATAAAGCGGGTATGGCTCCATCTAACCCGTGCTCACTTCGCAACGACAATTTAAGCCATTTGCGCGGGTCAAACTTTCACTGAGTCCCATTCTACCGCAAGACACATAACCCCGTTATGTTCAAGTTGGCTCTCAGGCCACCAAGTTGGCAAGATCTCGTATCCGCCCAGTTTTCCGGGTGCATCTTTGGGTTAGTCCCCAAGGCTCCCTGCTGCAATCTACCACGTAGAAAACCCGAAAAACAAACCATAGCACGGAGTCTTCTCCGGCCTTATGCAATGCAACATCACCGATCCAGACTAACATGTCCGGGTAGGCTTCACACATCATGCCTACGTCCGTTCTCGCATACGGACTCTAAACAACGGGGACTTTACATATCTACCCGAAGGAACGCCTCCAACTCTCCGCAAACTCGCGAGAGCTGGCTTCCTATGCTAAGAAAGAGAGCGACTCATGCTCAAGATGAGGATCGTTACCCTTGAGTTCCTCTTTGGCGCCATCGAAAAGTAATCGGATAGAAATCACCGCGCTTGCGTTGCCTCCGTGGATCCGGAGTCGGCTTGCGATTCGGAGCTCCGAAGCTCCTCCAATGGCGGATCTAGCTCTTCTTCTTCTTGCCTTAGCTCTCCTCTCTCCAAGGATTTAGAAAGAGAACAAGTGAGGAAAAGTGAGGTTTGCCAAGTCAACTCACGGGTATATCCTCTCAGGAACAACCCCCAGCCGTCGGATCTCAACCTAAGGAAACGAACGGCTTTGATTCGGGGCTGAAATGCCGAATCTGGGCCGAACACGGCCTGGCACACGCTCGTGTCCAGGGCCGTGTGCCGCATTCGCCATCAAAATCGAATCACTTGGAACCTCACACGCGTATCGAACACGCCCGTGTTCGAGCTGACACGCCCGTGTTCCACCTAACACGGCCGTGTAGCCGGCCGTGTACACCATGATTTTCCCCCATTTTCAACCCGAGCACTGCACGGGTTCTAGGACACGCACGTGTCCTTGCCCGTGTCACATTGACACGTGATGTGCCCGCGAACAGACTCTTACTGTGGTTGGTTCGGTGAGTCGATCGCCGCTGGCTTGCTCGGGTAGGCAAGTGCACCTATCGCAAGTAGTACTCGATATTCGGGGGAATACCGAGGTCGTATTGTTCTCGGGGTCGCGTTGACTATTCATACTCCTCCGGGAGGACTATTATTTTACTGAAAGAAAAGGTGGATTTTTTTTTTTACTTTAATAAAAGGCGGAAAAGCAAAGGAGCAAAAAAAAGTTTATTTTTGTTTTATTTTTGTTTGGGTGTATGACCCGAGGACAACCCTCAGAGTCTGAAGATTTAGACTTCGACCCTGAGATCGAACGCTCTCTTGCGCGTATCCGATCTCATCGCCGAAATCCTTCTTTAGATCCCGAGGAATCTATCGGAGAACCCACTTGTGTAGTTATGGCCGCCCCTAACCTTCCTCCGGCGGCCGAGCGTACTATGTCTTATTACGCCCGGCCTAACCTGGATGATTCAGGGTCGAGTATTGTTCGCCCTGCAGTGGCCAATAATAATTTTGAAATAAAGTCAAGTGTCATTCAAATGGTCCAAAACGCCGTGCAGTTCGATGGACTGCCGGATGAGGACCCGAATGTCCACTTGTCCAATTTCTTGGAGATATGCGACACCTTCAAGATTAATGGCGTCACTGATGACGCCATTCGTTTGCGCTTATTTCCTTTTTCCCTTAAGTCCAAAGCCAAAGCGTGGTTGAATGCCCTCCCGCGAGGATGTATCACCACGTGGGCTGAGTTGACGGAACGGTTCCTAACGAAGTACTTTCCGCCCGAAAAAACTGCAAAGTTGCGGGCGGACATTTCTTCGTTTGTGCAGAATGATCCTGAGTCTCTATACGAGACTTGGGAACGATTTAAGGAATTCCTCCGCCGTTGCCCGCACCACGCGCTGCCAACGTGGTTGCAAGTTCAAATTTTTTATAATGGGCTGAATTTTCAGACGCGTCAAATGATTGACGCGGCTGCCGGGGGTACGCTTAACAACAAAACCCCCGAGGCCGCCCAGGCTTTATTCGAAGAGATGGCTATGAACGCCTATCAATGGAACGTCCCGCGGGGACGGCCAAAGCCGGCGGCTGGTCTTTTTGAAGTGGATGCCACTGCTCTCTTGACCCTTCAAGTTGAAAGGTTAACAAAGCAGGTGGCGGAGATGTCTGCTGCCTCCTCCACTCCGCCTTGTTTTATTCCCCCTAACGTCTGCGTAGCTGAAGAGTTCGTGGACTTCATGGGAAATTCGGGTCGTCCTCCCTTCAACCCCAACAACAACCCTTATAGTAATAACTATAATCCGGGTTGGAGGAATCACCCCAACTTCTCGTGGAGCAACCCGAATAATGCTCAGCGTCCCCCTATTTCTTATGCGCCCGGATTTCTTCCTCCCCCTCCTCTTCTGAAACCCTCCCCGATGGAGGAAAATTTTTCGAAGTATATTGCGTCCAACGAGTCAAATATCCGGAACATCACCGGATCGCTAAAAACACTCGAACAACAGGTTGGACAACTGGCGAGGATCATGTCCGAGTGCGCGCTCGGGGCACTGCCGGGAAACACGGAGCCCAATCCGCGGGAAAACGCCAACGGTATACCCTCCGTAGCGGAAAGGAGGTGGTCGATCCAAAACGGACCGACCCTCAGGTACATATTTCACCTCCGACCCCTCTTCCCCTTTCTTCGCTTACGCCGCCTTTACCTATTATAAAAGAAAAAATTATTTTAAACAAGGCTCTTCCGTATCCGCATAAGTTAGAAAACGAGCGTAAGGACGCGCAATATGAAAAATTTATTTTATTATTAAAACAAATTCACATTAATGTTCCTTTTTGCGAGGCTATCTCGCAAATGCCCAAATATGCGAAATTTTTAAAAGAACTACTTTCTAATAAACGCAAATTAGAGGATATTTCGCATGTATCTCTCAACGCTGTCTGCTCGGCGGCCCTTACTAATAAATTGCCCACAAAACAAAACGACCCGGGACGGTTTTCCATCCCGTGCCTTTTTGGCGATATATTAGTAAAGTACGCCTTAGCTGATTTAGGGGCTAGCATTAATCTGATGCCGTTCTCGCTCTTTTCGCGTTTAGGTTTGGGTACTCCTAGTCCTACGAATATGCGCATCCAATTAGCGGATCGCTCGGTTAAGTTCCCTATCGGGGTAGTGGAGGACGTCCTTGTCCGAGTCGACAAGTTTACCTTCCCGGTAGACTTCGTCATCTTAGATATCGAGGAGGACGCCGAGGTACCAATAATACTCGGTCGCCCTTTTCTCGCCACCTCCCGCGCACTAATAGATGTTAGTAATGGTAGCCTTCTCCTCCGAGTAGGCGATGACCAAGTTACTTTCTCTATTAATCCCTCGATGGACAATTTGTCATCGAGCGACGATTTCTGCTATTCTTTAGATACTTTTTTCGGAGATCGTTCTTCTCTCATTTTCGAGTCCGTATTTTTAAATGACGATATTTATGCGCTCGAAAATTTTAACTGCGATGAGGATACGTCTATAGACTTGCCTTTCGAACCAATTGGTAAGAAAGACATAGGCATTAAAACCTCCCTAGAAGAACCGCCCATCCTAGACCTCAAACCCTTACCCGCCTCGCTCAAGTACGCTTTTTTGGGAAAAGGTGATACGCTCCCCGTTATCATTTCTTCGGACTTGAGTGATTCGGAGACTTCTGATTTATTGGAAGTTTTATTTAAACATCGCCACGCAATTGCGTGGCAAATCTCTGACCTAAAGGGGATTAGCCCCTCCTTTTGCACCCATAAGATTTTCCTAAACGATAATTGCCGCAAAACGATTCAGCCGCAGCGTCGTCTTAACCCAAACATGAAAGACGTCGTTAAAGCCGAAATCATTAAGTTATTAGATGCGGGGATTATCTACCCTATTTCGGACAGTGCATGGGTTAGTCACGTGCATGTCGTGCCCAAGAAGGGCGGTCTTACCGTAGTGGCGAATGAGCATAACGAGCTTGTCCCAACTCGTACTGTTACGGGTTGGCGAGTGTGCATCGACTATAGGAAACTTAATGACGCCACCCGCAAGGACCATTTCCCTCTGCCATTTCTAGACCAGATTTTAGAGCGTTTATCCGGTCATCCGTATTATTGTTTTCTTGATGGTTTATCGGGGTTTTTCCAAATCCCCATTTCCCCGATGATCAAGAGAAAACAACTTTTACTTGCCCGTTTGGCACCTTCGCCTATCGAAGAATGCCATTTGGACTCTGCAACGCGCCAGCTACATTCCAAAGATGTATGCTAGCGATCTTTGGCGAGCTAGTAGAAGACATTATGGAAGTCTTTATGGATGACTTCTCTGTTTTCGGACGCTCTTTTCCCGATTGCCTTCACAATTTAGATCGTGTCCTTCAACGGTGCGCGGACACAAGCCTTGTTTTAAATTGGGAAAAATGCAACTTTATGGTTCGAGGAGGTTTGGTCCTCGGCCATATGATTTCGTCTAAGGGGATAGAGGTGGATAAGGCCAAGATAGAAATTATAGAAAAACTTCCGCATCCAACAAACGTAAAATCTATTAGGAGTTTCTTAGGCCATGCGGGCTTTTATCGACGCTTCATTCAAGACTTTTCAAAAATAACAAAGCCGCTAACTCACCTCTTGGAAAAGGAATCACGTTTCATCTTTAGTAGCGAATGCGAGTCCGCCTTTAATTCGATAAAACAAAAACTTATCTCTTCACCTATTTTAGTGGCCCCTAATTGGTCCCTTCCGTTCGAAATAATGTGCGACGCTAGTGATATTGCCTTAGGTGCCGTTCTTGGCCAACGCGTAGAAAAACATTTTCATCCTATTTATTACGCTAGCAAGACGCTCACTTCCGCACAAGTAAATTACACGACAACGGAAAAGGAACTCTTAGCCGTCGTTTTCGCTTTTGATAAGTTTCGCTCGTATATAACGCTATCTAAAGTTATCGTTTTTACCGATCACTCCGTGCTTAAGTATTTATTAGCTAAAAATGATGCGAAGCCCCGCCTTCTTCGATGGATTCTCCTCCTACAAGAGTTTGATTTGGAGATCCGAGATAAGCGGGGAGCGGAAAATCTAGCGGCGGACCACCTCTCCCGTTTAGAAAATCCGGGTGCGGAAGCGCTCGTCGAATCTGAAATAAATGACAGATTCCCCGAGGAACGCCTTCTTGCCATTCATAAATCTTCGTCATCTTCGCCTTGGTTCGCAGATTTTGCAAATTTTTTAGTAGCGCGGGTCCTTCCAAAAGAGTTTTCCAGTCACCAAAAGAAGAAATTCTTTTCTGACTTGAAAAATTTCTTTTGGGAGGACCCATTTCTTTTTCGTATCTGCGCGGACCAAGCGGTCCGAAGATGCATCGCGGGTGTGGAGTGCTTACAAATTCTTAAGCACTGCCACGAGGGTCCAGCCGGTGGGCATTATCAAGCCAACCGGACCGCTCGGAAGGCGCTAGAGGCGGGCTACTTTTGGCCCACTCTCTTCAAAGACGCGCATAATTTTGTGCGCGCATGCGATAGCTGTCAGCGGTCGGGTAACATCTCTCGTCGCGACGAGATGCCCCAAAACATGTTTTTAGAGTGCGAAGTCTTCGATTTGTGGGGCATAGATTTTGTTGGCCCCCTACCTCCGTCTTTCAAAAATATGTATATTTTAGTGGCGGTCGACTACGTATCGAGGTGGGCGGAAGCGCAAGCTCTCCCCACCAATGATGCGCGAGTCGTCGTTACATTTCTTAAAAAATTATTTTCTCGCTTCGGCACGCCTCGCGCAATTGTTAGTGATAGGGGAACGCATTTCTGTAACGCTCTTATGGCTAAGACGTTAGCTAAATACGGAGTCACGCACAAGCTTGCCACCCCCGACCACCCGCAAACAAGTGGCCAAGTCGAGGTAGTAAATCGAGAGATTAAGCGAATTTTAGAAAAAACCATTTCGCTAAATAGGAAAGATTGGTCCGTTAAACTCGACGATGCGTTGTGGGCATATCGGACGGCATACAAAACCGCTATTGGATGTACGCCGTTCCGGTTAGTCTACGGCAAAGCGTGACATTTACCCGTAGAATTAGAACATCGCGCACTTTGGGCTTTAAAACTCTTAAACCTCGACTCCAACTTAGCCGCTCAGAATAGAAAACTGCAACTAAACGAGCTCGATGAATGGCGTGCGAACGCTTACGAGAGCAATAAATTCTATAAGGAGCGCTCTAAGTTATATCACGATCGAAAAATCAAGTCCCAAAAATTATTTTCTCCGGGCGATCTTGTCCTTCTTTACAATTCACGCCTTAGGCTTTTTCCAGGTAAATTAAAATCTAGATGGTCGGGTCCCTTCTTAGTTGAAGAAGTTTTTCCTTATGGAACTGTACTCGTCTCCCACCCGGACAAAGGCTCTTTTAAAGTAAACGGTCATCGGTTAAAGTCTTACATCGCGGGCGACCCAGTGATCGGTTTTAGCGAAACCATAACTTTCCTCCACATTATAAACCCGCCAAAATAGTCAAGCTACACGACTATAAACAAAGCGCTCCTGGGAGGCACCCCTCGCTTATCTTTTTCGCTCTTTCCTCATTACCTTTGCTGCTTTTTCTAATAAACGCAGGGTTTCTGATCGGCCTCCCCCTCCGCATTTCAGGGAAACTTCTACCCCCCTTCCCTTTCTTTTCTTTGTACATATTGTTTTTCCATTCTGTTCCGCATACTTACGATACAACATTGGGGACAATGTTGGACTTAAGTATGGGGGTATTTTCGTGCTTTACTTTCTGCACTTCAATTTTTCTGCATTTCAAAAAAGAAAAATACATAAAAAATACATATAACAACAAAACAAAAACAAAAAAAAAAATTAAAAAACATCTTAAAATGAAACAAAAAAATTTTTAAATGAAAAAAAAACAAAAAAATTTAAATGAAAAAACAAAAATCCAAAAAATTTGTTTCTTGTTTTGTTCTCTTTCTCTTTTCCAAAAACTCAAAAAAAAACAAAACAAAATAAATTATTTTGTTTAGTTTCACTTTGTATATATTTTTTTGTTTTTTTCTCTCTCCCCCTTCCTCATTCTTGTACAAACCTTTTTCTTTTTCTCCCCTATTTTTGTACATATTATGAAAATTCTCTTAAAAAAAAACAAAAAAATTTAAATGAAAAAACAAAAATCAAAAAATTTGTTTCTTGTTTTGTTCTCTTTCTCTTTTCCAAAAACTCAAAAAAAAAAACAAAACAAAAAAATTATTTTGTTTAGTTTCACTTTGTATATATTTTTTTGTTTTTTTCTCTCTCCCCCTTCCTCATTCTTGTACAAACCTTTTTCTTTTTCTCCCCTATTTTTGTACATATTATGAAAATTCTCTTAAACAAAAACAAAAAAAAGATAATAGTTCAAAAAAATTTTCAAAAAAAAAAAATTGAGAAAAACAAAAATACAAAGAAAAAGGATAATAAATGAAAAACAAACAAAAAAAATGATAACAAAAACTATAAAAATCAAAAAAAAAATGTTTTGAAATAAATAAATTAAATATTTCATACTTAACTTTTCTGCTATCCAAAAATTCTGTTCTGAGTTTATTTATATGTGAATACTATTAATTCTCTGTTTGCTACCCGTTTGTTAATTATTGATTGAAACATTTAAATAGCCGGGGTTAAGTTTTAAAGAATATTTTATGCTTTGTTAAAACTAGCGAACTCGTTTTAGGCACTACTTCTAATTTTTCATTAATAGGAGCACGTGTACTATGTTAGGAAATAACGACTATAGAATTCAATTATACTTACTTTTAGCTTTCTGAAACATTGGAACGTACAAATTATTAAGGTTGCTCTCAAAAATGTTTTAAGATTAAAACTCTAGTTTTCCTTTCTCCCCTAACCTTATCATGACCTACTTGGCATGATAAAATTTTCTATCCTTAAAAGATCCTATGTCAATGGGAATAAGATTTCGTTCCGTAAACATAGGCACTCAATAATTTTAAAAGATTATATAAGGAGTAAGAGGATAAAATTCATTACTCCTACAAATATACATTGGGTTAATTTTATTATTATGAAGTTGAAAAACAAAAAATCATATTAGGAAAATAAGATTTCGTTTTCCTAATAATCCAAAAGAAAAAAAAAACATGGTGGTTCGAGAAAAAATTACCTCACCTCAAATATCAAAACCCTCTTCATAAACCACACTACCCCTTAGCCAATTACACGATTCTAGAATTAATTCAAAAATCTTTTTGAGAGCATAATTAGTAAATTGTATTATTTCCGGTAGCACTCGTATAAGCTAGAGTTCTTATAATTATAAACTATTTTCGTTAATCTAACCATTACAAATGTTGCCTTCCATTTGATTACATCAAGAAGTCTTTTGGCCAAAACTTTTGTGCTATTTAAATCATCTACATAATTTTAGGACTTAACTCTTACACCCCGTATATTTATTTCGATCTCTCATATAATTGATTAAGCGATAGCCAAAACTTAGAGTTTTTTTTATTCCTTATAGATTCACCTCAAACTTTTGCTCTGGAATAGCAAAAGCCTAAGTATGGGGGTATTTGATGAACTGTAAATATGCGTATTTTTATGAATATTAATTTAGTCATTTTCATTTATTTTCGTCGTTTTTACTTATTTTTGTTCAATAAAATGCTCATATTCTTGTAAATTTTCTTCTAACTTGTTTTATTTGATTTTGCAGAAAAATTCCAAAATCTGCCAAAATTTGGGAAGTACACGCCCGTGACACATTGGTCACACCCGTGACTGAGCCGTGACTGTGCATTTCCCGTGAAATTACAAAATTTCTGAAGTTAAAGCTTGACACGCCTGGCGACACGCCCGTGTCACCCGACACGGGGCGTGACCCATGCCCGTGTCCTCTCCTCTCGACGAATTCCGCTCGACGATCGTCGAGTGTCGACACCAACAGTCACGCCCAGTGTCACGCCCGTGACCAAGGGCGTGACCCAATTTCAGCTCAACGATTTCGACTCGACACTTTCCGCTCGACATTCGTCGAGTGTCGACCCCAACTGTCACGCCCATAGTCACGCCCGTGACATGGGGCGTGACCTTTCTAGCTGGCCCGACAAGATGCTGCCTAGGACATTTGACGCAACCCGCGCCCGGTTCTACCTCCCCGGCAACGGCGCCAAAAACTTGATGGGCCCGCGAATAGACTCTTACTGTGGTTGGTTCGGTGAGTCGATCTCCGCGGGCTTGCTCGGGTAGGCAAGTGCACCTATCGCAAGTAGTACTCGATATTCGGGGGAATATCGAGGTCGTATTGTTCTCGGGGTCGCGTTGACTATTCTTACTCCTCCGGGAGGACTATTATTTTACTGAAAGAAAAGGTGGATTTTTTTTTTACTTTAATAAAAGGCGGAAAAGCAAAGGAGCGAAAAAAAACGATTTAGAAAATATTCGATGAAGGGTTAGCCTCGGCATCGAAGAGCATTGAGACATTTAAAATGATTTATAATAATTAAAGTTCTTTATTTTCATTTTAATTTAAGCACTTAGGGTTTACCCCGGGTTTACGACGCGTAGGACCACATATCGATGTGTGGGCCCTATTTCCGTAGTCCATATACTAGCTAGCCGAGAGGCCGTGCATATGGACCGATCACCCCTGGGTAAATAGAGTTACGTGCATACCCTCGAGAGAGGACAAGCGTAATTCTACCGGATTGGGTTCCCCACCCAATAGCGGGGTTCTTAGCGTAAAGCGGGCGTTAAGAGGAATCCTTCGTCGGACTAACGTTCGGTCGAATAGTCTTAACGTTTAGGTGAGTGATATCCCTATAGCTAGGTGAGCTCACATTTGTGGAACCTCCACGGCCAAGTTGCCTTATTATTAATTTGAAAACTAAGTCTTTTTATTATTAAAAATTGTTTTAGTCTTAATCCGATTCGATGCCGAGCGCTAACCCTTCATCGAATATTTTCTAAATCATTTTTTTTCGCTCCTTTGCTTTTCCGCCTTTTATTAAAGTAAAAAAAAAATCCACCTTTTCTTTCAGTAAAATAATAGTCCTCTCGGAGGAGTAAGAATAGTCAACGCGACCCCGAGAACAATACGACCTCGGTATTCCCCCGAATATCGAGTACTACTTGCGATAGGTGCACTTGCCTACCCGAGCAAGCCCGCGGCGATCGACTCACCGAACCAACCACAGTAAGAGTCTGTTCGCGGGCCCATCAAGTTTTTGGCGCCGTTGCCGGGGAGGTAGAACCAGGCGCGGGTTGCGTCAAATGTCCTAGGCAGCATCTTGTCGGGCCAGCTGGAAAGGTCACGCCCCATGTCACGGGCGTGACTATGGGCGTGACAGTTGGGGTCGACACTCGACGAATGTCGAGCGGAAAGTGTCGAGTCGAAATCGTTGAGCTGAAATTGGGTCACGCCCTTGGTCACGGGCGTGACACTGGGCGTGACTGTTGGTGTCGACACTCGACGATCGTCGAGCGGAATTCGTCGAGAGGAGAGGACACGGGCTTGGGTCACGCCCCGTGTCGGGTGACACGGGCGTGTCGACAGGCGTGTCAAGCTTTAACTTCAGAAATTTTGTAATTTCACGGGAAATGCACAGTCACGGCTCAGTCACGGGCGTGACCAATGTGTCACGGGCGTGTACTTCCCAAATTTTGGCAGATTTTGGAATTTTTCTGCAAAATCAAATAAAACAAGTTAGAAGAAAATTTACAAGAATAGGAGCATTTTATTGAACAAAAATAAGTAAAAATGACGAAAATAAATGAAAATGACTAAATTAATGTTCATAAAAATACGCATATTTACAGTTCATCAACACGCCTGGACCCCAGGCCGTGTACACGGGACATTTCGTCGAGGGAAGAACGACGACTTGTTGACACGGCCTTGGACACGCCCGTATCCTAGGCCGTGTTCCTTGTCTCGACGATCGTCGAGTGAATCTCGACGACTCCCCGGGACGATCGTCGACACGGGTCGACACGCCCTGCGACACGCCCGTGTCGCAGGCCGTGTGCCCATTCTCGACGAATCGTCGGGTATAACTCGACGACTTCACGGCTAAGTGTTGACACGGGTCGACATGCCCTGCGACACGCCCGTGTCGCAGGCCGTGTGCCCACTCTCGACGAATCGTCGAGTTAAACACGACGACTTCGCGGCTACGTGTCGACACACGCTTGACACGCCCTGGGACATGCCCGTGTCCCAGGCCGTGTGCCTGCTGCCAGAACCCAAACTGGCCCAAAACGTCCCCCTTTGCTCCTTTGAGTTTCGGGGCGTTACAGGGCTATTCTCCAGAAGTTGACATTATCGGCGACAGCCCTGCACCCCAGAAAAGAAACAAAGGACTACAGATTGATTCATGTATTTTTTTTCTTTTTTTGGTTTTTTGTAAAAGTGGAGGACGCAAGATTGCAGTCCGCCGAACATATATGATGTAAACAATTTTTTATGAAATAGAAAGAAAGGATATTTTTGGCTTGTGTGCTTTCTGCAATGTTCTTTTTCCACGCTCACTGCACCGACACTTAGCAGTCCGCACGTCACGCTGATAAGTTTGAGCTTTTTATCTTGCTGATTAAAGAATATTATTATCCGTCGTCAGAATAAGAAGAAATTGTCAGGCAGACTCTGTTGAGTTTCAATTGCAGTCCGCACGATACATCATTTATAACGAACCTTTCTGATGAGAGAATCCAACTCATTAACCCATTCAACATTCGCCTTAAAAAATGACAAGAATAGCCAGCTGATAACAATGTCAAGTGGTACTTCATTTTCTAGTAGAGTCCGCATTTCTCTTTATTAACTTATCAAATTGTAACATATGAAAACCATTCGGCAGACTGAGCGAATACAGAAAACCAACCCGCTCATGATAAAAATGATCTATATAGCTAATGGTTTCAAGAAAATTGTCGGACTGAGTGGATACAGAAAACCAGTCCGCCAAAGATAGAATCTATAAAATCATCCCAAGGAAACTGGCGGACTGCGCGGATAGATAAGACCAGTCCGCCAAAGATAGAAATGACCCATAGCGATAAAGAAAACCTATCCGCTCATAATACAAGAAATGATTCATAGCTTGCGACCAGTTGGGCAGGTGAGTCGGAGCGGCATACTTTCCTCACCGGGCTACATGCTATAAAATCAACCCAAGCTGGCAGACTGAGCGGACACAGAAAACCAATCCGCTCACAATAGAAGAAATAACCTATAGCTTGCGACCAAGTGGGCAGGTGAGCCGGAGCGGCATACTTTCCTCACCGGGCTACAAGCTATAAAATCAACCCAAACAGGCGGACTGAGCGGATAGAGAAAACCAGTACGCACAAAATTCCCTGCAAAGAGCAAAACGCTCATTTGGCGGAACGGTTCCCTGCCCTCTTGCCTGGAGTACAGTCTAAGTTGTGGGTCTCCTGCATGCACTGCTTGAGGGTACCCTGGAGTGTTCGAGGGTTACAAGCCAAGATGACCCGCGGGCAGGTGAGCCGGAACGGCATACTTTCCTCACGCGATCATCAAAGTTGTAATGATATCCCTATGGCGTCATGGTAGAGCTTTACCCCACCCAGCCCTCCATAATGCAGAGGTGGGGTCAGGTACTTGTCGGGATCCGAAGTCCAAAATCCAACCGCGCTAGAGCCTGCAAGCTCCCACTACACGGTGCGAAATCTCCTCGCAACACGTGGTCTTTGTGGTGTTACGCTAATGACAACAGCTCTAGGGGAGGTCTTGCTGAACTCGGCGATGTCTCCTGGTATCAGGGAACCGTTATAGGTCTTTGGGAGAGAGAGAAAACACTAGAAAAAAGTGTCAGTATGGATCCTTTGGTTAACAAAATGTATTTGCAAAGCAAACATAAGAAAGAAAAGGGAGTTCAGGCGCAGAACCGTTTTTGGAATCTTTCTTAGCGTCTCATCTGTCATGATTACATAGACAACACTTGAAGAAGCGTTAGCAAGTAGTTTTTATTCATAATAACTCTTGAAGGGGATACACAAAGTAGAAAAAAGGAGGTTCAAGAATAGAACCGTTTGAGATCATCCCCGCTCCATGTGTGTGGTATATCCTCTCCTTCGTATGTCTGCAAGCGGTAAGCGCCGCTCTTTAACGCTTCTTTGACAACAAAAGGGCCGGCCCAATTTGGATTAAGCTTCCCAATTAAACCAGCTCTTACAGCAGCATCAATCTTCTGTAGAACGAGATCTCCCACTTGGAAATGTTTGATCCTCACGTTCTGATCAAAGTAGCGGGCCATCCTTCTTTTGACCTCTTCCTGCCTTATGGCTGCTTAATCTCTGATGGCCTCGATCTGTTCCAGGCTGAACCTCATCTCTTCATTATTCAACTCAAGCCAGTTCTCAACGCCTTCTCTTGCAAGCAGAACTCTGGGTGATGGGACTTCAAACTCAACTGGAATAAGTGCTTCAGAGCCGTGAGAAAGTTTGAATGGAGTCTCCCTAGTTGCGGATGATGGCGTTGTCCTAAGGGACCAGAGGACTGATGGAAGCTGATCAGCCCAGCTACCCTTGAGATTTTGTACTTTCTTTTTGAGCAAATTGAGGATCTGCTTGTTGGCTGATTCTACTTGACCGTTGCTTCTGGGATGATGAACTGATGCAAACCGCAGCTCTGTTCCGATCTTCCTGCAAAAGTCTATCATCTCTGAGTTGTTGAATTGCGGCCCATTGTCAGTGATTATAGCCATTGGAATTCCATGCCGACAGACAATCTCCCCCAAATGAAGTTTCTGACGACCTGAGTAGTTGTCTTAGCCAATGCCTTGGCTTCGATCCACTTGCTGAAGTAGTCGATCATTATGATGATGAAACATCGCTGACTGCTTGCCATGGGAAAAGGACCGAGGAGGTCCATTCCCCAAACTGCGAAGGGCCAAGGAGTTGCAATCGATCTGAGGGACTGAGCTGCTTGGTGCTGAAGTGGAGCAAACTTCTGGCACTGAACACACTTTCTGGCATAGATCTCAGAGTCTCTCTTCATAGTGGGCCAGAAATATCCTTGCCATAGTATTCGTTTTTCAAGAGTTCTTGCTCCCGAGTGGCTTCCACACTCTCCTGAGTGAACCTCTTGCAAAACAGTGAAAGCTTCTTCTTCTGAAACACACCGGGCCATGGTAGAGAGGAAAGTTTTTCTGTAGAGGACTCCCGCCACTAGGAAGTAATGAGCTGCTTTTTTTCTGAACTTTTTCTTATCTCTGACTGTATGATGATAATCTCCCGTTGACAGATAGAGGATGAATGGGTCCATCCAAGAGGCACGTTGGTCTACTTGCATCAGATATCCTTCCACCACTGCCAGGCGGAAGAGCTCGGAAGTTGTTCCTCCTGAAGGCATCCCATACTTGGAAAGAAAATCTGCCTCCTCATTTTCTGTTCGGGGGATGTGCTCGATGGTAAAGCTCTTGAACCTGCCGACTTTTATCTTCACAAGAGCTAGATATTTCTTCAAGATTGGCTCTCTTGTTTCGAAGTTACCGAGGACTTGTGACGCCATTACCAGAGAATCGGTTTTGATGTGGACATGATCGATTCCTAGTTATCTTGCGAGCCTCAAGCCTGCTAGCAAAGATTCATACTCGGCCTGATTATTGGTTACTGGAAAGTAAAATTTGATGGCCTACTCCAATTTGACTCTGTTTGGATTGATGAGAACCACTCCTGCTCCAGAAGAACTTCTGCCTGAGGCACTGTTGGGTACATTGGTCAAATGTACCTGATTTGAAGAAGCCTCACCCAACTCAATGATATACATCATGATGTATTTGATGTATGTTTGAGTTACTTGTGCAGGTTAGGTATTCACTGGACTGAAGCTAAAACTTTCTAAGTCCATGTGTCGACACCCAGAGGGAAAGTGTCGACACTTGAGAAAGCTTGTGTCGACACCCAGACAAGCAGTGTCGACACTTGGAGTCATTGTGTCGACACCTGGGATGAAGAGTCGACACCAGACAGAAAGTGTCGACACAAGGAGCTGTGTCGACACTCAGTGAAGAAGAATGCAGAGAAGCAGTGTCGACACTTAGCAGAAGTGTCGACACCTAGAAGAGCTGTGTCTACACCAGAAAGTGTCGACACTTGGAGTTGTGTCGACACTCAGCAAAATTCTGCAGAGTCTAAGTACAAGTGTCGACACTCAACACAATGTGTCGACACTAGCCAGAAGAGTCAACACTTGAAGTATGTGTCGACACTCAGCACAATGTGTCGACACACAACCAAAAGAGTCAACACTTGAAGTATGTGTCGACACTCAACACAATGTGTCGACACACAACCAGAAGAGTCAACACTTGAAGAAAGTGTCGACACCCAGCACAATGTGTCGACACTCAGTTGAAGACTCAAAGAAAGTGTCGACACAAGGAGTTGTGTCGACACTTAGCAAAGAACAGAAATATCTACAAAAATATTCTAAGTACAAGTGTCGAGACTAAGGGAATGTGTCGACACTCAGCTGAAGAATCTATATTGAAGACTTGTGTCGACACCAAGAAGCAGTGTCGACACTTGACAGTTTCAACACATGAAGGTGTGTCGACACAAAGGAGATGTGTCGACACTTAGAAGAATTTAACAAGTTACAAAAGATCAAGTACTTGTGTCGACACTTAATTCCAAGTGTCGACACCTGAATAAGAATCTGTGTCGAGACATACAAGGAGTTGTGTCGACACCTTGTAGACTTGTGTCGACACTTACACAGCATGTGTCGACACTTGGTCTATAAGTGTCGACACTTAAGAACAGAAAGTCTCGACACTATCTGACAGTTAGAGAATTTCAAGAATTGACTGGATGACATGACAGCTGCCGTTCCAGCCAGTCTACAGCACTTGTCGGAGATGTCAGAAGTCAGTTATGAACCGGACCAGCCGGTTACCATGAAGAAGGCCTATAAATAGGCACAGACTGTTTACAGAAACTGAGGTTAATGTTGTTGTTTTTAAGAGTTAACAGAAGAAGATTAAGTTCTGATTGAGTTCAGATTAATCTAAGAGATTTATTCAAGTGGTTGCTGATCAAGTTATCCAAGTGATACAAATCAAGAAGATCTTGATGTCCAACGGCAGATCTAAGAAGTTGGAGAGAGAGAGCTCCAATCAAGAATTCAGTCTTTGGAACTAGGCTGAGAAGAAGAATTCAGAAGCATCTGGATCTTAAGAAGCAGAGGTCAAGGAACAACTGTAGAGGATTCATACTTATTCAGTTCTACTCAAGAAGCTTTGAAGGAAGCTAAGTCAGTTTGGATCTATCTGAGTTCTTCCAAGAACTCAGCAAGAAACTCTCAACTCCTCTCTTATTTTCAGAGTTGTTGAGTTATTTGTTGTAATACTATTTTAACTTGTAGGATCTTTGGATCTGAGTGCATTGTAAGCCTAAATTTATAAAGGCTGAGGGTAGGGCTTGATAGCCTGAGTGTAGGAGTTAAAGAACTCTGAGTGTAGGCCTTGATTGGCTGAGTGTAGGCCTGGGTGGCTGAGTGTAGGCCTTTGTGGCTGAGTGTAGGCTTTGGAGAAAGCTGAGGTGTAAGGCTTTGGGCCTGAGGTGTAGGAACCTATTTGGGTTCTGAGACAGTGGAGAAGTTTGGCCGAATCTAGTACACTGCTAGATAGGCGAAGGGGGAAAGTGGATGTACCCAAAGATTGGGGAACCACTATAAATCATTGTGTGCTGTGTTGTGCTGTGAATGTGCAGTGTATGTTTGATTATTGCTGATTGTTGTAATAGACTACTTAGAAATCTGTGATATAACTGTTTGGCTGCCAACAAAGTTAGAAAAGGATTAGGTCACCTATTCATCCCCCCCTCTAGGTGTTTAGGTACCATATCTTACAAGTGGTATCAGAGCCAGGTTCCTCAAAACAAGGACTATCAGTCTAAGGAGATCCTGTTTGGCAGAAACAGTCTAGGTCAGAAAACAGCTTCAAAAAAATCAAGAACCATGGGTTCCTTTGAAAATCATAAAGAATTGGGTTCCATGAAATTACCTATTTGCAGAAAGGAAATTTTTGGGATCTGGAAAGAGAGGGTAAGGCTATTCATGGAGGCCTCAGACCCTAGAATCTACATCACAGTAAAGGAAGGGCCTTATGTGCCAATGAAGATCTCAGTATTGGATGCAAATCAGAGGACTCCAAAGGATTTCTCTGAGATGACCAAGGATGAAATTGTCCTAGCCACTATGGACAAGAGGGCACAAAACATAATAGTAAGTGTCATTGATGATGCAACTTTTCAGAACTTAATTCACTATAAAACAGCAAAAGAAATGTGGGATACCCTCATTGTCTATATGGAAGGTTCTAAAGAAGTTAGGCAAGATAGGAAGTCCTTGCTTAATCAATAGTATGAGAGCTTTAGGCAAGGAAAGGGAGATAGCATCACTGAATGCTACAAGAAGTTCTATAGAATAGTTAATGAACTCATGTCTTATGGAAGAGAGTTCAGCAACTATGAACTAAATGACAAATTCCTGAGGTCCCTAACCAAAGATTGGGACACCAAGATCTGTGCCATAAGAGAAATGGCAAAGTTGGGAGAAATTCCTCCTCCTACACTGTTTGGCAAGTTATTGTCATATGAGATGCAGCTGACAGTGAGGAAAGAGGAAGAGAAATCTACTAGGACTGAGCACAAGGAAAGGACTGTTGCTTTCAAGACAGAAGTTCCCAGAAAATGCAGGACTAAGTCATCAACTCCACCTCCAGAGGTAGTTGAATCTGAGTCAGAAGAGTCTGTCAGTACAAAGTCTACAAGCAGTGAAAGTGATGAAGACTTTGCTGCCTTCACTAGACACTTTCAGAAATTCCTGAAGAAGAAACAGTGGAGGTCCAGACCATCTACTTACAAGGGAAAAGAAGTCTTGTATCAGGAGAAAAAGCCTTCAAAGAAGGACAGGAAAAAGACAAAGACAAGCAAGGCAACTGGATCAAAGATTGTGTGCTACTGCTGCAATAGACAGGGTCATGTTATTGCAGATTGTCCTGAGAAAAGAAAAGAATCCAGTGACAGGAAAAAGACTCACTTCAAAGGGAAGAAAGAGAAGTCTTTTGTTGCCAAGAATGAGAAGACTCTTTCAGATATTTCTTCTTCAGACACTGATACTGATGCTGAAGCCTACATAGGGCTAATTGCTGAAGAAGAAGAGGAAGAATTCATACAGATCTTGGAGTCAATTTATGAACAAGAAGACAGTCATTGCCAAGGACTAATGGCTTTGACAGAGAGTGCCAAGATCCTGGAGCAGCCAGGACCTAGTCAGGTACAAAGTCCAACTCTAAGTTCAGTTTCTTGTTCTAGTTCAGAATCAGAATCATCTTCATCAAATGATGGAAGTGGTTCTGAGTCTGAGGATGATATTCATCAGCTCATAGATGAATATAAGGTGCTGTTACAGGCTTATAAGAAAAGCAAGTCCCTTGCCAAAAGTCAGGCAAAGGAGATTGCTGATCTCAAGGCTGCTGCAACAAAATTTGAGAAGCAATTTGATCAAAAACTGAATGAGGTAGCTAGGCTGAAACACATTACAGTGATTCAGATGGGTACTATCACATTTAAGAGTGATCAAATTAAGAAACTGGAGACAAATCTTCAGAAAGAGAGAGAACTGGTTGCAAAGTTTTCAAAGCCTAAATCAGTTCTACCTTTGATTGATGATTTTACTCATCACAAAGGTAAGGCTGGACTGGGTTTTGTTAAACCTGCCAGGACTGTTCAGGATCAGTCCAAGCCCAAGGGCAAGGCCCCAACATTCAATAAGTCAGCTGCAGTTAAGACAGCAAAGTCTGTACCTAAGCAAAGGTACAATAAGTTTGAATGTTGGTGTTGTGGCAAGGTTGGCCACTTTGCCTTGGATTGTTGGCACAATGCAAGTGCCAAAGGGAGTAGCAAGCTACCTGGTGGAAAGCCAGTAGGTAGCTGTATCATGTTGCAAACTAACAATCACCAAGGACCCAAGTTTACTTTGGGTTCTAAGGTTCATTAATTTGTTTTGCAGGTGGATCCAAGTGGCCATACCCCAACATGGTACTTGGATAGTGGATGTTCCAGACATATGACTGGAACAAGGGGACTACTGAAGGACTATATTCCAATCAAAAATGGTCCTAAAGTGACCTTTGGTGGTTCTGAAAAAGGAATCATCAAAGGGTTTGGTAACATTTCTTCAAACCTTGTTACCATTACTCAAGTGGCTTATGTTAAAGGGTTGAAACACAACCTTATAAGTATAAGTCAGTTAAGTGATGTAGGGTATGACATCTCATTTGTTAAAAATGGTTGTCATATCAAGAGGTCAAGTGATCAAGAGATCAGTTTGACAGGATATAGGAAAAAAAATGTCTATTGTCTAGACATTATGATTGAGAACAATGGTTCTCCAGTTTGTCTTGTAGCTGATGAGACAATCTCTCATTGTGTCAAATGGCACAAGAGGCTTGCCCATCTTAACTACAAGACTATTAGCAAACTCTTTAGCAAAGAGTTAGTGAGGAATGGTCCTAAAGTTAAGTGTGTTAAAGATGGCATTTGCTCAGCTTGTCAAAAGGGCAAGCAGACCAAATCCACCTTTAGAAGCATATATAACAAAGATGCTGTGAGATGTTTATACCTCTTGCATATGGATCTCTTTGGTCCAATGCCAGTTCACAGCTTAGGTAGGAAGGTCTATACCTTTGTAGTTGTTGATGACTACTCAAGGTTTTCCTGGGTGTTCTTCTTAAGGCAGAAATCTGAAACACCTAGTGTCTTCTACAGCTTTGTCAAGCAAATTCAGAATGAACTAAATAAAACTGTGGTCAAAATTAGAAGTGACCATGGTACTGAGTTGCAATCTGAAAGCATGACAAAACTATGTGAAGACGTTGGGATATTTTAAGAATTCTCTTCACCTAGAACACCTCAGCAAAATGGCATTGCTGAGAGGAAAAATAGGACCTTGATAGAGGGTGGTAGGACCCTACTAAGTGATACATCACTGCCAGAGTATTTCTGGGCTGAAGCAGTTAACACTGTATGCCATGTTATAAATAGGGCTACCATCACTAAAAGGCTAAACAAGACCCCCTATGAAGTTGTGAAAGGCAGAAAACCAAACCTATCCTATTTTATGATCTTTGGTTGTAAATGCTTCATACTTAACAATGGGAAGTCTTACTTAACAAAGTTTGCTGCCAAGTCCCAAGAGGGAATTTTTGTTGGGTACAGCAACAATAGTAAGGCTTATAGAGTATACAACTTGACTACACAAGTTGTAGAGGAGACTGTGCATGTAGTTTTTGATGAGACAAAACTTATTAACAATGAGTTGTCTAGCAATGTATGCAGCCCCACAGGTTTAACAAAGAGATTGGACAAGCTTACTATAGAAGAGATGCCTGCTGCAAGACAGCAAGTAGAAGGAAATAGCAGTTGTCCAGGGGGAGAACTACATGTACCAATAGCTGAAGAAATACAAGAAGTACAGCATGATGCAGATGCTGAAGAAGTTCAACCTGAAGTTAGGATGCCACCAGGCAACAGGCATCTAAGAGATCATCCAGTAGAGCTGATTATTGGAGATCCAAGACAAGGAGTTCAGACAAGGAGCAGAAATCAGAATGCTGCAGTATATTCTAGTTTTCTGTCTCAAATAGAACCTAAGAAATTTGAAGAAGCTATACAAGATCCACAGTGGACTGAAGCTATGCAAGAAGAACTTAATCAGTTCAAAAGGTGCAAGGTTTGGGAACTAGTTCCTAAACCTAAAGACCACAATGTTATAGGAACTAAGTGGATCTACAGAAATAAGTTAGATGAACAAGGGGTCATCATTAAGAATAAAGCAAGCCTGGTTGCAAAAGGATATAGGCAAGAAGAAGGTATTGATTTTGATCAAACCTTTGCCCCAGTAGCCAGACTGGAGGCCATAAGGATGTTCTTGGCCTATGCAACCTATCAAGGATTCAAGGTTTACCAGATGGATGTCAAGTCAGCATTCTTAAATGGTAATCTTAAGGAAGAAGTCTATGTGGAGCAGCCTTCAGGTTTTGTTGATCCAACTCAACCTCATTATGTCTATAGACTTAGGAAAGCATTGTATGGGTTAAAACAAGCTCCTAGAGCATGGTATGAAACCCTATCTAGTTTCCTCATTGAGAACAAGTTCACAAGGGGGAAAATAGATAAGACTCTATTCCTTAGGGAATCTAGAGGCAAAGTCATACTTGTCCAAATATATGTAGATGACATTATATTTGGGTCTACTGAAAGCATTCTTTGCAAAAAGTTTGCAAAACTTATGCAAGGTCAGTTTGAAATGAGTAGTAGGGGAGAGCTAAAGTTTTTCTTGGGTCTCCAAGTTAAACAGACTGAAAGTGGTTTATCCATATGTCAGTCCAAGTTCACCCTAGAACTCATAAGGAAATATGGTATGGATTCATCCAGCACCATGAAGACTCCTATGGGGTCAAGTATGTCTCTTAGCAAGGATGATGCAGGGAAACCTGTAGATGAAATCTTGTATAGAGGGATAGTTGGCTCCCTACTATACTTGACTGCAAGTAGGCCTGACATTATGTATGCTACATGTGTTTGTGCAAGGTATCAAGCCTGCCCTAAAGAGTCTCACTTGACTGCAGTCAAAAGAATATTGAGATATCTAAAGGGCACTCCCTATCTAGGCCTCTGGTACCCTAGGAATGGAGATTTTGATCTAACAGGTTATACAGATGCAGACTTTGCAGGATGCAAAGAGGATAGAAAGAGCACAACTGGAACCTGTCAATTCCTAGGTGGAAGAATAATTTCATGGAGCAGCAAAAAGCAGACTAGTGTGGCTATCTCCACAGCTGAGTCAGAATATGTAGCTGCAGGAAGTTGCTGTGCTCAACTTCTATGGATTCAACATCAGCTAGAGGACTATGGATTTCAGGTAAGTAGAACTCCACTTTACTGTGATTCTACAAGTGCTATTTCAATAGCTAACAACCCTGTATCTCATAGTAGAACAAAACATATTGAGATTAAATATCACTTTCTTAGGGAGCATGTAGAAAGAAATGATATTGCACTTGAATATGTTAAAACTGATAATCAGATAGCTGACATGTTTACTAAGCCCTTAGAAGAAGCTAAGTTCAATAGATTCAAAATTGAACTAGGTATGATAAACTTAGACTAAGTTTACAGAATAGAAAATTGGCTAAGTAAAAAGGTGTCGACACATAGACAAGTCTATGTCGACACAGAATAAAAGTGTCGACACTTCAGGAAAAAGGTGTCGACACATCTAGGATGTTGGTGTCGACACTTCAGAATGTTAGTGTCGACACATGTCGAGTAGGTGTCGACACATCCAATATGGTGTCGACACTTATGTTTTACTCAGAATTTTCTAAGTAAAGTCTCGACGATGTGTCGAGTTATGTTGTGTCGACACATAACCAAGTGTCGACACATATTATCTGTTGACTAAACTTGTGTCGACACATGTGTGTCGAGACATTATAAGTCAGTGTCGACACTTATTGCCAGTGTCGACACATGTTAAGCTAGCTGTCCCGCCTGTTCACCTTCAAAATCAGAAAGGTATAAATAGGGTTCTGTCTCTGATTGTCGACACGCTTTCAAAGTTTCGAGACCACAACTATTGTGTCGACATTTCTCTCTTCTAAGGACAAATTCTCAAACCCTAATGGCTCCCAAGCTCGAGGAAAACGTCAACGAAGGCTACGAACTTGTGCGCGGCGCATTCGACGATGGCGATCAAGATATCAAGTCAGTGGTTACCCTAGTCAGCGATTCAGGACTAGAATACTTGGTTTCAGAACCAACCAAGATATGGAAGAAGGAAGTGCTTGAATTCCTTACTGGAGCAACTGTGGATGACTCTGGATACAGAATCAAATCCAGAGTGCATGGAACCAAGGTCAAGGTATCACCCAAAAGTCTGAGAAAGGTACTTCAGCTACCTAAGACTCAAGAAGAAGAAGAAGTTTCTACATCCAAGACCAGGGAAGCTTTGGTCTGGTGTGGTCTAGATTCTAAGATGAAGATAGGTTCTATCTTTAACAGGAAAGGCATGAACAGTCAAGGAAAATTTCTGTCTGAAATTGTGGGAAAGGTCATTCTCAGTAAACCTGGAGGGCATGACAGGGTGTCAACCTCAATGTTCAATATCATGACAAGAATTATCTTCACCATAAGAACAGATTGGTCAATGGTAATCTATGAGAAGATCAAGGAAAGTCTGAAGAAGCCCAATTTGGGCAGAATTATAAGTCTCTACCTGGCTGGTACAATACCAGAGGTAATGAGCACAGCTGCTGGAAGCAAGATCAATCATATGAGAAAGATGGATTCTAGGATATTTTCTAGGTGGGAAAGGGTGTTGTCAAAGGACATGCCTACCCCTGAGAAGCCAGTTTCTGAGAAAGTTACTCCTCCTAGGAAGAAGAGAAAGACTGCTGCTGTGACACAAAAGTCCTCCAGCAGTTCTGATAGTGAAGAACAGGTTGTTTTCACACCTGATGACCATGAAGAAGTGGCTGCAGAAAAGACTCCTGCTTCTCAAGATGTAGCTGAGATCCAGGGGGAGCTGCCTCACGCTAGCCCCATCCATAGGGATCCAATCCAGGGGGAGCCTTCAGTTGTAGAACAACCCTCTACACTGGAGAGTGAGCAAGCCACCATCCTCATCCAAGAGGTACTTGTTGACCTTAATACTTTCGATTTTTCTGTAGTAGATTCTGATTTGTCTGATGTCCATCAGCAAACTCAGCTACCTAGCCAAGAACCAGATGTTGTTCTTCAAGACACATCAGTTATACTAGAAGTGATTCCTGATAAAGTAGTTGATGAACCCAGTACTTCTCCTGCACAGTCACCAGTTGAATTCACCATGGAAGACCTGTTTCTTAATCTAGATCAAGAAGACTTAAACATGGATAAGGTTGCTGCTGCTGAAGAGAAGGGTGCTGCTGCTGAGGGGGAGCACATGACAATTCTGGAAGAATCTGAAAGGCCAGAAACTGAGAAAGCACTTGATGTGCAAGCTGAAAAACCAGAGAGCCCTAAGAATAGAGTTGATATAGCAAGCACCTCTGCCTCTGAAGATGAGGAGAGTGCTAGGGCTAAAAAGAAGAAACTCTTTGTATTCAAGAGAAGAAGTCAGAGCTACAAGAAAGCCCTGCAATCCATTGCCCCACAGCCTATAGTTCAGTAAGCTCCAACTGCTGACTATAGTGCTTTACTGATTGCACTACAGATCAAAATGGATGAACAAAGGAAAGCCATAGAGGCTTATGTTGATGCAGGACACAGATCATTACAGTTTGATCTTGCTCAAGATATAAAATCTATAAGGTTTGAGATGAATCTCAACAAGAAAGAAATGACTGACTGCTTCCACAAGGGTGGGAATGCAGTAGTCTATTTGGCAACTCACCAGGAGAAGATCAAGACTCAAGTAGATGATATAGCATTAAAGCAAGGGTATGTGCTGGAGAATCAGTTAAGAATGAATGATAATTTGACTGCCTCCCACAATGCTATAGTCACTGAATTAAAGAATAAGTCTGCTGAACCATCTACATCTGCTGATGCTGCAAAGGCTGATTTTGATAAAATCTTTCAAGCTGAGATTACTGCTGTCAAAACTGCTATACAAGATTCCCAGAAAGCAATCTCTGAACAACTTACAAAGCTTAGACCTTACTTTAAAGATGGAATCAGGTACTTGGATGGTCAAATCCGATTCCAGAAGGATGATGTAAGAGATCATGTTGCTCAAGAAGTCATAAAGGGGGAGAGAGTGTTAGTCAAGGCAAGTTCTGAGCATGCAAAATGGATATCAAATTCAATCAGGGCTACACTTGGATATCATCCCCTGTGTGATGACAATGAAGTTGCTGAATCTGGACTGAACCCTGCATATTTTGGAGGTGAGCCACAAGAAGTAGCTCAAGTCATTTATCCACCTCCAGATTTTGAAATGATTCATGCAGAAGTGCAGACAATGTACAGCCCAACTGAGGGCAAGTCTAATGTTGTTCTGGAAAAGGTTGTTCAACCTATTACTGCAGCTATGCAAGAGGCTTTGGACAAAGAAGAAGAGGCAAGGTTGCCAAAGAAGAGGTTTAGGGAACTAGCAGAACAAAAGCCAGATTTTGAACAATGGAGCCCTACCTCTAGAAATATCATTCTAACTGCCTGGAAAGCTGCTAAAGACAACACTACTGATAGAAACAAGTGGTTCTCTGAAGCAGAATGGAGGAAGCATGAGATCAGGCAGGAAGCCATTGTCCGGTACAGAAGAAAGGCTAAGTTAGGAAAGCTACCTCCTACTGCAGTGGAGCCTAGCAAGTACTTTCCTAAGCCCTATCATTATTTTGAGAGGCAGAAAATCAAGGCTGAAGAACTCAAGAAGAAAGATCTCAAAGGCAGGAAGCCTGCTGATGCTGAGCCTACTGCTGCTGCTGTCAAGGCTAAAGTCAAATCTGGCAAAGGAATTGTTATTAAAGAACCTGATCAGAAATAGATTAGGAATTAAACTTGATTCTTATTGTAATCTTTTAAGTGAAAAACATTGTTGTACACCATTGAAAATGTATAAGGAACAATATTGGAACAATATATGATAAATATAGTATGATTGTTCTGAAATGTGTCTGTTTCTTATTTGTTCTGCAAATGTATACATGTATGCATTATTACATGTTTAAGTTTACCCTGTTGACATAATCCTGCTTTACATCATTTTATAATTTTTTTAATTATGAGTGGTGTATATCATTGACTAAGGGTTATGACTTCTCCAAATAGGGGGAGATTGTTGGGTACATTGGTCAAATGTACCTGATTTGAAGAAGCCTCACTCAACTCAATGATATACATCATGATGTATTTGATGTATGTTTGAGTTACTTGTGCAGGTTAGGTATTCACTGGACTGAAGCTAAAACTTTCTAAGTCCATGTGTCGACACCCAGAGGGAAAGTGTCGACACTTGAGAAAGCTTGTGTCGACACCCAGACAAGCAGTGTCGACACCTGGGATGAAGAGTCGACACCAGATAGAAAGTGTCGACACAATGAGCTGTGTCGACACTCAGTGAAGAAGAATGCAGAGAAGCAGTGTCGACACTTAGCAGAAGTGTCGACACCTAGAAGAGCTGTGTCTACACCAGAAAGTGTCGACACTTGGAGTTGTGTCGACACTCAGCAAAATTCTGCAGAGTCTAAGTACAAGTGTCGACACTCAACACAATGTGTCGACACTAGCCAGAAGAGTCAACACTTGAAGTATGTGTCGACACTCAGCACAACGTGTCGACACACAACTAAAAGAGTCAACACTTGAAGTATGTGTCGACACTCAACACAATGTGTCGACACACAACCAGAAGAGTCAACACTTGAAGAAAGTGTCGACACCCAGCACAATGTGTCGACACTCAGTTGAAGACTCAAAGAAAGTGTCGACACAAGGAGCTGTGTCGACACTTAGCAAAGAACAGAAATATCTACAAAAATATTCTAAGTACAAGTGTCGACACTAAGGGAATGTGTCGACACTCAGCTGAAGAATCTATATTGAAGACTTGTGTCGACACCAAGAAGCAGTGTCGACACTTGACAGTTTCAACACATGAAGGTGTGTCGACACAAAGGAGATGTGTCGACACTTAGAAGAATTTAACAAGTTACAGAAGATCAAGTACTTGTGTCGACACTTAATTCCAAGTGTCGACACCTGAATAAGAATCTGTGTCGAGACATACAAGGAGTTGTGTCGACACCTTGTAGACTTGTGTCGACACTTACACAGCATGTGTCGACACTTGGTCTATAAGTGTCGACACTTAAGAACAGAAAGTCTCGACACTATCTGACAGTTAGGGAATTTCAAGAATTGACTGGATGACATGACAGCTGCCGTTCCAGCCGGTCTACAGCACTTGTCGGAGATGTCAGAAGTCAGTTATGAACCGGACAAGCCGGTTACCATGAAGAAGGCCTATAAATAGGCACAGACTGTTTATAGAAACTGAGGTTAATGTTGTTGTTAAGAGTTAACAGAAGAAGACTAAGTTCTGATTGAGTTCAGATTAATCTAAGAGATTTGTTCAAGTGGTTGCTGATCAAGTTATCCAAGTGATACAAATCAAGAAGATCTTGCTGTCCAACGGCAGATCTAAGAAGTTGGAGAGAGAGAGCTCCAATCAAGAATTCAGTCTTTGGAACTAGGCTGAGAAGAAGAATTCAGAAGCATCTGGATCTTAAGAAGCAAAGGTCAAGGAACAACTGCAGAGGATTCAGACTTATTCAGTTCTACTCAAGAAGCTTTGAAGGAAGCTAAGTCAGTTTGGATCTATCTGAGTTCTTCCAAGAACTCAGCAAGAAACTCCCAACTCCTCTCTTATTTTCTGAGTTGTTGAGTTATTTGTTGTAATACTATTTTAACTTGTAGGATCTTTGGATCTGAGTGCATTGTAAGCCTAAATTTATAAAGGCTGAGGGTAGGGCTTGATAGCCTGAGTGTAGGAGTTAAAGAACTCTGAGTGTAGGCCTTGATTGGCTGAGTGTAGGCCTGGGTGGCTGAGTGTAGGCCTTTGTGGCTGAGTGTAGGCTTTGGAGAAAGCTGAGGTGTAAGGATTTGGGCCTGAGGTGTAGGAACCTATTTGGGTTCTGAGACAGTGGAGAAGTTTGGCCGAATCTAGTACACTGCTAGATAGGCGAAGGGGGAAAGTGGATGTACCCAAAGATTGGGGAACCACTATAAATCACTGTGTGCTGTGCTGTGAATGTGCTGTGTATGTTTGATTATTGCTGATTGCTGTAATAGACTACTTAGAAATCTGTGATATAACTGTTTGGCTGCCAACAAAGTTAGAAGAGGATTAGGTCACCTATTCACCCCCCCCCCCTCTAGGTGTTTAGGTACCATATCTTACAGGCACCATCGACGTAGATGGTCCATGCCAAAGGTGACCTTTCTGCCCGATCAGAACTGGACTATGCATGTCAATTAGAAAATCTGCTAGGACCTGAGCTTTAATGGCTGTCTTGGGCACATAAGAGATTTCAAATTCGCTCAACTCTATTGCCCAATTAGCTAGTCTGCCGGAATGTTCTGGTTTTTCCAACACACCCTTCAAAGGCTGATCGGTGACGACTTGAATTGAATGTGCTTGGAAGTACGGGCGGAGCCTGCGAGCCGACATGACTAGCGCCAAGGCTAACTTCTCCAAAATTGGATACCGTGTCTCAGCACTCTTCAGGATATGGCTAACATAGTAAATTGGGAATTGCTTTCTGCTTTCTTCCCGAAGAAGAACGGAGCTGACGGCCTCAGGGCCAACCCCTAAGTATAAGAAAAGAATCTCTCCTGGCCGAGGACTCTGAAGCAAGGGTGCTGAGGTCAGTTGCATCCTCAACTGCTCAAAAGCTTTGGAGCATTCTTCCGTCCACTCAAACTTGGATGCTCCTCGGAGAGTTTTGAAGAATGGAGCACTCCTATCTCCAACCCGACAGAGAAATCTCGCAAGGCCCGCCAGCCTCGCCCCAAACTGCTCAACTTCTTTAGGCGAACGAGGGGTAGGCATATCAAGGATGGCTTTCACTTTATCAGGGTTGGGGGCAAGTCCTTCCGGAGTAAGGAGATGACCAAGAAACTTCCCCTTACTCGCCCCAAACGTACATTTCAAAGGATTGAGCTTCATTTTGTACCTACGCAGAGTAGCGAACGTCTCTACCAGGTCTCGCAAATACAGCGAAAACGACTTACTCTTAATCAAGAGATCGTCTACATACACTTCTAGGTTCCTCCCCTTCTGATGGTTAAACACACGGTCCATCATCCGTTGGTAGGTCGCACCGGCATTCTTAAGCCCAAAGGGCATCATAAGGTAGCAATAACAACCATCATTAGTTAAGAACGACGTGTGAGGAACGTCAGGCTTATGCATTCTTATCTGGTGATAACCAGAAAACGCATCTAAAAAACTCATATAAGAGTACCCTACCGCGGATTCAACTAAAGAATCTATCTGAGGCAAGGGGTAGCAATCTTTAGGGCACGCTTTATTAAGTTTGCTAAAATCTACACACATTCGCCATTTTCCTCCTGGTTTCTTAACCATTACAACATTAGAAATCCAAGTAGGATATTGAATTTCTTTGATAAAATTTGCTTTGAGGAGCTTTGCGACCTCCTCCCTTATCGGCTCAGCTAGCTTTGTTGCTATGTCCCTTTTCTTTTGTTGTATAGGCTCGCAGCCGGGATCAACATTCAAGTGGTGGCATGCA
Source organism: Platanthera guangdongensis (assembly GCA_039583875.1). Taxonomy (NCBI): domain Eukaryota; kingdom Viridiplantae; phylum Streptophyta; class Magnoliopsida; order Asparagales; family Orchidaceae; genus Platanthera; species Platanthera guangdongensis. The sequence continues at coordinate 108,728,765 of CM077163.1, forward strand.
ACATCAGGATCCACTCCTGGCATGTCTTCTGCTGACCAGGCGAAGACATGCAGATTATTCAGCAAGCAGGAAATCAACTCAGCCTTTTGATCTTCAGGTAGCTCCGAGTTGATGGAGAGCTTCCTCTCCTCCCCCTCAGCAATGGGGATCTTCTGGCGTCACCTGGGCAGGTTCCAGGTGAGCACCTTCATCAGCAGCGGCTTCTGAACTGGGGGAGGCTTCCGCAGCTTCTGTTGGAGCAAGGGAAGGGCTGGCTTCAACCATGTTGACAGTGCGGACGTAGCACTCCCTTGCTCTTCTTGGGTCACTCCTGACCCGGCACATCCTTCCATCTGCAAAGAACTTGATGGCAAGGTGGTAAGTGGAAACCACCGCTTGATACTTGTTTAACAGGGGCCTGCCGAAGATGGCATGGTAGCTGCTAGGTGCGTCAACCACTATGAATTGTATCTGCTTAGTCGCCCCTCCAAGCTTCACGGGCAGGATGACGCTGCCCTCCACTTATTTTCTCTCTCCCGAGAAACCATAGAGTGGCCCCTCAGTGGAAAGCAGAGGCTTTCTGGTCCTCAGGGCCTCATAGGTAGACTTGAACAGGAGGTTGACCGAGCTTCCTGTGTCAACAAGAATTCTATCAACTGTAAAGTCCCCCACCACAGCCTTGATTACTACAGTGTCATCAAACGGGTTGGCTGTTTGAGGTAGATCTCCTGGACCAAAGGTGACAACCTCACTTGGAGGAGCAACAGAAGAAGAGGCCACCTCTGCCTGGGTGACCCTTGAAATTGACGATTTCCGAGTGGACTCGGTCCCTGCTCCACCATGGATGAAGAAGAGGCGTCCTAGGACCCCTTCATCATCAGCATCGAAGCACTCCACAGGGACATTGATCGGCCCCAGACGGCCTTTGTCCTCTACATCCACACATTCCTGGTATGCCTCAGCTACTTTTTTGCCCTTTGAGGTGGATGGCTTTGAAGAGGAAGGAGAATCGTTATTGGACAGGTCAATCTTGCCCTCGGTAAGCAGCTTCTCTATCAGCATACGAAGGGCCTTGCAATCCTCAGTTAAATGGCCCTTTTCTTTGTGGAACTGGCAATATTGTGCATTATTCCTTGGCTTCCACCTTTTCTGAGGCTCTTGCCTCTTTTCTTCTGATCTCCTTTACAAGATCTGGATGACTTCGTCAAGGTCCAGATCTGCAGCGTCCTCCATGGGGCTTTCATCAAATTGGCCCGGAGCAGGCAAGGCTGTTTGTTGGAGGATGGGAAGAGCTTGTAATGGAACGGCGGGAGTGGCGGCCAACGGCAGTATCTGCTCATGAAACTGTTGATGGCCTTGGAATGGTTTCTTGTTGCGGAAGTTCCTGCCTCTTTGAGACGGAGGATGGAAGTCTGGGCGAGGGGGTTTGCCACGAGTGGAAGAAGCGGAGGCATCCCTTCCTTCAGCCTTAGCTGTCAGGGACGAGACATAAGTTGGATTGGCATTTTCTCCTTCAATAAAACGGTTGACCATGGCGATCAACTCTTGATAAGTCTCAGGTGCCTTGGTTGTTGCTTTAAACTTCAGAGGGCCTTCCCGGAGGCCATGGATCAAGGCGACCTTATAATAATCGGGGTTTACATTCCTGACCCCTTGGATCTCTCTTTGAAAGCGATCAACGAATCGCGCCACCGATTCATTATCCCATTGCTTGATTTCAAATAGGGCAGCTGGCCCATTCTTCCTCTTCCTTGAGGTAGCAAACCTCAGCAACAACTGGCTACGAAGCTCTGCAAAAGAAGAGATTGTGCCCGAAGGCAACTCGTAGAACCCCTCTCTCGCCTGTCCTTCGAGAGTGGTAACCAGCAGTTTACACTTGATAGCATCTGAGAGGCATCTCAAAGCAACTACCCCCTCAAATGCTTGGAGGTGAGAGACTGGATCAGTCCCTCCTGAATAGAATGGGATGCGAGGCTCCCTGAAGTTGCTCGGTGCCGATTCCCATCGGATTTGGTCAACAAAGGGAGACGGGGTCTCGAACTCTGCGTGGTAGGATGGGCGGACTGGAGCCGGAGAGTCCACGGGCTCGGCGGACTGGCGGTCAGAAAAATGAAGCTGGCGGGCAGGAGTGCCCCTGGCAGCTTCTCTGAAGAAATTTCTGAAAGCAAACTGCTCCTCCTGAGGGCGTAGAGGAGCGACAGACTGAGCAGGGTTCCAAGGAGTTGCTGGCGACTGCCGAAGTGGAGTTCGGCGAGCTGGGGTCTGGCGGACTAGCGAGTCCGCTGCGTCCGCGGCGGCCTGAGGAGCAAGCCGTTGGGCCAGAGCGAGTATAGCTTGGCTGATTGCATCGAGACGCCGGTCAGTTTGCTGGCGGGACTGCTCGGCCTAAAGGCGAGCTTGCTCAATTGCGTCCCAAAGAGAGTCCTCTGAATAACTGGAGCGGTCTGAGGAGCGGGCTCTGCGGTCTGACATTTCCGTCCGCTGATTTCAAAACACTACTCGGATCTGAAGGATGCATGTTAACTGTTGATGCACGAAAACATAGAGGGGTCGAGCACCACCAGCTAACGGTTCGAACACTAGGGAATAGGGAGACTGCGAGTAGTGATCTACTAAGCGGATGAGGGCAGGAAGAAGAGCAGGGCCGTGAGCCACGGCAACAACAGACTTCGCCCGTCGCGGCCTAAATGCCTCTCTTGCGACGGGCTTTCCCTTGATTGAAGAAAGATTGGGTTACAAGTGAAAAGAAAAGGTTGACAAGAGCAGAGCGAGGGGGAGTCCGCAAGGCACAAGATTCGAGTATGCAGCCTGTAATAAGTAGGCTCTGGGTCCGAGTCAGTGTCCCTTGGGTGCACTACCTCCACCTATTTATAGGATAGGGGGCCTGCCCAAACGGGCAGGGCTAAAAATAACCGGCTGCCCGGGGTACAGGAGAACTGGGCAGCGGTGACGGGAAGAAAAAAGAAAGAACACGCCAGTCCGCGCAGAAGGGGCGGACTGGGCTCGCGGACTAGAGCTTCCACTACAGCTGGGCGCGATCCTGCTGGAGGGCGGCGGCCTGGGCGGACGAGACACTGCGTCCGCCGCAGTAGCGAATCCAATACCTCAAGTCCTAGCGGACTGAGCGGACAGGGTCTTGCGTCCGCTGCTGGGGTACCACCCTTAGTGTCCGATTGGTGATCTTGCCGGACTGGGCGGACTGACAAATCGTGTCCGCGCCTGTCGAAAGGGGGGCTTTGGAATCTTGCAGGATGTTGTGGACTGAGGGGTTAACAGTAACGTTATTCGCGAGAAGTTCTCTACGAAGTGCCTATAGTAGCTAGCAAGCCAGAGAAATATCCGGACCTCCGCCACTGTAATCAAAGCAGGCCACTCCCGTATCGCCACTATCTTCGCCGGATCCACAGTTATCCCTTCTCCACTAACAACATGACCAAGGAACGCTATCGAGGATAACCAGAACTTACACTTGGAGGACTTAGCATACAATTGATTTCTCCTCAACGTCTCCAACACCATGTGTAGGTGATTGTAGTGATCCTCTTCACATTGCGAGTACACCAGGATATCGTCGATAAATACTATCACAAAACGGTCCAGGTACTCTCTGAACATCCTATTCATCAGATCCATAAACACGGATGGCGCATTGGTCAAACCAAATGGCATGACCGTGAACTCGTAATGCCCAAACCGTGGTGGGAATATATTGGTCTGGCCGCAATAGTGCTTTTCGAAGCGACGACACATGGAACACGTCGTGGAGATTTTCTAGTTCTGGTGGTAACTTCAACCGATAGGCCAACGAGCCAATCCTTTCCAATATAGTATAAGGCCCAACATACCTTGGGCTGAGCTTTTTCACTCCCCGCACCCGTGACACTCCATGCATCGGCCGAATCTTAAGGAACACTTTTTCGCCCACTTGGGACTCCACCATCCGGTGCTTTTTATTGTAATATTTCGCCTGTCGACTTTGAGCCTCCAACATGCGATCCCGTATCAATCTGACCGCCGCATCAGTATCATCTATGTATTCGTTCCCCAATGCCTTCGGATCTTCATCTTGCACCCAAGACAAGGGAGTCCTGCACCTTCTTCCGTAAAGGGCTTCATGGGGCGCCATACCGATGCTTGCTTGATGACTATTGTTGTAGGAGAATTCCACCAGGGGCAAGAGCCTTTCCCATGGCTCTCCTCTGTCCAGCACGCATAACCTCAATAAATCTTCCAGTGTCCTGATGGTCCTTTCAGACTGCCCGTCCGTCTATGGATGAAATGAGGTACTAAAGGTTAGGCGTGAGCCCAAATACGCCTGTACCGCCTTCCACTCATTGGATGTAAACCGACCATCCCGATCCGAAACAATTGTCTTGGGCACGCCATGATACCGTACAAATTGCTCCACAAAAAGGCGTACCAAAACATCCACGTGTGCTTCCTTCTTCATTGGAATGAACCGGGCCACCTTTGTTAGTCGATCCACAATAACCCACACTGAATCATTCCCGGAGCGGGAACGAGGTAACCCATGAACAAAGTCCATGGAGATATCCTCGAACTTCCATTCGAGGATGGGCAATGACTGCAACAAACCACCGGGACTCCTGCATTCAGCCTTCACTCTTTGACAAGCTTCGCAATGTGTAACATAGTAGCGAACATCCTTTTTCATTCCCGGCCAACACATGGTCTTCCGCAGTCCGGCGTACATCTTAGCAATACCCGGATGCACTGAATATTGAGAGGAATGCGCCTCTCTCAAGATATCCTCCCGAATTTTGCCGCCCTTGGGAATATAGAGTCGGCCACGAAAATAAATGAGACCGTCTTTTAGTGTGTACTCATTGGTGGTCCCATCTTCAATTGCCTTGATTGTCGGGGCCAAGGCCGCATCCATTCCTTGCTCCACCCGAATCCGGTCTCGGATATCACAAATTATGCTCATGTTGGCCAAATACTCCGCATGCCCTGCCGAGGGAGCCTTGAATACTAGAGTAATTTCCATCTCCTCGATCATCCGAGCCAGCTCCATGCTCATCAGCCGAGACTCTGGGCTAGAGCCTGGCACTTTTCTACTCAAGGCATCGGCTACCGAGTTCGCTTTCCCGGGGTGGTAGTTCATGGTGAACTCATAGTCGCATAGAAATTCCAACCACCGCCGTTGTCTCAGGTTCAACTCCTTCTGAGTGTGAACATACTTCAAGTTTTTATGATCGGAAAAGATCTCGTAGTGCACGCCATATAAATAATGCCTCCAGACTTTCAGAGCGAACACCACTGCTCCTAACTCCAAATCATGAACCGGGTAATTGATTTCATGTTTCTTTAACTGCCTTGAAGCATAAGCGATCACATGCCCGTGCTGCATCAGCACCGATCCCATCCCTTGATATGATGCGTCCGTGTAAACTTGGAATCCTTCCTTCCCCGACGGAAGTGCAAGGATGGGGGCGGAGGTAAGCCTATCTTTCAATTCTTGAAATGCCGCTTCACATTGAGGTGTCCACTCAAATGGCACACCCTTCTTCGTCAAGGATGTAAGGGGAAGAGCGATCTTGGAGAATCCTTTCACGAACTTGCGGTAGTACCCAGCAAGTCCAAGAAAGCTTCGTACATCGGCCGCCGACTTCAAGGGCGACCACTCCTTCACGGCTCGCACCTTCGCTGGATCCACCGCTAATCCTGCTCCACTGATCACATGCCCCAAGAAGGCTACCTCCTTAAGCCAGAATTCACACTTGCTAAACTTGGCATACAAGGCATGCTCCTTCAATTTCTTCAAAACCAAGGTCAGGTGCTCGACATGCTCCTCCTCCGTCTTTGAGTAGACCAAGATGTCGTCGATGAAAACAATGACGAAGATGTCCAAATATGGTTCAAACACCTTGTTCATCAAACTCATGAAGGCCGAAGGGGCATTTGTGAGCCCAAACGGCATTACTGTGAACTCATACAAACCATATCTCGAACTGAAGGCCGTTTTCTGGATGTCCCCTTCTTGTATCCTCAACTGATAGTATCCGGAGCGCAAATCCAATTTAGAAAACCAATGTGCTCCCACTAGTTGATCGAACAACTCATCGATCCGAGGTAGTGGGTAAGTGTTCCGTACCGTCAACCGATTGAGTTCCCGATAATCTATGCACAATCGCAGGGTTCCATCCTTCTTCTTTACGAACAGCACAGGGGCTCCCCATGGTGATGAACTGGGGCGAACGAACCCTGAATCCACCAGTTCTTGCAATTGAACTCTAAACTCCGCGAGTTCTTTCGGAGCCATTCTGTACGGAGCCTTGGATACAGGCTTGGCACCTGGTACTAGATTGATCTGGAAGTCAACCTCTCTATGCGGAGGTAATCCTGGTAGCTTCTCAGGAAATACCTCAGGAAAATCCCGCACTACCCGTACATCCTTTAATTCCAACGCTGCTTCCTTCAACTCGAACCAGATCATGAAGACCTCATCCCCCTTCATATGAGCCTTTACAGCCTGAATAGAAGATAATATCATACGTGGTGCGAAGCCAATACCTTGGAAGATGACGTCAGAGTCTCCATGCCTCAAATAGATCCGCTTCTCCGCGCAGTCGATCCTCGCGAAGTGCCAGTCCAGCCATGCCATGCCCAAAATGATGTCAAACTCCGGCATTCTCAGAACCGTGGCCGGCGTATCAAAGGCCTTCCCATCAATAAATAACTCCAACTCGCACTTGGCGGTCGCGATCATCTCCGAGCCGTCCGGAAGGCGTACACGTCGGGCTATGCCAGTGAAGTACTGTACATCCCCCATGTCTTTTATGAAATCCTCGGACACAAAGGAGTGTGAGGCACCGGTATCGAACAGCGCATAGGCTGTCTTCCCGCCAATAATCATGGTGCCTAAGTACCAACAACCAAAACTTATTGCTAGTGGCTAGTAAGTTCTAATCAATTCAAGTTAGATCATGCAAATATGTAAATTAATTAAATCATACCTGCAATCACATCTTATGAGTTCCGTTCCTGCGCCATGTCAAGCGCGTACACCTGATCCCGGACCGGTCCGGGGTTTCCTCTTGGCGGTCCTCGTCCTCGACCGCGCATATATCCCCGCCCTCGTGGAGCTGCTGGAGGGAGAGCAGGAGGGAGAGCAGGAGGGAGAGCAAGAGGGGCGTTCCCATATAGCTGCGGGCAAAAACGCCGGATGTGGCCCGGCTGGTTGCATTCGAAGCACACCAGACCACGACGCCCTTCAGGTTGTTGAAATCACTGAGGCTGTGGGGGTGGAGGCAACGCAGGCGGCTGCGGAACTGGATGCTCCACCCTATAGTTTCGGTGGACACGCCCTCCACCTCTTTGATAACCTCTTCCTCCTCTGAAGTCCCGTCTCCTTCTATTACTTGGGCCGGCTTCCATCACGTCCTCCGCAGGCCTCTTACTACATCCCAGGTGGTCCGCCTCCAATCGTTTCGCCATATCAATGATCTCCGCCAAGCTACCATCCGCTATAAACAAAAGGGACTGCCTTAGGGGATCTTGCAGCCCTTTATAGAAGCGCTTAGCATAACCTCTGTCATCCAACTCATAAGAGTCCGCAAACCTCGCGAGATGCTAGAATTCCCGCTGGTATTCTGTAACCGACTTTGATCCCTGCTTTAGTAGAAGGAACCTTTGCTCAAGCTCATCTCGGGCCGATGTAGGGATAAAGTGCTCCAAGAAAATACCCGAGAATTCACTCCAACTTATCTCAGTGTAGATCCGGCCTTGGAAGGTAGAGCCCATGAGGGACTTCCACCACCTCTTCGCATGTAAGTCCAAGACGGACACTGCCAATGTCACTGCCATGTTGGCTGGGCAACGGATACCAGCCAACAACTCATGTATCGTGTCTAGCCATTCCTCTGTACGTACGGCTGACTCCGTCCCAAGGTAGACGGGAGGGGAGAGAGCCCGGAAGGTGCTCAGCCAGTTGGAGCTCGGGGCCTGTTGTTGCACCGGAGTCTGCTGTGCCTTAAAACCATTAAGAATGGCGGTGAGCGTCTGCCCCAACTCAGATTGTTCGAACTGAGTGGGTATGGGAGGGGTAGGAGTACCCCCCATCGGCTCAACATGCAGTGGAACCTACACATACACGACAAATTTGTGGTCAGGTTGGCTAAACTTAAGGTCTAAGTTGGACAAACTTAATGTGAATTACATATGGGCACACCACTGCTTCCGCTAAGTCAGTTTGTCCCCAAACTGACTAACCAAACGGGGGTGGCACCATTGTTGAATGACTTTTTAGTTGAGGATCGTGGCACTTTGATACCATTTGTTAGACCCCCCCCCCTCCCGGATCCCAAAACACGGCACGAAGGGGGAGTCTTATGCCCGGAACAGCCGCCTTGCGGTAGCATTAGCACACGGGCTAACCTGTACCACAAGACGCCTATCCCGCCGGCTACAACAATATCAATAAATCATGCCAACCCAACCAAATAAATAAACATCCAGAAGTCAAATCCACACTAAGTTATAATGTCCAAATACATCAATAATGAGAAGCTAAAACATGCTTCTACCATATATCAGAGTACAGCTAAACATTGCCCAAACGGGCTACATCAGAGTAATCAAAACACTAACATCTGTAACGGACGGTATCGACGGCACCGTCACATCAGGCCCTGTCGTCCTGGCCTGGCTGTCCTGCTGCGTAGTCTGCGGCTGCTCTACCTGCGGCGTGACCTCCTAAAAAGGAAGACGTAGCAACCGTTAGTCGAAACGACTAAGTGGTTTCACATCCGCTCCCCCGGCGACTCCTCGGCACCGGGCGGAGAAAAGGAACTGGAGTATAGTATATAACAAGTATGCAAGTAAAGGAAGTACAGCAGGTGGCAGTAGTGTAAGAGTAACAACATCATAATCAGCATTTATGTAAGAGCTACACTAAACTAGCAAGTATAAGTAGCAGCAGGAAAGTAACTTAACTTATAAGAATGCCCATAAAAACTTATAAGTTAAGGATCGGGTTACATTAAAGTAACTCATCGTATAAGAGTGCCCATACAAACTTATACGATGAGGATCTTGTTGTGCAATGATATGAAATGCTATGAATGCTATGCAATGACTCACCCATGCACACCCATGCAATTGCTATGTCGACACAGACTATAGTTCCCACTTTTCGAGCAGGTAGCTAACCTCTCAGGCATCAGCCGCCGTGGCCAGGCGGTGACAGTAGAACGGGCACTTCTACTACTAGGCGGGTATCACACTACTTCACCTAGGCCTCCGTACGCCTCAACGCTAAGAACACAACAGCGGAGCCCATGCGTACTATGGCCCAGCGGGGTCTTGGGTAGATGTGCACCAAGAACACAGCCCGAACTGGCCTTGCGTGACCCGGAAGGGGCCTCGGAAGAAAGCACGAGGACACAGCCCAACCGTTCACATGGCCGGAGGGGCCTCAGGACGTGAACACCGAGGACACAGCCCAAACCGACCAAGTCTAACTGCCAACTCCCGTCGGTGTGACGACTGGCGAGCCCGTAGACCTGCCACACTATCCTTAACCCAGGATTACGACACCGCGTGTCGACTCACACCACATGCAAATACCACATCAACATATCATGGAAGGGGCCTCAGAAGTAAACACGAGGACACAGCACAACCATCCATCCACACCTTATCTCAACACAACCAAAACAAGTGACGGTCAACACCGCACTTACATCCCTTCACAATACTACCCGTAGGGAGATGACTCTCTAAGTATTGGACTACTAGACTCATTTCATTAATCAAATATGTCCATGATCGTAATCTATTCATCTATATGACTTTCCAAATGATGACAATGTAATATAAACATGATGCGCATATAAAGATCTATCACACTTTTCATTTGATAATGTCATAAAATAAACATGAAGTGCACAATTATCAATCCTTCAACTCCTACCAATTCGATTCGTTTAAATAAGATTGTTTCACAATTTGATAATATGAAATCTGATTAATAAGCAACTTCAATAATGCAACAACTGATTAATCATAAGGGTTCATCCAAGGCAAGTATCGTGCATTAATAATTCCACCGAATCAAAATTCATCTTTCATTAAGCCCAGAATTTAGGCGCAGGTTGAATCTGGACAGCAACTTCGACCGGAGATTCCCGAGGCTACAGGAATCCGGTGAAGTCGTGTAACCCCTCGATGGAAAGGTATTTCCATGGACTACATCTTTCATATTCAGAGCTCAACCCAGATTTGATATTATCCTATTTGAAATCGGACCTGAAGTCCGCTGCGTACAGAACACAGTTTCTGCATACAAGATTTATAGAACCCCATTTTCGTTTAGACTTTCCCGTGGCTACAAACTTCGCCAGAAGTCGTGCAACTAGTCGTTGGAAAGGTATTTTCAAGGGAGTCAACTTTCGTGTTAAGCCGAAAGCCCAGATCTGGCCATAGAATACTTAAAAATGGCCATGAAGTTCGCTGCGCGCAGAATACAGATTCTGCACGCATCTTAAGGCGGAATGAACGGCATCGGTTCATCTTCCTCCTCAATGTGATCATCCCAAATCATTCCTGAAAACCTCCTCCCTTATTCACCCTCAAGAGGCCAAAACCCTTCACGAAACCATCCCTTATCATCACATTGAAGAAGGGCGTGGTTGAAGAGATCTAAAACCTAAGACACAAGTCTTAGCATGACCTTTCCTAGAAAACTCCTCCTCACCATCAAGACTCTTGAGTCGATGTCTCTCCTAGGAAAATAACTATAGATCTAGCACCAAGGGAGAGGGTAGGAAACTCACATTGGCTCCAGCGGTACCACCATTTCTAGCCATGGATCTCGTAGTTCTCCTTGGCGGCATCTTCTCTTTCACGGCGATGGCGGATCTCCTTCGGTAGGATTTGCTCCTGCAGTTTTCCCTCTCACAGGAGTTCTCACTGGAAATAGGGGAATAAAAGAGAATGAAAACGGCTAGGGTTTTCTCTCCCCTATATATATAAAATGTGACACGGGTAGGGACACGGCCGTGTCCTTACCCGTGTCCTGCCTTGCGAAGCGGCAACGACAGTTTCCATGTCGGTTCAATACTTGACACGGGTTGGGACACGCCCGTGTCCAGACCCGTGTCCACATGACACGGCCGTGTGCATGGCCATGTCATTGGCCGTGTACTTCTCTGGTTGCATCTCGACACTTCTCGTCGATCTCAACTCGACGCACACGGGTAGGGACACGGCCGTGTCACTACCCGTGTCACTTAGTGTCGACACAGCTCGACGATCTCGACACATCTCGTCGAGCTCAACTAGACGCACACGGGTAGGGACACGGCCGTGTCACTACCCGTGTCACTTAGTGTCGACACAGCTCGACGATCTCGACACGGCTCGTCGAGCTCAGCTCGACGCACACGGGTAGGGAGACGGCCGTGTCACTACCCGTGTCACTACCCGTGTCTATTTACACTGATTTCTCCACTTCTCCACAAGTGCAGTCTCATTCCCTGCACTTCTCAGGACTCGAGTCAACCCTTCTGACTCAAAAACACACACACTAGGGGCCTAGAGCGATTCAGGACGTTACATTATGGACACAGGTAGAATGCTCGAAGTTAGAACGAGCCGCATGCATTCCTCGAGAGAGGATGACATGGATCTTTCGGATTGGAGTCAAATCCAATAGTGAGGTTTACCGCATAAGGAAAGCTTAGGGGTTTCGACTGGCCGAGAGGTCTTAATCGATCAACCTAAGTTTAGTCGAGAGCATATTCTCGAGTGAGGCGCTTTTATAATTTAGGAACCTCCACGGTCGAAGTATGAAATTTAGAAGTTTGCTTTTATGAAAAGTTTATTTTATTTTAAAGATAGTCTACATCAAGTGCTATCTTTTATTTTATTTTCTAGCTATAGTTTAACTCACCCTCTAAATTATTATTTCATAAAATAATATTAATTTGCGTGAGTAGAAGTACTCAACAAGCCCCGAGTCTAATACGACAATTTATATACTATATTTCGATAGGTTTGCTTGCCTATTTCTGGATTTTAGTTTGAAATCATTTTTAAAACTATATAAATTCCTCATCAAGTTTTTGGCGTCGTTGCCGGGGATATTTTTGTTGATATTTTGAAAGCAAAAATCATATTACATTTATCACTCTCTTTCTTTATCCCCAATTCTCTTTTAAATTTTTTTTTCAAATTCATTTCTATTAGGTAAGGGTTGTGATTATTTTTTTTTCTTAAAAAAATGTTATCTCAATTGGCCGCTAAAATTGCCAAGCTTAAAAATCAAATAGATATTTTGGAAGCCGCAAAAAAGGGCCAAAGTTTTTGTTATTATTGTGGTGCTCCTCATCAAAGTGATAATTGTTATTATTAATATTATAAAAAATTGTGTTATGAAAATAATTTTGTAATTAATAATTATTCTCACTTTGATGCTAATTCTATTTCTAATTTTCATTAAACTCATTTTTCCAATTCACCTATTTTTCATGAAAATAATTTTCCAAATGTGAGTAATTATTTTGATTTAAATAATTCTTCTTCCACCTCGGATTTTGGTTTTTCTTGTTCACAAGATCAACAGGAAAACTTTCCGAGTTATGAGAACAAATATTTAGATCCGAATTTTTATTCTTCCTTTATCACAGAGCACACATTTTTTTCTAATTTTGGGGACTTTACACAATTCATAGTATATCCTCCCCAAAATATAGAAGAAATTATTTCTTGTTCTAATGATTTTTCAATGCCTACGAATATTTCACCTATGGAGGAACATGAATCTTCATGTGCGCCCATAGTGTCTAATTCCAAAGAGGAAGAAGAAATATTATATCAAGAGTTTATTAATGTTATGGGCACGCCAGGTGTATTAGAAGAACAACATGTTTCTTCTTCTACTACACCCGATTCTTATTTTCATGAATTTTCAATCACTTCTAAATATTTAGAAATTCAAATTCATAAAAATGAGGAGGCCCAACATATTCTTTTAAATGAATTTTTGAATGATGATTTTATTTTAGAAAATAAACAGCCTATATCTAATCATATAACTTCGCAAGGACCTCCTCCTTGCGAAGATTTTTCTGTCGTGCTTACTTTTTTATTTTTCTTTAACTAATGAATGTCATGAAGATGATGAGCTGTTGCAATCAAACGTCATCAACGATCCATTTGCCTCTCATCTACAAAAATTCACAACACCACAGGTATGTATAGGTGACGTGAATTTACATTTTCAAGTCAAATGTTCAAAGAAGAAAAATCAAGAAGCAAGCAGGGGAGTAGCTGTGCGAGCATCTTCGGCGTATTCACCCAAGCGTGAATTAAGGGAGTTGCCACTTCATTTTAAATTTTATTGTCCATTATCCTAACCAAAACTGTTTAGCTTAAAAACGGGAAAAAGAAAAGCGCACTTAGGAGACAACCCTTGCTTATTTTTTATTTTTTATGAATTTTTTTTCCAAATTGTTTTTCTTTCCCCCCCTCCTACTTGACTAATAAACATTGGGGATAATGTTTATTTTTAAGTATGGGGGTGGGTTCTTATTTAATATTTTTATTTAGAAATTTGAAAAAATGAAAAATCTTTAAAAATTAAAAAATATTTAAAAATTTAAAAATTTTGTTTTCTTTTTATTATCAAAAATATAAAAAAATAGGAAAAAAGAAATAATTAAGAAAAAATATAAAAAACCCCTACTTAAATTTTTGTGATCTTTAGAAATTTATTTTGAGTTTATTTATAAGAATTTATATAATTTGTTTTGATTTTCAAATCTTTTATTTCATCAAAGTTGGATTTAATTTTTAGGTGATTTGATTTTAAGGAATAAATTTATGAAGGAAATTTATTTAGAGAAATTTATTTAGTCTTTTTCTCTCAAATTCTAATTAGTTTCAATTTCATAGTGCTTAGTTTAACAATCTTTTGATTTTAATTATATTCACTTAAGCTTTAAGATTCCTAGGAAATTTTAATTTACTATAGTTGCTCTCCAACAATTTTAATTTAATCTAAATTTTGGCTAGCCTTTCCCTTATTTTTTTAACTTTCTTGTTAGATCATATGTCATGGGGATAAGAGGATAAAATTCATTATCCTCAGGTACACATATGCAATTTTTTTATTTTTGATTAGATCATATGTCATGAGAATCAAGTATTTCTTGGTACATATATGCAACCCCCCAAAAAAGGAGTAAGAGGATAAAATTCATTACTCTTAAGCAATTTGTTTTTTATTTGAAGGGAAAAAATAAATAAATCAAATATAAATTGTGCGGGGTGAGAGGATAAAATTCATCACCCTCAATCTAAGATCTCCTTAATTTTCTTATTCTCAAAGCCTAAAATCCAATATAATTGCTTTAGATTTAAATTAAAATTATAAGAGAGCATAAATAGTAGTTTGAATTTTTCTTGAAGTTTGTTTTTAGTGAAAAAAAGTGTTTATAATTTTTAATCTAACCTTGTTTGCTAAATACTTAATTTTGAGTTCTAATTTTTATTAGAGAAAATTTTGCTAAATAATTAGCTTTTCACATTTTACTTTTATATTTTAGGACTTAAAAATTTGAATCACTAAATTTTACTTTTAACTTTGTTTTGATTTAATAAATTTTTAGTTTAATTAAAAAATTATATTAATTTCTTATAACTACTTCTCATAGTTTTGCTCTGGAATAACAAAAGCTTAAGTGTGGGGGTATTTGTTAAGTAATTATTTATAGTAGTTTTTATATAGTTTTTATTTATAAATAGTTATGTTTCTATTTAGTTTTTATTTAATTTTGTATTAATTCCTTTCTTTTCTTATTTTAGCTCTATTTGGGCTGTAGATAACAAATTGGAGCATGCTAGGCTAATCAGAAGAACAAACAGTGAATTCCTTGAAAAATCACATTTACATGCCCTTGTCTCAGGCGTGACCCTCAGATCACTTGTGTGACATTCAGCCGTGACCATAAAGGAGCCCTAGAGAACATACCACGTCGGATTAAAGTTACACGCCCCGATCACAGGCGTGACCTGTAGGCGTGACTTACTAACGGCGCTTTAGTTTCGATACCAGGCAGTTTTCAAGCTACACGCCCAAGTCACGAGCGTGACTACCAGGCGTGACATCCAGGCGTGCCGTGGGTTATGAAGGCAATTTTGAATCCATCAGATTTCAGCTTACACGCCTAAGGTCACGGGCATAACCTAGGGGCGTGACTTCCCGCAACAGCTAGAATTTACTTCCCGTCATTTATCCTTCCCACTGTTTCCAGTAACAGACTTGACACACCCTAGGTCACGGGCGTGACCTAAAGTCATGAACCGAAGAATGATGACTTTTGGCGGTTCTTCTCCAACATTCCGAGGTTTTCAATATAGCAGTTTCCGAGCCTGACACGCCCTAGGTCACGGGCGTGACCTAGGGTGTGACCTTCCAGAAATTTTATTATAAATTCCAGAGAAAGCCAGGAGCTAAGAGGATGGAGGGAGCAAAATCTAGGAGTAGTTCAGTAGCTTAGTTTTCTATTTTTATTCATTTCCTTTATGTATTTTTCAATTTCATAGTTAGTAAACTTTTATTTCTAGCACTTTTATTTCAAACTTGTATTTGTTTATTTTTACATGTATCCCTCTTTTTACTTGCACTTGATTTTGACAAGTTGTAGAATAAAATAATATTCATTTTGTCAAACTCTTTTATTTTCTTCACTTCGATCTATCTTTGATTCAATTATTTCCGACCTTAGTTCCATATCCTAGATTTACTGAGAGGTTATGGATACGGGTAGAACTCTCAAAGGTAGAAGGAGCCGCATGCACTCCTCGAGAGAGGATGACATGGATCTTCCGGATTGGAGTCAAATCTAATAATGGGTTCACCGTATAAGGCAAGCTTAGGGGTTTCGACTGGCCGAGAGGTCTAAATCGATCATCCTAAGTTTAGTCGAGAGCGTATTCTCGAGCGAGGTGCTTTTATAATTTAGGAACCTCCACTGTCGAAGTAGGTAATTTAGAAGTTTGCTTTTATGAAAAGTTTATTTTATTTTAAAGAGAGTCTACATCAAGTGCTATCTTTTATTTTATTTTTTAGCTATAGTTTAATTCAACCTTTAAATTATTATTAGATAAAATAATATTAATTTGTGTGAGTAAAAGTACTCAACAGGAAACGAGTCTAATACAACAATTTCTATACTATATTTCGATAGGTACGCTTGCCTATTTCGGGTTTTTAGTTTTAAATTATTTTTAAAACTATATAAATTCCTCATCATTTCTTCAGACGACACTCTGCAAATCTTCACTTCTCCTCGATCGATAATCTAACGAAAAAAGATGGAATCGCGGAAGTATGTGCTTGGAGCGCTGATGAGATCTAAGTTACGAAGCAAGTGCAATTGCACTATTATTGTCACAGTAAAGAATTACAGGATCAATAATGTTAGGAACTACACCAAACTCACTGATGAATTTCCTAATCCATATAGCCTCCTTTGTCGCATTTTCAGCAGCGATATATTCAGCCTCAGTTGTAGAATCAACAACTATCTCTTGCTTGGAACTCTTCCAACTAACAGCTCCTCCATTTAAGCAAAACACAAAACATGACCGAGACTTTGAGTCGTCCCTATTAGTCTAGAAGCTAGCATCCGTGTAACCCTATACAATGTGCTCTTCTTATCCGCCGTACACCAAGAACTTATCTTTAGACCTTCTCAAGTACTTTAGGATTGTCTTAATGGCTGTCCAGTGACCATCATTAGGATCAAACTGATACCTGCATGTCATGCATAAGGTATATGAGACATCATTTCGAGTATATATCATTGCATACATGATTGATCTAATTGTCGAAGCATATGTAATCAACTTAATGCGGTCCTTTCCTTCCAAAGATATTGGACATTGGTCCTTAGAGAGACTCACACCATGAGATATGGGTAAGAATCCCTTCTTGGACTCAAGCATGTTGAACCGTTTCAACACCTTATCAATGTATGTACTTTGGGTCAAACACTATAACTTCTTCGATCTATCCCTATAGATCTTAAAACCAAATTTATAAGTAGCTTCGCCCAAGTATTTCATTGAAAAGAAATCCCCTAGGTTGTTCTTAATAACTTACAGGGTCAGAATGTCATTCCCAATCAGTAGTTTGTCATCTACATACAAGATCAAGAAAATGACAATGCTCCCACTAATCCTCTTGTAAATACATGGTTCATCTTCATTCATAATGAAACCAAAATCTTTCATTTTCTCATCAAAATGATGATTCCAACTTTGAGAAGAATATTTTAATACATTGATGGATTTCTCCAGCTTTTATATTTTAATGGCTTCATTTAGATTGACAAAACACTCGGGTTGTGTCATGTACACTTCCTCAAGGAGGTTTCCATTAAAGAAAGCTAGTTTGACATTCATTTGCTAGATCTCATAGTCATAATACGCAGCGATAGCAAGCAAGATTCTAATAGACTTTACCATAGCAATATGGGAAAATGTCTCATCATAGTCAATACCATAAATTTTCTAAAAACCTTTAGCCACTAGCCACCCTTTGAATGTATGTACATTCCCATCCATGTCGGTCTCCTTATTGAAGACTCATTTGTAATATATGGGTCGTACCCCTTTAGGTGGTTCCACCAAGGTCTAAACTTGGTTTGAATAAAAGGAGTCTGAAAGTGCAGCTAGATCTGATATACTCTAGAGGGGGGTGAATAGAGTATATGGTGCTTTGAAACTTTTTACAACAATTGTTGTAATAAGAGTGAGCAGGGAAGCAATAATAAGTCTAATCACAGAACTAAGTTAATCAAAAACTAATCACAGAAAAATCAAGGCCAGAAACAAACATAAACACAAGCAAAACCAGAAGACACAAGGAAATATAGTGGTTCCCCTAAACTTGGGTACATCCACTCTTCTACCACCCTAGGTAGGAATCCACTGCAGGATGAGTTGATCAGGTGTCCTAGGCACCAATGAGCTTTTGATAAGGTGCTCAAAAACCAAAGCAGATTTTTGATCAGGTGTCTTGCCACCAATGAGCTTTTGACAAGGTGCTCAAAAACCAAGCTCAAACTTTTGAAGGGAGTTTGAGAAACCCTTTACAGAGAGGGGGTGAGAGAGTGATGGAAGTCTTCTCTTTCTCAAACAGCTGAGAAGACTATGTGGATTGTTGATGTCAAAGCTCCCCCTGAATCCTTGAGATCTTCAGGAAGAAAAGCTTTGCTGAGGGTGATAGACCTTCAAAGATTGAACTCTAGCAATAGATGATTTCAGCAATAGCTGAAATGTTGAATGTCTGGAGTCTTGAAATATGTTGGCCTTGAACACTTTGAAATTAAAGAGATCTGAAGATTTCTGAAAAGATTGATCTCCTTGGATGAGTATTCTTGAGAATTCCTTGAGACAGAAGATTTTGTTGAAGATTATTGATGTCTGACTGTGTGTCTGTGTCTCTCTCTATGTCAATGATTCAAAAAGAATTCTTTACTTTTATTCTCTGATACAGAACAAAAACATTATCTCTGAGAAGAATAGTCGTTGGCCAGCATTAATTGCATCCTTAATTGCAAAATCTCTTCTGCAGGAAAGTCCATAGAAATATTCCTTGAAAAGTCCCTTGAAACTTGGTCCAGAAATGAATGAGAACGGCTAGGAAATCTCTGAATTAATTGCAGAATAACTCCTTAAATGATTTGAATTTGAATCTAGAAACATCCTTGAAGTTATCTGAAATCGTCGAACTGAGCTCTGCTATCGTCGAGCTAAGCTCAGCGATCTAGAAATATACAGCAGCAAAATATCGTCGATCTGAGCTCAAAGATCGTCGAACTGAGCTCAGAGATAAAGATCCAAAGCAGAGTCAAAATCGTCGACCTGAGCTCACCGATCGTCGAATGGAGTTCGACGATATAATGAAGTTGATCTCAGCGATCGTCGAATGGAGTTCGACGATCTGTCGAAGTTGAGCTAGACGATCTTCGATCGGAGTTCGACAAATCGTCGTGCTGAGCTCGACGATATGACTTATTCTCCAAAACAGAAAATCCTGGTCTTCAGGGCAGCTTCCAAACCTAGACTTCTAACCCTTAGACTCAATTCTAATTGACCTATTGAGCTATACAGGAGGTCAAGCATTGATTCCTAGAGACATAGTGATCCTGACCCAAATTAGTAATAGGGTGTTCCAACAATCTCCCCCTATTTGGGTTAGGATTACTATTTACAGACTTTGGAAAAAGCTTAATAACAACATACAATCAGTAAAACAGAAAAACAACAAGCTAGACAATGCAGAACCACAGAGATATATATCATCCAGATAGTAATCAGAAATCACAGAAATTGTCACCTTACAATATCATTTCTTTTCTTTGCCCTTAACAAGTTTGATCTCTCTGTTAGGATTGAGGGCTTCTTTGTTTGATCTGGTATCATCTGCTGCACCTAAATATGTTTGCTTTTTAGGCCTGGGAACTACAGCTTCAGGATGTAATTCCATATACCTGTCAGAATTAAAGAATTTACTTGATGCATATCTCTCTAGCTCTTTCTATCTCTGTTCAGACATAGTTGAGATGTTAGATGAATCTTTTTCTTTCTCTCTAGCCTTTTTGATCTAATCCAGTGCAGCTAGTTCTTTTAATCTGGCAGTCCAAGTAGCTGGATTGTTCTCAGGATCCTCAAAAGGTACAGGTGGCTCATATCTGTTAGAGGGATTGTCTTGAGGAGGCCTGGAAGACACAGTTTCTTTCAGCTTATAAGGGAAAGGACCAGATGTTGTATCAGTTGAAATTTGTCATCCCCTAGAATATGGGTGTTGCCTGGAGTAACCTTTGGAGTAGACTTGGAGATCTCTTTGATTTCCTCTGTATCCTCCTCTCCTAGATTGAGATCCCCTAGATTGGCTTCCCCTATTATAAGATCTGGCATGAGGCTGATAGGGGGCCTGACTTCTGGCTGGGGGTTGAGCTGCAGAGCTTCCACCTGCACCTACATAAGGAGGAGGTGGTGGAGGAGGATGAGAGTGTTTAAATTAGGAGGAACCCTTTTCATATTTTCTCTTCTTTTTCATTGCCTTCAGCTGATTCTTAGAGTATTGCATCCAGTGCTCAGTAATAGGGCAGTCATGTAGAATATAATATGGAATATCATTGTTATCCTTAACATTGGCAGGAGGTACCCTCTTCATGGCTTTGCTCCTTGCCTTTCTTTTCCTAGCAATGGTAGCAGAAGAGTCATCAGAGTCTGTTCTAAATTCATCACTTTCAGAACTCTGGTCATCATAAAGAGCATCTATTTTCTTCATTAAGTCCTTCTTGAGCTGTACAGAAGCAGATGAGGCAGAGGTTGTAGCAGCAGGTGTTGAAGTAGTAACAGCAGAAATGACAGCAGCAGATGTAGTAGAGGCAGTAACAACAGCAGCAACTATGGGCTCTGGAGAGGTGACAGCAGCAGCAACAGTCTCACTAACAACAGCAGAAATAGAAGGAATATCATCAGAAACTGCAGAAGGCTGAAATTCCGGTGCCTCTGACATAAGAATTTCCTTGGAAATTGATTCAACAGTAATAACAGAAACTTCAGCAGCAGTATCAGAAAGTTCAGCAGCAGTAGAGGCAACAATATCAGAAGCAACAACAATGCTTTATTCAGAAGAAGCAGCAGCATACACTGAGTTGACAAAGGAGGTGATGATGCTTGGGTCACAGCAAGAAAATGGCACAAGTGCCTTGGATAGATCCTCTGGAGGCTGGACAGCATTGACCTCTGGCAGACAGCTGAAGTAAGCAGAATCAAAAGTTGACAGCGAAGACCTGAGGTCTATTGCAAGGATTGCAGTAGGAGAAACTTGTGCTTGAGGCACAGCAACAGCAGCAAGAGGAGAAGCTGAAGAAGCAGCAATAACAGCAGCAGTAGCAATAGACAGGCTCACAGAAGCAGTCACAGAAACAGCAGCAGCAACAGCAGCAGCATGAAGGCTCACTTCATAGGGCATCTCCCCCTGCCTAGATTCAGACAAGTCTGGATCAAGGCACACTGCTGTAGGAGCTGCCTGAGGGAAGAGGGATGAGAGCCTGGCAGAGAGAGCTGCCACTGACAGGTGTAGTGGAGCCAAGGAGGTCTCCAACAGAAGAGAGAGCCTGGGGGCAAGCAACTCATATAACCTGTCAGCAAGGGCTGAGATGTCTACTTGTTCAAGGGTTACTGGAGCAGAGGTAGAAGATATAGTAGCAGCTAAGGGTTCTGGTAGTGGAGAGCTGGAGTAGGGTGGAAGGGATGGCTGAGGAGTTGGTAAGGTGGATATGGAGGATAGAGGTATGGAGATA
Source organism: Platanthera guangdongensis (assembly GCA_039583875.1). Taxonomy (NCBI): domain Eukaryota; kingdom Viridiplantae; phylum Streptophyta; class Magnoliopsida; order Asparagales; family Orchidaceae; genus Platanthera; species Platanthera guangdongensis. Next base: position 108,750,094 of record CM077163.1, read on the forward strand.
GATGGGGTGAATGTGGGTTGGTCTATGATCTCTTGTAGAAGATCTTGATAGGAAGTGGAGGATGAGGGTAGCTCAGGAGTAGAGGATGGAGAGTCATCCATAAAGGAATCATCAATTAGGGTGAAGGATGGATGGGAGGGTGATGAAGTGATATCTGGTGGAGGGTAGGAGAATAGTGGATGGAAGTGGTCTTCTGGTGTTGGTAGTGTAGGTACTGGAGATGGTGTGGATATTGGAGAGGGGCTGGATATGATGATGGTGGATGGAGCTATAATGGTACATGGTATGGGAAGGGATGGAATTAGAGGAGGAGGGGGAGAGGCAACAATAGCAGGCAGGTCATCTGCAGGGGCAGAGACCTGTGGAGGAGTGACTCTTAGAGTCCTTGTGCCTGAAGGAGTACTGGAGGAGGGCCTGCTGGGCATGCTGATTTGTCTGTCCCACTTTCCAAAGAGGGCACAAGACAGTCTATTGGAATCATTTATATGAATTCAGGAGGAGACCAGCAAGGCAGGGCACTTGTGCTGCAGAAACACCCCAATGATCCTTCCAAAGTTAACAAAACTTTTGTTGATTTTCTTCTTGATAAGGTCAAAGAAGACTTCTCCCCAATTCAGATTTTTCTTGTCAACAAGAGCTCCCATGAGGCAGAGCTGATACCTTGAAATTGTATCATGGGCAGAGTGCTTAGCCAGTAGCACTTTTCCAACAACATCTGCCATAAATCTGTATTCTACAGAAAGGTTCCTTTTGAAGAACTTGCTAGGGTTGGCCTCTGAATGACCCATTCTGGCAAGCAGTTCAGAATACTCTTCTCCAGATAAGTCAGCAGTATCTTCACCATTCCTTAACTCAAAAACTTCTGATAGAATTGTTGGGGTTAAGGGTACCTGAGTTCCAGATATAGACCCAACAATGGTGGAGTTATGTTGATTGTGGGCAGTATAGACCCACTCCTTTATCTCATCAGAAGCCAGCTTGATCCTTGTGGTCATTATTGCAGTCAGGTTCTGGTCTTTGAATAACCCCAAAATATCTTGAAAGACCTGGTCAGTTGTGCTGAAGGATTCCATGTCAATGTCAAAACCAGCATCAAACTTCATAGCAGCAAGAACACCAACTGACACAGCCATGGGTACCTGCAAAAATTCAACAAACAAAACGACCAAGTGCAGAACTGTTTGGAGGGAAAGAAAGTTCTTGCAGAGAAATCGAAAGCGCAAAGGAGAACGATGGCGAAAAATGAATTTTATATTAGGGTTCGACGCAGAATTGGAAAGATCGTTGAACTCAGTTCGACGATCGAGGCTTCTAAAGGAATCTGAAGAGTCTTCAACATCGTCGATCTCCGTTCGACGATCGTTGACCGGAAGAGATAGTTCATACTATTTGAGAGACGCTGAACTCAGTTCGACGATTTAGGAAATCGTTGATCTCCGTTCGACGATCTTGGGGCAAATCGTCGAGCGCAGTTCAGAGATCAGAAAAACTCTAGACACTAAGAAAAATCAGAATGTTTGCCTAGTCTTGGTCAATTTTTAAGCTTTCAAAATCTTGGATATTATTTAAGACTTCCTCCATCTAACATTCCTAACTAATTTAGGTAGAAGGTGTGTTTCTTTTCATCCAATGGCTTGGTGAAAATATCTTCCCTTTGTAAATCAGTTGGGATATATTGTAGTTCAATTTTATTCTTTTCAACATTATCCCTTAAGAAATGATGCCTAATCTCTATGTGTTTTGTCCTACTATGGAGGACTGGATTTTGAGCTATAGAGATAACACTAGTGTTGTCACAAAAGATTTTATACTTCTCTAAGTTGTAGCCATAGTCTAGGAGTTGGTTTTGTATCCACAAGATTTGTGAACAACAACTGCCTGCAGCCATATATTCAGCTTCAGCAGTTGAGGTTGACACAGATGTTTGTTTCTTACAAAACCAAGAGACAAGTCTGTCACCAAGGAACTGACAAGTTCCACTGGTGCTTTTCCTGTCAATTCTGCATCCAGCATAGTCAGCATCAGAGAATCCAGTTAAATCAAATGCTGAATCTTTTGGATACCAGAGACCTAGATTTGGACAACTTTTAACATACCTGAGAATCCTCTTTACTAATGTTAGGTGTGACTCTCTAGGGCTTACTTGGAACCTAGCACATATACATGTAGCAAACATTATATCTGGTCTACTAGCTGTAAGGTACAGTAAAGAGCCAATCATTGCTCTATATGTTGTCTGATCAACAGGTTTCCCATGTTCATCAGCATCCAATACAGCATTAGTATGCATGGGTGTTTTCATACAAGATGCTTCAGACATACCAAATTTCTTAACCAATTCATTTGCATACTTGGTTTGAGAAATGAAGATCCCTTCAGCATGTTGTTTGACTTGCAATCCTAGGAAGAAGGATAGCTCACCCATGCTACTCATCTCAAATTTAGAATGCATCAGGTTAGAAAACCTTCTGCACAATTTGGAGTCAGTAGAACCAAAAATAATATCGTCTACATAAATCTGTACTAGTAGGGTGTGGGACTTATGGGTTCTAATGAAAAGAGTTTGGTCTACTCTACCCCTTATAAAACCATTTTCCAAAAGAAAGCATGCTAGGGTCTCATACCATGCTCTAGGAGCTTGCTTGAGACCATATAATGCTTTGTTCAATCTAAAAACATAATCAGGAAAAGTTGGAGAGGTAAAACCTGGAGGTTGTCTGATATATACTTCCTCTTTGATGTCTCCATTTAGAAATGCACTTTTGACATCCATCTGATATACCTTGAAGCATTTGTGTGCTGCATAAGCTAGAAATATTCTGATGGCTTCCAATCTTGCAACTGGTGCAAAGGTCTGGTCGTAGTCTATTCCTTCTTCTTGAGAGTAGCCCTGAGCAACTAGCCTTGCCTTGTTTCTTATAATTACTCCTTGATCATCCAGTTTGTTTCTGAATACCCATTTTGTTCCAACAATGGAATGATCCTTAGGCTTTGGCACTAGTTCCCATACATTGTTTCTCTCAAATTGATGCAACTCCTCTTGCATTGCAATGATCCAGTGTGGATCTTACTCTACATCTTGAATGGACTGAGGTTCAATTTGAGATAGGAAGCAGGTGTGCAACAGGTTTTGGTTGACCTGATTTCTGGTTTGCACACCAGCTGAGATGTCTCCAATTATTTGGGTAATTGGATGGTCTCTTGATGTTACTAAATCAACAGGGGGTGTTGATTGTTCACCAACCTATGTTGTTGTTTCCTCTTGTGGTACAACAACTGGCTCTTCAAGTTGTTCTTCAATATGTTGAGCATTTCCTTCATCTTCACTGCTTTCATCCTCTTGAGTAACCTGTAACTTGTTCAAGTCTTCAACTAGAGAATGTTCCTGCAAGGTTCTATGGTAGAAGAAATCTTCTCCTTGAAAGACATGTTAGATTCATCAAAGGTTATATGAACAGATTCCTCAATTTTTAAAGATGATTTATTATAGACCCTATAAGCCTTGCTGATCATGGAGTATCCCAGAAATACTCCTTCATCAGCTTTAGCTTGAAATTTTGCTAAATATTTCTTGTCATTGTTATGAATATAGCAAATACAACCAAACACTCTAAAATAGTCAACTTTAGGTTTCTTCCCTTTGAGTAGTTCATAGGGAGTCTTTCCCTTTAGTTTATGTATCAAACTTCTATTCAGCACATAGTTGGAGGTGTTCACTGCCTCTGCCAAAAGGATAGAGGTAGATGAGCATCTGACAACAATGTAGTGGCAGATTCAATAAGGGTTCTATTTTTCCTTTTAGCTACCCCATTTTGTTGAGGAGTTCTAGGAGCTGAGAAAGTATGCCTGATCCCTTCACTCTGACAGAACTCTTGCATAAGAAGAGAATCAAACTCTGTCCCATGATCACTTCTGATCAGGGCAATGTGAGTATTGAACTCAATCTGTATACATTTGAGAAACTCTGTCAGACACTTAAAGTTATCAGACTTCTTCCTTAGAAAGAACACCCAAGTGAATCTAGAGAAGTTATCTATAACTACTAAAGTGTAGGATTTCCCTCCTAGGCTTTGTACTGTGATGGGTCCAAAGAGATCCATGTGTAACAGATACAATATCCTAGGTGAATCACTCTTATTAAGTGACATAAAGCTGTTTTTAGTTTGCTTGCCTAATTGATAAGCCCTGCAGAGTCCTTCCTTCTTGTAGGGGCCAGAAGGTAGTCCTCTAACAAGGTTGTCCTTGGATAGCCTAGCAATAGTTCTAAGGTTTAGGTGTCCTAGTCTCTTATGCCATAAAATATTTGGTCTACAAACAGATTTGAACAAGCAGATATCTACATCAGTTGAAAGAAAATCTACTAGATAGATATTACCTTTCCTTTTACTTGTCAACACAGTTGTGTTATCCACTGACTTGATTTTGCATAAGGCTTTACTGAAGGTCGCCTGGTAGCCTTCATCACACAACTGACTGATGCTAATTAGGTTGTGCTTCAGTCCTTCCACATAAGCAACCTTCTTGAAAGTTACTGATCCAATCTAGACTGCACCATATCCTTTAGTCTGTCCAAAGTTTGATTCACCAAAGATAACTCTGGGTCCAAGCTTGGCTCTAAAGGAAGTGAGGTTATCCTTGTTCCCTGTCATGTGCTTAGAGCACCCACTATCCAAATACCATTGCTGGTTAGATGTTGAATAGGTCTTCACCTGCACTTAAGACAATTCATTTGTTTTTGACCCAGTTTACCTTGGTCCTAGGTTGATAACCTTTAAATTCTGAAATGAAAGACATCCCAGGTTGACTCTTATATCCTTCAGGATGATATCTTCTTGGAGGTATAATCCATTCAGTATAAGGGTTAAAGACTTGGGATGTAGGACCCTTAGGATTCAATTTTGATTTGCCCTTAAAAAATTTTCCAGAGCTCTGACCTCTGTTTGACGATCTTGGAGCTTCGTTCGATGATCTTGGGTCAGATCGTCGAGCTCCGTTCGACGGTCGACTATGGCTGAGGTCAGGTATTTGAGATCTTCGACCTGCGTTCGACGACTTTGGCTGAGATCGTCGATCTGCGTTCGACGATTTTGGCTGAGATCGTCGATCTGCGTTCGGCGATCATCGATCTCCGTTTGGCGATCATCGAGCTCCGTTCGACGATTTCTGCTGGGACTTAGTTTTCAGGGGCAGATCAGAATTTTTCCTAGCAACCTCTACAACTCCCTTTCCTTTGTCAGAAATGAATTTGATTGGAGTTGTTAGCACTATAGGTTGGCTGGATGAAGCACCCAAGCCCAGTGTACTGTTGAATATGGAGTTCACTGTGCTTGTGATGTCCATCAGCTTGATGCTTCTCCCATTAAGGGATTCTTCAAGCTTCTTGGCCTCAGCGAGCTCACTTTTCAGTGAAGCTATCTGTTCCCTACAGCACTCCAACTCCTGAGAGAGTTTGAGGTTTTCTGACTTTAAAGTATTGTGTTCAGATAATTGATTTCTGAGAGAGATAATTTCTTTCTCAGACTTTAGCAGGTCTAAACACAGTGCTTTAAATTCAGTTTTAAAATCCTCTGAATTAAAAACAAAAGAACCAATTACCTGATCTTCTTCAGGTTGAGTCTCTGAGTCTGACTCTGACTCCTCTTCTTCTGAATTATGCTGTGAGGCATTGATTGCCATCATGCAGAACTCTTTTTCTTCTGCATCATCTTCATCATCACTGGAGCTGGATGATGCTTCTGACTCTTCTTCAGTATCACTCCAGGATTCAGCAACAAACCCCTTTCTTGTATGTTTGTTTTTGCTTGATGAGGGTTTGCCATTGCCATTCCTCTTAGAGTCTTTCTCCTTTCTTCTTTCTTTCTTGTCCCTTCTGTCCTTGTTTTTGTTTTCTGGACAGTCAGGAACTATGTGCCCTGGTTTCCTGCAACCAAAGCAAATAATGTCTTTATTATTATTGATGGACTTGTCATACCTTGGCTTCTCATGTTCCTTGTATGATCTCCTTCTGAAGTCCTTTCTGGCAATCTTGTAGAATCTTTTGGCCAACAAGCTGAGCAGTTCATCATTGCCTGTGGCTTTGTCTTCAGGCAGATCTTCAGTTGCCTTGAAGGCTATGGTCTTCTCTTTTCTTATGGATGGTGAGGCAGCCTTCTGTTCTTCTTCTCTATTTTTGATGTGTAGCTCATAAGATTTGAGCTTACCCAATAGAGCTTCAGTAGTGATCTCATTCAGACTTCTGGCATCCTTAATTGGACAGATTCTTGAATCCCAAGTGCTGGGGAAGCACATTAGGATCTTGTCATTGAGTTCAGTTAGAGAGATCTCTTTGTCCAATGTTCTGAGTTCACTCACAATTAGACTTAGCTTGTTGTACATATCTCCCACTGACTCAGCTTCTCCCTTCTTGAAATTCTCATACTAAGATATGAGGTGGGATCTCCTATCCTTTCTCTCATCAGCTGAGCCTGAGACTATTTCTGAGAGTTTGTCCCAAATTTCCTTAGTGAATTGCATTCAGCCACTTTTTGAAATATGTCATCAGACATTGTCTAGGCCAAGATATTCATAGCCTTGACATCAGCTACCTTCCATCTCTTGATATCAGCATCTGTTCCTGATGGAGGTGGAATGTTGTGCTTGTGTTCTCTGGGGGTCTTGGACACACTGTCAAAACAAAGTTAAAAGTATCTTCGTCAATAGAATTCATGTACAGTCTAATCCTTGCTTTCCAAAGTGCAAACTTGGATAGATTGCACACTGGAGGTCTGGTGCTAGCATAATCTTCTTTTTGGGCCATGATTTGTGAAAACAAAATCTAATAATAAACTACAAAAGAAAAACAGATCTAACTAGGGATCTTTGGGTTCAGGTGTTAGCCTGTACAACCAATCAGGTATGGTATGTTTAACCAAACTCGCTCTGATACCAATTTAAAGTGCAGCGAGATCTGATATACTCTAGAGGGGGGTGAATAGAGTATATGGTGCTTTGAAACTTTTTACAACAATTGTTTTAATAAGAGTGAACAGGGAAGCAATAATAAATCTAATCACAGAACTAAGTTAATCAAAAACTAATCATAGAAAAATCAAGGCCAGAAACAAACATAAACATAAGCAAAACCAGAAGACACAAGGAAATATAGTGGTTCCCCTAAAGTTGGGTACATCCACTCTTCTACCACCCTAGGTAAGAATTCACTGCAGGATGAGTTGATCAGGTGTCCTGGGCACCAATGAGCTTTTGATAAGGTGCTCAAAAACCAAAGCAGATTTTTTGATCAGGTGTCTTGCCACCAATGAGCTTTTGACAAGGTGCTCAAAAACCAAGCTCAAACTTTTGAAGGGAGTTTGAGAAACTCTTTACAGAGAGGGGGTGAGAGAGTGATGGAAGTCTTCTCTTTATCAAACAACTGAGAAGACTATGTGGATTGTTGATGTCAAAGCTCCCCCTGAATCCTTGAGATCTTCAGGAAGAAAAGCTTTGCTGAGGGTGATAGGCCTTCAAAGATTGAACTCCAGTAATAGATGATTTCAGCAATAGCTGAAATGTTGAATGTCTGGAGTCTTGAAATATGTTGGCCTTGAGCACTTTGAAATTAAAGAGATTTGAAGATTTCTAAAAAGATTGATCTCCTTGGATAAGTGTTCTTGAGAATTCCTTGAGATAGAAGATTTTGTTGAAGATTATTGATGTCTGACTGTGTGTATGTGTCTCTCTTTATGTCAATGATTCAAAAAGAATTCTTTACTTTTATTCTTTGATACAGAACAAAAACATTCTCTCTGAGAAGAATAGCCATTGGCCAGCATTAATTGCATCCTTAATTGCAAAATCTCTTCTGGAGGAAAGTCTATAGAAATATTCCTTGAAAAATCCCTTGAAACTTGGTCCAGAAATGAATGAGAGCGGCTAGGAAATCTCTGAATTAATTGCAGAATAACTCCTTAAATGATTTGAATTTGAATCTAGAAACATCCTTGAAGTTATCTGAAATCGTCGAACTGAGATCTGCTATCGTCGAGCTGAGCTCAGCGATCTAGAAATATACAACAGCAAAATATCGTCGATCTGAGCTCAAAGATCGTCGAACTGAGCTCAGAGATAAAGATCCAAAGCAGAGTCAAAATCGTCGACCTGAGCTCACCGATCGTCGAATGGAGTTCGACGATATAATGAAGTTGAGCTCAGCGATCGTCGAATGGAGTTCGACGATCTGTCAAAGTTGAGCTAGACGATCGTCGATCAGAGTTCGACGAATCGTCGTGCTGAGCTCGACGATATGACTTAGTCTCCAAAACAGAAAATCCTGGTCTTCAGGGCAGCTTCCAAACCTAGACTTCTAACCCTTAGACTCAATTCTAATTGACCTATTGAGCTATACAGGAGGTCAAGCATTGATTCCTAGAGACATAGTGATCCTGACCCAAATTAGTAATAGGGTGTTCCAACAGAGTCCATTTTAGATTTCATAGCATCAAGCCACTTCTCAGAGACTGGTCTATTCATAGCATCTTGGTAAGTTGCAGGCTCGTCATTATGATCCATCAACAACACATTACTCATTTGATACATAAGAGATTCATATCTCTTAGGCTCAAACTTTGGTCTACCAGATCTACGAAGAACTTGTGTTTTTTGAGCAGGCTCTCCAAATACAACAACTTGTAGTCCTTGCTCAGGTTCCATTGAGTACAACAACTTGTAGTCATTTGTATAGATAGAGTTCATTTCAGATTGAATGGCATCAAGACACTTCTCAGAGTCCGGTCCAATCAAAGCATCTTAGTAAGTTGCAGCCTCATAATTATGATTCATAAACAACACACTACCTATTTGTGACATAAGAGATTCATATCTCATACTCAAACAATGGTCTAACATATGTACGAAGGACTTGTGTTTCTTCAGCAGTCACTCCAGCTATATCAACTTGTAATCCTTGCCCAGGTTCCAATATCGGTTCATTCATCATTTGTGGTTATTTAAATTCTTCAAGTTTAACATTTACGGTCTTTTTGAATAAGAATTACTTTTCTAAAAAGACACCAATCCTTGCGACAAACGCTTTGCCCTCGGATGGTAGGTAGAAATAATACCCTTTAATTTCCTTAGGATATCCCACAGGATAACATTTATCTGACTTGAGTTCCAGCTTGTCAGGCATTTGACGCCACATGTATGCCTCACAGCCCACGAATATTGATGAAAGGCATACTAGGACGCTTCCCAGTCTATATCTCATATTGTTTCTTTAGAACGGTTTTCATTGGAGCACGATTTAGAGTAAGAGCAGCTTTCTCTAGACCAAATCCCCAAAAGGAAACAGGCAAATATGCATGACTAATCATGGACCGTACCATGTCTAACAAAGTATGATTCATCCTCTCAGACACACCATTATGTTGTGATGTTCTGGGTGGAGTGAGATATGATATAATCTCACACTCTTTCAGATGATCACAAAACTCATTACTCAGGTATTCGCCACCTCGATCAGATCGAACTGTTTTAACGCTTTTGTTTAGCTAGTTCTCTACTTCATTCTTAAACTCTTTGAATTTTTCAAAGGTTCTGTATTTGCACTTCATAAGATACACATATCCGTATCTACTGAAATAATCAGTAAATGTAACGAAGTAGTAGTACCCACCTCTAGATGTAAAACTCATGGGTTAACATACATGACTTTGTATTATACCCAAGAGATCATCAACCCTCTCAATATGACTAGTGAAAGGAACATTACTCATCTTGCCTATTAAACAAGACTCGCATCTCTCAAATGAATAATAATCAAATGAGTCCAACAGTCCATCTTTATGGAGCTTGGATAAGCATTTTTCATTTATATGGCCCAAACGATAATGCCAAAGGTATGTGGGGTTTGAGTTATTAATTTTTACTCTTTTATTACATTCAACGTTATAGATCAGTTGGTCCAAGTTCAAAACATATAAACCATTAAACAATTGGGCTACATCATAACAAATATCATTCATAATGATTGAACAATAATTGTTCTTACTTATAAATGAAAATCCAATCATATCAAGACATGCAACATATATAATGTTTCTAGTTACGGAAGGAATAAAATGACAGTTATCTAATTCTATTATAAGCCCAGTGTGTAAAGAAAGACGATAGATGGCAACTCCAACAACCTTTTCTCCAATTCCAACGTCTAGGTCCACCTCTTCTTTACCCAGCATTCTTCTCCTTCTCATCTCCTGCACATTTGTTTAAATGTAAGAACCACATCGGATATCTAACACCCAGATGAAGGAGTAAAGATGTTTATTTCTATAACGAAGATGCCTGAATAAGAAGTCACACTTCCCTTCATTTTCTGCAGACCTTCAATATAAGAAAGACAATTCCTCCTCCAGTGACTAGCCTTGCCACTGTGCTAGAGACTTGGGATCAAGGTACGACTTAGGTCTCACCTTAGTCCTCATTGATCCCTTGGCTTTGCCTTTGACATTATTCCCCATCAGTATGGGGCTAGTAGGCTTAGCCTTATTCATGTTATTCTCGGTAGTTCTCAACATACCCAGGAGCTCGGGTAGTGTCTTGTCTATCTCATTAAAATTATAGTTTAGGACTAATTGCTCATAACTTTCCGCAATGATTACAGGATCAAGTCAATGGCCAACTCTTGGCCTAAGGGAAAACCTAGCCTTTGGAGGTTCTTTATATACCTAATCATCTTGAGTGTGTGAGTTCCATGTGGTTCTTGAGCTCTCATCTTACTCTGAAAAAGTGCCTTAGAGACGTTGAACCTTTCATGTTGAGCTTGCCCTTGAAACCTTTTCTTCAGGTGCTCTATCATCTCATGACTACTCATGTACTCATGTTGCTTCTGAAGCTCATATTTCATGGTAGCAACCATAAGACATATGACGTCCAAGGAATCATCTTGATACTACTTGTAAGCATCTTAATCAGCTCGGGACACATTCCCTACTGGCTCTACGGGGGGTCCTCTTCCAAGACAAAGCTTGCTCTCCTGTCTGTGAACAATGCTCGGATTTCTATAGCAATCAAGGAAGTTAGTCCCATTGAACTTGTCATTCTCAAGAACGGCTCTCAGGTACAAGATGGAGTGAGATCCACTTGCCATGTAATTTCTAAAAGAATTCATACAAAGTAAAATTTAGTAATATATTTAAAAATACATTTTCTTTTCAAAAGGAACTTTATTTAGAATTACTCTCACTATTTTAATCAAACTAATAACTCTCAATATCAATTCGAAGAGTCAATGCAAGCTTCTCTGTAGTGGATAAGATCCATATTTCAACAACTTTGTAAGTTAGCTTTGGCTTTTCTCTCATAATGTGACTATTTAGGTAGACAATATTTATCGATTACAACAACTTGCAACTCTTGTATGGTTAGTGAATAACTCCTTACTAGCATCAATCATATTGTGCATGCCAACCCCATGTCTTTAGTGTAACACCCCAAAGCCCAATTGGTCAGGTTTTGTGACATAGCCTGGGACACGGGCATGTCCCAGGTCGTGTACTGCTCGGGTTGAGCAGTCTGGTGCGTTGTCGACGAAATTCGTTCGATGAAGTTTCGGGAGGGAACACGCCCAGCCACATGGGCGTGTCAGAGGGCATGTCCTCCTCGGGTTCGACGATTTCCACTCGAATGCTGACTGTTACTTTATTTACTGCTCTTGGGGTGGATGTTAAATTGCAGATGTTGATGGGTTAAATTGAATTGTGCGGAATGAAGACTTGCTGCTTAAAGGCCCTTGAAGGTCTTGCGAAGAATTCTTGGATTTCATGTGTGGCTGGCCTGCATGCCAATGTATGAAGCTATATAGTTGTAAAGAGCAACTTGTAAGGCATTGAGGCCATAAGCGTGTGTGTGTTGTATACGTTCATCGTTTATATATAAATATGGAGTTTATATATTAGTGGACAGTCAGTATGTTGAATTCTTGCAACTTAAAATGTAGCGCTAGAATGCTTAGAGTTAGGCGACGAGTAGAACGAGATTTTAATATCCACGTGAAATTTTGTAGTTTGTTTGTGAAATATGGCGTGGGGCCCCGGCCGTACCCACCGTTATATTCCATGAGACGAATGGAGGCATTACATCTAGGCACTCAACTTTTGAGGTCACCTAGTTAAGTCAGACCCGATGTTGATAGTGGTGTATCACAATTATCCGCTGACACCCTTACCAATATAGATTAATGCATCATGCTTTGGTAAGCCCACACTTCATCGATCTAGGCAAGAAGAGTGTCATCCATCAGATGGCATTCGTATACATATATAATATAAGGTATTTAATGATAATCGATTAACAATTAGTCATGGTTAACAATTAGCTAAGGGGTAAATCTGAATGTTCAGAACTATTCTAAATCTTTATATTTACAAGCATTGGGCAGAGGCCCAAGCTACTCAGCTTAAGTAGTAGACAAGCTCGTCTCTCTTTGTCGGATTTAAAAACCACAATGAGTGATGGTTACTACTACGGAGAAGTATTTTTGAAACAATAAAATCATAGGGCAATCCCAAATATTCTTCAAGAGAAATAAATCTGAGCACTTGGAACATTTCTAGAGCTCAAGATTTATATGCATTGAATTGCAAACCTCGCTTTGATACCATTGTTGGGTTTTCTATATAGTTCAAAACTATAAGCACATCAAATGTTCGCAGCGTAAAGAAATATAAGATGTAACACCTACTTGCATCGGCGTAGAATATAACAGAAGGTTTGGTAGGCCCCCACGCCATATTCCACGGAGAGTCAACAGAGTTACAGGTGAATAACAATACTACCAAATGAATCCTGACGCAGAGCATTCTAGCGGAAGATTCAAGGGTTATTAGGACTCAAGTAACTAAGAATTTCCATTAATATGCCACAAAGGAATGTTATACAAAATACAACAAGAAGTGTGGCCTTAGGGCCTTACAATTGCTCTTCATAAAAGTGGTTTACAAACATCGGCATGCAGGTCATCCACACATGAAAGCAATAAAAGCTCTTCCCTTGGATTTTGAAGGCCGACATGGCATCAGAAGGGATGCAACCCGCTATTTCCCGCTCGGCTCTCCAGCACCTACACAGGGACATTCCACCATAAAAGTGGCAAACAAGGCAACAGTCAGCTTTAGCTGACTAATTTATAATGACTCTACCCCATTCCCAAGGTAGCTGTATTCTTTCCCTACAGGCATATCATTCATATATAGATATATCACATGAAGGTACAACTTAAGAACCATTCAATATATCACAAACGTCAGTATCAACTACCAAACATTCCTTTCAGTCAATGCACATATATTATCATTTTACTGGAAATGCCCAGCCCCACCATCGTCAAACATTCCTGGACTTGATGGTCAAAATTGAGCATTTTATCCTGGCACATAACAACGTTGCAGCCATGACTCTCCCCCAATGCAAAAGGTAAGTTTTGTGTACTTTAGGTCTCTTTAACCAAACCACATAGAGCGGGTACAGTTCAGCTCTTTCCCGTTTCTCAAATCGCCATGCCATTGCTGAACGACGAAAACTTCGTGGCCAATCTACATGACGTGGGCCAGCCTCCCCTTTCCTATAAATTAAACAAAACCAATGTTTTGTATAATGGCTCTCAAGGCCATCAAAGTAGGGCACCCAGGCTCACATCTCACCTGCTAGCTGCACGGTCTCCACGAGACAGGCTTCGAGAGCTCAATATTATCTGGGAGCTATCACTAGTGATAAGCACTATCGTCTTGCGTTAAAAACAAAATATCTTTTTTTATCTCTAGACTCAACCATAACTGGAACATCTGTCCAAAAATACCTATAGCATCCTGTAGTGCCAGAAACTGGACTTTCACAACATATATAACTCACCAAGAGCTATTGCCAACGAAAACCACTATCGTCTAGCGAAACCAAACAATTATCAAAATTGTGGTATACTCTGGGTATTTTCCTAGAGCATATCTCCAATACTTCCTGCTACTCAAATTCACAGGCACAACCACTCAGACTCCGTGAACTACACGTTTATACTCGGAGTCTTCTCTGGCACGCAATTAAAAACATCATTAATCTAGACCAACCTGTCTAGATGAGCTTCACACAACATGCCTATTCCGTACTACAATTTCTAGATTCTATATGCAAGACTACCCGGGGATATCACGTATCAACAGATCAGAATTCCCTTCACTCTCCACCTTTTTGGTGGGGGATTCCATGCATATGCAAAATAAGGACTTCACTTGTCAAAGAAGGAAGATTGTTACCCTTGTAGATCATTTTGGAGCCATGACCAAGCCTTCTATCTGGATGGAAAGGATCGCCTTGGTTTCCTCTTCATGGATCTTGATTCAGTTAGTAAATCCAATCATGGGATCTCCCTCACCAGGCTTCCAAAGCTTAGACTTCAGCCCTCTTCTTCCTTCTCCCAAGGTTTTGATTAAAAGGATGAGAGATATTGAGAGAAGAGAAATGAATCTTCTCTTCACCACTTCTCTGCTTAAGTAGTCTCGGGATTAAAACTAGCAACGCGATCCTTTCTTCAACAAGAATGAAGGGACATAATTTCAGCTGATAAGTCAAACTTATCACTATCACCTGGCGATATCAGTTATTGCCTGGGCGATATCGCCAGTATCCTCTTTGACCCCAGTTAACATCGCTCTTTGGCCTCTTTTCGGCAATCCGATACATGTAAAACTGCCACGTGGAACTATCGACAGCAATATTCACTATCGCCATGCAATAGTCTACTCAACGATTCATTGAGTGCATTGAGAGCATTGAGTGTGTCGAGTAGTATCGCCCTATTGCCTGGCAATAGCTACCCTTAAGCTCTGTTTTCCATTTTTTGGGGTGTTACAAACCAGCCCTCCTTAAACAAATTTTATCCCGAAATTTTATTCATTTAAAGGAAAATAATACAAAATTTTACAAGACTACTTTCCAAAAATAACTCGAGAAACTCATCTTGCAAGGTTTGCTCACGCACCCATGTCAGTTTTTCATAGCTATAGTTGTCCCAATACACTTTGACCATCCCTAGTTCTTTTTTCGTAGCTGTTTGATCTTCGTAACCTCGATACAAATGGGTATAACTTTCGGCTCCTGCCCACTATCGACCGACACCTGATCATCAGCAATCACTTGTGTAGGCTCTTGCAAAGCTTTCCGTAGCACTGATATGTGAAACACATCGAGCAAACCACTTAGCTCCGCCAAAAGAGCTAACCGATAGGAGGCTTGACCAACCCTCTCAACCACTTCAAATGAACTAAGATACCTCAGACTCAGTTTTTTCGAGCATCGAATCTGGTAGACGCACTTGAAAGGATTTATCTTTAGATATACCCAATCGCCAACCGTAAACTCCACATTTTGGTGCTTCGCATTGTAATGTTTTGCTTCCCTGTCCTGAGCCACCAACAATCACTCTCGAATAGTGCGTATAGTCAAATTTGCATATTCGACCTCTTTACTCTTATATAGCTTTGATTCGCCTGTTTCCGCCCAAGCTAATGGAATACAACACTTCCTACTGTATAAAGTTTTGAAGGGCATCATGTAACACCCTGAAGTCAAGAGGGTCATTTTGAGCAAAATTGGGTTCAGGCTTGGGTGACACGGCCTGGGACACGGGCGTGTCCCAGGGCGTGTCAGTTGACACGGCCTGCGACACGGGCGTGTCGCAGGGCGTGTCGGGTTGTGTCGACGATCGGGCCTCGGTGTCGACGAGTTTTGCGTGACATCGTCGAGAATGGGGCACACGGCCCAGGACACGGCCGTGTCGGATGCCGTGTCATTTGTTCGGCGAGTATTCTCGACGATCGTCGAGTATTGGGTTTCCCGTGAGGACACGGCCTGTGACACGGGCGTGTCACAGGGCGTGTCAGTGGGCGTCGAACTCAGCTCGATGTCTCGGGTTGGGGCGTGTTTGAGGAACACGGGCGTGTCCTGGTGCACACGGCCATGAACACGGGCGTGTGCCAAGCCGTGTGCCAGGCCGTGTGACGTCTCGGGTTGGATTTGGGATTATTTTCCTGAGGCACACGGCCTCAGACACGGGCGTGTCTGAGGGCGTGTCGGGTACACGGCCGTGACACGGCGTGTCACACGGGCGTGTACTGGTTGGATTGAGTCGGTTGTCTGCCGCTTAGGGGGACACGGCCTGTGACACGGGCGTGTCACAGGGCGTGTCAGGCCGTGTTTTGGGTTTTCTGGCCAGATCTGAGCCGTTTGTTTCCCTCTTCCTGGATCCAGTGGCTGGGCTTTGTCCAGGTGTTGGGAAGGCCGAGATTTAGAAGATATATTCTCTTATTATCTTCTTCTTCTTCTTCTTCATTTTCATTCCAAGGGAGAGAGAAGAAGGCCAAGGGAGAGAGAAGGGAGGAGTCTTCCAGCTACTGTAGGAGCTGCGGAGTGCGGATCGAAGATCCGAGAGCGGAGTCGTGAAGGCAGAGCCGAGGCGGTGAGTTCCATCCGGCTACTTCATGGCGCCGAAGCGATCTTCAAGGGTAACGATCTCCTTCTTGGACATCGAAGTCCTTTCTCTATACATGTGCTTGGAATCCTCCACCAAGAGGTGGATCGCGGAAGAGATTCCTTTGTTACGTCTGCATTTAGAGCCGGAATTATGAAGTACGGCGTAGGCATGCTGTGTGAAGCCCATCTGGACCGGTAGTCTGGATTGGTGATGTTCATGGGTAAACCGGAGAAGACTCCGTGACTTTGATGATGTGCAAAATGGATTTGATTGTGATGCATGTATGGATGTACTGCTTGTGAGGAGGCTTTGGTGAAGCTCCTGGTTATGAGATGATCAATTGGTAGCACGCCTGGGGAGCTCGTGATAAACCCGGCCTGTTACACCACTAGGGTGGGTTGATCTAGTTAAGGAAGGGATCGATGGGCGGCAATGCTAGGGGAGCCGAGTTAAACCCGGGTTGCTGCACCACATGTTGTGGGTCGATCGGATTAGGAGGGGGATCGATGGGTAGACAATGCCTGGGGAGCTTAGATAAACCCGGCTTGCTACACCACGGAGTGTGGGTCGGTCTGCTCTGTTTGTGATGTTGTGAGGATGGACCTCTGAGTGGCTTGGGCGGGATGTTGCTAGCCTGCGAGCTGGTGGACTAGGGCCGGTCAACCAACAAGTTAACACCTCGAGAGACAGCGGTGTACGACGGTGGATTCCGGTACGCCAAGAAGGTGCCCTGCGTGCACGGAGCGTTGGTGGACTCCAGCGTTTGTGATGTGATGTGTTTGTTAGTTAAGTGGCATAAAGAGAATGATCTACTTATGATGTGATTTGGTGATGTTTGTTGTTGCTTGATGAGAAAGGAAGCACTGTCTGCAGGGAAGGAACCACTACCCCGGGTAGGGGGTAGGGTCGTTATAATGGGTCAGCAATGCTGACCGTTACTTTGTTTTCTGTGTTGGCTTGGATGATAACTTGCAGGTGCTGCGGTTTGGAAAGAATAAAGGAAATAGCGAGCTTGCTGTTATGAAGGCTATATGAAGAATCGTGGTTGGATTTCATGTGTGGCCGGCCTGCGTGCCGATGTACGAAATTGTTGTTTTGTAAAGAGAAACTTGTAAAGCCATAAGGCCAGGGTGTGTGAGTTGTAGACATTCCTAGTGTTTTTATATAAATGTGGTATTTATATATGGTTGGACATTCTGGTTTGAGTTCATGCTAACAATAAAAATTGCTGCGCTAGAATGGAATGAGTTAAGGACACGAGTAGAGTTTGATTACCACACGTGACTCCCTTGCTTGTCTGTGCTATATGGCGTGGGGCCCCGGCCGGACCCACCGTTATATGTCATGTGACAGGTGGGGGTGTTACAAAGTGGTATCAGAGCCAGGTTTAGATTGTTTGGGAGGAGAGAACATAAATGAACTCATGAATGTCCACTAGGAATGTATGTCATGCACATGATGTGCGTGAGTGTGTAGTCAATGTACCAGTACCGTTATGATTTGGAAGAATTTAATGGTGTTCTGTACATTGATAGGTGGCGAGGGATGGAGCTGGGCCGTCTGAGCCTCAGCGGTCGGATGAGAGTGCAGCACCCGTGGAAGCGCTGATGCCTCCCTCGGCAGAGGCCATACGGGTGGTAGCGGAGACAGTGCTTGCAGTGTTACAAGCACAACCAACGGGACAGGCAAGACCTGGTGGAAGGCAAGAGCATGCTGCCGAGGTGGTGGAAGGGCAAGCAAGTGACGACGCATTGTCACGTTTTATGCACTTTCACCCACCGACGTTTGGTGGAGCGCTTTCACCTACGCAGGCAGAAGATTGGTTGGCAAGAGTAAAATGGATCTTAACTGCAATCAGGACGGTCGAAGAACAGAAAGTGATGTTGGCCACTTTTCTGTTGGACGGAGATGCGAGATTATGGTGGGATGAAATTGAAGTGCACCACTTGGCCGGTCGAGGTTTAACGGAGATTTCGATGGATGAATTCTCTCAAATATTCCTAGCCAAGTATGTGCCGGTGTCGCAGAGGATTGCAATGGAAAATGAGTTTCTCAGCTTGGTGCAGGGTGAGCAAGATGTTAATACCTACCTGCACGAGTTTACAAGATTGGGAAGATATGTGGGATCGACCTTTGCGGAGGAAATGCGAAAGACAAATCGGTTTTATGGAGGATTGCGGGATGAATTGAGGTTGGCACTTCCGAGTTCCGTGAGCCAAGGCTTTCAGGCGTTGGTCGATACAGCTCGTGCCTTGGAGAAGGATATGAAGCGAGTACGAGAGAATAAGAGACTGGCAAGGGAAAAGTCGGAGTTGAAAGAATCGGAGTTTCGACGACAAGAGAAGAAAAGATTTAGACAGGTGGAATCAGCGTCGTTGACTGTTTCGTCGCCCCCGACGTATGGGCCAGGACGTGTGGATACACGTATATGCTATAAGTGTGGGCAGCCAGGACATATCGCGAAATTTTGTTGGAATGCCCCTCCAGGGAGTGAGAAAAAGACAGGTGCGTCATATGAAGAAAAAGGGAAAGCAGTGGCCGAGTCATCTGCACCCCGGACGCAACCTAGATTGCATGCGATGGAAGTACAGGAGCCGCAAAGTTCAGTTGGTGAAATTCAGCCTCGAGCGGTTCATTTATCGTTAAATCGTGAATTTCAAAATCGCGAGGCTGAGCAGAAGTGAGCGGTGATGTGAATGATTTCAATGTTAAGTTGTGTATGTAACTATGTGTTGCTAGCAAGTGTGATGACTAATAGCTGATGTGCTTCACTTTTGGTTGAATTGGCTGGTTGATGGACATGATGTTGATGTATCACTTTAATAATGTTTTGATATCTATAGTTGTCGAGCTCTTGTGCTTGTGCTGGAATCCATCAATTCGGTTATTTTGTTTTGAGGTTGTATGTGGCTGCATGTGCACAAGTGGAAGTTAGGGATGTTTGTTGTGTTGTCTGTTTGGTAGTGTGTGCGGAGAATTGCGGTGTACGCTTTGGTGATGATTGTGCCTAATTGGCTATTTGAAGTCAAATTTCGAGGACGAAATTATTTGAAGGGGGGGAGGATTGTAACACCCTGAAGTCAAGAGGGTCATTTTGAGCAAAATTGGGTTCAGGCTTGGGTGACACGGCCTGGGACACGGGCGTGTCCCAGGGCGTGTCAGTTGACACGGCCTGCGACACGGGCATGTCGCAGGGCGTGTCGGGTTGTGTCGACGATCGGGCCTCGGTGTCGACGAGTTTTGCGTGACATCGTCGAGAATGGGGAACACGACCCAGGACACGGCCGTGTCGGATGCCGTGTCGTTTGTTCGGCGAGTATTCTCGACGATCGTCGAGTATCGGGTTTCCCGTGAGGACACGGCCTGTGACACGGGCGTGTCACAGGGCGTGTCAGTGGGCGTCGAACTCAGCTCGATGTCTCGGGTTGGGGCGTGTTTGAGGAACACGGGCGTGTCCTGGTGCACACGGCCATGAACACGGGCGTGTGCCAAGCCGTGTGCCAGGCCGTGTGACGTCTCGGGTTGGATTTGGGATTATTTTCCTGAGGCACACGGCCTCAGACACGGGCGTGTCTGAGGGCGTGTCGGGTACACGGCCGTGACACGGGCGTGTC
Organism: Platanthera guangdongensis; assembly: GCA_039583875.1. Classification (NCBI taxonomy): domain Eukaryota; kingdom Viridiplantae; phylum Streptophyta; class Magnoliopsida; order Asparagales; family Orchidaceae; genus Platanthera; species Platanthera guangdongensis. The sequence goes on from CM077163.1 coordinate 108,770,206, forward strand.
ACACGGGCGTGTACTGGTTGGATTGAGTCGGTTGTCTGCCGCTTAGGGGGACACGGCCTGTGACACGGGCGTGTCACAGGGCGTGTCAGGCCGTGTTTTGGGTTTTCTGGCCAGATCTGAGCCGTTTGTTTCCCTCTTCCTGGATCCAGTGGCTGGGCTTTGTCCAGGTGTTGGGAAGGCCGAGATTTAGAAGATATATTCTCTTATTATCTTCTTCTTCTTCTTCTTCATTTTCATTCCAAGGGAGAGAGAAGAAGGCCAAGGGAGAGAGAAGGGAGGAGTCTTCCAGCTGCTGTAGGAGCTGCGGAGTGCGGATCGAAGATCCGAGAGCGGAGTCGTGAAGGCAGAGCCGAGGCGGTGAGTTCCATCCGGCTACTTCATGGCGCCGAAGCGATCCTCAAGGGTAACGATCTCCTTCTTGGACATCGAAGTCCTTTCTCTATACATGTGCTTGGAATCCTCCACCAAGAGGTGGATCGCGGAAGAGATTCCTTTGTTACGTCTGCATTTAGAGCCGGAATTATGAAGTACGGCGTAGGCATGCTGTGTGAAGCCCATCTGGACCGGTAGTCTGGATTGGTGATGTTCATGGGTAAACCGGAGAAGACTCCGTGACTTTGATGATGTGCAAAATGGATTTGATTGTGATGCATGTATGGATGTACTGCTTGTGAGGAGGCTTTGGTGAAGCTCCTGGTTATGAGATGATCAATTGGTAGCACGCCTGGGGAGCTCGTGATAAACCCGGCCTGTTACACCACTAGGGTGGGTTGATCTAGTTAAGGAAGGGATCGATGGGCGGCAATGCTAGGGGAGCCGAGTTAAACCCGGGTTGCTGCACCACATGTTGTGGGTCGATCGGATTAGGAGGGGATCGATGGGTAGACAATGCCTGGGGAGCTTAGATAAACCCGGCTTGCTACACCACGGAGTGTGGGTCGGTCTGCTCTGTTTGTGATGCTGTGAGGATGGACCTCTGAGTGGCTTGGGCGGGATGTTGCTAGCCTGCGAGCTGGTGGACTAGGGCCGGTCAACCAACAAGTTAACACCTCGAGAGACAGCGGTGTACGACGGTGGATTCCGGTACGCCAAGAAGGTGCCCTGCGTGCACGGAGCGTTGGTGGACTCCAGCGTTTGTAATGTGATGTGTTTGTTAGTTAAGTGGCATAAAGAGAATGATCTACTTATGATGTGATTTGGTGATGTTTGTTGTTGCTTGATGAGAAAGGAAGCACTGTCTGCAGGGAAGGAACCACTACCCCGGGTAGGGGGTAGGGTCGTTATAATGGGTCAGCAATGCTGACCGTTACTTTGTTTTCTGTGTTGGCTTGGATGATAACTTGCAGGTGCTGCGGTTTGGAAAGAATAAAGGAAATAGCGAGCTTGCTGTTATGAAGGCTATATGAAGAATCGTGGTTGGATTTCATGTGTGGCCGGCCTGCGTGCCGATGTACGAAATTGTTGTTTTGTAAAGAGAAACTTGTAAGGCCATAAGGCCAGGGTGTGTGAGTTGTAGACATTCCTAGTGTTTTTATATAAATGTGGTATTTATATATGGTTGGACATTCTGGTTTGAGTTCATGCTAACAAGAAAAATTGCTGCGCTAGAATGGAATGAGTTAAGGACACGAGTAGAGTTTGATTACCACACGTGACTCCCTTGCTTGTCTGTGCTATATGGCGTGGGGCCCCGGCCGGACCCACCGTTATATGTCATGTGACAGGTGGGGGTGTTACAAAGTGGTATCAGAGCCAGGTTTAGATTGTTTGGGAGGAGAGAACATAAATGAACTCATGAATGTCCACTAGGAATGTATGTCATGCACATGATGTGCGTGAGTGTGTAGTCAATGTACCAGTACCGTTATGATTTGGAAGAATTTAATGGTGTTCTGTACATTGATAGGTGGCGAGGGATGGAGCTGGGCCGTCTGAGCCTCAGCGGTCGGATGAGAGTGCAGCACCCGTGGAAGCGCCGATGCCTCCCTCGGCAGAGGCCATACGGGTGGTAGCGGAGACAGTGCTTGCAGTGTTACAAGCACAACCAACGGGACAGGCAAGACCTGGTGGAAGGCAAGAGCATGCTGCCGAGGTGGTGGAAGGGGAAGCAAGTGACGACGCATTGTCACGTTTTATGCACTTTCACCCACCGACGTTTGGTGGAGCGCTTTCACCAACGCAGGCAGAAGATTGGTTGGCAAGAGTAAAACGGATCTTAACTGCAATCAGGACGGTCGAAGAACAGAAAGTGATGTTGGCCACTTTTCTGTTGGACGGAGATGCGAGATTATGGTGGGATGAAATTGAAGTGCACCACTTGGCCGGTCGAGGTTTAACGGAGATTTCGATGGATGAATTCTCTCAAATATTCCTAGCCAAGTATGTGCCGGTGTCGCAGAGGATTGCAATGGAAAATGAGTTTCTCAGCTTGGTGCAGGGTGAGCAAGATGTTGATACCTACCTGCACGAGTTTACAAGATTGGGAAGATATGCGGGATCGACCTTTGCGGAGGAAATGCGAAAGACAAATCGGTTTTATGGAGGATTGCGGGATGAATTGAGGTTGGCACTTCCGAGTTCCGTGAGCCAAGGCTTTCAGGCGTTGGTCGATACAGCTCGTGCCTTGGAGAAGGATATGAAGCGAGTACGAGAGAATAAGAGACTGGCAAGGGAAAAGTCGGAGTTGAAAGAATCGGAGTTTCGACGATAAGAGAAGAAAAGATTTAGACAGGTGGAATCAGCGCCGTTGACTGTTTCGTCGCCCCCGACGTATGGGCCAGGATGTGTGGATACACGTATATGCTATAAGTGTGGGCAGCCAGGACATATCGCGAAATTTTGTTGGAATGCCCCTCCAGGGAGTGAGAAAAAGACAGGTGCGTCATATGAAGAAAAAGGGAAAGCAGTGGCCGAGTCATCTGCACCCCGGACGCAACCTAGATTGCATGCGATGGAAGTACAGGAGCCGCAAAGTTCAGTTGGTGAAATTCAGCCTCGAGCGGTTCATTTATCGTTAAATCGTGAATTTCAAAATTGCGAGGCTGAGCAGAAGTGAGCGGTGATGTGAATGATTTCAATGTTAAGTTGTGTATGTAACTATGTGTTGCTAGCAAGTGTGATGACTAATAGCTGATGTGCTTCACTTTTGGTTGAATTGGCTGGTTGATGGACATGATGTTGATGTATCACTTTAATAATGTTTTGATATCTATAGTTGTCGAGCTCTTGTGCTTGTGCTGGAATCCATCAATTCGGTTATTTTGTTTTGAGGTTGTATGTGGCTGCATGTGCACAAGTGGAAGTTAGGGATGTTTGTTGTGTTGTCTGTTTGGTAGTGTGTGCGGAGAATTGCGGTGTACGCTTTGGTGATGATTGTGCCTAATTGGCTATTTGAAGTCAAATTTCGAGGACGAAATTATTTGAAGGGGGGGAGGATTGTAACACCCTGAAGTCAAGAGGGTCATTTTGAGCAAAATTGGGTTCAGGCTTGGGTGACACGGCCTGGGACACGGGCGTGTCCCAGGGCGTGTCAGTTGACATGGCCTGCGACACGGGCGTGTCGCAGGGCGTGTCGGGTTGTGTCGACGATCGGGCCTCGGTGTCGACGAGTTTTGCGTGACATCGTCGAGAATGGGGCACACGGCCCAGGACACGGCCGTGTCGGATGCCGTGTCGTTTGTTCGGCGAGTATTCTCGACGATCGTCGAGTATCGGGTTTCCCGTGAGGACACGGCCTGTGACACGGGCGTGTCACAGGGCGTGTCAGTGGGCGTCGAACTCAGCTCGATGTCTCGGGTTGGGGCGTGTTTGAGGAACACGGGCGTGTCCTGGTGCACACGGCCATGAACACGGGCATGTGCCAAGCCGTGTGCCAGGCCGTGTGACGTCTCGGGTTGGATTTGGGATTATTTTCCTGAGGCACACGGCCTCAGACACGGGCGTGTCTGAGGGCGTGTCGGGTACACGGGCGTGTCACACGGGCGTGTACTGGTTGGATTGAGTCGGTTGTCTGCCGCTTAGGGGGACACGGCCTGTGACACGGGCGTGTCACAGGGCGTGTCAGGCCGTGTTTTGGGTTTTCTGGCCAGATCTGAGCCGTTTGTTTCCCTCTTCCTGGATCCAGTGGCTGGGCTTTGTCCAGGTGTTGGGAAGGCCGAGATTTAGAAGATATATTCTCTTATTATCTTCTTCTTCTTCTTCTTCATTTTCATTCCAAGGGAGAGAGAAGAAGGCCAAGGGAGAGAGAAGGGAGGAGTCTTCCAGCTGCTGTAGGAGCTGCGGAGTGCGGATCGAAGATCCGAGAGCGGAGTCGTGAAGGCAGAGCCGAGGCGGTGAGTTCCATCCGGCAGATCTCCTTCTTGGACATCGAAGTCCTTTCTCTATACATGTGCTTGGAATCCTCCACCAAGAGGTGGATCGCGGAAGAGATTCCTTTGTTACGTCTGCATTTAGAGCCGGAATTATGAAGTACGGCGTAGGCATGCTGTGTGAAGCCCATCTGGACCGGTAGTCTGGATTGGTGATGTTCATGGGTAAACCGGAGAAGACTCCGTGACTTTGATGATGTGCAAAATGGATTTGATTGTGATGCATGTATGGATGTACTGCTTGTGAGGAGGCTTTGGTGAAGCTCTTGGTTATGAGATGATCAATTGGTAGCACGCCTGGGGAGCTCGTGATAAACCCGGCCTGTTACACCACTAGAGTGGGTTGATCTAGTTAAGGAAGGGATCGATGGGCGGCAATGCTAGGGGAGCCGAGTTAAACCCGGGTTGCTGCACCACATGTTGTGGGTCGATCGGATTAGGAGGGGGATCGATGGGTAGACAATGCCTGGGGAGCTTAGATAAACCCGGCTTGCTACACCACGGAGTGTGGGTCGGTCTGCTCTGTTTGTGATGCTGTGAGGATGGACCTCTGAGTGGCTTGGGCGGGATGTTGCTAGCCTGCGAGCTGGTGGACTAGGGCCGGTCAACCAACAAGTTAACACCTCGAGAGACAGCGGTGTACGACGGTGGATTCCGGTACGCCAAGAAGGTGCCCTGCGTGCACGGAGCGTTGGTGGACTCCAGCGTTTGTGATGTGATGTGTTTGTTAGTTAAGTGGCATAAAGAGAATGATCTACTTATGATGTGATTTGGTGATGTTTGTTGTTGCTTGATGAGAAAGGAAGCACTGTCTGCAGGGAAGGAACCACTACCCCGGGTAGGGGGTAGGGTCGTTATAATGGGTCAGCAATGCTGACCGTTACTTTGTTTTCTGTGTTGGCTTGGATGATAACTTGCAGGTGCTGCGGTTTGGAAAGAATAAAGGAAATAGCGAGCTTGCTGTTATGAAGGCTATATGAAGAATCGTGGTTGGATTTCATGTTTGGCCGGCCTGCGTGCCGATGTACGAAATTGTTGTTTTGTAAAGAGAAACTTGTAAGGCCATAAGGCCAGGGTGTGTGAGTTGTAGACATTCCTAGTGTTTTTATATAAATGTGGTATTTATATATGGTTGGACATTCTGGTTTGAGTTCATGCTAACAAGAAAAATTGCTACGCTAGAATGGAATGAGTTAAGGACACGAGTAGAGTTTGATTACCACACGTGACTCCCTTGCTTGTCTGTGCTATATGGCGTGGGGCCCCGGCCGGACCCACCGTTATATGTCATGTGACAGGTGGGGGTGTTACACATCATCTAAATGATAGCTTGATAGCTATTATTATAGGCGAACACGATCATATAGAGATGGTCCTCCCACCTCTTCCCAAAATCCAAGGCACACAGATGGAGCATATCCTCCATTATCCTGTTGGTTCTCTTGGTCTAACCATTCGTTTGCGGATGAAAGGCAATACAGAACTTAAGTTTTATACCCAACAATTGGTGGATTAGTCTACAATCATTCGAAGTAAAGCGCCCGTCTCGGTCACTAATGATGCTACGGGGCACACTGTGTATATGTACTTTGTATCAACATATAACTTTGCCAATTTTTCAACTAAATCGTACTTTTTATTCATTGTGAAGTGTGATAACTTTCTCAATCGGTTAATGATCACACACACACATCATCGTTCCCACTCTGTGATCTCGGTAACCCATGCATGATATCCATAGATATATCATCGAACGTCCACACTGAAATTGGCAACGACTTCAGGAAACCACCAGGTTTCTGACATTCAACTTTTACCAAGGCACAAGTTTGACACTTCGCCAGGTAAAGATTTATTTCCTTTTTAAAACATTGACTCCAAAACATCTTTTTCATGTCCTTATACATTTTTATGCTCCTTGGGTGGATTGTGTATTTACACTACTACATATTTATTTAATAGACACATTTTTTGTGACATTTGTGCAAGCGTGGCCAATTATTTTGATATTGGCAACAATTTGTAAAGAAAACGTGACTATTGGCATATTTTAATATTGTAATTTACGGAAGGACACAAAGCTAGAGTGCGGGAACAAATTGGGTAATTGGCGGCATGGCATTTCCGATTTTTTAATAAAAAAATTGACGGCTAAAACCTCATTTCCTCTCCCCGCTTCTAACCTAAAATGCTCAGCGCGCCGCTCCATCTCCCCAATTTCTGCTGAACCATTGATCGATAGCCCATGTGAGTCATCTTTTCCACCGACCGGCAGCCTTTGCGACTCGCCTTATTCACCGACCGACAACCCCCTCTCAACTCTCCATTTCAACCGACCTCCAACCCCCTCCCTCACGAACACTCGGTCTCGGCATGCAAGTTCGTCGGCGTGCAAGTTCCCTGGCCTGCAAGTTCATCGCCAGCCCCCTCATCTGACTAGTGTTTTGAAGATTTTTTCTCCCTTCCACAGCATACAAGTTCCTTGCCTCTCCCTTCCCCGAACGGCCCTGATCCATTCGTAAGTAAATCGATCTTTTCTTCTTCGTGATAGGGAGAAAATGAACAAAGATCTGAAATGGCTCAAGTATGGATTAAATTTTTTTTTTCTTCATTTCCTTTTGGAATATGCAGAAGCTTGAAGCATCCCTCTTGCTTCATTATAAAAGAAGATTTGTTCATTCTCTTTTCTTGTGAAGAATTTCAGAGGAATAAATATTTTGTCAAAAAACATAGATTTTTAGTACTTATTATAGGGACCTAAACTTTGAAAAATCTTGATGTGTCAAAAAATTTGTAATAAATAATTATAATTATGGTTTTGAATGTTATAGCAGAGCAACCATAATTCTGCTCATAACTGAACATTTTATTTAAATCTAATAATAAGATGGACTCTTCATGAACAAACATTATGGTTTTGAAAGTTACAACAGAGTAACCATGATTCTCCTTATTAATGATGGGAAGTGTGATATAAGGTTTTCAATGTAGTTTCCCTGCAATCCTGATCATTGCCTGAAGCATGTCTTTCTGTTTTTCTTCTCTCTGTTTCCTCGCAGTTCATTTATTTTTGGAAATATTTTCATTTGTTATTTCTATCATTCTTTTCATGCAGATGTTAGTAAAACTCAATTTTTTGGGTGGGATCTATTGGGATCAACTACAGTTCAATTAATTTGGCTCAAAATTCCATGAAGTTTACACCAGACCCCATTACTTATCTTTTAGCTAACCTTGGTGGTATACTCAGATTGTTAAATCCTTTTTGAGTAACCTCCCTCTGATACCACCTGAAAGTTATTTAATTCAAGGTTAGCTAATCACCTAGAGGGGGGGGGGGGTGAATAGGTCTTTGAGCTTTAAAAAAATCTTTTGCTATTTTCAAGTTGTTCTAGCAAGAGCTTGTCCTTAAATCCAGCAATAAAAAATAAAAGCAAGCACACAACAAACACAAGGATTTATAGTGGTTCCCCAATTGGGTACATCCACTTTCCCTCCCACCGATCCAACTTACTTGTTGGACTAAGCACAACTTCTCCACTATGCTCCTCAGAGCTTACACCTCAGGCCCTCAGTCTTATACACAGATTCTTCTAATAATCCAACTCAGAACCACAAGGGTTCCTACCTCAGAGCTCTGCAAAACTCCTACAACTCGGTGATTCACTGATCACCTACCTCAGCCTTATTTCTAAGGCCTACAATTAGGCTCTTCAGCACTACAGCTTCAGCCACACAACCCTACTCTCTGAGTTCTGCAGTACTCCCACAACTCAATAACCTTACAGGTACCTACAGCTCAGCCTCCTCTAAGGCCTACAGTCCTAGTGACAAACTTTTCACTTACAACTCAATGACTCTTCAGTCACCTACCTCAGGAAGAAGGCCCTGCACTCAGGCTGGGAGGATAGCCCTATCTCAGATCCACACTTGGATCCTATCTCAGAGAGCAGCACTCTCCTACCTCAGGAACTTAAGCCCTACAGCTCAGATCCTCACTTGGATCCTACCTCAGTGCCCCAATAGGGCACCTCCCTCAGTCACAAATTTGTCACCTACCTCAGGCATAAAGTGCCCTACACTCAGATTCAGGAAACCTGAATCCTACAAGATATAAAATAGGATGTTGAAGAAAATAAAACAAATGACTCAGAGAAATATCTCTGAGTCAACTTTGATGTACTGAGCAGATTTCAGTCCATCTCACTTGTTGTAGAAGGAATCAGCCTTCTTCTACAGCTACACTTTTTTCCTGCTGCACAGATGAGCAGCTTCGACTTACTGATGAGATGAAGCAGCTAAATTGTTCTGTTGAGAACAAACTTGTTGAGCTTTGAAGTGCTTCAGCTATCCTTCTTTGCCTTCAGGATATCTTGGCTGGACTTTAGCTTTCAAGCTTGATGGAAGATCGTCCAACCACCTCTTTTTAATTTCTCTTCTTCTGTGTTCGTTTGATTTGTTAACCCTAATCCCTTTTATATTTCCAATTTTTTATGCATTGATTTGAATCAACGGTACCATAGGATGTGGGCCCACCAAGGATTGGTGAGCGCCAACTCCATCAGAAAGGGACAAAACATCTTTCGGCGCTGTAGCATATATCCTGCAACGGCTTCCTGCAATTTTGACTTTGATGATATCAGCAGTGGTCGTCACCATCTGGACTTAGAAAATATTCCAGAATCCCATCAAGCATTGAGTGATGTTGAGACACTCAACGCCATCAGCATTGGCTCTTAGTGCTTCTAGACTTAGAAATTTTCCTGGCTTTGTCTTAGTAGTTTGTCTCAATGGTTTCTCATTATCAGCTGAGACAAGCCTTTGTCTTAGCGCTTTCTTCTTATGTGCTTTCTCACTGGTTTTTGTAATTAACTATCACAGCGGTTTTGTCTCAGCGGTCTCAGCTATTTTTCATTATCAGTTGAGAAAAGCCTTTGTTTCAGTGCTTTCTTCTTATCTACTGTCTCAGCGGTTTTTGCACTTTACTGTCTCAACGGTTTTCCTCTTAACAGTCTCAACGCTTCCTTATTCATTAGAAGTGTTGAGTGAACCTGCTTCACTCAACGCTATTGGACTTAGAAAAGATTCAGCTAGTTTTTTCTCAGTTGTTTACCTCTTAACTATCTCAGCGTTTCCTGCTTTAATAGAAGCGTTGAGTTAATCTGCTTCACTCAATGCTTCTAGACTTAGAGAAATCCAGACAGTTTCCTCTTTGCTGTCTTAGCAGTCTCAACACTATCTTCTCAGCTATCTCAGCAGTCTCAACACTATCTTCTCAGGTATCTCAGCTATCTCAGCAATCTTAATGCCTTCTTCTAAGCGGTCTCATCACTTTTGCCTTAGATATATTTTATTGCTTTAGCTTAACAAGAGTTGAGCTGAGCTCGATGAACTACAAATTGAGCTCGACAAACTTTGAGCTTCTCAGCAGTCTCAGTGCTTTTTGCCTTAGTCAATTTTTCTCTTGCTTTAGCTTGACAAACTTTGGGCTGAGCTCAATGAACTGTAACCTGAGATCGACGAACTTCGAGCTGAGTTCGACTAATTTTGAATCCTGAGTTCTTAAGCTTAACCCAAGGAATGGTGAGTTGAGCTCGACGATCAGCGAGCTGAGTTCGATGAACTCTGAGCTGAGTTCATTGAAATTTGAGTTTACTACCCAACTCATTTTTCTTCACCTGTCCAAACATAGACTACCTGCATGCAAGAACAAGAGTGCAAATCAATTATATTATGCCCCTTAGCATGATTGGTGATGCCACTTCAAATCCTGAGGAACATTATAGGGCACAATTCCCAACAATCTCTCCCTATTTGAAGAAGGCAGAACACACATTCATGCTAAGGTGCATCAACACAGAAAAAATATCATGATAGGTCTAATGAAACATTATCATGACAACTAGCCATACCAGTATAGGATAACTCCGCCTAGATGAGATATCTTAACACTATGATTGATAGACTAATGGTACAGGTGAATTAATAATCATTAACAATGTGATAGTATGATTAACAACAAGAACTTTAGTAATCAAGATGAACATTATGATCAAGATGAACCTAATCATTAACTTAGCCAAACAGTAACAAACTTGTGACTTCATGATATATATAAAGGAACATCATATTTGTTTATCACAGATATACATTTATCACATCAATATAGTGATGGTCAACACATGTTAATTTTATTGATAAAGATTTGAATTGTTTACACTGTTGACATTCATTACAAGACATAGATCAGACAATATTTTTTAAATGAGCTTAGGTCTTGCATTCTTTTATCAGTAATTCTTTGAAGAACTTTCACCAGCATCTTTGATTGCAGCAAACTTCTTCAAGTTTTTATCTTTGTTCTTCTGTCACTTGAAGTAGAGGAATGGCTTTGGACTGCATTTGGGGGGAATTTTCTTGGAGTTGTTCTTCCTTACCAGATTCTCCTTATATATTCTTTCCCTTAGAGAATTTCTTTCCTGATGCTTTGTGCATGGCTTACCCAGGCATTGATAATGATGGATTCAGAGGCCTCACTTACCTGTTCATAGTCTGGGTCATCTCTGTTCTCAGCTCTCCTCTTTGCCATGAACTCTTCAGTCTTTTGAGTTCCTTCCCTCTTTCTTCTGGTATCAAGTTGTACATCCTGTGCAATTCTAGCTTGTGCAAGGATGTCTAGGTCCTTTTGACTCTTTCTATCCAGGAGGGGCAGGTATAGTGCCACCCTGGTTCCTTGAATTACATTGAAGGCTTGATCTTCAATGAGTGATGTTGCCTTAGCATGGCTGCTCTCCCCCTTTCTGCCTTCTTTAGATATTGTCTTTTGAAGTAATGAGGTGTTGGCTTCAGTTTTGTTTGATAAAGATTGGACCATTCTCCCATTGTCAGTAAGCAACTCATTCCTCAAGAGAATTTCCTGCTCCATGGAGTGGAGAGCAACCTTGGTGACATGCTGATTGACATGGCCTGCTGCACCCTTGATCACCTCATCAGTTTTTAGCTTGTGTCCAAAGATTCCATGAAGGTGGACAACTTGAGTCCAACAGTTCCAGCATTGTCAAACCAGGTGGTGACTTGCTTGTTTAAGTGCGAAATTTCTTCTTTAGTTTCATTTACTTTAGCTAACATTTCATCCCTCAGTTTGACAATAGATTGATCAACATACTCCTTGAGGGTTGTGGTCTGATTATCCAAGAGTACTTTAATTTGGTTTAAAAATTTCTCATTGGAGATGAGGGTAGATGAAGTATGGCCCATAGGAGTAGGTATAGCATTCTGAGCAGGGATCTGAGAAGGCCCCCCCCTAAACTACAGCACCTATAGAAGGAAACATTTCCTTAGCTAAAGCTATTTTAACACTATTAGTTAAGAGGGAATAAGTTTTACCTGTATTGGGTGCAATCTCAACAATCCTATTGACAGCTTGATCCAAGTCTATCAACTCCATCTGATCATACTCCCCCTCAGACTGAGCATCTTTCTCTTGACTTGATCTATTAAGATATGTATCTAAAGTCTCAGGAGGCTCCCTGTTATCTTCTGCAACAACCTCTTCTTCAGCAGTATTCTGTGACACCTGTCATGAACTTGGGCTGGCAAGGATTTTATCAACGTGCAAAGCAGCATCTTGGAGTTGAATGTTGGCAGAGGATTGATTGAGAGATAAGTCAACCTGCAGACCAGCATCAGCTGGACAGGATGATCCAAGCACTGGTTCAGGCCTGGAAGTTCTTTCTTCCTCAGTGGGTTTCTTCCTTGTACCCTTGGAGGATTCCTTTATTCCTCTAGGTTGGCTCATTAGTAGGACTCTAGAGAATCTATCCAAAGTTTTTATGTCCATTCTTTTCAGATAGTGAATCTTCACCCCCTGTTCCTATGTGAAAGTGTTAGGATAGGTGTTCACTAGGTATAAGGAAATAATTTTCCCCATGTTTGGAGAGGATATGCAGTCTACTATTCTCCGATTGATGAGAGAAGACCATGAGGTCTTTCTGTTCAGGATGATTTTGGTCATAATTTCAAACATGAAATGGAGATGGTGTCATGTGATCCAGATTTGCAGATAAGGGCATTCCTGATGAGTACGATTATGATAGGCTTTTTACTATCATAATTGTAATCATGTCTACTATTTCCTACCCCTTTTTGTGTTGATTTCATGATAATAGTAAAGAAATTGTCGTATCATAGATAGAAGAGCATATTTAGAAGTCTTTGGCAGTTCTTGTAATAAACTATTTAATAAGTCTATCATTTTTCTATTGCAGGTAATGCCAACCAATGGACCTAAAAGTCTCGGAGCAAACAGAGGAGTTCACGGAGTCTACATGGCTGATGACAGGACGAAAATTTGGTGCACACGGCCAGACACACGGCCGTGTGCCTACCCGTGTCCTATGCACCTGGAGCTGAAGAATTTGGGCGCAAACGATGGAACCTCACATGGGTATGGTACACGCCCGTGTGCCTACCCGTGTCATCTTTGCACATGACTGCCAACCAACCCGTGTCTGAAGAACACGGCCGCACACACGGCCGTGTCCATACCCGTGTCATCTGACACGGCCCACTACCAGACAAGCCTGCTCGTGGGGAACCGCCTAGGAACCGTCCACACGGCCTGCCACACGGCCGTGTGCGACCCCGTGTCCGACCTGTTTGCAAGGGAACTATAAATTTCCTATAGAAAAATTTGTTTAGGACTTTTGGATCATTTCTGGATTGGAGAACTGCTGGAGGCCGAAGGGGAGCATCCAAGACAAGGAGGATTGAAGGGTATTCCTATGTATTTTCATTTAATCATTAACCCCTTTGAATCCTTCCTTTATCTTGATGATTCATCTTCAATTTATGTTTTAATTTGCATGAACTTCTCTTTGAACATTCTAGTAATCATGTATCACCATGTTTATGTTACATTTATAGTATTCTATTTGTGTTTATGCAATCAAACAAAGAGTTTAATCCTCCTTATGAATTACTTATTTGTTTTACACAATTTGTAATTGGCTAGATTGAGAAATTGGTTCTTTGCAATAATTTTGGTATGTTCATATTGTGATGATAATTCCCTTTGTAATTCAAACTTTATGATCGAGAGATATTTTGTTTGGAAAATTAGAACACGAGTAAAAGGATTCATGTTAATTTAGAGATAAAATTTATGAATTTATGTAGTAATAAAGGTACTTTACTTAATGCGAACTTGAGTGTTGTGAATTGTTCGAGAGAAAATTTACTATCTTAGGTTTAGATTTGGAATTGCTCGAGAGAGAATTTTGATGAAAAATTAACCTTTATATTGCACAAATGTAACAATCTTTTCATGTCATGATCGCTTAGAATTGAATTGATAAATGAATTTGTTCATGTAATTATTTAAAAGCTTCATGTTGTTATCATTTTTATTTCTCCAATACTGAATCATCCAAATGGTCATAGTTAGGTTAATGTAGTTTAAATATCACTTTTGTTTAGAGGTATGATAATAAAGGGAGGGTGAGTACGAATAGTTGAAACGACCCTGTGGAATACGACACGAGATGCAGATTTCTCATATATTATGATTGATAGGTGCGCTTGCCTGAATGCTAATTCAATCTATTTTAAGTCCATCTACATAATTGTATTAGAATGTAAAATGAAATCATATTGAGTTATTACTTGTTAGCAAGAAAAATCATCAAGTTTTTGGCGCCGTTGCCGGGGATCGTTTTCAATATTTTGAAATCCTAATCTTTATTGATCTACCAATTTTCATTTATATAGTTGTAAATTAGTATTTGAATAATTATATTGCGTAATATTTTTGTTTGTAGTCTGTTAGTCTATGACCAGGGGCAGAAATTCTGGACTAGCACCATTTCATCCTGACCCAAAACGAATTCTCCATAACACTAACTTAAGGGACGTGGGAATTAATACCACAGATATTTCAAACGGACTATCAGAAGAGGAGACAGTAAACCAAGGAGAGAATCATCTTGAAAACTTAGATACCATGGCCAACCAAAATGAACAAACCATGTCTGACTTTGCTAGACCTAATCTCCAAGGAACCGGGTCGAGCATCGTTAGACCATCGATAGCTACCAATAACTTTGAATTGAAGCCTAGTGTGATACAAATGGTTCAACAGTATGTCCAATATGATGGCTTGCAAGATGAGGATCCTAACACCAACTTGGCCGGATTCTTAGAGATATGTGACGCATTCAAGATCAATGGTGTTTCCAACGACGCCATTCGATTGAGATTGTTTCCATTTTCTTTAAGGCATAAGGCGAAGCAGTGGTTGAATTCCTTACCTAGAGGGTCGATCACTACTTGGGACATGATGGTTGAGAAGTTTCTGATGAAGTATTTTCCACCTGCGAAGACCGCGAAGTTAAGGAATGACATCTCTACATACATTCAATTGGAGTCTGAATCGTTGTACGACACATGGAAACGATTCAAGGAGTTGTTAAGGAGATGTCCCCACCATGCTCTACCTTCATGGCTTCAGATTCAGACCTTCTATAATGGTCTAAATCCAGCCACCAAACAAATGATTGATGCGGCTAGTGGAGGAACTTTGAACAACAAGACACCTGAAGCGGCTCAGCAGTTGATAGAGGACATGGCAATGAACAATTACCAATGGACTACAGTAAGACAAAAGCCTAGCAAGCCCGCAGGAATTTATGAAGTAGATGTCGTCACCGCCTTAGCTATTCAAGTGGAGAAACTTCACCAAAAGATGGACAACCTTGCCTTAGCATCACCTTCCATGGCACCTCAACAATGGGACCCTTCATGCACTGGAATGCCTGGATGTGAACCGCAAGTTCAAGAGCATGTTGACTATATGGGTAACAATATTAGACCACATTTCAATCAAGCCAACAACCCATATAGCTCTACATATAATCCTGGATGGCGAAACCACCCCAATTTCTCTTGGGGAGGACAAGGAAATCAAGGGAAGCAGCCCATGTTTGGACAACAACCATAGTTGGACCCAAGGAAGCCTACATTGGAAGATGTGCTTACCAAATTCATGCAAACTACCGATGTAGCCTTCCGGAATCAAGAGGGTTCAATTCAGAACTTGGAAAATCAGATTGGTCAGCTTGCAAGGATGGTTTCTGAAAGGCAGCAAGGAACACTTCCAGGGAATACAAAGATAAATCCAAGGCAGCATGCAAAAGCCGTTCAATTGAGGAGAGGAAATGAGTTACAATACCCAAGGCCTGCAAAAGAAGCACCCCAAATGGAGTCTAGCGACGAAGGACCAAGCGAGATAAACGTACAACCGATGGAGTACGAACCAGCATTACCATACCCAGCAAAGCTTAACAAGGAGCGCATGGATGTGCAGTATGGTAAATTTTTATCTATGTTTAAGCAATTACATGTTAATTTACCTTTTTCTGAAATTATTCAAATGCCTAAATATGCAAAATTTCTTAAGGATTTGATTTCTAATAAAAAGAAAATAGAAGAATTATCATTAGTAACATTAAGTGAAGAATGTTCTGCTATTTTGCAAAATAAATTGCCACAAAAACTTAAGGATCCCGGTTCATTTTCAATTCCATGCTTAATCGGTGATTTATAAGTAAATAAGACTTTAGCAGATCTAGGAGCAAGTATAAATTTAATGCCTTATAAACTATATCTGAAACTAGGCCTAGGAGAACTTAGCCCAACAAGAATGAGTATTCAATTAGCAGATCGATCGGTTAAGTATCCTAAAGGAATAGTAGAAGATGTATTAGTTAAGGTAGATAAATTTATATTCCCTGCTGATTTTGTTATTTTAGATATGGATGAAAATGTCGAAGTACCACTCATACTACGTCGTCCATTTCTAGCTACATCTAGAGCACTTATTGATGTTTTTGATGGTAAATTAGTATTGCGAGTAGGAGAAGATGAAGTCACTTTTCAAATTGGCAATACTATGAAACAATCCTTAGATAACGATGATTATTGCTATTTTCCTCATGGTATTGATGATTTTATGTCTTCTATAAATTCTAATTTTTATTATAAAGATCCTTTAGAAATTTGCATAACTAACAACTATCTAGAAGATGATAAAAATGATGACATTATTGAACATTTATTTTTTCTAGAAAATTGTGTTGCTATGAATAGAACAACGGAATATAGTTTAATTACTGAAGGAGATCATGAAATTCTTAAGAATAATACTAAGGATCCACCAATAGTAGAATTAAAAAAATTACCGGATCATCTTGAGTATGCATTCTTAGGAACAAATTCTTCGTACCCAGTTATCATATCTTCAAATCTTTCCAAACTTGAAAAAGAAAAATTGATAACTGTATTGAAGAAATGTAAAGGTGCAATAGCGTGGCAAATATCTGATATAAAGGGTATTAATCCTAGTTTTTGCACTCATAAAATCCTTTTGGAAGAAAACTATAAGTCGTCTATTCAACCGCAACGTAGGCTAAATCCTAATATGAAAGAGGTAGTTAAGGCTGAGATTGTGAAGTTATTAGATGCTGGTATTATATATCCTATTTCGTATAGTTCATGGGTTAGTCCTGTCCAAGTAGTTCCCAAGAAGGGTGTAACGCCCCCACCTGTCACATGACATATAACGGTGGGTCCGGCCGGGGCCCCACGCCATATAGCACAGACAAGCAAAGGAATCACGTGTGGAAATCAAAATCTATGCGTATCCTTAACTCATTCCATTCTAGCGCAGCATTTTTCTTGTTAGCATGAACTCAAACCAGAATGTCCACCAATATATAAATACCATATTTATATATAACAACACCAGGAATGTATACAACTCACACACCCTGGCCTTATGGCCTTACAGGTTCCTCTTTACACAACAACAATTTCGTACATCGGCACGCAGGCCGGCCACACATGAAATCCAACCATGATTCTTCACATAGCCTTCAAGGACTAAGAACACCAGGCTAGCCAATCCACTTATTCTTTCCAAACCGCAGCACCTGCAATTCATCATCCAAACCAACACAGAAAACAAAGTAACAGTCAGCATTTGGCTGACCCATTATAACGACCCTACCCCCTACCCGGGGTAGTGGTTCCTTCCCTGTACACAATGCTTCCTTTCTCATCAAGCATCAGCAAACATCACCAAATCATATCATAGATAGATCATTCTCTTTATTCCACTAACAAACACATCACATCACAAACGCTGGAGTCCACCAACGCTCCGTGCACTCAGGGCACCTTCTTGGCGTACCGGAATCCACCGTCGTACACCGCTGTCTCTCGAGGTGTTAACTTGTTGGTTGACCGACCCTAGTCCACCAGCTCGCAGGCTGGCGACATCCCGTCCAAGCCACTCAGAGGTCCATCCTCACAGCATCACAAACAGAGTAGACCGACCCACACTATGTGGTGTAGCAAGTCGGGTTTATCTAAGCTCCCCAGGCATTGTCTACCCATCGATCCCCCTCCTAGTCCGATCGACCCACCCATGTGGTGCAGCAAGCCGGGTTTAACTCGGCTCCCCAAGCATTGCCACCCATCGATCCTACCTTAACTGGATCAACCCACCCTAGTGGTGTAACAAACCGGGCGTATCTCGCACTAACCAGGCGTGCTACCAATTGATCATCTCATATCCAGGAGCTTCACCAAAGCCTCCTCACAATCATCACATCCATACATTCATCACAACAGAAATCCGTTTTGCACATCATCAAAGCCACGGAGTCTTCTCCGGTTTACCCATGAACATCACCAATCCGGACTACCAGTCCAGATGGGCTTCACACAGCATGCCTACGCCGTACTCTATATTTCCGGCTCTAAATGCAGACACAACAAAGGAATCACTTCCCCGATTATCCACCTCTTGGTGGAGGATTCCAAGCACATGAATAAAGGAAGGACTTCGATATCCAAGAAGGAGATCGTTACCCTTGAAGATCGCTTCGGTGCCATGAAGTAGCCGGATGGAAATCACCGCCTCGGCTTTGCCTTCACGAATCCGCTCTCGGATCTTCGCTCCGCACTCTACAGCTCCTACAGCAGCTGGTAGACTCCTCCCTTCTCTCTCCCTTAGGCCTTTCTTCTCTCTCTCTTTTGGAAGGAAGATGAAGATGAAGAAGGAGAAGAAGATAAGAGAATTTATCTTCTAATTCTCAGCCTCCTAGACACCTGGACAAAGCCCAGCCCTTGGATTCAGGAAGAGGGAAACAAACGGCTCAGATCTGGCCAGAAAAGCTAAAACACGGCCTGACACGCCCTGTGACACACCCGTGTCACAGGCCGTGTCCCCCTAAGCGGCAGACAACTGACTCAATCCAGCGAGAACACGGCCGTGTGACACGCCCGTGTCACGGCCGTGTCCTCGACACGCCCTCAGACACGCCCGTGTCTGAGGCTGTGTACCTCAATAGAAATAATCCCAAACCAACCCGAGACTTCACACGGCCTGGCACACGGCTTGGCACACGCCCGTGTTCCTGGCCGTGTGCACCAGGACACACCCGTGTCCCGCAAACACGCCCCAGCCCGAGACGTCGAGCTGAGTTCGACGACCACTGACACGCCCTGTGACACGCCCATGTCACAGGTCGTGTCCTCACGGGAAACTCGATACTCGACGATCGTCGCGTAACAGTCGTCGAGCAAACGACACAGCATCCGACACGGTCGTGTCCTGGGCCATGTGCCCCTCTCGACGATGTCGAGCGAAAATCGTCGACACCAATCCCGATCGTCGACACAACCTCGACATGCCCTGCGACACGCCCGTGTCGCAGGCCGTGTCAGCTGACACGCCCTGGGACACGCCCGTGTCCCAGGCCGTGTCACCCAAAAATCCTGTTTTCAGCAACTTGGCCTGTTACAATCCTCCCCTCCTTCAAAAAATTTCGTCCTCAAAATTTGACTCCAAACAGCCAATTAGTCACAACATCACAAAATCATACACCCCAAGCCTCCGCACACACTAACAAACAGACAACACAACAAACATCCCTAACTTCAACTTGTGCACATTCAACCACATAAGACCTCAAAACAAAACAACATGATTTCATATCGCCTTACCATCACACGTGCACCACATTTTCAGCAAGATTGTCAACATCACGATTTTATTCATCATCTAGCCATATAGTTGACATACAACTAGATATATAAACATCATTTACATACATCAAGATGGATGATTCATCAAGTTCTGATTCAGTCAAAAGTAATTCACAACACACTCACTTCCGCTCAGCCTCCCGATTTTGAAATTCGCGATTCAAAGATAAATGAAATGCTCGAGGCTGAATTTCACCAACTGAGCTTTGCGGCTCTTGCAGTTCCATAGCATGCAAGCGAGGTTGCGTCCGGGTTGCAGATGATTCGGCCACTGCTTTCCCCTTTTCTTCATACGACGCACCTGTCTTTTTCTCACTCCCTGGAGGGACATTCCAACAGAATTTTGCGATGTGTCCTTGCTGCCCACATTTATAGCAGATACGTGTATCCACACGTCCTGGCCCATACGTCGCCCCCGAAGAAACAGTCGACGGAGCTAATTCCACCGGTCTAAATCTTTTCTTCTCTTGTCGTCGAAACTCCGATTGATCCGATGGTGACATTTTAAACTCTGACATTTCCCTTGCCAGTCTCTTATTCTCTCGTACTCGCTTCATATCCTTCTCTAAGGCACGAGCTGTATCGACCAACGCTTGGAAGCCTTGACTCACCGAACTCGGAAGTGCCAACCTCAATTCATCCTGTAATCCTTCATAAAAACGATTTGTCTTTCGCGCTTCCTCCGCAAAGGTAGATCCCGCATATCTCCCCAATCTTGTAAACTCATGCAGGTAGTTATCAATATCTCGCTCACCCTGCACCAAACGGAGAAACTCATTTTCCATCGCAATCCTCTGCGACACTGGCACATACTTGGCTAAAAATAGTTGGGAGAATTCCTCCATCGAAATCTCCATTAAAACTCGACCTGCCAAGTGGTGCACTTCAATCTATCCCACCACAATCTTGCATCTCCTTCCAACAGAAAAGTGGCCAACATCACTTTCTGCTCCTCGACCGTCCTGATTGCTGTTAGGATCCTTTTTACTCTTGCCAACCAATCTTCTACCTGCGTTGGTGAAAGCGCTCCACCAAACGTCGGTGGATGAAAGTGCATAAAACGGGACAAGGAGTCGTCACTTGCTTGCGCTTCCACCACCTCGGCAGCATGCTCTTGCCTTCCACCAGGTCTTACCTGTAAAGCAGGTTGTGCTTGTAACACTGCAAGCACTGTCTCCGCCACCACCCGTATGGCCTCTGCCGAGGGAGGCATCGGCGCTTCCACGGGTGCTGCACTTTCATCAGACCGCTGAGGCTCAGACGGCCCAGCTCCATCCCTCGCCACCTATCAATGTACAGAACACCATTAATACTTCCAATAACGGTACTGCTACATTGACTACACCCTCACGCACATCATGTGCATGACATACATTCCTAGTGGACATTCATGAGGTCAATTATGTTCTCTCCTCCCAAACAATCTCAACCTGGCTCTGATACCACTTTGTAACGCCCCCACCTGTCACATGACATATAACGGTGGGTCCGGCCGGGGCCCCATGCCATATAGCACAGACAAGCAAAGGAATCACGTGTGGAAATCAAAATCTATGCGTATCCTTAACTCATTCCATTCTAGCGCAGCATTTTTCTTGTTAGCATGAACTCAAACCAGAATGTCCACCAATATATAAATACCATATTTATATATAACAATACCAAGAATGTATACAACTCACACACCCTGGCCTTATGGCCTTACAGGTTCCTCTTTACACAACAACAATTTCGTACATCGGCACGCAGGCCGGCCACACATGAAATCCAACCATGATTCTTCACATAGCCTTCAAGGACTAAGAACACCAGGCTAGCCAATCCACTTATTCTTTCCAAACCGTAGCACCTGCAATTCATCATCCAAACCAACACAGAAAACAAAGTAACGGTCAGCATTTGGCTGACCCATTATAACGACCCTACCCCCTACCTGGGGTAGTGGTTCCTTCCCTGTACACAATGCTTCCTTTCTCATCAAGCATCAGCAAACATCACCAAATCATATCATAGATAGATCATTCTCTTTATTCCACTAACAAACACATCACATCACAAACGCTGGAGTCCACCAACGCTCCGTGCACTCAGGGCACCTTCTTGGCGTACCGGAATCCACCGTCGTACACCGCTATCTCTCGAGGTGTTAACTTGTTGGTTGACCGGCCCTAGTCCACCAGCTCGCAGGCTGGCGACATCCCGTCCAATCCACTCAGAGGTCCATCCTCACAGCATCACAAACAGAGTAGACCGACCCACACTATGTGGTGTAGCAAGCCGGGTTTATCTATGCTCCCCAGGCATTGTCGACCCATCGATCCCCCTCCTAGTCCGATCGACCCACCCATGTGGTGCAGCAAGCCGGGTTTAACTCGGCTCCCCAAGCATTGCCACCCATCGATCCTACCTTAACTGGATCAACCCACCCTAGTGGTGTAACAAACCGGACGTATCTCGCACTAATCAGGCGTGCTACCAATTGATCATCTCATATCCAGGAGCTTCACCAAAGCCTCCTCACAATCATCACATCCATACATTCATCACAACAAAAATCCGTTTTGCACATCATCAAATCCACGGAGTCTTCTCCGGTTTACCCATGAACATCACCAATCCGGACTACCGGTCCAGATGGGCTTCACACAGCATGCCTACGCCGTACTCTATATTTCCGGCTCTAAATGCAGACACAACAAAGGAATCACTTCCGCGATTATCCACCTCTTGGTGGAGGATTCCAAGCACATGAATAAAGGAAGGACTTCGATATCCAAAAAGGAGATCGTTACCCTTGAAGATCGCTTCGGTGCCATGAAGTAGCCGGATGGAAATCACCGCCTCGGCTTTGCCTTCACGAATCCGCTCTCGGATCTTCGCTCCGCACTCTGCAGCTCCTATAGCAGCTGGTAGACTCCTCCCTTCTCTCTCCCTTAGGCCTTTCTTCTCTCTCTCTTTTGGAAGGAAGATGAAGATGAAGAAGGAGAAGAAGATAAGAGAATTTATCTTCTAATTCTCGGCCTCCTAGACACCTGGACAAAGCCCAGCCCTTGGATTCAAGAAGAGGGAAACAAACGGCTCAGATCTGGCCAGAAAAGCTAAAACACGGCCTGACACGCCCTGTGACACGCCCGTGTCACAGGCCATGTCCCCCTAAGCGGCAGACAACCGACTCAATCCAGCCAGAACACGGCCGTGTGACACGCCCGTGTCACGGCTGTGTCCTCGACACGCCCTCAGACACGCCCGTGTCTGAGGCTGTGTACCTCAATAGAAATAATCCCAAACCAACCCGAGACTTCACACGGCCTGGCACACGGCTTGGCACACGCCCGTGTTCCTGGCCGTGTGCACCAGGACACACCTGTGTCCCGCAAACACGCCCCAGCCCGAGACGTCGAGCTGAGTTCGACGACCACTGAAACGCCCTGTGACACGCCCGTGTCACAGGCCGTGTCCTCATGGGAAACTCGATACTCGACGATCGTCGCGTAACAGTCATCGAGCAAACGACACGGCATCCGACACGGCCGTGTCCTGGGCCATGTGCCCCTCTCGACGATGTCGAGCGAAAATCATCGACACCAAGCCCGATCGTCGACACAACCTCGACACGCCCTGCGACACGCCCGTGTCGCAGGCCGTGTCAGCTAACACGCCCTGGGACACGCCCGTGTCCCAGGCTGTGTCACCCAAAAATCCTGTTTTCAGCAACTTGGCCTGTTACAAAGGGTGGCCTGACTGTCGTAGCAAATGATAGAAATGAATTAATTCCAACGCGAATAGTAACAGGTTGGCGTATCTGTATAGACTATAGGAAATTAAACGATGCCACTAGGAAAGACCATTTCCCTCTTCCTTTCATTGACCAGATATTAGAACGCTTATCAGGACACTCTTATTATTGTTTTCTAGATGGACTTTCTGGATACTTTCAAATTCCTATAGCATCAGAAGACCAAGAGAAAACAACATTTACTTGCCCATTTGGTACCTTTGCCTATAGACGTATTCCTTTCGGGTTATGTAATGCGCCCACCACATTTCAAAGGTGCATGCTAGCCATCTTTAACGAGTATGTTGAAGATATCATGGAAGTGTTCATGGATGATTTTTCGGTTTTTGGCGACTCTTTTGAGTTGTGTTTGAATAATTTAGAGAAAGTTCTTAGGAGGTGTGAGGAGACGAACCTAGCGCTTAGTTGGGAGAAGTGTCATTTCATGGTAAAAGAAGGGTTAGTACTTGGCCATAAAATTTCAAGCCAAGGAATTCAAGTAGATAGAGCAAAAATAGAGACCATAGAAAAATTACCACCACCAACCTCCGTAAAGGCAGTGAGAAGTTTCTTAGGACACGCGGGATTTTACCGCCGTTTTATTAAAGACTTCTCTAAAATAGCTAAACCGACATGCCTTTAACTAGCCCCTACCGCAACACATCGTGTAGCCCACTCAACTCCACCGACACCTTCAACCTATATACTGCTTCGCCAACACGCTCCATGATCTCAAATGGTTTAAGGTATCTCGGACTCAGCTTCTTCAAGCATCGAACCCGCGAGACACCCTTGAACGGTTTGATTTTCAAGTACACCAAGTCGCCAACACTGAACTCCACGTTCCTATGTTTGGCGTTATAGTACTTTGATTGTCTGTCCTGAGCGATCTTCAACCGTTCCTGAATTGTCCGTATCACCGAAGTGGTTCCTTGAGATATTTCGCGTATTTCGGCATTTGAGAGATAGCCTCGCAGAACGGCACGTTTAGATGAATTTGTTTTTGAATTTCTAAAAATTTATTGTAACTTTCTTCGGCGCGTTCATTTTTAAGTTTAGACGGATATGGTAATTTTGAATTAGACACATGTGGCGAAGGCGTAGTAGGCAAATTTGAAACTAAAATTACAGGAGGAGAGAGAGGAGAAGGGAGAGGTACCATGGGTTCTCTTGGTATAGCAACTTCCTTTCCCTGTGGAGGGTAATGGAGTTTGCACTTTCTCTTGGATTTTGCTCGGTATTTCCAGGCAAAGCTCCTTGCTGCCGCCCAGAGATTATCTTGGCTAGCTGTCCCACTTGGTTTTCCATGTTTTTGATGGACCCGGCGATATTCCTGATATTCGTTTCATTTGTAGCAATGTATTTGGCGAAGACCTCTTCAAGTGAAGAGGGCTTTGCCTGTTGCGGTTGGAAACCAGGTGGATTTAAATTTAAGGGGGGAGCAAAATTAAATGTTTGGTTATGATTATGAGGGGGTTTATGGGGGCGTTGAGCATTTCCTTGGTTGCTCCATGAGAAATTCGGATGGCTCCTATAACCTGCATTGTAAGTATTATTGTACGGTGTGTTGTTCGGGTTATAGGAGGGGCGAGGAGCATTTCCCATGAAGTCAACCTGCTCTTCTATAAAAGCAGAATTATTATAACTATTAAACTAAGGAGGAGTGGCAGAGGAAGTAGTCATCTCCGCCACTTGCTTTGTTAACCGCTCAACTTGGAGGGCAAGATTCGAAGTAGCGTCAATTTCAAAGACTCCCGCTAGTTTGTTAGCCCGCACGCGGGCCGCATTCCATTGGTACGAATTCATAGCCATTTCCTCAAAAAGTTCCTGAGCGGCCTCTAGGGTTTTGTTATTTATTGTTCCCCCAGCGGCCGCGTCGATCATTTGCCTTGTTAAGGAATTTAAACCGTTATAAAATATTTGCACTTGTTGCCAATTTGGAAGCGCGTGGTGTGGGCACCTTCGCAGTAGCTCCTTGAAGCGTTCCCATGTATCGTAGAGAGTCTCCTAGTCTATTTACATGAAGGATGCAATATCCGTGCGCAATTTGGCGATCTTCGCAGGCGGGAAATACTTGGTAAGAAATTTTCCTGCCATCTTGGCCCATGTGGTGATGGACCCTCTAGGAAGAGAGCTCAGCCACTGCTTGTATTTTGACCGCAAAGAGAAAGGGAAGCGACGTAATCAAATGGTGTCATCTGAGACTCCATTGATTTTAAAAGTATCACAGATTTCGAGAAAATTCACAATGTGAAAATTTGGATCCTCGTCCGGGAGACCATCGAATTTTACCGACTGCTGCACCATTTGGATGATGCTAGACTTGATGTCAAAGTTATTGTTCGCCACTGTGGGGTGAACAATACTTGATTGTGTACCCTCTAGGTTCAGCCTCACATAATAGAACATAGTCCTTTGCTGGGCCACATTTGGGTTGGACGGATTAGGATCCACTGTTTCTGTGGCAGTGTCCTCGATCGACTCTTCGATGCCCAAGTGTGGTTCCTGATCACGAGAACGGAGGCGACGCAAAGCGTTGCGCTCTATCTCAGGGTCAAAAGGAATAATTGAAGAGCTTTCTCGGTTCATACACTTAAAAGAAAGGAAGGGTGAGGGAGCGGTAAAGAGAAAAACTAAAGAGAGAGCGAGAGAGAGACGAAAAAATTAATAGCTATAGTCTTTACAAAATATCAAAACAAAAACATCCCCGGCAACGGCGCCACAAACTTGATATAAATTTTCGGAGAAGGGGTATACATGGAGAAGACAAATTTAAGAAGGGAGAAGGTGAATGTATGATTGTGAGACGTCCTCCGATTCTATATTCGATGAAGGCAAGTGTACCTTATTGCATATATTATAGGATATTAAGTTTCATATCAAGGTCGTATTACCCGGGGCGATTTGAGTACTTCTACTTCAAAGAGTTACTATTATCTTATCAAATAAAAGTTGTTTTGGGATTGCTTACTAAATTAGAGAAGTGAGAATGTTTTACTTGCAAATTAGAGAAAAGCTAAATGACAATTAAGCGATAGTACTCGATCAAGAATCACCTCGTCTTAAGTTGATCAAAACATGCAATAATAAACTTTTAAAATTAATAAGGCAAGAGACCTTGACCACGGAGGTTCTTAAAGGAAGAACATGCTTCTCCCGAAATCATGCCCATCTGAGTTTAGGAAGGTCTGACCGAACTCTCATCCAAATCGGAGGCCTAAAACCCGCTTTATGCTGTGAACCCCGTTATTGGATTCCACTCCAATACAGGATATTTAACGTCCACCTCTCTCGTGGGGTGCGTGCAACTCTCTTCACTCTTGAGTGCTCACTTCAAACCATCGTCCTCTCGTCTAGCCAAGAATGAAAGCTAATGATGGAAAATATATATCGATAATATATCTCCAAGCAAAGGTAAATCAAGAGTAAATCAAGGTATAAGCCTTACAAAGAAAAAAATAAAATTAGAGCATCATAACTTAATCAACTCGAACCTCAGATCATCAAGATCGAGTACAAGGAGGATTAGTTACTCATGGTGAAATGGGGAAAGAGAGATGAATAGAAATGCATTGAGAAACAGAGGAAAACGGAAAATTTTTTATTAGCACTGAAAAAGAACTACAACTGGATAATGAAAGATTACAGGTGTGGGAAATGAAAATCTATGTGAACATTGCCCTTAGCTACTAAGCAATTACTGCAACTAATACAAAATAAGAGTAACTAAGCTAGATTACAAAGCTCCAAATGCGGAAGGAGAGTGGAAACATGGAAAATTACAAGAATACAAGAAAACTAAGGGGAAGAACCTCCCCTCTCACTCCAAAACTGCCTGCTGAACCCTATGAGAAGGGCTCAATTTATAGAATTTTTCGGGCTGGGTCACGCCCCCCTGACACGCCCGGGTCGGGCGTGTACCTGGGGCGTGACACGTTTGGTGCGACTTTTTGGGCTGAAATTGAATGCTGGAGGTGACGGGCGTAGTAGTTGGGTTACACGCCCATATGTCACGCCTGACCAGGGCGTGTACCGGGGGCATGACCATTTCGGTGCGACTTTTTCGGCTGCAATTTACTGTCGGAGATGACGGGCGTTGAAATTTGAGTACACGCCCATATGTCACGCCCGACCAGGGCGTGTCTGGGGGCGTGACTATTTCAGTGCGACGGTGGAGCGGGAAAAATAGCTTGCTGTGGTGATTTCTCGGGATCAGGGGACACCCCTCTTGAACACGCCCGTGTCGGGCGTGCCACGGGCATGATAGAGGGGGTGTTCACTGAGTTTCCAAGAAATGCATTTTCGGACCTGTTGCTTCATTCCTCTGGGCTACACGCCCTAGGTACACGCCCTGATAGGGCGTGATCTTGGGTCATATCACAGTAAAATTTTGTTGAAAGCCGTGCAAACCTTCAAAAAGCAGAAAACACATTATTGACAATAATATTTACAAAAGGGGGTCAATATAAGCACTTGCAAGACATGATTTATGCTTTAAATACCCGAAAATACACTAATAAATTTAACTGCTAATAGTACTATCAAAGCACCTATTGTCACTAGAAGAATGGTAGTTCCACTAGTGTGAGTAAAGATGCTCCACACTATGGTGGTAAATATATCAAGGGTGCAAGTGCCTTCAAGACAGCCCATGAGGAGATTCAAATGGCCCATCTTGGACAATTTGTGTTTCGTGCACCTGACCCAACACTCATGAACAAGGCAGCTGCCTATTCTCAGGATCTTCCAACCCAAAATTAGACAAGGGGCAAGTCTGTCAGCAATCCAGACTTGGGAATATCTGAGGCCATCAAGAGTATGTTTTTTTAAAAGACGACAATTATTGGTAGGGCTCAAGATATTCCAAGTACTTCTACTGCCAAACACGTCCAAAGTCAGACTGTGGGTGGAAGATACAAGAAAAAGGCAGCTACTGTACCATCTAGACTAAGAGCTGCTAATAACACTACTACCTGACCAACCCTAGAAGAAGGAACAATATTTATGAGTGTTGTTGTTGTGCAAAGTGGGCCACTATACTATAGATTGTTGGCACAATACAAGTGTGCCAAAATCAAGAGAGAGCGTACCTGTCAGAAGAGCTGCAAGTAGGCATGGTTATTATAAACTAACATGCACCTAAGGACCCAATAAGAATTGGGGTCCTAAGGTTAACTGATTTATGCCTTGTAGGTTAGTCCAAGTGGCCATTCCCCTAAATGGTACTTGGACAGCGGGTGTTCCAGGCATATGATTGGAACAAAGAGCATGCTGAAGGAGTACACTCCAGTAAAGAATGGACCCAAAATCATATTTGGTGGTTCAGAGAAGGGTGTGACTAAAGGGTATGGTAATATATCAAATGGCATAATCACTAACACTATAACAGCCCATTTTTCTCAGCAGGCAATTTTTGGGTGACACGGCCTGGGACACGGGCATGTCCCAGGGTGTGTCAAGCTGGGGTCGACGATTTGGCTGCGAGGTCGACGAAATTTGGGGTCGACGGTCGTCAAACAGCAGACACGGTCTGCGACACGGGCGTGTCGAGGCCGTGTCGACGATCGGCCTTATTATCGATGATTTTCGCTCGACGATGTGTCGAGAGGAGGCACACGGCCAAGGACACGGGCATGTCCCAAGCCATGTCGTGTGCTCGACGATCATCGAGTGTCGAGATGTGGTCGTCGAGTGTAGAGAAGTTGCACACGGCCTGTGACACGGGCGTGTCACAGGGCGTGTCAATTTGGGTCGACGAACGCAGCCCGACGAAAGATTTCAACAGGGCGTGTCATTGTGCCGTGTCTGGGCACACGGCCTGGGACACGGGCGTGTCACAGGCCGTGTGAAGTCTCGGGATGTTTTGGGATTATTTTCGCCAATGCACACGGCCACAGACACGGGCGTGTCTGAAGGCGTGTTTGGTGACACGGCCCATGACACGGGCATGTCCCATGGGCGTATCACTGGTTTGGATAAGTTGGTTGACCACCGCTTGAGGCACACGGCCTAGGACACGGACGTGTCACAGGCCGTGTCATGTCAAATTTAGCTTTTCTGGCATTTTTGTGGTCATCCATGCCTTCAGCCTGGATCCAAAGGCTGAGCTTCTTTCTTTTTTTCCAAAAGGCCGAAACATGAGAACATATTCTCATTTTTCTTAGCCTTTATCTTTCTTCAAAAGAGAGAAAGAGAGAGAGGAAGAAGGAGGAATAAGGGGAAGGGCTGTTGCTGGTGGTGCTTTGGTTTACCGACAAGAGATCCGAAGCCGGCGTTGCGGAGGAAAAGCTCTTGTGAGTCTTTCAAGATAGCTTTGAGTTCATGGCACCGAAGCGGTCGTCAAGGGTAACGACTTTTCTTCCTAGCCATGTGAAGGCTTCCTTTTGGCATATATTTGTGATTCCCCCACAAAGAGGTGGCTGATTTTGGGAGTCTTTGGGTGGATTCATGAAATCCACTTTGTTGGCATATAGATCCGGAAATGGAGTACGGAATAGGCATGTTGTGTGAAGCCCATCTGGGCAGGTTGGTCTGGATTGGTGATGTTGCATACGAACCGGAGAAGACTCCGTGATAAACGTGTAGTTTAAGGGGTCAACGGGTTATGCCTGCGAAAAGGAGTAGCAGGAAGTACTGGAGTGGTAGCCCAGGAAAATAGTCGTGTTATGTTTTTGGGTCCGACCTGTGATTGAGGTACAGGAAGTACTGGTGTGACCAGGAAAGGCCCTTTTGTGATGCTTGATGTCATAGGGTGTCCACCTGTGAAGCGAGTAACAGGAAGTACTGGCTTGGAAGACCCCTGACATTTGTGATTTTGCGGTGTCCACCTGTGAAGCGAGTAACAGGAAGTACTGGTGTGGCCAGGAAATACCCGATGCTGTTGTGAGAGAATGGGTGTATGAATTATGCTCAGGCTTGAACGCCAGAACAGGATCGGTGAGACCTACCCGCACCTTTGATATAGCCATGAGTACGCTGTACTCGGAGAAGGTAAGGCGATTTGAGCAACGGGGGGTGGAGGATCCGACCTGCGTTATGTCCGTCCGATGTGAGACCAGAAAGTGTGGTCTATTGGAGCGTATAGCAAGAGTCTTAGGCCTGCGCGTCGTGATACAACGGGGGGGCTACGGGCCATCCCAGTTCACTAAGACTATAAAACCCGGCTGCATGCCATTGAGTAAATGCTCAAGAGAGTTACCATTGGGTTGTGAGCCTGATACGGTGGTGGGCAAGAGCTTTGCTAGAACAGCAAGAATGTGCCCTGAGTGCACGGACCGTTAGGCCGGGTGGCGAACGGTTGTGATGGCTTGTGTAACGCCCCGAAACTCAAAGGAGCGAAGGGGGGACATTTTGGGCCAGTTTGGGTTCTGGCTGCGGGCATACGGCCTGCGACACGGGCGTGTCGCAGGGCGTGTCGACCCGTGTCGACACTTAGCCGCGAAGTCGACGAGATTCGCTCGACGATGCGTCGAGACAAGGCACACGGCCTGCGACACGGGCGTGTCGCAGGGCGTGTCGACCTGTCTCGACGATCGTCCCGGGGAGTCGACGAGATTCGTTCGACGATTCGTCGAGACAAGGCACACGGCCTAGGACACGGGCGTGTCCAAGGCCGTGTCATCAGGTTGACGATCTTCGCTCGACGAAATGTCGAGACCGTGTACACGGCCTGGGGTCCAGGCGTGTCGAGGTGACACGGGTAAGGACACGGGCGTGTCCTAGAACCCGTGCAGTGCTCGGGTTGATTTTGGGGAAAAATGATGGGGTACACGGCCGGCCACACGGCCGTGTCTGGTGGAACACCGGCATGTCAGCTCGAACACGGGCATGTTCGATACCCGTGTGAGGTTCCAGGTGATTCGATTTTGACGGCGAATGAGGCACACGGCCCTGGACACGGGCGTGTGCCAGGCCGTGTTCAGTCCAGATTGGGCATTTCAGCCCCGAATCGAAGCCGTTCATTTCTTTAACTGAAGATCCAACAGCTGGGGGTTGTTCCTGAAGGGATATACCCGTGAATGGACTTGGAAAACCCTCACTTTTTCTTAAGTGTTCTCTTTCTAAAGCCTTAGAGAGAGAGGAGAGCCAAGGGAGGAAGAAGGAGCTAGATCCCGCCATTGGAGTAGCTTCAGAGCTCCGAATCGCGAGCCGACTCCGGATCCACGGAGGCAATGCTAGTGCGGTGGTTTTCATCCGATTACTTTTCCATGGCGCCAAAGAGGAACACAAGGGTAACGATCCTCATCTTGAGCATGAGTAGCTCTCTTTCTTAGCATAGGAAGCCCGCTCTCGCGAGTTTGCGGAGAGTTGGAGGCGTTCCTTCGGGTAGATATGTGAAGTCCCCATTGTTTAGAGTCTGTAAGCAAGAACGGACATAGGCATGATGTGTGAAGCCTACCCAGACATGTTGGTCTGGATCGGTGACGTTGCATTGCATAATGCCGGAGAAGACTCCGTGCTATTGGTTGTTTTTCGGGTTTTCTACGCGGTAGATTGCAGCAGGGAGCCTTGGGGACTAACCCAAAGGTGCACCCGGAAAACTGGGCGGATACGAGATCTTGCCAACTTGGTGGCTTGAGAGCCAACTTGAACATAACCGGGTTATGTGACTTGTGATGGAAATGGGACTCGGCGGAAGTTTGACCCGCGCAAATGGTTTAAATTGTCGTTGCGATGTGAGCACGGGTTAGATGGAACCGTACCTGTCGTTCGGTTAAAGAGACCTAAAGGCACGTGGCACTTGCCGTTGGCATAGATTAGGGTCTTCGGCGGTCAATGGCTTAAATTGACGTGACCCAGGCCGGGAAGACAAATTGCTCATAGGTTTGGCCGTCCAAGTGGCGGTGGTGAGTCCGGAATGTCAATGGCTTTAATTGACGTGACATCGACCGGTTCACCGAGAATGTGCCCTGAGAGCAAGGGGCGTGTGGCCGTGAGAGCCAACGTCTGTGATGAAATGGCTGATTATTTATTGCTCGCTTATGCTAATGAAATGCAGGGAAGGAGCATCGCCGCCCCGAGTTGGGGCGGGATCATTATAATTTGGTCAGCATTGCTGACCGTTGCCTTGTTTTGCCACCGTGCGGTGGTTTGTTGCTTGCAGGTGCAGCTGGACCAAGCGGTCAATAGCGGGCTAAAGCCCGAATGCAAAGCTGGCCCTTGAAGGCCTATTTTGGAAGTGTTTACAGCTTTATTCATGTATGACCGGCCTGCGTGCCGTGGTTTGTAAAACATGTAATATCAAGTGAAACATTTTGTAATGTCTTAAGGCTTATTTTGGGTATTTTTGTATAACATTCCTATTTTGTATTAGTGGGCATTCGGGCTTGAATGCTGGGTTCTTTGTTACAACTTTATAAACTGCTTCCGCTAGAATGCTCTGTGTATGACGTTGAGATTGGTTAGATGGTTTCCATAAGTAACCACCCGGTCTGTCTGTAGTATATGCCGTCGGGCCCCGGCCGGACCTACTGCTATATGCTATATGACGGATAGGGGGTGTTACAATTTGGTATCAGACTACTGGTTTTGGTCGGGCTTAAGGTGAATTCGTGGGCGAATTCTCCTTAAGGGGTGGTGAGCACATTGTGTGCGTCATCGTAGTAACAGTAAAAAGAACCCATGAATGTCCACTTAGGAATGAAAATACTCGTGTTTGAGGAACCTACGTGTTCCTATAATTGCTGTTTGCAATTTATGTGGTCGCTTAACGGCGTTTTGTACCACTATAGGTGACCAGAAGTGGTGTTGGGCCGTCAGAACGCCGAGTTTCTGATGCTAGTAGTGCACCGGATGTTGCTCCTGCAACACCTCTATCGGCTGAAAATATTCGATTGGTGGCTGAAGCGGTGTTGGCCGTGATAAATGCGCAGCCTGCAAGGCAAACGCAGCAGCCCGCTCCTGTGATGGAGTAAGAACCTCTTCAAGAGGCTGAGCCGAGGAGAGTGGAGCAAGTGGTTGTAGAACCAGTGGTGCCAAGGAGGGCAACTTAGAGGCAGCTTAAGAATGTAATGAGCTTTAACCCTCCGTTATTCTCGGGGTTAGGAACCCCATCTCAGGCTGAAGTCTGGCTCTCTAGGGTGAAGAGAGTCATGACAGCAACGGAGACAGAGGTGTGGCAAATGACCACCATCGCTACGTTCCTTCTGGACGGTGAAGCGAGAATATGGTGGGAAGGATTGGAGCTGCACTTACTGAGAGGTAGGCAACTTGGTGATGTCTCGATGGAGGAGTTCTTGAGATTATTTTTGGCTAGATACCTCCCTTCGACGCAGAAGATAGCGTTGGAGAATGAGTTCCTGAAGTTGGTACAGGGTGAGAGGAGCGTGGATGAATATCTACACGAGTTCACTCGTTTAAGTCGTTATGCTAGCTCCACCATCATGGATGAGGAGCGCAAGACTAATCGCTTCTACGAAGGGTTGAGAGATGAGTTGAGATTACTACTCTCGGGGCCAATGACGCAGGGTTTCTTAACCTTGCTCAATACTGCCCGGTCCTTGGAGAAGGACATGAAGAACGTACAAGCAAAGAAAGGCTTGGGTGATAAAAATCTGAATTTAAAGTGCCGACTACTTCAAAGTCCGGCTATCGGAGGGCTTTCAAGAAGCATAGGACTTCGGGTCCAGCTCCTTCTGGTGCTTCTGGGGCGACTACGAGTCGGACCCCGGGCGCATGTTTTACTTGTGGAAAGACGGGGCACTTTGCCCGTGACTGTTGGAGCGGACGTCCTAAGTCCGAGAGGAGGCTGGGAGCTACTTATGAAGAGAAGGGTAAGGTGGTGGAGTCGACCGCATCCCATTATGCTCCGGCCCAACCAAAGGTCTACAATCTTGGCCAACAGGAGGCCATCAAACAAGCTGATGTGGTGACAGGTACGGTTTAATTTATAGCAAGTCAATTTCTTTAAATACTTGTTATGCATATGTTACCTTACCACTGCTTGTTTAGGATTTGTGTTGATTTGCGAAAATCCGGCATGAGCACTCTTCGATACGGGAGCTTCACACTCCTTCTTGTCCGAAGGATTTATATCACGCATCGGAGTCCCTTCTTCGATGGAGAAGGATAAGTTGGATGTGTTGTTGCCCAATGGGTGTTTGATGTGAGCGGATAGGATCTGCGATGTTAAGACTCGTATTGGGGAGCAGGAGTTCGACCTGCGTGCGTCTTTACTTCCGTTAGTGGAGTTCGACATCATATTTGGCATGGACTGGCTCTCGGAGCAGCAGGCCCATATAGATTGCGGTAGCAAGGAAGTTAAGCTGGGAGCGACTCGTGAGACGACTTTTACGGGCTTAAAGGGGTCGAGCAAGACGTTTATGTCTGCTCTTCAGGTGGTGAAGGCGGTTCGTACTGGTGCAGAACTGTTCTTTACACTAGTGGAGGTTGCAAAGCCGAAGCCCGCGTTGGATTGTATTTCAGTGGTATCGGAATACCCTGATGTGTTCCCTGCAGATCTTCCTGGAGCCCCGCCTTAGCGGGAGATAGATTTTACGATTGAGCTAGTGCCAGGTGCAAAGCCTGTGTCATGATCTCCCTATCGGCTGGCGCCTAAGGAAATGGCGGAGCTGAAAGTTCAACTGCAAGAGTTGTTGGAGCAAGGGTATGTGCACCCGAGTTCTTCGTCTTGGAGCGCACCGGTCCTCTTTGTTAAGAAGAAGGACGGAAGCTTGAGGCTATGTATTGATTATCGGGAGCTCAACAAGCTGACCGAGAAGAACAAGTACCCGATCCCCCGGATTGATGATCTTTTTGATCAGTTCGTCGGGTCGACGGTGTACTCAAAGTTGGATCTCATGGCTGGGTACTATCAGCTGCGGATAAGGGAGAGTGATATCCCGAAGACAGCATTTAGTACGAGATACGAGCATTATGAATTTACGGTCATGCCGTTTGGGCTGACTAATGCGCCGTCAGTGTTCATGGATTTGATGAATAGGACGTTCAGGGAGTACTTGGACCATTTCATGATCGTCTTCATCGACGATATTTTGGTGTACTCGCAGAGTGAGGAAGATCACTTTAAGCATCTTCATTTGGTGTTGGAGACGCTAAGGAGAAATCAGTTGTACGCCAAGTTCTCGAAGTGCGAGTTTTGGCTATCCTCAGTGGCATTCCTTGGGCATATAGTGAGTGGAGAGGGTATTGCTGTGGATCCGGTGAAGATTGTTGCGATACGGGAGTGGCCTGAGCTTGCTACTGTAGCGGAATGTCGGAGTTTTCTGGGGCTTGCCGGCTATTATAGGCGCTTCGTAGAGAACTTCTCGCGGATAGCGTTACCTCTCACTACTTTGACGAGGAAGGAGCATAAGTTCGTTTGGACGCCGGAGTGCGCGCGAGCTTTTGAGGAGTTGAAGTGTCGGTTGACCACGGAGCCTGTGCTGAGTTCGCCAGTTGGGACCGATGGCTATGAGATATATAGCGATGCTTCGGGCAGCGGTTTGGGTTGCGTGCTACTGCAACACGGAAGTGTAATAGCTTATGGCTCGAGACAGCTAAAAGTGCACGAGAGGAACTATCCGGTCCATGACTTGGAGTTAGCGGCCGTGATTTTTGCCTTGAAGCTGTGGAGACACTACTTGTATGGTGTGAAGATTGATATCTACACCGATCACAAGAGCCTAAAGTATCTTATAGATCAGAAGGATCTGAATATGCGGCAGCGTAGATGGATGGAATTCCTGGGGGACTATACGTTCAAGATCCATTACGTGCCTGGCAAAGGGAATGCGGTTGCGGACGCGTTGAGTCGCCGAGACCCAGCTCAAGCCAATTGGCTATCGGTGCACGATGAGCGGTTGGTGCGAGAGTTGGAGGCGTTGGAGATTGTCTGTGTGGACAGGCAATCAGGTGCTGAAGCAGTTCTGAATTGGACTGAAGTCCAATATGACCTGGCTGATCGTATTCGGCAGGCTTTGGATATGGATGCTCATATGAAGCAGTTCATGGTAGAGGCTTTGGATGGGTCAAATTCCTAATTCGTCGTGGAGGACGGGTTGCTTTGGAGAGACGGTCGTTTGTGCGTCCCAAGTGTGGGCAATTTGAGGGTGGAGTTGTTGTACGAGGCACACCATACCAAGTACTCGATTCACCCGGGGAGCACGAAGATGTACCGTGATGTGAAGAAACTGTTTTGGTGGCCGGGTTTGAAAAAGGATGTGGTGCTCTACGTAGCGAAGTGCCAAACTTGCGCCTTGGTAAAGGCGGAGTGCCAAAAGCCGGGAGGATTTCTTAAGTCCTTGCCTATTTCGGAGTGGAAATTTGATGACATCTCTATGGACTTTGTGCACGGTTTGCCAAGGTCGCAAAAGGGGAACGACGCCATTTGGGTGGTTGTTGATCGATTGACAAAGGTGTCGCATTTTATTCCGCATAGGAAGGATGATCCGGTGGAGAAGTTGGCAAAGCTTTATGTGGATAACATGGTACGGCTTCATGGTGTGCCCCGCAGCATCGTGAGTGACCGAGATGGGCGGTTCACGTCCAATGATTGGATGCTGGTGCAGCAAATGTTGGGAACAAAGCTGAAATTCAGCACAGCCTTCCATCCGCAAACGGATGGGCAGACCGAGAGGGTCAATCGAACCATGGAAGACATGATCCGCATGTGTGTCTTGGATTTCAGAAAGCAATGGGAAGACCACCTTTATTTGGTGGAGTTCACATACAACAATAGCTACCAAGCGAGTATTCAGATGGCGCCTTTCGAGGCCCTATATGGTAGAAAATGTCACACGCCGTTGTCTTGGTTAGAAACGGGTGAGTCAAGGTTGTATAAGCGATCGGAAGTGGAGGGTGCTACTTCTTTGGTACGAACCATTCGGGAGAGGTTGCTTATCGCTCAGGACCGGCAAGCAAAGTACTATAATGCCAAGCACAGGAACGTGGAGTTCGCTGTGGGCGATTATGTATACTTAAAGATCAAGCCGTTCAAGGTTGTCTCGCGGGTGCGGCGATTGAAAAAGCTATGCCCGAGGTACCTTGGACCGTTTGAGGTTCTGGATCGAGTTGGTGAAGCGGCCTATCGGTTAAAGCTTTCAGTGGAGCTTAGTGGTTTACATGATGTATTCCATATTTTGGTACTTCGGAAAGCGGTGCAAGAGCCTACGCAAGTGATCGCAGTTGATCAAGTGCCGGTGGATAGTGGGCTAACGACAAAGGTCAAGCCCGTGCGGATCGAGGACTCGGAGGTCAAGCGGCTACGCAATAAAGAGATCAGGATGGTCAAGGTCCGGTGGGACAATTGCGGTCGTGAGGAGCTCTCTTGGGAGCGAGAGCAGACTATGCTTGACGAGTATCCGGAGTTGTTCCGCTCAGGTACAAAATTTTGATTTTGTACATATCTTTCCTTTATGTAATTTCGTGGGCTAAATTCTTTTAAGAGGGGGAGGGTTGTAACGCCCCGAAACTCAAAGTAGCGAAGGGGGGATGTTTTGGGCCAGTTTGGGTTCTGGCTGCGGGCACACGGCCTGCGACACGGGCGTGTCGCAGGGCGTGTCGACTCGTGTCGACACTTAGCCGCGAAGTCGATGAGATTCGATCGACGATGTGTCGAGACAAGGCACACGACCTGCGACACGGGCGTGTCGACCTGTCTCGATGATCGTCCCGGGGAGTCGACGAGATTCGTTCGACGATTCGTCGAGACAAGGCACATGGCCTAGGATACGGGCGTGTCCAAGGCCGTGTCATCAGGTCGACGATCTTCGCTCGACGAAATGTCGAGACCGTGTACACGGCCTGGGGTCCAGGCGTGTCGAGGTGATACGGGTAAGGACACGGGCGTGTCCTAGAACCCGTGCAGTGCTCGGGTTGATTTTGGGGAAAAATGATGGGGTACACGGCTGGCCACACGGCCGTGTCAGGTGGAACATGGGCGTGTCAGCTCGAACACGGGCATGTTCGATACCCGTGTGAGGTTCCAGGTGATTCGATTTTGACGGCGAATGAGGCACACGGCCCTGGACACATGCGTGTGTCAGGACGTGTTCGGTCCAGATTGGGCATTTCAGCCCCGAATCGAAGCCGTTCATTTCTTTAACTAAAGATCCAACGGCTGGGGGTTGTTCCTGAAGGGATATACCCGTGAATGGACTTGGAAAACCCTCACTTTTTCTTAAGTGTTCTCTTTCTAAAGCCTTAGAGAGAGAGGATAGCCAAGGGAGGAAGAAGGAGCTAGATCCCGCCATTGGAGGAGCTTCGGAGCTTCGAATCGCGAGCCGACTCCGGATCCACAGAGGCAACGCTAGTGCGGTGGTTTTCATCCGATTACTTTTCCATGGTGCCAAAGAGGAACGCAAGGGTAACGATCCTCATCTTGAGCATGAGTAGCTCTCTTTCTTAGCATAGGAAGCCCGCTCTCGCAAGTTTGCGGAGAGTTGGAGGCGTTCCTTCGGGTAGATATGTGAAGTCCCCGTTGTTTAGAGTCCGTAAGCGAGAACGGACATAGGCATGATGTGTGAAGCCTACCCGGACATGTTGGTCTGGATCGGTGATGTTGCATTGCATAATGACGGAGAAGGCTCCGTGTTATTGGTTGTTTTTCGGGTTTTCTACGCGGTAGATTACAGCAGGGAGCCTTGGGGACTAACCCAAAGGTGCACCCGGAAAACTGGGCGGATACGAGATCTTGCCAACTTGGTGGCTTGAGAGCCAACTTGAACATAACCGGGTTATGTGACTTGTGATGAAAATGGGACTCGGCGGAAGTTTGACCCGCGCAAATGGCTTAAATTGTCGTTGCGATGTGAGCACGGGTTAGATGGAACCGTACCTGTTCTATGTCGTTCGGTTAAAGAGACCTAAAGGCACGTGACACTTGCCGTTGGCATAGATTAGGGTCTTCGGCGGTCAATGGCTTAAATTGACGTGACCCAGGACGGGAAGACAAATTGCTCATAGGTTTGGTCGTCCAAGTGGCGGTGGTGAGTCCGGAATGTCAATGGCTTTAATTGACGTGACATCGACCGGTTCACCGAGAATGTGCCCTGAGAGCACGGGGCGTGTGGCCGTGAGAGCCAACGTCTGTGATGAAATGGCTGATTATTTATTGCTCGCTTATGCTAATGAAATGCAGGGAAGGAGCATCGCCGCCCCGAGTTGGGGGCGGGATCGTTATAATTTGGTCAGCATTGCTAACCGTTGCCTTGTTTTGCTACCGTGCGGTGGTTTGTTGCTTGCAGGTGCAGCTGGACCAAGCGGTCAATAGCGGGCTAAAGCCCGAATGCGAAGCCGGCCCTTGAAGGCCTATTTTGGAAGTGTTTACAACTTTATTCATGTATGACCGGCCTGCGTGCCGTGGTTTGTAAAACATGTAATATCAAGTAAAACATTTTGTAATGCTTTAAGGCTTATTTTGGGTATTTTTGTATAACATTCCTATTTTGTATTAGTGGACATTCGGGCTTGAATGCTGGGTTCTTTGTTACAACTTTATAAACTTCTTCCGCTAGAATGCTCTGTGTAGGACGTTGAGATTGGTTGGATGGTTTCCATAAGTAACCACCCGGTCTGTCTGTAGTATATGGCGTCGGGCCCCGGCCGGACCTACTGCTATATGCTATATGACGGATAGGGGGTGTTACAACTTGTGTGCGTGAAAGCACATTTTGATGAGATAGATTGCCATACTGTGATATGATATGCCTGTAGGGAAGATTACTGCTGCCCCGAGAAAAGGGGTAGGGTCGTTATAATTTGGTCAACTGAACGCTGACCGTTGCTTTTGTTTGCCACCGTTGGGTGGATTGTCCCTGTACAGGTGCTGGAGAGCCGAGCAGGATGCATAGAGGTTATTGTTCTTGCTGTTGTTGCTGCTACTACTGCTAGCCCTCGGAGGCTATTTGGAAATGTTGTGTGTTTTCTTTTATTGTGGCCGGCCTGCGCGCAAATCTGTTTAGGCCACTGTGTGACAGCCATGTAAGGCCATAAGGCCAACTCTGGTATCATCATGTACCTTCACCGCCTGTTTTGTGTTATATACTGTGGGGCCCCGACCGGACCTTCTAGAATATACAATATGAACGGATGGGGTTGTTACATTTTTGGTATCGGTTGTCTTGGTCTTTCCCTCTCGAAGTCATGGTCGCCTTCTTTTGTGGGGTAGCGAGCCTGTATTTGTACAAACCAAAGTCTACGAATGAACTCCTGAATGTCCAGGATAGGAATGCAAATTTTTGTGTTTGAGGAACCTGTGTGTTCCTATCTTGCTGCTTACTTGTGTAATTTTCCGTATGTAGGCGACGAGTGCGATGGCTTGGCAGCAGGAACCCCAACACTCGATGGGAACCATGACATCAACTGTGGTACCAACCTCTCCTTCATCGATAGAAACGGCTCGACTGATTGTCGATATGGTTTTTGCAACGCTCAAGGCTTACCATGAGGGACAGGTTTCACCCTCTGAGCCGGTGATGCGTTCCATGCCGGGTCGTGAACTTGAGCAGACGGCAAGGGGAAGTGCCTCAGCTTCGTCGGTGAATGTGTGTTTGAGCCAAGGAGAGGACACGGTTGTGGACTATTTTCATGCATTTGTTGCAATGAGACAACAACCCGAGTTTGTGTTTGAAACCGAGGGGATGAAGATCAATCGGTTTTATGATGGGCTACGTCAGGAACTCCGTTTCTTGTTGATGGGTCCTAAGTTCTTGGGCTTCCAACCACTGGTGGAGGCAGCGAGACTGTTGGAAATGGACTTGAGGAGAGCCCAACAGATGCCTATGACTAGGAAAGTGCGCACTCCAATGGTTGGGAAGTCGGCTCACCGTAAGAGGCAAAGAACCTAGAAGAGTACTTGTTATGTGTGTTGTCTGGTAGGACACCTCGCTCGTGAATGTGGGGATGGTGTTCAGCAGCCAAAGAAGCAGTACAAGTGCTATTCGTGTGGGAAAGTAGGACATAAAGCCCGAGATTGCCGCGTTGGCTCGTAGCAGGCAAGAAATGTCAACATACTGATGTATATAAATAATGAGGCTCCTCATGTACATAAATAATGGCGGTTTATGCATGTTCGATGTACAGTAAGCCGTTTTGGATGAAAACGCTATGATGGCGTTTATAAGATATGGATGTGTGGGATCAACGTATGTCTATGAGAGCTGTAGATTGTTGATGTTTTCTACCATGGGGACATGTGTGCCCAAACTTGGCAAGAGTCGTCGACGTATACGATAATCGTCTTGCTTGCTTTTGTTTGCATCTTGTGTATGTTTCTTGCGTGCGTTAGGTGCACCACAGGGTTTGCGATGATACAAGCACTGTTTGCGAAGGATGCTTTGTATTCTTTTCTGTCTAACGAGTTTATAGCGCGGCTTGGGATACCCAGTCGTGCAAAGACAGATAGCATCAGAGTGGTGTTGCCGAGCGGCTGTTGGATGCTTGCGGATCAAGCTTGCGATGTGGCGGTTCAGTTAGGAAGTCGGGATTTCCATTTAACTGCATTTGTTTCGCCAATATCGAAATTTGACGTGATTTTTGGGATGGATTGGCTTGCGGAGCAGCATGCCATGATTGATTGCCAGTCCAAAGAAATCACGTTGGGCCAGACTACCGAACAGGAGACAAAGTTCGCGGGTATGCGAGGAGTAGGAGGGACATTGATGTCTGCACTCCAAGTAGTCAAAGCTGTTCGGAAGGGTGCGGAGTGTTACTTCGCACTGATTCAGGCTGTTGAGCCTAAGTACAGTGTGTGCGAGGTTCCGATTGTGGCGGCATTTACAGATGTGTTTCCCACGGATCTCCCTGGGCGACCACCCCAGTGGGCGATTGACTTCATGATTGAGTTTGTGTCAGGTGCGAAACCTGTGGCCCACTCGCCATACCGCATCGCGCCAAAAGAGATGGCTGAGTTTACGGTCCAATTACAGGATTTGCTGGAGTATGTCACCTTGGAGCGCGACTGTGCTTTTTGTAAAGAAGAAAGACGGTGGGTTGCGGTTGTGTATTGATTACCGTGAACTGCAAAAGCTGACCGAGAAGAATACGTATCTGATACCTCGGATTGATGAGTTATTCGCTCAACTGGTAGGCTCAACCGTCTATTCGAAGTTGGACCTGAAGTCTGGTTATTACCAGTTAAGAATTCGGGAAGGTGACATTCCCAAAACCGCATTTGGAACCCGTTATGGGCACTATGAGTTCACAGTCATGCCATTTGGACTGTGCAATGCTCCCTCGGTGTTTATGGATCTGATGCACCGTATTTTTTGCGAGTACCTGGATCTATTTGTGATCGTGTTCATTGATGACATCCTGGTGTACTCGAAGTCAAAAGCTGAGCATGAGATTCACTTGCGGTTGGTGTTGAACACGTTGAGGCAAAAATTAGCTCTATGGCAAGTTCTCGAAGTGAGAGTTTTGGCTATCGTCAGTGGCATTTCAGGGCCATGTGGTGAGTGGAGCGGGCATTGCAGTGGATCTCGCGAAGATAAGGGCCATACAGGAGTGGCCAATGTTGTCTTCCGTGGCCAAGGTCAGGAGTTTCCTTGGACTTGCGGGCTACTATAAAAGATGTGTGGAAAACTTCTCGCGAATTGCTTTGCCGCTAACCACATTGACATGACAAGATC
This sequence comes from Platanthera guangdongensis, assembly GCA_039583875.1. Lineage (NCBI taxonomy): Eukaryota > Viridiplantae > Streptophyta > Magnoliopsida > Asparagales > Orchidaceae > Platanthera > Platanthera guangdongensis. Next base: position 108,813,024 of record CM077163.1, read on the forward strand.
AGAGGTTCGTTTGGACACCAGAGTGCGCACGAGCTTTTGAAGAGCTGAAGAGTCGGTTGACCACGGCGCCGGTGTTGTCTTCGCCAAGTGGGACCGACGGATTTGTGATTTATAGTGATGTCTCAGGGAGCGGCTTAGGCTGCGTTCTTCTGCAAAATGGAAAGGTTATTGCTTATGGCTCAAGCCAGCTAAAGGTGCACGAGCGAAATTATTCCGTCCATGACTTGGAAGTAGCGGCGGTGATTTTTGCACTCAAGTTGTGGCGACACTACCTTTATGGAGTGAAGGTGGAGATCTACACAGATCATAAGAGCCTAAAGTACCTATTGGAGCAGAAAGATTTGAATATGCGACAATGAAGGTGGTTGGAGTTCCTTGGGGACTATACTTTTGAGATTCACTATACGCCCGGGAAGGGGAATGTTGTCGCGGATGTCTTGAGTCGACGGGTTCCGACTAGAGCGAATTGGTTACAAAGGCATAAGGAACGTCTGATCTAGGAATTGGAAGCATTTGAGATCTATTGTGTTGACAAGAATTCCACTGCCACGACATGTTTGAACGGGACTGAGGTGCAATGTGACCTTGCAGACCGAGTTCGACGGGCAACGGAGTTGGATGAAGATCTCTTACACTATGTGAATGAAGGGCTAGAGGGCAAATTCCCCTGGAATGACGGTCTTTTGCGAAAAGAGGGCCGTTTGTGCGTCCCGAATGTGGGGAAAGTGAGGGAAGAACTGATGTATGCAGCGCATTATACAAAGTATTCCATTCACCCCGGGAGCACAAAGATCTTCAACAATATGAAGACCCTTTTCTGGTGGCCAGGACTCAAGAAAGATGTTGCCCTTTATGTATCCAAATGTCAAACATATACAATGGTGAAGGCGGAATGCCAAATGCCGGGCGGTTATTTGAAGTCACTGCAAATCCCAGAGTGGAAATTTGATGAAATTTCCATGGATTTTGTGCACGACTTGCCAAGATCGCAGCGAGGAAATGATTCCATTTGGGTAATTGTGGACCGGCTAACGAAAGTCGCACATTTTCTCCCGAATAGGCGGGACGATTCAGGTGAAAGTTTGGCAAGTTATAGGTTGACCAGATTGTGCGGCTTCACGGTGTTCCTCGGAGCATCGTCAGTGATCGAGATGGGCGATTCACGTCAAATGATTGGAAGCTAGTTCACCGATTTTTGGGCACGAAGTTGACTTTCAGTACGGCCTTTCAACCCGAACGGATGGCCAAACTGAACGTACCAACAGAACAATGGAGGACATGCTATGAATGTGCGCCCTTGACTTCATAAAGAGATGGGAAGATCATCTCTACATGGTGGAGTTTGCATATAATAACAGCTACCATGCGAGCATTGGGATGGCACCATATGAAGCTCTATATGGCAGGAAGTGTCGTACTCCCTTAGCTTGGGTAGAAGCGGGCGAAGCTCAGGTTTTTAAACCAAATGAGGTTGCGGAAGCAAATTCTACCATACGAACGATTCGAGAGAAGCTACTTATTGCTCAAGATCGACAAGCTAAGTACTACAACGCCAAGCACCGGAACGTGGATTTTGCGGTTGGCGATTGGGTCTACTTGAAGATCAAGCCATTCAAAGGTGTCTCCAGGATTCGACGATTGAAAATGTTGAGTCCAAGATATTTGGGTCCTTTTGAAGTGGTTGAGCGAGTTGGCAAAGCGGCTTATCGGCTAGCTCTGTCGGCAGATTTGGGTAGATTACATGATGTATTTCACATCTCAGTGCTTCGGAAGGCCGTGAAAGATCCAGCTCAAGTGATCGTGGATGATTGTGTACCGGTGGAGTATGGGCTAACAACGAGAGTTAGACCCATTCAGATCGAAGATCGCGCCGAGAAACAGTTGCGGAACAAGACAGTCGCCATGGTGAAAGCCCGGTGGGACAACTGCGGCCGTGAAGAACTGACATGGGAGCGAGAGCAAACCATGCGAGAAGAGTTCCCCGAGCTGTTTTGTAATCTGTAGAGAGTATGTTGTAACATCAAAATTTTCATGTTATAACATTTTTCTTGCTGGTTACTGATTGCCTTCCAGTGTCTGAACTTCGAGGACGAAATTTCTTGTAGGAGGGGAGGATTGTAACAACCCATTTTTCTCAGAAGGCAATTTTTGGGTGACACGGCCTGGGACACGGGCTTGTCCCAGGGCGTGTCAAGCTGGGGTCGATGATTTGGTCGCGAGGTCGACGAAATTTGGGGTCGACAGTCGTCGAACAGCAGACATGACCTGCAACACGGGCGTGTCGAAGGGCGTGTCGAGGCCGTGTCGACAATCGGCCTTGTTGTCGACGATTTTCGCTCGACGATGTGTCGAGAGGAGGCACGCGGACAAGGACATGGGCGTGTCCCAAGACGTGTCGTGTGCTCGACGAATTTTGCTAGACGATCATCGAGTGTCGAGATGTGGTCGTCGAGTGTCGAGAAGTTGCACACGGCCTGTGACACGGGCGTGTCAATTTGGGTCGACGAACGCAGCCGAACGAAGGATTTCGACAGGGAGTGTCTTCGTGTCGTGTCTTTGCACACGGCCTGGGACACGGGCGTGTCACAGGCTGTGTGAAGTCTCGGGATGTTTTGGGATTATTTTCGCCAATGCACACGGCCACAGACACAGGCGTGTCTGAAGGCGTGTTTGGTGACTCGGCCCGTGACACGGGCGTGTCCCATGGGCGTGTCACTGGTTTGGATAAGTCGGTTGACCACCGCTTGAGGCACACGGCCTGGGACACGGGCATGTCACAGGCCGTGTCATGTCAAATTTAGCTTTTCTGGCATTTTTGTGGTCGTCCATGCCTTCAGCCTGGATCCAAAGGCTGAGCTTCTTTCTTATTTTCCAAAAGGCCGAAACATGAGATCATATTCTCATTTTACTTAGCCTTTATCTTTCTTCAAAAGAGAGAAAGAGAGAGAGAGGAAGAAGGAGGAAGAAGGGGAAGGGCTGCTGCTGGTGGTGCTGTGGTTTACCGACAAGAGATCCGAAGTCGGCGTTGCGGAGGAAAAGCTCTTGTGAGTCTTCCAAGATAGATTTGAGTTCATGGAACCGAAGCGGTCGTCAAGGGTAACGACTTTTCTTCCTAGCCATGTGAAGGATTCCTTTTGGCATATATTTGTGATTCCCCCACCAAGAGGTGGCTGATTTTGGGAGTCTTTGGGTGGATTCATGAAATCCCCTTTGTTGGCATATAGATCCGGAAATGGAGTACGAAATAGGCATGCCGTGTGAAGCCCATCTGGACAGGTTGGTCTGGATTGGTGATGTTGCATACGAACCGGAGAAGACTCCGTGATAAACTTGTAGTTTAAGGAGTCAACGGGTTATGCCTGCGAAAAGGAGTAGCAGGAAGTACTGGAGTGGTAGAACAGGAAAATAGCCGTGTTATGTTTTTGGGTCCGACCTGTGATTGAGGCACAGGAAGTAGTGGTGTGACCAGGAAAGGCCCTTTTGTGATGCTTGATGTCGTAGGGTGTCCACCTGTGAAGCGAGTAACAGAAAGTACTGGCATGGAAGACCCCTGACATTTGTGATTTTGCGGTGTCCACCCGTGAAGCGAGTAATAGGAAGTACTGGTGTCCCCAGGAAAGACCCGATGTTGTTGTGAGAGAATGGGTGTACGAATTATGCCCAGGCGTGAATGCCAGAACAGGATCGGTGAGACCTACCCGCACCTTTGATATAGCCATGAGTACGCTGTACTCGGAGAAGGCAAGGCGATTTGAGCAACGGGGTTGGAGGATCCGACCTGCGTTATGTCCGTCCGACGTGAGACCAGAAAGTGCGGTCTGTTGGAGCGCATAGCAAGAGTCTTAGGCCTGCACGCCGTGATACAACGCGGGGGCTACGGGCCATCCCGGTTCACTAAGACTATAAAACTCCAGCTGCACGCCATGGAGTAAATGCTCAAGAGAGTTACCGTTGGGTTGTGACACTGATACGGTGGTGGGCAAGAGCTTTGCCAGAACACCAAGAATGTGCCCTGAGTGCATGGACCGTTAGGCCGGGTGGCAAACGGTTGTGATGGCTTGTGTGCGTGAAAGCACATTTTGATGAGATAGATTGACATACTGTGATATGATATGCCTGCACGGAAGATTACCACTGCCCCGAGAAAAGGGGTAGGGTCGTTATAATTTGGTCAGCTGAACGCTGACCGTTGCTTTTGTTTGCCACCGTTGGGTGGATTGTCCCTGTACAGGTGCTGGAGAGCCGAGCTGGATGCATAGAGATTGATGTTCTTGCTGCAGTTGCTGCTACTACTGCTAGCCCTCGAAGGCTATTTGGAAATGTTGTGTGTTTTCTTTTATTATGGTCGGCCTGCGCGCCAATCTGTTTAGGCCACTGTGTGACAGCCATGTAAGGCCATAAGGCCAACTCTTTTTACTTGTTGTAAGACATCCCTATATCGTATAAAATGTGGCGTTTTATATTTGGGCATTCATAAGGAGTTCAAGTTGTAGTCTAGGCTTCCACTAGAATGCTTTGTGATAGGTGCGATGCGCTGCTCTGGTATCATCCTGTACCTTCACCGCCTGTTTTGTTGTATATACTGTGGGGCCGCGGCCGGACCTTCTAGAATATACCATATGAACGGATGGGGTTGTTACAAACACACAAGTCACTTATGTGAAAGGGTTGCAACACAACCTCATAAGCATAAGACAACTATGTGAACTTGGCTATGACATTTCTTTTCTCAAGAATGAGTGCCAAATTAGGAGGTCAAGTGACCAAGGGGTCATCTTGATAGGCACTAGGAGAGGAAATATCTATTGTCTTAATTATGCATGTGAAAGTAAGGACTCTCCCATATGCCTAGTTGCAGATAAGAATGTCATAGGCAAACTCTTTAGTGAAGAGTTAGTCAGAAATGGCCACAAGTTGAAAGACACTAAGGAAGTTATCTGCTCTGCATGCCAAAAGGGAAAAAAGACTAAGACATCTTTCAAGAGCATTGGGGTCAAAGACTTAGTGAGGTGTCTATACCTCCTGCATATGGACTTGTTTGGTCCTATGTTAGTTCAAAGTCTAGGTAGGAAAGTCTACACCCTTGTGGTCGTTGATGAATTTTCTAGGTTTTCTTGGGTGTTCTTCCTTAAGAGAAAGGATGAAACCCTTGAAGTCTTCCAGATTTTTGCCAAGCAGATACAGAATAAACTAGACAGTACTGTGGTCAAAATCAGAAGCGACCATGAGACTGAATTTCAATCTGCAAGCATGATAAGGTTCTATGAAGAGCATGGTATTCACCAGGAGATCTCCTCTCCTAGGACACCCCAGCAAAATGGAACTGCTGAGAGGAAAAATAGAACCCTTATAGAGGCTGGTAGGACCTTGTTAAGTGACGCATCTCTCCCAGAATATTTTTGAGCTGAGGTAGTAAACACTACAAGTCATGTCCTTAATATGGCTTCTATCACCAAAACCCACAAGAAGACTCCCTATGAGATCTTGAAAAGTAGAAAACCAAACTTATCCTACATCAGGATTTTTGATAGCAAGTGTTATGTACTGAATAATAGAAAGTCCTATGTGACTACATTTGCTGTCAAGTCCCAAAATGGGATCTTTGTTGGGTACAACAACAACAACAGGGAATATAGATTGCCTCCAGCTATAAGACATCTAAGGGATCATCCATCTATAAGACATAGCCAACAGAAGATAATGAAGAACATCTTGCTGAAATTAGATTGCCTCCAGCTATAAGACATCTAAGGGATCATCCATCATAATAAATCATTGATAAGGTAAGTCAAGGAGTACTGACCAAAAGCAAGAGTATCAACACAGCACTCTAATCAAGTTTCATGTCACAAGTAGAGCCCAAGAAGTTTGAAGAGGTAATCAAAGACTAATTCTGGATTGGAGCAATGCAGGAAGAACTGAACAAGTTCAAGAGATACAAAGTTTGGAAGCTGGTTCCCAGACCTAAGGGGCATAATATCATAGGAACTAAGTGGATCTATAGGAATAAGTTAGATGCGATTGGCATTATAGTCAAGAATAAGGCTAGACTGCTGGCTAAAGGATACAGTCAAGAAGAAGGGATAGATTTTGACTAGACATTTGCCCCAGTAGCCAGATTTGATGCATTAAGACTCTTCCTTGCATTTTCTTCTTATCAAGGATTCAAAGTCTACCAGATGGATGTGAAGTCAGCCTTAATGAATGGGGAATTAAAAGAGGAAGTATATGTAGAACAACCATCAAGTTTTGTTGACTCTAACACTCTTGATTTTCTTTATAGGCTTAGGAAAGTTCTATATGGGTTGAATCAAGCCCCTAGAGCACGGTTTAAAGACTTTGTCTAGTTTCCTCATTGAGAACCAATTCTCAAGGGGGAAAATAAACAAGTCTCTATTCCTAAGGGAATCTAAGGACAAGATCATCCTAGTCTAGATATATGTTGATGACATTATCTTTGGATCTACTGATGATAACCTTTGCAGGAAGTTTGCTAAACTTATGCAAGGGAAGTTTGAGATGAGTAGTATGGGTGATCTCAAGTTATTCTTGGGTCTCAAAGTTATACAAACTGATGATGGCTTGTCCATATCCCAGTCCAAGTTCACTAGGGAGTTAATTAAGAAATATGGAATGGAGAATGCCTCCACCACAAAAACTCTCATGGGGTCAAGTATGCGCCTTTAAACAAAGATGAAGCAGGGAAACCTATTAATGAAACTTTGTATATAGGGATAATTGGCTCCCTTCTGTATCTCACTGCTAGTAGGCCTGCCATCATGTATGTTATATGTGTTTGTGCTAGGTATCAGGCTTGCCCTAAAGAATCTCACTACTCTACTGTAAAGAGGATCTTGAGAAATCTTAAGGGCACACCATGTAACGTCCCGAATCGCTCTAGGCCCCTAGTGTGTGTGTTTTGAGTCAGGAGGGTTGACTCAAGTCCTGAGAAGTGCAGGGAGTTGGGCTGCACTTGTGGAGAAGTGGAGAAATCAGTGTAGAGAGAAGTGACACGGGTAGTGACACGGCCGTGTCCCTACCCGTGTGCGTCGAGACGATCTCGACGAGGCGTGTCGAGATCGTCGAGAATCGTCGAGAGTCGTCGAGATCATGACACGGGTAGTGACACGGCCGTGTCCCTACCCGTGTGCGTCGAGATGATCTCGACGAGCCGTGTTGAATCGTCGAGAGTCGTCGAGATGGTGACACGGGTAGTGACACGGCCGTGTCCCTACCCGTGTGCGTGACACGGGTAGTGACACGGGCGTGTCCCTACCCGTGTGCGTCGAGTTGAGCTCGACGAGAAGTGTCGAGATGCAACCCGAGAAGTACAAGGCCAATGACACGGCCAGGCACACGGCCGTGTCATGTGAACACGGGTTGGGACACGGGCGTGTCCCTACCTGTGTCAAGCATTGAATCGACATGGAAACCGCCACGGCCGTTTCGCGGAAGCGGGACACGGGTACGGACACGGCCGTGTCCCTACCCGTGTCATATTTTATTTATATAAGGGACAGAAAACCCTAGCCGTTTTCATGCTCTTTTCATCCCCTATTTCCAGTGAGAACTCCTGTGAGAGGGAAAACTGCAGGAGCAAGTCCTACCGAAGGAGATCCGCCATCGCCGTGAAAGAGAAGATGCCGCCGAGGAGAACTACGCGATCCATGGCGAGAAATGGTGGTACCGCTGGAGCCAACGTGAGTTTCCTACTCTCTCCCTTGGTGCTAGATCTATAGTTATGCCTTAGGAGAGACATCGACTCAAGAGAGTCTTGATGGAGAGGAGAAGATCTCTAGGTTAGGCCATGTTAGAACTTGTGTTCTAGACTTTAGATCTCTTCAACCCTTCCCCTTATCTTCAATATGACGATGGGTGGGTGGTCTCGTGAGGAGTTTATGGCCTTTGAGGTTGAATAAGGGAGGAGAATATTTCTGGAAAATTTAGAAACGATCGCTTGAGGAGGAAGACGAACCTATGCCGTTCATTTTCCTTTAAGATGCGCGCAGAATCTGTATTCTGTGCGCAGCGATCTTCTAGGCCATTTTCCCTATGGATAAGGCCAGATCTGGGCTTTCGGCTAAACACTAAAGTTGAAGCCCTTGGAAATACCTTTCCAACGAGTGGTTGCACGACTTCAGGTGATGTCTGTAGCCACGGGAAAGTCTAAACGAAAATGGGGTTTTACAAATCCTGCATGCAGAAACTGTGTTCTGTACGCAGCGGACTTCAAGTCCGATTTCAAGTAGGATAATGTCAAATCTGGGTTGAGCTCTGAATATGAAAGATGTAGTACATGGAAATACCTTTCCATCGAGGGGTTACACGACTTCACCGGATTCCTGTAGCCTCGGGAATCTCCGGTCGAAGTTGCTGACCAGATTCAACCTGCGCCTAAATTCTGGGCTTAATGGAAAAATGGATTTTGTTTCGGTGAAATTATTAATGCAAGATACTTGCCTTGGATGAACCCTTATGATTAATCATTTGTTGTGTGATTGAAGTATCTTATTAATCATATTTCATATTACCAAATTGTGAAACAAACTTGTTTAAAAGAATTGAACTGGTAGGAATTGAAAGATTGAATATGGTACACTTCATGTTTAAGTTATGATATTACTAAAAAGGATGATGTGATAGATCTTATATGCGCATTACGTTACTTTACATTGTCATCATTTGGGAAGTCATATAGATGAATAGACCATGGCCATGGATATGTTTGACTAATGAAATGAGTCTAGTGGACCAATACTTAGAGCGTTGTCTCCCTACGGGTAGTATTGTGTAAGTTCGTAAGTGCGGTGTTGACCGCCACTTGTTTTGGTTGTGTTGAGATAGGGTGCGGATGGATGGTTGGGCTGTGCCCTCGTGTTTACTTCCGAGGCCCCTTCCATGTTGTGTTGATATGGTGTTTGCATGTGGTGTGAGTCGACACGCGGTGTCGTAATCCCGGGTTAAGGATAGTGTGGCAGGTCTACGGGCTCACCAGTCGTCACACCGACGGGAGTTGACAGTTAGACTTGGTCGGTTTGGGCTGTGTCCTCGGTGTTCACGTCCCGAGGCCCCTCCGGCCATGTGAACGGTTGGGCTGTGTCCTCGTGCTTTCTTCCGAGGCCCCTTCCGGGTCACGCAAGGCCAGTTCGGGCTGTGTTCTTGGTGCACATCTACCCAAGACCCCGCTGGGCCATAGTACGCATGGGCTCCGTTGTTGTGTTCTTAGCGTTGAGGCGTACGGAGGCCTAGGTGAAGTAGTGTGATACCCGCCTAGTAGTAGAAGTGCCCGTTCTACTGTCACCGCCTGGCCACGGCGGCTGATGCCTGAGAGGTTAGCTACCTGCTCGAAAAGTGGGAACTACAGTCTGTGTCGACATAGCAATTGCATGGGTGTGCATGGGTGAGTCATTGCATAGCATTCATAGCATTTCATATCATTGCACGACAAGATCCTCATCGTATAAGTTTGTATGGGCACTCTTATACGATGAGTTACTTTATGTAACCCGATCCTTAACTTATAAGTTTGTATGGGCATTCTTATAAGTTAAGTTACTTTCCTGCTGAAGCTTTCTTACACTTGTTATTATACCTTGATGGCTCTTGTAGAATTGTTAGTTTACATATTGATAGCTTTAGTAGAACTGCTAGTTATACATTGATACTCATGTACCTTGTCACCTGATTGTACTTTTATACTTACTGATATATATTGTGCCCTTGTTTCTCTTTCTCCGCCCGGTGCCGAGGAGTCGCCGGGGGAGCGGATGTGAAACCACTTAGTCGTTTCGACTAACGGTTGCTACGTCTTCCTTTTTAGGAGGTCACGCCGCAGGTAGAGCAGCCGCAGACTACGCAGCAGGACAGCCAGGCCAGGACGACAGGGCCTGATGTGACGGTGCCGTCGATACCGTCTGTTACTGATGTTAGTGTTTTGCTTACTCTGATGTAGCCCGTTTGGGCAATGATTAGCTGTACTCTGATATTTTGTAGAAGCATGTTTAGCTTCTCTTTATTGATGTTTTGGACTTTATATACTTAGTGTGGATTTTGACTTCTCTTGCTTATTTATTTGGTTGGGTTGGCATGAATTATTGATATTGTTGTAGCCGGCGGAATAGGCGTCTTGTGGTACAGGTTAGCCCGTGTGCTAATGCTACCGCAAGGCGGCTGTTCCGGGCATAAGACTCCCTCTTCGTTCCGTGTTTTGGGATCCGGGGAGGGGGGGTCTTACAAATGGTATCAGTTTGCCACGATCCTCAACTAAGAAGTCATTCAACAATGGTGCCACCCCCGTTTGATTAGTCAGTTTGGGGACAAACTGACTTAGCGGAAGCAGTGGTGTGCCCATATGTAATTCACATTAAGTTTGTCCAACGTTGACCTTAAGTTTAGCCAACCTGACCACAAATTTGTCGTGTACGTGTAGGTTCCACTGCATGTTGAGCCGATGAGGGGTACTCCTACCCCTCCCATACCCACTCAGTTCCAACAGTCTGAGTTGGGGCAAACACTCACCGCCATTCTTGATGCTTTTAAGACACAGCAGGCTCCGGTGCAACAACAGGCCCCGAGCTCCAACTGGCTGAGCACCTTCCGAGCTCTCTCCCCTCCCGTCTACCTTGGGACGGAGTCAGCCGTACGTACAGAGGAATGGCTAGACACGATACAAGAGTTGTTGGCTGGAATCCGTTGCCCGGCCAACATGGCAGTAACATTGGCAGTGTCTGTTTTGGACTTACATGCGAAGAGGTGGTGGAAGTCCCTCATGGGCTCTACCTTCCAAGGCCGGATCTACACAGAGATAAGTTGGAGTGAATTCTCGGAGGTTTTCTTGGAGCACTTTATCCCTACATCGGCCCGAGATGAGCTTGAGCAGAGGTTCCTTCTACTAAAGCAGGGATCAAAGTCGGTTACAGAATACCAGCGGGAATTCCAGCATCTCGCAAGGTTTGCGGACTCTTATGAGTTGGATGACAGAGGTTATGCCAAGCGCTTCTATAAAGGGCTGCGAGATCCCCTAAGGCAGTCCCTTTTGTTTATAGCGGATGGTAGCTTGGCGGAGATCATTGATATGGCGAAAAGATTGGAGGCAGACCACATGGGATGTAGCAAGAGGCCTGCGGAGGACGTGATGGAAGCCGGCCCAAGTAATAGAAGGAGACGGGACTTCAGAGGAGGAAGAGGTTATCAAAGAGGTGGAGGGCGTGTCCACCGAAACTATAGGGTGGAGCATCCAGTTCCGCAGCCGCCTGCGTTGCCTCCACCCCCACAGCATCAGCGATTTCAACAACCTGAAGGGCGTCGTGGTCTGGTGTGCTTCGAATGCAACCAGCCGGGCCACATCCGGCGTTTTTGCCCGCAGCTATATGGGAACGCCCCTCCTGCCCTCCCTCCTGCTCTCCCTCCTGCTCTCCCTCCAGCAGCTCCACGAGGGCGGGGATATATGCGCGGTCGAGGACGAGGACCGCCAAGAGGAAACCCCGGACCGGTCCGGGATCAGGTGTACGCGCTTGACATGGCGCAGGAATGGAACCCACAAGATGTGATTGCAGGTATGATTTAATTTATTTACATATTTGCATGGTCTAACTTGAATTGATTAGAACTTACTAGCCACTAGCAATAAGTTTTGGTTGTTGGTACTTAGGCACCGTGATTATTGGCGGGAAGACAGCCTATGCGCTGTTCGATACCGGTGCCTCACACTCCTTTGTGTCCGAGGATTTCATAAAAGACATGGGGGATGTACAGTACTTCACTGGCATAGCCCGACGTGTACGCCTTCCGGACGGCTCGGAGATGATCGCAACCGCCAAGTGCGAGTTGGAGTTATTTATTGATGGGAAGGCCTTTGATACGCCGGCCACGGTTCTGAGGATGCCGGAGTTTGACATCATTTTGGGCATGGTATGGCTGGACTGGCACTTCGCGAGGATCGACTGCGCGGAGAAGCGGATCTATTTGAGGCATGGAGACTCTGACGTCATCTTCCAAGGTATTGGCTTCGCGCCACGTATGATATTATCTTCTATTCAGGCTGTAAAGGCTCATATGAAGGGGGATGAGGTCTTCATGATCTGGTTCGAGTTGAAGGAAGCAGCGTTGGAATTAAAGGATGTACGGGTAGTGCGGGATTTTCCTGAGGTATTTCCTGAGAAGCTACCAGGATTACCTCCGCATAGAGAGGTTGACTTCCAGATCAATCTAGTACCAGGTGCCAAGCCTGTATCCAAGGCTCCGTACAGAATGGCTCCGAAAGAACTCGCGGAGTTTAGAGTTCAATTGCAGGAACTGGTGGATTCAGGGTTCGTTCGCCCCAGTTCATCACCATGGGGAGCCCCTGTGCTGTTCGTGAAGAAGAAGGATGGAACACTGCGATTGTGCATAGATTATCGGGAACTCAATCGATTGACGGTGCGGAACACTTACCCACTACCGCGGATCGATGAGTTGTTCGATCAACTAGTGGGAGCACATTGGTTTTCTAAATTGGATTTGCGCTCCGGATACTATCAGTTGAGGATACAAGAAGGGGACATCCAGAAAACGGCCTTCAGTTCGAGATATGGTTTGTATGAGTTCACAGTAATGCCGTTTGGGCTCACAAATGCCCCTTCGGCCTTCATGAGCTTGATGAACAAGGTGTTTGAACCGTATTTGGACATCTTCGTCATTGTTTTCATCGACGACATCTTGGTCTACTCAAAGACGGAGGAGGAGCATGTCGAGCACCTGACCTTGGTTTTGAAGAAATTGAAGGAGCATGCCTTGTATGCCAAGTTTAGCAAGTGTGAATTCTGGCTTAAGGAGGTAGCCTTCTTGGGGCATGTGATCAGTGGAGCAGGATTAGCGGTGGATCCAGCGAAGGTGCGAGCCGTGAAGGAGTGGTCGCCCTTGAAGTCGGCGGCTGATGTACGAAGCTTTCTTGGACTTGCTGGGTACTACCGCAAGTTCGTGAAAGGATTCTCCAAGATTGCCCTTCCTCTTACCTCCTTGACGAAGAAGGGAGTGCCATTTGAGTGGACACCTCAATGTGAAGCGGCATTTCAAGAGCTGAAGGATAGGCTTACCTCCGCCCCCATCCTTGCACTTCCGTCGGGGAAGGAAGGATTTCAAGTTTACACGGACGCTTCATATCAAGGGATGGGAGTGGTATTGATGCAGCATGGGCACGTGATCGCATATGCTTCAAGGCAGTTAAAGAAACATGAAATTAATTACCCGGTTCATGATTTGGAGTTGGGAGCAGTGGTGTTCGCTTTGAAAGTCTGGAGGCATTATTTATATGGCGTGCACTGCGAGATCTTTTCCGATCACAAAAACTTGAAGTATGTTCACACTCAGAAGGAGTTGAACCTGAGGCAACGGCGGTGGTTGGAATTTCTATGCGACTACGAGTTCACCATGAACTACCACCCCGGGAAAGCGAACTCGGTAGCCGATGCCTTAAGTAAAAAAGTGCCAGGCTCTAGCCCAGAGTCTCGGCTGATGAGCATGGAGTTGGCTCGGATGATCGAGGAGATGGAAATTACTCTAGTATTCAAGGATCCTTCGGCAGAGTATGCGGAGTATTTGGCCAACATGAGCATAGTTTGTGATATCCGAGACCGGATTCGGGTGGAGCAAGGAATGGATGCGGCCTTGGCCCCGGCAATCAAGGCAATTGAAGATGGGACCACCGATGAGTACATACTCAAAGACGGCCTCATTTATTTTCGTGGCCGACTCTATATTCCCAAGGGCGGCAAAATTCGGGAAGATATATTGAGAGAGGCGCATTCCTCTCAATATTCAGTGCATCCGGGTATTGCTAAGATGTACGCCGGACTGCGGAAGACCATGTGTTGGCCGGGAATGAAGAAGGATGTCCGCTACTATGTTACACATTGCGAAGCTTGCCAAAGAGTGAAGGCTGAATGCAGGAGTCCCGGTGGTTTGTTGCAGTCATTGCCCATCCCCGAATGGAAGTTCGAGGATATCTCCATGGACTTTGTTCATGGGTTACCTCGTTCCCGCTCCGGGAATGATTCAGTATGGGTTATTGTGGATCGACTGACAAAGGTGGCCCGGTTCATTCCAATGAAGAAGGAAGCACACGTGGATGCTTTGGTACGCCTTTTTGTGGAGCAATTTGTACGGTATCATGGCGTGCCCAAGACAATTGTTTCAGATCGGGATGGTCGGTTTACATCCAATGAGTGGAAGGCGGTACAGGCGTATTTGGGCTCACGCCTAACCTTTAGTATCGCATTTCATCTACAGACGGACGGGCAGTCAGAGCGGACCATCAGAACACTGGAGGATTTATTGAGGTTATGTGTGTTGGACAGAGGAGAGCCATGGGAAAGGCTCTTGCCACTAGTGGAATTCTCCTATAATAATAGCCATCAGGCGAGCATCGGCATGGCGCCCCATGAAGCCCTTTATGGAAGAAGGTGCAGGACTCCCTTGTCTTGGGTACAAGATGAAGATCCGAAGGCATTGGGAAATGAATACATAGATGATACTGATGCGGCGGTCAGATTGATACGGGATCGCATGTTGGAGGCTCAAAGTCGACAGGCGAAGTATTACAATAAAAAGCACCGGATGGTGGAGTTCCAAGTGGGCGAAAAAGTGTTCCTTAAGATTCGGCCGATGCATGGAGTTTCGCGGGTGCGTGGAGTGAAAAAGCTCAGCCCGAGGTATGTTGGGCCTTATACTATATTGGAAAGGATTGGCCCGTTGGCCTATCGGTTGGAGTTACCACCGGAACTGGAAAATCTTCACGACGTGTTCCATGTATCGTCGCTTCGAAAAGCACTGTTGCGGCCCGACCAGTATATTCCCACTACTGATGGTGCGGTGGCATCAGATAGGACTGTGCGACTAGAGCCGGTACGAATTGTTGACAGCGAGACAAGAACATTACGCCGCAAAAGTGTTCCCTTAGTGAAGGTGCAATGGATGAATCATGGGAAGGAGGAGTACACTTGGGAGCCAATGGATTTAATGCGGCAACGCTACCCGGAGTTGTTTGCTCAAGGTAATTTTATTTAAAAGCATATGTTAAATTTCCTGTTATACACTTCTCCCCACAACCTAAGCCTGATTTCGGGGACGAAATCTTTTATTTTGTTTATAGGATTTGTAACGTCCCGAATCGCTCTAGGCCCCTAGTGTGTGTGTTTTGAGTCAGGAGGGTTGACTCAAGTCCTGAGAAGTGCAGGGAGTTGGGCTGCACTTGTGGAGAAGTGGAGAAATCAATGTAGAGAGAAGTGACACGGGTAGTGACACGGCCGTGTCCCTACCCGTGTGCGTCGAGACGATCTCGACGAGGCGTGTCGAGATCGTCGAGAATCGTCGAGAGTCGTCGAGATCATGACACGGGTAGTGACACGGCCGTGTCCCTACCCGTGTGCGTCGAGATGATCTCGACGAGCCGTGTTGAATCGTCGAGAGTCGTCGAGATGGTGACACGGGTAGTGACACGGCCGTGTCCCTACCCGTGTGCGTGACACGGGTAGTGACACGGGCGTGTCCCTACCCGTGTGCGTCGAGTTGAGCTCGACGAGAAGTGTCGAGATGCAACCCGAGAAGTACACGGCCAATGACACGGCCAGGCACACGGCCGTGTCATGTGAACACGGGTTGGGACACGGGCGTGTCCCTACCCGTGTCAAGCATTGAATCGACATGGAAACCGCCACGGCCGTTTCGCGGAAGCGGGACACGGGTACGGACACGGCCGTGTCCCTACACGTGTCATATTTTATTTATATAAGGGACAGAAAACCCTAGCCGTTTTCATGCTCTTTTCATCTCCTATTTCCAGTGAGAACTCCTGTGAGAGGGAAAACTGCAGGAGCAAGTCCTACCGAAGGAGATCCGCCATCGCCGTGAAAGAGAAGATGCCGCCGAGGAGAACTACGCGATCCATGGCGAGAAATGGTGGTACCGCTGGAGCCAACGTGAGTTTCCTACCCTCTCCCTTGGTGCTAGATCTATAGTTATGCCTTAGGAGAGACATCGACTCAAGAGAGTCTTGATGGAGAGGAGAAGATCTCTAGGTTAGGCCATGTTAGAACTTGTGTTCTAGACTTTAGATCTCTTCAACCCTTCCCCTTATCTTCAATATGACGATGGGTGGGTGGTCTCGTGAGGAGTTTATGGCATTTGAGGTTGAATAAGGGAGGAGAATATTTCTGGAAAATTTAGAAACGATCGCTTGAGGAGGAAGACGAACCTATGCCGTTCATTTTCCTTTAAGATGCGCGCAGAATCTGTATTCTGCGCGCAGCGATCTTCTAGGCCATTTTCCATATGGATAAGGCCAGATCTGGGCTTTCGGCTAAACACGAAAGTTTAAGCCCTTGGAAATACCTTTCCAACGAGTGGTTGCACGACTTCAGGTGATGTCTGTAGCCACGGGAAAGTCTAAACGAAAATGGGGTTTTACAAATCCTGCATGCAGAAACTGTGTTCTGTACGCAGCGGACTTCAAGTCCGATTTCAAGTAGGATAATGTCAAATCTGGGTTGAGCTCTGAATATGAAAGATGTAGTCCATGGAAATACCTTTCCATCGAGGGGTTACACGACTTCACCGGATTCCTGTAGCCTCGGGAATCTCCGGTCGAAGTTGCTGACCAGATTCAACCTGCGCCTAAATTCTGGGCTTAATGGAAAAATGGATTTTGTTTCGGTGAAATTATTAATGCAAGATACTTGCCTTGGATGAACCCTTATGATTAATCATTTGTTGTGTGATTGAAGTATCTTATTAATCATATTTCATATTACCAAATTGTGAAACAAACTTGTTTAAAAGAATTGAACTGGTAGGAATTGAAAGATTGAATATGGTACACTTCATGTTTAAGTTATGATATTACTAAAAAGGATGATGTGATAGATCTTATATGCGCATTACGTTACTTTACATTGTCATCATTTGGGAAGTCATATAGATGAATAGACCATGGCCATGGATATGTTTGACTAATGAAATGAGTCTAGTGGACCAATACTTAGAGCGTTGTCTCCCTACGGGTAGTATTGTGTAAGTTCGTAAGTGCGGTGTTGACCGCCACTTGTTTTGGTTGTGTTGAGATAGGGTGCGGATGGATGGTTGGGTTGTGCCCTCGTGTTTACTTCCGAGGCCCCTTCCATGTTGTGTTGATATGGTGTTTGCATGTGGTGTGAGTCGACACGCGGTGTCGTAATCCCGGGTTAAGGATAGTGTGGCAGGTCTACGGGCTCACCAGTCGTCACACCGACGGGAGTTGACAGTTAGACTTGGTCGGTTTGGGCTGTGTCCTCGGTGTTCACGTCCCGAGGCCCCTCCGGCCATGTGAACGGTTGGGCTGTGTCCTCGTGCTTTCTTCCGAGGCCCCTTCCGGGTCACGCAAGGCCAGTTCGGGCTGTGTTCTTGGTGCACATCTACGCAAGACCCCGCTGGGCCATAGTACGCATGGGCTCCGCTGTTGTGTTCTTAGCGTTGAGGCGTACGGAGGCCTAGGTGAAGTAGTGTGATACCCGCCTAGTAGTAGAAGTGCCCGTTCTACTGTCACCGCCTGGCCACGGCGGCTGATGCCTGAGAGGTTAGCTACCTGCTCGAAAAGTGGGAACTACAGTCTGTGTCGACATAGCAATTGCATGGGTGTGCATGGGTGAGTCATTGCATAGCATTCATAGCATTTCATATCATTGCACGACAAGATCCTCATCGTATAAGTTTGTATGGGCACTCTTATACGATGAGTTACTTTATGTAACCCGATCCTTAACTTATAAGTTTGTATGGGCATTCTTATAAGTTAAGTTACTTTCCTGCTGAAGCTTTCTTACACTTGTTATTATACCTTGATGGCTCTTGTAGAATTGTTAGTTTACATATTGATAGCTTTAGTAGAACTGCTAGTTATACATTGATACTCATGTACCTTGTCACCTGATTGTACTTTTATACTTACTGATATATATTGTGCCCTTGTTTCTCTTTCTCCGCCCGGTGCCGAGGAGTCGCCGGGGGAGCGGATGTGAAACCACTTAGTCGTTTCGACTAACGGTTGCTACGTCTTCCTTTTTAGGAGGTCACGCCGCAGGTAGAGCAGCCGCAGACTACGCAGCAGGACAGCCAGGCCAGGACGACAGGGCCTGATGTGACGGTGCCGTCGATACCGTCTGTTACTGATGTTAGTGTTTTGCTTACTCTGATGTAGCCCGTTTGGGCAATGATTAGCTGTACTCTGATATTTTGTAGAAGCATGTTTAGCTTCTCTTTATTGATGTTTTGGACTTTATATACTTAGTGTGGATTTTGACTTCTCTTGCTTATTTATTTGGTTGGGTTGGCATGAATTATTGATATTGTTGTAGCCGGCGGAATAGGCGTCTTGTGGTACAGGTTAGCCCGTGTGCTAATGCTACCGCAAGGCGGCTGTTCCGGGCATAAGACTCCCTCTTCGTGCCGTGTTTTGGGATCCGGGGAGGGGGGGTCTTACACACCAGATCTTGGTTTATGGTACTCTAAATATATGGATTTTGAACTAACAGGGTATTCAGATGCAGATTTTGCAGGATGAAAAGAGGACAGGAAAATCACTACAGGCAACTGTCATTTATTAAGAGGAAGACTAGTGACTTGGAGCATCAAGAAACAAGCAAGTGTTGTTATATCAACAACAGAGTCAGAGTATATTTCAGCAGGTAGTTATTGTGATCAGTTGTTGTGGATTCAGCATCAGCTAGGATTATGACCTCAAGGTAAGTAGGACCCCTTTTTATTGTGATTCCATTTGTGCTATTTCTATTGCTTGAAATCCTACCTCATACAGCAGGACTAAGCAGATAGAAATTAGATATCATTTTATTAGGGAGCATGTGAAAAAGGAAGATATTAATCTTGAGTTTGTCCCCACAGACAAGCAAGTAGCTGACATCTTTACTGAGCCAGAAGATGATGAAAAGTTCAACACCTTCAAGTTTGAGTTGTGTTTGTTGAACTTAGTCAAGCTTCAGTCACTCCCTATAAATTTAGTTTTATTGCAGGATATGTTCTTCTTACAGGATATGAAGACCTTAAGTGGTAAGAAGACCAAAGTGACCATCAGTAAAATGATGGCAAAAGTGGATCCAATTGAGGGGAAGCAAGTCTAATAGATGCAGGGGCAGAATCAACCTCATATAAAGAGGAATCTAGCAGTTGTACGAAGGGTATCAACTACAATCAGTAGGTGGAGAAGCACATCAAAATAAGCCAGCTCTTCCCTGACTATTCTTTGAAAGTCAAAAGGGGGGAGAGAAAGAAGGAATTAAGTGGCATATCAAATGGCATCAAAGATTGGTCAAGTGTAGCATCATCAAGTCTTGCATCAGAGCTTGATTAAGTGGTATCAAATTCAGGGTGAGAAAGAAATGCTGCTCCGATCAAGTGGTATCAGATTCATGGGGAGAAAGAAATACCCCCATGTAGTATTCAATTGGTATCACACAACTTGCAACAAAATATGGGGAGCAGGTGATGCTCACCAAATAGGCAAGTCTAAGAAATGTGGTAACCTTCCAAGATCTGCTCTGCTATAATAATATATTTTATTGCTATATATATTATGTGGGTCATTGACTAAGAAATGTGAACAATTTGAATAAGGGTTTTGACTTCTTCAAATGGAGGGAGATTGTTGGGTCCATTGAACCACATGGACCAGATTTGTAAGAAGTCAAACAAGTCAATGACACACACTAGTTGTATTTGATGCGTGTTTGAGTTTATGCAAGCAGGTCATTCCCTATTACACTGATTGGGCAGGTGGACACCAAGCAAGCTGGTGGACTAGCAGGAATTTGCCTAAGTCTACAGGTGTTGAGTGAAGCAATCTCAACACCTGTCGACTTAGGCAAATTGAAGTCTTAGGAAACACCTGTAGACTTAGGCAAATTCCTGCTAGATAGGCATTGAGTGAAGCATTGAGTGAAGCAAGCTCACTCAATGCCAAATGCAAGGGAAGTTGCTAGATAGGCTGGAAATCGCCTAAATCCTCAGGCGTTAATTGAAGTCAATTCACTAAATGCCAGGTAAGTAAAATCATTGAGTATAGCAATGTTAGTCTAAGCCTAATGATTGGCAAGCAGAAAATGTGGCTAAGGCGGCAGGCATTGAGTGTAGTTCACTCACTCAATGCCATACAGCAAAAAGCTGTGAGATAGGCTGAAACAGTCAAAGCCTAAGGAGAAACTGGTTGAAATGTGTCTAAGTCCACAGGCGTTGAGTGAAGTCTACTCAATCAACGCCATACAACATAAATTGTTGAGTATATCTCAGACAGTCAACATCACAGAAAATCTGTGTAGATATTTAACTAAGTCCACGGGCTTTGAATGAGGCAAGCTCACTCAATGTCATATGATAAAAAGCATTGAGTGATTCTCATTAAGTCTGAACCAGTGTTTTCAGACACAGAAAATTGGTTAAGTCCAAATGCATTGAGTGTAGCTTACTCACTCAACGCCATATAACAGAAGAATATTCGTTAAGTAGTTGGCGTTGAGTGAAGCTTACTCACTCAATGCCAAGTGACAAAATATGTCTAAGTAGTATGGCATTGAGTGATGAAGGCTTACTCAACGCCTA
Source organism: Platanthera guangdongensis (assembly GCA_039583875.1). Taxonomy (NCBI): domain Eukaryota; kingdom Viridiplantae; phylum Streptophyta; class Magnoliopsida; order Asparagales; family Orchidaceae; genus Platanthera; species Platanthera guangdongensis. The sequence goes on from CM077163.1 coordinate 108,833,640, forward strand.
GTAACAAAAAGTTTTGCTAAGGCAAAAGGCGTGGAGTGATGAATACACACTCAATGCTCTCAACGCCCTGTAATAGAAAGTTTGGCTAAGGAAAAAAAGTGTTGAGTGATGAAGACACACTCAACGCTCTCAATGCCTAGTAAAAGTAAGTTTGGCAAAGGAAAAAAGCGTAGAGTGATGAAGACACACTAAACTCTATCAACGCCATGTGATAGAAAGCATTGAGTGATGAAGACACACTGAATGCTCTCAATGTCTGAGAAGCAGGAATATTTTCTAAGGCAAAAATTGTTGAGTGAACTCAACGCTCTCAACGCCTAATGACTGAAATATTTTCTAAGACTTTTGGCATTGAGTGATGGTTGCTCACTCAACGCCTGGTGACAGAAAATATGTCTAAATGTTTTGGCATTGAGTGATGCTTACTAACTCAACGCGTATGCTAATGTTGCTTGATTTTGGCTAAGTCCACAGATGACAAACGTCAGCATGAGTCAGCAAAAGTAAACAAAGTCAACACAGTTCAAATTAGTTACGGGAAAGATGGTGTAAGCCATTGATTACGTCGGCGGCCAGCTTTTATCATATTCTACAAATGGAAGGTGGCAAATCAGCAATTAAGTTTGGGCCCCACAACATAAAGAACCGTTGATCGATGATCAATAAAAGGAAAAGATTGGTTGAATCAACAACAAGTAATTAGGGTTTTCTGATTTCGCATTTGCGGCTAAACATCATCTTCTTCGTCGCCATTACTACTGAGTCTGAAGGTCCTATTAAGTTCAGTCAACCCGAAAGCAAAAAGGGATAGCTGCTGCAATATTCATCTACGACAGTAAGGTCATAACTAATTCCTAAACGAGAAGAGGCAGAGATTTCTACAAGCTACTTCCAACACAAGCAGCCCAGTACTGAAGACCTTGTCAACTTGTTACTGTGAAGAAGATAGGATTGAAATCTGCTTAGCCCAGGAAAATAGACTTAGAGCTCTTTATCTGGTGTCTAATTATTTCAAATCACTGCTATTTTATGCAGGTTCTAATGTTGGATCTGAGTGTAAGATTTTTCAGTGAATCTTAGTGTAGGTCTATATTATAAAGGTCAAGGTGAGATCTGTTATTGATCTGAGTGTGGGATTACTATGTCAATCTGAGTTGTAGGCCTATGTTATAAAGGATTAGGTAGGATCCAGTTGGAATATGAGTGGTAGAGCATATTGCTAGAGTTGTAAGTCTTGAAGAAGACTGAGTGGTCCTGCGGGATCCTCTTATAAGCTCCTTAGAGCCGAATTTTTGGGGAAGAGACTTATCTGACACACTGTTAGAATGGCACATAGGTACAGTGGACATACTCGTAATCTGGGGAACACTATAAAATATCGGTGTCATATGGTTAATGTTCTTGAAATCTTAATCTACCAAATCACCAAGCATAGCAATTAAGGTATAGGTCTAGATAATTAAAAAGAGACCAAAAACCTATTCCCACCTCCCCCCGTCTAGATGTTAGTTGACCTTGAAAATAAAGTTTTTCAAGTGGTATCAGAGGGAGGTTACTCAAAGAAGGCTTAACAGTCTGAGTAGAACTCCAACGTCAGCAAGAAAATCTATTCTTATGGGTTCAGGAGTGAACTATAAGGAGTTGGGAGCCATGAAGCTTCCTATCTTTAGGAAGAAAGGGTTTGGCATCTGGAAGGAAAAGGTTAGGTTGTTTATGGAGGCAGCTGACCCTAGGATCTTCATCACAATCAAGGAAGGGCCTTTCATCCCTATAAAATTGTCATCTCTGGATGCAAATGTCCAGACACCCAAGACCTACTCTGAAATGACAAAGGATGAAATCCATGCCACCATGGGCAAGAGGGCACAAAATATAATAGTTAGTGTCATAGATGACTCCACCTTCCAAAACCTGGTACACTGCAAGACTGCAAAGGAGATGTAGGATACCCTAGTGGTCTACATAGAGGGAACAAAGGAAGTGAGAGATGACAGGAAGTTCATGCTCAATCAAGAGTATGACGCATTCATGCAGAGAAATACTGATATCATAACTGAGTGTTATGAAAGATTCTTCAGGATTGTCAATGAGCTGAGGACATATGGCAGTCTTCAGCACCTATGAGCTGAATGACAAGTTTCTCAGGTCTCTAACTAGAGATAGGGAGGCTAAAATCTGTGTCATTAGAGAAGTGGCAAAAGTAGCAGACACACCACCACCAACATTTTCTGGAAAGCTGTTGTCCTATGAAATACTGCTAAATTCCAGAAAGGAGGAGGAGAAAAATAACAAGTCTGTGGTCAAAAAAAAATTTATGGCACTCAAAGCTGAAGTCATACAAAGGAGCAGAAGGAAGACACCTTCTCCATCAAGGCGGGATGCTGAATCTAACTCAGAAAAATAAGAGACCAGCACATCAGACTACCATTTGTCTGATGAAGACTTGGCTGCCTTCTCCAGGCAGTTCTAGAAGTTTATGAATAACAAACACTGGAAAAGTAGGCCCTCCTCCTCCTCTCATCCCAAAGAATACTACTACAAGGGCAGGAATAATTCCTTTAAGGAGGACAGGTATGGTTCTAAACACAGCAAACATATTTCATCTAAAGTGGTTTGTTATTGTTGCAGCAAGCTAGGGCATGCAATAGTCGACTACCCTGTCAAAACGAAGGAATCTGGTGAGAAGAAGTACCGCAAGCAAAAAGGTAGGGAGGATAAATCCTTCATTGCTAAGAAGAAAATAAGTTGTACTGACTCTTCCTCTTCAGAGTCAGAAAAAGAAGAGGATGATGAAGCCTACATTGGTCTTATTGTTGTTATGCTGGAAGAAGAAGAAGAGAACTGCTGCCATGGACTGATTGCTCTGACTGATGAATAATACACCCAGGAACAACCTGGTCAACTCAAGGTAAATTCTCTATCCAAGTATTCTTCTGAGCTCGGCTATGAGACCAGCCCAGATTCTGAAGCTCATTGATCAAAAGATGAAGGAGATTCTGAGTCTGAGGAAGATGTTAATTCTATAATTGGCAAATATGGTATCTTTCTGAGTGCTTTCGAGGAAAGCAAATTTCTAGCTAAGAAGCAAGCTAAGGAAATCAATTCCCTTTAGCTTGCTGCTTCCCAGCATGCAGATTTAGCCATATTGTTAGATCAAATAATGAAATAGATCAGTGAGCTGGAAACTATTTCCTTCATTCAGATATGTACCATAAAGTACCAAAAAATAGAAAAAGGGACCTGGAAGTGCTGCTGGAGAGAGAAGAGAATAGTGGCTAGCTATTCAAAGCCCAGTTTAGTTCTTCCCTTGATGGACACCTTCACTTCACAAAAGTGTAACAAGGGGTTGTGATTTAAGGGATCCCCAAGAGTTGTGAATCCCAAAGGAAAGGGTAAAGCTCCAGCACAGCCACTGGCCTCAAAGCCTCATGTTCCATTCAAGAGAATGGTGCAAACTTCCAACATATATGACCAAGAGAGTACCTATGGTCACTTGAAGAATGGTAGTTCCACTAGTGTGAGCAAAGATGCTCCACACTATGGTGGTAGATATAGCAAGGGTGCAAGTGCCTTCAAGGTATCCCATGAGGAGATTCAAATGGCCCATCATGGACCATTTGGGTTTGGTGCACCTGTCCCAACACTCAAGAACAAGGTAGCTGCCTATTCTCAGGATCTCCCAACCCAAAATCAGACAAGGGGCAAGTCTGTCATCACGCCAGACTTGGGGATATCTAAGGGCATCAAGAGTAAGTTTTTTGAAAAGAAGACAACTGCTGGTAGGGCTCGAGATATTCCAAGTACTTCTACTACTAGACATGTCCGAAGTCAAACTGTGGGTGGAAGATATAGGAAAAAGGCTGTTGTTACACCTTCTGGACTGAGAGCTGCTAACAACACTGATATAAGATCAGCCCTTAAAAAGGTACAATATTTATTAGTGTTGGTGTTGTGGCAAAGTGGGTCAATATGCTATAGATTGCTAGCACAATACAAGTGTGCCAAGGGCAAGAGAGAGCTTACATGTCAGAAGAGATGCAGGTAGGCATGGTTATTATCAGACTACATGCATGGATATCAAATGGCTTGCAGGTTAGTCCAAGTGGTCATTCCCCTAAATGGTACACTCCCGTAATGAATGGATCCAAAGTCATCTTTGGTGGTTCAGAAAGGGGAGTAACTAGAGGGTATGGTAAGATATCAAATGGCATAATCACTATCACACAAGTAGCTTATGTGAAAGGGTTGCAACACAACCTCATAAGCATAAGCCAACTATATGATCTTGGCTATGACACTTCATTCCTCAAGAATGAGTGTCAAATTAGGAGGTCAAGTGACCAAGGGGTCATCTTGACAAGCACAAGGAGAGTAAATATTTATTATCTTAATTTTTCTTGTGAAGGTAAGGACTTTCCCATATGCCTAATTGCAGATGAGAAAGCCTCATTTTATGTCAAATGGCATAAGAGGTTGGCTCATCTGAACTATAAGACCATAGGTAAACTCTTTAGTAAAAAGGTAGTCAGAAATGGCCCCAAGTTGAAATGTAGTAAGGAGGGTATCTGCACTGCATGCCAAAATGGCAAACAGACCAAGACCTCCTTCAAGAGCACTGGGGTCAAAGAATCAGTGAAGTGCCTATACCTCCTGCATATGGACTTGTTTGGTCCTATACCAGTTCAATGTCTAGGGAGGAAAGTCTACACCCTTGTGGTTGTTGATGACTTTTCTAAGTTTGCTTGGGTGTTCTTCCTTAAGAGAAAGGATGAAACCCTTGAAGTCTTCAAGACTTTTGTTAAGCAGATACAGAATGAACTAGACAGTACTATGGTCAAAATCATAAGTGACAATGAGACTAAATTTCAGTCTCCAAGCATGACAAGGTTCTGTAAAGAGCAAAGGATTCACCATGAATTCTCCTCTCCTAGAACACCCCAGCAAAATAGAGTTGCTGAGAGAAAAAATAGAACACTCATAGAGGTTGGTAGGACCTTGTTAAGTGAAATATCTATCCTAGAATATTTCTGGGCTGAGGAAGTAAACACTGCATGTCATGTCCTTAACAGGGCTTCTATTATCAAAAGCCACAAGGAGACTCCCTATGAGACATTGAAAGACAGAAAACCAAACTTATCCTACTTCGGGATTTTTGGTAGCATGTGGTATGTACTGAACAATGGAATGTCCTATGTGACTATGTTTGCTGTCAAGTCCCATGAAGGGATCTTTGTTAGGTACAACAATAATAGTAGGGCATATAGGATCTACAACTTGACAAGTCAAGTTGTAGAAGAGTCAGTTCATATCATCTTTGATGAATCAAACATGATTAACTATGAGCTGTCCAGCTCATCTTCTAGTTCTACAGGCATAAAGGAGGTGATGGAAAAGCTTACCAGCAAGGAATATGCTCCAACAGTCCAAGATAAGAGAAAATATGTGTGTGGTCCAGAGGGAACTCAAGACTCACAAGTTAAAGATGAAGAACAACCAGCTGAAGATAATAAAGAATAGCTAGCTGAAGGCTGATTGCCTCCAGCTATAAGGCATCTAATGTAACAACCCCATCCGTTCATATGGTATATTCTAGAAGGTCCGGCCGGGGCCCCACAGGATATATCACAAAACAGACGGTGAAGGTACATGATGATACTAGAGTAGCGCATCGCACCTATCACAAAGCATTCTAGCGGAAGCCGATCCTACAACTTGAACTCCTCATGAATGTCCAAACATTAAACTCTACATTTTATACGATATAGGAATGTCTTACAACAAGTACAAATAGTTGGCCTTATGGCCTTACATGGCTATCAAATAGTGGCCTAAATCAATTGGCTCGCAGGCTGGCCACATGAAGAGAAAGTACACAAAATCAACACATATAGCCTTCGAGGGCTAGCAGTAGTAGCAGCAACAGCAGCATGAATATCAGCCTTTACGCGTCCCGCTTGGCTCGCGAGCACCTGTACAGGGACAATCCACCCAACGGTGGCAAACAAAAGCAACGGTTAGCGTTCAGCTGACCAAATTATAACGACCCTACCCCTTTTCTCGGGGCAGCGGTACTCTTCCCTGCATGCATATCATATCACAGTATGGCAATATATCTCATCAAAATGTGCTTTCACACACACAAGCCATCAAAACCGTTCGCCACCCGGCCCAACGGTCCGTGCACTCAGGGCACATTCTTGGTGTTCTGGCAAAGCTCTTGCCCACCACCGTATCAGGGTCATCACCCAACGGTAACTCTCTTGAGCATTTACTCCATGGCGTGCAGCCGGAGTTAGTCTTCCTACACCGGGATGGCCCGTAGCCCCCCATTGTGTCATGGCGTGCAGGCCGAAGACTCTTGTTATGCGCTCCAACAGACCGCACCTTTTGGTCTCACGTCGGACGGACATAGCGCAGGTCGGATCCTCCACCCCCCGTTGCTCAAATCGCCTTGCCTTCTCCGAGTACAGCGTACTCATGGCTATATCAAAGGCGCCTCACCAATCCTGTTCTTGGCATTCAAACCTGGGTGTTTCTCGATACCCACTTTCTTAGCACAACAGCGGGTCTTTCCTGGGCCTCCCAGTACTTCCTGTGACTCTCTTCACAGGTGGACACCGCATAATCACAAATGTCAGGGGTCTTTCCTAGCTACCATGCCAGTACTTCCTGTTACTCGCTTCACAAGTGGACACCCTACGACATCAGGCATCACAAAGGGCCTTTCTTGGTCAAACCAGTACTTCCTGTGCCTCATTCACAGGTTGGACCCAAAAACATACCACGGCTATTTTCCTGGGCTACCACTCCAGTACTTCCTGCTACTCCTTTTCGTAGGCATAACCCGTTGACTCCTTAAACTACACATTTCGCACGGAGTCTTCTCTGGTTCGTATGCAACATCACCAATCCAGACCAACCTGTCCAGATGGGCTTCACACAGCATGCCTATTCCGTACTCCATTTCCGGATCTATATGCCAACAAAAGGGGATTTCATGAATCACCCAAATGACTCCCAAAATCAGCCACCTCTTGGTGGGGGAATCACAAAGATATGCCAAAAGAAAGCCTTCACATGGCTAGGAATAAAGGTCATTACCCTTGACGACCGCTTCGGTGCCATGAACTCAAAGCTTCCTTGAAAGACTCGCAAGAGCGTTTCCTCCGCAACGTTAGCTTCGGATTTCTTGTCGGTAAACTGCAGCACCACCAGCAGCAGCCCCCTTTCCTCCTCCTCCTTCTTCTTCCTCTCCTTTCTCTCTTAACTTGAAGAAAGCTTAAGGCCAAGTAAAATGAGAATAACTTCTCAGATTTCGGACTTTAGGAAAAGAGGAAAGAAGCTCAGCCTTTGGATCCAGACTGAAGAAATGGACGGCCACGATTTTGCCAAAAACACTGATTTTGACCTGACACGGCCTATGACACGCCCGTGTCCCAGGCCGTGTGCCTCAAGCGGTGGTCAACTGACCTATCCAAACCAGTGACACGCCCATGGAACACGCCCGTGTCATGGGTCGTGTCCCCAACACACCTTCGAACATGCCCGTGTCTGAGGTCGTATGCCTGGGCGAAAAAAATCCCAAAACATCCTGAGACTTCACACGGCCTGTGACACGCCCGTCTCCTAGGCCTTGTGCCCAGACACGGCACGAAGACACGCCCTGTCGAAATCCTTCGTCAGGCTGAGTTCGTCCGCCTGATTTGATACGCCCTGTGACACGCCCGTGTCACAGGCCGTGTTCAACCTCTCGACACTCAACACTCGACACTCGACACTCGTCGAGCAAAAATCGTCGAGCACACGACACGGCCTTGGACACGCCCATGTCCTGGGCCGTGTGCCCCCTCTCGACACATCATCGAGCGAAAAATCGTCGACACTAAAGCCGATAGTCGACACGGCCTTGACACGCCCTGCGACACGCCCGTGTCGCAGGCCGTGTCCGCTACTCAATGACCGTCGACTCCAAATTTCATTGACTACGCGGCCAAATCGTCAACCCCAGCTCGACACGCCCTGGGACACGCCCGTGTCCCAGGCCGTGTCACCCAAAAATTTCCTGTTTGAGAACTTTGGGCTGTTACATCTAAGGGATAATCCAGCACACCAAATCATTGGTGAGGCAAGCCAAGGAGTACTAACCAGAAGTAAGAGTATCAACACAGCACTCTACTCAAGTTTCCTATCACAAGTAGAGCCCAAGAAGTTTGAAGAGTCAATCAAAGAACAATTTTGGATTGGAGAAATACAGGAAGAACTGAACCAGTTCAAGAGATGCAAAGTCTAGAAGCTAGTTCTCAGACCTAAGGGACATAATGTCCTAGGAACTAAGTGGATCTACAGGAACAAGTTAGATGAGAATGGCATTATAGTGAAGAATAAGTTTAGACTGGTGGCTAAAGGATGCGATCAAGAAGAAGGGATATATTTTGACCAGCCATTTGCCCCAGTAGCTAGATTGGAAGCAATAAGACTCTTCCTTGCATTTACTGCCTATCAAGGATTCAAAGTCTACCAGATGGATGTAAAGTCAGCCTTCCTAAATGGGGACTTAAAAGAGGAAGTATATATAGAATAGCCATCAATTTTGTTTACTATAACTCTCTTGATTTTGTTTATCGGCTTAGAAAAGCTCTATATGGGTCAAAGCAAGCCCCTAGAGCATGGTATGAGACTTTGTCTAGTTTCATCATTAAGAACCAATTCTTAAGGTGGAAAATGATGCAGTAGCCCCGAGCCGACCCCTCTCTGTTGGCCTAGCTAGAGGACCATGTTCTGGCGACCACTGTCGGGTTGCAACCCAAGCACCCCACCCATGACTGCGCCTATTCTCAGCGCGGCGGCATGTTGGGGCGAGGTCTCGAACCTAGCCCCCTTGATAAAGAGCTTTCCTAACAGCTCTAGGGGCTGCAGCTCAGTTGGTGATGAGAGCTGTTAGGAAAGCTCTTTATCAAGGGGGCTAGGTTGGAGACCTCGCCCCAACATCCCGCCGCGCTGAGAATAGGCGCAGTCATGGGTGGGGTGCTTGGGCTGCAGCCCGGCAGTGGTCTCCAGAACATGGTCCTCTAGCTAGGCCAACCGAGAGGGGTCAGCTCGGGGCTACTGCATCAAAAAAGTGCAGCTCAGTTGGTGATGAGAGCTGTTAGGAAAGCTCTTTATCAAGGGGCTGGGTTTGATACCTCGCCCCAACATCTCGCCGCACTGAGAATAGGTGCGATTATGGGTGGGGTGCTTGGGCTGCAGCCCGGCAGTGGGCCATCGTAAAAGATCCAGGCCACTGCATCAAAAAAGTGCACTTTTTTGATGCAGTAGCCCCGAGCCGACCCCTCTCGGTTGGCCTAGCCAGAGGACCACGTTCTGGCGACCACTGCCGGGCTGCAGCCCAAGCACCCCGCCCATGAGCGCACCTATTCTCAGCGCGGCGGGGTGTTGGGGTGAGGTCTCAAACCCATCCCCCTTGATAAAGAGCTTTCCTAACAGCTCTCATCACCAACTGAGCTGCAGCTCAGTTGGTGATGAGAGCTGTTAGGAAAGCTCTTTATCAAGGGGGATGGGTTTGAGACCTCACCCCAACACCCCGCCGTACTGAGAATAGGTGCGGTCATGGGTGGGGTGCTTGGGCTGCAGCCCGTCAGTGGTCGCCAGAATGTGGTCCTCTGGCTAGGCCAACCGAGAGGGGTTGGCTCGGGGCTACTGCATCAGAAAATAGACTAGACCCTATTATTAATGGAATCTAAGGTTAAGATCATCCTAGTCCAGATATATATTGATGACATTATATTTGGATTTACTGATGACAACCTTTGTAAGAAGTTTGCTAAACTAATGCAAGGAAAGTTTGAGATGAGTAGTGTGGGTGAGCTAAAGTTCTTCTAGGGTCTCCAAGTTAGACAGACTTATGATGGCTTGTCCATATCCCAGTCCAAGTTCAGCAGGGAGTTGATTACGAAATATGGAATGGAGAATGCCTCCACCATGAAAACTCCCATGGGGTCAAGTATGACATTAAACAAAGAAGAAGCATGGAAACATGTTGATGAAACTTTGTATAGAAGGATAATTGGCTCCCTTCTATACCTCACCACTAGTAGGCCTGATATTATGTATGCTACATGTGTCTATACTTGGTATCAGCAATGTCCTAAAGAATCTCACTACTCTGTTGTAAAGAGGGTCTTGAAATATCATAAGGGCACACCAGATCTTAGCTTATGGTACCCTAAAACTAGGGATTTTGAACTAACAGGGTATTCAGATGTAGATTTTGCAGGATGCAAAGAGGACTGGAAAAGCACTACAAGCACCTATCAGTTCTTAGGAGGAAGACTAGTATCTTGGAACATCAAGAAGCAAACAAGTGTTGTTATATCAACTACAGAATCATAGAACATTTCAGCAGGTAGTTGTGGTGATCAGTTGTTGTGGATTCAACATTAACACTAGGATTATGACCTCAAGGTAAGTAGAACCCTTCTTTATTGTGACTCTACTAGTGCTATTTCTATTGCTCGGAATCCTATCTCACACAACAGGACTAAGCATATATAAATTCGATATCATTTTATCATGGAGCATGTGGAAAAGGAAGGTATCAGTCTTGAGTTTGTCCCCATAGACAAGCAAGTAGCTCACATCTTTACTAAGTCACTAGATGAAGCAAAGTTCAATACCTTCAAGTTTGAGTTGGGTATGTTGAACCTAGTATAGCTTCAGTCACTCCCTACAGATTTAGTTTTAGTGCAGGATATGTTCTTTTTGCAGGAGATGAAGACCTTCGATGGTAAGAAGATCAAAGTCACCATTAGTAAAATGATGGCAAAAGTGGCTCCTATTGAGGAGGAGCAAGTCCAGCAGCTATAGGGGCAGTCATTCTCATATAAAGAGGTAGCTAGCATCTATACCATGTGTATCAATTACAATTAAATAATGGGAGAATCACATCAAAACAAGCCAGCACTTCCCTAAATATTCTTTAGATGTCAAAACGCGGGAGAGAAAGAATGAATTAAGTGTCATATCAAATGGCTTCAAAGATTGATCATGTGTAGCATCTTCAAGTGTGGCATCAGAGCTTCATTAAGTGGTATTAAATTCAGGGGGAGAAAGAAATGCTGCTCTGATCAAGTGGTATCATATTTAGGGGGATAAAGAAATACTCACATGCAGCATTCAAATGGTATCCCGCAACTTGTAGCAAAACAGGGGGAGCAGGTTATGCTTACCAAACAAGCATGACTAAGAAATGTGGTAACCTTCCAAGATTTGCTCTGTTATAAAAGTACATTTTATTGCTGCATATATTGTGTGTGTCATTGACTAAGAAATGTGAACAATTTGAATGAGGGTTTTGACTTTTTCAAATATGGAAAGATTGTTGGGTACATTGATCCACATGACCGAGATTTGTAAGAAGTCAAACAAGTCAATGACAGACACAGTAGTTGTATTTAATGTGTGTTTGAGTTTATGCATGCAGGTCAGTCCCTATTACACTTATTAGATAGATGGACACAAAGCAAGCTAGTGGACAAGCAGGAATTGGCCTATGTCCACAGGCATTGAGTGAAGCAAGCTCACTCAATGCTAGGTGCAGGAATTCAGTTAAGTCAACAAGCATTGAGTGAAGTAAGCTCACTTAATGATAGAAGCAATGGAAGATGCTGGATAGGCTGGAAATTGCCTAAGTCCACAAGCATTGAGTGAAGTCTATTCACTCAATGCCAGGTAAGTAAAATTGTTGAGTATAGCTAGGTTATTCTGAGCATAACGATTGGCAAGATGAAAATATGGCTATGGATACAGTAGTTGAGTGTAGTCCACTCACTCAATGTTATATAGCAAAAGGCTGTGAGACAGGCTGAGGTAGTCAAACCTAAGGAGAAACTTGTTGAAGGGTGGCTAAGTCCACAAGCATTGAGTGAAGTCTACTCACTCAATGCCATACAGCATAAATCGTTGAGTATCAGACAGTCAACGCCATAGAAAATCTGTGTAGATATTTGACTAAGTCCACAGGTGTTGAGTGACGCAAGTACACTCAACGCCATGTGATAAAAAGCAATGACTGATTCTCATCTAGTCTGAGCCAGTGTTTTCAGACTCAAAAAATTTGCTAAGTCTGAATGCGTTGAGTGTAGCTTACTCACTCAACGTCAGATAACAAAAGAATATTTTTTAAGTAGTTGGCATTCAGTGAAGTTTACTCACTCAACGCCAAGTGACAAAATCTGTATAAGTAATATGGCTTTGATTGATGAAGGCTCACTCAACTCCTAGTAACAAAAAGTTTGTCTAAGAAAAAAAGCATTGAGTGATGAAGACACACTCAACGCTCTTAACGACTAGTAATAGAAAATTTGGCTAAGGCAAAAAAGCGTTGAGTGATGAAGACACACTCAACGCTCTCAATGCCCAGTAACAGAAAGTTTGGCTAAGCCAAAAAATGTTGAGTGATGAAGACACACTCAACCCTCTCAATGTCATGTGATAGAAAGTGTTGAGTGATGAAAACACACTCAACGCTCTCAATGCCAAAGAAGCGGGAATATTTTCTAAGACAAAAAGCGTTGAGTGGACTAAACGCTCTCAATGACAAATGACTGAAATATTTTCTAAGTGTTTTGGCATTGAGGGAAGGTTTCTCACTCAACACCTAGTGATAAATTATCTATCGAAGCGTTTTGGAGTTGAGTGATGCTTACTCACTCAACGCCTTGCTAATATTTCTTGATTTTGGCTAAGTCCACAGATGGTTGATGGCAGCATAAGTCAGCAAAAGTCAACACAGTTCAAATTCATTGAGGGAAAGATGGAGTAATCCATTGATGATGCCGACGGCTATCTTTTGTCATAGTCTGCAAATAGAAGGTGGCAAATCAGCAATAAAAGCTGGGCCCCACAACGCAAAGAGCCGTTGATCGACGATCAATAAAAGGGAAAGATTGGATGAGTCGACAATCAGAAATTATGGTTTTTTTGATTTCGCATTTGTGGCTGAACATCGTCTTCTTCCTCGTCGTTACTGCCGAGTCTGAAGGCCCTATTCAGTTCAGTCAACCTGAAAGTGAAAAGTGCTAGTTGCTACGATATTCATCTGTGACAACAAGGTCAGGAATGATTCCTGAAAGAGAAGAGGTGGAGATTTCTGCAAGCTACTTCCAGCATAAGTAGCCCAGTACTGAAGACCTTGTCAACTTGTTGTTGTGAAGAAGATAGGGCTGAAATCTTCTCAGCCTAGGAAGACGGACACAGAGCTTTTTCTCTGGTGTCTAATTGTTTCAAAACACTGTTATTTTCTATAGGATCCAATCTTGTATCTGAGTGTGAGATTCTTGAGTGAATCTTAGTGTAGGCCTATATTATAAAGGCCAAGATAAGATCTATTGTTGAACTGAGTGTAGGATTCTTGTGTGATTCTGAGTGGTATACTTGTGTTATAAAGGCTGAGGTAGGATCCAGTTGGGATCTGAGTGGTAGGGCATATTTCCTGAGCTGTAAGTCTTGAAGGAGACTGAGTGGTCTTGCGGGATCATGTTGTAAGCTCCTTGGAGCCGAGTTTTAGGGGAAGTGCCTTATCTAACATACTGTTAAAGGACGTAGAGGTACAGTGGATGTACCCATACTCTGGAGAACCACTATAAAATATCTGTGTATTTTGGTTGATGTTCTTGAAAGCTTAATCTACCAAATCACCAAGCATAATAATTAAGGTATAGGTCTAGATAATTAAAAAGAGACCATAAACCTATTCACCCCCCCCCCCCCTCTATGTGTTAGTTGACCGTGAAAACAAAGTCTTTGACTTGGCCACCTCTTAACTCACCAGGAACTTGGACTGCGCCAAAATAGCTGGGCCGACTCTTACTGACGCCACTCGCCAGATACAGGTTGTATAGTAAAAGCAGTAGTTTCTAGATCAAAACCCCAAAATAAAATATGCAGATCTGCATAACTCATCATCGACTGTGCCATGTCTAACAGAGTACAATTCCTTCTCTCAAACATTTCATTATGCTGTGGTGTTCTGTGTAGAGTGAGCTGTGATACAATACCATTCTCTTTCAGATGATCACAAAACACATGATTCAGGTATTCGCCACCTCGATCAGATCTGAGTGCTTTAACCTTCTTACCCTGCTGGTTCTCTACTTCGTTCTTAAACTCTCTTAACTTTTCAAAGGTTTTGGATTTGCACTTCATAAGATACGTTTATTCGTATATATTGAAATCATCAATAAATATAACAAAGTAGAAGTACCCACCTCTAGCCATAGAACTCATGGGTCTGCATACATCACTATGTATTATACCCAAGAGATCAACAACCCTCTCATTGAAACAAGTGAAAGGTACTTTAGTCATCTTGCCTAACAAATAGGATTTGCATCTCTCACATGATTCATAATTAAATTAGCCTTGTAGTCCATCTTTATGGAGCTTGAATATGTGTCTCTCATTTATATGGCCCAAATGACAATGCCAAAGGTACGTAGGGTTTGAGTTATTCGTTTTTAGTCTTTTAGTATTTTTTATATTATATAATTGATGAACTAAGTTCAAAACATATAAACCATTAAACATCTGGGTTATACCATAACAAACATCATTCTTAAATATAGAACAATAATTGTTCTTTATAATAAAAGAAAATCTAATCATGTCCAATCATGAAATAGATATAATGTTTCTAATTATAGAATGAACAAAATAATAATTATCTAATTCTCTTACAAGCCCACTAGGCAAATAAAGATGGTAAACGCCTATGGCGATAGCAGCAACTCTTGTTCCATTGCCAGCACGCAAGTCCATTTCTCCTTTACTCACCAATCTTCTCCTTTCTAGTTCCTGCACATTTATACAAATGTGTGAACCACATCTGGTAACCAATACCCAAGATGAAGGAGCATAAAGGTTTATCTCTATAACATAGGCACTTGAAGCAGAATTCATACCTCCCTTCATTTTCTATAGACCCTCAATGTAAGAATTACAGTTCCTCCTCCAATGACCAGCCTTACCACAGTGGTGGCATTTCCCTTCTTTTGCCAAGCCTTTCTTTTTCAGTGCTGAAGTCTTGGGCTCAAGAGATGAATTAGGTCCTACCTTCGTCTTCTTGAAGCCCTTGGCCTTGCCCTTACCTTTATGCACCATCAGTATGGGGCTAGCAGGCTTGACATTCTTCATATTGATTTCGGTAGTTCTCAACATGCCTAGGAGCTCGGGCAGTGTCTAGTTTATTTCATTAATATTATAGTTCAAGACGAACTGCTCATAACTCTCTGTCAATGATTGCAGGATCAGGTCTGTATCCAACTCTTGGCCTAGAAGATTGCCTTGTCTTTTAAGGTTCTTTATATACCCAATCATCTTGAGTGTGTGAGTACCAACTAGGTCTCGAGATCCCATTTTACACTAAAACAATGCCTTAGTGACGTCAAACCTCTCTTGACGAGCCTACCATTGAAATATTATCTTGAGATGCTCGTCAATTGCTTTTCAACCCATGTTCTCATGTTGATTCTGAAGCTTAGAGTCTATGGTTGCTAGCATGAGACATTCGACATCCAAGGAGTTGTCTTTATAGTTCTTATAAGCATATTTTTCAGATCGGGACATATTCCCGACTGGCTCTTCAGGGGATTCCTCTTCCAAAATATAGAGCTTACACAATTTCCTGAGAATAATTTTCATGTTTTTGTACCAGTCCAAATAGTTTATTCCACTCAGTTTCTCCTTCTCAAGGATGACTCTGAGGGATAGGGTAGAATGATATCCACTTGCCATGGAAATTCTACAAGAACTTATGCAAATTAAAAGTCAGTACTACATTTAAAAATACATTTCTATTTCAATTAGGACTTTAATTAAAATATTCACACTATTTTAATCAAACTGATAACCCTCGGTATCAATTCGGAGAGTTTATGCGAGTTACTCTTTTAGTGAACAAGATCTATATTTCACCAACACTATGAGTCATCTTCAGCTTTTCTCTCACAATACAGTTATTTAGGTAGGCAACGGTTGTCCATTGCATCACTATGCAACACTTGAATGGTTGGTGAATAACTCTTTATTCGCATCCATTATATAGTGCATGCCAACCCTATGCCTGTGGGCACTCAACCTTTGAGGTCATCCAGTAAAGTTTGACCCGATGTCGATAGTGGGATATCATAATTATCCGCTCGCACCCTTACCAAGATAGATTAATGCATCTTACTTTCGCAAGCCCACACTTCATCGATCGAGGCTGGAAGAGTGTCATCCATCATAAGGCATCCTAATACTTAATATTACTTAAGAGATTTAAGATACTTGATTAACACTTAATCATTGTTAACAATTAACCATTATGAACATCCATAAAATAAAACTTGCAGCAATCATAATCCAAATGCATCCCATATGTGTACAAGAGAAATCATCAACACTTGATGAACTGGGATAAATATGAACATCTAGAACCTTTCTAAATCTTCATATTTACATGCACTAGACATGAGCAACACCAATTCCACTTACATATTAGACAAGCTCGTATCTCAATATTATATTCAAAATCTAATACTCACTTTGTTTCACAAACTAACAAGAGGGACGGTTACTGTTAAGGAGTAATAAAGATATCATCTAAGATATCACAACGAAATCGCATGCATTCTTGGCGGGGTTCCAAGAATATATTTGGGTATTTAGAACACTTCTAAATTCCAGATCTACAGGCAATAGATTTTGTAACTTCTGAAATAATGATCATCGCATAACCCCCCTCTGATACAACAGTTGAGTTTTGCTATACGTCACAACACTTGTGCTTAGAGGAAATGGAACAAGAAAATCCAAAATAGTTTGGATCTAGCAATGAACATTGATCAATAAGTAAAATCACGGTAAATAAAATTTACTTTTGCGGGATTGAGTCACAACTCAACAAGATGCTCCAAGAAATCTTTCGATCACTAGTAGTTGGAGTTTTGAGCGCAGAATAATGTCCACGCTTCTATAGATGATCCACACGAACGGGAGAACCCTTAGACTCTTATCACACAAGATTTACGTTAGAAGAAAGGACTATGTGTCTTCACAGACTACTAGGTCTGCTCCGAAAAAGGCGGCGGCGGAGAACATGATGCCTTGGAATCACTTTACGTCGACGTACAAGTATGACGGACGGTCGGCGGCGAGATCGGCGTTCACGGCCTTAGCAAAACTGTTCCGTCAGGAGGAAGAAGAGGCCTGAAAGTCTTTAGTTTTAAGGACAGCTAAATTACCTAGAGGGGGTGAATAGGTTATTGGTTTATAGTGCTATATTTTAAAACTTAATTACCTATGTGAGTGATGTGATTAGTTTAATTATGCTTCCAAGGCAATCACACAAACAACACAGCAAATTTATAATGGTTCATCAAATTATGGGTACATCCACTTTCCCTCCCATCTTTCCAACTACTTGTTAGACATGGAACTTCTCTAATCTCAGCTCCTAAGAGGTTAAAACTCAGATCCCTCGGGATCTCTCAGTCTCCTCCAAGACCTACAGCTCGGGTACAAGGCCCTATAACTCAGTGATCCATAGATCACATACCTCAGGACAAAGGCCGAACAACTCAGGCTGGGAGGACAGCCCTACCTCAGATCCACAAAGGATCCTACTTTATAGATAATGACTCCCCTAAGTCTCAGGCACAAAGGCCCTACCTCAAATCCAAAGGGATCCTACAACTCAAGAACAAGTGCCATACCACTCAGAGAGAATGATTCTCCTACCCCGGGCTTAAAAGCCCAATATCTCAATGATCAACTGATCACCTAACTCAAATCTAAATATGATCCTACACTCAGATCCACACTTAGATCCTACACTCAGATCCACACTTGGATCCTGTACTCAACCTTTATATAATTAGTCCTACAGCTCAGATTTGTTAAGATCCTACAGGGTGTGAGTGTGGGTGGTTTGACTATGACAATAGAGAAATTTCTCTGAGTCGTCTTCTTCTTCCAGAGCTAATATATACTCAGCCCTAACTTCTTCACATCAACAGGAATCTTGAGCTGGAAGCAACTTTGCAGATATGTTGCTCTACACCTTGGTGAACTGAACTAGAAGCTCAGCTCTCTCTTCTACAAAGCTCCAGAAATTTATCTACAGGAAATGTTCTGCTGGATCTGTGAAGTAACTACTACTGGGGCTTTTTTCCCTTAACAGCTTCTCAAGCTGAGATAAACTCAGCTCTGTCTTTCAAATTGCTGAAACTAGATGACTCAGCTTCTTCTTCTTACTCAAAAAGAGGACTTTTTGATCTTTCTATTGAAGATGATTTGATTATTCAGATTATGGTTTATTCAATAGCTAACTATCTGTGAGTCATAGACAAACTTGCTTTTGTACTTAGATTAGCACTTTGAACTGGCTCTCCAAGATCTGTAACAATGGTGAGCAGGAAGATGAAGTCCCAAACTAATTTCCCAAAAAGCTACTTCTTCTTCCTCGATCTCCTCCTTTTATTATTTGCCCATCAACGGCTATTTGAGCAGTGTGCCCCACTTAGAATTGGTTGGCTGGTACCTAGCGTTTGCATTAATGGCTGAATAATAGGCAAGCGACGACATTTGGGGCGTACTGTAGCTTTCCCGTAACAAATTCAAATAATGTTAACTTGTTGACTTTGCTGGCATCACCATCTATAGACTTCGCCAAAATCAAGCATCTTTAATATAAGCATTGAGTGAAGTCCATTCACTCAGTGCCAAAATACTTAGACAGATATTCTGTCACTAGGCGTTGAGTTAGTAATCTTCACTCAATGCCAAAACACTTAGATAGATTTTCTGTCACTAGGTGTTGAGTCAATAAGCTTCAGTCAACACCAAACTACATGACAGATTTTCTGTCACTTGGCATTGAGTGAGTAAGCTTCACTCAATGTCAAACTACTTAATTGATTTTCTTCTATTATTAGGCGTTGAGTGAGCGTCCTTCACTCAACGTATTTGGACTTGGCCAAATATCTATGTGAAATCACAGTATCTGACTGACTAGGTTCAGTCAACATTTTATCACATGGTGTTCAGTGAGTAAGCTTCACTCAATGCCAGTGGACTTAGTCAAATATCTACACAGATTTTTTGTGGCTTTGACTGTCTGAGCTAAACTCAACGAATATGAAGTTATGGCATCGAGTGAATGGAATTCACTCAATGCCTGTGAACTTAGCCACATTTCTGCCTATTTCTTCTTAGGCTTTTACTGCCTTATCCTGTCTTTTAGCTTTTTGTTGTATGTCGTTGAGTGAGTAGACTTCACTCAATGCATGTGGACTTAACCGCATCTTCAGCTTGACAATTGTTTGGCTTTGAATAAATTATGAATTGTTAATATACCTATGTTCATGTACATTAATTAAGTCATTTTTGTTTATTTTCTTTGCTTTGTTGAAGTATTAGACCGGGCGACCTTACGGTCTTGTCTGGCGGGTTGTTGACTGCGCGGTCTAGCAATTCCTTTCCAGCAGGTTCATATTTAGATTGTTGTTGTTGGTAGTCCGAGCGGTCTGGCGGTCTCCTCAGAAGCCTGGAGACCGGGCGGTCTATCGGTCTCCTATTGTGGCATGTTCTCTTCTTACTGAAGTTGTCGAGCGGTTAGCCTATGCGGTCTCTTTAATTTCTAGCTGCTCAGACCTATACATTTTTAGTCCCATATTGTTTGTTTATACTCTCTCATCTCTCCTCCATTCTATAAAAGGGAGGTCATACCTTTGTAAATGATATCTTTTTTGGATAATAAACTTTCAATTATTCAAATTTCTGTCTGTTTGTTAGCTGTGTGTTCTCTACTTTTACATGGTATCAGATCCCTCGGTCCTTTCCTCCTGACTGAGCTCTATCTGTTCTCGCAGCTTGATTTCTCTTCTGTCCGCTGCCCTGTTCGTGCGGCTTCTCCCTGTTCGCGCGACTTTCTTCGGCCTATTCTCTTGGGTCCCTTGCTTCCTCTTCTCTTCTGTTCGCTCGACCTCTTTCAGTTCGCGCGACCTCTTTCCCCGTGCCTTGGTCTGCTTCCTGGCCGCTGGTGTTTTGCCACCGTGCCGCTGCAGCTTCTTCTCTTTAGCCCGCTGCGATTTCGTCCTTGTTCGTTGCGGTTTCTTTCTTGTGTCTCGGCCTCCTCCTTAGGTCGTGCGGCTTGCTCTCCTTTTTTCTCTCACCGCGGCTTCTCTTCTTCTCACGCGGTTTCCTGCCTTCTCTATGGCCACTACTTCCGATCTCTCCACGCCCGTTATCTCTACCTCCACCACTCCTGTAGCTCCTCCGCCTCCTACTCCTTCGGGCAACCTTGGCACGCTTTCTAAACTTGTTGGCTCCAACTATCCCGATTGGAGTGTCTCTTTCACCTTTCTTCTTCGTTCTCAGTGCAAGCGTCATCACCTCACCGATAACCCTCCTCCTCTTAACTCTCCTCAATTTGAAGACTGGGATGCGAGTGATTCCCTTGTCCGCAGTTGGCTGGCCAACAGCCTCTCTGATGAGTGCCTTCCCGTCATTCGCCATGATGAGATGGTCAAGGCCGCTTGGCTTCACCTAGCTGCTCTCTATTCAAAGGGGGGTCAGACGTCCCGCGTTTATAGTCTTTATGCGGACCTCTTCGCCCGCCCTTCCATGTCTCCCGTTGTGGCTTATCAGCAGGTCGAGGCTCTTGGCGCAGAAATCCTCCAGAATCGCCCCTTCTCCGCGGACTTGGCCGACCAGCACAAACACTTCCAGGAACTGCTGGTTGTTTGTTATCTTCTCCGTCTTCCCAATTCCTATGATATGATCCGCCAGCAGATCTTGGGTGAGGCGGAATCTCCTACTTTGGATGCCACCTCGGCTCGCATTGTTGCTGTTTCTTCACTGCTCTAGCAGCCTCTGTTGACCTCCCTGTTAAAATTCAACAAACCGCAGACGCCCCCTTGGATACCCTGTTGAAAACTCAACAAACCAAAGGAGAATACGCCCACTTATAATGTTGAAAGTTTTCCCGGATCGTGGAGTTAGCAGGGGTTATCTCAACAAAGCAGTAACAACCAGCAACACATGCAGCACAAGCTTCTTTATTGATCAAGAGCAAACTTCATTACAAGGCGAGACATACATGGCGAGACATGCTTCACCAAAACCCAACACCGGGAGAGCAGAGACAGTTACAAAGACAAGAACAAAAAACAAGCCGCGCGGACTCAATCAACAAGCCGCCGACCTACTGCTGTGGAGTCCGCTCAGTCCGCCAGGTCGCCGGACCGCAACCCAAGCCGCGCGGACTCACCCTTGTTCCAATGCTTAGCTCTTCACCGCCGGTATGCACGCCGCCAGACCGCACAAGCTGCGTCACCGAATGGAACAGTCCGCCTGAAGCAGGCGACTTCCTGAACCCCGAACCAAGTCGCCAAAGAGAAGACCGCCTGGTCGCTATCCGCGACCTGCTGTTTACCGCCTGTTGCTTAACCGCAGAGTCCGCACTGTCCCTGACCGCAATCAGAGCCAAGTCCTGGCTTTCCAGCGCTATCCGCACAACCTGCACAGCACAACCGGGTCAACTCTCAATCCGCACGGACACAAAGTCCAGACCGCAGTAACTTACGCGAGCTCAATTACTGTTCACTTACTTCGGTCTAGGTCCTTTTTCCTGATGTGACATGGGTCCTATTTATAGGCACGACGATGAGTATGGTCACCGCCCTAGCCGATAGGATCACCGCCACAACCCGCAGCTAGAACAAGTGTGTCCGCACATCCCGCGGACACACCTTCCAGTTCGCCGCTCCTGTGCAGATAGCCAGTCCGCTCCAGCTTCTCCAAGGCCGGACTCCAATATCCAGTCCGCCTTGCCGCCAGAGACCAAGCCAGGACCACCACAGCCGGACTCCACAACAGCCGTGTCCGCCATTCTGGGGACAAGGCATCAGCCCGCAAAACCCGAGCCTGCAGCGTCGCCATCAAGGCACCTGCCGGACTCAGCGAACACCCGGCTTCCGTCCGCATATCCCAAGTCCATTGCCTCATTGCCAAGGCACCTCCGGACTTAGCGGACACGCCAATCCAGTCCGCTAACAGCAGACTCCAGTCCGAAATTCCTGAGTCCATAACCTCGTCACAAGGCTAAACCGGACTCAGCGGACTCGGGTCCAGTCCGCACGCTCCTGCACAAGCAATTCTCCAGTCCGCATTTCCCCAAGCTAGCAAACAAGGCAAATGCACTTCTACTACGCTTGACGGACTGAGAAACCAGCCCGCGCTCCACTGCGCGATCTCCCCGGACTGAGCCATCCTGGACTTGGTTCAATTCCCACCAAGTCCAGTCCGCTGGCCACAAGGGCCAGTCCGCACTTACTGGCGGACACTGGATCTAGCCCGCCATACCGGGCGACCTCCAGTTCCGGTCCGCGCTGACCGGCGGTCTCCGCGGCTTCCACTTGCCGCTTCACTAGAGCAAGACCAAGGCATCTGCCAAACCGGTCTGCCGAGCTCCAGTTCTTCAGTCCGCTTCTTGCCGGACTCCGCGGATAACATTCCTATCCGCCCGGTTACTTTCTGGGAGTCAACCACCTGCTGAGCAAACACTGGCCTGCCAGACCGCCGCTGCTGTCCGCGCAGTCCGCGCGAACAGGCCGCCACAGATCAAACCGCCTGCAACATCCCTGCCGACCTAGCAGTCCGCCAACCCAGTCCGCGTAGTCCGCGCGGATAGGTTTCCCAAGCCTTCCATTCACCCACTTTCACTTCACAGAATTCAACACTCCCCCTTGAAGTGAGAAGTGGTGAATAACTCCAGCAGCTCCCGTAACCTTGCGCCTGGTCCTTCCGATAGCATCTACGAAGAGATGTCCAAGACATAGTCCTCGCCCCGCATATCATGGACCATGAGGGAGCCCTTCAGCATCTTCTAAAAGGAGCCATGCTTCCCTCTGCCTTCTTCAGCTTCAACCTCCAATCATGCATCACAGGAGTATCACCAACTTCCTTGGACCCAGAAGCCCAAGCCTCGTTGCCTCTGAGAGAAGTCACCTCTTCAGACTTGGTGTCAACCACCTCCTTGATTCTAGTGGGGTCTTCACAGCCAGAAGTACCTTGCTCGACCTGAGGGCTAACAAAGAAACACGGGACCAAGTCCGCCGTGTTCCCTTCACAATATCGAGCTGGTGGCTTACTGATCCTCTTCGATCTCCGAAGAACCTGATCATGGCTAACCACCTCCGCTGCTTTTGAACCAGCTCCGTTCCCGGGCAAATCCGGAACAATGCTCCCCTTGCTCCCTGAACAAGACGCCTCCTTACTGGAACCAAAAGCATCTGGAGCAACGCTCCCCCTGCTACCTGAACCAGAAGACTCCCCTCTTGAACAAGAGCAGCCTGGAACATCGCTCCCCTTGATTCCTGAACCGGAAGCCTCCGCCTTCGAGCCAAAAGATCCTGGAGCATCGCTCCCCCTTCTTCTCGACTCTGACGCCTTTGCCCCGGAGCTAGAACAACCTGGAGCACCTGGTGACTCAGGTAACTCCACTTCCTTAGCAACAACCTCCTTCAGCCCACCATCTGACCTGCTTATCTCTAGCTCTACATAAGAGCTACCCCAATACGGCATCAACTCATCAAAAACAATGTCTCTCGACACTATGAGTTTCTTCGTCGCAGGATCCATACACCTCCATCTTCTTCTCTGCTCATCATACCCAACAAAGACTAGCTTTGTCTTGAGAGCACCCGGAGAGTGTAGATAGCAGGTAGATCCAAACACCCAAAGGTGCTTCACTGAGGGCTTCACTCCGAACATCAGCTCATAAGGAGTCTTCATTATGATCGGACTAAGAGGCATCCGGTTGATGACATGAGCAGCACAGGCTATTCCCTCCGCCCAAAGAGCCTTCGGAACGCCTTTACTCCGAAGCCAACACTTGTAGGTCTCCGTTAACCAACGGATCATCCGAGCTGCAACACTACCCTGTTGTGAAGTATGTCCACAAGAAAGCTCCATCCGGATCCCTTGCTTCCTGCAAAAGCGTGAGAACTCGGTTGAGGCAAACTCACCACCGAAACGTGTCATCAACACCTTGATCCTCCGGCCAAGCTGGCCTTCGACAAGCTTCTTGAACTCCACAAACAAGCGTACCATGTTGGACTTCATCTTCATAAAGTATACCCAAGTATACCCAGAATAGTCATCAACCAATATCAGCATGAACCTGCTGCCTCCAAGACTGGCCGTGACGGTCGGTCCCACCAGAGCACAATGGACAACCGCCAATGGTGCATTACTCCTGGATTGTGCTTTGTTGACCATGAAGCGATAGGCTCCACTTTCCTGACATCCCGCACACCCCCGACCATCGCCATAGGATGACAATCTAGGCAAGCCTCTTACGAGTCTTCTTTCCGCCATTGCTTTCAGCTTGTCCATCCCTACATGCCCCAGTCTTTCATGCCAGATAGCTGCACTATCACTGGCATTCCTCCGATCAACTCCAGAACTAGTTGAAATCCCAACTACGTTCTTCTCCTTCCTCCCTACCTGAGCAACGTTCGCCGAGAGCAAGACAACCTTGCACTCCTTCCGAAGATGACCTTGCTGCTTGCATTTATAGCACCGTGGTCCTTCCTTCCTCTTCCTATCACGCCTAGGAGAGACACTCCTTTCTTCCTGATATGAAGTAGAGGGACCATCTTCAGCAGCAACCTTCACCTCCTTCCTGAACAACCCATCAAGGGAAGTCCAAACCTCCGCAGCTGACCGACATCCACTGATGTGGTCCAAGAGCTCCGATGAGATCACCTGCTTGAGAATAGACTCCGCTTTCGCATTTGCCTCCTTCCAAGCTCTCATCGCCTCAGCATTGCCAGCAGTATCCTCTTGTCTTCCTACTCCACATACAACCTCCCAAAGGTCCTCGCCAAGAAGAAAGCTCTTCATACAGGACTTCCACCATTCACAGTTCGCCTCTGTAAGAAGATCAATACCAAGACAACTTGCATCCTCCACTGCCATGGTTCTACCACTGGTTTCCTCTACAGACGAGCAACTACTTCCATTGAGCACTGCTTGACCACTCCAACAACCTCCCTCTGATACCATGTTAAAATTCAACAAACCGCAGACGCCCCCTTGGATACCCTGTTGAAAACTCAACAAACCGAAGGAGAATACGCCCACTTATAATGTTGAAAGTTTTCCCGGATCGTGGAGTTAGCAGGGGTTATCTCAACAAAGCAGTAACAACCAGCAACACATGCAGCACAAGCTTCTTTATTGATCAAGAGCAAACTTCATTACAAGGCGAGACATACATGGCGAGACATGCTTCACCAAAACCCAACACCGGGAGAGCAGAGACAGTTACAAAGACAAGAACAAAAAACAAGCCGCGCGGACTCAATCAACAAGCCGCCGACCTACTGCTGTGGAGTCCGCTCAGTCCGCCAGGTCGCCAGACCGCAACCCAAGCCGCGCGGACTCACCCTTGTTCCAATGCTTAGCTCTTCACCGCCGGTCTGCACGCCGCCAGACCGCACAAGCTGCGTCACCGAATGGAACAGTCCGCCTGAAGCAGGCGACTTCCTGAACCCCGAACCAAGTCGCCAAAGAGAAGACCGCCTGGTCGCTATCCGCGACCTGCTGTTTACCGCCTGTTGCTTAACCGCAGAGTCCGCACTGTCCCTGACCGCAATCAGAGCCAAGTCCTGGCTTTCCAGCGCTATCCGCACAACCTGCACAGCACAACCGGGTCAACTCTCAATCCGCACGGACACAAAGTCCAGACCGCAGCAACTTACGCGAGCTCAATTACTGTTCACTTACATCGGTCTAGGTCCTTTTTCCTGATGTGACATGGGTCCTATTTATAGGCACGACGATGAGTATGGTCACCGCCCTAGCCGATAGGATCACCGCCACAACCCGCAGCTAGAACAAGTGTGTCCGCACAGCCCGCGGACACACCTTCCAGTTCGCCGCTCCTGTGCAGATAGCCAGTCCGCTCCAGCTTCTCCAAGGCCGGACTCCAATATCCTGTCCGCCTTGCCGCCAGAGACCAAGCCAGGACCACTACAGCCGGACTCCACAACAGCCGTGTCCGCCATTCTGCGGACAAGGCATCAGCCCGCAAAACCCGAGCCCGCAGCGTCGCCATCAAGGCACCTGCCGGACTCAGCGAACACCCGGCTTCCGTCCGCATATCCCAAGTCCATTGCCTCATTGCCAAGGCACCTCCGAACTTAGCAGACACGCCAATCCAGTCCGCTAACAGCAGACTCCAGTCCGCAACTCCTGAGTCCATAACCTCGTCACAAGGCTAAACCGGACTCAGCGGACTCCGGCTCCAGTCTGCACGCTCCTGCACAAGCAATTCTCCAGTCCGCATTTCCCCAAGCTAGCAAACAAGGCAACTGCACTTCTACTACGCTTGACGGACTGAGAAACCAGCTCGCGCTCCACTGCGCGATCTCCCCGGACTGAGCCATCCTGGACTTGGTTCAATTCCCACCAAGTCCAGTCCGCTGGCCACAAGGGCCAGTCCGCACTTACTGGCGGACACTGGATCTAGCCCGCCATACCGGGCGACCTCCAGTTCCTGTCCGCGCTGACCGGCGGTCTCCGCGGCTTCCACTTGCCGCTTCACTAGAGCAAGACCAAGGCATCTGCCAAACCGGTCTGCTGAGCTCCAGTTCTTCAGTCCGCTTCTTGCCGGACTCCGCGGATAACATTCCTATCCGCCCGGTAACTTTCTGGGAGTCAACCACCTGCTGAGCAAACACTGGCCTGTCAGACCGCCGCTGCTGTCCGCGCAGTCCGCGCGAACAGACCGCCCAGGCCGCCACAGAGCAAACCGCCTACAACATCCCTGCCGACCTAGCAGTCCGCCAACCCAGTCCGCGTAGTCCGCGCGGATAGGTTTCCCAAGCCTTCCATTCACCCACTTTCACTTCACAGAATTCAACACTCCCCCCTTCCCAGGACTCCTATGCTCACTAGGGGGGCCTAGTGGCCGTAGTCACTCAGGTGGGCATAGTTCGTCCAGGTTCCTCTACTCTCACTGTGGTCGTACCGGCCATTATGTTGACCGTTGCTGGCAGAAACATCCACATCTTCGCCCTTCTGGTGATGCTCCTTCCTCGACCTCCGCCTCCTCTCGATTGTCTGCCTCTGTGGCCACGACGTCAGGTAGTGCCTACGTCGTTACCCAAGGTAAATGGTTGATTGACTCGGGTGCTATAAATCATATGACTAGCAACCCTCATTGCTTCTCTCTCCTTGAAACGCATGACCGACTGCCCCCGGTTCATGTGGCGGATGGTTCACCATCCCCGGTTCTTGGGACGGGCATGGTTTAAGTCACCCCGTCGCTTCGCTTGGATGACACTCTCTATGTCCCGAAGTTCCCGTGCAATTTATTATCTGTTACTACTTTATGTCGGCAACTTCAGTGCTCCGTCTTATTCACACCCACTTCTTGTTCTTTTCAGGACACGAGGACCCAGCAGACGATTGCTACTGGGACTGAGAGCGGCGTCCTCTACTTCCTCGATAATGCTTTCGCTCTATCTGCCTACTCCTCCTCCTCTACAGATCTGCTTCAATGGCATCTTCGCCTTGGACATCCTTCTCCTCGGATTCTTCGACAGCTTCTGCCACACTTACCTCCGACCAGTTCTCCGCTCAACTGTGATGCGTCTCAGGTTGGCAAATATCATCGCTCCTCCTTCCCGCTGAAGCAAGGCCGTGGCTCCTCTCTCCCGTTTGATCTCATTCATTCTGATGTCTGGGGTCCTGCTCCTACCCTCACTGTTGGTCGGGGTAGTTCCTACTTTGTAACTTTTATAGATGATTTTTCTAGATGTACCTGGGTGTATCTGTTAAAAGTTCACTCTGAACTCTTTTCTATCTGGCAATCTTTCTATTTTATGATTAAAACTCAATTTGGCATTTCTATTAAAGTTTTTTGCTCTGATAATACTAAGGAATATCTTAGTCATGAGTTCTCCTCTTTCTTTCGGCAACATGGTCTTCTTCATCAAACTACCTGTGTTTACACCTCCCAGCAGAATGGGGTGGCGGAGCGTAAAAACCGTCACCTCCTGGATGTCACACGCACTCTCATGATGCAGATGCAAGTGCCCCGCTCCTACTGGGGCTACGATGTGCTCCTCGCTTGCTATCTTATCAATCGTCTTCCCTCCACGGTTCTTGATAGTACGCTTTACAGTAAATTTTATTAAGGTATTTTCAGGATTTTAAAGCAAATCATGTCTTGTAAAGTGCTTATTTTGATTCCCCTTTGTATATATTCTTATCGCTAATGTGTTTTTCTGCTTTTTGCAGGTTTTCACGACTTTCAGCCGAATTTTGTTGTGACACACCCAAGGTCACGCCCTACCCGGGCGTGTACCTAGGGCGTGTAATCCAGAGGAATGAAGCAACTGGTCCGAAACTGCATTCCGTGGAAACTTAGTGTACACGCCCTCTGTCACGCCTGTGTCACATCCGACATGGGCGTGGTCCAGAGGCGTTTCCATAAGTTCCGAGGAATCGCCGTAACGCGCTCTTTTTTCCCGCTCCACCGTCGCACCGAATGTGTCACGCCCCAAGGTCATGCCCTACCCGGGCGTGACACATGGGCGTGTACTTCAACAACCACACCCATCAACTCCAGCAATTAATTTCAGCAAGAAAAAGTCGCACCGACCGGGTCACGCCCCAGGTACACGCCAGACCAGGGCGTGTCAGGGGGCGTGACCCATCCCGAAAAAATCTATAAATTCAGCCCTTTGCCAAGGGTTCAGGAGGCAGTTCTGAAGTGATAGGGGAGGTCCTTTCCCTTAGTTTACTTGTATTTCTTGTAATTTTCCATGTTTCCACTCTCCTTCCTCATTTCGAGCTTTGTAATCTAGCTTAGTTACTCTTATTTTGTATTATTTGTTGTAACTGCTTAGTAGCTTAGGGCAATGTTTGCATAAATTTTTATTTCCGCACCTGTAATCTTTCATTTTCAAGTTGTAGTTCTCTTTCAGTGCTAATAAAAAGTTTGTCGTTTCCTCTCTTTCTCAACGCATTTCTATTCTTCTCTCTTTCCCCTTTTCACCATGATTAACTAATCCTCCTATAGTCAATCTTGATGATCTGAGGTTTGAGTTGATTATGTTATGATGCTCTAGTTTTCTTTTTTCTTTGTAAGGCTTATACCTTGATTTACTCTTGATTTAACTTTGCTTGGAGATATATTATCGATATATATTTTCCATCATTAGCTTTCATTCTTGGCTAGACGAGAGGACGATGGTTTGAAGTGAGCACTCAAGAGTGAAGAGATTTGTATGCACCCCTCGAGAGAGGTGGGCGTTAAATCTCCTGGATTGGAGTGAAATCCAATAACGGGGTTCACAGCATAAGGCGGGTTTTAGGTCTCCGATTCGGACGAGAGTTCGGTCAGAACTTCCTAAACTCAGATGGGCATGACTTCGAGAGAAGCATGTTCTTGCTTTTAGAACCTCCGTGGTCAAGGTCTCTTGCCTTATTAATTTAAAAAGTTTATTATTGCATCCTTTGATCAAGTTAAGCTGAGGTGATTCTCGATCGAGTACTATCGCTTAATTACCATTTAGCTTTTCTCTAATTTGCAAGTAAAACATTCTCACTTCTCTAATTCAGTAAGCAACCCCAAAACAACTTTTATTCGATAAGATAATAGTAACTCCTTGAAGTAGAAGCACTCAAATCGTCCCGGGTAATACGACCCTGATATGAAACTTAATATCCTATACTATATGCGATAAGGTACACTTGCCTTCATCGAATATAGAATCGAAGAACATCTCACAATCACACATTCACCTTCTCCCTCCTTAACTTTGTCCTCTCCACGTATAACCCCTTCTCTGCTAAATAATTTTATATCAAGTTTTTGGCACCGTTGTCGGGGACAAATGTTTTGATATTTTGAAAAAAGGATAACTATTAATTTTATCTTTTTCCTTTTTTTTTCTTTTTCTCGCTCTCATATCGGTTTTATCTCTCCCCCACCTTTCTCTCTCTTTAAGTGTATGACTCGAGAAAGCTCTTCGATTATTCCTTTTGATCCTGAGATAGAGCGCACTGCTTTGCGTCGCCTCCGTTCTCGTGACCAGGAATCGCATTTAGGAATCGAAGAGTCGACCGGGGACACTGCCACAGAAACGATGGATCTTAATCCGCCCAACCCAAATGAGGTCCAGCAAAGGACTATGTCCTATTATGCGCGGCCAAACCTGGAGGGTACACAATCAAGTATTGTTCGCCCCACATTGGTGAACAATAACTTTGAGATCAAGTCCAGCATCAGCCAAATGGTGCAGCAGTCGGTAACCTTCGATGGTCTCCTGGACGAGGATCCAAATTGTCACATTGCGAATTTTCTTGAAATTTGTGTTACTTTTAAAATCAATGGAGTCTCAGATGATGCCATTCGATTGCGTCTCTTCCCTTTCTCTTTGAGGTCAAAGGCCAAGCAGTGGCTGAGCTCTCTTCCTAGAGGGTCCATCACTACGTGGGCCGAGATGGCAGGGAAATTTCTTACCAAGTATTTCCCGCATGCGAAGACCGCCAAATTGCACACGGATATTGCATCCTTCATGCAAATAGACTCGGAGACTCTCTACGATACATGGGAGCGCTTAAAGGAGCTATTGCGAAGGTGCCCACACCACGCGCTTCCAAATTGGCAACAAGTACAAATATTTTATAACGGCTTAAATTCCATAACAAGGCAAATGATCGACGCGGCCGCTGGGGGAACACTAAATAACAAAACCCCAGAGGCCGCTCAGGAACTTTTTGAGGAAATGGCTATGAATTCGTATCAATGGAATGCGCCCCGGGTGCGGGCTAACAAACCAGCGGGAGTCTTTGAAATTGACGCTACTTTGAATCTTGCCCTCCAAGTTGAGCGGTTAACAAAGCAGGTGGCAGAGATGACTGCTTCCTCTGCCACTCCTCCTTGGTTTAATAATTATAATAACTTTGCTTTTACAGAAGAGCATGTTGACTTCAAGGGAAATGCTCCACGACCCTCCTATAACACGAACAACGCACCTACAATAACACTTACAATGTGGGTTATAGGAGCCATCCGAATTTCTCATGGAGCAACCAAGGAAATGCTCAACGCCCCCATAACCACCCTCATAATCATAGCCAAACATTTAATCTAGCTCCCCCCTTAAACTTAAATCCACCTGGTTTCCAACCGCAACAGGCAAAGCCCTCTTCACTTGAAGAGGACTTTGCCAAATACGTTGCTACAAATGAAATAAATATCAGGAATATTGCTGGGTCCATCAAAAACATGGAAAACCAAGTGGGACGGCTAGCCAAGATAATCTCCGATCGGCAACAAGGAGCTTTTCCAGGCAATACCGAGCAAAATCCAAGAGAAAGTGCAAACTCCATTACCCTCCGCAGTGGAAAAGAAGTTGCCATACCAAGTGAACCTATGGTACCTCTCGCTTCTCCTCTCTCTCCTCCTGTTATTTTAGCTTCAAATTTGCCTACTACGCCTATGCCACATGCATCTAATTCAAAATTACCGTATCCGTCTAAACTTAAAAATGAACGCGCCGAAGAAAGTTACAAAACATTTTTAGAAATTCTAAAACAAATTCATATAAACGTGCCGTTCTGCGAGGCTATCTCTCAAATGCCGAAATACGCGAAATATCTCAAGGAGCTCCTATCAAATAAGAAAAAGCTCGAGGATATTTCGCATATTTCCTTAAATGCAGAATGCTCCGCGGTTGTGCTCAACAAATTACCCCGCAAAGTGAATGACCCGGGAAGGTTCTCCATCCCGTGCCTATTCGGTAATTCGTTGGTCAAACATGCATTGGCGGACTTGGGAGCAAGCATAAATCTCATGCCCTTTTCGCTTTTTAAAAAATTAGGTCTAGGATCTCCGAACCCCACTCGTATGAGCATTCAGCTAGCCGATCGTTCTGTGAAATATCCGATAAGGATTGTGGAGGATGTCTTGGTCATGGTGGAGAAATTCATCTTTCCAGTGGATTTTGTCATCCTAGACATAGAAGAGGATGCCGATGTACCCCTGATACTCGGCCGCCCCTTCCTTGTCACCTCCTGCGCTATTATTGATGTTAGTGATGGAAAGCTCCTCCTTCGGGTTGGAGATAATGAAATCACTTTCAGCATTAATCCCTCCATGCGTAACACCCTAGAGCAAGATGATTCCTACTTTTATCTAGAAGAATTATTCGAAAATGAATTTTTTGTGCCTTTTGAATTAGTTTCTTCACCATTTGATGAATCTCTTATCACTGAGCTCTTCTGCTTAGAGGAAGTCTCTCGCACTACCCTCCCTGAATCGCTTCCCATGGACACCATAAAATTCAAAACCTCTTACGAGGAACCACCCATATTGGAGCTTAAGAAACTCCCCCCTCATCTGCTGTATCTTTTCCTCGAAAATGACTCTAAGCTACCGGTTATTATCTCCTCGAATCTGAGCAACTCAGAAATTTCTGAGTTGACTCTAGTTTTGCAAAATCACCGCCATGCAATTGCATGGCAGTTATCCGATATTAAGGGGATTAGCCCATCATTCTGTACACATAAGAATTTCTTAGATAATAACTTTCGTAGTACTATCCAGCCCCAACGATGTTTAAATCCAAACATGAAGGACGTCGTGAAGACTGAGGTTATTAAACTTCTAGATGCGGGAATTATCTATCCCATCTGCGATAGTACTTGGGTAAGCCCAGTCCAGGTCATGCCAAAGAAAGGCGGGGTCACGGTAGTGGCCAATGAAAATAATGAATTAATTCCAACCCGTACTATTACGGGTTGGCGGATGTGCATTGATTACCGCAAACTCAATGATGCCACCCGAAAAGACCACTTCCCGCTCCCCTTTATCAACCAAATTTTAGAACGACTTTCCGGTCACTCCTTCTACTGCTTTCTCGACGGTCTCTCAGGGTACCTCCAAATCCCTATTTCACCTGAAGACCAAGAGAAGACTACCTTTACCTGTCCCTTTGGCAACTTCGCTTACAGACGGATGCCATTTGGTTTATGTAATGCGCCAGCTACATTTCAGCGATGTATACTGGCGATATTCGACGAGTTGGTAGAAGAAGTGATGGAGGTTTTCATGGATGACTTCTCGGTGTTTGGTAGTTCTTTTGCAAATTGTTTAAAAAATCTCGAGCGCGTGTTGATTCGTTGTGAGGAAACTAACTTAGCCCTCAACTGGGAGAAATATCATTTTATGGTCCGAGAGGGATTAGTCCTCGGCCATAAGATTTCGGGCAAGGGGATCGAGGTCGACCGGGCCAAGATCGAAAGTATTGAAAAGCTCCCCCCTCCAACGAATATTAAAGCCATTCGTAGTTTTCTTAGGCACGCGGGATTTTATCGGCGTTTTATCCAAAAATTTTCCAAAATAACAAAGCCGATAACCCATCTTCTCGAGAAAGAGTCAGCTTTCAATTTTAACAACGATTGTCTTCTTGCTTTCAATTTAATAAAAGAAAAATTAGTAAACTCTAGAATTCTAGTTGCTCCGGATTGGTCGCTCCCTTTCGAAATCATGTGCGATGCTAGTGACACTGCGGTGGGCGCGGTCTTAGGCCAGCGAGTGGATAAATTCTTCCACCCGATTTATTATGCAAGCAAGACACTCACGTCTGCACAGGCCAACTACACCACCACCGAGAAAGAGCTCCTAGCAATTGTTTTTGCCTTTGATAAGTTTAGGTCTTATATCACCCTCTCCAAAGTAATCGTCTTTACGGATCACTCAGCTCTTCATTTTTTATTTAGCAAAGCGGACGCAAAGCCCGCCTTTTTCGATGGATCCTCCTCTTGCAGGAGTTTGATTTAGAAATCAGGGACAAAAGAAGGGCCGAAAATTTGGCGGCCGACCATTTATCTCGTTTAGAAATCCCTGCCAGCGAAATATTAGTGGAAGCCAACATTAACGATAAATTCCCTGAAGAGCGCCTCTTCGCTCTCAAAAATTCAAAAGATTATCCCGTGCCCTGGTTCGCCAACTTTGCCAATTATTTAGTGGCTCGGGTCTTGCCAAAGGAATTCTCGGGCCAGAAAAAGAAGAAATTCTTTTCTGATTTAAAGAATTACTGTTGGGAAGACCCTTTATTATTCAGAATCTGTGCGGATCAGGCAGCCCAGCGTTGCGTTTCGAGTGAGGAAGGAGTGCAAATATTGGGACATTGCCATGAAGGACCAACAGGTGGTCATTATCAAGCGAACCGCACCACAAGAAAGGTGCTGGAGGCGGGTTTCTATTGGCCCATGCTATTCAAGGATTCTCACACCCTAGTGAGTACTTGCGATAGTTGCCAGCGGGCAGGCAATATCTCACGGCGGGACGAGATGCCTCAAAATATTTTCCTCGAATGTGAAATCTTCGATCTTTGGGGCATCGACTTCATTGGCTCCCTTCCTCCCTCTTATCAAAATAAATACATTCTCGTAGTTGTCGACTATGTATCAAGGTGGATGGAAGCGCAAGCTCTCCCCACCAACGATGCACGAGTCATTGTAAAATTTCTAAAACAATTATTCTCTCGATTTGGCACGCCACGCGCTATAATTAGTGATAGGGGAACTCATTTCTGCAATAGCCAGTTTGCCAAAATTTTGGCAAAATATGGAGTAATGCACAAACTTTCCACCTCCTATCACCCCCAGACGAGCGGTCAAGTCGAGGTTATTAATCGAGAATTGAAACGTATTTTAGAGAAAACCGTATCCTTAAACAGGAAGGATTGGGCACTAAACCTAGATGATGCCCTATGGGCCTATCGAACGACATATAAGACAGCCATCGGCTGCACGCCGTATCGATTGGTTTATGGTAAGGCTTGCCACCTTCCAATTGAGTTAGAGCACCGTGCGTTTTGGGCCCTCAAAACATTAAATCTAGATCCCACCCTAACCGCCGAACAGCATAAATTTCAGCTCAATGAACTCGACAAATGGAGGGCGAATGCTTACGAGAGTAATAGGCTTTATAAAGAGCGAACAAAGTTCTACCATGACAAAAATATTAAATTTCCTAAATCTTTTTCGCCGGGCGATCTCGTCCTTCTTTATAACTCTCGGCTTCGCCTCTTTCCAGGTAAATTAAAATCACGATGGTCGGGCCCCTTTATTGTTAAAGAGGCTTGGCCATATGGGACGGTTCTCATTTCGCACCCGGATAAGGGTGAATTCAAGGTAAATGGTCAGCGATTAAAACTCTATTTGCCTAACGATTTACTTCCTCCTGTGACGGAACAATTACTGTTATCGAACTCATGAACTATTTTGTTTCTCCTTCATTTGGATTGTAATAATTTAAGACTTCTTATTGTTGGACAATATTCTTTTTTTCGAGCTCAAACGACCTTTATAAACAAAGGGCGCTCTTGGGAGGCAACCCAAATCATTTTTCTATTTTCTTTATTCTACACTTTTTGCCCCGGACGGCTCCACAAGTTGAGGCTTCTAAAATCACCGCCGCCAATGCTGTTAAATCCATCACAAAGTCCAACAGAAGACCTTTCTTGAAGATTCAAAGCACAAGCATGGGGGAGCGGCATCACTCAGCATTTGCTGCAAAATAAAACCGGGGAAGTACCTGTTTTTCAATTCTATCTTTCATTTCTGTACTTTAATTTTCTCTCGTTCTCTAACCTCCTTCTCCATTGAGGACAATTTAGATTTTAAGCTTCGGGGAGGACTTCCTCTTTCTTTTTGCTTTTTGTAAATATCTTTTACTTTTTGTAAATAAAATCAAAAATATATATATATAGCTGCATTTTGGTATTTCAATAGTATCTCATGTTTGTGTTTTGTTTTTCTCAAAATTCTTTATAAAAAATGTAGGTAATTATAATTTTTCTAATCATTTTTTTAATCATATTTCACAAGTAAAATGTTGGTCATGCTGTGTTTCTAATTCACGGTAGCATGTTAAGGTGAAATACTTCTCTAAAACGCGCATTTATATTATGGTTTTCCGTTCTTTATTTTCTTTACTTTCCCTAAAATTCATCATCCACTATTTTCCTTTTCGTTTTTAGATAATTTTTATAAGGACAACTTTTGAATAACGTAGTAGATATGAACGATCCAAGTCACCTATTATTTTTATTTTCAAGATAATTTCATCAATCTTCTTTTATTATCTAGGACTTGCTTTTTGAAATTTTTCAAATCTATTGGGATCTCCAAGTCGAATTCTTGAAGTAATATGATCCAACAAATAAGTCGCAACTTGGCATCCGGTTTAGAAAGGAGGTACTTCAAAGCGAAATGATCCGTAAAAACGATAACCTTAGAAAGAGTGATGTAGGGTCGGAATTTATCAAAAGCAAAAATGACAGCTAAGAGCTCCTTTTCATTTGTAGTGTAATTTTCTTGCGCTGAATTAAGCGTTTTGCTAACGTAATAGATTGGGTGGAAATTCATAGCTATATGTTGTCCTAGTACCGCACCGACCGCAAAACTACTTGCGTCGCACATAATTTCAAATGGTAAATCCCAAAATGGGGCGATCATAATCGGAGCATTTATATGTTTGGATTTAATTAAGTCGAACGCCGCTAAACAAGCATCGTCAAAAACAAAAGGAGCGTCTTTCTCGAGAAGGTCGGTGAGAGGCTTAGTAATTTTTGAAAAGTCCTTAATAAATCTTCGATAAAAACCCGCATGCCCTAAAAATCTTCTTGTCGCTTTGATATTCGTAGGCGCGGTAACTTTTCAATTACTTCGATTTTTGCCTTGTCCACTTCAATTCCCTTAGCGGAAATTTTGTGGTCAAGGACTAAGCCTTCACGTACCATAAAGTGGTACTTTTCCCAATTTAAAATTAGATTTGTTTCTTCGCAGTGTTTTAAAACTTTTCCTAAATTCTTTAAACATAACTCAAACGAGTCGCCAAAAACCGAGATGTCGTCCATAAACACTTCCATAATGTTTTCTACATATTTATCGAAAATGGCCAACATGCACTGCTGAAAGGTAGCTGGTGCGTTGCATAGCCCGAAAGGTATCCTACGGTAGGTAAACATTCTGAAAGGGCAAGTGAATGTTGTCTTCTCTTGGTCCTCGGGTGCAATAGGGATTTGGAAGTATCCCGAAAGACCGTCGAGAAAACAATAAAAACTATGCCCGGATAAGCGTTCTAAAATTTGATCGATAAAGGGAAGGGGGAAGTGATCTTTATGAGTGGCATCATTTAATTTGCGGTAATCGATGCACATCCTCCATCCCATTACCGTACTAGTTGGAATTAAATCATTATTTTCATTTGTTACCACCGTGATACCACCCTTCTTAGGTACAACCTGAACCGGACTTACCCACTTACTATCGGAAATAGGATAGATTATCCCCGCATCTAATAACTTAAGAACCTCGCCCTTCACAACCTCTTTCATATTAGGATTAAGACGACGTTGAGGTTGGACTATATCCTTAGAATTATTTTCAAAAAATATTTTGTGGGTGCAAAAGGAGGGGCTTATCCCAGGAATATCAGAAATTTGCCACGCTATAGCTCGACGATGCTTTTGTAGTAGTTCGATCAATTGATCGTTTTTGGATTGAGAAAGCAAAGCCGAGATTATAACTGGCAATTTAGAATTTTGTTCAAAAAAGGCATATTTGAGATGTTCGGGAAGGAGTTTTAGTTCTAAGTTGGGTGGTTCATCGTAAGAGTTCTTTAAAACCTTTTCATTTTCAAAGATAATATTTTCATAATTTTTTTGTTTAAACACTGGTTCATTTGCAAAGTTGGCTTGCGCGGACATAACCGTGTCTTCAAAAACATTTGTAAAAAAAATCAGAAAAAAAGGAAGAAAAATCATTGGAAGAAACATTTGAAAGAGAAAGAGAGGCGTCTTCATTTAAAACATCAAGGAAGAAACATGAGTTTTCATTTTCTAAAGAATTTTTAATGCATTGATTTATTGAAAACGTCACCTCGTCATCTCCCACATGAAGCAATAGTTTTTTGTTACTTACATCGATGACCGCATGAGAGGTGGCTAGGAAGGGACGACCAAGGATAAGGGGGACCTCGACGTCTTCTTCAATATCAAGAATGACAAAATCCACCGGGAAGATGAATTTGTCGACCTTCACTAGCACATCCTCAACGATACCTAACGGATACTTAATCGATCGATCAGCCAATTGAATGCTCATACGTGTAGGGCTAAGAGTGCCCAATCTTAGCTTTTTAAACAATGAAAAAGACATCAAGTTGATGCTCGCACCTAAATCCGCTAGCGCGTGCTTTACAAAAAGATCACCAAAAACGCAAGGAATCGAAAAACTACTCAGATCATTTATCTTTTTAGGAAGATTGGAATTTTTTATGACCATCGAGCATTCTTCATTTAACGTAACATGAGATAAGTTTTCTAATTTCTTTTTGCTCGTTAACAGGTCCTTAAGATATTTAGCGTATTTTGGCATTTGGCTAATCGCTTCATGAAATGGTAAATTGATAGGAATTTGTTTAAACATTTCAAGAAAGCATTGGTATTGATCATCTAGCTTATCTTTCCTAAGCTTAGCGGGGTAGGGAGGTGGCGGAAATTCTTTTAAAGTCTCGAGATCATTATTTTTAAAACCATCTTTTTATTTTTCCAAAATAGATGTTTCTTGTTCATTTTCAAAAATAGAGTTTTCTTTTCCAAAATTTTTATTAGTTATTTCTTCATCACTAATTTGTTCAGCAGTAGGAGAAGCAATCACCTTTGGCTCTTCCCTTGTGGTGGGCTCGTGAATTACTTTGCCGCTCCGAAGGGAAATCGCTTTTGCGTGCTCCCTTGGGTTTGGCTCAGTATTTGAGGGAATAATCCCAAGTGGCCTCTCGGAAATAATCTTTGCTAATTGACCAACCGTATTCTCTAAATTTTTCATTGAGCCTGTTAGATTTCTAATGGTCGCTTCATTGGTGCTTATGTATCTTGAAAGCATTTCCTCCAAAGAGGAAGGTTTTTGAAAATGTTGATTTTGTTGTGGTGGTGGTGGTGGTGGAGTGAAATCGTGCGGTGGACGTGCGGCATTCGCGGGATTACTCCAAGAAAAATTTGGATGGTTACGCCATCCAGGGTGATATGAGTTTGAAGAAGAATTAAAATCAGGCGGAGCAGATAAATTAGAAAAAGCAGAAAGGTTCGAAGCATTATTTTGAGCATGCCTGGGTATGTTCCCCAGATAATCCACCTGCTCGGCAGCAGCAGCATTTGCATTTTCATATACCTGAGGGGAGGAGGCAGCAGTCATCTCTGAAATCTTCTTGTTCAGCATCTCCACTTACAGTGCCAGTTGCAATACAGAGTCCACTTTGTAGATACCTGCAGGTTTATTTGGGCGAGTCCTAGACGAGTTCCACTGGTAGGTGTTCGTCGTCATGTCCTCGATAAGCTCAAGAGCGGCTTCTGGAGTTTTGCGGTCCAAAGAACCAGGGGAAGCGACATCTATCATTTGCTTAGTCTCTTGATTTAGCCCATTGCACTACTAGAAACTGGACTTCTAGCCACGACAATTTGTCGTGGCAAAAGGTTAAAAACCGTGGCTAAAGACTTTTAGCCACGGCCTACCCACGGAAAATGAGCGTGGGCAATACTCGCGTGGCAAAAAGTATTTGCCACGTCGATTCCGTGGGGAAAGCTTTTTTGCCACGAACATTAGCCACGGATCCAAACCGTGGGCAAAGATCTAGAATACAGGACTTATTCCCACGGGTTCTTTACAGTGGTTAAAAGTCCCTTATTTGCCACGAATTCTTTGCCGTGGCTAAAATTTTTTTTTTGCAACGGATATTTCGGGGCAAATACTCCTTGAAATTTTTTTAAAAAAGTTATTACCACGGTTTGGAACCGTGGTAAATTTGTCCCTCATTTTTTAAAAAACTTTAGCTACGGAATTGTGCCGTGGCTAATAGTTGACTAATATTTTTTAAAAGAAAACGCCGCAAATTTCTAGTATATCACAAATTATGTCATGTAATTAATAAGAGAAAGGGTGTACAAAAGCAATTTTCACAATATAAATCAATACCTACAACATATAATCCAAAAAGCTCATAAATTTCAAATAATCCAAGCTACTACAATTTCAGTTTAGCTGGATTTTATCTGAGCTCTCGTTTATTATGCAGCATTTCCCATATGCTATTCATCTCCCATTCTACATCCTCAAAATTTCATGAGCCCTCTGAATCGTGTAGAGCTGAAACCACCTTCTCAAATCCTTCTAGGACATGAATGTGTCTAGCTTTCTCGTCTTCTTTGAATCATTGTGACAGACTTTCATATGATCCATCAAAATATCTGCATAAGGATAATCGATCAGCTAAAACCATGCAGCTAGAGCAGCATGGGTTTAAGACAGAATGAATGTGGAACTATATCCCAGTACTTTTGAAAGAAAGCACTGCACCTTTGTGCTATAAATAGGATATTGTAATAAGAAGTAATAAAAAAACTTTTTAAACCTAACTTCTATCATTAATGTGTTTGTGAGAACCTTATGAGTGGCAACGAAAACATGCTGTCTAATTCATGCGAGAGTTTCTAGATGCCAACGATCAATGTTTGATCCCACTGCTTCAGGACGTATCAGAGCTTCTGCAATTTAATTTAAGCATGAAGGAGTCCAACAATAGCTATCATGGCCAACAAGATTGCGATAATGATTGAGATGTTGCAGAACTATTTTTTACAGAGATCAGTAATATTGATATATCTTTTAGGGATCCAAATCTCCTTGTTCTATTTTTGCACAAAAAATAAATTGTATGCAAGAAGATATCACTTACCCTTAGAAGATTCATTAGGATCATCAAGTTATCCTTCGAACTAACATATCGCATCTTAACCACAGAATTTGATCAATCAAGTAACATCTCTCCCAAAAGCTGATTAGATATTAGTAAGACAAAAAAATGGTTCCTTATAAAACATGTCAACATCAATTATCTGCAAACTCCAAATACACTACTATGAAAGATAAAGCTGTGACATATCATGAATATCAATGCAGACATAAAAGAAACAACACCTTGATAGCTTGTCTTTTTGTGATGTAGTTGGCAGAAGAGAGCAACTTCTCATTAAGGTTAGCACAGAATTGAAATAACAAAAATAATAATGTAACATACAAATAAACAATTTAAGGTTTGCACACCTTGATACAGGCTTAGTATTCTGCCCAGATTAGGTTTCTTGATTCCTTCTTTAATCTTATCAAAGACTACAGCAGACCAGTTTGTATTCACCTTGAAGATAACTCTGATCATGAGATTGAACATATAGGCTGAAATCCTATCATATCCTCCTGATTTGCATAGAATAATCATCCCTATAATCTCTGACCGGAATTTGCCCTAGGAATTCATTCCCTTCCTGTTCATGGATGATCCAATCTTGGTAGTGGGATCCAGTCCACACCATTGGAGAGCATCTTTTATCATGGAGGATGTTATGTCAGCGTCTTCCTTAATCCTGGGAAGCTGTAGTGTCTTCCTTAAATTCTTCTGGGTGAGTTTGACCTTGGTTCCTTGAATAGATGATTTAATTTTCAGGCCCGTCGAATCCATTGATGCTACCGAGAAGAATTCAAGAACCTCCTTCTTCCATATCCGGGTAGGTTCTGAGAATAAGTAGTCCAATCCATTTTCTGTGAATCGGGTAATCACGGCTTTGATTTCTGGCGTGGCATTCCCAAAAGCATGAAGAACCATTTCATAGCCCTCGTTGATGTTCTCTTCCAGCTTTTACGCCATTAGGGATTAGAGAGAGAGAAGAAGGAAGATGAAGGCTTGTCGACACAAAGGTTTGGTCTTGAGAATACTGAGAGCGTAGTCGACAGAGTTTTACTTCCACCTATTTATATGTTTGTCTGAAATACGCTTATTGTGTCAACACTGTTGCGATTATGTCGACATAGACTATTAAAGTCTCGATAGAGAATATAAAGGTATTATAATACTATGTATTGACACCATCTGCGATGTGTCGATACAGACAACCTTAAGAGTCCACACTAATTTCTACGTGTCGACACAGATGACTGTATATGTCGACACCAGTATCTAAGTGTCAGGAAAGCTATGTGTCGACACCAAATTCTGAGTGTCGACACAATCTTCTTGATGTGTCGACAGAATTTTCATTATGTGTCGACACCAACTACTAAGTGTCAACACCTATGTCTTTATGTGTCGACACAAATGTAATTAGTCAAATTAGTCATACTATTCTAAGTTTAGCACGCCTACTTCAATTTTAAAGTAATTGAATTTAGTTTCATCTAGTGGTTTGGTGAACATGTTAGCAATTTGATAATTAGTGTTGACAAATTCTAAGCTTATGTCTTCTTTTTCAACATGATCTCTAATGAAAAGAAATCTGATTTCTATGTGCTTAGTTCTGCTATGAGAAACAGGATTTCTAGCAATAGAAATGGCACTAGTAGAATCATAATATAATGGGGTTCTACTTACCTTGATGCCATAATCTTCAAGTTGATGTTGTATCCATAACAGCTGAGTACATCAACTGCCTGCAGCTACATATTCAGACTCAGCAGTGGATATAGCCACACTTGTCTGCTTTTTGTTGCTCCATGACACCAATCTTCCACCTAGAAACTGACATGTGCCAGTGGTGCTTTTCCTATCTTCTTTGCATCCTGCAAAGTCTGCATCTGAATAACCTGTTAGTAGAAAATCTCTGTTCTTAGGATACCAAAGGCCAAGATTTGTTGTTCCCTTAAGATATCTCAAAATTCTTTTGACATTAGTATAATGAGATTCTTTATGGCAAGCTTGATACCTAACACAGAAATATGTAGCATACATGATGTCTGGTCTACTAGCAGTTAAGTATAGAAGGGAGCCAAGTATCCATCTATACACAGACTCATCTACAAGTTTTCCTGCATCATCTTTGCCTATAGACATACTTGACCCCATTAGAGTTCTCATGGTGGAGGATGACTCCATGCCATATTTCTTAATTAACTCCTTGGTGAACTTAGATTAGGATATGGACAAGCCATCATCAGTCTGTCTAAATTGGAGTCCCAAGAAGATTTTCATCTCACCCATGCTGCTCATCTCAAACTTCCCTTGCATAAGTTTTGCAAACTTAATACAAAGGTTGTTTTCAGTTGATCCAAAGATAATGTCATCAACATATATCTGGACTAGGATGATCTTGCCTTTTGATTCCCTAAGGAATAGAGTTTTGTCTATTTTCCCCCTTGAGAATTTGTTCTCAATGAGGAAGGTAGATATTGTTTCATACCAAGCCCTAGGGGCTTGTTTCAATCCATATAGAGCTTTCTTAAGCCTATACACATAATTAGGATAGAGAGGATCTATAAAACCTGAGGGTTGTTCAACATAAACTTCCTCAATTAAGTAACCATTCAAAAATGTTGACTATACATCCATCTGGAATACCTTGAACCCTTGATAAGCTACATATTCTAAGAACAGCCTTATTTCTTCCAACCATGCCACTGGGGCAAATGTCTGGTCAAAATATATTCATTCTTCCTGTTTGTAGCCTTTTGCCACCAGTCTTGCTTTGTTCTTGACTATAATATCATTTTCATCTAACTTGTTCTTGTAGATCCACTTAGTCCCTATGACATTGTGTTTCTTTTATTTAGGAACCAACTTCCAAACTTTACATCTTCTGAATTGATTCAGTTCTTCTTGCATGGCATCAATCCAGTTTAAGTCTTGTATGGCCTCTTTAAATTTCTTGGGTTCCATATGGGAAAGGAAACTTGAGCAAAGAACTGTGTTTAAATTCTTGCTCCTTGTCTGAACACCACGTCTTAGATCACCAATAATTTGGTGTGCTGGATGATCCCTTAGATGTCTTATTACTGGAGGCAGTCTATCCATAACTTGATTTCATCCAATCTCCCCACCATGTTGTACTTCATTGTCTTCATCATCATCAGCTTGTGAGTCTTGTACTCCCCCTGGACAGCATCCATCATTTTCTTCATCCTATATAGTAGGTTGGTCTTCACTAATGGTTAGCTTGTCCATCTTTTCCTTCAAACCTGTAGAGCTACAAGGAGTGTTAGACAGCTCACAGTTGATTAGCTTAGATTCATCAAAGCGTACATGGACAGATTCTTCTACAGCTTGAGTAGTCAAGTTGTAGACCCTGTATACCTTACTGCTGTTGTTGTACCCAATAAATATCCCATCTTGGGATTTGGCCGCAAACTTTGTTAAATGAGACTTGTCATTGTTAAGTACATAACACTTGCTAGCAAAGATCCTAAAATAGGATATATTTGGTTTTCTGCCTTTCATAATCTCATAGGGTGTCTTCTTGTGGCTTTTGGTGATGGAGGCTCTATTGAGAACATGACATGCAGTGTTTACTACCGC
The DNA here is from genome assembly GCA_039583875.1 of Platanthera guangdongensis. NCBI lineage: Eukaryota > Viridiplantae > Streptophyta > Magnoliopsida > Asparagales > Orchidaceae > Platanthera > Platanthera guangdongensis. The sequence goes on from CM077163.1 coordinate 108,878,107, forward strand.
AACCCAAAAATATTCTGGGAGAGATGTGTCACTTAGTAGTGTTCTACCAGCCTCAATAAGAGTCCTATTCTTTCTTTCAGCAATACCATTTTGCTGGGGAGTTCTAGGTGAGGAGAACTGTTGATGAATCCCTAGTTCTTCACAAAATCTTGTCATGCATTCAGACTAAAATTCAGTCCCATGGTCACTTCTGATTTTGACCACTGAATTATTAAGTTCATTCTGAATTTGCCTAACAAAATTGTGGAAGATAGTAGGGGTTTCAGATTTCTGCCTCAGGAAGAAAACCCATGTAAATCTAGAATAGTCATCCACAACCACAAATGTATAGACTTTCCTACCTAGACTATGAACTGGCATAGGACCAAATAGATCCATATATAGATCCATATGCAGGAGGTGCAAACACCTCACTGAGTCTTCGGTATCAAAACTGTGGAAGGATCTCTTGGTCTGTTTGCCTTTTTTACAATCTGAACATACACCCTCCTTGATGCACTTGACTTGAGGACCATTTCTCACTAACTCTTTACTATAGAGTTGGCCAAAGGTCTTGTAGATAAGGTGAGCAAGCCTCTTGTGTCATTTTACACAATGAGAAGCTTTCTCATCTACTACTAGGAAAACAGGAGAATCTTTATTCTCACTCACAAAATTTAGACAATAAACATTTTCTTTTTTATAGTCTGACAAGATGACCTCTTGATCACTTATCCTTCTAGTTTGACACCCATTCTTAATGAATGAAGTGTCATAACCAAGATCACTTAGTTGGCTTATGCTTATTAGGTTATGTTTCAGACCTTTTACATGAGCCACTTGGGTGATAGTGATAGAGCTATTGGAAATGTTACCAAACCCTTTGATGACCCCCTTTTCAAATACACCAAAGATCACTTTGGGTCCATTCTCTATGGGAGAGTAATCCTTCAGCATCCTTCTTATTCCAGTCATGTACCTAGAACATCCACTGTCCAAGTACCATATTGGGATATGGCCACTTGGACTCACCTTACTGGGACCAGGCTGATCCTGGCACTGATCTTCCTCAGATATAGCCATCAGCCCTTTGCAATGAAGATCTTCAATCACATTGATAGAGTCCATCATTTTCATTAATTATGTCTCTTCTTAATCCTCTTTAGTTGTGAACAGTCCAATATATGCTTCAGCTTTAGCTTCAGCTTCAGAATCTGATGATGAGGAGTCAGTCCAGCTTTTCTGCTTCTTTGCAACAAAGGATCTCTCCTTCTTGCCCTTATTTTGATGTTTCTTCTTGTCATTGGAGTCCTTTCTTTTATCAGGGCAGTCAGCAACAACATGTCCAGTCCTGTTGCAACAATAGCAAACAATCTTAGAAGAAGTTAATTTGCTAGGTTTAGTGTCATACCTGTCCTTTTTAGAGGATTTCTTTTTCTGGTAATAGTCATCCTTGGACTGTGAGGAGGATGACTTGGTTCTCCACTATTATTTCTTCAAGAATCGTTGGAATTGCCTTATGAAGGCAGCAAAGTCTTCGTCAGAATTAGGGCTGTCTGATCTGTTGTTGTCAGAATTATCTGAGTTAACTTCATAAGCTTTCCTAGGAGGAGATGGAGATATCCTCATGTCCTTCTTTGGGGCTTCAACCTTGAAGGACACAGATTTCCCTTTGTACTCAGACCTATTACTTTTCTCCTCCTCCTTTCTGGCCATAAGCTGCATCTCATATGATAGCAGTTTTCCAAATAGAGTTGGAGGAGAGGTGTCTGCAAGTTTGGCCACTTCCCTGATGGTACATATTTTGGTATCCCAGTCCTTGGTTAGTGAACTGAGAAACTTATCATTGAGCTTATATGTGCTAAAGACTCTTCCATATGACATTAGCTCATTCACTATTCTAAAGAACTTCTTGTAGCACTCAGTTATGTTGTCAATATTGGTTTGTCTAAAGCTTTCATATTCTTGATTTAGCATAGACTTTCTATCCTCTCTTACTTCTTCTGATCCCTTCATGTAGAAAATCAAAGTGTCCCACGTCTCCTTGGAGGTTTTGTAGTGAACCAAATTTTGGAAGGTTGAGTCATCTATAACACTAATTATTATGTTCTATGCTCTCTTATTCATAGTGGCTAAGATGATATCATCCCTTTGTCATTTCAGAGTAGCTTTTTGGAGTCCTAAGATTGGCATCAAGAACTGAGATGTTTATAGGAATGAATGGCCCTTCTTTGACTGTGTTGTAGATTCTTGGGTCAGAAGCTTCCATGAACAATCTGACTCTCTCTTTCCATATGCCAAAAATTTCTTTTTTACAGATAGGTAGTTTCATGGATCCAAGTTCCTTGTGAGTTTCACCTGAACCCATTTTGATTATAACTGTTAACTACCTTATAGATCAACTCTGACTGTTAAGTCTAATCTTAAGCAATCTGGCTCTGATACCACTTGAAAGAATTGGTTTCAAGATATCTTAAATACCTAGAGGGGGGTGAATAGGTTCAATTTCTTTTTATTAAGGCAGACAGTATATTTTACTAGTAATTAATCTATGCAACAACTATCACAGCACAGCTTAAAAACAAACACAGCCAACACAGATTGCACAGAGATTTATAGTGGTTCCCCAAGAGATGGGTAGATCCACTTTCCCCCTTCGCCTATCTAGCAGTATACTAGATTCGGCCTAACTTCCTTCTTCCTTCTCAGATCCTTAAATCTTACAACTCAGAACCCAGAATGGTTTCTACAGCTCAGACTTCAGCAAGTCCTACAACTCAGATTCTTCCAGAGAATACTACCTCAGAGTGAGTCCACACTCCTACAACTCAGGCAATCCAACCCTATCTCAGCCTCTTTCACCAGGCCTACAGCTCAGAGAAAGGAATCCCCTACCTCAGGCACTCAGCCCTACCTCAGCATTTATAAACTTAGGCTTACAACTCAGAGAGATAACTCTCCTACACTCAGATCTATAAAAGATCTTACAGATAAAATTGATTATAAAAAGAATAAATCCTTCACCCAGGTAGAGAGAGAAAGGGGTGAAGCCTTCTTGATCAGTTCTTGATAGATCTGACTGCCTAAGACTCAACTTGTCTTAGCTTCTTCAAAGCTTCTTTAGTCTGAACAAAGTAAGGTTGATGTTCTTGTAAAGTTGGAGATGATCCTCAATCCAGCTTCCTATTCTTTCAGATGTAGATCTGAATTCTTCTTGCAGACTTGTTCAGAATCTGCCCTTAGAGACTTGTTGAGTTCAGGATCTGAACTTCTCTTCTTGTTGGATCTCTCTCTTTTTTTGATCTCTAATCTCTGCTTTTTGATGATAGAATAGGTCTTTATATAGATCCATCTGAGGTTACCGGTTGATTCGGTTCATAACGGCCTTCTGACAGCTCTGACAGATGCAACAGCATTGTTAGTTATGACAGCTGTTAAGTCTTCAGTCGTGACACTTGATCCCTCATTGTACTCTATCTCAGCAGAAAAGTGTCGAGATAATACTTCAAATGTCTCGACATAAATAGATCATGTATCGACACAACTCTTGATGATGTCAACACAGCTCTCATAATATCGACACAGCCCTTCTTTATCTTCTCAACACAGCTTCTGTGGAATGTGTCGACACAAGTCCTGTGTGTCGACATAATAGCTTCTAGTCTCGACAAAATTGGTGTTGACAGAATTCTGGTGTGTGTCGACATAAGTCCTGTGTGTCGACATAATTGTTGTCGATAGAATTCTGGTGTGTGTCAACACAAGTCCTATGTGTCGACACAATCGTTGTCAACAGAATTTATGTGTGACGACACAAGTCCTGAGTGTCGACACAATCTGACTCCTGGTGTCGACACCATTCTTCTCAAGTGTCGACACTTGTACTTAGAAACTTTTTCTGCATTTCCTTAACCTGCAAATTGAAACTTAACACACCATCAAATACACATTGATGAATATCATTTAGTTAGGTGTGACTTCTTCAAATCAGGTACACAGTTTCCAATGTACCCAACAAATAATCAGGTTGGTCTTTGTATCCTAAGTGGTGAAATCTTCTAGATGGAATAATCCATTGAGTAAAGGGATTTATAAATTTTGATTTCTGATATTTAGTTTGATTAAAATTAAACTTTTTGTTTTAAAAGTTTGAGTTCGACAAATTTAGTTGAGTTCGTCGAGCTGAGGTCGACGAAAAGTATTGATGTCGTCGATCTTTGTTCAGAGAATGATAATACTCATTTTCTGCATTACACGATCGTCGATCTCTGTTCGACGAAATATATTGATTTTGTCAAGCACCCTGTCTTGAGTAATCATACTCAAACCCTGGGTTTAGAGTTCGTCGATCGCCGTTCTACCCAAAATACTGATTTCGTCGATATGAGTTCGACGAATTTTGTTGAACAGTAGTTTTATGTGAATTTTTACTTTTCTTTTTCTATGATTGATTTTTCTGTGAAGTTTCTGTTGGTTTATTATTAACTTCTACAATTTTTTCTTTACCCTTAGTAGAATCAAATTTGATGGAGGTAGATAATATATTTTTCTTAAGAATAGGTGGCTGACTAGATGATGCCCCTAAACTTAGTTTACCATTGAGCGTAGCATTGACTGTGCTAGTGATGTCGATTAATTTTATACTTCTCCCATTAAGGGATTCTTCAATTTTTTAGCCTCATTTAATTCAGTTTTTAATGAGATGATTTGTGCAGAAGCTACATCTAGTTCATCTTTTTATTTAATGTTTACAGAAAACAAGTTATCATATTCAATAAATTTATCTCTGAGAAGCTTGATTTCCTTCTCAGGTGTAATTAAGTCTTTGCACAGTATCTTAAATTCAGTTTTAAAAAGTTTAGAAGTAAAATCAAAGGAGGATATTACATGATCCTCTTCAGGCTCAGAATCTTCAGCTTCTGATTCTTCAGCTTCTGATGGATTGTTTGATGCATTGATAGCCATCAAACAAATCTCTTTGGCTTTAGCCTCTTCCTCATCTTCATTGGAGCTGGAAGATGAAGATTCTTCTTCTGTCTCACTCAAAGTTTCTGCAACAAAGCCTTTCTCCTTCCTCTTATGCTTGCTTGAGGAGGACTTGTTGTACTGCTTTCTGGAGTCCTTGTCTCTTCTTTTCTCCTTCGTCTGACTCTCTGGACACTCAGGAAAAATGTGTCCAGATTTTCTACAACCAAAGCAGACAATATCCTTGGTAGGAGTTTTGTCAAATATTGGTCTGTCATCTTATCTGGATGACTTCCTTCTGAAATCTTTTCTGGCCATCTTGTAAAATCTTTTGGCCAGCAAGCTTAGGAGTACTTCATTTGCTGATGGAGCTTCTGATTCTTCGGATGCCTTGAAAGCAATGTTTTGCTCTTTCCTTCCTGATGAGGAGGTCTTCTGCTCAGCTGCTTCTCTTATCTTTATAAGCTGCTCATAGGACTTGAGCCTGCCTAGTATAGACTCAGTGGATATTTCATTCAGGCTTCTAGCCTCCTTGATTGGCCAAATCCTGGAGTCCCATATGCTGGGAAAGCACATAATAATCTTGTCATTTTCTCAGGTAGTGATATGTTCTTGTCTAGGTTCTTCAGCTCATTGATGATCAAGCTGAGTCTATTGTACATATCAGCAACTAACTCTGATTCTTCTTTTTGAAGTTCTCATATTGGGAAATAAGATGAGATCTTCTATCTTTTCTTTCATCAGCAGAGCCAGCAACCATTTCATTTAGGGAATCCCAGATCTCTTTGGCTGAAGAGCATTCAGCAACTTTTTGAAAGATATCATCAGACATAGTCTGAGCTAGGATATTCATGGCTTTAGCATCAGCCATCTTCAAATTCTTTTGAGCTCCTGTCCACTTAGGTGGTGGAACTACTGAGGTACTTGTTGATGTCGATACAAATGGAGTAGGGGGACCTGTCAAAATAAAATTATAGATGTCTTCATCAATTGAATTCATATAAAGTCTGATCCTTGCCTTCCAGAGAGCAAACTTGTTAAGGTTGCACACTGGAGGTCCGGTGATTGAGTATTTTTATTCTATGTCATGATATAAGAAAGACACTAGAGATAATAAGATCTATCAAAGATCTTTTAGTTCAGGTGTTAGCCTGTGAAACCAAACAACCTTACCCTCTGATACCAATTGAAAGTGAGGGATACATCTGTCTTAACTCTAGAGTGGGGTGAATAGAGTATTTTAAAAAACTTGATTAGTTTTTATTGCAGAATTAAAATGAGTGATAGCTATAAGTATAGAGAGAAATAAAAACCAAACAATCACAGCACAACAGATAAAAAATAGAGCAATCCAGATGACACAAAGATTTTATAGTGGTTCCCCAAAACATGGTACATCCACTCTTCTACCACCCTTATAGGAACCCACTACAGGTTTTTGATTAGGTGCCCTGCCACCACAAGTTTTTGCTCAGGTGCCCTGTCATCACAAGATCTATTTTAAGGGAGATCACACAACCCTTTAAGCTTTTGATCAGGTGCACAAAAACCAAACCAAGTCTTTTAATCAGGAGACTTGACAACCAAAGGGGTTAACTTTTGGAGGGAGTTATAACCTTGTATATAGTTGGAAAAAGAAAAGTGATGATGTTCTTCTCTGTCAACAGTCTAAGAGAAGACTAGTAGATTTGATGTTGTCAACGCTCTCCCTTAGATGTAGAGTGGTTCAGGAAGATGAGAGCTTTGCACAGGATGTAGGTCGTCAGATTGTAGAACATCTTCAAAAGCTTTTTGGATTGATATTAAATAGTTGTCCCTTGAAAGTTCTGAAGCTGATGATGAAGAATTCTATAAGAATCTTTGTATGTCTCTGTATATCTGTGTATATCTCTGTGTATAATCTTCTAAAAGATGACCTTTTATATTTCTTGCAGAAATTAGCATTTGAATTTTGAATTCTATCCTTGATTGACTGCATAAAATCTGGGAGTTAAACGGCTAGTAATTGTCTTTAATTTGTTTCCTCAACTGTCCCAACAATTTAGCAAAATAATTACACTGTGAATACCATAATTAATGTTACCTTGAAACGACTATATTCTTGAGAATATGAAGCATTAATTATCAGTGCATTTATAGATATATAATAATAAATTTTGAAATCCAACTGCCTTAGTCAATACTGGAAAAATACAGGGAAGTTAGTCGAACAGAACCTGTGAGAATGTAGTTGAACTGAATATGTTTCGTCGACCAAAGATCCAATTTCATCGAACTAAAACCTCTCTTTCATCGAGCAGAGCTCCAAGATCTCTGAACAGAAAATTCATTTTCAATCTGAGCTCCAAGATCATCGAATTGAGATAGTCTTTTCGTCGTGCTAAGCTTCTGGGAAGAAATCGGGATTCGTCGATCTCTGCTAAGATTTCATCGAACTCAGCTCAAAGGAGAAGTTGTGTTTGTCGAGCTAAGCTAGGATTTCGTCGAACGCAGCTCAGAGAAATAAGTGAGTTCGTCAAACTCCGATCGACGAAAGTCGAGCTTAATTCAGCAATTTTCGAATGACTTTTTCTGCTCTTCGAATAGTACTTTCTCTGGGGGGTCTTCTGTCTTCTAAGTCTTCTGAAGGTGAAAACCAATCATTCTAGGTTTGATGTCTTGACTTAGACTATGACAAAAACCTATGTGTTGGGTACATTGGAAAATATGTACCAGATTTGAAGAAGCCTCATCTTACTCAATGATATGCATCAAGGTGTATTTGATGTTGTTTTGAGTTTATATGTGCAAGTTAAGAAAATGCAAGAATGCAGGAAACGTTTCTAAGTCCATGAGTCGACACCAGAAGAAGCTATGTCGACACTTATGAAGGCTTGTGTCGATACTGGAGAAAAGCTGTGTCGACACCTGGAGTCAATTATGTCGACACTTGGAATGGCTGTGTCGACACCAGAAGAAACTGTGTCGACATACAGAGGCAGTGTCGACACACAAAAAAGCTTAGTCGACATTAACTGTGTCAACACACAGAGGCAGTGTCGACGCACAGAAGACTTTGTCGACATCAACTGTGTCGACACACAGGACTTGTGTCGACACATAGCAGAGTTTCAACAAAGTTGATTTTTGTGAAGAAAATAAGTGATTGTGTCGACACACAGAACTAGTGTCGACACATTCTACAGAAGCTGTGTCGAGAAGCAGTTTCAACACCAAGGGAGCTGTGTAGACACCACCAAGGCTTGTGTCGACACTTAGTCTACTTGTGTCGACACATGATGAAGTTCAGTCTCGACACTTTGCTGAAAGAGAGAGAGTTTGAAGAAGTGACTGGAAGACTTGACAGCTGCCATAACAAACCGGTCTACTGCAACTATCGGAGCTGTCAGAAGTTTATTAAAAACCGAATCTGCCGGTTACCATGGAGGAAGTCTATATAAAGACATTCTCTATCAACAGAAGAATATGTATATACACATGAGATAAAAAAACACGAAAAACAGAAGAAGATTTTCAACAGAAGATCTAAGAAGACATGCTTAAGTGGTGATCTACTTAAAGTTTGTCAAGAGAATTCAAAGAAGAATTCAGAAGAATCTTCAGAAGAATTTGGAGAGAGAGAGCTACATCTATTCAAGTGAAGAAAGGGACTTACATCAACAAGTCTCTTAAGTACAGATTCTGAATCAGTCTGCCAAGAAGAATTCAGATTGATTTCTGAATTTCAAGAAAGAAGCTGATTGAAGATCAACTTCAAAGGAGATCAACCCTACTGTGTTCAAATTCAAGAATCTTTGAAGAAAGGTAAGACAGGTTGATCTCTAACATCAGATTCTTTCAAGAACTGATCAAGAAACCTTCCATCCTTTCTCTCTCAACCAGGGTGGTGGTAAATTTCAAATTTACATCTATTTTCAGTAGGATCTTTTTAAGATATGAGTTGTAAGCCTGATTTATAAAGGCTGAGTTGTAGGAGATTAAGTTCTTTGAGGGGTAGGCCTTATTGAAGGCTGAGGTAGGGCTGAGAGCCCGAGTTGTAGGAGATTTTCATCTCTGAATTCTAGGGCTTGTTGAAGGCTGAGGTAGGGCAGATTGTCTGAGCTATAGGAGTGTGGACTCACTCTGAGTTGTAGGAGCCTTATTTGGGTTCCGAGCTATAAGATCTGCGGATCTAAGGAGCAGGAAAGAAGTTAGGCTGAATCTAGCACACTGCTAGATAGGTGAAGGGGAAAAGTGGATGTACCCAGACCTTGGGGAACCACTATAAATCAATGTGCCATCTGTGATTGTGTGTGGTATTGTTATTTCTGTGCTGTGATAGCTGTAGAATTATATGTTTCTATTAATTAAATGAATTAATATTCTGCCTTAGAAGGAAAAAGAATTGAACATATTCACCCCCCCCCCCTCTAGGGGTTTAGAAACCAATTCTTTCAAGTGGTATTAGAGGGAGGTTCCTTAAAGAAAGACTTAACAGTCTGAGTTAGATCTGTAAGGCAGAAGTAAGTTAAAGAAGATGGGTTCAGGAGAAAACCATAAAGAACTTGGTTCAATGAAGTTGCCTATCTGCAGGAAGGAAATCTTTGGAATATGGAAGAAAAGGGTCAGATTATTTATGGAGGCATCTGATCCTAGAATTTATATAACGATTAAGGAAGGACCATATATTCCAATGAAGGTTTCTATTCTTGATTCTAATCAAAGGATTCCTAAGGATTTTTCAGAAATGACTAAGGATGAGATCATCTTGGCTACAATGGATAAAAGAGCACAGAATATTATAGTGAGTGCTATAGATGACTCAACATTCCAGAATTTGATTCACTACAAAACCTCCAAGGAGATGTGGGACACTTTGGTTGTCTACATGTAGGGTTCTGAAGAGGTTAGGCAAGATAGAAAGTCTATGCTTAATCAAGAATATGAGAGTTTCAGACAAGCCAAGTCTGATAGAATAACTAAATGTTATAAGAAGTTCTACATAATTGTAAATGAACTAATGTCCTATGGAAGAATATTCAGTACATATGAGCTGAATGACAAATTCCTTAGGTCTTTGACTAAGGATTGGGATACAAAGATCTTTGCCATAAGGGAAGTGGCCAGACTGGCTGAAATTTCACCTCCAACACTGTTTGACAAATTGCTGTCTTATGAGATGCAGCTGTTGGCTAGAAAGGAGGAAGAGAAAAATACAAAGGTTGACTAAAGAGAAAAGTCAGTGGCCTTCAAGGTAGAAGCCATAATGAAGAACAGGAGGATGTCTCCATCTTCTCCTAAGAAAGATGCAGAAGTGATCTCAGAAAATTCTGATAATCACAGTTCAGACAGTAGTAATTCTGATGAAGACTTTGCTGCTTTCACAAGGCAGTTTCAGAGATTCTTAAAAAATAAGCAGTGGAAATCTAAGCCATACTCATCTTAGTTCAAGGATGACTATTATCAGAAGAGGAAATCATACAGGAAGGACAGGAGTGGGACAAAGCCTAGCAAGTCAACTACATCAAAGATTATTTGTTATTGCTGCAACAGACCTGGACATGTTGTGGCTGACTGTCTAGGCAAAAGGAAGGAGTCTGCTCATAAAAATAAGTCTCAGCATAAGAGCAAGAAGGAGAAATCCTTGGTAGCTAAGAAAGAGAAAAGTTGGGCAGATCAATCAACTTCAGAGTCTGAATCTTAGGCTGAGGCCTATATTGGTTTGTTTACAACAGAAGAAGAGGATGAGTTCTTGAAATTACTGGACTCTATCAATGAGCAAGAAGACCATTAGTGCAAAGGACTGATGGCTTTGTCTGAAGAAGACTAGTGTCAGGATCAACTTGGTCCCAGTAAGGTAAAAAGTTTATCTATAGATTCTGATTACTATACTGGGTCAGAATCAGATGCATCTGCATCAAGAGATGTGGATGGGTCTGAATCTGAAGGAGATATTCATCATCTTATAGATGAATATGGGGATTTGTTGTAGGCACTCAAGAGAAGCAAAAACCTGGCCAAAAATCAGGCTAAGAAAATTACAGCTCTTAAGTTGGTTGTATCTGATTCAGAAAAGCTGCTGGATCAGAAGATGAATGAGATTGCCAAGCTGAAAAAAATAACTATTATTCAGATGGGAACAATCACATTCAAAAATGATCAGATCAAAAGTCTGGAAGACAGACTTCAGAAAGAGAAGGAAATAGTGGCTAGTTTCTCTAAGCCAAAATCTATCCTACCCTTAATTGATGACTTTGTGTCTCAAAAGGGTAAGGCAGGATTAGGCTTTAAGGGAACTGCATGGGCTACCCAGTCCAATAATAAAGGCAAATCCCCAACGCAAAACAAAAGATCTGTTGCCAACAATACAGCTAAGATTGTACCTAAAAAGAGGTATAATACGTATGAGTGCTGGTGCTGTGGCAAGATAGTCCATTATACCTTAGACTGTTGGCACAACACCAGTGTCAGGAAGAATAGTAGTCTACCTATTAGAAGAGCTGCAGGCAGATTTCTCAAGTTTCAGGCTAACTTGAACCGAGGACCCAAAAGTTATTTGGGTTCTAAGGTTAAGTAATCTTTGTTGCAGGTGAGTCCAAGTTGCCATTCCCCTATATGGTACTTGGACAGTGGATGTTCCAGGCACATGACTGGAATAAGAGGATTGCTGAAGGACTACTCACGAATATTGAATGGGCCTAATGTAATCTTTGGTGATTCTGAAAAAGGAGTCATCAAAGGGTTTGGTAACATTTCTAACAACTTAATCACTATCACTCAAGTGGCTTATGTAAAGGGTTTGAAACACAACCTAATAAGCATAAGCCAGCTGCGTGATCTTGGATATGACATTTCATTTATCAAGAATGGGTGTCATATCAAGAGGTCAAGTGATCAAAAAGTCATATTGACTGGCTATAGAAAAAGAAATGTGTATTGCCTAAACTTTGAGAGTGAGAATAAAAATTCTCATATCTGTCTTGTGGCTAATGAGAAAGTCTCTCATTGTGTCAAATGGCACAAAGGCTAGCTCATCTTAACTACAAGACTATTGTCCAACTCTTTAGTAAAGAGTTAGTGAGTAATGGTCCTCAAGTTAAGTGCTTTAAGGATGGAATATGCTCAGCTTGTCAAAAAGGCAAGCAGACCAGAGCCTCCTTTCATAGCCTAGAAATCAAAGACTCAGTGAGGTGCTTATACCTCTTGCATATGGATTTATTTGTTCCTATTCCAGTTCATAGTCTAGGTAGGAAGGTCTACACTTTTGTGGTTGTAGATGACTATTCTAGATTTTCATGGGTATTCTATCTAAGGCAGAAATCTGAAACCCCATATGTCTTCTGCAATTTTGTTAAACAAATTCAGAATGAATTAGATAGTTCAGTGGTCAAAATCAGAAGTGACCATGGAACTAAATTCCAATCTGAAAGTATGACAAGGTTGTGTGAAGAATTTGGGATTCATCAGGAATTCTCCTCACCTAAAACACCTCAGCAAAATGGCATTGCTGAAAGAACGAATAGGGTATTGATTGAGGCTGGAAGAACACTATTGAGTGACACTACTCTCCCAGAATATTTCTGGGCTGAGGCTGTAAACACTGCATGCCATGTGCTCAATAGGGATTCCATCAACAAAAGCCACAAAAAGACACCCTATGAGGTTATAAAAGGCAGAAAACCAAACTTATCCTATTTTAGGATCTTTGGTTGCAAGTGTAATGTGCTTAACAATGTCAAGTCTCACCTAATTAAGTTTGCTGCCAAATCTCAAGATGGGATATTTGTTGGGTATAGCAACAATAGTAAGGCTTATAGGGTCTACAATTTGGCTACTCAAGTTGTAGAAGAGTCTGTTCATGTCATATTTGATGAATCTAGACTTATTAACAGTGATTTGCCTAGTAGTTCTTGTAGCTCTATAGGTATACAATAGAAGATGGACCAGCTTACTATCAGAGAAGATTCAACTGCAAAGCAGGATGAGGAAAATGGTAGTTGCGGTCCAGGGGGAGTACAAGACACTCATGAGGATAATGAAGACCATGAGGTGCAGCATAATGAAGAGATTGAAGAAGGTCAAACTGTTGATAGATTATCTCCAGCAGTTAAACATTTAAAGGATCATCCTGCACACCAGATCATTGGTGATCCAAGACATGGAGTACAAACAAGAAGCAGGAACTTAAACACAGTTCTTTGCTCATGCTTCTTATCTCAACTGTAACCCAAGAGCTTTGAAGAAGCTATTCAAGACCCACACTGGATTGATGCTATGCAGGAGGAGTTAAATCAATTCAGAAGGTTCAAGGTCTGGGAGTTGGTTCCAAAACCAAAGGACCACAATGTCATAGGGACAAAGTGGAGTTATAGAAATAAGCTTGACGAGAGTGGGATCATAGTGAAGAACAAGGCAAGACTAGTTGCCAAAGGATACAGGTGGGAAGAGGGCATAGACTTTGATCATACTTTTGCTCCAGTATCAAGGTTGGAAGCAATAAGGCTATTCCCTGCCTATGCAGCATATCAAGGCTTCAAAGTGTTCCAAATGGATGTTAAGTCGGCATTCTTAAATGGAGACTTAAAAGAGGTGGTCTATGTAGAACAACCCTCAGGTTTTGTTGATCCACTCAATCCTAATTATGTTTATAAACTTAGGAAAGCTTTATATGGGTTGAAACAAGCCCCAAGGGCTTGATATGAAACCCTGTCTACTTTCCTCATTGAGAACAAATTCTCAAGGGGGAAAATAGACAAGGCTCTATTCCTTAGAGAATCCCAAGGAAAGATCATCCTAGTCCAAATATATGTTGATGACATAATATTTGGTTCTACTAAAAACAACCTTTGTAGAAAATTTGCAAAACTTATGCAAGGAAAGTTTGAGATGAGCGGTATGGGAGAACTTAAGTTATTCTTGGGACTCCAAGTAAGACAGACTGATGATGGCTTGTCCATATCCCAGTCTAAGTTCACCCAGGAGTTAATTAAGAAGTATGGTATGGAGTCATCCACTGCCATGAGAACTCCAATGGGGACAAGTATGTCTCTAAGCAAAGATGATGTAGGGAAAACTGTAGATGAGTCTTTGTATAGAGGGATAGTTGGATTCCTCCTTTATCTAACTGCTAGTAGACCTGACATCATGTATGCTACATGTGTTTGTGCTAGGTACCAATCTTGCCCTAAAGAATCTCATTATACTGCTGTCAAAAGGATTTTGAGATATCTTAAGGTCACAACTAATCTAGGCCTTTGGTATCCTAGGAATAGAGATTTTCTACTAATAGGCTATTCAGATGCAGACTTTGTAGGATGCAAAGTAGATAGGAAAAGCACAACAGGTGCCTGTCAATTTCTAGGAGGAAGATTTGGTGTCATGGAGCTGTAAGAAGCAGACTAGTGTGGCAATTTCCACAACTGAGTCTGAGTATGTTGCTGCAGGAAGTTGCTGTGCACAGCTTTTATGGATACAGCATCAGTTAGAAGATTATGGTATTCAGGTAAGTAGAACTCCATTATTATGTGATTCTACTAGTGCTATTTCTATTGCTCATAATCATGTTTCTCATAGTAGAACAAAGCATATAGAAATAAGATACCATTTTCTTAGAGATCATGTAGAGAAAGAAGATATTTCTTTAGAATTTGTTAATACAGATTTACAAATTGCTGACATGTTCACTAAGCCATTAGATGAAACTAAATTCAATAATTTCAAAATTGAATTTGGAATGTTGAAAATAAATTAATTTAACAAATTTGGCTAAGTAAAATTGTGTCGACACAAAACGTTGTCTGTGTCGATACATAGTAGTCGGTGTCGACACTCCAGGAAAGTGGTGTCGACACATTTATAAAATTGGTGTCGACACTTCATAGCAGTTGTGTCGACACATCCAGAAGTTGTGTCGACACTTAGAAGTTGTGTCGACGCAGAATTTCTGTCGAACTAATAAGAATGTTTATGTCGACACATCATCAATTGGTGTCGACACATAGAAGTCAACACTTCTGTCGAGATATTAGAAGTCTGTGTCGACACATTTCAACTGTGTCGACACATTAAGACAATTTTGACGTGCCTTTTGAACTTCATTTTTTAGAAGGGTATAAATAGGTCAACAACATACTCAGTCGACACCCTCTCCATATTTTCGAGAACAAAACCTTGTGTCGACAAATTCTCTCTTCTCAATCCAAGATTTCTCTCAACCCCAATGGCGCCAAAGCTTGAAGATAATGTCAACGAAGGCTATGAGATGGTTCGCAACGCTTTTGATAATGCGGAACCCGAGATTAAAACAGTAATTACCCTAATTACTGTGAATGGTTTGGAATTTCTGGTATCCGAACCTACTAAAATATGGAAGAAGGAAATCCTTGAGTTCTATGGAGCTGCAACTCAGGATTCTATTGGATTAAAGATTAGGTCTTCAATCCAGGGTAATAAAATCAAACTTACCTTGAAGAGCTTGAGGAAAACTCTTCAACTCCCAAGAACTCAAGAAGAATAAGAAGTACCCTCATTCAAGACTAGGGAAGCACTTCAGTGGTGTGGATTTGATCCCACCATGAAGATTGGATATGCAATGAACAGGAAAGGGGTGAATCTTCAAGGAAACTTCCTTTCTGAAGTGGTTGGAAAGGTCATTCTCTGCAAGCTACGGGGACATGATAGGGTTTCAGCCTATATGTTCAGCCTGATGACCAGGATTATCTTCAGACTGAACACAGATCTGTCTGCAGTAATCTTTGAAAAGATTAAGGAAGGTATCAAGAAGCCAAATCTGGGAAGAATCATGAGTCTATACTTGGCTGGAACAATTCCAGAAGTAATGGCACAGACTATTAGTTTTAAGATCAACCACATGAGAAGAATGGATATAAGGATAATCTCCAAATGGGATAGAGTCCTAATAAAGGACATGCCTGATGAAGAGAGGCCAGAGATTGCTGAAAAATCTCCTGCCCAAGACATTACA
This sequence comes from Platanthera guangdongensis, assembly GCA_039583875.1. NCBI lineage: Eukaryota > Viridiplantae > Streptophyta > Magnoliopsida > Asparagales > Orchidaceae > Platanthera > Platanthera guangdongensis. Next base: position 108,894,014 of record CM077163.1, read on the forward strand.
GATGGTGCTCAGGTGCAGGGGGAGCCTCATCTTGAGGAAGAGCCAACACACTTAGAAAGTGCAATGGCTACTCACACTATTCTTGAGGTAATCCAAGAAGTTAATCAATCAATTTTCAATAATGAGGATGAAACACTAACTGTGCCCTTGGTTGATGTTGACCAGACCACTCAACTCAACAATCAAGCACAGGATATTATCATGGAGGATACATCTACAGCTGCTAATGCTCTAGAGTTAAGAGTGCCTCCAGTCCAACCTCAACAAGAGTTTACCATTGAAGAGTTGTTCCCTGATATAGAATAAGTAAGAACTGAGGGGGAGGAAGTCAGAACTGAGGGGGAGCAAGCCAGAAATGAGGGGGAACAAGCTAAAATTGAGGGGGAGCAAGTCAAGACTGAGGGGGAGGAGCAAAGGACTCAGGGGGGTTACCTAGATCTGACAAAGAGCTGCCCACAAGTCCAAAGGACACTGTGAATCTAGAAAGTACTTCTGATTCTGATGATGGAGAAGCTCTAAGAGCAAAGAAGAGAATGCTGATGGTTTTCAAAAGAAGAAGCCAAACCTTAAAAGGGCATCGCAAACTGCTCCACAACCTGCCCCAGCCACTGATTATAGCTCCTTACTGGTATCTTTGCAAATCAAATTAGATGAACAAAGAATAGCCATGGAGAAATATATGGATGAGACCCATAAAGATTTGCAATTCTCCTTGGCTCAAGATATCAAATCAATTAGATTTGAGTTAAACCAGAATAAGAAGGAGATGACAGATTGAGAAAGTGGAAATATCAAAGGAGGTTGAAAATATTATTATTGAGAAAGTGGAAATGTTAGAGGCTGCCAAGGAAGCTTAGAAGGAAGCTCTATTTTCTAAGAAAAGGTTCAGAGAACAGGATGAGTTGAAGCCTAATTTTGAGTAATGGAGCCCTACTTCCAGGAATATTATATTGACTGCCTGGAAGGCTGTGAAGAACAAGACCCATGAAAGGGGTAAATGGTATGCTGAGCAAGAATAGAACAAGCATGAAGCTATGCAGGAAGCCATTCTACAATATAGAAGAAAGGCAAAAGCTGGGAAGCTACCTCCTAATGCTCAAGAGCCTAGCAAGTACTTCACAAAGCCTTTTCACTATTTTGAAAGGCAAAGGATAAAGGCTGAAGAACAGAAGCAAAAAGTTTTGAAAGGAAAGAAACTTGTTGATGATGTTGAACCTACTATGCAGGCTCAGATCAAATCAGGAAAAGGCATATTCCTCAAGGAGCATGATCAGCCTTATAATAGATTAACTAGATTTTACAACATGGTAATCTTTAGTTTTAAAAATCTATTTAAACTATTGTTAAGAAACTTTTGAAAGTTTAAACAAAACAATGATTAATGCACATTATGTTTGCATCATTATTCTGTGATGATATTTTATACATGTTTTGTTTATAAGTTACCCTGTCATGTAATGTTTTTATACATCATAATATGTGTTTATTATGAATGGTGTATATCATTGACTAAGGGTTATGACTTCTCCAAATAGGGGGAGATTGTTGGGTACATTGGAAAATGTGTACCAGATTTGAAGAAGCCTCACCTTACTCAATCATAATGTGTGTTTATTATGAATGGTGTATTTGATGTTGTTTTGAGTTTATATGTGCAGGTTAAGAAAATGCAGGAATGCATGAAAAGTTTCTAAGTTCATGAGTCGACACCAGAAGCAGATGTGTCGACACTTATGAAGGCTTATGTCGACACTGGAGAAAAGCTGTGTCGATACCTGGAGTCAATTGTGTCGACACTTGGAAAGGCTGTGTCGACACCAGAAGAAACTGTGTCGATACACAGAGGCATTGTCGACACACAGAAAAGCTTAGTCGAAATCAACTGTGTCGACACGCAGAGGCAGTGTCGACACATAGAAGACTTTGTCGACATCAATTATGTCGACACACAGGACTTGTGTCGACACATAGCAGAGTTTCAACAAATTTGATTTTTGTGAAGAAAAGAAGTGACTGTGTCGACACACAGAACTAGTGTCGACACATTCTACAGAAGCTATGTCGAGAAGCAGTGTCAACAACAAGAGAGCTGTGTCGACACCACCAAGGCTTGTGTCGACACTTAGTCTACTTGTGTCGACACATGATGAAGTTCAGTCTCGACACTTTGCTGACAGAGAGAGAGTTTCAAGAAGTGACTGGAAGACTTGACAGCTGCCATAATAAACTGGTCTACTGCAACTGTCAGAGCTGTCAGAACTTTGTTAGAAACTGGATCAGCCGGTTACCATGGAGGAAGTATATATAAAGACATTCTCTATCAACAGAAGAATATATATACACATGAGATAAAAAAAAACACAAAAAACAGAAGAAGATTTTCAATAGAAGATCTAAGAATACATTTTTAAGTGGTGATCTACTTAGAGTTTGTCAAGAGAATTCAAAGAAAAATTCAGAAGAATTTGGAGAGAGAGAGAGCTCCATCTATTCAAGTGAAGAAAGGGACTTACATCAACAAATCTCTTAAGTGCAAATTCTGAACCAGTCTGCCAAGAAGAATTCACATTGATTTCTGAATTTCAAGAAAGAAGCTGATTGAAGATCAACTTCAAAGGAGATCAACCCTACTGTGTTCAGATTCAAGAAGCTTTGAAGAAAGCTAAGACAGGTTGATCTCTAACATCAGATTCTTTCAAGAACTGATCAAGAAACCTTCCATCCTTTCTCTCTCAACCAGGGTGGTGGTAAATTTCAAATTTAAATCTATTTTCAGTAGGATATTTTTAAGATCTGAGTTGTAAGCATGATTTATAAAGGATGAGTTGTAGGAGATTAAGTTCTCTGAGTGGTAGGCCTTGTTGAAGGCTGAGGTAGGGCTGAGAGCCTGAGTTGTAGGAGATTTTCATCTCTGAGTTATAGGCCTTGTTGAAGGCTGAGGTAGGGCAGATTGCCTGAGGTGTAGGAGTGTGGACTCACTCTGAGTTGTAGGAGCCTTGTTTGGGTTCTGAGATGTAAGATCTGTGGATCTGAGGATAAGGAAAGAAGTTAGGCTGAATCTAGCACACTACTAGATAGGCAAAGGGGGAAAGTGGATGTACCCAGACCTTGGCGAACCACTATAAATTAGTGTGCCATCTATGATTGTGTGTGGTATTGTTATTTCTGTGTTGTAATAGCTGTAGAACTATATGTTTTTATTAATTAACTGAATTAATATTCTGCCTTAGAAGGAAAAAGAATTGAACCTATTTACCCCCCCCCCCCCTATAGGTGTTTAGGAACCAATTCTTTCACTATGACCCTAGACTATACAATGTGGGTCAATCTAAGCAATCTTAATAGTGAACCTAGCCCAAATCAACCCTAAAACCGGTAGGGTTCCAACAATAACTTCTTGAATAATTCTATGTCCTAATTCGTCGAATGGCATTGAGTGCACTCAAAGCACTAGATGCCACGAGTCCAGAAAATATTCTAAATAACATATGCTCTATTCATCGAGCCCAGTCAACTCACTCGGTGCTTCCCAATCCTGAGTCAATTATCTTGACTCAAAATGTGCGTGAGGGGCCTAGCGCGAAACGGGATGTTACAGGAGAAGACCTAGGAACTTTCCCATGCTTGCCCCGAAGACACACTTCAAGGGGTTCAGCCTCATTTTATACTTCCGCGGTGTGACAAAGGTCTCCTACAGATCCCGGAGATGAGAGTCCATGTGTTGACTCTTGATCATGAGGTCATCCACGTACACCTCAAAATTTCTTCCCTTCTTCTCTCGGAAGACCCGGTCCATCATCTCTGGTACGTTGCCCCAATATTTTTAGCCCGAAGGGCATCATTGTATAGCAGTAGCACCCCTCTCCTGTGATGAAGAAGACATCTTTCATGTCGGACGGGTGCATCCTGATCTGGTGATAAACTGAAAATGCATCTAAAAAGCTCATTAGAGATAATCTGATAGCTGAGTCAACCAACACGTCGATTTGAGACGGGGGGTAACAATCTTTGGGACATGTATTATTTAAAATATAAAATTGATACACATCCTCCATCAGTCGTCCCCTTTCTTGACCATCACCAGAATGGAGACCTAGCCTAGATACTAGAACGCTGATACAAACCCCGCCTTCAGGAGCTTCTCCACCTCCTCAGGGATGGGCTCGAGCAAATTTTTAGAGGTGGACCTCTTCTTCTGGAGGATGGGACGAACGTCGGCATAAAGGTTGAGGCGGTGGCAAGCCACATCCACATCAATTCCCTACATATCGGTCATGCTCCATGCGAAGATGTCCAAGTTCCTCTGGATATACTCCAGCATCCTCCTCTGGTCTTTCGGGATCAGCCCCCCGCTGGCCCACACTTTCTCAACCCTTCCTCTCTAGGTGAGAACTTCCATCTCCACTACCTCCTCTGTTGCTTCCAGCTAGGACTGCTCTTCCCACTCGCACGCGGCCCCCTCGCCGGGCACAAGAACATCCTCCTTAGCTTCCTCTACGGCCATCACCATGGCCAATTCCTTCAGCACTTCCTCTACAGCATCCACTCGTACGTGAACCTCTTCCTACTCCACTTCTATCTCTTTTGCTCCTCCCTTGGACTCCTGGCCAGACATCTCTTCCATCACCCTCTCCATCTCCTCGGCTCCTCCTTGTCAGGAGATGGTCTTGACTGCAATCATGTAGCCTCACTCGCCACCTTGGGGTCTCCCTGGACCCAGACCTGCATGCCCTCGGCATAGCACTTAAGGCATTGGTGGAATGAAGAGGGCACACAACGGAAGGCCCTGATGAGGGGTTGTCCTAATATTGCATTGTAACTACTAAGAGCATCCACAACAACGAACTTGCAATTCCTAGACTGTCCCTCTCCTCCTTCTAACTCCTTCCTCTCTCTAGAGAATCCGAACAAGGGCCCATTCGAGGCTAACACCCTCCTGGCATCCACCTTCATCGCGTCAAACACCTTTTTGAAGACTACATTGACAGAGCTCCCATTGTCCATGAGGATCCGGGAGATGGTAAAGTTATCGACACCATCATGAATGACCAACGCATCACAGAATGGATCCTCATGATCTAGCATGTCCTTCCAAGAGAACGTAATCACCACATTTGGGGATGGGGTTAGGGACGTGGAAGCGACGCTTCGACGATACATGGTGTGGAGGCTGCCTTGTGGGCAGCCTCGACTCCCCCCCCCCCCCCCCGCCCCGATCCCTCCTCTTCCTCTTACATCGGCCCGGTCCTCACATCAGACCATCTCTGCTCCTAGAAGGGCTTCTTCTATCTGCACCTCCTAGCAGTGTTGTTACTGCTGTTGGGCGTACCCTCTGGCTCCCCTCATCTCAAAGAACACTAGGCAGGTAGTCGTTGCATGGCCTTCCTCCTGGTGAAAGTCCTAATAGGGCAACTCCACTCTGCCTCCTGTCCATCTCCTCTGGACTCCTCTCCTCCTCCTCCCTAGAGCTATTGTCATAGCCTGGTGTTGATCAGGTAGAGGGGGTCTCTGGCCTTGCCTCCATCCTGGAGGGTTGAACTGCCCCCCCCCCCCCCCCCCACCCCACCCCACCCCACCCCTTGGCGGTTGCCTCCTCCATGAAAACTTCTCCTTTGGCCCTGATCATGCCAGTCTTGCTGCCACCAGCTTACCTGATTATTCGGCTCCTGACGGCCCCACCTCTGATGTAGTTGACCCTTTCCTCCTCCTGGATCTTTCTCCTCCTCCGCAGCCTAGCTGGCTAGCTTCCTGGAAAATACTTAGTTCGACGCCTCTCCCTCGACTTCCCTCACTGCACTCTTTATTAGCTCTTCAAAATACACTGGAGGTACCCGCTTTAGCTCCATTCTTAAGAACCCCTACTACATTCCCAGGGTGAAGGCCACCATGAGCGTGTGCCCTGGCATCCCCTACACCTGGTGTACCTCCTCCTGGAACCCATCCAAGTAGCTTCTCAGCCTCTCATTCACCCCCTATTTGATGAGAAACAAGGACTCTGGATCCTTCTTCCTCTTCTTTGAAGTGGAGTACCTCAGAAAGAACCATCGGAACAGGTACTCAAAGTAGTAGATGGAGCTGGCGGACAGCTTGTAAGACCCTTTCTTTGCTACACTACCAGATCTTACGCCCAGAACTGCTATTTTGCTGTGACACCGACACTCGGGAGGGTCTCCACTACAAAATGCGGATTCTGTCAACATTGATGATTATCAAGATGTAGAAGTACAAACAATTCAAGTCCACAAAATCATCACACACATATATATAAGCATAAATCACAGTAAATTCCACAGATATAAGGTACTGAAAAAGAATAACAAAGTAGAAGTACTGAAGAAAAAATATAAATTGGGCTCATGTCAGGTACATCATGTCCTCACTACAACACTCTCGCGGAAGCTAAGTAACACTAACACTCACGGATCCAGATCCTGGATCTCCTATACTAGACTGGCCCACCTCTATGTGCATTGCACTACGCTGGTGCTACATCTCCCCCTGCTGCTCCCTATCTCCCATACGGAGCCCCTGAAATATTTGGTCTACCGACCGTTAGTCAAAATACTAAGCCTGATTTCCCCCAACCCTCCCCCAGTGCTCCTAGGCACCGTGCAAGAGGATTGATATGAAAGTTATGATGGGGGAGAGTAGGAAAAAGTAGGTGACAGTGGTCCTAAGCAAGTAGATTATATAGTATAAAATTTATAAGTGTCTAACTCGCAGTTCTATATCAAGTAGAGCAAAACGGGGGGTAAAAAGTGAGGTTCACCATAAAGAAAATAACCAGTAAATAATTAACCTTACTTATATGAATGTCAATACAAACTTATAAGTTACGGGGTCTTTTGCAAGGCTCCCATCGTATAAGCTATCTCATACTAGATTATACGATGGGGTGTCAGGTTTTATGCTAGTATGTGTGTTGTGATATGTTATGTCATGATTCATGCAAGTGCAACACACGTAGTTGACTCTATATGCACAGATCTTTAGTTCCACGATTTTGGAAGCTAGCTTCATTCCCAGGAGCCTCCATTATGGCCAATGGAGACAGTGGGTTAGGCCACCACACTCCTAGGCAGGTATTCACACTACCAGACCTAGCCTTACCTACGGCTCTGAAGGACACACGAGACTCACCACGTACTATGTTGACCATACACCAATCATTTCCTTGGCTAAGTGTAAACCACACCCGCCGAGTAATCGTATCGACATCGATGTGAATGACTGTCAAATATTGAAGACCCACCACTTTATGCACATGCATCCAAGAATTTCTGAGCCATTGGCTCCCTGGACTAACATGTCTGTTGCAACTACCTTCCGAGCCTACGGCTCGCCGGGCTAACTTGCCCACTTCCACAACCACCGAGCCTACCGCTCGGATAACCAAACCAAGTTAACCTCCTGAGTCATCGGGGTGAGTGAAAGTGAATTCCTAGTATTTCTAAGTGCTCTTTAACTTTTCAATCTTACGGTTTAAGGATAACCTTGGACTGCCCATGACATTTCATGTGAAGGGCTCTCGAGGACATTAGGAACTACGATGGAATGAAGCCCAAAGCTCCCTTTCGCAAGGTACTTATTTTTATTGGTAACAACCCATGTACAAACCCTCTTGTCAGTACACTTGAACTAACCCTAAGTTTATTTAGACTCTTTCTCCAGGGAAAGACGATCATCTGTTAATCCCGAGTGCCACCATGCCTCTAGTCAACCAGGCACTCACTACCTGAACCATTGGTGACTTTATTCATTCTCAACCAGACCAGTACACCAACAATCTCACCATCCCAAACAAAGGCCTACATGTTACCTTACTTCTACAATTTTATTATGTGTAGACCTGATGAGCTACATGGTGAGCTTGAAATATGATACTCCAAATAATCATCCAAATGACCTAAGATTATTATTGGAGGTCTATCATGATACTTCATGAATAAATCCAGAAGATTATAATTTTTCTACTTTATTTGGTATTTATTTATTTTCTATAAAATCAGGCCACCTATGCTTTTGAACACTAAGTACAGCTTTTTGACTAAGAATGGTCTTGACAAAATTATGATAAATTACTAACATCAAAATAACAATAAATACCAAAAATCCCAATTTTCCAAGGTGGCTTTGACCTTCAACAAATTATTGGATAAATAACCACAATATTAAGATAAATGGGGGAAAATAGAATAATCCTTCCAAAAAATTATGAGAAAATTACTAGATGATAAATATGACTAGAAAAGATTACTGACCAAGAAATATAATTTCCAATACAATTTGGTCACATAAATGAATTATGATCATTATTTAACAAATGGGAACTTATGAAGGATCTTATATGACAATACTTTCAAAATATTCATAAAACTTCACAGAGGATGACTAATCCACTGGCCAGTATGTGTGTCTGTACTAATAAGAAAAAAACCAAGAACTATCCCTCAAGGTAGAGGAAACCTCAGCAACACTGCATTCCACAAGCAAACTCCAAACCTAGCCGCTCAACCGACTACTGCTCAGAACCTGAGAAATCCAAAGAAAGAACACCTCAGCAAGAAAAATACAAGTGACAAACAAAACTGTTAGTTATGAAGGAAGTAGCAAGATTACTAATCCCAACCCTGAATAACTGTCAAAAACATAGCAAACTAACTAGAGATTTAGAACAAAGAGTTAACTTATAAAGTTAAAAGGTAATGAAATTTGCACCAAGTGCGAACGGAGTTATACTCCGAAAACAATCTACGAGAAAAGGCAAAAACAGCATAAGATTAATCCATAGGAAACAAAACGGGGCAATGGCTCAAAAAACACGTGAATCATTAACACTGTAACGCAACCGGATCAGAGCCGGGACCAAACCGGTCAAACCCGAACTAACAGACCCAAACGTCTCAAAAATGGGACTGCAGTGGTGACCATCTGATCCAACACAACCCAACAGCCCAAAAACGAGACCCATACATGCTCGGGTGTAATGATTCATGAAACTAAGCCAACCAAACCAAACCCCATATCCCAAATACCCATAGACCCAAATTCAACAAATTCAGCAGAAAACCGACAAGTCTAACTTGTCAAGACTAAGCCTTAGTGACACATGTCAAATCGGTGAAAGGTCACAAAGATAAGGAAAAAGCGTCGAGTACACTCGACGTTGCGTCGAGTGCAGTCAATGCACTTGACGCCACAACTCAGCACACTCAACGCTTAAACACAGCAATAAGAACAGACGATGGCGTTAAGTGAGTTCAGCTCACTCAACGCTTAAACAATTAGCTGCCAAAAAAAGATGATGGCGTTGAGTGAGTTCACCTCACTAAACACTGTCGACACTATAAAACTTAGATTTGAAGAGACAAAGTGACGGCGTTGAGTAAGCTACGTTGCCGAATAAGCTCACTCAACGCTGTCAACGCATTTACACACACTCCAAGATTTCCTGATGGCATCGAGTGTATACAGCACAATCAATGTCGCGTTGAGTGTATGCAGCACACTCAATGCCTTCTGACTTAGCGTCAAATTTTGATGGCATTAAGGGTAAGTAGCACACTCAACACCACGTTGAGTGCACTCAACGCTTTTACACTTAGCGTCACAGACCTCACAGCAAGGCGTTGAGTGCATTCATCACACTCAACGTCGCATTGAGTGCACTCAACGCACTCAACGCTTTTGGAATTAGGCTTGAAACTGGATTTAGTGCTATGGCTACACTCTACGCCTAAGGGCTATACTCAACGCCTAGGGAAATATCCATCGAATCTTGTTCCGTTCGATGAATTGGCTCAGCTCGATGAACTCCGTTCGATGATTTTCCTCTGTTCATCGAACTCAGTTCGACGAATTAGCTTCAATTCGAGGAACGCTGACACTCCAAACTGACAACTACTCCAAGAAACTAATACATTGAATGCTATGATTGTTGAACTTTGTCGGAAAAATAATACCATAAAGTTGGTCGGCAAATGTCGGATCTAACTCGATTCCCAAAAACTACTACCAAAGGAAGAACAGTATGGAATATATACAAGGAAAAGACAAGCTTGACAAGGGGAAGAAGTCATCACTTGCCTCAAATCGCCGAAACCAGCCACATAAACGCTCCTCCTCAAGGATACGGCCGCAACAACACCTAAGCAATACTTCCTGAAACTTTTCAGGACGAAAAAGGGTCAAAACCGCATACCTAGACCTCTAAAAATCTAATAAACTGGAAAAGCTTACCGTAGAAATGTAAATCTAGGCGAGATCTACCCGGATCCACACTCCAAGGAGGAAATCGATCACCAAAGCTCCAGAAATCGGCGACCGAAAGCTTAGGAAAGTCTGTCGCTCTCATTCTTCCATAACAAGCAGACGGTTTAATGAGGGAGACAAATGAATAGGGTTTGAAGTGATGGGTTCTATTTATACTGCTTTTATCCGATTATTTTATTATAGGATAACATAAGTAATTAAATAAAATGTCAAAACGGCCCGAAAACCAAACTTACCCGAACTTTTACGAAAATAGCACCACAGCTAAATACCGATGCTACAAACCCAACGGCGTAGTCGAAATTAAGATTTGAAGAACCAAACTCGGGAAAACACCTCTTGAAGCCAAAACACAAGCAGTGTTAAAGAAGCTCTACCGAGTCACCAAAACAGACCCGACTCGCTAGGAAATCTTGCAAACACACTAAACCCAGCCACACACACAGAAAACCTAAGATCTAAAACCACGCTCTAACAATGGCAAAGGCCAAAAACTCATCAACGTAACGCCGTAACGTCATAAACACGCCAGATAATGAATTAAACCAAATATCGAAAAATCTGGGGCGTCACAGTCACTCCTCCTAAAAGAAGTTTCGTCCCGAAACTTTACGCACCAAAAGATTTCACAAAGAGAATACAATCAAAGATTATAGAAGGGGAAATACATTCCGTAAAAAACTAGGAGAATAGATGAGATTGAGCCTCCCTCATCGCTGACTCCAACTCACAAGTCGTGCTTTTCACATCCTGGTTTCGCCACAAAACTTTAACCATTGGTATGGTTTTTCTCCGCAACACTCTATCTTGAGTATCCAGAATGCGGATAGGCATCTCAACATAGGAATGATTGGGCTCCAACTAGGGCATACCATCAAGAATCTGTCGGTCGCTATGTAACGTCCTGAATCGCACTAGGCCACTTATGCGTGTTTTTGAGCCAGGAGAGCTGACTAGGGTTCATGGGGAGTGCTGACAACAGGGCAGCACATGTGAAAAGGAGGAGAAATCAGTCAAGCATAGGACACGGGTAGAGACACGGGCGTGTCCCTACCCGTGTGGGAGTGGCCGACTCTCGAGTCGATGACTCGAGTATGTCCAGAGAAGGACATGGGTAGTGACACGGGCGTGTCACTACCCGTGTGAAGTGACACAGGTAGAGACACGGGCGTGTCACAACCTGTGTGCATGTGCGTCGAGTTGAACTCGACGAGTCGTGTCAAGATCGACGAGGTGTATCGACATCGTATGACACAGGTAGCGACACGGGCGTGTCCCTACCCGTGTGTGTCGAGTTACACTCGACAGGGCGTGTCGAGACTGATGAGGTGTGTCGACAACATATGACATGGGTAGCGACACGGTCGTGTCCCTACTCGTTTGTGTCGAGTTACACTCAATAGAGCGTGTCAATATCGACAAACTACGTGTCGAGATCGACGAATTGTATGACACGGGTAGCAACACGGGCGTCTCCCTACCCGTGTGCCGTTGTGACGAGTTGAGTTCGTCGAAATGTATGTAGAGAAGGACCTGGCCAGGGAACACGGTCATGTCATTTCTACACGGGTCGGGACACGGGCGTGTCCCTACCCGTGTCAAGTATTGAACAGACACAAAAACTGTCATTGTCGTTTCTCCTAAGCAGGACAAGGGTAAGGACACGGGCGTGTCCCTGCCCGTGTCACTTTTCATATATAAAGGGAAGAGAAAACCCTAATCGTTTTCATGTTTACTTAATCCCTATTTTCTGAGAGAAACTCCTTTTGAGAGAAGGAAGTTGCTGGATCTAGTTGTAGAGGGGAAGATCCGTCGTCGCCGTGAGGGAGGAGATGCCGCCAAGAAGAGTTACACGATCCATGGCCGGAAATAGTGGAAACGCCGGAAATGAGGTGAGTTTCCTACCCTCTCCCTTGTTGTTAGATCTGTAGATATATAGGCAAGATGTCGACTCGGTGGTGTCTTGACTTGTGAGAAGATGTTTTTCTCTAGGATGAGGCCGCTCTAGGGCTTGTGCCTTTGGTTAGTGCTGTCTTCAACCTCTCCGATCTTCTATGTGGAGATGGGGGACGGTTTCGTGAAGAGTAAAGGCCTCATGAGGGTGAATAAGGGTGGAGGAAATTTCTGGAGGAGATTTGAGAGGATCGACTTGAGGAGGAAGATGAACTGATGCCGTTCGTTCCGTCTCAAGATGCGTGCTGAATCTATATTCTGGGCGCAGCGATCATTTAGGCCATTTTTCATGAAGGATATGTCCAGATCTGGGCTTTCGACTAAACACGAAAGTTTAAGCCCTTGAAACTACCTTTCCAACAAGTGGTTGCACGACTTCAGGCGATGTATGTAGCCACGGGAACGTCTGAACGAAAATGGTGTTCAATAAATCCTGCATGCAGAAATTGTGTTCTGTACGCAGCGGAACTCAAGGCTAGTTTATAATAGGATACATTCAAACCTGGGTTGAGGTCTGAATACGAATGTTGTAGCCCTTGGAAAGACCTTTCCATCGATGGGTTACACATCTTCACCGGATTCATGTAGCTTCTGGAATCTCCTGTCGAATTTGCTGCCCAGATTTACTCTGCACCTAAATTCTGGGCTTATATAATATGGATTTGGATTCGGTGAAATTAATATTGCAAGTTACTTGGCTTGGATGAACTCTTTTATAATTAATCATTTTAGTTGCATGATTGATGAAGTTTATTAATCAGATTTCATATAATCCAATTGTGAAGCAAGCTTACTTAAACGAATTGACTTGATAGAAATTGATAGATGATTATTTATGCGCATCATGTTTATAATATGTTGTTATCCTTTGGAAAGATTGATGGATCTTTATACGCGCATCATGTTTATAATATATTGTTACTTTTGGAAAGATTGATAGATCTTTATATGCGCATCATGTTTATATTATGTTGTCATCATTTGGAAAGTCATGTAGAAGAATAAATTATGGCCATGAGTATGTTTGATTAATGAAATGAGTTTAGTAGTCCAATACTTAGAGCGTCGTCTCCCTACGAGTAGTATTGTGAGAGGATGTAAGTGTGGTGTTGACCGTCACTTGTTTGGTTTGTGTTGAGATAAGGTATGGATGGATGGTTGGGCTGTGTCCTCGTGCTTACTTCCGAGGCCTCTTCCATGTTATGGTGATGAGGCATTTTCATGCGATGTGAGTTGACACGCGGTGTCGTAATCCTGGGTTAAGGATAGTATGGCAGGTCTACGGGCTCGCCGATCGTCACACCGATGGGAGTTGACAGTTAGACTTTGGGCGGTTGGGCTGTGTCCTCGGTGTTCACGTCCTGGGGCCCCTTCTGTGCCAAGTGAACGGTTGGGTTGTGTCCTCGTGCTTACTTCTGAGGCCCCTTCCGGGTCACACAAGGCCAGTTCGGGCTGTGTTCTTGGTGCACATCTACCCAAGACCCCGCTGGGCCATAGTACCCATGTGCTCCGCTATTATGTTCTTAGCGTTGAGGCGTACGGAGGCCTAGGTGAAGTAGTGTGGATACCCGCCTAGTAGTAGAAGTGCCCGTTCTACTGTCACCGCCTGGCCACGACGGCTGATGCCTGAGAGGTTGGCTACCTGCTCGAAAAGTGGGAACTACAGTCTGTGTCGACATAGCAGTTGCATGTGTGTGAGCATGGGTGAGTCAATGCATAACATACATAGCATTTCATAACATTGCACAACAAGATTCTCATCGTATAAGTTTGTATGGGCACTCTTATACGATGAGTTACCTTTATGTAACCCGATCCTTAACTTATAAGTTTGAATGAGCATTCTTATAAGTTAAGTTACTTTTCTGTTGTTACTTATACATGTTAGTTTGCTATAGGTCTTAAATATCTACTAGATCATGTTATTGTTACTCTTACACTATTGCCACCTGCTTGTACATCTTTTACTTGCACATATATATTACCCTTGTTCCCTCTCTCCGCCCGGTGCCGAGGAGTCGCCGGGGGAGCGGATGTGAAGCCACTTAGTCGTTTTGACTAACGGTTCCTACGTCTTCTTTTTTTAGGAGGTCACGCCGCAGGTAGGACATCCGCAGACTACGCAGCAGGACAACCAGGCCAGGACGATAGGGCCTGAAGTGACAGTGTCGTCGATTCCGTTGGTCACAGATGTGAGTGTCGAGAGGTTTTGATGTAGCCCTTTTTTGGGCAATTTCTATAGCTATACTCTGATTTGTAGAAGCATGTTTTAGCTTCTCTCTTATTGTATTTTTTGGACTTATATGCTTTGTGTGGATTGACTTCTCTTGCTTATATTTTGGTTGGGTTGGCATGTTTTATTGATATTGTTGTAGCCGGCGGAATAGGCGTCTTGTGGTATAAGTTAGCCTCTGTGATAATGCTACTGTAAGGCGGCTGATCCAGGCATAAGACCCCCCTTCGTGCCGTTTTTGGGATCCGGGAGGGGGGTCTTACAAATGGTATCAGTTTGTCACGATCCTTAACTAAAGAAGTCATTCAACAATGGTGCCACCCCGGTTTGATAAGTCAGTTTGGGGACAACCTGACTTAGCGGAAGCAGTGGTGTGCCCATATGTAATTCACGCTAAGTATGTCCAACTTTGACCCTAAGATTAGCCAACCTGACCATACATTTGTGTTTTATGTGTATATTCCAGCGCTCGTTGAGCAGATGGGAGGCACTCCTGTGCCCTCCATACCCACTCCCACTCAGTTCCAATAATCTGAGTTAGGGCAGACGCTCACTGCCATCCTCAATTCTTTTAGGGAGCAGAGCACCCGGTGCAACAACAGGCCCCGAGCTCCAACTGGCTGAGCACCTTTCAGGCTCTCTCCCCTCCCGCCTACCTTAGGACGGAGTCAGCCATACGTATAGAGGAATGGCGGTAAAGGAGTTGTTGGCTGGTATCCGTTGCCCGGCCAACATGGCAGTGACATTGGCAGTGTCCGTCTTGGACTTACATGTTAAGAGGTGGTGGAAGTCCCTTATGGGCTCTACCTTCCAAGGCCGGGTCTACACAGAGATAAGTTGGAGTGAATTCTCGGGTGTTTTCTTGGAGCACTGTATCCCTACATCGGCCCAAGATGAGCTTGAGCAGAGGTTCCTTCTACTAAAGCAGGGATCAAAGTTGGTTACGGAATACCAGCGGGAATTCCAGCATATCGCAAGGTTTGCGGATTCTTACGAGTTGGATGACAGAGGTTATGCCAAGCGCTTCTACAAAGGGCTGCGAGATCCCCTAAGGCAGTCCCTTTTGTTTATAGCGGATGGTAGCTTAGCGGAGATCATTGATATGGCGAAAAGATTGGAGGCGGACTAGTTGGGATGTAGTAAGAGGCCTGCGGATGACGTGATGGAAGCCGACCCAAGCAATAGAAGGAGGCAGGACTTCAGAGGAGGAAGAGGGTATCAAAGATTTGGAGTGTTGGGTATTGTATCCACGATTACCTAGATTTGAGGAAGCCCCTGTCAAGCTAAGATGAATTCACAATGTATTTGATGAAACATTTTAAGTTGTACTTGCAGTTCCTCCACGCTAAGTGCACACCAATGTCAGGGTGCAGTAGGTCAATATACACGGGTCTGCACGACGTAATCCCTCGTTGAGCAGATCAGTGTGTTGGCCTATGTGTACTCTCTCTATTGGAGTGCACTTACTTTCAAGTACAGGGTCGCTCATATGCAAGAGAAGACAAGGAGCACAGAGGATCAAGGAGCAACTCCTGGGGTGGAAGACGAAAAATCTTCCAAGGCAAATTCGACGAGAATCACCAAGTGATTCTCGCCGATTCGGCGAGAATCACTAGTGATTCTCGCCGAATCGACGAGAATCATTAGTGATTCTCGCCGACTCCTTCTGGCCATCTCAAAATGGTGCCAAGTAAGATTCGGCGAGAATCAATTGTAATTCCCGCCGAACCAGTGGCCAAGCAGCCCTTGTACTCAAAGTAAAATTCATTGAGAATCGATAAGTGATTCGACGAGAATCACAAACGATTCTCGACGAATCGTCGAGAATCACTTGGTGATTCTCGCCGATTCGTCGAGAATCGTATGCGATTCTCGCCGAATTTTCCTTGGCGTTTTCTCTGGAATTTCCTGAACCAGATTCTGCCTTTGGATCAGTTTGAACCGGATTTCGGGGTTATACCTGTGGGTCCCACAACGGTCAAATTTGTTGTATCTACAGGGTATAAATACATGGGTATTTTGAACAGTAAATCCACGGATAAGAGAGAAAGAAAACCGAGCCGCGACGTAACCCTAAATTCGCGAAATCGCTCCGCTCCGCCGCCGCCGCTCGCGTCAAGTGGTCGCCGCTGCTGATCGCTCTTCTTCCCGATCTCCGGTGACAGAAGCTTAGCAAAGCTTGAGTCTCACGCGTCTATCCGGAGATCTCTTGTCTCTCGATGTGTTGACCGGGAAAAACTCCCCCGTCCGAATCGATCGAGACGACTGATCCTAGAGTGACCGTTGGTAGACCTAGCTTGCTTCGCTACGAAGTTTAGATCTCCAAGTTCAGCAGCCGCTCTTCATCGTAGCCGCCGATCCCGAAGCTAGCCGCCGCTCGTGTGTCGCCGCCGGTTCCGGGGAGATCTTCTCCAAGAGAGACCGAGGTTGTAGACTCTTCATCGACTTCAAGAACACGTCGTCGAACGAAGAGGAACACCGTAGTCTCCAAAAGAAGTTTGTATCTCGTGTACATTCTATATTTTCTTTTGTTGTAAAGGAACTTTTGTTCCGTGTTGTAAGGGTTGGGTGCAACCCATTTTGTGGGAGTGTTGACTCTCACGTGTGGAAGGGCTCCTTCCGTTAGTGAAGGGATTGGATTTCAATCCCATTGGAGAAGTGACCGAGTCGTCCCTTGTTGGGGAGATAGGTCGAAGGGGGAAAGTGGATGTACCCAAGTCGGGGAACCACTATAAGTTTGCTGTGTATTCTGTGTGCTGTGCTTGTTGTTTTTATTGTGCAGGTACATCCGTAAATTCCGCAAAAGAACCACACGTCACCTATTCCCCCCCCCCCCATAGGTGCACATAGCTGACACTAGGTGGACTTTCAAGTGGTATCAGAGGGAGGTTACTCTTCAAAAAGGTTAACACCTTGAGTAGAATCCTGCCACCAGTGTCAGAAGCACGGATCTGGATTATGACGTATTGCCACTCAAACTCCCTGCATGCACAAAAGATTATTATCCCATCTGGAGGATGAGAGTGTTATTTCACCTGGATGCCATCGATCCACGAGCATCCCTCATCCTGGAAGAGGGTCCGTTTATCCCCATGAAGACCTCCGACTCTGGGATCCAAGTGCTCATGTGCATTGCTGAGATGTCAGAAATGGAACTCTCACTTTTTCAGCTGGACCAGAGGATTCGACAAATTATCATGGATGTCTGGTCTGGAGCCTCTCGCTCTAGATTGGAAAAATGTAAAACGGCTAAATCTCTGTGGATGATGATCTCAGAACTGATGGGGGGGGTCAGAGAAAGCTGAAATATGCTGCCAATCAGAGGATGAAGCGTATGTGGGGGTTCTCACTTCTGAAGATGAAGGCAAGGATCCCTCGGACTGCATTAGAGCTCCCGTGTCCGTGTCAGAGACTGACGAGACCAGTGAGGAAAGCAACTCTGACGAGGATGAAACTATGGTCACTGATTCTAATGACAATAACTCAGATGAGCAGGTAACATCTTCACCCTGCCCCATATCTTTTGACCTTTCTGAAGACAGAAACTGCTCTCCCCCAGAAAATACTGATTCCCTGAAGAGAGCCCTTCAGGAAAGCAATCTACTTGCTGAGGAGCAAGCTCGAGAGATTGCTCAACTGAAGATCGTGTTGTTTCTCCAATTGGCATCCAACAAGGTCAAGGACTATAAGATCTCAGCTCTAGAGAATAGTCTAGATAATGAGAAACGTATAGTATCTAACTTTTCCAAAGTTGATACTATAAAGAGAAAACAAGAAACCGGGTGGATCTCCCGGATTATCCAGGGATGGAGAAATGGGGAAACGGTGTTCCGACCTCCCACTCCAAGCGGGAAGACAACTCATCATGCCTTCAGGTATGACCACAGGAATAATCATGGTCACTGCAAGGGTGAATTGTCCCCATGTGGAAACGTCCATAGTGCAAGAGGCGTCATGGCCACCCATGAGGAAATACCTAAGGCTCATTCTGAGCCCTTTGTATTCACGGCCACTGCCACAACAAAGTGTGGATCTGCGTGTCCTAGTTCACAGAAGAATTATCTCCATTCGAGGACACGGGATAGGGAGAATAGAAGTCATGATGTCAGGCGTCATGGAGCCTCAGCAAGGAAGATGCCTGAAAGAATGGCGCCACCTTCTCGGCCTCATAACGCTCACATCATGCATTCGTTCCACCCTTCATCATGCCTCGATGGAAGAGGAATTTGTGCAACAAGAACATGCCCTATCCCTTTGATACCTAGGACCGTGACTACATCAGTCACTAGATCAGGTCGAAAACGGCGATACAACATTCACTCTTGTTGGTGCTGCGGCAAAGTGGGACACTTTGCCATTGACTGTTGGCACAACCTCTCTGTGCCCACAGCAAGGGCTTATCCACATTATAGGGACAGAGGCAGTCTTCCAGACAGGTTTTCTCAAGGAAGGCAGTTGCATGCTTATGCTAATAGAAACCTAGGACCCAATATGATTTGGGTTCCTAAGGTACAGTAATTCTGTCTTGCAGGGTAGTCTAGGTCCCCGTAAATACGATGGGATCTGGACAGTAGGTGGCTCAAGGCTAACTTGGAACAAGCGTCTGCAATAATAGATGTGCTACCTGTTGAGCATACTCACTTTAAGCTACTAATGTGTTCTACCTGTGGGACTAAGACGATGACTCTCAAAATCCCAGGTAATTTTGATCAGTTCAAAGACTTGTGTCATAATGGATCCTCATTCAAAATATATATACTTATATATATCATCATATACAGATCCTTCTTTGTATATCAGTGTATGTATGCACGTCTAAGGATTGGTTAACTCGATGTATGCAAACCTTTACACCTCAATAAAGGGTTAACGAAGACATGTCGTTGTAAATCTCGACAACATACAATTGACATTAAGAAGACTTTGCAAAAACCTCAGTAAAATTCAAATAGATTGACTTTAGAATATACTTGTATTTATCATTCTTTTTATTGACTTGACATCGGAAAATTTCTAAAATATTGCAAGCTTCTCAAATGTGAAAATCCCTAGTCAAGAGACCCCTCAATTTCGAATCAGATAAATAGTATCAGAAGCCGAATTAATCAAATCTCCTGAATCCCGCCGAATTTGACAAAGCCGAATCAGTCAAATACCGCAAGACCCTTCGCATTCTTGACAAATTTCGCCGAATCGTTTAAATCCCGCAAAACCCTTCACCTTCCTCACAACTCCCGCGTCACGCTGCAGCAAGTACCCCGACACCCTGGTGACCACAGTGGGAGCTTCGCCGATTCTTCCCGCAAGAACTCTCCCGACAACTCGCAGGAGCTTCGCCGATTCTCCGCAACCCGCAGGAGTTCTTCCGCCGATTCGCAGCAGCTCGTGAGGTCTCCTCCTAAGCTCTCGCTAGGGTCTCGCAAAGTTCTCTTCGAAAGGATCCCGACGACTCTCGCCGAAACCCGCAGCCCTCCGACGCTCTCGGAGAAGTGAGCGAATCGCTGCTGTGTTTCCCACAGGATACTCTTCCTTCCACCGAAGATCTTCCCGAAGCTCATCAACTCTCTTCCGTGTAAGCCCTTAGGTAACCTTCTCCTCACTCGCACTTGGACGCGCTCACTAGTGATGCTTTCTTTTTGAATGTTCACTAATGCTTAGAGTAGGGCTTCTCTCTAGATCTTCAATGGCTCCAAGGACTACTGCAGGCTTGATTTCTGGCTACGAGCTGGTTCGCACTGGATTCTCTCGTGCCTCGGACGAGTTTCGGAATATCATTCTCATGCTGGAAGAGGCCGGGCTAACCTTCATATTGGAGCACCCTTGCAAAGTCCTGGATAAAGAGGTGCTGGAGTTCTTCTCTACCGCAAGACTCCGAGATAGAGACTCCATCATCAAGAGCAAGGTGGCTGGGACAAAAGTAAAGATGTCTGCCAGTAAGCTAACTCGCTACCTGCAGCTCTCAAGTTCGGAGCAGGAAGATTATCTGGAGGACGAGGACAAAGCCAGAACCCTCTTGTTCTGCGGTCTTCCAAGAGGCACTCGATCAGTAAAGAGAAAAGAGATGAATGAAGAAGGGAAGCTCCTATCTGACGTCATAGGAAAAGTACTCATCTGCAAGATAGGCTCCCATGATCATATCTCCGGAGATATGTTCAAAATTCTCATAGTTGTGGTCTGCCGAAAGAGGTTCAACTGGGGGGAGTTGCTGTTCCAAAAGATCAAGGACACTCTGGGCACTCCAAGCTTCGGCCGCATCATTAGTCTATATCTCAACCAGCTCAACGGAGACAAATTCGACATGAGCAAAGGAGTTCCTCTCCATTACTTGAAAAAGATGGATGCTACTGTGTTTGATCGATGGGAGCGGCGCATCGGGCAGCCTGCTGTGGAAGAGCAAGAGGAAGTATCTCCAGCAGCCTCCCCCGGTGAAATTCCTGATACTGTGACTGCAGGAATCGAGGGGGAGACTCTACCCTCTCATATGGATATAATATCTGACATCGCCCAGGTTGCCAGGGATGCGGTGGCCGAAGTTCATGAAGAAAGTGAACCTGGGTTGGAGGATGAGGAGGTCTTGAATAGAAACACTCAAAGAACTGAAGCTGAAGCACTGGACACTGCTGATCAAGAAGTGGAAGAAGCTGCTGATATGGATGAATTTTTGGATGAGGACGGAGAGGACGATGAGAATGAGGACCATGAAGTGTTGGAGACTCCGGATCCCGTTGAACCTCCATCTGATAAGTCTGCACCAGTGGAGGGGGAGTTTGATAAACCTCAAGAGGCCGCCAACATTCCTTCTATAGAGGCTGTGATTGTATCCAGGTCTACCGATGCATCTGCTGCAGAGCACGAGCAAGGGCAAGAAGTACCTCAGACCATACCGTTGCGAGATGAGCTGGCCACTCACACCATCAATGTCATTCAAGGAATAGTGAACGAGCTTAAAGATTCTTTTGATACAGCTCAGAAAACACTGCTGAAAAAGATCAAGACTTCTGAAGATCTCATGCTTAAAAATATGGTAGAGATCAACCACAAACTGGATGTGATGGAGAAGAAATTCGAAGAAAAGTATAACGCGGCCGGCGAAGCTGTCACACTGTTAATGGCCGGCTTGAAAAAGAATACTGATACTCAGGCTGTTGTCAATCAGAACGCACACGTTGTAGCCAACAATATTCAGAAATTTGATGGTAATATGGTCACTTTAAATACAAATCAGCAGGCCCTAATCACTGAATTCAGCAAGACAACTAAGCATATTGATGATTCTCTGCACTCATATGCCAATTGCATAGCTGACGAAGCCAAAAAGGGGTAGAAGGAGTATATCGCTAAGCTGGCCGAGCTCCAAGAAAGCATGGATGCAAACTTTGCACAATCAAGCAAATACGTCTATGAGAGTTACTGGTGGATGCTACAACAGGCACTGGGCACGTTAGGCGTCGTCCTACCTGACCAACCTGCCGGTATTCAGGTTCCTGAGACTTCTAAGGCTGCTGAGGATGTAAGTACAAGTGCTGCAGAAATTTTCACTGATGAAGCTGATGCTAGGGCCATCTCCAAATCTAAGCTGAGGAGTATGTTTGACCAGGAGGCTTTAGCTAAAGCCAGGGGAAAGAGGAAAGTTCAGGAAGGGACATCCAAGGAGACACAGGCTGCAAAGAGAATTCGAATGAATGAGGAGGATGTACGAAATGAAAGGTGGAGTCCAGTTTCAAGGAACATCATCTTAGACACCTTCCGGCTGTACGAAAGAGGAGAGATCAATCGAAATGAAGCATATAGCCAGTAAGAATGGGAAACGCACAAAGCATTTGAAGCGAAACGCAACATCTTTTTCAGAAACAACAAGGATCCAGACAAAGTTGCTCCTCCTAGGTACTACCCGAAGCCCAAGGAATACATGGAAAGGCAAAGCAAAAAGTACTTGGCTCAAACTCTTAAGGGTGACGTAGCTAAGGACAAATAGTCATTATTTTATAGCTGGTCACTGTGTCTTAAGAACGTTTAATGATTATTACTGTCATATGAACAATTCTGAATTATATGTGAATATATTTCTCTTGGTATATATATATATTTTTGAATGTGTGAATGACTCAAGTCCTGTTCTGATTGCATATATTCCCGTGTGTTGCATATTTAATTTTTAAATGCTATAATTATTATTTGATAGGTGTTATTCATCTTAGCTAGTAGGGTTTTGGCTTCGTCAAATAGGGGGAGATTGTTGGGTATTGTATCCACGATTACCTAGATTTGAGGAAGCCCCCTGTCAAGCTAAGATGAATTCACAATGTATTTGATGAAACATTTTAAGTTGTACTTGCAGTTCCTCCACGCTAAGTGCACACCAATGTCAGGGTGCAGTAGGTCAATATACACGGGTCTGCACGACGTAATCCCTCGTTGAGCAGATCAGTGTGTTGGCCTATGTGTACTCTCTCTATTGGAGTGCACTTACTTTCAAGTACAGGGTCGCTCATATGCAAGAGAAGACAAGGAGCACAGAGGATCAAGGAGCAACTCCTGGGGTGGAAGACGAAAAATCTTCCAAGGCAAATTCGACGAGAATCACCAAGTGATTCTCGCCGACTCCTTCTGGCCATCTCAAAATGGTGCCAAGTAAGATTCGGCGAGAATCAATTGTAATTCCCGCCGAACCAGTGGCCAAGCAGCCCTTGTACTCAAAGTAAAATTCGTTGAGAATCGATAAGTGATTCGACGAGAATCACAAACGATTCTCGACGAATCGTCGAGAATCACTTGGTGATTCTCGCCGATTCGTCGAGAATCGTATGCGATTCTCGCCGAATTTTCCTTGGCATTTTCTCTGGAATTTCCTGAACCAGATTCTGCCTTTGGATCAGTTTGAACCGGATTTCGGGGTTATACCTGTGGGTCCCACAACGGTCAAATTTGTTGTATCTACAGGGTATAAATACATGGGTATTTTGAACAGTAAATCCACGGATAAGAGAGAAAGAAAACCGAGCCACGACGTAACCCTAAATTCGCGAAATTGCTCCGCTCCGCCGCCGCCGCTCGCGTCAAGTGGTCGCCGCTGCTGATCGCTCTTCTTCCCGATCTCCGCTGACAGAAGCTTAGCAAAGCTTGAGTCTCACGCGTCTATCCGGAGATCTCTTGTCTCTCGATGTGTTGACCGGGAAAAACTCCCCCGTCCGAATCGATCGAGACGACTGATCCTAGAGTGACCGTTGGTAGACCTAGCTTGCTTCACTACGAAGTTTAGATCTCCAAGTTCAGCAGCCGCTCTTCATCGTAGCCGCCGATCCCGAAGCTAGCCGCCGCTCGTGTGCCGCCGCCGGTTCCGGGGAGATCTTCTCCAAGAGAGACCGAGGTTGTAGACTCTTCATCGACTTCAAGAACACGTCGTCGAACGAAGAGGAACACCGTAGTCTCCAAAAGAAGTTTGTATCTCGTGTACATTCTATATTTTCTTTTGTTGTAAAGGAACTTTTGTTCCGTGTTGTAAGGGTTGGGTGCAACCCGTTTTGTGGGAGTGTTGACTCTCACGTGTGGAAGGGCTCCTTCCGTTAGTGAAGGGATTGGATTTCAATCCCGTTGGAGAAGTGACCGAGTCGTCCCTTGTTGGGGAGATAGGTCGAAGGGGGAAAGTGGATGTACCCAAGTCGGGGAACCACTATAAATTTGCTGTGTATTCTGTGTGCTGTGCTTGTTGTTTTTATTGTGCAGGTACATCCGTAAATTCCGCAAAAGAACCACACGTCACCTATTCCCCCCCCCCATAGGTGCACATAGCTGACACTAGGTGGACTTTCATGGAGTGCGTGTCCACCGAAACTATAGGGTGGAGCATCCTGTTCTGCAGCCGCCTGCGTTGCCTCCACCACCACAGCCTCAGCAATTTCAACAACCTGAAGGGCGTCGTGGGCTGGTGTGCTTCTAATTCAACCAGCCATGTCACATCCAAGATTTCTGCCTGCAGTTATTTGGGAACATCCCTCCCGCTCTTACTCCAGCAGCTCCTCGAGGGCGTTGTCACATACGTGGTCGGGGACGAGGACCGCGAGGAGGTGACCCCGGCCCTGCTAGGGATCAGGTGTACGTGCTTGACATGGCGCAGGAACGGAATCCCCAAGATGTGATTCCAGGTATGATTTAGTTAATTAACAAATTTTCATGGCGTATCGATTGGAATTACCGCCCGAGCTGGAGAACCTCCATGATGTGTTCCATGTGTCGTCGCTTCGAAAGGCGCTATTGCGGTCCGATCAATATACCCCCTTTACTGATGGTGTTGTGGAGTCCGATAGGTCTGTGCGACTAGAGCCGGTGCGGATTGTAGATAACGAAACGAGAATATTGTGCTGTAAAAGTGTTCCCTTGGTGAAGGTGTTATGGTCTAATCATGGGAAGGAGGAGTACACATGGGATCCAATGGATTTTATGCAACAACGCTACCCGGAGTTGTTTGCTCAAGGAAATTTTATTTAAAAGCATATTGTATTTTTTGTTATGCTTTTCTCCCCATAGCCTAAGCCTTATTTCGGGGATGAAATCTTTTATTTTGTTTATAGGATTTGTAACATCCCGAATCGCACTAGGCCCCTCGTGTGTGTTTTTGAGTTAGGAGAGCTGAATAGGGTTCATGGGGAGTGCTGACAACAGGGCAGCACATGTGAAAAGGAGGAGAAATCAGTCAAGCAGAGGACACGGGTAGAGACACGGGCGTGTCGCTACCCGTGGGGGAGTGGCCGACTCTCGAGTCGATGACTCGAGTATGTCCAGAGAAGGACACGGGAAGTGACACGGGCGTGTCACTACCCGTGTGAAGTGACACGAGTAGAGACACTGGACTATCCCAACCCGTGTGCGTGTGCGTCAAGTTGAACTCAACGAGGCGTATCGAGATCGACAAGGTGTGTTGACATCGTATGACACTGGTAGTGACACGGGCGTGTCCCTACCCGTGTGTGTCGAGTTACACTCGACAGGGCGTGTCGATACTGACGAGGTGTGTCGACATCATATGACACAGGTAGCGACACAGGCGTGTCCTACCCGTGTGTATCGAGTTACACTCTACACAGCGTGTCGAGATTGACGAACTACGTGTCGAGATCGACGAATTGTATGACATGGGTAGCAACACGGGCATGTCCCTACCCGTGTGCCATTATGACGAGTTAAGTTCGTCGAAATGTATCCAGAGAAGGACCCGGTCAGGGAACACGGCCGTGTCATGTGGACACGAGTCGGGACACGGGCGTGTCCCTACCCGTGTCAAGTATTGAACCGACACGGAAACTATCGTTGCCATTTCGCCCAAGCAGGACACGGGTAAGGACACGGGCGTGTCCCTACCCGTGTAACCTTTCATATATAAAGGGAAGAGAAAACCCTAGCCGTTTTCATGCTCACTTAATCCATATTTTCTGAGAGAAACTCCTGTTGACAGAAGGAAGTTGCTGGATCTAGTTGTAGAAGAGAAGATATGTCGTCGCCATGAGGGAGAAGATGCCGCCAAGAAGAGTTACACGATCCATGGCCGGAAATAGTGGAAATGCCGGAAATGAGGTGAGTTTCCTACCCTCTCCCTTGGTGCTAGATGTGTAGATATATAGGCGAGATGTCGACTCGGTGGAGTCTTGACATGTGAGAAGATGTTTTTTCTCTAGGATGAGGCCGATCTAGGGCTTGTTCCCTTGGTTAGTGGTGTCTTCAACCTATCTGATCTTCTATGTGGAGATGGGGGATGGTTTCGTGAAGAGTAAAGGCCTCATGAGGGTGAATAAGGGAGGAGGAAATTTCTGGAGGAGATTTGAGAGGATCGACTTGAGGAGGAAGATGAACCGATGTTGTTCGTTCCGCCTCAAGATGCGTGTTGAATCTGTATTCTGGGCACAGTGATCGTTTAGGCCATTTTCATGAAGGATATGGCCAGATCTGGGCTTTCGACTAAACATGAACATTGACGCCCTTGCAAATACCTTTCCAACGAGTTGCTGCACGACTTCAGGCGACATAAGTAGCCACGGGAAAGTCTGAACAAAAATGGTGTTCAATAAATCCTGCATGCAGAAATTGTGTTCTGTACGCAGCGGACCTCAAGGCTAGTTTCTAATAGGAGACATTCAAATATGGGTTGAGGTCTGAATACGAAGGTTGTACCCCTTGGAAAGATCTTTCCATCGAGGGGTTACATGTCTTCACCGGATTATTGTAGCTTCGGGAATCGTCGGTCGAAGTTGTTGCCCAGATTTACTCTGCACCTAAATTCTAGGCTTATATAATATGGATTTGGATTCGGTGGAATTAATATTGCAAGTTACTTGTCTTGGATGAACTCTTTTATGTTTAATCATTTTAGTTGCATGATTGATGAAGTTTATTAATTAGATTTCATATAATCCAATTGTGAAGCAAGCTTACTTAAACGAATTGACTTGATAGAAATTGATAGATGGTTATTTATGCGCATCATGTTTATAATATGTTGTTATCCTTTGGAAAGATTGAAGGATCTTTATACGCGCATCATGTTTATAATATGTTGTTACTTTTGGAAAGATTGATAGATATTTATATGCGCATCATGTTTATATTATGTTGTCATCATTTGGAAAGTCATGTAGAAGAATAAATTATGGCCATGAGTATGTTTTATTAATGAAATGAGTTTAGTAGTCCAATACTTAGAGCGTCGTCTCCCTACGGCTAGTATTGTGAGAGGATCTAAGTGCGGTGTTGACCGTCACTTGTTTGGTTTGTGTTGAGATAAGGTATGGATGGATGGTTGGGCTGTGTCCTCGTGCTTACTTCTGAGGCCCATTCCATGTTATGGCGATGAGGCATTTGCATGCGGTGTGAGTCGACACGTGGTGTCGTAATCCTGGGTTAAGGATAGTGTGGCAGGTCTACGGGCTCGCCGATTGTCACACCGGCGAGAGTTGACAGTTAGGCTTTGGGCAGTTAGGTTGTGTCCTCAGTGTTCACGTCCCGGGGCCCCTTCCATGCCAAGTGAACGGTTGGGCTGTGTCCTCGTGCTTACTTCCGAGGCCCCTTCCGGGTCACACAAGGCCAGTTCGGGCTGTGTTCTTGGTGCACATCTACCCAAGACCCTGCTGGGCCATAGTACGCATGGGCTCTGCTGTTGTGTTCTTAGCATTGAGGCGTACGGAGGCCAAGTTTAAGTAGTGTGGATACCCGCTAGTAGTAGAAGTGCCCATTCTACTGTCACCGCCTGGCCACGGCGGCAGATGCTTGAGAGGTTAGCTACCTACTCGAAAAGTGGGAACTACAGTCTGTGTCGACATAGCAGTTGCATGTGTGTGAGCATGGGTGAGTCATTGCATAGCATACATAGCATTTCATAACATTGCACAACAAGATCCTCATCGTATAAGTTTGTATGGGCACTCTTATACGATGAGTTACCTTTATGTAACCTGATCCTTAACTTATAAGTTTGTATGGGCATTCTTATAAGTTAAGTTACTTTCCTACTGTTACTTATACATGTTAGTTTGCTATAGCTCTTAAATGTCTACTAGATCATATTATTGTTACTCTTACACTATTGCCATGTGCTTGTACTTCTTTTACTTGCACATATATATTACCCTTGTTCCCTCTCTCCGCCTGGTGCCGAGGAGTCGCTGGGGGAGCGGTTGTGAATCCACAAAGTCATTTTGACTAACGGTTGCTACGTCTTATTTTTTTAGGAGGTCACGCCACAGGTAGGGCAACCGCAGACTACGCAGTAGGACAGCCAGGCCAGGACGATAAGTCCTGAAGTGACGGTGTCGTCAATACCGTCGGTCACAGATGTGAGTGTAGAGAGGTTTTGATGTAGCCCTTTTTTGGGCAATTTCTATAGCTGTACTCTGATTTGTAGAAGCATGTTTTAGCTTCTCTCTTATTGTACTATTTGGACTTATATGTTTAGTGTGGATTGACTTCTCTTGCTTATATTTTGGTTGGGTTGGCATGTTTTATTGATATTGTTGCAGCCGGCGGAATAGGCGTCTTATGGTACAGGTTAGCCCGTGTGCTAATGCTACCGCAAGGCGGCTGATCCGGGCATAAGACCCCCCTTCGTGCCGTGTTTTGGGATGCAGGAGGAAGGGTCTTACATGCTGAGCACACATTTTCGCGACTGGCTCACTTGAAACACGTCGTGCACACTAGGTAAATTTGCTGGCAAACGCAGCATGTAAGATGATACACCAATAGGTTCAACAACTTTGAAAGGTCCCACATACCTCGGTTACAACTTATGATTCTTACCAAACCTTTTAACTACAAACATCGGGGAAATATTGAGAAACACCAAGCCCCCTATAGCAAACTCCAAATTAGACCTATGTCGATTGGCATTCTTCTCATATCATTCCTGCGATATCTGAAGCTTGTCACCAAGTCTGCATGATCGGCCTTTACTTGCTTGCACGTAAAATATTCTGAAACAAACTTTGTTATATCACCTTTCATTCTGAACCACCAGGCGATCTACTTCAAATCTTGGTACATCTTAGTTAAACCTGGGTGGTAGGAAACACTGGAACCATGATCCTCACTGCACAACTTAACTCGAATATATTCAACATTAGGGATGCAAAATCTACTACGGTACATCAAGGTACCCACATCATCGATCGAAAAATCTGGCAACTCTCCTTTCTCAGTTGAAAGTCCACCTAGTGTCAGCTATGTGCACCTATGGGGGGGGAATAGGTGACGAGTAGCGCTTTTGCAGAATTTACGAATGTACCTGCACAATAAAAATAAAAAGCACAGCACACAGAATACACAGGCAATTTATAGTGGTTCCCCGACTTGGGTACATCCACTTTCCCCCTTCGACCTATCTCCCAACAAGGGATGACTCGGTCTCTTCTCCAACAGGATTGAAATCCAATCCCTGCACTATCGGAAGGAACCCTTCCACACGTGAGAGTCAACACTCCCACAAAACGGGTTGCACCCAACCCTTACAACACGGAACAATCGTTCCTTTACAACAAAAGTAAATATAGAATGTACACGAGATACAAACTTCGTTTGGAGACTACGGTGTTCCTCTTCGTTCGACGACGTGTTCGTGAAGTCAACGAAGAGTCTACAACCTTGGTCTCTCTTGTAGAGGATCTCCCTGGAACCGGCGGCGGCAACACGAGCGGCGGCTAGCTTCGGGATCGGCGGCTATGATGATGAGCGGCTGCTGAACTTGGAGATCCAAACTTCGTAGCGAAGCTAGCTTGGTCTTCCAACGGTCACACGAGGATCGGTCGTCTCGATCGATTCGGACGGGGAAGTTTTTCCCGATCAACAAATCGAGAGACAAGAGATCTCTGGATAGATACGTGAGACTCAAAGCTTTGCTAAGCTTCTGTCGCCGGAGATCGAGAAGAAAAGCGATCAGCAGCGGCGACGGACTAGCGCGAGCGGCGACGGATGCGGCGGAGCTATTTCGCGATTTTAGGGTTTGCTCTGCTCGGCTTCTTTCTGTCTAGGTATTCCGTTCAAAATACCCGTATATAAATACTGTAGATGCTTTCCAAAATGACCGTTGTGGGACCCACAAGCTGAATCCCTAAGTCCCGGTCCAGAATCTTAACAGCGGCAGAATCCGGTTCAGGAAGTTCCAGAAAAACGCCCAAGTCAAAATCGATGAGAATCGAAAGTGATTCTCGCCGAGTTGCCGGGAATCAAAGGTGATTCTCGACGATTCGGCGAGAATCAAAGATGATTCTCGTCGAATTTGCCTTGGTTGCACGCACTGCTTTAGGCCAGGTCGAGACGGTGAGAATCAACCAGTGATTCTCGACGATTCGACGAGAATCACTAGTGATTCTCGCCGAATCGGCGAGAATCACTTGGTGATTCTCGTCGATTCTTACTTAGAAGCAGAGGTGCTTGCTTAGAAGTGGCTGGGTCGAGTTCGGCGATAATCAACTTCTGATTCTCGACGAATCGGCGAGAATCACAAGTGATTCTCGTCGATTTAAACTTAGACGAATTTTCGTCTTTCCACCAATGAGGTGCTCCTTGACCCATCCTTGCTCCTTGTCTGCTCCTGCATATTTACAGCCCTGTGCTTGAAAATAAGTGCACTCCAATAGAGAGAATACACGTAGGCCAACACACTGATCTGCTCAACGAGGGATTACGTCATGCAGACCCGTGTATATTGACCAACTGCACCCTGACATTGGTGTGCACTTAGCGTGGAAAAACTGCAAGCACAACTAGAAAGATTTTATCAAATACATAGTCTATTGACCTTAGCTTGTCCAGGGGCTTCTTCAAATCAGGTACATTGTGGATACAATACCCAACAATCTCCCCCTATTTGAAGAAGCCTAAACCCTACAAGCTAAGGTGAATAGAGCAAATGGGAATGAAAACCATAAACTTAAAATTGAGTTGAGTGAGTTATCCCTTACCAATACCAATTTCTTGGGAGCAAGCTTGGAGCCACCTTAGCCTTAGCTGAGAGGGTAATCTCCCCCTTTTCAGCTTCTGCAAATCGGGGTCTGTAGCGTTTGGCCCTTTGCTCCCCCTCAGTTCTTGCATCTGTACTCACGCTGGAGTTCCTTGCTCCCCCTCAGATCATGCATGAGCCTGGAGCTTTTGTAGTCTTCATTCCTCATAATTGAGCATCCCCAATTCAGTCTTGTAAAGATTGAACTTGGTCTCGTCTAAGGGCTTTGTGAATATATCAGCAATCTGCTTGTCCGTGGGGACATAACAGAGAGAGATGTCCTTGTTTTCCACGTGCTCCCGAATGAAGTGGTAGCGCACTTCAATATGCTTCGTTCTGTTGTGCGATACAGGATTGTTGGCAATGGCAATTGCACTGGAGGAGTCGCAGTACATGGGTACTTCCTTGAACTGAAGGTCGTAGTCGGCTAACTGGTTTCTGATCCATAGAAGTTGTGCGCAACAGCTTCCTGCCGAGATGTACTCTGACTCTGCTGTGGAGGTTGCAACACAATTCTGTTTCTTGCTGTTCCATGAGATAAGCCTCCTGCCGAGGAATTGACACGTCCCGGAGGTGCTTTTCCTGTCATCCCTGCTCCCTGCAAAATCAGCATCTGAAAAGCCTATTAGCTCGACATCATTGTTTCTCGGGTACCACAAGCCAAGATTAGGAGTACCTTTAAGGAATCTTAGAATTCGCTTTGCAGCGACATAGTGAGATTCTTAGTGTTCACCTGATATCGGGCACAGACACATGTGGAGAACATAATATCCGGTCTACTGGCAATAAGGTAGAGCAGGGATCCAATGATGCTTCTGTATTTGGTTTCATCGAAAGGTTTACCTTTCTCATCCTTATCCAGAGACAAGGTGGATCCCATTGGAGTCCTCATAGAGGTTGCACTCTCCATTCCGAATTTCTTAAGGAGTTCATTTGTGAACTTCGTCTGAGAGATGAAGATTCCATCCTCAGACTGTTTCACTTGAAGTCCTAAGAAATACTTGAGCTCTCCCATACTGCTCATTTCAAACTTTCCTTGCATAAGTTTAGAAAACTTTTTGCAAAGATTGTTGTCCGTTGAGCCGAATATTATGTCATCGACATAGATTTGCACCAGCAAAATCTTGCCTTTGACTTCCCTGAGAAACAATGTTTTATCTATTTTACCTCTGGAGAACTTGTTCTCAAGAAGAAAACTAGATAAAGTCTCATACCAAGCTCGTGGAGCTTGTTTCAACCCATATAATGCTTTATTAAGAAAGTAAACATGGTTGGGAAAAGTAGGATCGACAAAACCTGGGGGTTGAGCGACGTATACTTCCTCTTTCAGATCTCCGTTTAGGAATGCCGATTTCACATCCATTTGATAGACTGTGAATCCTTTGACTGCAGCATACGCCAGGAACAACCTAATTGCCTCGAGCCTTGCTACTGGTGCAAAGGTCTGATCGAAATCAATCCCTTCCTCCTGTCGGTAACCTTGAGCCACCAGCCTGGCTTTGTTCTTTACGATGACACCATGTTCATCCAGCTTGTTTCTGAAGATCCACTTTGTGCCGATCACATTCTGCTTGTATGGTCTGGGAACCAGCGTCCAAACTTTGCACCGTTCGAATTGATGTAGTTCCTCTTGCATGGCCAGAATCCATGTCGCATCCTTGTTTGCCTCGTCGAACTTCTTTGGCTCTACCTGTGACAGGAAGCTAAGATGCAATACTTCGTTAGTTGTACCTCTTCGAGTTCTGACGCCGACACGAGGATCTCCGATGATCTGTTCTCTAGGATGATCCCTCACGTGACGGAGCTCTAGAAGTCTGGCGTCCGGTGCTTCAACAGTTTCAGATGACGTGGAGGTGGAAACTTTGACGTACTGAGGAGCGTCATCTTTAGCGGTCTCATCCAGACTCAGCTGTTCAAGTCGAGCACCTACATCTTCAAGAATAGTACTGGAAGAGTTGCTGTTAAGCAAACTTCCTTCATCAAATACAACATTTATTGATTCTTCTACCACTAGGGTTTTCTTATTGAAGACCCTATATGCCCGACTATGGGAACTATAGCCCATGAATATGCCTTCGAAGCATTTTTCACCGAATTTAGTATGCGGGTACTTCCCATTATTCAGTACATAGCATCTGCAACCAAAAATCCTTAAGTAGGACATGGTTGGTTTCCTGCCTTTCAATAGTTCGTAAGGCGTCTTACGATGATGCTTGTTGATCAATGCTCGGTTTTGTACATGACAAGCTGTATTGACAGCCTCTGCCCAGAAGTATTCCGGGAGAGAAGCGTCTTTCAACATTGTCGTGCAGGCTTCAATGAGAGTTCTATTTCTCCTCTCCACAACTCCATTTTGCTGAGGAGTGCGCGGGGAGGAAAACTCATGAAAGATACCTTGTTCTTCACAAAATTCTGTCATAGCACCAGATTTGAATTCTGTTCCATGGTCACTTCTGATTTTGACCACGGAGCAGTTAAATTCGTTCTGAACCTGCTTGACAAAATTAGTGAAGATGTCAAACGTATCTGACTTTCGTTTCAAAAAGAACACCCATGTAAAACGAGAATGATCATCAACTATCACTAGCGTATAGGACTTGCCTCCCAAGCTATGAACTTGCATTGGACCAAACAAGTCCATATGTAAAAGGTAAAGACATCGGGAAGAGTCTTTGTCTGCGATGCTCTTAAAGGTAGCCCGAGTCTGTTTGCCCATCTGGCATGCAGGACAGGGGCTATCTTTGATGCACTTGATACTGGGAGCATCCCTTACCAAGTTCTTAGAAAACAGCATACTAATTGTCTTGAAATTAATATGTGCCAATCTTTTGTGCCATTGTTCACAAAGAGATGCACTGCCTGTTGTCACAAGGCATACGGGGGTAGATGAATCTAAACTGAGAAAATCTAAACAGAAGATATTTCTGCTCCTAATGCCTGATAATACGGTTTCAGAAGAGGTACGTGAAATTATCAAACATTTATCCTTGCAGAACTTAAAGTCATAACCTTTATCACATAACTGACTTACACTGATCAGGTTATGGTTTAACCCTTCAACATAAGCCACGTCGGTGATA
The DNA here is from genome assembly GCA_039583875.1 of Platanthera guangdongensis. Taxonomy (NCBI): domain Eukaryota; kingdom Viridiplantae; phylum Streptophyta; class Magnoliopsida; order Asparagales; family Orchidaceae; genus Platanthera; species Platanthera guangdongensis. The sequence goes on from CM077163.1 coordinate 108,928,029, forward strand.
GAGATTATACCGTTGGAAATCATACCGTAACCTCTGGTGACTCCTCGATCTGACCCTCCAAAGATGACTTTGGGTCCATTCTCGACTGGAGTGTAATCACGCAGCAGGCTTCTTGTCCCAGTCATATGCCGGGAGCATCCACTGTCCAAATACCAGATCGGCGTTTTGGTGGCCTTTGGACATTCCTGCAAAACAAAATTAATTTGCCTTAGGAACCCAATCGAACTTGGGTCCTAGATTCCTGGTTAGCACACTCCCCCTCGGTTGGTTAACCCTACGAGTGGTCGGCCTCGCATTGCTAATATGGGGAGTCTCGTAATGCCTAGGATTAAACCAACAATCCACGGCAAAGTGACCAACTTTGCCACAGCACCAACAGTCGAATCTGTTGTACCTCTTCCTAGGCTCCTGCCTTACCCTGGGAACGGTGGGTACAGCTGGGGCCTTGGATCTGGAGGAGGAGCCCTCATGGTGACAGCAGTCACATGACTTCGTCACCTTCTGTATAACAGCCTTGGCTTTTGGTGCCTGCTTTCCATTAAGGCCGCTAGAGAACGGACCATAATTTCCTATGTGGATTTCCTCATAAGGTGCCTTGAAGGCACTCTCACCGAAGTTCCGGGGAAAGTTCCAACCGTCATACCGGCTCTTTGGCTTTGCAACCGAGGGCCGGAAATGATGCCCAAATGTTGACTCAAAGTCATGTTGGTTGCAAGGAAAGCCAGGCTTTCTGAACGCAACAGGACTAAGAGGAGCCTTACCCTTTTCATCAGCAGAGGCCTTCTTGGCGGCCTTATTCTTCCTCTGGTTCTTGTTTCTCCTAGATGAAGAACCAGATACCCCTATATGCCCCAAGCCAGCTCCTTTGGCCTGAGCAGAGAAGGTATCAACGACTGGAAGAACTGTTTTTGGCATGGAGAATCTCTTGACGATCTTCCTTTCTGCCGCAAGTAGTTCTTCCAACTTGTCGACTTCCTCCTGCTTTAGATCAAGGAGCTTCAAAGACTCTGAATGCTTTGAAGTCAGGTCAAGGTGTTCCTGTCGGAGAGAAATCAAGCTAGTGACCTCTTCCCTTAGGGATACACACTCACCCTTAAGGAATTTTACTTCCTTCTTCTCAGCCTTCAGTCTCTTACGGCACTCATCGAAAGTGTTGAGCAGAAGCTCATACTTCTCGAGGAGCTCAGCTTCACGGGCCAAAGGGCCATCCTCAGGTTCATCATCCTGAGACTCAGGATCAGAGTCAGAGTCGGAGAGAGGGGTGTGAGCTTTTACCTTCCCAGTAAATGGGGGGCATTCTTCTTCTGACATTATTTGCTTTGGATGCAATAAGCCAGGACACGTCGTGGCCGACTGCTATCAAAGCAAAAGAGAAAAGGGGAAAGGAGAGGAGCTCAAATCCTCCAGAGATAAGAAGAAGGAGCGGAGCTACATCGCCAAACGGCCAAAGACACTGAGTGAGTCTGACTCCTCAGACTCAAGAAATAGCTCCTCACACTCAAGTGATGATACCACTTGAAAGTCCACCTAGTGTCAGCTATGTGCACCTATGGGGGGGGGGGAATAGGTGACGAGTAGCGCTTTTGCGGAATTTACGAATGTACCTGCACAATAAAAATAAAAAGCACAGCACACAGAATACACAGGCAATTTATAGTGGTTCCCTGACTTGGGTACATCCACTTTCCCCCTTCGACCTATCTCCCAACAAGGGACGACTCGGTCTCTTCTCCAACAGGATTGAAATCCAATCCCTACACTATCGGAAGGAACCCTTCCACACGTGAGAGTCAACACTCCCACAAAACGGGTTGCACCCAACCCTTACAACACGGAACAATCGTTCCTTTACAACAAATGTAAATATAGAATGTACACGAGATACAAACTTAGTTTGGAGACTACGGTGTTCCTCTTCGTTCGACGACGTGTTCGTGAAGTCAACGAAGAGTCTACAACCTTGGTCTCTCTTGGAGAGGATCTCCCCGGAACCGGCGGCGGCAACACGAGCGGCGGCTAGCTTCGGGATCGGCGGCTATGATGATGAGCGGCTGCTGAACTTGGAGATCCAAACTTCGTAGCGAAGCTAGCTTGGTCTTCCAACGGTCACACGAGGATCGGTCGTCTCGATCGATTCGGACGGGGAAGTTTTTCCCGATCAACAAATCGAGAGACAAGAGATCTCTGGATAGACACGTGAGACTCAAAGCTTTGCTAAGCTTCTGTCGCCGGAGATCGGGAAGAAAAGCGATCAGCAGCGGCGACGGACTAGCGCGAGCGGCGACGGATGCGGCGGAGCTATTTCGCGATTTTAGGGTTTGCTCTGCTCGGCTTCTTTCTGTCTAGGTATTCCGTTCAAAATACCCGTATATAAATACTGTAGATGCTTTCCAAAATGACCGTTGTGGGACCCACAAGCTGAATCCCTAAGTCCCGGTACAGAATCTTAACAGCGGCAGAATCCGGTTCAGGAAGTTCCAGAAAAACGCCCAAGTCAAAATCGGTGAGAATCGAAAGTGATTCTCGCCGAGTCGCCGGGAATCAAAGGTGATTCTCGACGATTCGGCGAGAATCAAAGATGATTCTCGTCGAATTTGCCTTGGTTGCACGCACTGCTTTAGGCCAGGTCGAGACGGCGAGAATCAACCAGTGATTCTCGACGATTCGACGAGAATCACTAGTGATTCTCGCCGAATCGGCGAGAATCACTTGGTGATTCTCGTCGATTCTTACTTAGAAGCAGAGGTGCTTGCTTAGAAGTGGCTGGGTCGAGTTCGGCGAGAATCAACTTCTGATTCTCGACGAATCGGCGAGAATCACAAGTGATTCTCGCCGAATCGGCGAGAATCACTTGGTGATTCTCGTCAATTTAAACTTAGACGAATTTTCGTCTTTCCACCTATGAGGTGCTCCTTGACCCATCCTTGCTCCTTGTCTGCTCCTGCATATTTACAGCCCTGTGCTTGAAAATAAGTGCACTCCAATAGAGAGAATACACGTAGGCCAACACACTGATCTGCTCAACGAGGGATTACGTCGTGCAGACCCGTGTATATTGACCGACTGCACCCTGACATTGGTGTGCACTTAGCGTGGAAAAACTGCAAGCACAACTAGAAAGATTTTATCAAATACATAGTCTATTGACCTTAGCTTGTCCAGGGGCTTCTTCAAATCAGGTACATTGTGGATACAATACCCAACATCAGTTCTCTTGTAAAGGTGCAACAACTCAGGGTCTTCCATCTACTGCAATCTTTTGAGTGCAATCCATGAAGTCTCAACTACCTCCAAACTACTGGACGAGTTATAACTTCCAATAGAAATATTCATCAAGAGAAATTCTTCTGCCTGTGAATCCACAAAAAGATTAAAAATTTTCCCCTTTTTTTACTCAGAGCGTCGGCTACCACATTAACTTTGCTGGGATGGTACTAAATCTCAACATCATAATCAGCGACATACTCTAACCATCTTCACTGGCGCAGATTCAACTCCTTTTGGGTGAAAACATACTTTAAACTTTTATGATCGGTATAAATCTTACATAATGCGCCATATAGCAAGTGTCTCCACAACTTTAGGGCATAAATCACTGTTGCGAACTCTAGATCATGCATAGGGTAGTTCTTTTCATGTACGTTTAGCTGCCTCGACCCATACGCAATTACCTTGCCTTCTTGCATCAACACGCATCCAAGTCCAACATGCGATGCATCTACATATACGGCATATTCTATCCCTTTAGTAGGCAGAGACAAGACTGGAGCAGGGCACAATCTCTTCCTCGCACTTATTGCACTTATTCTAGATCATGCGTAGGGTTGTTCTTTTCATGTACCTTTAGCTGCGTCGACCTATACGTAATTCCAGAAAGGCTTCCTCGCACTTATCAATCCAGATAAAAGCTGAGTTCTTCTGCGTCAGTTTAGTCAAAGGCGCATATAACGTAGAGAAACTCTCTACAAACCTTCTATAATAGCCAACCAACCCTAGGAAGCTCCTTATCTCCTTGGGGGTGGTGGGCCTATTCCAATCCATAACAGCAGTTATCTTCTCAGGGTCAACTGAAATTCCATCTTTATTTACCACATGACCCAAGAAAGAAACCTGAGGCAATGAAAACTCACATTTACTTAGCTTGGCATACAACTTATGCTCCCTCAAGGTAGGCAAAACTAAACGGAAGTGTTGGGCTTGCTCAACAGCACTGCAGGAATATAACAAAATGTCATCTATAAACACGACCACGAAATGATCCAGAAAATCCTTGAACACGCAGTTCATCATATCCATAAAGACAGAGGGAGCATTGGTCATACCAAAGGACATTACCAAAAACTCAAAATGCTCATGCCGCAAACAGAAAGCAGTCCGTGGAATATCTGCCTCATGAATCCTCAACTGGTGGTAGCCTGAATGAAGATCGATCTTTAAAAACACAGAGCTACCAAGCAACTGATCAAATAGGTCATCAATCCTAGGCAGAGGATATTTATTCTTAATAGTGACTTTATTCAGCTCTCTATAGTCAATACACAGCCTCATTGATCCATACTTTTTCTTTACAAACAAGACGGGAGCACCCCAAGTCGATGAACTCGGCCTAATAAAACCATTCAGGAGCAACTCATCCAACTGAGTACGCAACTCCTCCAACTCACGTGGGGTCATCTGGTACGGTGCTTTAGTAATAGGATGGGTACTTGGCTCCAGATCTATGACAAACTCCACGTCCCTCTCAGGTGGAAGACCATGAAGATTAGCTGGAAAAACATCCGAAAACTCACGCACCACCGGAATCTCCTATACACGCGGCAAGCTAACAATAGTTTCCAAAGCTGAAATCAAACAAGCAAAATACCAGGAATTTGCCAGCTTCTGAGCACGTACCGCAGATATAATCGAAGAAACTTGGTGCGGTAAACCATAGACACTCTCGGGTTGACCGTTGTCCATCTTGAATTTCAAGCGCTTAACCTTACATTGGATAACCGCATCATATTTGGACAACCAGTCCATGACCAAGATCACATCAAAATCCTCCAGGTCTATCACCTTCAAGTCAGTAACTTCTAGAAAATCGCTTAACAAAATCGGACAACTCTGAATACCCTGTTCCGACACCACCAAATCACCGGAAGAAATGTAACGCCCCAGATTTGTCGTTGCGTGATTTCATACGCTTGCTGGGCATTATGCTGGCTCTGACCGTTGTTCGAGCATGGTTTTCTCGCGGGCTTTCGAGTCGTTGTTTTGGTAGTCTAGTTGCACGATTCCCCAGCAAGCCGGAGTCCAATTTTGGGACTCGGTGAGGCCTCTTAGGGAACGCTTGCACTTTTTCGAGCCCAGGTAATGTTGCTCAAAACGGGTTGATTGTATAGAAAAAAGGGGTAAAAAGTCCTTAAGGAAAAAATGGTCTAGGACGAGAAAGAAACACTTTCCAAAACCAACAAGAAACTTGACTTGAAATGCATCGCTGACTTGATCGAGAGTCAAACGATGATGCTCAACAAAGGCCCTAACCAAAAACGAGTAGGTAGTACTGGAATCAAAGAGAACACGTGTCCAACGGTTCTTTACTTTAAATTTCCATATAAAAATGCTTACGTAACTAATCGAACTACATCAAAACTACAGCTACAAGCTAAAACAGGAACAAAACTAGGTTAGAAACTAACCTGAAATCACTTGGGTAGGAGTCTGCACCTCCTCCAGAGACATCACGTTTAGCTTTCCCTTCCCTTTGTCTATAGGCTGCGGTGGTGGCAAGGCCCGAAGCGGAACTGGCTACAGCTCAGGCTGAGACTGCGGGCACTTTGACTTGACATGACCTTTCTGTCAGCATTAAAAGCATATTCTAACCTTATCCCAAGAGTGGGCAGCATCATGCCCCTTCCTTTTGCACGAGATACAAACCAAATCTCCTTTAGGACCACCCTGGATCGCGTGGACCTGCTCCTATTTTTTAGCTCATATCCTCTTGATACATTTCTCAAACGGGTGGCCTGGTCGGCCACAGAAACAACATATTTCTTTAGTCCTCTTCCTCGAAGCAGCACCAGATTTCTGGGAACTTTTACTCTCAGCAGTCTTCCTCTTATCCTCTCTCATTTGCTGTCCTCGGTTCTTGGCATTGTCAATTGCCTCAACCTTAAGAGTTACTTCGGCTGCTTTAGCATAACTCTCTGATCTATAAGCACTTGCCAATTACTGGATATCACTCTTCAGACCACCCAGAAAGCGCTTGACTCTGTTGGCTTCAGAAACTAAAAAATCCGGGCCGAACCGGCTCAGCTTGCTAAACTACACATCATACTCACTCACCTTGAGCTGCCTCTGCTTTAAGTGCAGGAAATAATTTATCAAACGGTCTCGCTTGACCGACGGCGGAAACTTCTTCATCAAAAGCTCCTTGAAGACTTCCCATGAACATCCATCCTTCAAGTTTTCCTTCTCCCTTAGCCACCAACTCTTTGCCAAACCTTTGAGTTGGTAGGCAGCAACCATTACTCTCTAGTCTGCTGAAACTCCAGAGTAAGAGAACATCTCCTCGACTACTATAATCCAGTCATCCAAACCATGAAGTATGACCTACCATCATAGTTAGGGGATACTAATCGCTGGATGTGCGAAATGAAGTTCACCTCTGGTGGCAGCATAGCTAGGGGCACTAGAGGAGTAGGAGGAACTGGAACACCTTGACCCGCGGCCGGGTCCTGAACCCTAAGAGGTTGTCCTGCAATTAAATTCAACAAGGTTTGGATCTGCGACTGCATCTCCAACATTTTCCTAGACAAAGCTTCGTTGCTCTATCGCAATCCTTCAATCACGGCCTCGTTCTGAGCACCAGATGACTCGCCCTCTGATTGGGGAGTCGACCTCATCATAGGATGTCTCAACATTCTAATAATTATAACAAGCAACTAGTCAAAACCTAGCTTAACCGCTAGAACCAAACAACCTAGTACAGACAAAACATACATAAATACTTGCTCATACTGCTAAATTGCTCTGGGAACTTTATAAATGATGAAATGCATAAACCTAGGATGATATACCGCCATCCTATTAACTTTTGTGCCTAGTCCATGAATGCATGAATTTGTATTCGTTTGACTCAAAACAATATGTGTACATATGTCATCAAATAAATCTTTAGCTTGGCACATGTGCAAATGCTATGTTATGTTATGCATAATGAAAAGGTAAAAAGTGTTAATGGGCATCCATGTGATGATGGTTATGCATCCCATACTACATAACCATCACATGTTGCCACTTATGGTGGATCTATATACAAACACATATTATGCATCCCATACTACATAATATGCCATGTATACTTCTTATCATGCCATGAGTGTGGTGTTCATGCTTCAGCCAAGATGTATTGATGACACATCTATGTGTGTATGAAATGACACTAGACAACTAACACCAATAAAAGAAGGTTGTTCGACCAATTGTCAAAGCAACCTCGCTCAGATACGAACTGTCACAGCCCGCATTTTCTCAACATGTAAGTTATATCAGAGTAACAGAAAATACACGTCGTGATGCCAAATCATGCAGGGGATAACTGTAAGAGCTCAATAAAAACCCCAACCTCTACAGGTTTTATGAAATCCATAAGTTATTAAGCAAAAAATAATTTAAATTGGATGGTCATATCCCTCGGTGCAGTGGATCAACTAGTCCACGAGTAAAAGTATAGTTATGCGCTACAGAAAAATACTTTTGGTTATGTTGATTAACATCCTACATGAGTATAAACATCCCCAAAGGACAACTCTTGATATGCAAGACTCTAGATTTATTATAAGTATGGAAATAATTTTTACGTTAGCTAGAAAATAATATTTTAATTTTAAAAATATGAGATGTATGAAGTACAAGTAGTATTGCTTTTATAAGTGAAAATACATAACATGCAACCTAACATAAAACATTCTCATAGAGCAAGTAAAGACAACCACGAAAGGAAAAACTAGCAGCTTAGCAAAATATTCAGCAATTCCAAAGAAAATCTCCAGTGGGCGTCAACAAACTGACACAAACCCACTAGCCAGTATGTGTGTCTGTACTAACAAGAAAACAACCAAGAACTACCCCTCAAGGTAGAGAAAACCTCCGCAACAATGCAGTCCACAAGCAAACTCCAAACCTAGCTGCTCAACCGGCTACTACTCAGAACCTGAGACATCCAAAGAAAGAACACCTCAGCAAGAAAAATACAAGTGGCAAACAAAACTGTCAGTAAAGAAGGAAGTAGATAGATTACTAATCTAAACCCTGAATAGCTGTCAAAAACACAGCAAACTAACTAGAGATTTAGAAAAAAGAGTTAACTTATAAAGTTAAAAGATAATGAAATTTGCACCAAGTGCGAATGGAGTTATACTCCAAAAACAATATGCGAGAAAAGGCAGAAACAGCTTAAGAATAATTCATAGGAAACAAAAATAGGGCAAAGGCTCAATAAACACGTGAATCATTAACAACATAACGCAACCGGATCAGAGGCGGGACCAAACCAGTCAAACCCGAACTAACAGACCCCAAACGTCTCAAAAATGGGACTGCAGTGGTGGTCATCTGATCTAACACAACCCAACAGCCCAAAAACAAGACCCAAATATGCCCGGGTGTAATGATTCACGAAACTAAGCCAACCAAACCAAACCCCATATCCCAAATACCCATAAACCCAAACTCAACAAATTCAGCAGAAAACCGACGAGTCTAGCTTGGCAAGACTAAGCCTTAGTGATACACGTCAAATCAGTGAAAGGTCACAAAGCTAAGGAAAAAGCATCGAGTACACTCGATGCCGTGTCGAGTGCAGTCAACGCACTCGATGCAACAACTCAGCACACTCAACGTTTAAACACAGCAGCAAGAACAGATGATGACGTTGAGTGACTTCAGCTCACTCAATGCTTAAACTTTTAGCTGCCAAAAATAGATGATGGCGTTGAGTGAGTTCAGCTGACTCAATGTTGTCGATGCTTTAACACTTAGATTTGCAGAGACAAAGCGGCGGCGTTGAGTGAGTTCAGCTCACTCGGCGCAGTCGATGCTTTTTACTTAACTTGCCGAATAAAGTGACGACTTTGAGTGAGTTAAGCTCACTCAACGCTGTCAATGCTTTTACACAGACTCCCAGATTTCCTGATGGCGTCGAGTGTATAAAATACACTCAATTCTGCGTTGAGTGTATGCAGCACACTCAACGCCTTCTGACTTAGCATCAAATTCTGATGGCATTGAGTATAAGCAGCACACTCAATGTCGTGTTGAGTGCACTCAACACTTTTATACTTAGCGTCACAGACCTCACAGCACGGTGTTGAGTGTATTCATCACACTCAATGTCGCATTGAGTGCACTCAACGCTTTTGGACTTAGGCTTGAAACTGGATTCAGTGATATGGCTACACTCTACACCTAAGGGCTATACTCAACGCCTAGGGCTATACTCAATGAATCTTGCTCCATTCGATGAATTGGCTCAGCTCGACGAACTCCATTCGACGATTTGCGATTTATTCGTCGAACTCCATTTGACGATTTTCTTATATTTGTCGAACTCCATTCGACGAATTAGCTTCAATTCAATGAACGTTGACCACTCCAAACCGACAACTACTCCAAGAAATTAATACATTGAATGATATGATTGTTGAACTTGGCCGGAAAAATAATACCATAAAGCTGATCGGCAAAGATCAGATCTAACTCTATTCCCAAAAACTACTACCAAAGGAAGAACAGTATGGAATATATACAGGGAAAAGACAATCTTGGCAAGGGGAAGAAGTCACCACTTGCCTCAAATTGCCGAAACCAGCCACATAAATGCTCCTCCTCAAGGATCTAGCCGCAACAACACCTAAGCAATACTTCCTGAAACTTTTCAGGATGAAAAAGTGTCACTACTGCATACCTAGACCTCTAAAAATCCAAGAAATTGAAAAATCTTAATGTAGAAATATAGATCTATGCGTGATCTACCCGGATCCACTCTCCAAGGAAGAAATCGAGCACCAAATCTCGAGAAATCGGCGGCCAAAAGCTTAGGAAAGTCCGCAGCTCTCGTTCTTCTGCAACAAGCCGACGATTTCACGAGGGAGACAAATGAATAGTATTTGAAGTGATGGGTTCTATTTATACTGCTTTTATCCGATTATTTTATTATAGGATAACATAAATAATTAAATAAAACGTCAAAATGACCTGAAAACCAAACTTATCCGAAATTTTACGAAAATCGCACCATAGCTAAATACCGATGCTACGAACCCAACGGCGCAGTCAAAATTAAGATTTGAAGAACCAAACTCGGGAAAACACCTCCCGAAGCCAAAACACAAGCATTCTCAAAGAAGCTCCACCGAGTCACCAAAACAGACCCGGCTCGCTAGGAAATCTTACAAACATGCTAAACCCAGCCACACACACAGAAAACCTAAGAGCTAAAACCACGCTCTAACAACAGCAAAATCATAAAATGCCTCAACGTAATGCCTTGACATCATAAACATACTAGATAATGAATTAAACCAAATATCGAAAAATCGGGGGTGTTACAACCATTTTGTGATCCCCGGGTGCACTGAATATTTGTTGAAGTGAGCCTCGATAATGATATCCTCCCGAATTCGGCCTCTTGCTGGTATGTAAACTCGGCCTCTAAAGCACAGTAACCCATCTCTCAGAGAGTAATCCCCTATCGTGCCTTCCTTTATGGCCCTGTAAAATTGGCTCCATCCTCAAATCCAGCCTCTGCCCGTCCCTGATGATATCCCGGATGTCTTCGGTAGTGCTCATTGATACCAGGTACTCCTCATAAAGCTCCGGATCATCCTCGGATACGAGAGATATCTACATATCTTCCAACATTTGTACCAGCTCCATAGCCATCAACTGAGGCCCTGCTCCTGATGAAATGGCTCTCCGGCTCAGAGCATCTATTACCATGTTTGGCTTCCCGGGATGATAGTGCATGGTGTACTGATAGTCTGAAAAAAAACTCTATCCAACATCTATATGGGATGTTCAGCTCTTTCTGTGTGTCCACGTACTTCAAATTCTTATACTGCGAGAAGATATCACAGTGGACACTATAGAGATAGTGCCACAAGATTTTCAGAGCGAAGATAACCGCCCCCATCTCAGGGTCATATACAGGGTATTTTTGCACATGTTTCTTCAACTAGCAGGAGGTGTAATCTATCACGTGCCCATTCTACATCAGAATAGCACCCATCCCCTGATACGATGCATCTGTATGAACCTGAAATCCTTCCTTTTGAGATAGAAGTGTAAGGAGAGAAGCCGAGGTAAGCCGACCCTTCATCTCCTGGAAGGCAGCCTCTCACTACGGTGTCCAAAAAAAAGGCATCTCCGTCTTCGTCAGAGAAGTGAGCGGGAGAGCTATCCGGGAGAATCCTTCTACGAACTTTCGATAGTAGCTGGCAAGTCCTAGAAAACTCCTCACATCGGTGGTTGTCTTCAGTGGTGGCCAATCCAGTATTGTCTGAACATTTGCCGGATCAACTGTCAGTTCTGCTACACTTATAATGTGGCCCTAGAAAGCCACCTCCTTCAGCCAACACTGGCACTTGCTAAACTTGGCATACAGACTGTGCTCTCGGAGCCTCTCTAGAGTCAGTGGCAGATGACGTGCATGCTCCTCCTCTGTCCTCGAATAAATGAGGATATCGTAAATAAATATTATGATAAAGACGTCCAAATAGGCCTCGAATACCCAATTCATCAAACTCATGAACGTGAATGGTGAATTTGTGAGTCGAAAGGCATCACGGTGAACTCATACAATCTGTATCTACTACTGAATAAGGTCTTCAGGATTCCTCCTCCTGAATACGCAAATGGTAGTATCTTGACCTCAGGTCCAGCTTCGAAAACCATTGAGCTCCCTCCAACTGGTCAAACAGCTCGTCAATCCTCGGCAGAGTATACGTGTTCCGGACCGTCAGCTTGTTCAGTGCCTTGTATTCTATGAACAGTTGAAGTGTCCCATCCTTCTTCTTCATGAACAGCACCAGAGCTCCCCGGGGCAAAGAGCTTGGCCGGACAAATTTGGCTTCCACTAGCTCCTACAGGTGACTTCGAAACTCTAACAAATCCTTCAGGGCCATACGATAAGGAGATCAGGATACCGGCTTAGCCCCCGACACGAGCTGTATCTTGAAATATTTCTCTCGATACGACGACAACCCTGACAACTTCTCCGGAAATACATCGGCAAAGTCCCGCACCACCGGGGTACAAGTAATGGAATCCTTAGCCTCGACCATCTCGAATAGCACCTGATAGACCTCGTCTCCCTGCAGATGGTACTTAACGACCTAAATAGAAGAGAGAAGAAGGCGAGAAGCTGGGACAATACCTTAGAAGGTCGGGTGAATGTTGTCATATCTCAGCACGACCCTTCTTGTTGGGCAATCAATCTGCACATGGTTCCAGGTAAACCATGTCATGCCTAGGATGAGATCAAAATCTGGAATCCTCAAGAATATTTACGGGGCATCGAAGGTTACACCTTTAATGGTTACTCCCAGAACGCACTTAGACGTAGACTGGATCTCCATCCCACGATACGATGGAGGAGAAAGGCCCCGAAAGATGCTCAGCCAGTTATCTCCGGGATTTGGCTGAGGAGTCGGAGCCTGCTGATTGCTGAAGGCCTCCAGATTAGCCATCAGTGTCTGCCCCATCTCTATTTGCTGGAATGGAGTCAGAGCCGACGGGGGTGGAACTATGTTCTGTGCCTGAGGCGTACCCTATTGATGGGTAAGGTTCGTCACAGGCTATAAAGAAAAATTCCAATTGTTAGTTAATGTACAAGTAGAAATAATGAAAAAGTGGACTTGTTTGTGATTCCCCTTATGGGCACACCATTGCTTCTGCTGCTACATTGTCCTCAAACTAAGCTCGCGCGGGGTGGCCTAGGGTTTTGTGGATTTCTTCTCTTCGGATCAAGGTTTGATCTAATACCAGTCTGTAAGACCCCTTTTTTTGCTATGCTACCAGATCTTACGTCTAGAACTATCGTTTTGTTGTGACACCGACACTCGGGAGGGTCGCCACTACAAAATGTTAATTCTGTCAGCATTGATGATCATCAAGAAGTACAAGTACAAACAAGTCAAGTCCACAAAATAACCATATATATATAAGAATAAATCACAGCAAATTCCACAGAGATAAGGTACTGAAATAGAATAACAAAGTAGAAGTACTGAAGTAAAAATATAAACGGGCTCATGCCCGGTGCATCATGTCCTCACTACAACACTCTCGCGGAAGCTAAGTAACACTAACACTCATGGAGCCAGAAGCTGGTGCTCCCGTACTAGACTGGCCCACCTCCAAGTGTATCGCACTCTGCTGGTGCTACATCTCCTATTATTGCTCCCTGTCTCCAATCTGGAGCCCCTGAAATGTTTGGTCCACTGACCGTTAGTAAAAAGACTAAGCATGATTTCCCCTACCCCTCCCCCAGTGGCTCCTAGGCACTGTACGGGAGGACTGATAGGAAAGCTATGATGGTGGACAGTAGGCAAAAGCAGGTGATGGTTGTCCTAAGCTAGCAGATTATATATTATAAAATTTACAAGAGTCTAACTAGCAGTTCTATATCAAGTAGAGCAAAAAAGGCGGAAAAATGTAAGGTGCACCATAAAGAAAATAAACGGTAAAGAAATAACTTTAACTTATAAGAATTCTCATACAAACTTATAAGTTAAGGGTCTTTTGCAAGACCCCCATCATATAAGTTATCACATACTATATTATATGATGGGGTGTCAGGTTTTATGCAGGTATGTGTGTTGTGATATGTTATGACATGATTCATGCAAGTGCAACACACACACATGACTCTATGCGCACAGACCTTTAGTTCCCCGATTTGGAAGCTAGCTTCAATCCTAGGAGCCCTCGTAGTGGCCAACGGAGACAGTGGGTTTGGCCACCCCACTCCCAGGTGAGTATTCACACTATAAGGCCTAGACCTTACGTATGCCCATGAAGGACACACCAGAGTCACCATATACTATGCTGACCAACCTCCTGTATTTTTCATGGCTAAGTTTAAACCACACCCTCCGAGTCATCATATCGATGTTGGTGTGAACGACCATCAAAAACCGAAGACCCACCACTTTATTCACATGCATCCATGAATTTTTGAGCAATTGGATCCCTGGACTAACATGTCTGTTGCAACTATCTTCTGATCCTACGGGTCGCCGGGCTAACTTGCCCACTTCTACAACCACCGAGCCTACCGCTCGGATAACCCAACCAATCTAACCTCCCGAGTCATTGGGGTGAATGAAAGTGAAGCCCTAGTATTTCTAATTGCTCTTTAACATTTTAATATTACGGTTTAAGGTTAACCTTGGACTGCCTAGGGCATTCCCTGTGAAGGGCTCTTGAGGGAACTAGGAACTACGATGGGCTGAAGCCCAAAGCTCCCTTTAGCAAGGTACTTATTATTATTGGTAACTACCCATGTCCAAACACTATTGGCATTATACTTGAACTTACCCTAAGTGTATTTAGACTCTTTCTCTAGGGAAAGACGATCCTCCGTCAATCCCGAGTACAGCCTTACCTCTAGTCAACCAGGGTCTCACTACCTGCCTCCCATTGGTGACTTTATTCATTCTCAAACAGACCAGGTAAACCAACTATCTCACAATCTCATACAAAGGCATACATGTTACCTTACTTCTACAGTTTTATTATGTGCAGACCTGATGAGCTACATGGTGAGAATGAAATGTTATACTCCAAATAATCATCCAAATGGCCAGAGATTATTATTGGGGGTCTATCATGATACTTTATGAATAAATCCAGAAGATTATAATTTTCTTATAGAAAATGTTTAAGTTGTCTACCTAAATCACCTAGAGGGGGGTGAATAGGTGAGTTCTACGTCTTTTTGCGGAATAAAAATTTAGTGAGCGGTGCATATAAAAATAACCAAGCATTCACAGACGACACCAAGAGTTATAGTGGTTCCCTAACCTTGGGTACATCCACTTTCCACCTCACTGATCTAGCAACGCACTAGACTCGGCTACTCCACTAATCTCGGATTGAAAACAATCCTACCACTCTGAACAAAGTTCCTAAAACACGATCCCAAAAATAGGATCTACACTCGGAAGAGAAAACTTCCTACAAATAACTTGGAGAAGAAGGCTCCTACACTCGGAGAAGAATCTCCTACAAGAATAAAATGAATATAAAGAAATACAAACAGTAATTTCTTAGATCTGAAAACTTCAGCCTTTCTTCTTCTTTGAACTTTGAGGCTCTATCAGAATAAATTAGAAGAAGACTCGGCTAGATCTCTGGATTTGAAAATTTAGGACTCAGCAAGATCAAGGAGAGAATCTGTCGATTGAAGAATATCTTGATCTTTGAATCACTTGCTCTGAATCTCTAGATCGAAAGCATATCGACAAGAATGGCGATGAACAGCGGCGGCGGCTCTCGATTTAGAAAGTGAATTTTCGATTCAGAATGCTTAGAATTTCTTCTTACGGCATCTTCTAGGGTTAGTCGATTATGATAAGACCTTTTATAGGACTTGACTAATGTTCATAATCATAATAAATGATAGCCACGTGGACCAATCACGTGGTAATTACATTTGAAAATCCGTCTGGATGGACTTAAGAAAATTTTCAGAAACAGTACAGCAGTTCTCGAGAAGAATGATTGTACTCGAGAAAAATAAATTCTGTTCTCAAGAACAATAATGAATGTCTCGAGAAAAATAACTTTTCTTCTCGAGAACAATAATGAAGGTCTCGAGAAAAATACTTGGAAAAAAATGTGGAGGTAGAAATCAGCAATCTCGAGAATAAAAGAAGTACTCGAGAAAAATGAATTTTAGTTCTCGAGAAGGAACAATCTGGTACTCGAGAACAAAGAAGCATCTCGAGAACAGATGTTTGGCTCTCGAGAAAAATAGTCTAGCTCTCGAGAAAAATCTTCTGCATCTCGAGAATTAAGCATTGTCTTCTCGAGAATAAACATAGTCTTCTCGAGAAAAAGACTTAAAAAAATTCTGTCAGGAGAAGAAGTGTCATGAAGTACTGGAGTACAGAAGGCCTTCTCGAGAACAGTATTTGGCTTTCTTGAGAACTGCTTCTGCAACTTGAAATCATTACATGTCTCACTCGAGAAAAAGCTTTAGTTCTTCTCAAGTACAAAACATAGTACTCGAGAAAAAACACTTAGAGAATTTTTCTGAAAATCTGAAAAACATGATTTCTTCATTATAATTAGCATCCAACTTTTCTCTCATGACCTTAGTGCTTGAAAAGGAAGTGTGTCCCAATAGAGAGGCTACACATGAGTCAACACCATGGATCACACAATGAGGGATTACATTGTATGGTCCTGTGTTTGGTGACTCATTATAGACTAACATTGGTCTTCACTTGGCAATTATATCTTGTAAATACTCAACTAAAAAGAGCATCAAATACAAACTCAATTCATCTTAGCTCAAGGGTGACTTCATACAAACCTGGGTTATTATGGATGCAATACCCAACAATCTCCCCTTATTTGTAGAAGTCAGAACTCTCTACACTAAGGTGAATTACATCAAGATAAATAGTTAAAGAAACTCATAGCCATAATAAATAGAATACGAGCTATAATGGAGAAAAATCAGATCAACAAAACTAAAGGTTCATATTAATAGAAATTTGTCCAATCGAAAGTTCAATTCCACAATTTCAAAATTGAGAACTATCAGAACATCTTCAATTTCTATTGATCTTGTTGTTGTTATTGTCTTTATAGCTTTTCCTGTTATCTCTTTTGGTAGCTGTATGGTTTAGGAAAATACTTTGGAGGTCTGAGAGGAGCCTTGGGATTGTTCCTCCCATATTCTCTTTCATATATCTTCCTTTTGGTAAGAGACTTTTCATATAACTCCCATTCATGAGAGCTATAACGTAAGTTCCTATCTTCATTGAAATCAACTACCAGCTTGAGAGTATCAAGAATAATAGATTCGGAGGTTGGGCTCCAAACTTCAGAGAATTCTTGATGTCTTTCCCTTTCAGCATTAAGATGAGGAGTTGATATACTGCCTGAGGCTCCATCCCCATATTTCCTTCTTTTGGCTTTCTGAATTTCTGGAGGTTGAGGAGGCATCTTAGCTTGTTCTGATTCCCAGACCTCTCCATAGTTCTCTGGAGGAGGTCCTTCAAAATAGTCAGGAGGAGGTCCTTCAAAGTATTCTGGAGGAGGAGAGAAAGTTGGCCTATTTATATCCAAATGTGCAGGAGGAGGTGCAGACGGATCCATTATTAGTTCAGGAAACAGTTGATTATGCATCCATATGGTAGTGTCACATGTATATAGCTTTGTTCTTTTAACTTCCTTAAGTACTGAAGTCTGGATCTCTTGCAGTTTATCATCCCACTGATTTTTCCTAGTTTGTGCTTCTTTTTCAAGTTGTTCTTTCACTTTATCCTCCCTCTTTCTAACATCTAGAGAGAGGGTACTGATTACATCTTCTTTAAACTTCCCAACTTCTTCACAAGTTTCGAAATTTCTCTCTTGGGCTCTCTTGTCTAGCTGAATTTGATTATTTGCAAAGGTGACTGACAGGTACATTACTTCACCAATGCTAGTGATTGTATGATCTATGGATTTTCCTCCAATCTGTAAGAGCCTCTTAAATTCATCAGTGTTATTTTGGATTTCAGCAAATCCACGACTCATTTCCTTTTCCAATGTAGTCATTTTATCAGTTATAACTTTCAGGAAAGAATCAAAATAAGCTATCTGAGCAGTCAGTAGAGCATCAATTTTACTTAATATATTACCTTCAGGAAGTGCTTCAGATGGAATAGATGGTTGAGGTTGAACTGGGGCTATCCATGGATCTATCTCTTCAATAATAACAGTGGATGTAGTAGTATGCTTTTTACTGATTGCGCTTTGTTCATCTTCAGCATCTATGGGCAGCATGGATGGAATCTTAAAGTGAAGACTTGGAAGTCTTGGTTCAGCAACTTCTATTTCATCTTCTGAATCATGTATGGAACCAATTTCAGCATCAGGTGTATCTTCAGATGGAGATGGGGTTGGTTCTTGTATAGGAGATTGTTCTTGAGAACACTGTGTTGGAGACTTTATAGGAGAAGAATGTAAGACCCCACCCCTTACCAAGGAGGCTCCTGGTCTTATGACCAGAACCGCCATCTTACGGTGGCACTAACACACGGGTTAGTCGACACCGCAACATGCCGATTCTGCCGGCTAGAACGATCACATAACCTGTTGGCCAAAGAGTGTAAGAAGTATTGCAGTAAAGAACTACAAACCAGTCCACAATCACATTACATATCATATAATAAAATGAAGTACATCCAGTCCACAATGAGAAGAAATAATAAGAAGAGTAAAAGGGCGTATGCCCTGTACATGAATATCAACTCTCCTCACACAACAAAATGCGTAAGCAAAACTATCCACATACTCGTCCCACCTGAGGAAACTCTATAGTAAACGTAGTAGGTGGTGGTGGTATCAACTCCTCACGTACTATCACCTCGTCCTGCCAGTCGTGCTGCTGCTCCATCTTCTCGAGCTCCTAAAAATAGTTTGGTCATCGATCATTAGTCAAAAAGACAGTCATTTCATCCGCACCTCGCCCCGCAACTCGTAGGCACCATGCGGGAGGACGAAGCGGAGGACAACAAGGGGTATAGAAGGGAAGCAGGTGATAAGGAATCTATGCTACCAAATATGAATGTAAACAGTAACTCTACACTAGCAGTTATATGTATATAGTCCAATTGTAGAAACACGTACAGTAAGTAAAACTGGAAATAAGTAAAGTGCAGTAACTGAAGTATAAAAATCTACTACTAATATACATCACAGAAGTACCCAAACCTATATGAGTGCCCATACAAACATATAAGTTAGAGTTTCCAAAATTTAACTTATCATATAAAAGAGCCCACACTAATTTATATGATAAGGATCCATGAAGCGTATGCCTTAATATGTATGAATTGATGCAGTTATTTATGAGTCATGCAAGTGCAACTCACACACAATGACTCTGTGATCACAGACCTTTAGTTCCCGCTTTTCGGAGCTAGCATCACTCACTGGTACCACCGGTGTGTTTACGGCAGTAGTGGAACGGGTGTCTCCACTCCTAGGCGGGTATCACACTACCAGGCCTAGAACTCCCATATGCCTCTGTATACGTCCTAGGTGCACTCTAGAGTCTCGCGTACTATTTTCTGGCTACCCACCAGTCTTTTTGGTCGAGTGTGCATTTTCGGGGATCGTCCTCCAGACCGCAGCGTAAAAACAACCCACTGGCCCCTCAAACCATCACACCTCGCCAGAGCACCGTACTGTCATCGGTGTGATGATTGGCCCAGTACCGCATGACCCGCCATAGTTTATGCACATGCAAGATATTCCAACCCGAGCCTCCAGCTCGCAGTACCAACCCGCCCTGAATCCCTCCAACCCATCGCGGGTGAGATTGCACATAGTGCTTTTATTAAAAATCACTCAAACCCTTCACGGGTGAGAATGCACAATAGTGCCTTTAATCAGAATCCCTCAAACCCATCACGGGCGAGAATGAACCACAATGTCTTAACCTATTAGACTACTCTTGTCTACGGGTTATTTATACTTAGTGATTTAAGGTTAATCTCAGGACTGCCCAGGGTATACCCGGTGAAGGGCTCTCGGGGGCACTAGGAACTACGATGTGATTACGCCCAAAGATCCATTTCTCAAGGATATTTTCTTTAGTTGATGACTACCCATAATTCACCCACAGCTCTCGTTGTTGCTCTGGAACAATCCGAATGACTTAAGATATTACCAGGGAAATCGACGGTCTTCCGTTGATCTCTGTTTTAACCACAATCCTTATGGTTTGCACTCCACCCCTCGTGATCCAATAGTGAACTATAGGAGACCAACCAGGGCTTATTCCTCTAATATAATTCTCACCTCAATGGTTAATCATATCCCCCTGTGGTCCTAGTGGTTTAGGCTAACTGTGCTAGTCACTACCCATAACCAAATACCACCCATAAAGTACGACTTCCAATTTTCTTGGCCAAGTGACCCTAATAATTTATCCTGGATGGTATTATATATGATATTGACTATGTGGAGTTTTCACTATTTTTCTAAGTCATAAAGACCCTAAATTAAATCCTTTAATTAAGTGGCCTATGTCACTTTATACAAGAAGTACTATATCAAATGATCCTCCTGGTCTAATAAATTTTCCTGATCATCATATAGGCTAATTATGACTGGTTTCCAAGATTTGTAATTTTTCCCATTTATATTTCCATTTAATTTTAATTTTTAGTTAGATCCATGAATTGGCCACTTTACAAATGAAGTACATCAAATATGTTTCTAAAATTTCTAGGAAACTTACTGCATATGTGAATTGCTGAAATAATACCAGATACAAAATTTCAAGGTCCAAAACAGTAATTTGGTTTACCAACATTCATATGGCAAATATTACAAAAATGGCACTAGTTGGATTTTAAACCTATAGATGCATCCAAAAATATCCAGAAAATTGCACAAGGTCACAAATACATATTAAAAACACTAGGAATTTTTCCATAATTTTCCTGCTGAGTTTCTATCATTTGAAAATAATCAACATAAAAGGGCAAAATTGTAATTTCTACATAATTCCAAATTATATTCATCTAACAGATCTATAAAATTTTCCAGGGGTTAAACATGACTCCCTTGAGTTCTTATCCAAATTTGAAAATTTTAACTTATAAATAACCCTATTTTCAATTTTTGTCTTTAAATGACCTAATATTCAAAAATTCAAAATAATGGGATTTTTGATCCCAAAAATTCCATTTCTTCTGTTGATGGTATATTTCACCCTAATAGACCTCTGACCTAGATTTCATAGACTTTTAATGTCCAAATGGGCTAAATCCTCATTATATAGATTTTTGCTAAAGGCACCCCAAGCGTACATTCATCACACTCATGCAAGTGGGTTTACCCAACATGTGGAGGCCCAAAGAGGCTGAAATTTTTTTCATGGCCTGATATTGGCCCAATGTACATGCCAGCAAAATTTAGGGTCATTTGGAGTTGTATTTCTCCAAATACTCAATTAATTTTATTATAAGTATTTTCACAAAAACTATAGGAAAACTTCCTCCAAAAATTTTCATATTTTTACAGGGTCTAAGTTTGACCTAATCAAACACATGCCCAAAATTTTGGGTCATGTGAACTTCTGGTCTGGCATGGGCATGCATTTGAATTTCTGCCCTTGCCTAGGACCAGTCCTAGAAGAACAGCCCTACAGGGAGCCCTACAGCTCGACATCTCATGTTTAGGGTGGAAAATTGAAGGTAAGACTTATTAAATAATTCCTTAAGTTAAATTAACCATTCATTTAAATAAAAATGGACGGCATCCCATCATCGTCCCCGATCAGCAACGGCTGAGATTGAGCTAGGCTGGGTCATGTTTGCTGGCGATTTCCGTCCACCTGGCCCGGCGCCACCGCCGGCGATTATTGCCACCACCTCCGTTGAGGTGGGGGCTAGCATTTCCCGACGGTGAGGCGGTCGGAGGCGGCTCCTCCGGCGATCCCGAGCAAGAAGAAAAACTCGAGAAATTCACTCCATTCTCACATGGCATCAGGCTCAATTGAGCCCGATATCTCCCCTAAAAGATCTAGAATCCTAGTACGGGTAGAGGTGAGGTGAAACAAACCCGAATTGAGGCTTGGCGGCGAGTTTGGCGGCGGTGAGCCATGGCCGAGCTTGCTCCGGCAACTCCTACCCATTTCCTCGATTCTCCAGCAAATTTCTTGTTCCAGGACTCGTTCTCCAGTCGTTTCCCCTCTCTGAAGCTGATGGTGTGGCTGGATTGTGCTGAGAGGGGTGTATGGAAAGATAAGTCCAAGGGGGAGTTCGGGTTGAGCTTTGGTTGCTCCACCCATGCTGTCAAGTGGCCATCATGCTCCAAATTCCTCTGGAATTGCCTGAGGAGGCCGGCCAGCAAGCTTAGGCAGCTGAATAAGTGGCCATGTGGCCATCCCTCCTCTTCATTCCTCTTCTCTCTCCTCTTTCCTCTCCAAATTCCTTTTCTACCCCTTTGCATGTACTCTCTCTCCTGATTTTGTGGGTTATGAGTTGTCTTTGACCACTTGGGCTGGTCATGGGCCATGGTTAGTGGGCTTTGTCCATTGGGAATGGGCTTGACCCTTATTTTCCTCTTTAGGCCACATGTTTGACCAAGTTGACTTTTAGAGTTGACTTGATCAACTTTATGAGTGGGCTGACCCCACCTGAAGGTCATGGGCCCTATGACACCACCCAACTTGGGTTGGGCCATGGTGGTGCCCCACTTGGACTATTTGGGCCTTTAGGTGGGGGTTTGACCAAATTAAGACTATGGTTGACTTGAGTCAACTCTAGTCAATTGGAGACCTTGTGATATGGCTTATGATTCCCTTAGGTTGGTGTTAGGGCTAGGGATGCAGTGGTGGAATCAATGTGTGGCTAGGACCCCAATTTGGGCTGGTTTGACTTAAATCATCTTGGGCCCTGTTGTGGGCCCCATGTGACTAAACCCTAATCTCACAGTTCAACCTAGTCTAAACCCATGCCCCACCACATGCCCTAACCCAACCTAGGTAGAGGGGTCTAATTGCAAGTGGGATGTTACAAATTCCAATAAACAAAGAAATATTTTCGACCCCGAAATTCATGTTCGGGTTTACGGGGTTTCCAGGCATGAAAATTAAGGAATTTTAAAGATAAAACTAAGGCATACCTGCAGTGAAACGTTCCGGGTGCCGCTCTAGCACCAGGTCCCTTGTCTCACAGGTGTGCTCCTCCCGTCCATGATTAGACCACAACACCTTCACAAGAGGAACCTTCTTCTTTCGCAACACTCGGACCGTTGTAACGTCAATCCGGATTGGCTCCAACCGAACTGATCTATCGGACGGTAGCGGGCCTACTGTAGTGGGAATATGCTGCTCTGGCCGAAGGAGAGCTTTCCATAGCGAGGAGACGTGGAAGATGTCGTGCAAGGTCCCACCTCTAGTGGCAACTCCAGCCTGTAGGCCAAGGGGCCGATCCGCTCCAGAATCAAATACGGCCCCATATAACGTGGACTGAGCTTCTTGTGTCTCTGCGTCCGAGAGACACCATGCACAAGATGTATCTTCAAGAATACCATGTATCCCACCTGAAACTCCACCTTCCGATGGCGCGCATCATAGTACTTGGCCTATCTACTCTGGGCCTCCAGCATTCGTTCCCTGATCAGTCGAATCTGAGCTTCTATATCCTCAATGTAGTTTTAACCAAGAGTCCTCGTGTCCACATCCTGAACCCAAGACAAAGGCGTCTGGCACTTCCTTCCATACAAAGCCCCGTAAGGCGTCATCCCTATGCTTGCCTGGTGACTGTTATTATAAGAGAACTCGATCAGGGGCAACAATCTCTCTCAGGGCTTCCCTGTATCCAATATACATAGACAAAGCAGATCCTCCATGTTCCGGATGGTCCGCTTGGTCTGGCCGTCGGTCTGCGGATGGAAGGCGGTGCTAAAAGTGAGCCGTGAACCCAAGTAAGCATGCACAGCCCTCCACTCCCTCGATGTGAACCGACCATCACTGTCCGAGACGATTGTTCTGGGGATGCCATGGTACCTGATGAACTACTCCACAAACAATCTCACCAAAATAGTAACTGGGCAGTCCTTCCTGATCGGGATAAATCGAGCCTCATTGGTCAGCCGGCCGACGATAACCCATATGGAATTGTGCCCAGAGTGGGAGCGTGGCAATCCGTGCACGAAATCCATAGATATATATTCGAATTTTCACTCTGGTACAGGTAATGGCTGTAATAATCCCCCTGGGCTCTTGCATTCTGCTTTTACCTACCGACATGTCACGCAATGTGTCACATAATGAATGATCTCTCTCTTCATCCCTGGCCAATATATGTGTCGTTGCAAATCAGCTGTCATCTTGGTGATCCCGGGATGCACTGAATACTGAGAGTGGTGCGCCTCTCTAAGTATATCCTCCTGAATGGCACCACCCGCGGGTATATAAATGCGCCCACGGAAATGAATGAGATCATCCTGCATTGTATAATCCCTGAATTTGCCCCCTTCTAGGGCTCTAAATATCGGCTTTAAGGCTGCATCTAGTATCTACTGCGTCAAGATGCGCTCCCGAAGATCATTCTCCCCGATCAAGGAGTTCAGATATTCCCTATAGACTGCTGGCTCGTCCTCTAAAACCATGGTGATATGCATATCATCCATCATCTGCATCAACCCCATATACATCACTAGGGGCTCCGGTCCAGTAGTGTCGGCTCTCCTGCTCAATGCATCTGCCACAGTGTTTGTTTTACCTGGATGATAGTGCAATTTGTAATCATAATCGCAGAGAAATTCCAGCCATCTCCTCTGCTGAAGGTTCAGATCTTTCTGCGTGTTGACGTATTTGAGATTCTTGTAATCCGAGTAGACATCACAATGAACCCCATATAAGTAGAGTTTCCATATCTTCAGTGTGAATATGACCGCTCCGAGCTCCAAGTCATGCACCGGGTAATTCTGTTCATGTTTCTTCAATTGCATGGAGGCATAAGCAATAACATGTTCGTGCTGCATCAAGACGGCACCCATCCCCTGGTAAGAAGCGTTGGTGTAAATCTGGAATCCTTCCTTCCCAGATGGAAGTGCAAGGATAGGGGCAGAGGTAACCCGGCTCTTTAACTCCTGAAATGATGACTCGCACCTTTCGGTCCACACAAATGCTACTTCCTTCTTCGTCAATGTCGTGAGGGGGAGTGCTATCCTCGAAAACCCCTCCACGAACTTACGATAATACCCGTCAAGTCCCAAGAAGCTGCGTATATCAGAAGCTGATTTTGGCCGCGGCCAATCACGCACTACATGTACTTTGGCCGGATCCACGGCCAACCCGGCTCCACTGACAACATGTCCCAGAAATTCCACCTCTTGCAGCCAGAACTGACACTTGGAAAACTTCGCATACAACTGGTGCACCCTCAATCTCCCCAGTACCTGTGCCAAATGCTGCGTGTGCTCCTCCTTCGTCCGAGAATAGATCAATATATCATCAATAAATACTATGACGCATCTATCCAGGTAAGGCTCGAAAACATGGTTCATCAGACTCATGAATGCAAAAGGTGCATTCGTGAGCCCGAAAGGCATCACCGTGAACTCGTACAGTCCATAGCGGGAACTGAATGCTGTCTTCAGAATGTCTTCCTCCTGAATTCGCAGCTGATAATACCCTAATCGTAAGTCCAGCTTGGAGAACCAGAAGGCTCCCTAAAGCTGATCAAATAGCTCATCGATCCGGGGAAATGGGTAAGTGTTCCAGACTGTCAGCCGATTCAGCTCTCGATAGTCGATGCAGAGCCGCAACGACCCATCCTTTTTCTTGACAAATAATATTGGTGCTCCCCAGGGTGATGTTCTGGGTCGAACAAAGCCCGACTCTACTAACTCCTGTAGTTGGGACCTGAACTCTACCAACTCCTTAGGAGCCATCTTGTATGGTGCTCGAGATACGGGCCTCGCTCATAGCACTAGCTGTATCTGGAAGTCCACATCCCTAGCTGGCGGTAATCCAAGCAATTTCTCCGGGAATACATCGGGGAAATCTCGAGCCACCGGGATGTCAGCAAGGGAAGCTTCTGCTCCCGCCATCTCGAAGCATATAATATACACCTCCTCTCCCTGATGGTGGGCCTTGACAGCCAGTACAGATGATAATAATATAAGGGAGATAGGTTTGATACCTTTGATGATGACGTAGGATTCGCCATGCCTCAGAGAGATCCTTCTCGATGGGCAATTAATTTGGGCATAGTTCCAGTGTAACCACGTCATGCCCAAGATCAAGTCGAAATTTGGCAGTCGCAGGATCGTCGCTGGTGCCTCAAATGTCCTGCCACCAATCTCGGCCTCCATGTTGTAATGGGCAGAGGTCCGTAGCTTTGACCCATCGGGTAGACGCACCCTCATCTCCATGCCTGGAAATATTTCCACACCCTCCAGACCTTCTATAAAGGCCTCAGAAACAAATGAGTGGGAGGCACCCGTGTCAAAGAAGGTACGAGCGGTCTTGCCGCTGATCATGACTATGCCTGAGTTGTTTGGGTTCAAATAAACTGTTATTATTTAAAAACAAAAAAATCAGGTATTACATAAATGAAACTTTAAATTTATAATAATCTAAGTACCTGTGATGACCTCCTCTGGGTTCCTCGGTTCGGCGAGGTCTAGTGCGTATATTTGCTCCTGTTCTCGCCATCGGCTGTGATATCCCCGGCCTCGGCCTCGACCTCGTCCTCGGCCTCGGCCTTGGCCCTACAATACTAGAGGGGCCACTGGAGGTGGAGGAGGAGGAGGTGGATGAAACCGATGCGGACACTCCGATCTAATATGCCCAGGCTGGTGGCATCCAAAACAAACTACCGGCCGGTGGCCACGGTCATCATGCCTTCTCGGGTCATGCACCTGTAGAGGTGGGGGAGCTAACACTGTAGGAGGCCCCTGCTCCTGCCTGAAGTTGGGATGACGATGTCCCCCACCCCTCTTATATCCATTGACTCTGCCTCGCTGGGATCCCCTGCTACTCTCCCCGGGTGATGACCCGTCCAGCGGCATCTTTCCTCTATTCTGCACCATCAGCTGGCCTGCCTCTAGTTTCTTGGCCATCTCTATGATCTGTGATGAGGTGACCTGAGAGATGAATAGTAGGGGCTACCTCAAGGAATCTATGAGCCCATGATAGAATCTCTTGGCGTACTTCCTGTCATCCATGTCATGGATCCCCGAAAATCTAGCCAGATGGGAGAACTCTCTTTGATACTCGATCACAGATCTGGTCCCCTGCTTGAGGTTCAGAAATCTCTCTTCTAGTGCATCTCTGTCTGTGGTGGACACATAATCCTCAAAGAATTTCTCACTAAACTCCTCCCATGAGATGTCCGACAGCTCCCAATCAGCATAAGTGGACTCTCGCATGGACTTCCACCATCTTTTTGCATGGGCATCTAATGTAGAGTTGGCTAGAGGAACTGCCTGGCTGAACGGGCAGCTGATGCCTGCCAATATCTCTTGTATGGCCTCCAACCATTCCTCAGTCTTCACAGCATCCTCTGTCCCTCAGTACATTGGCGGGGACAGGCTCTTGAAGGCACTCAACCAGCTTGACCCCGGATTTGGCTGCGGAGCCGCGACCTGCTGGGCTTTGAAGGCTTCCAGGATAGCCGTCAAAGTTTGCACCATCTCTGTCTGTAGAAATGGAGTGGCAGCCGGAGGGGAGGAACCACATTCTGTGGCGCAGCGACCTGTGGAGGTTGCATAAAGGTAAGGTTAAACAGAACTGGCCTAACTCATTGTATTTAATGGACTGTTTTTTGTGACTTTTTTACACATGGGCACACCACTGCTTCCGCTGCATAGTTTGTCCGCAAACTAATGCTCGAGCGGGGTTGTCCAATGTTGTGGACTTCTTTCTCATATGATCGTTTGTTCAAGTGATACCAGTTTGTAAGACCCCACCCCTTACCAAGGAGGGTCCCGATCATATGCCGAGAATTGCTGTCTTACGGTGGCACTAACACACGGGTTAGTCGACACAGCAACACGTCGATTCTGCCGGCTAGAACGATCACATAACATGTTGGCCAAATAGAGTAAGAAGTATAGCAGTAAAGAACTACAAACCAGTCCACAATCACAGTATATATCATATAATAAAATGAAGTACATCCAGTCCACAATGAGAAGAAATAATAAGAAGAGTAAAAGGGCTTATGCCATGTACATGAATATCAACTCTCCTCACACAACAAAATGCGGAAGCAAAACTATCCACGTACTCGTCCCACCTGAGGAAACTCTGCAGTAAATGTAGTAGGTGGTGGTGGTATCAACTCCTCACATCCTGTCACCTCATCCTGCCAGTCATGCTGGTGCTCCATCTCCTCGAGCTCCTAAAAATAGTTTGGTCACTGACCATTAGTCAAAAATACTACGTCGTTTCCTCCGCAGCTCACCCCACAACTCCTAGGCATCGTGCGGGAGGACGAAGTGGAGGACAACAAGGTGTATAAAAAGGGAAGCAGGTGACAAGGAATCTATGCTACCAAATATGAATGTAAACAGTAAATCTACACTCGTAGTTCTATGTATATAGTCCAATTGTAGAAACATATACAGTAAGTAAAATTGGAAATAAGTAAAGTGCAGTAACTGAAGTATAAAAATCTACTGCTAATATACATCACTGAAGTACCCTAACTTATATGAGTGTCCATAGAAACATATAATTTAGAGTTTCCAAAATTTAACTTATCATATAAAAGAGCTCATACTAATTTATATGATAAGGATCCATGAAGTGTATGCCCTAATATGAATGAATGCATACAGTTATTTATGAGTCATGCAAGTGCAACTCACACACAACGACTCTGTGATCACAGACTTTTAGTTCCCGCTTTTCGGAGCTAGCATCACTCTCTGGTACCACTGTTGTGGCTACGGCAGCAGTGGAGCGGGCGTCTCCACTCCTAGGCGGGTATCATACTACTAGGCCTAGACCTCCCATACGCCTTTATACACATCCTAGGTGCACTCTAGAGTCTCGCGTACTATTTGCTGGCTACCCACCAGTCTTTTTGGTCGAGTGTGCATTTTCGGGGATCGTCCTTCAGACCGCAGCGTAAAAACAACCCACTGGCCCCTCAAACCATCACACCTCGCCAGAGCCACCGTACTGCAATCGGTGTGACTATTGGACCACTACCGCATGACCCGCCACAATTTATGCACATGCAAGATATTCCAACCCGAGCCTATAGCTCCCAGGACCAACCCGACCAGAATCCCTCCAACCCATTGCAGGTGAGATTGCATATAGTGCTTTTATTCAAAATCCCTCAAACCCTTCACGGGTGAGAATGCACAATAGTGCCTTTAATCAGAATCCCTCAAACCCATAACGGGCAAGAATTAACCACAATGTCTTAACCTATTAGACTACTCTTATCTACGGGTTATTTATACTTAGTGATTTAAGGTTAATCCCAGGACTGCCCAGGGTATACCCGGTGAAGGGCTCTCGGGGGCACTAGGAACTACGATGGGATTACGCCCAAAGCTCTATTTCTCAAGGATATTTTCTTTAGTTGATGACTACCCATAATTCAGCCCCAGCTCTAGTTGTTGCTCTGGAACAATCCTAATGACTTAAGATATTACCGGGGAAATCGGCGGTCTTCCGTCGATCTCCATTTTAACCACTGTCCTTATGTTTTGCACTCCACCCCTCGTGATCCAGTAGTGACCTATAGGAGACCAACCAGGGCTTATTCCTCTAATGTAATTCTCTCCTCAATGGTTAATCATATCACCCTGTGATCCTAGTGGTTTAGGGTAACTGTGCTAGTCACTACCCATGACCTTATACCACCCACAAAGTACGACTTCCAATTTTCTTGGCCAAGTGACCCTAATCATTTATCCTGGATGGTATGATATATGATATTGACTATGTGGTGTTTTCACTATTTTTCTAAGTCATAAAGACCCTGAATTAAATCCTTTAATTAAGTGGCCTATGTCACTTTATACAAGAAGTACTATATCAAATGATCCCCCTGGTGTAATAAATTTTCCTGATGATCATATAGGCTAATTATGACTGGTTTCCAAGATTTGTAATTTTTCCCATTTATATTTCCATTTTATTTTCATTTTTAGTTAAATCCATGAATTGGCCACTTTACAAATGAAGTACATCAAATATGTTCCTAACAATTCTAGGAAACTTACTGCATATGTGAATTGCTGAAATAATACCAAATACAAATTTCAAGGTCCAAAACAGTAATTTGGTTTTCCAACATTCATATGACAAATATTACAAAAATGCCACTAGTTGGATTTTAAACATATAGATGCATCCAAAAATATCCAGAAAATTACACATGGTCACAAATACTTATTTAAAACACTATGATTTTTTTCATAATTTTCCTGCTGAATTTCTATCATTTGAAAATAATCACCATAAAAGGGCAAAATTATAATTTCTACATAATTCCAAATTATAATCATTATTGGGTACATTGGAAAATGTGTGCCAGATTTGAAGAAGCCTCACCTTACTCAATGATATGCATCAAGGTGTATTTGATGTTGTTTTGTGTTTATTTGTGCAGGTTAAGAAAATGCAGGAATGTAGGAAAAGTTTCTAAGTCCATGAGTCGACACCAGAAGAAGTTGTGTCGACACTTATGAAGGCTTGCGTCGATACTGGAGAAAAGCTGTGTCGACACCTGGAGTGAATTATGTCGACACTTGGAAAGGCAGTGTCGACACCAGAAGAAACTGTGTCGACACACAGAGGCAGAGTCGATACAGAGAAAAGCTTAGTCGACATCAACTATGTCGACACACAGAGGCAGTGTCGACATACAAAAGACTTTGTCGACATCAACTGTGTCAACACATAGGACTTGTGTCGACACATAGCAAAGTTTCAACAAAGTTGATTTTTGTGAAGAAAAGAAGTGACTGTGTCGACACACAAAACTAGTGCCGACACATTCTACAGAAGTTGTGTCGAGAAGCAGTGTCAACTCCAAGGGAGTTGTGTCGACACCACCAAGGCTTGTGTCAACACTTAGTCTACTTGTGTCGACACATGATGAAGTTCAGATTCAACACCTTGCTGATAGAGACAAAGTTTCAAGAAGTGACTGGAAGACTTGACAGCTGCCATAACCAACTGGTTGACTGCAACTATCAGATCTGTCAGAAGTTCATTAGAAACCGGATCAGCCGGTTACCATGGAGGAAGTCTATATAAAGACATTCTCTATCAACAGAAGAGATATACATACACATGAGATAAAAACACGAAAAACAAAAGAAGATTTTCAACAGAAGATCTAAGAAGACATTCACAAGTGGTGATCTACTCCGAGTTTGTCAAGAGAATTCAAAGAAGAATTCAGAAAAATCTTCAGAAGAATTTGGAGAGAGAGAGCTCCATCTATTCAAGTGAAGAAAGGGACTTACATCAACAAGTCTCTTAAGTGCAGATTCTGAACCAGTCTGCCAAGAAGAATTCAGATTGATTTCTGAATTTCAAGAAAGAAACTGATTGAAGATCAACTTCAAAGGAGATCAACCCTACTGTGTTTAGATTCAAGAAGCTTTGAAGAAAGATAAGACAGGTTGATCTCTAACATCAGATTCTTTCAAGAACTGATTAAGAAACCTTCCATCCTTTCTCTCTCAACCAGGGTGGTGGTAAATTTCAAATTTACATCTATTTTGAGTAGGATCTTGTTAAGATATGAGTTGTAAGCCTGATTTATAAAGGCTGAGTTGTAGGAGATTAAGTTCTCTGAGTGGTAGGCCTTGTTGAAGGCTGAGGTAGGGCTGAGAGCCTGAGTTGTAGGAGATTTTCATCTCTGAGTTGTAGGCCTTGTTGAAGGCTGAGGTAGGGCAGATTGCCTGAGCTGTAGGAGTGTGGACTCACTCTGAGTTGTAGGAACCTTTTTTGGGTTCTGAGCTGTAAGATCTGCAGATCTGAGGAGAAGGAAAGAAGTTAGGCCGAATCTAGCACACTGCTAGATAGGCGAAGGGGGAAAGTGGATATACCCAGACCTTGGGGAACCACTATAAATCAGTGTGCCATCTGTGATTTTGTGTGGTATTGTTATTTATGTGTTGTGATAGCTGTAGAACTATATGTTTCTATTAATTAACTGAATTAATATTCTAACGTAGAAGAAAAAGGAATTGCACATATTCACCCCCCACCCCTCTAGGTGTTTAGGAACCAATTCTTTCAAGTGGTATCAGAGCCAGGTTCCTCAAAGAAAGACTTAACAGTCTGAGTAAGATTTGTAAGGCAGAAGTAAGTTAAAGAAGATGGGTTCAGGAGAAAACCATAGAGAACTTGGTTCAATGAAGTTGCCTATCTGCAGGAAGGAAATCTTTGGAATATGGAAGGAAAGGGTCAGACTATTTATTGAGGCATCTGATCCTAGAATTTATATAACAGTTAAGGAAGGACCATATATTCCAATAAAGGTTTCTGTTCTTGATGCTAATCAAAGGATTCCTAAGGATTTTTCAGAAATGACTAAGGATGAGATCATCTTGGCTACAATGGATAAAAGGGCAAAGAATATTATAGTGAGTGCCATAGATGACTCAACATTCCAAAATCTGATTCACTGCAAAACCTCCAAGGAGATGTGGGACACATTGGTTGTCTAAATGGAGGGTTCTGAAGAGGTTAGGCAAGATAGAAAGTCTATGCTTAATCAAGAATATGAGAGTTTCAGACAAGCCAAGTCTGATAGCATAACTGAATGTTATAAGAAGTTCTACAGAATTGTAAATGAACTAATGTCCTATGGAAGAATCTTCAGTACATATGAGCTGAATGACAAATTCCTTTGGTCTTTGACAAAGGATTGGGATACAAAGATCTGTGCCATAAGGGAAGTGGCCAGACTGGCAGAAATTTCACCTCCAACACTGTTTGGCAAATTGCTGTTTTATGAGATGCAGCTGTTGGCCAGAAAGGAGGAAGAGAAAAATACAAAGGTTGACTTTAGAGAAAAGTCAGTGGCCTTCAAGGTATAAGCCACAAGGAAGAATAGGAGGATGTCTTCATCTTCTCCTAAGAAAGATGCAGAAGTGATCTCAGAAAATTCTGATAATCACAGTTCAGACAGCAGTAATTCTGATGAAGACTTTGCTGCTTTCACAAGGCAGTTTCAGAGATTCTTAAAGAAGAAGTAGTGGAAATCTAAGCCATCCTCATCTCAGTCCAAGGATGACTATTATGAAAAGATAAAATCATCCAGGAAGGACAGTAGTGGGACAAAGTCTAACAAGTCAACTACATGAAAGATTATTTGTTATTGCTGCAACAGACCTAGACATGTTGTGGCTAACTGTCCAAACAAAAGGAAGGAGTCTGCTGATAAAAAGAAGTCTCAGCACAAGAGAAAGAAGGAGAAATCCTTGGTAGCTAAGAAAGAGAAAAGTTGGATAGATCAATCAACTTCAGAGTTTGAATCTGAGGCTGAGGCCTATATTGGTTTGTTTGCAACAGAAGAAGAGGATGAGTTCTTAAATTACTGGACTCTATCAATGAGCAAGAAGATCATCAGTGCAAAGGACTGATGGCTGTGTCTGAAGAAGACCAGTGCCAGGATCAACCTAGTCCCAGTAAGGTAAAAAGTTTATCTGTAGATTCTGATTACTACACTAGGTCAAAATCAGATGCATCTGCATCAAGAGATGAAGATGGGTCTGAATCTAAAGGAGATATTCATCAGCTTATAGATGAATATGGGGATTTGTTGCAGGCACTCAAGAGAAGCAAAAACCTGGCCAAAAATCAGGCTAAGGAAATTGCAGCTCTTAAGTTGGTTGCATCTGGTTCAGAAAAACTGCTGGATCAAAAGATGAATGAGATTACCAAGCTGAAAAACATAACTGTTATTCAGATGGGAACAATCACATTCAAAAATGATCAGATCAAAAGTCTGGAAGACAGACTTCAGAAAGAGAAGGAAATAGTGGCTAGTTTCTCTAAGCCAAAATCTGTCCTACCCTTAATTGATGACTTTGTGTATCAAAAGGGTAAGGCAGGATTAGGCTTTAAGGGAAATGCATGGGCTGCCCAGTCC
The DNA here is from genome assembly GCA_039583875.1 of Platanthera guangdongensis. NCBI lineage: Eukaryota > Viridiplantae > Streptophyta > Magnoliopsida > Asparagales > Orchidaceae > Platanthera > Platanthera guangdongensis. The sequence continues at coordinate 108,961,898 of CM077163.1, forward strand.
AATAATAAAGGCAAAGCCCCAGCACAAAATAAAAGATCTACTGCCAGCAATACATCTAAGATTGTACCTAAAAAGAGGTATAATAAGTATGAGTGCTGGTGCTGTGGCAAGATAGGCCATTATGCCTTAGACTGTTGGCACAACACCAGTGTCAGGAAGAATAGCAGTCTACCTGTTAGAAGAGCTGCAGGCAGATTTGTCAAGTTTCAGGCTAACATGAACCAAGGACCCAAAAGTTATTTGGGTTCTAAGGTTAAGTAATCTTTGTTGCAGGTGAGTCCAAGTTGTCATGCCCCTATATGGTACTTGGACGGTGGATGTTCCAGACACGTGACTAGAACAAGAGTATTGCTGAAGGACTACTCACCAATATTGAATGGGTCTAAAGTAATCTTTGGTGGTTCTGAAAAAGGAGTCATCAAATGGTTTGGTAACATTTCTAACAACTTAATCACTATCACTCAAGTGGCCTATATAAAGGGTTTGAAACACAACCTAATAAGCATAAGCCAGCTGAGTGATCTTGGATATGACATTTCATTTATCAAGAATGGGTGTTATATCAAGAGGTCAAGTGATCAAAAAGTCATATTGAATGGCTATAGAAAAAGAAATGTGTATTGCCTAAACTTTGAGAGTGAGAATAAAAATTCTCCTATCTGTCTCGTGGCTGATGAGAAAGCCTCTCATTATGTCAAATGGCACAAGAGGCTAGCTCATCTTAACTACAATACTATTGGCCAACTCTTTAGTAAAGAGTTAGTGAGGAATGGTCCTCAAGTTAAGTGCTTTAAGGATGGAATATGCGCAGCTTGTCAAAAAGGCAAGCAGACTAGATCCTCCTTTCATAGCATAGAAACCAAAGACTCGGTGAGGTGCTTATACCTCTTGCATATGGATTTATTTGGTCCTATGTCAGTTCATTGTCTAGGTAGGAAGGTATACACTTTTGTGGTTGTAGATGACTATTCTAGATTTTCATGGGTATTCTTTCTGAGGCAGAAATCTGAAACCCCAAATATCTTCTGCAATTTTGTTAAACAAATTCAGAATGAATTAGATAGTTAAGTGGTCAAAATCAGAAGTGACCATGGAATTGAATTCCAATCTGAAAGTATGACAAGGCTGTGTGAAGAATTTGGGATTCATTAGGAATTCTCCTCACCTAGAACACCTCAGCAAAATGACATTGCTGAAAGAAAGAATAGGACATTGATTGAGGCTGGAAGAACACTATTGAGTGACACTACTCTCCCAGAATATTTCTGGGCCTGAGGCAATAAACACTGCATACCATGTGCTCAATAGGGATTTCATCACCAAAAGCCACAAAAAGACACCCTATGAGGTTATGAAAGGGAGAAAACCAAACTTATCCTATTTTAGGGTCTTTGGTTGCAAGTGCTATGTGCTTAACAATGGCAAGTCTCACCTAACTACGTTTGCTGCCAAATCCCAAGATGGAATATTTGTTGGGTACAGCAACAATAGTAAGGCTTATAGGGTCTACAATTTGGCTACTCAAGTTGTAGAAGAGTATGTTCATGTCATATTTGATGAATCTAGACTTATTAACAGTGAGTTGCCTAGTAGTTCTTGTAGCTCTACAGGTATATAGCAGAAGATGGACCAGCTTACTATCAGAGAAGATCCAACTACAAAGCATGATGAGGAAAATGGTAGTTGTTGTCCAGGGGGAGTACAAGACACTCAAGAGGCTGATGAAGACCATGAGGTGCAACATAATGAAGAGATTGAAGAAGGTCAAACTGTTGATAGACTTCCTCCAGCAGTTAGACATTTAAATGATCATCCTGCACACCAGATCATTGGTGATCCAAGACATGGAGTACAAACAAAAAGCAGGAACTTAAACACAGTTCTTTGATCAAGCTTCTTATCTCAACTGGAACCTAAGAGATTTGAAGAAGCTATTCAAGACCCACACTGGATTGATGCTATGCAGGAGGAGTTAAATCAATTCAGAAGGTGCAAGGTCTGGGATTTGGTTCTAAAACCAAAGGGCCACAATGTCATAGGGACAAAGTGGATTTATAGAAACAAGTTTGATGAGAGTGGGATCATAGTGAAGAACAAGGCAAGACTAGTTGCCAAAGGATACAGGAAGGAAGAGGGCATAGACTTTGATCAGACTTTTGCTCCAGTGGCAAGGTTGGAAGCAATAAGGCTATTACTTGCCTATGCAGCATATCAACGCTTCAAAGTGTTCCAAATGGATGTTAAGTCAGCATTCTTAAATGGAGACTTAAAAGAGGAGTTCTACGTAGAACAGCCCTCAGGTTTTGTTGATCCACTCAATCCTAATTATATTTATAAACTTAGGAAAGCTTTATATGGGTTGAAACAAGCCCCAAGGGCTTGGTATGAAACTCTGTCTACTTTCCTCATTGAGAACAAATTCTCAAGGGAGAAAATAGACAAGACTCTATTCCTTAGAGAATCCACAGGAAAGATCATCCTAGTCCAAATATATGTTGATGACATAATATTTGTTTCTACTAAAAACAACCTTTGTAGAAAGTTTGCAAAACTTATGCAAGTGAAGTTTGAGATGAGCAGTATTGGAGAACTTAAGTTCTTCTTGGGACTCCAAGTAAGACAGACTGATGATGGCCTGTCCATATCCCAGTCTAAGTTCACCCAGGAGTTAATTAAGAAGTATGATATGGAGTCATCCACTACCATGAGAACTCCAATGGGGACAAGTATGTCTCTAAGCAAAGATGATGCAGGGAAACATGTAGATGAGTCTTTGTATAGAGGGATAGTTGGCTCACTCCTTTATCTGACTGCTAGTAGACCTGACATCATGTATGCTACATGTGTTTGTGCTAGGTACCAATCCTGCCCTAAAGAATCTCATTATACTGCTGTCAAAAGGATTTTGAGATATCTTAATGGCACACCTAATCTAGGGCTTTGATATCCTAGGAATAGAGATTTTCTACTAATAGGTTATTCAGATGCAGACTTTGCAGGATGCAAAGTAGATAGGAAAAGCACAACAGGCACCTATTCAATTTCTAGGAGGAAGATTGGTGTCATGGAGCTGTAAGAAGCAGACTAGTGTGGCAATTTCCACAGCTGAGTCTGAGTATGTTGCTGCAGGAAGTTACTGTGCACAGTTGTTGTGGATACATCATCAGTTAGAAGATTATGGTATTCAGGTAAGTAGAACTTCATTATTATGTGATTCTACTAGTGCTATTTCTATTGCTCATAATCCTGTTTCTCATAGTAGAACAAAGCATATAGAAATAAGATACTATTTTCTTAGAGATCATGTAGAAAAAGAAGATATTTCTTTAGGATTTCTTAATACAGATTTAGAAATTGCTGACATGTTCACTAAGCCATTAGATGAAACTAAATTCAATAATTTGAAAATTGAATTAGGAATGTTGAACATAAATTAGTTTAACAAATTTGTCTAAGTAAAATTGTGTCGACACAAAACGTTGTCTGTGTAGACACATAGTAGTTGGTGTCGACACTCCAGGAAAGTGGTGTCAACACATCTAGAAAATTGGTGTCGACACTTCAGAGCAGTTGTGTCGACACATCCAGAAGTTGTGTCGACACTTAGAATTAGAGTCGACACAGAATTTCTGTCGAACTGATAAGAATGTCTGTGTTGACACATCATCAATTGGTGTTGACACATAGAAGTCAACACTTCTGTCGAGACATTAGAAGTCTGTGTCGACACATTTCAACTGTGTAGGCACATTAAGAGAATTTTGACGTACCTTTTGAACTTCATTATTTAGAAGGATATAAATAGGTCAACAACATACTCTGTCGACACACTCTCCATATTTTCGAGAACAAAACCTTGTGTCGACAAATTCTATCTTCTCAATCCAAGATTTCTCTCAATCCCAATGGCGCCAAAGCTTGAAGATGACATCAACGAAGGCTATGAGCTTGTTCGCAACGGTTTTGATAATGCATAACCCGAGATTAAAATAGTAATTACCCTAATTACTGTGAATGGTTTGGAATTTCTGGTATCCGAACCTACAAAGATATGGAAGAAAGAAATACTGGAATTCAATGCCGCAGCTACTTTAAATTCGACTGGACTTAAGATCAAATCTACAGTTCAGGGAGATAAAGTTAAACTTACCTCGAAGAGCTTGAGGAAAACTCTTCAACTCCTAAGAACTCAAGAAGAAGAAGAATTACCCTCATTCAAGACTAGGGAAGCACTTCAGTGATGTGGATTGGATCCCACCATGAAGATTGGATCTGCAATGAACAGGAAAGGGATGAATCTGCAAGGAAAATTCCTTTCTGAAGTGGTTGGAAAGGTCATTCTCTGCAAGCCAGGGGGACATGATAGGGTTTCAGCCTATATGTTCAGCCTGATGACCAGGATTATCTTCAGACTGAACACATATTGGTCTGCAGTAATCTTTGGAAAGATTTAGGAAGGCATCAAGAAGCAAAATCTGGGAAGAATCATCAGTCTATACTGGCTGGAACAATTCCAGAAGTAATGGCACAAACTATTGGTTCTAAGATCAACCACATGAGAAGAATGGACATAAGGATAATCTCCAGATGGGATAGAGTCCTAAAAAAGGACATGCCTGGTGAAGAGAGGCCAGAGATTGCTGTAAAATCTCCTGCACAAGACATTACAGATAGTGCTCTGGTGCAGGGGGAGCCTCATCTTGAGGAAGTGCCAACACACTTAGAAAGTGAAATGGATACTCAAACTATTCTTGAGGTAATCCAAGAAGTTAATCAAACAATTTTCAATAATAAGGATGAAACACTAACTGTGCCTTTGGTTGATGTTGACCAGACCACTCAACTCAACAATCAAGCACATGATGTTATCATGGAGGATACATCTACAGCTGTTGATGCTCCAGAGTTAAGAGTGCCTCCAGTCCATACTCAACAAGAGTTTACCCTTAAAGTGTTGTTCCCTGATATAGAACAAGTAAGAACTGAGGGGGAGCAAGCTAACATTGAGGGGGAGCAAGCTAACATTGAGGGGGAGCAACCTAGGACTGAAAAAGAACTGCCTCCTAGTCCTTAGGAAAGAGTTGATATAGCAAGTTCCTCAGCTTCTGAAGATGAAGCAGAAATTCAAGCAAAGAAGAGAAAGCTGATGGTTTTCAAAAGAAGAAGCCAAAGATATAAAAGGGCATTGCAAACTGCTCCACAACCTGCCTCAGCCACTGATTATAGTTCCTTACTAGTATCATTTCAAATCAAATTAGATGAACAAAGAATAGCCATGAAAAAGTATATGTATGAGACATAATGAATTGCAGTTATCATTGTCTCGTGATATTAAATCCATAAGATTTAAAGTAAATCAGAACAAGAAGGAAATAGCATATTTCTTCCACAAAGGTGGCAATGTTGTAGCCTATCTTGCAAAGCAACAACAAGCAATAAAGACTCAAGTTGATGATATTTCTGTTAAACAAGGTTATGTCCTTGAGAATAAGATCAGGATGAATAACAATCTGACAGAATCTCACAATAAAATTGTCACAGAAGTTCACAAACAAGCTCCCATTGGGACTGCACATTTTGTTCAATTGAAGTCAGATTTTGATAAACAATTACGGGAAGAACTAGCTGTTGTACAAACAGCTATTAAGAATTCTCAAAATATCATTTCTGATCAGCTACTAAAACTAAGGTCATTTTATAAAGATGGTGTTAATTATCTAGATGACCAAGTAAGATTTCAAAAAGATGACCTCAGAGCTCATATTGAGAGAGAAGTCATAAAGGGGGAGAGAGTGTTAGTCAAAGCAGGCTCAGATCATGCTAAATTGATATCTAATATGATCAGAGTCACCCTTGGATATCCACCCCTATGTGATGATGATAATGTAGCTGAGTCAGGTGTGCAACTTGCTTATTTTGAAGGTAAACAACCTGAAGTTGCTCCGGTCATTTACCCTCCAGCAGATTTTGATATGATTCAGCAAGAAGTATAGTCAATGTACAGTCCTCCACAGGAGGTTGACAACATTATTATTGAGAAAGTGTAAATGTTAGAGGCTGCCAAGGAAGCTCAGAAGGAAGCTCTATTATCTAAGAAAAGGTTCAGAGAACAGGCTGAGTTGAAGCAAGATTTTGAGCAATGGAGCCCTACTTCCAGGAACATTATATTGACTGCCTGGAAGGCTGTGAAGGACACGACCCATGAAAGGGGTAAATGGTATGCTGAGCAAGAATGGAACAAGCATGAAGCTAGGCAGGAAGCCATTCTACAATATAGAAGAAAGGCAAAAGCTGGGAAGCTACCTCCTAATGCTCAGGAGCCTAGCAAGTACTTCCCAAAGCCTTTTCACTATTTTGAAAGGCAAAGGATAAAGGCTGAAGAACAGAAGCAGAAAGTTTTGAAAGGAAAGAAACCTGTTGATGATGTTGAACCTACTGTGCAGGCTCAGATTAAATCAGGAAAAGGCATAGTCCTTAAGGAGCCTGATCAGCCTTAGAATAGATTAACTCGATTTTACAACATTGTAATCTTTAGTTTTAAAAATCTATGTAAACTATTATTTAGAAACTTTTGAAAGTTTAAACAAAACAATGATTAATGCTCATTATGTTTGCATCATTTTTCTGTGATGACATTTTATACATGTTTTGTTTAAGTTATCCTGTCATGTAATATTTTTATACATCATAATGTGTGTTTATTATGAATGGTGTATATCATTGACTAAGGGTTATGACTTCTCCAAATAGGGGGAGATTGTTGGGTACATTAGAAAATGTGTACCAGATTTGAAGAAGCCTCACCTTACTCAATGATATGCATCAAGGTGTATTTGATGTTGTTTTGAGTTTATATGTGCAGGTTAAGAAAATGCAAGAATGCAGGAAAAGTTTCTAAGTCTATGAGTCGACACCAGAAGAAGCTGTGTCGACACTTATGAAGGCTTGTGTCCACACTGGAGAAAAGCTGTGTCGACACCTGGAGTCAATTATGTCGACACTTGGAAAGGCTGTGTCGACACCAGAAGAAACTGTGTCGACACACAGAGGCAGAGTCGACACACAGAAAAGCTTAGTCGACATCAACTGTGTCGACACACAGAGATAGTGTCGACACACAGAATACTTTGTCGACATCAACTGTGTTAACACACAGGACTTGTGTCGACACATAGCAGAGTTTCAACAAAGTTGATTTTTGTGAAGAAAAGAAGTGACTGTGTCGACATACAGAACTAGTGTCGACACGTTCCATAGAAGCTGTGTCGAGAAGCAGTGTCAACTCCAAGGGAGCTGTATTGACACCACCAAGGTTTGTGTCAACACTTAGTCTACTTGTGTCGACACATTATGAAGTTCAGATTCAACACCTTGCTGACAGAGATAAAGTTTCAAGAAGTGACTGGAAGACTGTAACTGTCAGATCTGTCAGAAGTTCGTTAGAAACTGGATCAGCCGGTTACCATAGAGGAAGTCTATATAAAGGCATTCTCTATCAACAGAATAGATATACATACACATGAGATAAAAACACGAAAAATAGAAGAAGATTTTCAACAGAAGATCTAAGAAGACATGCTCAAGTGGTGATCTACTCAGAGTTTGTCAAGAGAATTCAAAGAAGAATTCAGAAGAATCTTCAGAATAATTTGGAGAGAGAGAGCTCCATCTATTCAAGTGAAGAAAGGGACTTACATCAACAAGTCTCTTAAGTGCAAATTCTGAACCAGTCTGCCAAGAAGAATTCAGATTGATTTCTGAATTTCAAGAAAGAAGCTGATTGAAGATCAACTTCAAAGGAGATCAACCCTACTGTGTTCAGATTCAAGAAGCTTTGAAGAAAGCTAAGACAGGTTGATCTCTAACATCAGATTCTTTCAAGAACTGATCAAGAAACCTTCCATCCTTTCTCTCTCAACCAGGGTGGTGGTAAATTTCAAATTTACATCTATTTTCAGTAGGATCTTTTTAAGATCTGAGTTGTAAGCCTGATTTATAAAGGATGAGTTGTAGGAGATTAAGTTCTCTGAGTGGTAGGCCTTGTTGAAGGCTGAGGTAGGGCTGAGAGCCTGAGTTGTAGGAGATTTTCATCTCTGAGTTGTAGGCCTTGTTGAAGGCTGAGGTAGGGCAGATTGCCTGAGCTGTAGGCGTGTGGACTCACTCTGAGTTGTAGCAGTCTTGTTTGGTTTCTGAGCTGTAAGATCTGCGGATCTGAGGAGAAGGAAAGAAGTTAGGCCGAATCTAGCACACTGCTAGATAGGCGAAGGGGGAAAGTGGATGTACCCAGACCTTGGGGAACCACTATAAATCAGTGTGTCATCTGTTATTGTGTGTGGTATTGTTATTTCTGTACTGTGATAGCTGTAGAACTATATTTTTCTATTAATTAGCTGATTTAATATTCTGTCTTAGAAGAAAAAGGAATTGCATCTATTCAACCCCCCCCCCCCCCCCCTCTAGGTGTTTAGAAACTAATTCTTTCAATCATCTAACAGACCTATAAAATTTTCCAGGGGTTAAACATGAATCCCTTGAGTTCTTATCCAAATTTGAAAATTTTAACTTATCAATAACCTTATTTTCAAAGTTGTCTTTAAATGACCTAATATTCAAAAATTCAAAATAATGGGATTTTTGATCCCAAAAATCCCATTTCTTCTGTTGATGGTATATTTCGCCTTAATAGACCTCTGACCTAGATTTAATATACTTTTGATGTTCCAAATGGGCTAAATCCCCATTATATAGATTTTTGCTAAAGGCACCCCAAGCCTACATTCATCACACTCATGCAGGTGGGTTTACCCAACATGCATATTCCCAAAGAGGCTAAAATTTTTATTATGGCCTGATATTGGCCCAATGTACATGCCACCAAAATTTGGGGCCATTTGGAGTTGTATTTCTCCAAATAATCAATTAATTTTATTATATGTATTTTCACAAAAACTATAGGAAAACTTCCTCCAACAATTTTCATATTTTTACAGGGTCTAAGTTTGACCTAATCAATCACATGCCCACAATCTTGGGTCATGTGGACTTATGGTTTGGCAAGGGCATGCATTTAAATTTCTACCCTTGCCTAGGACCAGTCCTAGAATAACAGCCCTACAGGGAGCCCTACAGCTCCAAATCTCATGTTTAGGGTGGCAAATTGAAGGTAAGACTTAGGCCTACAGTTTGCATTTTGGTGTCTGGGTCTGAATTTGCATTTAAGAGGCCTATATTTAGCATGCAAAAGCACTAAAAATGTGTGACACTTATTAAATAATTCCTTAAGTTAAATTAATCATTCATTTAAATAAAAACGGACGGCATTCCTTCATCGTCCCCGATCAGCAACGGATGAGATTGAGCCTCCGGTGATTTCCAGCCACCTGGCCGGCACCACCGCCGGAGATTATTGTCACCACCTCCGTTGAGGTGGGGGCTAGCGTTTCCCGAAGGTGAGGCGGTCGGAGGCGGCTCCTCCGGCGATTCCGAGCAAGAAGAAAAACTCAAGAAATTCACACCATTCTCACATAGAATCGGTCTCAATTGAGCCCGATATCTCCCCTAAAAGATTTAGGATCCTAGTACGGGTAGAGGTGAGGTGAAACGAACCTGAATTGAGGCTTGGCGGCGAGTTTGGCGGCGGTGAGCCATGGCCGAGCTTGCTCCGGCAACTCCTCCCCGTTTCCTCGATTCTCCAGCAAATTCCTTGTTCCAGGACTCATTCTCTAGTCGTTTCCCCTCTCTGAAGCTGATGGTGTGGCTGGATTGGGCTGAGAGGTGGTGTATGGAAAGATAAGTCCAAGGGGGAGCTCGGGTTAAACTTTGGTTGCTCCACCCATGGTGCCAAGTGGCCATCATACTCCAAATTCCTCTGGAATTTCCTAAGGAGGCCGGCCAGCAAGCTTAGGCAGCTGAATAAGTGGCCATGTGGCCATCCTTCCTCTTCATTCCTCTTCTCTCTCCTCTTTCCTCTCCAAATTCCTTTTCTACCCCTTTGCATGTACTCTCTCTCCTAATTTTGGGGGTTAGGAGTTGTCTTTGACCACTTGGGCTGATCATGGGTCATGGTTAGTGGGCTTTGCCCATTGGGAATGGGCTTGACCCTTATTTTCCTCTTTAGGCCACATGTTTGACCAAGTTGACTTTTAGAGTTGACTTGGTCAACTTGATGAGTGGGCTGACCCCACCTGAAGGTCATGGGCCTTATGACACCACCCAACTTGGGTTGGGCCATGGTGGTGCCCCACTTGGACTATTTGGGCCATTAGGTGAGGGTTTGACCAAATTAAGACTAGGGTTGACTTGAGTCAACTCTAGTCAATTGGTGACCTTGTGATATGGCTTATGGTTCCCTTAGGTTGGTGTTAGGGCTAGGGATGCAGTGGTGGAATCAATGTGTGGCTAGGACCCCAATTTGGGCAGGTTTGACTTAAATCATCTTGGGCCCTGTTGTGGGCCCCATGTGACTAAACCTTAATATCACGGTTCAACCTGGTCTAAACACATGCCCCACCACATGCCCTAACCCAACCTAAGTAGAGGGGTCTAATTGCACGTGGGATGTTATAAAGAAGGATGATCTTCAGGTATAGGGGATAGAGGCTCTTGGAAAGTGAGCTCCTCTATCATCCTGTTGATGTCTTCATCAGTAGACAGAAGCTATTCTTGAAACTGAGCATCTGTCAGGTTTTCTGAGTCTGGAATATCTTCAGCAGTAGGAGAAACTGGATGGTCTGGATGCAGCAGAGTGGAAGTAGTAGCAGCAGATGGAGTAGAATTATCTTCTGAAATAATATTAACAGTAGCAGATGTAGATGGAACTGAGGGTACAGCAGCAGGAGGAGTAACTTATGGAGAGATTTCTGTAGTAACTGGTGCTGGAGTTTCTGAAGAAGCTGGAGTAGGAGTTGGCTGAGCTTGAACAGATGGGGCAGTCTCCCCTTCAATAACTGGGTCAGTTAATTGATGAGAAGGAGGAGATAAGGTCCTGTCCACATCTTCAATTTCCTTTGAAGTTTTTTCAGACTTCTGAAGTTTAACCTCCCATCTTTAGATGGAGGTAATGCAAACTTTCTTCATGTGATGGAGGGTCATGCCCTTTTTCATGGAGAAAACTTCATGGTCCATCATATTGAGGTATAGAGAAATAATCCTGCCATAGTTTGGTCTCTTAATATATGCCTTAATTTTGTCAAAACGCATCATACCCCACTGATACTTCTTTCTACAGATAACTATTGTCATCATATCAAAGAATTCTAGGGTGATATAGCTGATAGAGCTTGTCTTGCAGAGAAGAACTTTACCTAGAATATCTACCAGCAGTTGGCTTTGAGTATTCATGAACTGTCTTCTAACAGTGTGAGATGATTGGAGAATCCCACGGAAACTATATGCCCATTTATAATCTGTGCCTACTAGATCATCCTCTTGATTTATTATAGGAAGTTGCAGAAATTTGGAAACCGAGAGAGAAATCATTTTTACCTTGATATTTCTAACCCTTGATTTGAGTACCTTGACATTGTGCTTATCTTTGCATGTTGGAAGAACTCTTCGACATCAGAAGTTCGAATAAGGCACGGCTGTTCTGGAACAAATGACAGACCTGCGGTATCGAGCAAGATAAGAACATTCCTGAAGTCATCAGAAATCTCTCCAATCCCTGTTGAATTTAGTTCACTACTGATTACAAGTATAGAAGATGATGCCATTGAGGAGAAAGAACTGTTAGCTGGTCGGCGAAGGGAGAATTGACCTTGAGTGAGGCAGTCGGCGGAGACCGAGAAGGTAAAGAGTCTTTTCTCGAGAGAGGGATTTAAAATCGGGAATAAAATTTCTTGGACCTAAGTAAATTTATATTTACCTTTAATTTTGATGAAAAAAAATATAAATAAAGTTAAAAGTACCTGGAATATGGCGAAAACTGATCGACAAACGTCGAACTCCGATCGACGAAATAGACAAAAACTGATCGACGAACGTCGAACTCCGATCGACGAAATTTGAACTCTGATCAATGAAATAGGATAGACGAAAAACTGATCGACGAACGTCGAACTCCGATCGACGAATTTGAACTTCTTCTCGAGAAATGATACCGCTGTTCTCGAGTAGAACTGTTGTTCTCGATAAGTAATTCCTTGTTCTCGAGAAAAGCTTTTGTTCTCGAGAAGTAATTTCTTGTTCTCGAGAAGTAAGTCTGTCGTTCTCGAGTACAAGTGCTGTACTCGAGAAATGAAGTCCATACATTGAAATTTCTTGGATTTTGAAGTGTAGCCAGAACTTGAACTTGCAGTCATGTTTTTCTTCATTCTTCTTCATCCTTGTTGAGCATGCCAAGTTCTGTTTTGAAGAACGAGAACTTGGCCTCGTCCAGCGGCTTCGTGAATATATCTGCAATCTTCCTGTTAGTTGGGACATATTGAAGATTTATGTCACCATGTTCCACATGCTCCCTGATGAAGTGGTATCGCAGCTCTATGTACTTTGTCCAGCTGTGAGAAACTGCATTGTTGGTTATGGCAATTGCACTAGAGGAGTCGCAAAATAATGGAATGTCCTTTACCTTCAAATTGTAGTCTTCAAGTTGGTTCTTTATCCAAATCAATTGTGTACAACAACTATCGGCAGAAATGTATTCTGACTCGGCTGTTGAGATTGCAATATAATTTTACTTTTTACTGCTCCATGAAATGAGCCTCCTTCCAAGGAATTGGCAAGTCCCGAAAGTGCTCTTTCTATCATCTTTGCTTCCTCCAAAATCAGCGTCTGAAAAACCAATTAGTTAGCTGTCATTACTTCTTGGGTACCATAATCCAAGATTTGGTGTATCTTTAAGGTATCTCAAAATCTGCTTTGCAGCAGCATCGTGAGATTCCTTAGAGTTCACTTAAAATCTAGCACACACGCATGTTGAGAACATTATATCTGGTCTACTATCAGTAAGATAGAGCAACGATCCAATTATGCTTCTGTACTTGGTTTCATCAAAAGGTTTCCCTTTCTCATCCTTATCCAGAGACATAGTTGAACCCATTGGAGTCCTCATAGAGGTTGCGTTCTCCATTCTGAATTTCTCAATTAACTCCTTGGTGAACTTCGTCTAAGAGATGAAAATTCCATCTTCAGATTGTTTCACATGAAGTCCTAAGAAATACTTCAGCTCTCTCACAATGCTCATTTCGAACTTCCCTTGTATAAGTTTGGAAAACTCTTTGCATAGGTTGCCGTCAATAGAGCCAAATATGATGTCATCGACATGGATTTGCACTAGCAAAATCTTGCCTTTTATTTCCCTAAGAAATAATGTCTTATCTATCTTTCCTATTGTGAACTTGTTCTCAAGAAGAAAGTTAGACAGCATCTCATACCAAGCTCGAGGAGCTTGTTTCAAACCATATAAAGCTTTAAATAAAAGATAGACATGCTCAGGAAAGTTAGAATCAACAAAATCTAGAGGTTGTTCCACATACATCTCTTCCTTTATGTCACCATTAAGGAATGTCGACTTCACATCCATCTGAAATACAGTGAAGCCCTTAAGTGTTGTATATGCTAGGAACAACCTGATTGCCTCCAGCCTTGTCAATGGTGTATACATCTGATCAAAGTTGATTCCTTCTTCTTATCTGTATCATTTTTCAACGAGTTCGGCCTTATTCTTTATGATGGTACCATCCTCGTCCATCTTATTCATGTAGACCCACTTTGTTCCGATGACGTTCTTGCCTTTGGGTATTGGAGCAAGCTTCCGAACTTGGCAACGCTTGAATTGATTCAACTCTTCTTATATTGCCATTATCCATGATGAGTCTGAGTTTGCTTCCTCAAACTTCTTCGGTTCAACCTGTGAGAGAAAACTCAAATATAAATTTTCATTACCTGTACCTCTACGAGTTTTGACACCATCCTAGGTATCTCCCATGATTTGGTCCATTGGGTGATCCTTCAAATATCTGAGCTCTAGAGTCCTTGCATCTGGAGCTTCTTCAACCACAGGAGTGACTTTATTAACTTGAATGGTATCTTTATCATGGTCATCAACCTCTCTAATTGGGGTTGGAGTGGTGATTTTGATGGACTTTTGATCTTTCTCTTCAGTTGGCTCATCAAAGTTTTATTCTTTCATCATGGTCATCCCAGTTCCATACTAATTCTACACTTCTCCTAATCTCTAAGGGAGGGCGGCGGAAGAAGAGAGGTAGATAAGGACTAAAAAAATAGGCAAGCAAGGGGGAGATCCCCTTACCTTGAAACTCCGTAGAAACGTCGTCCGCTCCTGCAACTTCAAGGTTTGGTCGTAAAATACCCTAAGCAACGTTTCCCGAAATGTTTGGAGGAGAAAGGAGGTCAAAACCTCAAACCCTAACTCACAAAATCTGGGAAATGGGAAGATATTACCATGATCGCGAAGCCCTCGCCGAGAGCTTTCAAAATCTCTACTCAAACGTCGAAACCAACCACACGAACTCCCGATTTCCCCAGTCGAAAGCTTCGCCCATCATCTGAACTCCTTCCGCGAAAAAAACACTAACGCCGTCAGGTTGGGGAAGATAATGAACAGTAGGGTTTTTGATTATTACGTGTGTGTGTGTGTGTGTATATATATATATATATTAATAATAAATTTATTTACAATTCAATATTACATTACATTAAATCCTAAAACGATCCCAAATCCATAATAACTCAGAATTTAACGAAATTCGCACCGTAGCTAAATACTGATGCTACGAATCCAACGGCGAAGTTGAAACTCAAATTCGATGAACCAAACTCGGGCAAACACCTCCCGAAGCCAAAACACAAGTATTCCCAAAAAGGCTCCACCAAGTCAACAAAACATACACGGCTCGTAAGGAAATCTTGCAAACAGGCTAAACCCAGCCACACTAAAAACTAAAAGAGAAAAACCACCCTCTAAGCACGACACATGTCAAATACTCATCGACGTAACGCCCTGACGATAAAATTACACCACTACGGGAATAAAAATAAATACCGAAAAATCAGGGGCGTTACAGCTGCGAAGCACCTCTTCCAGCACTGCAGGTATAGAACATATGATGGACAATCTGACCATCAAGGAAGTAGAACCAGTTATCCCAGATGAAGTGAATACTACTATCAGACACACTTGGGGCAGGGGATGATCACCAAGAGGCTGTTTCTGAAGCTGTTGCTGAAAGAAGATTACCTCCAGCAATTAGGCATTTAAGAGACCATCCTGCTCACCAAATCATTGGTGAACCAAGTCATGGAGTAGTGATAAGAAGCAGAAATATGAATACAGTTATGTATGTAAGCTTCCTGTCACAAGTGGAGCCAAAGAAGTTTGAAGAGGCCAACATAGGTCAATTCTGGATAATGGCTATGCAAGAGGAACTGAACCAGTTCAAAAAATGCAAAGTCTAGAAGCTGGTTCCCAGACCTCATGGACATATTATCATTGGAGTCAAGTGGATTTACATAAACAAACTTGATGAAAATGAGATTATAATCAAGAACAAAGCAAGATTAGTAGCTAAGGGGTACAAGCATGAAGAAGACATTGATTTTGATCAAAACTTTGCCCCTGTAGCAAGGTTGGAGGCCATAAGATTGTTCCTTGCATATGCTGCACATAAGGGATTCAAGGTCTACCAGATTGATGTGAAGTCTGTAACACCCCCTATCTGTCGCATAGCATATGGCAGTAGGTCCGGTCGGGGCCCGACGCCATATACCACAGACAGACTGGGTGGTTACTCAATGGAATACCATCCAACTAATATCCAACGTCCTACACAGAGTCATTCTAGCGGAAGCAATTTAAAGTTGCAAAATAAAGAACCCAGTGTAACGCCCCGAAACTCAAAGGAGCGACGGGGGACGTTTTTGGGCCAGTTTTGAGTTCTGGCAGAAGGCACACGGCCTGGGACACGGGCGTGTCCCAGGGCATGTCAAGCGTGTGTCAACACTCAGCCGGGAAGTCGACACTTTGAGGTCGACATTGTGTCGAGACTGGGCACACGGCCTGCGATACGGGCGTGTCGCAGAGCGTGTCGACCCATGTCGACACTTAGCCCGCGAAGTCAACATTCTGCGTTAGACGAAATGTCGAGATATGGTACACAGTCTGCGACACGGGCATGTTGCAGGGCGTGTCAACCCGTGTCGACACTCGTCCCGGGAAGTCGACACTTTGGTCTCGACATTGTATCGAGACAAGGCACACGGCCTAGGACACGGGCGTGTCCAAGGCCGTGTCATCAGGTCGACGATCTTCGCTCGACGAAGTGTCGAGTGTCGAGACAGTGTACACGGCCTGGAGCCCAGGCGTGTTGAGGTGATACGGGCAAGGACACGGGCATGTCCTAGAACCCGTGCAGTGCTCGGGTTGTTTTCAGGGAAAAATGATGGTGGTACACGGCCGACTACACGGCCGTGTCAGGTGGAACACGGGCGTGTTAGGTCGAACGCGGGCGTGTTCGATACTCATGTGAGGTTCCAGGCGAGCCGGTTTTGATGGCGAATGAGGCACACGGCCCTGGACACGGGCGTGTGCCAGGTCGTATGCGGTCCAGATTGGGCATTTTAGTCCCGAATCAAAGCCGTTCATTTCTTTAATTGATGATCCAACGGCTGGGGGTTGTTCCTGAAGGGATATACCCGGGATTGGACTTAGAAACCCTCACTTTTCATAAGTTATCATCTTTCTAAAAGCTTAGAGAGAGAGGAGAGCTAAGGGAGGAAGAAGGAGCTAGATCCGGCCATTGGAGGAGGTTCGAAGCTCCAAATCGCGAGCCGACTCCGGATCCACGGAGGCAAAGCTAGTGCGGTGCTTTTCATCTGCTTACTTTTCCATGGCGCCAAAGAGGAACGCTAGGGTAACGATTCTCTTCTTGAGCATGAGTAGCTCTCCTTCTTTGCATAGGAAGCCCGCTCTCGCGAGTTTGCGGAGAGTTGGAGGCGTTCCTTCGGGTAGATATGTGAAGTCCCCGTTGTTTAGAGTCCGTAAGCGAGAACGGACATAGGCATGATGTGTGAAGCCTACCCGGACATGTTGGTCTGGATCGGTGATGTTGCATTGCATAAATGCCGGAGAAGACTCCGTGCTATTGATTGTTTTTCGGGTTTTCTACGCGGTAGATTGCAGCAGGGAGCCTTGGGGATTAACCCACACCCGGAAAACTCGGCGGATGCGAGATCTTGCCAACTTGGTGGCCTGAGATCCAGCTTGAACATAACCGGGTTATGTGAATTGTGATGGAAATGGGACTCGGTGGAAGTTTGACCCGCGCAAATGGCTTAAATTTTCGTTGCGATGTGTGCACGGGTTAGATGGAACCGTACCCGTTCTATGTCGTTCGGATTAGAGCCGTTGGAATAGATTAGGGTCTTCGGCGGTCAATGGCTTAAATTGTCGTGACCCAGGCCAGGAAGACAAAATGCTCAAAGATTTGGCCGTCTAAGTGGCGGTGGTGAGTCCGGAATGTCTATGGCTTAAATTGACGTGACATCTACCGGTTCACCGAGAATGTGCCCTGAGAGCACGGGGCGTGTGGCCGTGCGAGCCAACATCTGTGGTGAAATGCTTATGGTTATATATTGCTCGCTTATGCTAATGAAATGCAGGGAAGGAGCATCGCCGCCCCGAGTTGGGGTCGGGATCGTTAGAATTTGGTCAGCATTGCTGACTGTTGTCTTGTTTTGCCACCGTGCGGTGGTTTGTTGCTTGCAGGTGCTGCTGGACCAAGTGGTCAATAGCGGGCTAAAGCCCAAGTGCGAAGCCGGCCCTCGAAGGCCGAATTGAAAGTGTTTACTGTTTTATTCATGTATGACCAGCCTGCGTGTCGTGGTTTGTAAATCATGTAATATCAAGTGAAACATTTTGTAAGGCCTTAAGGCCTGTACTGATGTATTTTGTAACATTCCTGTTTTGTATTAGTGGACATTCATGCTTTAATGCTGGGTTCTTATTTGCAACTCTTATTAATTTGCTTCCGCTAGAATGCTCTGTGTAGGACGTTATGATTGGTTGGATGGTTTCCATGAGTAACCACCCGGTCTGTCTGTGGCATACGGCGTCGGGCCCCGGCCGGACCTACTGTTATATGTTATGCGATGGATAGGGGGTGTTACACCCAGCTCGAGCATGAATGTCCACTTCTTAAACCAATAGGAATGAAGTACAATACACAAGTACGATGGCCTTAAGGCCTTACATTTGTTTACTCATATTACATGTTTTGCAAACCTCGGCTCGCACGCCGGTCACACATGTATAAAGCAAATAAACACTCAATATTTAGGCCTTCGAGGGCCGGCTCAGGAACTTGGGCTTTAGCCTGATATTTAACGCTTGGTCCTGCAACACCTGCAAGCAAAAATCCATCACAACGGTGGTAAACAAAGGCAACGGTCAGCTATGCTGACCAAATTATAACGATACCGCCCCCAAACTCGGGGCGGCGATGCTCCTTCCCTGCACTTTATTAGCATAACCAAGCATTATATAGTAATAAAACTACATCACAGGCATAGGCACGCACGGCCACACACCCTGTACTCTCAGGGCACATGAAAGTGCAGCTAGATCTGATATACTCTAGAGGGGGGTGAATAGAGTATATGGTGCTTGAAACTTTTTACAACAATTGTTGTAATCTGAGTGAGCAGGGAAGCAATTAATAAATCTAATCACAGAACTAAACTAATCATAAGCTAATCACAGAACAATCACAGGCAGAAACAAAAATAAAGACAAGCAAGCCAAATGACACAAGGAAATATAGTGGTTCCCCTAAACTTGGGTACATCCACTCTTCTACCACCCTAGGTAGGAATCCACTGCAGGATGAGTTGATCAGGTGTCCTGGGCACCAATGAGCTTTTGATAAGGTGCTCAAAAACCAAATCAGATTTTTTGATCAGGTGTCTTGCCACCAATGAGCTTTTGACAAGGTGCTCAAAAACCAAGCTCAAACTTTTGAAGGGAGTTTGAGAAACCCTTTACAGAGATTGGGGTGAGAGAGTGATGGAAGTCTTCCCTTTCTCAAAGCAGCTGAGAAGACTATGTGGATTTGATGATGTCAAAGCTCCCCCTGAGTCCTTGAGATGTTCAGGAAAAGAAGCTTTGCTGTAGGGTGATAGGCCTTCAGAGGTTGATCTCCAGCGAAAGATGATTTCAGCAACTACTAAAATGTTGGGTATCCGGAGTCTTGAAAGATGTTGGCCTTGAACACTTGGGACAAGAGAGATCAGAGGATTTCAGAAAGTTTGTACTCCTTGGATGTGTGTTCTTCAGAGAATTCTTTGAGATAGAAAATATTTTATGCTTGTTCTTCTTGTCTGTGTTCTGAGGATTATTGATGTCTGTCTTAGAGAGATTCAAAAAAAAATTCTTCTCTTTTATTCTCTGGTACTGAATAGAAAAATATCCTCTGTCAAGAATAGTCGTTGGTCTGCATTAATTGCATCCTTAATTGCAAAATGTCTTCTGGAGGAAAGTCCACAGAAATATTCCTTGAAAATCCCTTGAAACTTGGTCCAGAAATAAATGAAAACGGCTAGAAAATCTTCTGAATTAATTGCAGAATAACTCCTTAACTGATCTGAATTTGAATCTTGAAAATCCTTGAAGATATCAGAAAATGTCGAACTGAGCTCTGCTATCGTTGAACTGAGCTCAGCGATATGAACTTATACAGCAACACAATATAGTCGATCTGAGCTCAAAGATCGTCGAACTGAGCTCAGAGATAGAGATCCAAAGCTGAGTCAAGATCGTCGAACTGAGCTCGAAGATCGTCGAATGGAGTTCGACGATTTGGAGAAGTTGAGCTCAGCGATCGTCGAATGGAGTTCGACGATCTTTCGAAGTTGAGCTAGACGATCGTCGATCGGAGTTTGACGAATCGTCGTGCTGAGCTCGACGATATGACTTAGTCTCAAACTGAAAAAGTCTTGGTCTTGAGGGCAGCTTCCAAACTTAGACTTCTAACCCTTAGACTCAATTCTAATTGACCTTTTGTGCTATACAGGAGGTCAAACACTGGTTTCCTAGAGACATAGTGATCCTGACCCAAATTAGTAATAGGGTGTTCCAACAATCTCCCCCTATTTGGGTTAGGATTACTATTTATAGAGTTTGGAAAAATTAAAATAACACATACAAGCAACAATACAGAAAAGCAAAAAGCTGGACATTGCAGAACCACAGACATATATATATCATCCCAGATAATAATCAGAAATCAAGAGTGATTGTCACCTTACATGATCATTTCTTTTCCTTGCTCTTAATGAGTTTGATTTCTCTGTTGGGGTTGAGAGCTTATTTCTTTGATCTTGTATCATCTGCTGCATCTAAAGTGGTTTGTTGTTTGGGCCTGGGAACTACAGCTTCAGGATGCAGTTCCATGTTTCTGTCAGAATCAAAAAATTTGCTTGACCCATATCTTTCCAACTCTTTCTTTCTCTGTTCAGACATTGTAGAGATGTTGGAGGAGTCTCTTCCTTGCTCTTTAGCTTTCTTGATCTGTTCCAGTGCAGCAAGTTCTTTCATCCTTGCAGTCCAAGCAGCTGGATTGTTTTCAGGGTCTTCAAATGGCACTAGTGGCTCATATATATTAGAAGTATTATCCTGAGGAGGCCTGGATGAGACTGTTTCCTTCAATTTATAGGGAAAAGGACCAGAGGTTGTGTCAGATGAAATTTGTCCTTCCCTGGAGTAGGGATGTTGCCTTGGCTATCCTTTAGAATAAACTTGAAATTCTCTTTGATTGCCTCTATATCCTCCTCTTCTGGATTGAGAACCCCTGGACTGGCTTCCCCTATGATAAGATCTGGCATGTGACTGATAGGGGGTTTGACTTCTAGCAGGGGGTTGAGCAGCTGAACTTCCACCTGCACCTGCATCAGGAGGAGGTGGTGGAGGAGGATGAGGATATTGGAATTGGGAAGATCCTTTTTCATATTTCCTTTTCTTCTTCATTGCTTTGAGTTGATTCTTTGAGTACTGCATCCAGTGCTCAGTTATGGGGCAATCATGAAGAATATAATATGGTATATCATTGTTGTCCTTGACCTTGGCTGCAGGTACTCTCTTCATGGCTTTGCTCCTTGCCTTTCTCTTCCTTGCAATGGTAGCAGAAGAATCATCAGAATCTGTCCTGAACTCATCACTTTCAGAACTTTGGTCATCATAAAGGGCATCAATCTTCTTCATCAAATCTTTCTTGAGCTTGATTGAAGCAGATGAGGCAGCAGAGGCTGTAGTAGTAGAAGTTGAAGCAGTAGCAGTAGTGACAACAGCAGATATAGAAGTTGTAGCAGCAGTAGCAGCAGCAGCAGATACATAAGGTTCTGGAGCAGTAACAACATCAGTTGGGACAGCAGCAGTTTCACTGACAGAAACAGCATTATCAGCAGCAAAAATATCATCAGAAAATACAGAGGGCTCAAACTCATGTGCCTCTGTCATAAGGATCTCCTTATAAGTTGACGCATCAGCAGTATCAGCAATAGTATCAACAAAATTGTCAGCAGAAAGGGCAGCAACATCAGAAACAACAACACTGCTTTCAGCAGGAGTAGCAGCAGCATAAACTGAGTTAACAAATGAAGTGATAATGCTGGGGTCACAGCAAGAGAAGGGCACAAGGGCCTTGGACAAATCCTCTAGGGGCTGGATAGCAACTGTATCTGGAAGACAAGCTCTCTCTGGCAGACATCTGAAATATATAGAATCAAATTCTGAGAGCAAAGACCTGAGGTCTATTGTAAAGACTGCAGCAGGAGGTGGAACTGGATCTTGAGACACAGCAGCAGCAGTAACAGGAGCTGAAGAAACAGCAAGAGCAGCAGCAGGCAAGCTCACTTCATAGGGCATCTCCAACTGCCTATGTAACGCCCCGAAACTCAAAGGAGCAAAGGGGGACGTTTTGGGCCAGTTTTGGTTTCTGGCTGAAGGCACACGGCCTGGGACACGGGCGTGTCCCAGGGCGTGTCAAGCGTGTGTCGACACTTAGCCACGAAGTCGTCGAGTTATTCTCGACGATTCGTCGAGAATGGGCACACGGCCTACGACACGGGTGTGTCGCAGGGCGTGTCGACCCGTGTCGACACTTAGCCGTGAAATCGTCGAGTTATTCTCGACGATTCGTCGAGAATGGGCACACGGCCTGCGACACGGGCATGTCGCAGGGCGTGTCGACCCGTGTCGACGATCGTCAAGGTGAAATCGTCGAGATTCACTCGACGATCGTCGAGACAAGGCACACGGCCTAGGACACGGGCGTGTCCAAGGCCGTGTCATCCAGTCGTCGTTCTCCCCTCGACGAATTGTCCCGTGTATACGGCCTGGGGGCCCAGGCGTGTCAATGTGACACGGGCAAGGACACGGGCGTGTCCTAGAACCCGTGTAGTGCTCGGGTTGAAAACGGGAGAAAATCATGGGGTACACGGCCGGCTACACGGCCGTGTCAGCTGGAACACGGGCGTGTCAGCTCGAACACGGGCGTGTTCGATACCCGTGTGCGGGTTCAGAAGATTCGATTTTGACGGCGAATGCGGCACACGGCCCTGGACACGGGCGTGTGCCAGGCCGTGTTCGGCCCAGATTGGGCATTTCAGCCCCGAATCAAAGCCGTTCGTTTCCTTAGGTTGAGATCCGACGGCTGGGGGATGTTCCTGCAGGGATATACCCGTGAGTTGACTTGGAAAAATCCACTTTTCATACCTTATCCTCTCTCCAAACCCTTGGAGAAAGAAGAGCTAAGGCAAGAGGAAGAGGAGCTAGATCCGCCATTGGAGGAGCTTCGGAGCTCCGAATCGCAAGCCGACTCCGGATCCACGGAGGCAACGCAAGTGCGGTGATTTCTATCCGATTACATTTCGATGGCGCCAAAGAGGAATCCAAGGGTAACGATCCTCACTTGTGAGCATGATAGCTCTCTTTCTTAGCATAGGAAGCCCTCTCTCGCGAGTTTGCTGAAGAGTTGGAGGCATTCCTTCGGGTAGATATGTAAAGTCCCCGTTGTTTAGAGTCCGTATGCGAGAACGGACGTAGGCATTTTGGTTGAAGCCTACCCGTACATGTTAGTCCGGATCGGCGATGTTGCATTGCATAAGGCCGGAGAAGACTCCGTGCTATTGGGTGTTTTTCGGGTTTTCTACGCGGTAGATTGCAGCAGGGAGCCTTGGGGACTAACCCAAAGGTGCCCCCGGAAAACTGGGCGGACACGAGGTCTTGCCAACTTGGTGGCCTGAGAGCCAACTTGAACATAACGGGGTTATGTGTATTGCGGTAGAATGGGACTCGGTGAAAGTTTGACCCGCGCATATGGCTTAAATTGCTGTTGCGATGTGAGCACGGGTTAGATGGAGCCGTACCCGCTTTATGTCGTTCGGGTTAGAGAGACCTAAAGTTACATGGCACTCGCCGTTGGCATAAATGGAGGTCTTCGGTGGTCGATGGCTTAAATTGACGTGACCAATACCATGAAGACGAATTGCTCATAGGAATGGCCGTCTAAGTGGCGGTGGTGAGTCCGGAATGTTAATGGCTTTAATTGACGTAACATCGACCGGTTCACCGAGAATGTGCCCTGAGTGCACGGGACGTGTGGCCGTACGAGCCAACGTCTGTGTTGAAATGGCTATGGTTATATGCATTGCTCGCTTGTGCTAATGAAATGCAGGGAAGGAGCATCGCCACCCCGAGTTGGGGGCGGGATCGTTATAATTTGGTCAGCATTGCTGACCGTTGCTTTGTTTGCCACCGTGCGGTGGTTTGTTGCTTGCAGGTGCAGCTGGACCAAGCGGTCAATAGCGGGCTAAAGCCCTTTTTGCGAAGCTGGCCCTCGAAGGCCCAAGTGGAAATGTTTTCTGTTTTACTCATGTATGACCGGCCTGCGTGCCGAGGTTTGTAAATCATGTATTAGTCAAGAGAAACATTCTGTAAGGCCTTAAGGCCGAATATTTGGGCATTTTTGTAATAACATTTCTATTATCATGTTAGTGGACATTCGTGCTCTTATGCTGGGTTCTTGTTTACAACTTTTACAAACTGCTTCCGCTAGAATGCTCTATGTAGGACGTTGAGATTGGTTGGATGGTTTCCATAAGTAACCACCCGGTCTGTCTGTGGCATATGGCGTCGGGCCCCGGCCGGACCTACTGCTATATGCTATGCGACGGATAGGGGGTGTTACAATTTGGTATCAAACTACTGGTTTTGGTCCGGCTTGAATTGAATTCGTGGGCGAATTCTTTTTAAGGGGTGGTGAGCACATTGTGTGCGTCATCGTTATAACAGTCAAAAGAACCCATGAATGTCCACTTAGGAATGAAAATACTCGTGTTTGAGGAACCTGCGTGTTCCTATAATTGCTGTTTGCAATTTGTTTTGGTCGCTTAACGGTGTTTTGTACCACTATAGGTGACCCGAAGTGGTGTTGGGCCGTCAGAACGCCGAGTTTCTGATGCAAGTAGTGCACCGGATGTTGCTCCTGCAACACCTCTGTCGGTTGAAAATATACGATTGGTTGCTGAAGCGGTGTTGGCCGTGATAAATGCGCAGCCTGGGAGGCAAGCGCAGCAACCCGCTCCTGTGATGGAGCAAGTACCTCTTCAAGAGGCTGAGCCGAGGAGGATGGAGCAAGTGGTTGTAGAACCAATAGTGCCAAGGAGGGCGACTAAGAGGCAGTTGAAGCATGTAATGAGCTTTAACCCTCCGTTATTCTCGGGGTTGGGAACCCCATCGCAGGCTGAAGACTGGCTCTCTAGGGTGAAGAGAGTCATGACAGCGACGGAGACGGCGGAGTGGCAGATGACCACCATCGCTACGTTCCTGCTGGACGGTGAAGCGAGGATGTGGTGGGAAGGTTTGGAGCTGCATCACCTGAGAGGTAGACAACTGATAGACATTCCGATGGAAGAGTTCTCGGAATTGTTCTTGGCAAGATACCTCCCTTCGACTCAGAGGATTTCAATGGAGAATGAATTCCTGAAGTTGGTGCAGGGTGAGAGGAGCGTGGATGAATATCTCCACGAGTTTACACGGTTGAGTCGTTATGCGAGCTCTACCATCATGGATGAGGAGCGCAAGACTAATCGTTTTTATGAAGGCTTGAGGGATGAGCTGAGACTGTTACTGTCGGGGCCGATGACGCAAGGTTTCTTAACCTTGGTCAATACTGCCTGGTCCTTGGAGAAGGACATGAAGAGTGTGCAAGCGAAGAAAAGCTTGAGTGAAAAGAAATCTGAGTTCAGAGTGCCGACTACTTCAAAGTCAGGCTATCGGAGGACTTTCAAGAAGCATAGGACTTCGGGTCCAGCTCCTTCTGGCGCTTCTGGGGCGACTACGGGTCGGACCCCGGGTGCGTGCTTTACGTGTGGCAAGACGGGGCATTTCGCCAATGATTGTTGGAGCGGACGTCCTAAGTCCGAGAGGAGGCCATGAGCTACTTATGAAGAGAAGGGTAAGGCGGTGGAGTCGACCGCATCCCACTATGCTCCGGCCCAACCAAGGGTTTACAATCTTGGCCAACAGGAGGCCATTAAACAAGCTGACGTGGTGACAGGTACGGTTTAATTTATAGCAAGTCAATTCCTTTATATGCTTGTTATGTATATGTTACCTTACCACTGCTTGTTTAGGATTTGTAATGATTTGTGAAAATCCCTCTCGAGCACTCTTCGATACGGGAGCTTCGCACTCCTTCTTGTCCGAAGGATTTATAGCATGCATCGGAGTCCCTTCTTCGATGGCGAAGGACAAGTTGGATGTGTTGTTGCCCAATGGGTGTTCGATGCGAGCGGTTAGGATCTGCGAGGTTAAGACTCGTATTGGAGAGCAGGAGTTAGACCTGCGGGCGTCTTTACTTCCGTTAGTGGAGTTCGACGTCATATTTGGAATGGACTGGCTCTCGGAGCAGCAGGCCCATATAGATTGCGGTAGCAAGGAAGTAAAGCTGGGAGCAAGTCGTGAGACGACTTTTACGGGCTTAAAGGGGTCGAGCAAGACGTTGATGTCTGCTCTTCAGGTGGTGAAGGCGGTTCGTGCCGGAGCAGAACTGTTCTTTACACTAGTGGAGGTTGCAAAGCCGAAGCCCGCTTTGGATTGTATTTCAGTGGTATCGGAATACCCTGATGTGTTCCCCGCAGATCTTCCTGGAGCCCCGCCTCAACGGGAGATAGATTTTACGATCGAGCTAGTGCCAGGTGCAAAGCCTGTGTCACGATCTCCGTATCGGCTAGCGCCTAAGGAAATGGTGGAGCTGAAAGTTCAACTGCAAGAGTTGTTGGAGCAAGGGTATGTGCGCCCGAGTTCTTCGCCTTGGAGCGCACCGGTCCTCTTTGTTAAGAAGAAGGACGGAAGCTTGAGATTATGTATTGATTATCGGGAGCTAAACAAGCTGACTGAGAAGAACAAGTACCCGATCCCTCGGATTGATGATCTCTTCGATCAGTTAGTCGGGTCGACGGTGTACTCGAAGTTAGATCTCAAGTCTGGGTACTATCAGCTGCAGATAAGGGAGAGTGATATCCCGAAGACAGCGTTTAGTACCAGATACGGGCATTATGAGTTTACGGTCATGCCGTTTGGGCTGACTAATGCGCTGTCAGTGTTCATGGATTTGATGAACAGAACGTTCAGGGAGTACTTGGACCATTTCGTGATCGTCTTCATCGACGATATTTTGGTGTACTCGCAAAGTGAGGAAGATCACTTCAAGCATCTTCATTTGGTGTTGGAGACGCTAAGGAGAAACCAGTTGTATGCCAAGTTCTCGAAGTGCGAGTTTTGGCTATCCTCAGTGGCGTTCCTCGGGCATATAGTGAGTGGAGAGGGTATTGCTGTGGATCCGGCGAAGATTGTTGCGATACGGGAGTGGCCTGAGCTTGCTACGGTAGCAGAAGTCCGGAGCTTTTTGGGGCTTGCCGGCTATTATAGGCGCTTCGTAGAGAACTTCTCACGGATAGCGTTACCTCTCACTACTTTGACGAGGAAGGAGCATAAGTTCGTTTGGACGCCGGAGTGCGCGCGAGCTTTTGAGGAACTGAAGTGTCGGTTGACCACGGTGCCTGTGTTGAGTTCGCCGGTTGGGACCGAAGGCTATGAGATATATAGTGATGCTTCGGGCAGCGGTTTGGGTTGCGTGCTATTGCAGCACGGCAGCGTGATAGCTTATGGCTCGAGACAGCTAAAAGTGCACGAGAGGAATTATCCGGTCCATGACTTGGAGTTAGCGGCCGTGATTTTTGCCTTGAAGCTGTGGAGACACTATTTGTACGGTGTGAAGATTGATATCTACACCGATCACAAGAGCCTAAAGTACCTGATTGATCAGAAAGATCTGAATATGCGGCAGCGTAGATGGATGGAGTTCCTGGGGGACTATACATTCAAGATCCACTACGTGTCTGGCAAAGGGAATGCGGTTGCGGACGCGTTGAGTCGCCGAGCCCCAGCTCAAGCGAATTGGCTATCAGTGCATGATGAGCGGTTGGTGCAGGAGCTGGAGGCGTTGGAGATTGTTTGTGTGGATAGACAATCTAGTGCTGAAGCAGTGCTGAATTGGACTGAAGTCCAATATGACCTGGCTGATCGGATTCGGCAGGCTTTGGATATGGATGCTCATATGAAGCAGTTCATGATAGAGGCTCTGGATGGGTCAAATTCCCAATTCGTCGTGGAGGACGGATTGCTGTGGAAAGACGGTCGTCTGTGCGTCCCAAGCGTGGGCAATTTACGGGTGGAGTTGTTGTACGAGGCACACCATACCAAGTACTCGATTCACCCGGGGAGCACGAAGATGTACCGCGACGTCACGAAGTTATTTTGGTGGCCGGGTTTGAAAAAGGATGTGGCGCTATACGTAGCGAAGTGCCAAACCTGCGCCTTAGTAAAGGCGGAGTGCCAAAAGCCGGGAGGATTTCTTAAGTCCTTGCCTATTCCGGAGTGGAAATTCGACGACATCTCTATGGACTTTGTGCATGGTTTGCCAAGGTCGCAAAAAGGGAACGACGCCATTTGGGTGGTGGTCGATCGATTAACAAAGGTGTCGCATTTTATTCCGCATAGGAAGGATGATCCGGTGGAGAAGCTGGCAAAGCTTTATGTGGATAACATAGTGCGGCTTCATGGTGTGCCCCGCAGCATCGTGAGTGACCGTGATGGGCGGTTCACGTCCAATGATTGGAGGCTGGTGCAGCAAATGTTGGGAACAAAGCTGAAGTTTAGCACAGCCTTCCATCCGCAAACGGATGGGCAGACCGAGAGGGTCAATAGAACGATGGAAGACATGCTTCGCATGTGTGTCTTGGACTTTGGAAAGCAATGGGAGGACCACCTTTATTTGGTGGAGTTCGCATACAACAACAGCTACCAAGCAAGTATTCAGATGGCGCCTTTCGAGGCCCTATATGGTAGAAGATGTCGCACGCCGTTGTCTTGGTTAGAAACGGGCGAGTCGAAGTTGTATAAGCGATCGGAAGTGGAGGATGCTACTTCTTTGGTGAGAACCATTCGGGAGAGGTTGCTTATCGCTCAGGACCGGCAAGCAAAGTACTATAATGCCAAGCACAGGAACGTGGAGTTCGCTGTGGGCGATTATGTATACTTGAAAATCAAGCCGTTCAAGGGTGTCTCGCGGGTGCGACGGTTGAAAAAGCTAAGCCCGAGGTACCTTGGACCGTTTGAGGTTCTGGAGCGGGTTGGAGAAGCGGCCTATAGGTTGAAGCTTTCGGTGGAGCTAAGTGGTTTACACGATGTGTTCCACATTTCGGTGCTTCGGAAGGCGGTGCAAGAGCCTACGCAAGTGATCGCGGTCGATCAAGTGCCGGTGGATAGTGGGCTAACGACAAAGGTCAAGCCCGTGCGGATTGAGGACTCGGAGGTCAAGCGGCTACGCAATAAAGAGATCAGGATGGTCAAAGTCCGGTGGGACAATTGCGGTCGTGAGGAGCTCTCTTGGGAACGAGAGCAGACTATGCTTGACGAGTATCCGGAGTTGTTCCGCTCAGGTACAAATGTTGTTTTTGTATATCTTTCCTTTATGAAATTTCGTGGGCGAAATTCTTTTAAGAGGGGGAGAGTTGTAACGCCCCGAAACTCAAAGGAGCAAAGGGGGACGTTTTGGGCCAGTTTTGGTTTCTGGCTGAAGGCACACGGCCTGGGACACGGGCGTGTCCCAGGGCGTGTCAAGCGTGTGTCGACACTTAGCCGCGAAGTCGTCGAGTTATTCTCGACGATTTGTCGAGAATGGGCACACGGCCTGCGACACGGGCGTGTCGCAGGGCGTGTCGACCCGTGTCGACACTTAGCCGTGAAATCGTCGAGTTATTCTCGACGATTCGTCGAGAATGGGCACACGGCCTGCGACACGGGCGTGTCGCAGGGCGTGTCGACCCGTGTCGACGATCGTCAAGGTGAATTCGTCGAGATTCACTCGACGATCGTCGAGACAAGGCACACGGCCTAGGACACGGGCGTGTCCAAGGCCGTGTCATCCAGTCGTCGTTCTCCCCTCGACGAATTGTCCCGTGTACACGGCCTGGGGGCCCAGGCGTGTCAATGTGACACGGGCAAGGACACGGGCGTGTCCTAGAACCCGTGTAGTGCTCGGGTTGAAAACGGGAGAAAATCATGGGGTACACGGCCGGCTACACGGCTGTGTCAGCTGGAACACTGGCGTGTCAGCTCGAACACGGGCGTGTTCGATACCCGTGTGCGGGTTCAGAAGATTCGATTTTGACGGCGAATGCGGCACACGGCCCTGGACACGGGCGTGTGCCAGGCCGTGTTCGGCCCAGATTGGGCATTTCAGCCCCGAATCAAAGCCGTTCGTTTCCTTAGGTTGAGATCCGACGGCTGGGGGATGTTCCTGCAGGGATATACCCGTGAGTTGACTTGGAAAAATCCACTTTTCATACCTTATCCTCTCTCCAAACCCTTGGAGAAAGAAGAGCTAAGGCAAGAGGAAGAGGAGCTAGATCCGCCATTGGAGGAGCTTCGGAGCTCCGAATCGCAAGCCGACTCCGGATCCACGGAGGCAACGCAAGTGCGGTGATTTCTATCCGATTACATTTCGATGGCGCCAAAGAGGAATCCAAGGGTAACGATCCTCACTTGTGAGCATGATAGCTCTCTTTCTTAGCATAGGAAGCCCTCTCTCGCGAGTTTGCGAAGAGTTGGAGGCGTTCCTTCGGGTAGATATGTAAAGTCCCCGTTGTTTAGAGTCCGTATGCGAGAACGGACGTAGGCATTTTGGTTGAAGCCTACCCGGACATGTTAGTCCGGATCGGCGATGTTGCATTGCATAAGGCCGGAGAAGACTCCGTGCTATTGGGTGTTTTTCGGGTTTTCTACGCGGTAGATTGCAGCAGGGAGCCTTGGGGACTAACCCAAAGGTGCACCCGGAAAACTGGGCGGACACGAGGTCTTGCCAACTTGGTGGCCTGAGAGCCAACTTGAACATAACGGGGTTATGTGTATTGCGGTAGAATGGGACTCGGTGAAAGTTTGACCCGCGCATATGGCTTAAATTGCCGTTGCGATGTGAGCACGGGTTAGATGGAGCCGTACCCGCTTTATGTCGTTCGGGTTAGAGAGACCTAAAGTTACATGGCACTCGCCGTTGGCATAAATGGAGGTCTTCGGTGGTCGATGGCTTAAATTGACGTGACCAATACCATGAAGACGAATTGCTCATAGGAATGGCCGTCTAAGTGGCGGTGGTGAGTCCGGAATGTTAATGGCTTTAATTGACGTAACATCGACCGGTTCACCGAGAATGTGCCCTGAGTGCACGGGACGTGTGGCCGTACGAGCCAACGTCTGTGTTGAAATGGCTATGGTTATATGCATTGCTCGCTTGTGCTAATGAAATGCAGGGAAGGAGCATCGCCGCCCCGAGTTGGGGGCGGGATCGTTATAATTTGGTCAGCATTGCTGACCGTTGCTTTGTTTGCAACCGTGCGGTGGTTTATTGCTTGCAGGTGCAGCTGGACCAAGCGGTCAATAGCGGGCTAAAGCCCTTTTTGCGAAGCTGGCCCTCGAAGGCCCAAGTGGAAATGTTTTCTGTTTTACTCATGTATGACCGGCCTGCGTGCCGAGGTTTGTAAATCATGTATTAGTCAAGAGAAACATTCTGTAAGGCCTTAAGGCCGAATATTTGGGCATTTTTGTAATAACATTCCTATTATCATGTTAGTGGACATTCGTGCTCTTATGCTGGGTTCTTGTTTACAACTTTTATAAACTGCTTCCGCTAGAATGCTCTGTGTAGGACGTTGAGATTGGTTGGATGGTTTCCATAAGTAACCACCCGGTCTGTCTGTGGCATATGGCGTCGGGCCCCGGCCGGACCTACTGCTATATGCTATGCGACGGATAGGGGGTGTTACAGCCTAGATTCAGACATGGCTGGATCAAGGCATACTGCTGAAGGGGCTGCCTGAGGGAATATAGAGGAGATCCTGGCAGAAAGAGCTGCCATTGACAGGAGTAATGGAGCCAAGGAGGTCTCCAAGAGAAGAGATAGCATGGGGGCTAGCAATTCATAAAGCCTGTCAGCAAGGGCTGGAATATCTACTTGCTCAGTAGTGACTGGAGCAGAGGTAGAGGATGGAGGTGTAGCTGTTGATGATGGTAGTGGAGAGCTAGTGTAGTGGGGAAGGGATGGTTGAGGTGTGGGTAAAGTGGATATGGAGGATAGTGGGATGGAGATGGAGGGTGTGAAGGTGGGTTGGTCAATGATTTCTTGCAGAAGATCTTGGTAAGATGTTGATGATGAGGGCAGCTCAGGAGGAGAGGATTGTGAATCATCCATGAAGGAATCATCAATGATGCTGAAGGAGGGAATGGAGGGTGATGAAGTGGCAGTATCTGGTAGCGGGTATGAGTATAAAGGATGGAATTGTTCTTCTGTGGTTGGAAGAGTAGGGATTGAAGATGGTGTAGATGTTGGAGAGGGTCTGGAGATGATGATGGTGGATGGAGTTTGAATGGTAGATGGAATTGGGAGAGATGGAATTGGAGGAGGAGGAGGAGGAGAGGCATCAGCAGGCAGGTCAGCTGCAGGGGCAGAGCCCTGAGGGGAAGTGACTCTGACAGTCCTGGTGCCTGAAGGAGTGCTGGAAGAGGGCCTGCTGGGCTTGATGATTTGTCTGTCCCATTTACCAAAAGGGCACAAGACAGTCTCTTGGAAGCATTTATGTGAATCCCAGAGGGTACCAGCAATGCAGGGCACCTATGCTGCAGAAAAATGCCTAAAATCCTTCCAAAATTTACAAAACTTCTGTTAATTTTCATCTTAATGAGGTCAAAGAAGACCTCTCCCCAATTCAGGTTCTTCCTGTCTACTATGGCTCCCATTAGGCAGAGTTGATACCTGGAAATTGTATCATGGGCAGAGTGCTTAGCCAATAGGACTTTCCCAACTACATCAGCCAGGAATCTATATTCCACAGAAAGATTCTTTTTCAACAGCTTGCTAGGGTTAGCCTCAGAATGACCCATTCTGGCAAGCAAGTCAGCATATTCTTCTCCAGACAAATCAGTAGAATCTCCACCAGTACTTAACTCAAAAACCTCTGTCATAATTGCTTGGGTCAAGGGTACCTGAGTGCCAGAGATGGATCCAACAATGGTGTTTTGATCCTGATTGTGTGCAGTGTAGACCCACTCTTTAATCTCATCAGAAGCAAGCTTAATCCTAGTAGTCATGATTGCAGCAAGTTTCTGCTCTTTGAATAGCTCTAAGATATCCTGAAAAACCTGGTCTATCGTGCTGAAGGATTCCATGTCTATGTCAAAGTCGGCATCAAATTTCATGGCGGCGAGAACAGCAACAGAGACAGCCATAGTTACCTGCAAAGATTCAACAAACAAAACGACCAAGTGCAGAAATGTTTGGAGGGAAAGAAAGTTTTTGCAGAGAAATCGAAAGCGCAAAGGAGAACGACGGTGAAAAATGAATTTTATATTAGGGTTCGACGCAGAAATGGAAAGATCGTTGAACTTAGTTCGACGATCGGGGCCTCTAAAGGAATCTGAAGAGTCTTCAACATCGTCGAGCTCCGTTCGACGATATTGGGGAGCGTCGAGCTCTGTTCGATGATCGTTCAGAGAACAAAGTCGTCGAGCGCCGTTTGACGATCGCTGACCATAAGAGATAGTTCATACTATCTGAGAAACGCTGAACTCAGGTCGACGATTTCAGAAATCATCGATCTCCGTTCGACGATCTGGGGGAAAATCGTCGAGCGCAGTTCAGATATCAGAAAAACTCTAGACACAAAGAAAAAACAAGATTTTTGCCTAGTCTTGGTTAATTTTTAAGCTTTTAAAATCTTGGATATTATTTAAGACTTCCTCCATCTAACATTCCTAACTGATTTAGGAAGAAGGTGTGTTTCTTTTCATCCAAGGGCTTGGTGAAAATATCTCCCCTTTGTAAATCAGTTGGGATATATTGCAGTTCAATTTTATTCTTTTCAACATTATCCCTTAAGAAATGATGCCTAATCTCTATGTGTTTTGTCCTACTATGGAGGACTGGATTTTGGGCTATAGAAATAGCACTGGTGTTATCACAAAAGATTTTAGACTTTTCTAAGTTGTAGCCATAGTCTAGGAGTTGGTTTTGAATCCACAAGATTTGTGAGCAACACCTGCCTGCAGCCATATATTCAGCTTCAGCAGTTGAAGTTGACACAGAAGTTTGTTTCTTACAAAACCAAGAGACAAGCCTGTCACCAAGGAACTGACAAGTTCCACTGGTGCTTTTCCTGTCAATTCTGCATCCAGCATAATCAGCATCAGAAAATGAAGTTAATTCAAATGCTGAATCTTTTGGATACCAGAGACCTAGATTTGGACAACTTTTAACATACCTGAGAATCCTCTTTACTAGTTTTAGGTGTGACTCTCTAGGGCTTACTTGGAACATAGCACATATATATGTAGCAAACATTATATCTGGTCTACTAGCTATAAGGTACAGTAAAGAGCCAATCATTGCTCTATATGTTGTCTGATCAACAGGTTTCCCATGTTCATCAGCATCCAATACAGCATTAGTAGGCATAGGTGTTTTTCATGCAAGATGCTTCAGACATGCCAAATTTCTTAACCAATTCATTTTCATACTTGGTTTGAGAAATAAAGATGCCTTCAGCATGCTGTTTGACTTGCAATCCTAGGAAGAAGGATAGCTCACCCATGCTACTCATTTTAAATTTAGAATGCATTAGGTTGG
Source organism: Platanthera guangdongensis (assembly GCA_039583875.1). Classification (NCBI taxonomy): domain Eukaryota; kingdom Viridiplantae; phylum Streptophyta; class Magnoliopsida; order Asparagales; family Orchidaceae; genus Platanthera; species Platanthera guangdongensis. The sequence continues at coordinate 108,996,148 of CM077163.1, forward strand.
AAAACCTTCTGCACAATTTTGAGTTAGTAGAACCAAAAATAATGTCATCTACATAAATCTGCACTAGTAGGGTATGGGACTTATGGGTTCTAATGAAAAGAGTTTGGTCTACTCTACCCCTTATAAATCCATTTTCCAAAAGAAAACATACTAGGGTCTCATACCATGCTCTAGGAGCTTGCTTGAGACCATATAATGCTTTGTTCAATCTGAAAACATAATTAGGATAAGTTGTAGAGATAAAACCTGGAGGTTGTCTGACATATACTTATTCTTTGATGTCTCCATTTAGGAATGCACTTTTGACATCCATCTGATATACCTTGAATCCTTTATGTGCTGCATAAGCTAAAAAGATTCTGATGGCTTCCAATCTTGCAACTGGTGCAAAAGTCTGGTCGTAGTCTATTCCTTCTTCTTGAGAATATCCCTGAGCAACTAGCCTTGCCTTGTTCCTTACAATTACTCCTTGATCATCCAGTTTGTTTCTGAACACCCACTTTTTTCCAACAATGGAGTGATCCTTAGGCTTTGGCATTAGTTCCCACACTTTGTTCCTTTCAAATTGATGCAACTCTTCTTGCATTGCAATGATCCAGTGTGGATCTTGCTCTGCATCTTGAATGGACTGAGGTTCAATTTGAGATAGGAAGCAGGTGTGTAACAGGTTTTGGTTGACCTGATTTCTGGTTTGCACACCAGCTGAGATGTCTCCAATTATTTGGGAAATTGGATGGTCTCTTGATGTTACTAAATCAACAGGGGGTGTTGATTGTTCACCAACCTGTGTTGTTGTTTCATCTTGTGGTACAACAACTGGCTCTTCAAGTTGTTCTTCAATAGGTTGAATACTTTCTTCTTCTTCACTGCTTTCATCCATTTGAGTAACCTGTAACTTGTTCAAGTCTTCAACAAGAGAATGTTCCTGCAAAGGTTCTATGGTAGAAGGGATCTTCTCCTTGAAAGACATGTTAGATTCATCAAATGATATGTGAACAGATTCCTCAATTTTTAGAGATGATTAATTATAGACCCTATAAGCCTTGCTAATCATGGAGTATCCTAGAAACACTTCTTCATCGGCTTTAGCTTGAAATTTTGTTAAATATTTCTTGTCATTATTATGTATGTAGCAAGTACAACCAAAAACTCTAAAATAATCAACTTTAGGTTTCTTCCCTTTGAGTAGTTCATAGGGAGTCTTTCCCTTTAGTTTATGTATCAAACTTCTATTCAGCACATAGTTGGAGGTGTTCACTGCCTCTGCCCAAAAGGATAGAGGAAGGTGAGCATCTGACAACAATGTAGTGACAGATTCAATAAGAGTTCTATTTTTCCTTTCAGCTACCCCATTTTATTGAGGAGTTCTAGGAGCTGAGAAAGTATGCATGATCCCTTCACTCTGACAGAACTCTTGCATAAGAAGAGAATCAAACTCTGTCCCATGATCACTTCTGATCAGGGCAATGTGAGTATTGAACTCAATCTGTATACATTTGAGAAACGATGTCAAACACTTAAAGTTATCAGACTTCTTCCTTAGAAAGAACACCCAAGTGAATCTAGAGAAGTCATCTACAACTAATAAAGTGTAAGATTTCCATCCTAGGCTTTGTACTGTGATGGGTCCAAAAAGATCCATGTGTAACAGATACAATATCCTAGGTGAATCACTCTTATTAAGTGACTTAAAGCTGTTTTTAGTTTGCTTGCCTAATTGACAAGCCCTGCAGAGTCCTTCCTTCTTGTAGGGGCCAGAAGGTAGTCCTCTAACAAGGTTGTCCTTGAATAGCCTAGCAATAGTTCTAAGGTTTAGGTGTCCTAATCTCTTATGCCATAAAATATTTGGTCTACAGACAGAATTGAACAAGCAGATATCTACATTAGTTGAAAGAATATCTACTAGATAGATGTTAGCTTTTCTTTTACCTGTCAACACAGTTGTGTTGTCCTCTGACTTGATTTTGCATAAGGCTTTGCTGAAGGTCACCTGGTAGCCTTCATCACACAACTGAGTGATGCTAATTAGGTTGTGCTTCAGTCCTTCCACATAAGCTACCTTCTTGAAAGTTACTGATCCAATCTGGACTGCACCATATCCTTTAGTCTGTCCAAAGTTTGAATCACCAAAGATAACTTTGGGTCCAAGCTTGGCTCTAAAGGATGTGAGGTTGTCCTTGTTCCCTGTCATGTGCTTAGAGCACCCACTATCCAAGTACCATTGCTGGTTAGATGTTCGATAGGTCTTCACCTGCACATGAGACAATTCATTTGTTTTTGACCCAGTTTACCTTGGTCCTAGGTTGATAACCTTTAAATTCTGAAATAAAAGACATCCCAGGTTGACTCTTATAACCTTCAGGATGATATCTTCTTGGAGGTATAATCCATTCAGTATAAGGGTTAAATATTTGGGATGAAGAACCCTTAGGATTGAATTTTGATTTGCCCTTGAAGGAATTTCCAGAGCTCTGACCTCTGTTCAACGATCGTAGAGCTGCGTTCGACGATCTTGGGTCAGATTGTCGAGCTCCGTTCGACGGTCGACTATGGCAGAGTTCAGGAACTTGAGATCGTCGACCTGAGTTCGACGATTTTGCCTGAGATCGTCGATCTGCGTTCGGCGATCGTCGATCTTCATTCGATGATTTCTGCTGGGACTTAGTTTTCTTGGGCAGATCAGAATTTTTCCTAGCTACCTCTACAACTCTCTTTCCTTTATTAGAAATGAATTTGATTGGAGTTGTTAGAACTATGGGTTGTCTGGATGAAGCACCCAAGCCCAGTGTACTATTAAATCTGGAGTTCACTATTCTTGTGATGTCCATCAGCTTGATACTTCTCCCATTAAGGGATTCTTCAAGCTTCTTGGCCTCAGATAGCTCACTTTTCAGTGAAGCTATCTGCTCCCTACAGCACTCCAACTCCTGAGAGAGTTTGAGGTTTTCTGACTTTAAGGTATTATGTTCAGATAAATGATTTTTGAGAGAGATAATTTCTTTCTCAGATTTTAGCAGGTCTAAACATAATGCTTTAAACTCAGATTTAAAGTCTTCTGAATTAAAATCAAATGAGCTAATTACCTGATCTTCTTCAAGTTGAGTCTCTGAGTCTGATTCTGACCCTTCTTCATCTGAGTTATATTGTGAGGCATTGATTGTCATCATGCAGAACTCTTTCTCTTCTGCATCATCTTCATCATCACTGGAGCTGGATGAGGCTTCTGACTCCTCTTCAGTCTCACTCCAGGATTCAGCAACAAACCCCTTTCTTGTGTGTTTGTTTTTGCTTGATGAGGGTTTGTCATTGCCATTCCTCTTGGAGTCTTTCTCCTTTCTTCTTTCTTTCTTGTCCCTTCTGTCCTTGTTTTTGTTTTCTGGACAGTCTGGAACAATGTGCCCTGGTTTCCTGCAACCAAAGCAAACAATTTCTTTATTATTAATTGACTTGTCATACCTTGGCTTATCATGCTCCTTGTATGATCTCCTTCTGAAGTCCTTTCTGGCCATCTTATAAAATCTTTTGGCCAACAGACTGAGCAGTTCATCATTGCCTGTGACTTTGTCTTCAGGCAGATCTTCAGTTGCCTTGAAGGCTATTGTTTTCTCTTTTCTTGTGGCTGGTGAGGCAGCCTTCTGTTCTTCTTCTCTATTCTTAATGAGTAGCTCATAAGATTTGAGCTTACCCAATAGAGATTTTGTGGTGATCTCATTCAAGCTTCTGGAATCATTGATTGGCCAGATTCTTGAATCCCAAGTGCTAGGGAAGCACATTAGAATTTTGTCATTGAGTTCAGTTAGTGAGATCTCTTTATCTAAGGTCCTGAGTTCACTGACTATTAGACTGAGCCTGTTGTACATATCTCCCACTGACTCAGTTTCTCCCTTCTTGAAATTTTCATATTGAGATATGAGGTGGGATCTCCTATCCTTTCTCTCATCAGCTGAGCCGGAGACTATTTTAGAGAGTTTGTCCCAAATTTCCTTTGTTGAATTGCATTCAGCCACCTTTTGAAAGATGTCATCAGACATTGTCTGGGCTAAGATGTTCATATCCTTGGCATCACCTACCTTCCATTTCTTGATGTCAGCATCTGTTCCTGATGGAGGTGGAACAGCATTTGTATTTGAGTTCTCTGGAGGTCTTGGACACACTCTCAAAACAGAGTTAAAAATATCCTCGTCAATAGAATTCATGTATAATCTGATCCTTGCTTTCCAAAGTGCAAACTTGGATAGATTGCACACTGGAGGTCTGGTGCTAGCATAATCTTTATTTTGGGCCATGATTTGTGAAAACAAAATCTAATACTAAATTCAAAAGAAAACAGATCTAACTAGGAATCTTTGGGTTCAGGTGTTAGCATGTGCAACCACCAAGGTGTGGTATATTTAACCAACCTCCCTCTGATACCAATTGAAAGTGCAGCTAGATCTGATATACACTAGAGGGGGTGAATAGAGTATATGGTACTTGAAAACTTTTTACAATAATTGTTGTAATCTGAGTGAGCAGGGAAGCAATTAATAAATCTAATCACAGAACTAAACTAATCATAAGGTAATCACAAAACAATCACAGCCAGAAACAAAAATAAAGACAAGCAAGCCAGATGACACAAGGAAATATAGTGGTTCCCCTAAACTTGGGTACATCCACTCTTCTACCACCCTAGGTAGGAATCCACTGCAGGATGAGTTGATCAGGTGTCCTGGGCACCAATGAACTTTTGATAAGGTGCTCAAAAACCAAATCAGATTTTTTGATCAGGTGTCATGCCACCAATAAGCTTTTGACAAGGTTCTCAAAAACCAAGCTCAAACTTTTGAAGGGAGTTTGAGAAACCCTTTACAGAGATGGGGGTGAGAGAGTGATGGAAGTCTTCTCTATCTCAAAGCAGCTAAGAAGACTATGTGGATTTGATGGTGTCAAAGCTCCCCCTGAGTCCTTGAGATGTTCAGGAAAAGAAGCTTTGTTGTAGGGTGATAGGCCTTCATAGGTTGATCTTCAGCAAAAGATGATTTCAACAACAACTGAAATGTTAGGTATTTGGAGTCTTGAAAGATGTTGGCCTTGAACACTTGAGACAAGAGAGATCAGAGGATTTCAGAAAGTTTGATCTCCATGGATGTGAGTTCTTCAGAGAATTCTTTGAGACAGAAAATATTTTATGCTTGTTCTTCTTATCTGTGTTCTGAGGATTATTGATGTCTGTCTTAGAGAGATTCAAAAAAAATTCTTCTCTTTTATTCTCTGGTACTGAATAGAAAAACATCCTCTGTCAAGAATAGTCGTTGGTCTGCATTAATTGCATCCTTAATTGTAAAATGTCTTCTGGAGAAAAGTCCACAGAAATATTCCTTGAAAATCCCTTGAAACTTGGTCCAGAAATAAATGAAAACGGCTAGAAAATCTTCTGAATTAATTGCAGAATAACTCCTTAACTGATCTGAATTTGAATCTTGAAAATCCTTGAAGATATCAGAAAACGTCGAACTGAGCTCTGCTATCGTTGAACTGAGCTCAGCGATATGAACTTATACAGCAACACAATATCGTCGATCTGAGCTCAAAGATCGTCGAACTGAGCTCAGAGATAGAGATCCAAAGCTGATTCAAGATCGTCGAACTGAGCTCGAAGATCGTCGAATGGAGTTCGACGATTTGGAGAAGTTGAGCTCAGCGATCGTCGAATGGAGTTCGACGATTTGGAGAAGTTGAGCTCAGCGATCGTCGAATGGAGTTCGACGATCTGTCGAAGTTGAGTTAGACAATCGTCGATCGGAGTTCGACGAATCGTCGTGCTGAGCTCGATGATATGACTTAGTCTCAAACTGAAAAAGTCTTGGTCTTGAGGGCAGCTTCCAAACTTAGACTTCTAACCCTTAAACTCAATTCTAATTGATCTTTTGAGCTATACAGGAGGTCAAACACTGGTTTCCTAGAGACATAGTGATCCTGACCCAAATTAGTAATAGGGTGTTCCAACAGCACATTCTCGGTGAACCCGGTGAAAACCGCGGTCCCACCACCGCCACTTGGACGACACAACTCGTGAGCATTTGAGTCTTTTAGGCAGAAGTTATGACACTTAAAATCATCAACAGCCTATAGGCAGAAGTCATGACACTTAAAATCATCAACAGCCAAAGACCCGACCTCTATGCCCTCGGTAGGCCTCAAAGACCGAACAGCAAAGAGCAATAACAGTTCCACTCAACTCGTTGCTCACTTTCCACCACAATAAAAACCATCGGTGCGGGTTAAGCTTCCCTGAAGCCCGTGAATCGAACGCACAAAATTGCATAACATGGTTACGTTCAAGTTGGCTCCCAGGGCACTAAGTTAGCAGAATCACGCATCCGCCCAGTTTTCCGGGTGCACCTTGGAGTTAATCCCCAAGGCTCCCTGTTGCAATCTACCGCGTAGAAAACCCGAAAAACAAACATCCGCACGGAATCTTCTCCGGCCATTAATGCAATGCAACATCACTGATCCATACCAACTTGTCCAGGTAGGCTTCACACATCATGCCTGTAATGCCCCTGATTTTTCTTCGATTATTTAATTCTCGTTTGGCGTTACATTCACGCATTTCCGGCTTGTGCCATTTGTTGGAGCGTGGTTTTAGCTCTTTAGGTTCCTTGTGTGGTTGTTGGTAGCCTATTTGGCAAGATTCCCTAGCAAGCCGGGTCTGTTTTGGTGACCGGTGAGGCCTCTCGAGGGATGCTTGTGTTTTGGCTTCGTGTGGTGATAACCCAAGTTTTGTTCTTCGAAAGTTGATTTCGACTTCACTGTTGCGTTCGTAGCGTGGGTATTTAGCTATGGTGCAAATTTCGTCGAATTCTGAGGATGTTCGGGTTTCGCGTCATTTTGTATTTTATTTATAATAATGTGATATTATATATTATATATAGATATTTTTTTTAGAAAGTAGCAGTTATGGTGAAAAGCTGGCTGGCAGGTTTTGGGTTGGCTAAGAATAGAAAGTATTTGGGACTTAGTCACTGTCTATAAATAGTCTTAAATTATAATAAAGACTATTCATTATCTTTTCGGAATTAGCATAACCGTCGTCCCTGTCCAAGAGAGGAAAACTGGCGGGCTGCCCTTGCCTTCCACCGCCGATTCCCGGAGTTCTAGAGGTCAGATTTTCGTTCCGAGGGTAGATCTGCACTGCTCTCCCCTAGATCTTCATTTCGACGGTAAGCTTTCTCCATTTCGTGTCCTTCTATGGTGTTGTAGATTTCGGATTTGACCCTTCTTCCTCTCCAAACTCCAGACTTCTCGGCTATGTCTTTGCTGCCAGATCCAAGAGAGAGGGAAGGTGCTGACCAAGAAAATTTCTGGATTTAAGGCAAGTGGTGCTCTTCGCCCTTGCCAAGTAGGAACACTTCCATGCAGCTTATTTGTTTTACTTGCTGAGGTATTCTTTTCTTCTCTGAATGCCTCAGGTTCTGATTAGTGGTCGAGTGGGTGGCTAGTTTTGTTGTGCTGTTGCTGGTGATCTCTTGTACTGTTGAGATCAGTTTCTTGATTTTGTGAGGTAATTTTCTATTTTTCTTACAGACATACATTGTCACCAGTGGGTTCGTTTCAGGTTGTTGACGCCCGCTGGTGGTTTTTACTTATGATACTAGATATGTTTCTTTTACTGCTACCTTTCTGGAGATAGTCTATTTGTTCTTGGGAAGATTTATGCTAGGTTGCTAGTTACTTTTAAACCTAAAAACACTATTATAAGTATATCTCATGATCAGCATGTTTATGAAACTCATATACTACTTTCCAAACAACGTAAAAAGATCGTTTTCTTATATATAATATAAATTAAAAGTAGGGTCTTGCATAGTGTAAGTTGTCCTCTAGGGACACTTACGCACTCTTTTAGGATGTCAAATGTGAATAAAGTATTTTCCGCTGCGTATAAGTATAGTTTTTAATCTGTGGACTAAATGATCCACTGAGCTGAGGGATACGACCTTTAAAATATAACTGATTTTCTAATCATTAAACTTATGAATTTTCATAGTCTAGTTAGATGGTGTTCGCCTGAGCATCGACAGTTATCCCCTGTTCGACGTGGCATCACGATGCATGTTTTCTCATATTCTGATACTTCTTAAATTCGGAGAAAATGCGGGTTGTGACAGTTGGTATCAGTGGGAGATTGCTTGACAATTTGTGGGGCAACCTTTCCTTATAGGTATTAGATGTTTAGCATCATATCATACACATACCGATATGTCATCAACACGTCTTGGCGGAAGTACAAACACTACACTCATAGCATAACACGAAGTATACGGGGCATATTATGTAGTATGGGATGCATAATATGTTTCTGTATATGGATCCACCATAGGGGCAACATGTGAGGGTTATGTAGTATGGGATGCATAACCTCACCACATGAATGCGACTAGCACGTTTCTTTTTTTTTCGCATGAGAATGTTATGTAGTATGGGATGCATAACATTTCATGCCTACGCCACTCATAACATGCATTAGGGCCTTTTTAGAATGCATAGCACAATCATGCATAGCATAACATTGCATAAGCACAACGTGTCAAGCTAACGATTTGCAAGATGACATATGTACACACATGGTTTTAAATCAGAAAAAGAATATAAATTCATGCATTCCCGATCTAGGTACAAGAGTTAGTTAATGGTGGTAAACCATCCTAGGTTAAGCATAGCATCACTTTTGTAAAAATAAAATCAAATCCCAGAGCAAGTATAACAGTTAAAAGTTCATTTTTATGTATGTATTGTCTGTACTGGTTGTTTGTTCTAACTGTTGTACTAGGTTTCAACCTCAGTTTTTTATGGTTTTAGGATGGCAAGACTTCCTTCGATTAGGTCGACTCCCCTGTCTGAGGGAGAGTCTTCAGGAGCGCAGAGTGATGCGGTGATCGAGAGCCTGCGATAGAACAACGATTCCTTGACCAGGCAGTTGGTGGAGATGCAGGCCCAGATCCAGTCTCTGGTGGCAGTTGTGGCAGGATAGACTCAGGGAGTGCAAGACCCTGCAGGGGGGTTAGCTGCTCCTCCCCCTCCTGCTCCCCTGAGACCTCCAGTGGTGGTGCCAGCAGAGATGGCCTTTATCTCACAGTTTCAGAGACTTAACCCTCCTACATATGATGGGAAGGAAGATTTAATGGTCATAGATGATTGGCTGATCTCCATAGAGGAGATGTTCACGTACTCCGGTATTGCAGATGATCAGAGAGTGATGATAGCTGCCTATCAGCTAAAGGGTTTGGCTAAGAGCTGGTGGCTTAGGGAAAAGGAGATCTTGGTGGCCTGTTGCTCTTGGGGATTATTCAAGGAGATGCTGTTGAGGAAGTTCTTGCCTTCGGTTGAGTGTGACCGTCTTATGAATGACTTCCTCCACCTGAAACAGAGGCAAATCACGGTCAGTGAGTACGAGATAGAGTTCAGCAAGTTGAGCTGGTTTGCTCCTGGGTTGGTGAGTATTGAGGTTGATTGAGTCAAGTGGTTCCTTGGTGGCTTGAGGAACGAGGTTCAGCAGTTGACCAGTGCATTTGGATCAGAGACTTATGCAGGGGTAGTGGAGGCTGCTCTGAAAGTGTAGGAAATTAAGACCGCAAAGAATAGAGGCCAGGAAATGAGGAAGGACAAGAGGAAGTCTGCTGAAGAGAAGAACCCCCAGGTACCCGGTGCTGCTTCGGGAAAGAAGAGCAAGTTAGTGTGTAGCTTTTATGGCCGCCTAGGTCACCTTGTTGAGAGGTGTTTCAAGAAGGCGGGAGCTCAGAAGAAGGAGCAAGTTCATGCTATTCAAGGTGCTCCTAGGAAGGATGTTTCCTGTTCTGTTTGCAAGAGACCGGGGCATGATGCTGCCCAGTGCTGGTCCAAGGATAAAGTCTGCTATCAGTGTGGACAGAAGGGCCATATCAAGACAAAGTGTCCTCAGGTCCAGCCTATTCTTCAAGCAGTTCCATTTCAGGAATTACCTCCGCCTCAGCGTGTGGACAAGGGCAAAGGAAAGCTGAACGTGATCTCTTTCGAGGAGGCTCAAACTTCGTCTCAGGTCATCTCAGGTTAGTTGTTTTCCTAGACTGAAAGTTTTATTTACTAGAATGGTTATAGCTTTTGTTTTGGTAGTTCCTTAGTTGCTTATATACTCCTATAGGGAAATTTAAGGTGAAGAACCATTGGGCGCGTGTTCTGTTCGACTCTGGCGCTACCCACTCTGTTGGGTCCGGCGTTCCTTCACTTGACCCGTGGCGCTCTTCTACTTATTTAAGAAATTAAGTAGCACCCTTTCCAACAGTCCGGGCTTTTGGAACTGTTGGTTATGCGCTTGATCCTTCAATTGGTATCAGAGCAAGTCACGGGTTCAAGACCGGGGGAGCGCTATTAAATCCTGATTTTTCCCTTCTACCTGTGTGGGTCCGACAGGTCAGGCAACCGTGGACATGTGGTAACCCCACCTCTGAGCCGTGCAACCGTGGACATGTAGTAACCCCACCTCTGAGCCGTGTGGGCCATATGGTAACCCCACCTCTGAGCCATGTGGGCCATGTCGTAACTCCACCTCTGAGCCGACGGGTTGTGCTGAACGCCAGGGGTGATTGTTGGGTCCGGCGTTCCTTCACTTGACCCGTGGCGCTCTTCTACTTATTTAAGAAATTAAGTAGCACCCTTTCCAACAGTCCAGGCTTTTGTAACAGGTGGTTATGCGCTTGATCCTTCACACTCGTTTGTGGCTAGAGCTTTTATAGAGCGATATCGGTTGATTCTAGATCAAGTTTGTGATACCTTCCGCGTCAAGTTCCCTTCTGGTGAATCTGTGTTATCAGATTTGGGCATTCTGGATTGCCCTGTTTTGTTGGGGGACTTTCTTGCGAAGGCAGACTTGAAGATTATTGATCTAGAGGACTTCGATGTTATTCTGGGCATGGACTGGTTGTCTAAGTATGATGCAGTTATTCAGTGCAAAGGGAAGCGCTTGGACTACATTAAGGACAACGGTCAGCCTGGAAGTGTGTATGCTGATCCTTGCCAGGATTTTCCTGTCATTTCCGCGGTATGTGCTCAGAAGCTGTTTCATTCTGATTGTTTTTCTTATTTAGTCTCGGCGGTTGGGACTGCTGTTAGTGTACCACGCTTGGAGGAGATTCCTGTTGTACGTGGTTTCTCTGATGTTTTTCCTGATGACCTTCCTGATCTTCTCCCTGGTCGAGATGTTGAGTTTGTGATTGATTTGGAACCGGGAACGCGTCCTATTGCTAAAGCATTGTATCGGATGGCCCCTCGTGAGTTGGAGGAGTTGCGAGTCCAGTTGGATGATTTGTTGGCAAAAGGCTTTATCAGGCAGAGTTCGTCGCCTTGGGGTGCTCCTGTTCTATTTGTGAAGAAGAAGGATGGGTCGATGAGGCTGTGCATCGAATATAGGGAGCTGAACAAAGTCACCATTAAGAACAGGTACCCTCTGCCGAGGATCGATGACTTATTTGATCAGTTGCATGGTAGCACGGTGTTTTCCAAGATCGATCTTCGTTCTGGCTATCATCAACTCAGGATCCGTGAGGCAGATATTCCACGGACTGCGTTTAGATCGAGGCATGGACACTTCGAGTTTCTAGTGATGTCGTTTGGTTTGACCAACGCACCATCAGCTTTCATGGATATGATGAACCGGGTGTTTAAGGATTTTCTAGACAAGTTCATTGTGGTATTCATCGATGATGTGCTGATCAACTCTCGCAGTGCTGAGAAACATGAGCAGCATCTGCGCTTGGTTCTATCGGAGTTGAGGGACCACAAGTTATTCGCCAAGCTGAGCAAGTGCGAATTTTGGTTGCCTCAGGTCTCGTTTCTGGGTCACGTGGTGAATAAGGATGGGATCTCGATCGACCCGAAAAAGATCGCAGCAGTGATGGATTGGAGCAGGTCGGGCACGCCCAAGGAGATTAGAAGCTTCCTAGGGTTAGCCGGCTACTACAGGAGGTTCGTGGAGGGTTTCTCCACCTTGGCTGCACCTTTGACTAGGTTGACTCAGAAGAACACGGCCTTTGTTTGGAGCGAGAAGTGCGAAGAAGCCTTCCTGGAACTAAAGAACAAATCGTGCACTGCTCCCGTTCTGACCCTACCTACTGACGGTGCGGAGTATGATGCGTACGTGGATGCTTCGCATGTTGGTCTGGGTTGCGTGTTGATGCAGGCTGGAAAAGTGATTGTGTATGGGTCAAGGCAATTAAAGACTCATGAGAGGAATTACCCTACGCATGACCTTGAGTTTGCAGTGGTGATTTATGCGCTAAAGCTGTGGAGGCATCTACTTTATGGTGCTCAGTGCAAGATCTTCACAGATCATAAAAGTCTAAAGTACGTGTTCACACAGAAGGAGTTGAATCTGCGCCATTGGCAGTGGCTAGAGTATGTGGCCGATTATGATGTGGAGATACAGTATCATCCGGGCAAGGCCATTGTGGTGGCTGACTCCCTGAGCCGGAATACGGGGAAGATCTATAATCTCTCCGTCAATCGTTTAGTGGAATAGTTCCTCCTGATGGATATCTCTGTGGGATGCTGTGGCATGCAGAGCAGTTTGGCAGTGGCAGAGCCGTCTTGGATTTCATTTACCAGGTTGCACCAAAAGGATGATTCAGATCTTCTGTACTTATACCTCAGGACTGAGAGAGGGGAGTTACCGGATTTTTCTATCGATGATGCGGGTACTTTGAAGTACCATGGCAGGTTTTGCATCCCCGCTGTTGGAGACATCAGGGTTATGATATGTAGAGAGGCTCAAGGATCCAGTGTTTCCTACCATCCAAGATCTACAAAGATGTATCATGAATTGAAGTAGATTGTCTGGTGGTATGGGATGAAGGGTGATATAGCCTGATTTGTTGCCGAGTGCCACACTTGAAAGCATGTGAAGGCCGATCATGGAAGGCCTGGTGGCAAGTTGACTCTGTTGGAGATCCCGACTTGGAAGTGGGAGAGTATTTATATGGACTTCATTACGGGCTTACCGAGATCTCCAAGGGGATTTGATTTAGTTTGGGTGATATTGGACAGACTGACGAAGTGTGCTCACTTCGTGCCGTACAAGATTGACTATCCGATGAAAAAGATAGCAGAGCTGTACCTGAATGAAGTCATCCATTTGCATGGTGTTCCTATTAGCATCATTTTGGATCGAGACTCCCGTTTTACATCTCGCTTTTGGAGGAGTCTGCAAGAGGGATTGGGTACAAATTTGAGGTATTCTACAGCTTACCACCCGCAGACCAATGGTCAGACTGAGCGAGTGAACCAGATAGTTGAGGATATGATCAGGTGCTACATCTTAGACCACGGTGGAGCGTGGGATGAGCGTTTGCGGCTTATGGAGTTTGCATACAATAACAGTTACCAAGAGAGCTTGCAAATGGCTCCGTTTGAAGCTTTGTATGGGAGGCACTGCAGAACTCCCTTATTTTGGACCGAGGTCGGTGAGAGGCCTGTGTTGGGTCCGGATGCGCTCGAGGAAATGGAAGTCGCAGTGAAGCGTATTCGAGAAAAGCATTTTATAGCTCAGGAGAGATATGAGAAGAACGCCAACCGGCGTAGGTCTGACTTGGAGTTTTCTGTAGGGGACCTTGTGTTTCTTAAGGTTTCCCCGATAGCTGGTGTTAAGAGGTTCGGTAAGAACCGGAAATTGGATCTGAGGTATGTGGGCTCGTTTAAGATTGTTGAACGGATTGGCGTGTCAGCTTATAGGCTGGATTTGCCAGCAAACTTCCCTGGTGTTCACAATGTATTTCATGTAAGCCAACTACGGAAGTGTGTTCAAAGTAGTGGGCAAGTTTTAAATTCTATGCCCCAGTTGGAGCCAAATCTTTCCTATGTTGAAGTGTCGGTCCGCATTCTGGATACTCAAGATCGGGTGCTGCAGAGAAAGTCCATCCCGATGGTCAAAGTCCTATGGAAGAATCAGAATTTGGAGAGCGCGACTTGGGAGCTAGAGTTGGCTATGAGGGAGGCTCACCCTCACTTGTTTCCCTGATTTGATCGGTATGTTTCCTTCATTGTAACTCCTATTTGTTACTTTCCTTCTATAAGTAGAAGTAGTGTATATAAAGTTTCGGGACAAAACTTTCTTGTAGGTGGAGTGACTGTAACGCCCCCGATTTTTCTGCGATTATTTAATTCTCGTTTGGAATTACGTTGACGCGTTTCCGGCTTGTACTGTTTGTTGGAGCGTGGTCTTAGCTCTTTAGGTTCCTTGTGTGGTTGTTGGTAGCCTATTTGGCAAGATTCCATAGCAAGCCGGGTCTGTTTTGGTGACCAGTGAGGCCTCTTGAGGGATGCTTGTGTTTTGGCTTCGGGTGGTGATAACCCGAGTTTTGTTCATCGAAAGTTGATTTTGACTTCGCCGTTGCGTTTGTAGCGTGGGTCTTTAGTTACGGTGCAAATTTCGTCGAATTCCGAGGATATTCGGGTTTCGTGTCGTTTTGTATTTTATTTATAATAATGTGATATTATATATTATATATAGTTATTTTTTTTTTAGAAAGTAGCAGTTATGGTGAAAAGGTGGCTGGCAGCTTTTGGGTTGGCTAAGAATAGAAAGTATTTGGGACTTAGCCGCTGTCTATAAATAGTATTAAATTAGAATAAAGACTATTCATTGTCTTTTCGGAATTAGCAAAACTGTCGTCCCTGTACAAGAGAGGAAAATTGGCGGGCTGCCCTTGCCTTCCACCGCCGATTCCCGGAGTTCTAGCAGTCGGATTTTCGTTCCGAGGGTAGATCTGGACTGCTCTCCCCTAGATCTTCATTTCGACGGTAAGCTTTCTCCATTTCGTGTCCTATGGTGTTGTAGATTTCGGATTTGACCCTTCTTCCTCTCAAAACTCCAAACTTCTCGGCTATGTGCTTTGCTGCCAGATCCGAGAGAGAGGGATGGTGCTGACCAAGAAAATTTCTGGATTTAAGGCAAGTGGTGCTCTTCGCCCTCGCCAAGTAGGAACTTCTTCATTTTTTGTTCCTTGTTATCAAGTATTAATTCCAGATCCTGCAAATGTCTAGTTTTTCCTTAATCATGACAAGAAATTGTTAAGCCTACTGAATTTACTTCATGTCCAGTTATTTGATTTATCATCTGGTTGAGATTTTGTTTAAATTTTTATTCTTAGAACCTTGGAATGATGCTTAGCCTTGTCAGATCTCACTATTACTGCAATTTTTAGGCCTACTGTCAGTTTGTTGTAGTGTTATAATGCTGAGTTCTTCATGGGTAGGCTTGGTTTTGGTGTAAATTTCTCTTGACAGTTGTGGCAGCAGTAGCAGAAATTTCTTTTTCCATTCCATAGTCTTGAGGATTAGAGTTTTTTTGGGCTAGTAGAAGTTGTCTGGTATGATAGGTGTAGCATAGAAGTGTTTGATGTAGGATTAGAGTGTTGGCAGCGTTGAGTGCACTCAATGCTGCCAGGTCGTCGACGTTCGCCGTTCTCAGTTCGACGTTGTTCGTCGAACTGAGATCGACGATCTCTGGTCTCCTGTGTTCGACGAAGGTCGTCAATCTGAGTTCGACGAAAATCGTCGAATTGATATCGACGATCTCCGGTTGCCTGTGTTCGACGAAGGTCGTCGATCTGAGTTTTACGAAAATCATCGAACTGAGATCGACGATCTCCGGTCGCCTGTGATCGACGAAGGTCGTCTATCTGAGTTCGACTAAAATCGTCGAACTGAGCTCGACGATATTCCTGTGATCTGAGTTCGACGATAATCGTCGAACTGAGCTTGACGATTTCCTGTAAGCTGAGATCGACGTTTATGTTGTCTTAACCGAATTTTTCGTTCATTTTCTTTTCTTCCCGAGTGATTACCTCCTAGGTGAGGATGTCTTGTCCGCCATTCGTTTCTTCTTTTTTTTTGAAGGCCGAAATGTGGGTTATGGCAGGTAGTGGTATTTTGACGCTCTAAAGGAGTGGGATGTTTTGTGTGCGAGCCATGGCCGCCACCTTTTAGTCCCAGGTACGGGCTGGGCATAGCCGTGGCTGCCACCTTTTAATCCCAGGTACGGGATGGGTATGTGGTGGCCTTGTGCTGACACGGTGTATTTTCAGTTGGAACTATTTGTTTGGGGGACTGTTTTTGGTCACCAAATCAGGTCCATGTTGTTTTACTACTGCCATTACTCACATTTTAGGATTGTTAGATGTTTTCTTCCTTTGTAAATTACAATTTGTTTGGCACATGTTTGCCTCGTAGACTCTGTAGGTTTTATGACAGGGTTGTGGCTGTTTTCTCGCACATGGTGCAAGTGCGTCTTGTCTTGGACAGTGTTTGTCTGTTACTGTCTTTCTTTCTTCTCTTACGTATCCCTTTTTATATAACACTTCCATGCAGCTTATTTGTTTTACTTGCTGAGGTATTCTTTTCTTCTCTAAATACCTCAGGTTCTGATTAGTGGCCGAGTGGGTGGCTAGTTTTGTTGTGCTGTTGCTGGTGATCTATTGTACTGTTGAGATCAGTTTCTTGATTTTGTGAGGTAGATTTCTGTTTTTCTTACAGACATAAATGCTCGCCAGTGGGTTCGTGTCAGGTTGTTGACGCCTGCTGGTGGTTTTTACTTATGATACTAGATATGTTTCTTTTACTGCTACCTTTCTGGAGATAGTCTATTTATTCTTGGGAAGATTTATGCTAGGTTGCTAGTTACTTTTAAACCTAAAAAATACTATTATAAGTATATCTCATGATCAGTATGTTTATGAAACTCATACACTACTTTCCAAACAATGTAAAAAGATCATTTTCTTATATATAGTATAAATTAAAAGTAAGGTCTTGCATAGTATAAGTTGTCCTCTGGGGACACTTACGCACTCTTTTAGGATGTCAAATGTTAATAAAGTATTTTTCGCTGCGTATAAGTATAGTTTTTAAACTGTGAACTAAATGATCCACTGAGCCGAGGGATACAGCCTTTAAAATACAACTGATTTTCTAATCATTAAACTTATGAATTTTCATAGTCTAGTTAGATGGTGTTCGCCTGAGCGTCGACAGTTATCCCCTGTTCGACGTGGCATCACGACGCGTGTTTTCTCATACTCTGATACTTCTTAATTTCGGAGAAAATGCGGGTTATGACAATGCCTATATTCGTTCTAAATTACGGATTCTACATGTACACAACGGGGACTATTCATGTCTACCCAAAGGAACGCCTCAACTCACCGCAAACTCGCGAGAGTGGGCTTCCTATGCAAAGGAAAAGAGAGCATCACATGCTCAAGTAGAGAATCGTTACCCTAGCATTTTTCCTTGGTGCCATGGAAATGTATGCAGATGGAAAGCACCGCAATCTCCTTGCCTCCGCAGATCCGAAGTCGGCTCGCGATTTGGAGCTCTGAAACTCCGTTGATAACCGGATCTAGCCTCCTTTCTTCTTCCTTGCTCTCCCTTCTCTCTAGACTTTTAGAACGAGACTAAGTGAAAGAAGTGAGGGATTTGAAACCCTATTCCCGGGTATATCCCAGAAGGAACAACCCCCAGCCGCCGGATCCCAAAATAAGGAAACGAACGACCACAATCCAGATATAAAATGAAAAACTTGGGCCGAACACGTCCTGCGACACGCCCGTGTCCAGGGCCGTGTCCCCCATTCGCCGTCGAAATCGACGCGTCTTGAAAAACACACGGGCACCTGACACGCCCGTGTTTGACCTGACACGCCCGTGTCCGACCAGTACACGACCGTGTTCCCGGGCGTGTTCCTCCATCAACACAGGACCAACACCAACCCGAGACTCACACGGGTCTTGGACATGCCCGTGTCCTACTTGACACACTCGTGTCAAACCCGAACACATCTAGGCTCCAGGCCATGTTCACTGTCTCGATACTTCGTCGAGCATAGTTCGTCGACACCCCCGACATGGCCAGGGACACGCCCATGTCCTAGGCCGTGTTCCCTGTCTCGACACATTGTCGAGCGAAAATGTCGAGTTCCCGGGCAGATCGTCGACACGAGCTCGACACGCCCTGAGACACGCCCGTGTCTCAGGTCGTGGTCGCTGCTCGACGATAGACGATTCCAAAATTCTTCGACCTCTCGGCCAAATCGTCGACCCAAACAAGACACGCCCTGGGACACGCCCGTGTCCCAGGCTGTGTGCCCCCTGCCAAATTCCAAACTTGGCTCAAAACGCCTCTCGTCGCTCTTTTGAGTTTTGTGGCGTTACAACTCTCTCCCTCTTAAAAGAATTTCATACTCGAAATTACATAAAGGAAAGAAACATAAAACTTAAACGGTACCTGAGTGAAACAACTCCGGGTACTCCTCAAGCATGGTCTTCTCTCGCTCCCAAGAGAGCTCTTCCCGACCGCAATTGTCCCAACGGACCTTGACCATCCTGATCTCTTTATTTCGTAGCCACTTGACTTCCGAGTCCTCAAGACGAACGGGCTTGACCTTCGTCGTCAACCCATTCTCCATCGGCACTTGATCCACCACGATCACATACAAAGGCTCTTGCACCGCCTTCCGTAGTACCGAAATATGGAATACATCATGCAGACCACTAAGCTCCACTGATAGCTTCAAACGATAAGCTGCTTCACCAATCCTCTCCAGAACCTCAAATGGTCCAAGGTACCTCGGGCTTAGCTTCTTTAAGCACCGCACCCGTGAGACACCCTTGAACGGCTTGATATTCAAGTACACCCAGTCGCCAACAGCGAACTCTACGTTCCTATGCTTGGCATTATAGTACTTGGCCTGGCGTTCCTGAGCGATTAGCAACCTCTCCCGAATGGTTCGTACCAAAGAAATAGCGTCTTCCACCTATTGTTGCTTGTACAACTTTGACTCACCCATTTCCAATCAAGACAACGGCGTGCGACATCTTCTACCATAAAGGGCCTCGAAGGGCGCCATTTGTATGCATTCCTGGTAGCTATTATTGTACGTAAACTTCACCAACTATAGGTGATCTTCCCACTATTTTCCGAAATCCAGGACGCACATGCGAAGCATGTCTTCCATCGTCCTATTGACCCTCTCGGTCTGCCCATCCATTTGCGGATGAAAGGCTATGCTAAAACTCAGCTTTGTTCCCAATATCTGCTGCACCAGCCTCCAATCATTGTACGTGAACCGCCCATCTCGGTCACTCACGATGCTGCGGGGCACACTATGAAGCCGCACAATATTGTCTACATACAGCTTTGCCAATTTCTCAACCAGATCATCCTTCTTATGCGGAACGAAGTGCGACACCTTCGTTAGACGATCTACGACCACCCAAATGGCGTTGTTCCTTTTTTGCGACCTTGGCAACACGTGCACAAAGTCCATAGTAATGTCGTCGAACTTCCACTCCGGAATAGGAAACGACTTCAAGAATCCTCCCAGCTTTTGGCACTCCGCCTTCACCAAGGCGCAAGTCTGACACTTTGCCACGTACAGTGCCACATCCTTCTTCAGTCCTGGCCACCAGAAAAATTTCTTCACATCGTGGTACATCTTCGTGCTCCCCGGGTGAATCGTGTACTTGATATGATGCGCCTCGTACAACAATTTCACCCACAAAGTGCCCACATTTGGGACGCACAGATGGCCGTCTTTCCAAAGCAATCCATCCACAACCTCATATTGGGAATTTGACCCATCCAGAGACTCAACCATGAGCTGCTTCATGCTGCTATCCACATCCAAAGCCTGCCGAATCTGATCAGCCAGGTCATACTGAACTTCCGTCTAGTTCAATAGAGCTTCAGCACTCGACTGCTTGTCTACGCAAAAGATCTCCAACGCCTCCAACTCCCGAACCAACCGCTCGTCATGGACCGACATCCAATTGGCTTGAGCTGGGGCCCGACGACTCAACGCGTCCGCAACCGCATTGCCTTTACCAGGCACGTAATGGATCTTGAAAGTATAGTCCCCCCAGAACTCCATCCATCTACGTTGTCGCATGTTTAGATCCTTCTGATCCAACAAATATTTCAGGCTTTTATGGTCGGTATAAATATCGACCCTTAACCCATACAAGTAGTGTCTCCACAGCTTCAAGGCAAAAATCACGGCCGCTACCTCCAAGTCATGGATTGGATAATTCCTCTCGTGCACTTTCAGCTGTCTCGAGCCATATGCAATCACACTTCTGTGCTACAGTAGCACACAATCAAGCCATTGCCTGAAGCATCGCTATAGATTTCAAAGCCTACGGTCCCACTCGGCGAATAGGCGACGTGGTTAACCGACACTTCAACTCCTCAAAAGCTTGTGCGCACTCCGGTGTCCAGACAAACTTCTTCTCCTTCCTCATCAAAGTAGTGAGGGGTAAAGCTATCCGCGAGAAGTTCTCCACGAAGCTCCTGTAATAGCCGACAAGACCCAGAAAACTCCGGACTTCCGCTACCGTAGCAAGCACATGCCACTCTCGTATTGCAACAATCTTCGCCGGATCCACCGCAATGCCCTCTCCACTGACTATATGACCGAGGAACGTCACTGAGGACAACCAAAACTCGCATTTCGAGAACTTGGCGTATAATTGATTCCTCCTCAGCGTGTCAATAACAAATGAAGATGCTTGAAGTAATCTTCCTCACTATGTGAGTACACCAAAATGATGTCGATGAAGACGATCACAAAATGGTCCAAGTACTCCCTGAAAGTCTTGTTCATCAAATCCATGAACACTGACGGCGCATTTGTCAGCCCAAACAGCATGACCGTAAACTCGTAATTCCCGTACCTCGTACTAAAAGCTGTTTTGGGGATATCACCCTCTCTTATCCTCAGCTAATAGTATCCAGACTTGAGATCCAACTTTGAGTACATCGTCGACCCGACTAACTGATCAAATAGATCATCAATCCTCGGGATCGGGTACTTGTTCTTCTCTGTCAACTTGTTCAGTTCTCGGTAATCAATATAAAGTATCAAACTTCTGTCCTTCTTCTTTACAAAGAGGACTGGTGTGCTCCAAGGCGATGAACTTTGACGCACATAACCTTGCTCCAATAACTCTTGAAGCTGCACCTTCAGCTCCGCCATCTCCTTAGGCGCTAGCCGATACGGAGAGCGTGACACCGGTTTGGCATCACACCGAACTGCCTTAACCATCTGAAGAGTAGACATCAATGTCATGCTCGACCCCTTTCAAGCCCACAAATATCGTCTCACAACCAGTTCCCAACTTGACTTCCTTGCAATTTCGATCAATGTATGCATGCTGCTCCGAGAGCCAGTCCACACCAAATATGACGTCGAGCTCCCCTAGCGATAGTAACGATGCTTGTAAGTCAAATCTTGACTCCCAATCCGCACCTACACGCAACAGATTCTACTCGCGCGCATTGAGCATCTCTAGACAACAACGCATCCAATTTGTCTTTTGCAATCGAAGGAGGTACTCTGACGCGTAATATGAATCCTATGGTTACGCGAAGCTCCCTAAGCAAACGGTGCTAAGCTAACAAGCACAAGGGCAACAAGTATTTAAAGCTAAACTGCTATAACTTTAAGTCGTACCTGTCATCACGATAGCGTGCTTCTTCTCGGACTTGGGACGTCCGCTCCAGCAGTCTCGGGAAAAGTGCCCCAGCTTTCCACAAATAAAGCATGCGCCCGGGGTTCGACCCGCAGTCGCCCCAGAAGCACCAGAAGAAGAAGTTGGACCTGAAGTCCTAGCCTTCTTATACCACCTACGATAACCAAACTTGGAGGATTTCGGCATTTTGAACTCCGTCTTCTGCATATCCAAGTCTTTGCTTCCTTGGATTCGATTCAGATCTCTGGCACTTTGTCCTATACCTGCTCCTGACATAGCTTTCTTTAACTTCGGAGCACTATTCCGACATTCTCGGGAAAAGTGTCATTCCTTGCCACAAGAATGACAGTTGTAAGTGACTTTGCTAGTCGATGATCTAGCCCCCTTTTTCAGCATTCCACAGGATGCAGCTCTTATTGGGCTTGCAGAGTTCGATACTCTGCTCACTAGCATCTTGTGAGTCTTCCTCAAATCTGCTTCCAATGCTCTAGTCGACTCCACTAAGGCTCGGAATCCCAATAGTTTTGGTCCTAGTAGTAGAATTCGCAGCTCGCCACGCAGACCATTATAGAATCTATCAACTATAGACTGCTCGTTCTCCAACTCAAAGAATGGGTAGCGGCTTATCATAAGAAACGCCTGCAAGTACTCATCAACTGAGTGTGTACCCTGAACTAAGAACATATTCAACTGCTGACATGATGGTCTTCTTAATGTCATTTGATTCAACACACCACCCGGCATTGAAGCCATCTCAGGGACAAAGGGTTGCACATTGCTACCCTACGGTGCATTAGTCACAGCGAACACTGCTTCAACGATCCTTCTTATCGTTTCAAACGAAGAAAGGGTCTCAAGCACGTCGATGGATGCACTATAATCCTCAGAAACCGGAAGTTCTTACGGCCCTGTGCCACTCCTGGTCACCTATAGTCGTACAAAACACCATTAAGTGACCAAACAAAATTGCAAAAAGCAATTATAGGAACACGCAGGTTCCTCAAACACGTGTTTTTTCATTCCTAAGTGGACATTCATGGGTTCTTTTGATGTTATAACGATGACACACATACAAGTGCTCACCTCCCCTTAAAAAGAATTCATCCACGAATTCATTTTATGCCCGACCGAAACCAGTAGTCTGATACCAAATTGTAACACCCCCTATCTGTCGCATAGCATATAGCAGTAGGCCTAGCCGGGGCCCGACGCCATATACCATAGACAGACCGGGTGGTTACTCAATGGAATACCATCCAACTAATATCCAACGTCCTACACAGAGTCATTCTAGCGGAAGCAATTTAAAGTTGCAAAATAAAGAACCCAGCACGAGCATGAATATCCACTACTCAAACCAACAGGAATGAAGTACAGTACACAAGTACGATGGCCTTAAGGCCTTACATTTTTTACCCATATTACATGTTTTGTAAACCTCGGCTCGCAGGCCGGTCACACATGAATAAAGCAAATAAACACTCAATATTTAGGTCTTCGAGGGCCGGCTTAGGAACTTGGGCTTTAGCCCGCTATTTACCGCTTGGTCCTGCAGCACCTGCAAGCAACAATCCCTGCAACGATGGCAAACAAAGGCAACGGTCAGCTATGCTGACCAAATTATAACGATCCCGCCCTCAAACTCGGGGCAGCGATGCTCCTTCCCTGCACTTTATTAGCATAACCAAGCATTATATAGTAATAACACTACATCATATGTAAGACCCCTCCTCCCGGATCCCAAAATACGGCACGAAGGGGGGTCTTATGCCCAGAACAGCTGCCTTGCGGTAGCATTAGCGCACGGGCTAACCTGTACCACAGGACGCCTATCCCGCCGGCTATAACCAATATCAATATAAACATGCCAACCCAACCATAATATAAAAGAGAAGTCAAATCCACAACTAGTATATAGTCCAAATACAACAAATAAGAGAGAAGCTAAAACATGCCTCTACAATATCAGAGTACAGCTATAAAATTGCCCAAACGGGCTACATCATAGTTGTAACACCCCCTATCCGTCGCATAGTATATAGCAGTAGGTCCGGTCGGGGCCCGACGCCATATACCACAGACAGACCGGGTGGTTACGTATGGAAACCATCCAACCAATCTCAACATCCTACACAGAGCATTCTAGCGGAAGCAGTTTATAAAAGAGGTTGTAAACAAGAACCCAGCATTAGAGCACGAATGTCCACTATTACATAATTAGGAATGTTATACAAAAATACCCAAAATCGGCCTTAAGGCCTTACAGAGTGTTTCACTTGAATAATACATGATTTACAAACCTCGGCATGCAGGCTGGTCATACATGAATAAAACAGAAACATTTCTACTTGGGCCTTCGAGGGCCAGCTTCGCAAAAAGGGCTTTAGCCCGCTATTGACCGCTTGGTCCAGCTGCACCTGCAAGCAACAAACCACCGCACGGTGGCAAAATAAGGCAACGGTCAGCAATGCTGACCAAATTATAACGATCCCGCCCCCAACTCGGGGCGGCGATGCTCCTTCCCTGCATTTCATTAGCATAAGCGAGCAATTTATATAACCATAGCCATTACATCACAGGCGTTGGCTCGCACGGCCACACGCCCCGTGCACTCAGGGCACATTCTCGGTGAACCGGTCGATGTCACGTCAATTAAAGCCATTAACATTCCGGACTCACCACCGCCACTTAGACGGCCAAACCTATGAGCAATTCGTCTTCCTGGCCTGGGTCACGACAATTTAAGCCATTGACCACCGAAGACTCCCATCTATGCCAACGGCGAGTGCCATGTAACCTTAGGTCTCTCTAACCGAACGACATAAAGCGGGTACGGTTCCATCTAACCCGTGCTCACATCGCAACGACACTTTAAGCCATTTGCGCGGGTCAAACTTCCGCCGAGTCCCATTCTACCGCAAGTCACATAACCCCGTTATGTTCAAGTTGGCTCTCAGGCCACCAATTTGGCAAGATCTCGTATCCACCCAGTTTTCCGGGTGCACCTTTGGGTTAGTCCCCAAGGCTCCCTGCTGCAATCTACCGCGTAGAAAACCCGAAAAACAAACCATAGCACGGAGTCTTCTCCGGCCTTATGCAATGCAACATCACCGATCCAGACCAACATGTCCGGGTAGGCTTCACACATCATGCCTACGTCCGTTCTCGCATACGGACTCTAAACGACGGGGACTTTACATATCTACCCGAAGGAACGCCTCCAACTCTCCGCAAACTCGCGAGAGCGGGCTTCCTATGCTAAGAAAGAGAGCTATTCATGCTCAAGATGAGGATCGTTACCCTTGCGTTCCTCTTTGGCGCCATCGGAAAGTAATCGGATGGAAATGACCGCACTAGCGTTGCCTCCGTGGATCCGGAGTCGGCTTGCGATTCGGAGCTCCGAAGCTCCTCCAATGGCGGATCTAGCTCTTCTTCTTCTTGCCTTAGATCTCCTCTCTCCAAGGATTTAGAAAGAGAACAAGTGAAGAAAAGTGAGGTTTTCCAAGTCAACTCACGGGTATATCCCTTCAGGAACATCCCCCAGCCGTCGGATCTCAACCTAAGGAAACGAACGGCTTTGATTCGGGGCTGAAATGCCCAATCTGGGCCGAACACGGCCTGGCACACGCCCGTGTCCAGGGCCGTGTGCCGCATTCGCCGTCAAAATCGAATCACCTGGAACCTCACACGGGTATCGAACACGCCCGTGTTTGAGCTGACACACCCGTGTTCCACCTGACACGGCCGTGTAGCCGGCCGTATACACTATGATTTTTCCCCCATTTTCAACCCGAGCACTGCACGGGTTCTAGGACACGCCCGTGTTCTTGCCCGTGGCACATTGACACGCCTGGACCCCAGGCCGTGTACACGGGACATTTCGTCGAGGGAAGAACGACGACTTGATGACACGGCCTTGGACACGCCCGTGTCCTAGGCCGTGTTCCTTGTCTCGACAATCGTCGAGTGAATCTCGACGACTCCTCGGGACGATCGTCGACACGGGTCGACACGCCCTGCGACACGCCCGTGTCGCAGGCCGTGTGCCCATTCTCGACGAATCGTCGAGTATAACTCGACGACTTCACGGCTAAGTGTCGACACGGGTCGACACGCCCGTCTCGCAGGCCGTGTGCCCATTCTCGACGAATCGTCGAGTATAACTCGACGACTTCGCGGCTAAGTGTCGACACACGCTTGACATGCCCTGGGACACGCCCGTGTCCCAGGCCGTGTGCCTTCTGCCAGAACCCAAACTGGCCCAAAACGTCCCCCTTTGCTCCTTCGAGTTTCGGGGCGTTACAACTCTCCCCCTCTTAAAATAATTTCGCCCACGAAATTAAATAAAGGAAAGACATGTACAAAACCAAAATTTGTACCTGAGCGGAACAACTCCGGATACTCGTCAAGCATAGTCTGCTCTCGTTCCCAAGACAGCTCCTCACGACCGCAATTGTCCCACCGGACCTTGACCATCCTGATCTCTTTATTGCGTAGCCGCTTGACCTCCGAGTCCTCAATCCGCACGGGCTTGACCTTTGTCGTTAGCCCACTATCCACTGGCACTTGATCAACCGCGATCACTTGCGTAGGCTCTTGCACCGCCTTCCGAAGCACCGAAATGTGGAATACATCGTGTAAACCACTTAGCTCCACTGAAAGCTTCAACCTATAGGCTGCTTCGCCAACTCGCTCCAGAACCTCAAACGGTCCAAGGTACCTCGGGCTTAGCTTTTTCAATCGCCGCACCCGCGAGACACCCTTGAACGGCTTGATCTTTAAGTATACATAATCGCCCACAGCGAACTCCACGTTCCTGTGTTTGGCATTATAGTACTTTGCTTGCCGGTCCTGAGCAATAAGCAACCTCTCCCAAATGGTTCTCACCAAAGAAGTAGCACCCTCTACTTCCGATCGCTTATACAACTTTGACTCACCCGTTTCTATCCAAGACAACGGCGTGCGACATCTTCTACCATATAGGGCCTCGAAAGGCACCATCTGAATACTTGCTTGGTAGCTGTTGTTGTATGCGAACTCCACCAAATAAAGGTGGTCTTCCCATTGCTTTCCAAAATCCAAGACACACATGCGAAGCATGTCTTCCATGGTTCTATTAACCCTCTCGGTCTGCCCATCCGTTTGTGGGTGGAAGGCTGTGCTAAACTTCAACTTAGTTCCCAACATTTGCTGCACCAGCCTCCAATCATTGGACGTGAACCGCCCATCTCGGTCACTCACGATGCTGCGGGGCACACCATGAAGCCGTACTATATTATCCACATAAAGCTTTGCCAGCTTCTCCACCGGATCATCCTTCCTATGCGGAATAAAATGCGACACCTTCGTTAATCGATCCACGACCACCCAAATGGCGTCGTCCCCCTTTTGCGACCTTGGCAAACCGTGCACAAAGTCCATAGAGATGTCGTCGAATTTCCACTCCGGAATAGGCAAGGACTTAAGAAATCCTCCCGGCTTTTGGCACTCTGCCTTTACCAAGGCGCAGGTTTGGCACTTCGCTACGTATAGCGTCACATCCTTTTTCAAACCCGGCCACCAAAACAGTTTCTTCACATCACGGTACATCTTTGTGCTCCCCGGGTGAATCGAGTACTTGGTATGGTGTGCCTCGTACAACAACTCCACCCGTAAATTGCCCACACTTGGGACGCACAGACGACCGTCTTTCCAAAGCAATCCGTCCTCCACGACGAATTGGGAATTTGACCCATCCAGAGCCTCTATCATGAACTGCTTCATATGAGCATCCATATCCAAAGCCTGCCGAATCCGATCAGCCAGGTCATATTGGACTTCAGTCCAATTCAGCACTGCTTTAGCACTTGATTGTCTGTCCACACAAACAATCTCCAACGCCTCCAACTCCTGCACCAACCGCTCATGATGCACCGATAGCCAATTGGCTTGAGCTGGGGCTCGGCGACTCAACGCATCCGCAACCGCATTCCCTTTGCCAGGCACGTAGTGGATCTTGAATGTATAGTCCCCCAGGAACTCCATCCACCTACGCTGCCGCATATTCAGATCCTTCTGATCAATTAGATACTTTAGGCTCTTGTGATCGGTGTAGATATCAATCTTCACACCGTACAAATAGTGCCTCCACAGCTTCAAGGCAAAAATCACGGCCGCTAACTCCAAGTCATGGACCGGATAATTCCTCTCGTGCACTTTTAGCTGTCTCGAGCCATAAGCTATCACGCTTCCGTGCTGTAGTAGCACGCAACCTAAACCGCTGCCCGAAGCATCGCTATATATCTCGTAGCCTTCGGTTCCACATGGCAAACTCAGCACAGGCGCCGTGGTCAACCGACACTTCAATTCCTCAAAAGCTCGCGCGCACTCCGGCGTCCAAACGAACTTATGCTCCTTCCTCGTCAAAGTAGTGAGAGGTAACGCTATCCGCGAGAAGTTACCTACGAAGCGCCTATAATAGCCGGCAAGCCCCAAAAAGCACCGGACTTCTGCTACCGTAGCAAGCTCAGGCCACTCCCGTATCGCAACAATCTTCGCCGGATCCACCGCAATACCCTCTCCACTCACTATATGCCCGAGGAACGCCACTGAGGATAGCCAAAACTCGCACTTCGAGAACTTGGAATACAACTGATTTCTCCTTAGCGTCTCCAACACCAAATGAAGATGCTTGAAGTGATCTTCCTCACTTTGCGAGTACACCAAAATATCGTCGATGAAGACGATCACGAAATGGTCCAAGTACTCCCTGAACGTCCTGTTCATCAAATCCATGAATACTGACGGCGCATTAGTCAGCCCAAACGGCATGACCGTAAACTCATAATGCCCGTATCTCGTACTAAACGCTGTCTTCGGGATATCACTCTCCCTTATTCGCAGCTGATAGTACCCAGCTTTGAGATCCAACTTCGAGTACACCGTCGACCCGACTAACTGATCAAAGAGATCATCAATCCGGGGGATCGGGTACTTATTCTTCACAGTCAGCTTGTTTAGCTCCCGATAATCAATACATAGCCTCAAGCTTCCGTCCTTCTTCTTAACAAAGAGGACCGGTGCGCTCCAAGGCGAAGAACTCGGGCGCACATACCCTTGCTCCAACAACTCTTGCAGTTGAACTTTCAGCTCCGCCATTTCCTTAGGCGCTAGCCGATACGGAGATCGTGACACAGGCTTTGCACCTGGCACTAGCTCGATCGTAAAGTCTATCTCCCGTTGAGGCGGGGCTCCAGGAAGATCTGCGGGGAACACATCAGGGTATTCCGATACCACTGAAATACAATCCAATGCGGGCTTTGGCTTTGCAACCTCCACTAGTGTAAAGAACAGTTCTGCTCCAGCACGAACCGCCTTCACCACCTGAAGAGCAGACATCAACGTCTTGCTCGACCCCTTTAAGCACGTAAACGTCGTCTCACGACTCGCTCCCAGCTTAACTTCCTTGCTACCGCAATCTATATGGGCCTGCTGCTCCGAGAGCCAGTCCATGCCAAATATGACGTCGAACTCCACTAATGGAAGTAAAGACGCCCGCAGGTCGAACTCCTGCTCCCCAATACGAATCTTAACATCGCAGATCCTATCCGCTCACATCGAACACCCGTTGGGCAACAACACATCCAACTTGTCCTTCGCCATCGAAGAAGGGACTCCGATGCGTGATATAAATCCTTCGGACAAGAAGGAGTGTGAAGCTCCCGTATCGAAGAGTGCTCGTGCCGGATTTTCACAAATCAATACAAATCCTAAACAAGTAGTGGTAAGGTAACATGTGCATAACAAGCATATAAAGAAATTGACTTGCTATAAATTAAATCGTACCTGTCACCACATCAGCTTGTTTAATGGCCTCCTGTTGGCCAAGATTGTAGACCCTTGGTTGGGCCGGAGCATAATGGGATGCGGTCGACTCCACCGCCTTTCCCTTCTCTTCATAAGTGGCTCTCGGCCTCCTCTCGGACTTAGGACATCCGCTCCAACAATCACGGGCAAAATGCCCCGTCTTTCCACATGTAAAACACGCGCCCGGGGTCCGACTCGTAGTCGCCCCAGAAGCACCAGAAGGAGCTGGACCCGAAGTCCTATGCTTCTTGAAAGACCTCCGATAGCCGGACTTTGAAGTAGTCGGCACTCTGAACTCAGATTTCTTTTCACCAAAGCTTTTCTTCGCTTGTACATTTTTCATGTCCTTCTCCAAGGACCGGGCAGTATTGACCAAGGTTAAGAAACCCTGCATCATCGGCCCCGAGAGTAGCAGTCTCAACTCATCCATCAAGCCTTCGTAGAATCGATTAGTCTTGCGCTCCTCATCCATGATGGTGGAGCTAGCATAACGACTCAACCGCGTAAACTCGTGGAGATATTCATCCACGCTCCTCTCGCCCTGCACCAACTTCAGGAACTCATTCTCCATTGAAATCCTCTGAGTAGAAGGGAGGTATCTTGCTAAGAACAATCCCGAGAACTCTTCCATCGGAACGTCTATCAATTGTCTACCTCTCAGATGATGCAACTCCAAGCCTTCCCACCACATCCTCGCTTCACCATCCAGCAGGAACATAGCGATGGTGGTCATTTGCCACTCCTCTGTCTCCGTCGCCGTCATGACTCTCTTCACCCTAGAGAGCCAGTCTTCAGCCTGCGATGGGGTTCCCAACCCCGAGAATAACGGAGGGTTAAAGCTCATTACATGCTTTAGCTGCCTCTCAGTTGCCCTCCTTGGCACTACCGGTTCCAAAACCACTTGCTCCACCCTCCTCGGCTCAGCCTCTCGCAGAGGTTCTTGCTCCATCACGGGAGCGGGCTGCTGCGCTTGCCTTCCAGGCTGCGCATTAATCACGGCCAACACCGCTTCAGCCACCAATCGTATATTTTCAGCCGACAGAGGTGTTGTAGGAGCAACATCCGGTGCACTACTAGCCTCAGAAACTCGGCGTTCTGACGGCCCAACACCACTTCTGGTCACCTATAGTGGTACAAAACACCGTTAAGCGACCAAATTGTATTGCAAACAGCAATTATAGGAACACGCAGGTTCCTCAAACACGAGTATTTTCATTCCTAAGTGGACATTCATGGGTTCTTTTACCATTATAACGATGACGCACGCAATGTGCTCACCACCCCTTAAAAAGAATTCGGCCACGAATTCAGTTTAAGCCCGACCAAAACCAGTAGTCTGATACCAAATTGTAACACCCCCTATCCGTCGCATAGTATATAGCAGTAGGTCCGGCCGGGGCCCGACGCCATATACCACAGACAGACCGGGTGGTTACGTATGGAAACCATCCAACCAATCTCAACGTCCTACATAGAGCATTCTAGCGGAAGCAGTTTATAAAAGAGGTTGTAAACAAGAACCCAGCATTAGAGCACGAATGTCCACTATTACATAATTAGGAATGTTATACAAAAATACCCAAAATCGGCCTTAAGGCCTTACATAGTGTTTCACTTGAATAATACATGATTTACAAACCTCGGCACGCAGGCCGGTCATACATGAATAAAACAGAAACATTTCTACTTGGGCCTTCGAGGGCCAGCTTCGCAAAAAGGGCTTTAGCCCGCTATTGACCGCTTGGTCCAGCTGCACCTGCAAGCAACAAACCACCGCACGGTGGCAAAACAAGGCAACGGTCAGCAATGCTGACCAAATTATAACGATCCCGCCCCCAACTCGGGGCGGCGATGCTCCTTCCCTGCATTTCATTAGCATAAGCGAGCAATTTATATAACCATAGCCATTACATCACAGGCGTTGGCTCGCACGGCCACACGCCCCGTGCACTCAGGGCACATTCTCGGTGAACCGGTCGATGTCACGTCAATTAAAGCCATTAACATTCCGGACTCACCACCGCCACTTAGACGGCCAAACCTATGAGCAATTCGTCTTCCTGGCCTGGGTCACGAAAATTTAAGCCATTGACCGCCGAAGACTCCCATCTATGCCAACGGCGAGTGCCACGTAACCTTAGGTCTCTCTAACCGAACGACATAAAGCGGGTACGGTTCCATCTGACCCGTGCTCACATCGCAACGACACTTTAAGCCATTTGCGCGGGTCAAACTTCCGCCGAGTCCCATTCTACCGCAAGTCACATAACCCCGTTATGTTCAAGTTGGCTCTCAGGCCACCAATTTGGCAAGATCTCGTATCCGCCCAGTTTTCCGGGTGCACCTTTGGGTTAGTCCCCAAGGCTCCCTGCTGCAATCTACCGCGTAGAAAACCCGAAAAACAAACCATAGCACGGAGTCTTCTCCGGCCTTATGCAATGCAACATCACCGATCCAGACCAACATGTCCGGGTAGGCTTCACACATCATGCCTACGTCCGTTCTCGCATACGGACTCTAAACGACGGGGACTTTACATATCTACCCGAAGGAACGCCTCCAACTCTCCGCAAACTCGCGAGAGCGGGCTTCCTATGCTAAGAAAGAGAGCTATTCATGCTCAAGATGAGGATCGTTACCCTTGCGTTCCTCTTTGGCACCATCGGAAAGTAATCGAATGGAAATGACCGCACTAGCGTTGCCTCCGTGGATCCGGAGTCGGCTTGCGATTCGGAGCTCCGAAGCTCCTCCAATGGCGGATCTAGCTCTTCTTCTTCTTGCCTTAGCTCTCCTCTCTCCAAGGATTTAGAAAGAGAACAAGTGAAGAAAAGTGAGGTTTTCCAAGTCAACTCACGGGTATATCCCTTCAGGAACATCCCCCAGCCGTCGGATCTCAACCTAAGGAAACGAACGGCTTTGATTCGGGGCTGAAATGCCCAATCTGGGCCGAACACGGCCTGGCACACGCCCGTGTCCAGGGCCGTGTGCCGCATTCGCCGTCAAAATCGAATCACCTGGAACCTCACACGGGTATCGAACACGCCCGTGTTCGAGCTGACACACCCGTGTTCCACCTGACACGGCCGTGTAGCCGGCCGTGTACACCATGATTTTTCCCCCATTTTCAACCCGAGCACTGCACGGGTACTAGGACACGCCCGTGTCCTTGCCCGTGGCACATTGACACGCCTGGACCCCAGGCCGTGTACACGGGACATTTCGTCGAGGGAAGAACGACGACTTGATGACACGGCCTTGGACACGCCCGTGTCCTAGGCCGTGTTCCTTGTCTCGACAATCGTCGAGTGAATCTCGACGACTCCTCGGGACGATCGTCGACACGGGTCGACACGCCCTGCGACACGCCCGTGTCGCAGGCCGTGTGCCCATTCTCGACGAATCGTCGAGTATAACTCGACGACTTCACGGCTAAGTGTCGACACGGGTCGACACGCCCTGCGACACGCCCGTGTCGCAGGCCGTGTGCCCATTCTCGACGAATCGTCGAGTATAACTCGACGACTTCGCGGCTAAGTGTCGACACACGCTTGACACGCCCTGGGACACGCCCGTGTCCCAGGCCGTGTGCCTTCTGCCAGAACCCAAACTGGCCCAAAACGTCCCCCTTTGCTCCTTCGAGTTTCGGGGCGTTACAATAGTCGCTCAACACTCACATCCATAACCGACGGTAGTGATGGCACCGTCATATCAGGCCCTGTCGTCCTAGCCTGGCTGTCCTGCTGCAAAGTCTGCGGCTGCTCTACCTGCGGGGTGACCTCCTAAAAAGGAAGACGTAGCAACCATTAGTCGAAAAGACTAAGTGGCTTCACATCCGTTCCCCCGGCGACTCCTCGGCACCGGACGGAGAAAGGAACAAGGGTACAAGTATAATAAATAGAATAATCGGTACAAGCAAGTGGTAATGGTACAATAAGATTAATAGCATTATAATCTAGCAGTTCTACATAAACAATAACAAAACATCAAGTACAAGTATCTACAGCAGGAAAGTAACTTAACTTATAAGGATGCTCATACAAGCTTATAAGTTATGGATCGGGTTACATAAAAGTACCTCATCGTATAAGAGTGCCCATACAAACTTATACGATGATGATCTTGTTGTTCAATGCTATGTAATGGTATGTATGTTATGCAATGACTCACCCATGATCACACACATGCAATTGCTATGTCGACACAGACTATAGTTCCCACTATTCGAGCAGGTAGCTAACCTCTCAGGCATCAACCGTCGTGGCTAGGCGGTGACAGTAGAGCGGGCATCTCTACTACTAGGTAGGTATCCACACTACTTCACCTAGGCCTCTGTACGCCTCAACTCTAAGAACACAACAGCGGAGCCCATACGTACTATGGCCCAGTGGGGTCTCGGGTAGATGTGCACCGAGAACACAGCCCGAACTGGCCTTGTGTGACCCGGAAGGGGCATCGGAAGAAAGCACAAGGACACAACCCAACCGTTCACTTGGCATGGAAGGGGCCCCGGGACGTGAACACCGAGGACACAACCCAACCACCCAAAGTCTAACTGTCAACTCCCGTCGGTGTGATGATCGGCGAGCCCGTAGTCCTGCCACACTTTCCTTAACCCAGGATTACGACACCGCAGGTCGACTCACAGCGCATGCAAATTCCACAACACCATGGCATGGAAGGGGCCTCAGAAGTAAGCACGAGGACACAGCCCAACCATCCATCTATACCACATCTCAACACAAACCAACTAGTGACGGTCAACACCGCACTTACATCCATTCGCAATACTACCCGTAGGGAGACTACGCTCTAAGTATTGGACTGCTACATTTCATTCTAACCATCATACATACTCATGGTCATGGCTTATCCTTCTATTTGTCATTCCAAATGATTTTAATATATTACAAACATGATGCGCATAAATAATAATCTACCAATTTGTATCTAGTCATTTCGTTCATCATATTATAAACATGATGCACATATATAATAATCTATCAATTTTTAGCAAGTCATATCATGCCATAAAGGTTGCTTCACAATTCAGTTTTATGAAATCTAATTAACAAGATTCATCATTCATAGCACTACGGTGGTTAGCATAAAATAGTTCATCAAAAATCTCGAGTTAATTTGCAACATTGATTCCACCAAATTCAAATTCAATTATATAAACCCCAGAATTTATGTGTAGAATAAATCTGGACAGCAAATTCGACCGAAGATTCCTGAAGCTACAGGAATTTGGTGAAGATGTATAACCCCTCGATGGAAAGGCCTTTCCATGGGCTACAACTTTTATGTTTAGAGCATAACCCAGATTCAATGGTATCATACTTGAAAGCAGCCTTGAAGTCCGCTGCGTACAGAACACAATTTCTGCATGCAGGATTTATTGGATGTCATATTCATTCAGATTTTTTCGTGGCTACATACTTTGCATGAAGGCATGCAACCACTCGTTGGAAAGGTATTTTCAAGGGCCTCAACTTTTGTGTTTAGTCGAAAGCCCAGATCTGGTCATATCACATCTAAAAATGTCCAAGAAGATTGTTGCGCGCAGAACACGGATTCTGCACGCATCTTAAAGAGGAATAAATGGCATCGGTTCATCTTCCTCCTCAAGTCGTTCTTCCAAAATCACACCAAAAATTCTTCCTCCCTTATTCACCCTCATGAGGCCTTTACTCTTCACGAAACCATCACCCATCTTTGCATAGAAGGTTGGAGAGATTGAAGACACAACTAGCCTTAGAGCACAAGCCCTAGGACGGCCTCTTCCTAGAGAAATCACCATCTCGCAAATCTATACTCTTTTGAGTAGACATCTCGCCTAGATAACTACAGATCTAGCACCAAGGGAGATGGGAGGAGGCTCACCTCATTTCCGGCGTTTCCACTATTTTCGGCCATGGATCGTGTAACTCTTCTTGGCGGCATCTTCTCCTTCACGGCGACGGCGGATCTTCTCCTACAAGACTTTCTCCAGCAGTTTCCTTCTCTACAGAAGTTTCTCTCAGGAAATAGGGGATGAAATGAGCATGAAAACGGCTAGGGTTTTCCCTTTCCTTTATATATGAAAACTGACACAGGTAGGGTGAAAGTGAGAGTTAGATCTGAAATACTCTAGAGGGGGGGTGAATAGAGTATTCTTTAAAAAAAATTCGTAACAACTATTACAGCTTTTGCTGTAAATTAAGAGTGCAGAAATTAATATATCTAGCACACAATAAACCTAAAGCACAAGCACAGCAAGAACACAAGAAAAAGAGGCAACCAGACGACACAATAATTTTATAGTGGTTCCCCAACCTGGGTACATCCACTCTTCTACCACCCTTGGTAGTAATCCACTCAGATTTTTGATCAGGTGCCTGACACCAATGAGCTTTTGATCAGGTGCTCAAAAACCAACCCAAGTCTTTTGATCGGGAGACTTGCAACCAAGGAATCACTTTTGAAGGGAGATGACAACACTTTACACAGTGGGGGTGAGAGATGATTTTTTCTTCTCTTTCTCAATATACAACTGAGAAGACTTGTGGATTTGATTATAGCTTATGGCTCCCCCTGAGAAAAATAGGAGCTAAGCTTCAGGGTGATAGGTCTTCAAACTGAATCCTTGACCAGCAATAATTTTCAGGAACTTCTTTGACAGATTGAACTGAAGTTGTCCTCTTGAAGTGTCATGGAGTACTTGAAGAAAGAAGACTCTAGATATAGGTATTGTTGTTCTTCTTCTTCAGGTGCTGATGAGCTTGTGGTCAAGAGCTTCTGTGTATTAGAGAATGTTTCTTGTTGACAGAGCAGATTGTTCAAGACTGAATATTTTTTTATGTGTTTCAGTAATCTTTGTATACTTCTCAGTGAGCTGTGCTCTGTGTAAAAACTTTTTCAATAATCCTTGATTGATTCTCACTGTGTATCACTGTGTGTCTCCATTATTCTCTTCTTCTCTATATTTCAAAAATTTTAATTCATCTGCAATTAATGCTGACAACCTTGAGAATAATCGGCATTGATTTATTTCCCCAACTGTCCCGTGGAAAAATGGCAAGCAATAATCCTGCAGAAGACCATAATTAATGCTCCTTCTAACGGTTATAATGAGAGAATGTTAGAGAATTAATTACTTAGGAATTATCGCATTAGAGTGGGGACAGAAGGCCAGAAATAACTAAGTCTGGAATCGTTGAACAGAAAGCAGAATTCGTCGAACTGAGTCCACAGTTCGTCGAGCTGAGATGTTGTATTAGTCGACCAGATGACTTCTGTTCGTCGGGCTGAGTTCCATGATCATCGAGCTGGAGACTGAACTGCTGCCACTTTTTCCTATTCTGTGTCTGAAGTTCGTCTAGCTGTTAAATGTATTCGTCGACTGGAGTTCAGCAATTATTCTGGAGTTATCAAATATTCT
This sequence comes from Platanthera guangdongensis, assembly GCA_039583875.1. Classification (NCBI taxonomy): domain Eukaryota; kingdom Viridiplantae; phylum Streptophyta; class Magnoliopsida; order Asparagales; family Orchidaceae; genus Platanthera; species Platanthera guangdongensis. The sequence continues at coordinate 109,032,952 of CM077163.1, forward strand.
ATGTGTTGACTGATATCCTGTGTGTCGACACAAGTCTTCTGGTTCCAGAATTCGTCGAGCAAAGAACTGAGTTCGTCGACCTGAGACTAGAGAACATAGTCTCGACAGAATGTTGTAGTAGTCCAAAGATTCGTCGACCAAAGTATAGTGTTCGTCGAGCTAAGTCTGGAGAACCTTGAATTCATCGAACTAAGTCTAGAGAACCTTGAATTCGTCGATCTAAGTCTGGAGAACCTTGAATTCGTCGAGCTGAAAATGATTCTGGACTTAGAGAAAATTTGATAAACTTCTAGCAATAGAGTTGAAGTGGAAGTCCAGAAATCATCGAGCAAAGAATGTAGTTCATCGACCTGAGAACTAGGTTTCGTCGACCTGAGTCTAGAGAACAGTCTGGACTTAAAATTCTGAAGGTGGAGTCCAAGGATCGTCGATCTGTGACTGAAATTCGTCGAGCTCAGCTCAGAGAATATTTCTCTAAGTTCGTCGAGCTGAGAATGACTATCGTCAACCTGAGTTCGACGAACGTCAAACTCATTTTACTTAGTTTCTTGAGAAGTCTCTGAATATCTGGAAAAACTCTAAGTCTTGAGTCTCTGGCAGTCTGATGATGGCTTGTCCATGTGATGTTGTTACTGAGGACGTGGCCTAGACTCTAGGACACAACTATGACCCTGGCTATACATGTTGGGTTGCATCATCCTAAGTTAGTGAACCTAGCCCAAATCAAACTAGGGATCCAACAATCTCTCCCTATTTGGGTGAGGTCACTAATAGACTCAAAATAAAAAACATAAAGTAAACAAAGCAGGAAAAACATATATCTGGCAGAGATAATTGACACATGCAGCAGATATATTTACACATAAGCTTTGTTCAGACAATATGAAACAGTTTAAGACAGAAAAATAGAAATAAAGTAGTTCAAATTTCATTTCTTCTGCTTCTTCTCCCGATGCTTTACATCCTTGCCCTTGTCTCCTGGCTTGGTAAAGACTATTTCCCTGTTTGGATTTGAAGCTTGTTCCATAGTCATTGTCATGTCAGCAACCCCTATAATCTTCAAAGATGTAGCTCTAGGGACCACTGCTTCAGGATGTAATTTCATATAATCATCAACATTAAAAATTTTGTTAGCCTTCTCAAACCTTTTCAATTCTTCTCTCTTGTATTTGGACATTGTAGTGTATTCAGAAATATCCTTCCCTTCAGCCTTTGTCTTGTTAATTATGGAAAGGCCTACAAGTTCCTGGAACCTGGCCATTTTAGCTGTGTTGGTTGTTTCTGGATCTTCATAAGGAATATTAGGAGAGGTTGATCTTTTAGAACTTTCAGCTTATTGATGTTGATGCTGTTGATGTTGTTGTTGCTACTGATGTTGTTTTCCTGAAGATTGTTGCATGTGCTGACTTCTACATGGGAAGATCTGCCATGATGTCTTTGATAAGTTTGAACAGGGGCGGACCTTTGTGAGCTTGAACCAGGAGCACCAGCTGCAGGAGGAGGAGGAGGTGGTGGATCTTTTTTATACCTTTGAACTGGTGGAGGAGAGTATCTTATACTCTTCTTCCTTTCCTTTTGATGATTCTTAGATAGCCACATCCATGCTGGCATCCCTTTGTATGGTGTTATCTTTTGAAGAATGTAATATGGAGTGTCATTGTTTGGATTAGGCTTAGGAGCGGGAGGAGGAGGAGTTTTTCTTTTCTTTGATACTTGCTTCCTCTTCTTTGTATCCTCCTCATCTTCATCATCATCATTTTCAGAACCCTGAGGGTTATCATATAGATCATCCAAAGCTTTTAAAGCCTTAGCAGAAATAGCAAGCTTTTCTGGAGCAGGAGCAGGAGTTTCAATAAGAGTTTAAGGAGAAGCTACAAAAGAATCTGATCTAACTTGGACAGAGCTTTCAGTTGCTGTCTTATTTTCATATTCAATAACAGCCAAGATCAGTTCATCTAGATCTGGCATGGGGGAGTCATCCATGACAAAGGTTGGTGCTGAAGGTATTATTTGAGAAAAGGATATAGCCACTACTTTTGGAAGTGGAGTGACTGATGGCTGTGTAATAGCAAAACTTTCCTTAAGTTGCTTAGCAACTTCTGAAGAGATGGGGGAAGTGTATGGTATAATAGCCAAGGATGGCTTAGTAATCTCACTTGGAAGGTAATTCAAATGTACAGTATCAAAAATACTCCAAATTTTCTAAATCAACTGTGGGATTAAGAATGAAATCACCAACAGTATTAGGCTCTTTAGAGTCTGATTCATCAAAATCCATATCAGTTTCAATAAAGTCAATCAAATCTTTATTTATTTATTCTGTGCACTCTGCTGCTGTTGCTGAAGCTGGAGCATCTGCTGCTAGAGCTAGAGTTGAAGCCTCTAGAGCTGTAGCTGCTGCTTCATCATCAGGCATCTCCCCCTGCCTGGTTTTAGTGGGAACTGAGGCCAGGCCCCTGACTGAAGATGGGGCAGTAGTAAGAGCAGAGATTTGGTCAAAGAGAGAGGAGATGGTGGTAGCAAGAGTTGTAATGGCCTCTGTTATAAGGGATTTGAGGAGGGGAGTGATTATGGAAACGATAGAAGATATGGTGGAGTGATCCAATAATGGAAGAGCAGTAGATGTTTCAGATGTGGTTTGAGTAGAAACATGTGGAGGAATGAGAGATGGTGGGGGAGATGATGGAGTGGCATCTTGCATGATGATGTTTGTTGGTAGATGGTAAGATGGTATGGAAGATAGATGTGGGGGAAGAGGAGATATTGGTGGTGGAGGAATGTAGGTGTCATGGGGGGGAATCAGGAGGTGTTGGGGGTTGATTTTCTTGAAGAAGGGAAGATGGAATTTCAGTGATGTCAATTTGTAGGGATGGAGCTGGTGAAGCATGGTGAGATGGAGGTGGAGTAGGAACATGAGTATGTTGTTGTGGTTGTGGTGTTAGAGAGATAGGGGATGATGGAGGACGGATCTCTTCAACAGGGTGGGAAGTCCTTTACAGCCCTGGTGTCTTCTGAAGCTGGGGTGGAAGAGGTAGAAGCCTTAGTTGGCTTGGTAATTGTCCTCTCCCACCTACCAAATAAGTCACATGTTATCCTTTTACTGGCATTTATGAATATGGTCTGGGAGACCAGTGATTCAGCAGCCTGTTCTTGTAAAACGATCCCTAGGATCCTTCCAAAGCTTACTTCCTTTTTATTGTTTTTCTTCTGTATCAGATCAAAAAGAATTTATGCCCAATCCACTGGTTTCTTGTTTATGATGGCACACATGACCAGAAACTGGTGTCTGGTGATGTAGTCATGGGCAGTATGTTTCCAAAGCAAAACATTTACAACCAAGTTTGCCAAAAACTTATAAGGGGCAGAGAGGTGTTTCTTCAAAAGTTTGTTAGGGTTATCTTCAGTATAACCCATTAGGTTCAACATCACATCAGACTCCTCTATTTCAATCTCTAGTTGCTCTTATTCATTCCTTAATCCAAAAATTTCAGTTAAAATTGCGGGAGTTAAGGAGACGGAGTTACCCGCAATGGTGCCTGTCATCATATTCTCCTCTGTTGGCGATAAGGTGTAGACCAATTCTCTGATTTTAGTGCTGTGTAGTTTGATTCTTCTAGTCATCAAGTTTTTGAGTTCTTGTTCTTCAAGGATTTCCAGAATGCAAAGGAATATGGGATCAGAATGTTGAAACGAATCAAAATCCACATCAAAGCCTATATCGAACTTCATGCCTGCGAGAATGCTTGCCTGAATCGCCATGGAATCACATGCAAGAGAGACACAAAAATGGCGATCAAGTGCAAAGGAACAGAAAGCGCGGGACGGAGGTCGAATAAAACCTAAATATAGGGTTTTCAAGAATATGAATCAACAGACTCCGTTCCACGAAAATATACATAATTCTTCGAACTGAATTCGACAAAATAATTTTGAATGAAATAATTCGTTGATCTTATCCAGAAAATTGAAGACAGTTCGTCGAACTCCGTTTGACGAATATCTTCTAAAGCTAGTTCGTCGAACTCCGTTCGATGAAAATTATTTCACACACAGAGAGTTCGTCGATCTCCGTTCGACGAATGTCTCCCAAACTTTCCCCGATTCGTCTAACTCCGTTCGACAAACTTTGGAAACTTCGTCGAGTGCAGACAAAAATTAAATAAAGTCTTCTCCATTGATCATTCCAAGTTGATTTACAAAGAACATATGATTTCTCTCATCCACAGGTTTGGTGAATATATCAGCCCTTTGTAAATCAGTGTAGATATAGACATGCTTGATTTTATTTTTGTCTACACACTCTCTAATGAAGTGATGTCTTATATCAATACGTTTTGTCCTACTATGGTGATCTGGATTCTGGGCTATGGCAATAGCACTTGTATTATCACAGAGTAGGGTTGAATTATTTAAGTTGAACCCATAATCTAGAAGCTGATTTTGTATCCAAAGCATCTGTGAACAACAGCTGCCTGCTGCAATATATTCTTCTTCAGCAGTTGAGGTTGACACTGATATTTGCTTTTTACAAAACCAAGATACTAATCTCATGCCTAGGAACTGGAAAGTCCCTGAATTACTTTTTCTATCTACCATGCATCCAGCAAAATCAGCATCAGAGTATCCAGTTAACTCAAATTTTGATTCAGCAGGATATCATAGGCCTAGATTAGGACAACTCTTTATATATCTCAAAATCCTTTTTCGTAAAATTAGGTGAGATTCTTTAAGGTTCACCTGGAACCTAGCACAAAGACATGTGGCAAACATAATATCTGGCCTACTTGCTGTGAGGTATAATAGGGACCCAACAATGCCCCTATAAAGTTTCTGATCCACAGGTTTCCCCGGTACATCAGAGTCCACAATAGCATTGGTGGCCATGGGTGTTTTCTTTGCTGAGGCATCATCCATCCCAAACTTCATTAGAAGTTCTTTAGCATATTTTTCTTGAGAGATGAAGATACCATCAGGGAGCTGCTTCACTTGGAGACCAAGGAAGTAGGAAAGCTACTCATTTCAAATTTGGAATGCATGAGGTCAGAGAACCTCTTGCATAATTTGGAATCTGTAAAGCCAAATATAATATCATCCACATAGATTTGTACTAATAAGATTTGGTCCTTATGATGTCTAGTGAAAATAGTTTTATCTACAGTTACTCGTGTAAATTTATGCTCTAATAGAAAACTAGTTAAGGTCTCATACCAAGCTCTTGGAGCTTGCTTTAGACCATAAAGAGCCTTATGCAATTTAAAAACATGAGAGGGGTAAGTTGGAGAAACAAAACCTGGAGGTTGTTCTACATAAACCTCTTCTTGTAGCACTCCATTTAGAAAAGCACTCTTCACATCCATTTGGAAGACCTTGAACCTCTTATATGCTGCATAGGCAAGGAATATTCTTATGTCTTCCAACCTTGCAACAGGTGCAAAGGTTTGATCATAATCAATTCCTTCTTCTTGCATATATCCTTGAGCAACAAGCCTAGCATTGTTTCTCATAATGACTCCTTGTGTAACGCCCCAAAATTTGTAAGAGGGACGATCAACATTTTTTTGCCCAAGATTGGGTCTTAGTTGGGAGTCACACGGCCTAGGACACGGGCGTGTCCCTGGCCGTATCAAGCTCAGGCTCGTCGAGAGTCCGGGAAGTCGATGTCCTGCACTCGACAAAGTGTCGAGTATGGGGTATACGGCCTGTAACACGGGCATGTCACAGGGCGTGTCCTGCTATATCGATCGGCGTTCGACGATTTCCATGGATTTGTGTTCGACGATTTCCCCAGCGATCTGCGTTCGACGATTTCCATGGATTTGTGTTCGACGATTTCCCCAACCATCTCTGTTCGATGATTTGGCTGTGTTCGACGATTTTGTAAGGAAACTTCGTTCGACGATCTGGCCAGCGATCGATGATCTGTGTTCGACGATCGTCGATGCTTCGAACACGGCCTGAGACACGGGCATGTCCCAGGTCGTGTCCTTCTCGGGTTGTGAGCTGGGATGTGTAAGGGGTTGGACACGGCCTGGAGCCCAAGCGTGTTCAGGTTGGACACGGCCGTGTCAAGGCCCCGTGTCTTGTTTTAGGTGCGACGGTTTCGGCGTTGATTGGGGAACATGTCCTTGGACACGGGCGTGTCACAAGCCGTGTTCGGCCTAAGTGTTTTGATTTCTAGTTCGAATCGTGGCCGTTCTTCCCTTTCTTTTGGGATCTAATGGTCCAGGATTGCTCTTGCTGAGTTAAGACCGAGAATAGGGTTAGAAACCCTCATTCTTCTCCAAGCATTCTCTTACTAATGTTCTAGAGAGAGGGGAGAGCAAGGAATACGGTGATGGAGATCCTGGCCATTAGAGAGGCTTCGGTGCCCCAAATCGTGAGCCGAGTCCAGATCCGTGGAGGCTAGATCGTTGCGAAGGTTTTCATCCGGCTATTTTTCCATGTCTAGGAAGAGGAGTCGGAGGGTAACGACACTTCTCCTCTTGGTTTTAGGATGCATGTTTTAGCATCTTTTATTTTCTAGTTTTTGGGCACCAAACTCTCAAATGAGAGGGGTTTGGGTCGCCAAGGTTCAAGAGGAACCTCCGGGTCGATTAAGTTCATCCCCGTCATGTTTTTGCATTAGAGATCCGCTTCATTAGTGGATTAGGCGTGGTGGGTGAAGCCGTAGTCGCGACCGTTAGTCTGACTCGCTGATGTTGTATACGAGGTTTAAGAATTCGTAGAGATCCGTAGCGGCAAGAGGTCGTTTGTGATGTGTGATGTTTGCGATGTTCTTCCCTTTATCTTGCGTGAGTACGTGTGGCCGGTACCGGATAAGGTTAACTACTCATTGGCGGTAGATGGTTTCCTTGGTGGACACTCTGTTTCTATCCAGTCCATGCGCCGGTCGGAGGCTTGCTTCTCCAGCTCCATCTCGCGGATTATATGCGTGTATTTGCGGAACATCCTAGCCGTCCTCCGCTTCAACTCCAGGGTATCCATGGGATCACCCAAGTAGTCCTCGATCTCGCCAGGATGGGGAAGAGGCGAGAGGGGGGGAGACGCGGGAGCACCTTTAGATTCAGAATCAAACTGGATACCTGCATAGAAAGCGAGAAATCATAGACAAGGATGAGCTCGCATGGGTTGGGGAAAATAAGGCGAATTAAAGGAAAAAGCGAGAAGGGAAAGCTCTTACTGGTTATGCGAGGGTTCCCCACAACCCGTGAAAGGTCTTCTTTTCGCGAGAGAGGTGAGGAAGATGCCTCAGGAGAGTCGACGTGCTGATGAGCTTGGTCAATACTATCAGGAGGATTGGCGGGCATCGGGGAATCAGCAAAGCTTCCCTGAAAGAGCGTGGTCAGTAGGCGAGAGGAAAGAAGAGAGTGAAGAATGAGGAATTACCCGTCTCTCCCTGGAAGATGCGGGAAGATTATCTGTTGTTGAAGGGGCAGAGGAGGTCGCGCCCGCCGAGAGGGGAGGGCAGGCGGCCTTCATCTTTTTCAGGCGAGAGGACGGAGGGGCCGAGGGAGGAGTATGCCCCAGGTCCGGGAATAGGGCGTCCGTGTTGGTTTTATTTCGCCTTTGCACCATCGCAAGGCGCTCGCGAAAGCTCTGGCTGTGAGACATTCTGAAGGAAGAAGAAATGAAGGATAAAGGGTCCCAAATGAAGACTAGGATCTCATATTTATAGGCCCCATAGGGGGGCCCACCAAAGATTCTCATGAGTGAGTCCTGGCATCGCGAGCCGCGTTTGGACTTATCTTTCCGAGGTTAGGGCAACCTCGAAAAGAGCGGGGATTGTGTACAACCTTGAGCTCGCGAGAGGTGGTCCAGCAAGCAAGAAAGGGGGACTGGCGAGTAGCGAGGATGCCCACCTGCAAGAGGAAAGAGGTGTGGACAGCCCTCTGAAGTAGGCGAGACCTCTTAGTAGGCGAGACCTCCTAGGAGGCGAGATGGACCACAGGGCGAGAGGCCGGCGAGACGGACAGGGCGGTCGTCTCGCCCGTCAGTACCTTCCCCACTCTCCACATGTGAGAAGAGATGTCTTTACCTTTTAACCTCCAAGGGGGATTTTACCTTTGTGCCTCAGGTAATTTTACACGTCTGCCCCTGGAGGTCTGCGTATAGCTCTCCAGAACAGCGGAGTTTGACTGTTGGCAGACCCAGCCCAGGGTATTTTGGTATTTTTAGGATGATTCAGAAGTGTTATTTGCAGATCAGATTCAGAGGCCTATAAATAGACCGATAGAGGTGCCTGAGAAGGTTGTTGAACCTTTCCACTGTTTTCTTCACAGGCACCTAGCTCAGCATTGGCTAGGGAGGGGAAGATCTTTAGTTCTTCCGGGAAAGAGGTGGGACCTCCGAGCTGAGACCCCTCGGTCTGTTTTCAGGTCTCCGACTCTCGTCAGGAGGATAGCACAGGGAGAGTACATATGGGCTGCATCCTGTTTCGAACTTTAGGAGGAACCAGAAATCTAGTTCCAACACTGTCTCTTTTCTTTTGGACTTGCACTAGTGTGGATTTTTACTTCTGTATATTCTTTATGTTGGGTTGGCATGAATGATATTTGTGAGAACCAGCAGAATAGGCGTCATGTAGTACCGATCAACCCGTGTGTTGACACTACTGCAAGGCGACTGTTCTGTGCATAAGATCCTCTTCGACCGTGTTCTGTGTTCCGGGAGGGGGTCGTACACCGCAACCATCTGTTATCATTCAAATTTCCTCATGTTACCATATCACTGCAACACTTCTCAAATTCAATCTCAAAATCGCATTTACTCATGCAATGATAGAAAAGAGATTGACTACTTTTATCATTTTTTGAAAGTAGTTATATTTGATGGTGCTTTTTTGAGATGTGTCAATGACACAACCGATGCAAACAATCGGGAAGAGTTCTCTCGTTGGCAATTATCATTGCATGGTCATAGTCTTTAAATATGGTGGTGTGTTATTTTTCACCAACAAACCTCAAAAAAGTCTCTTTCTACCAATAGAAATATTTGATGGTCTCTGTTGCTATGAAAGCCCCACCTTCAAAAATAATTTTCCAATGGTGATTAACTGCAATAAATAGTGTGTATGTCAAATTGTACTTGTTTTATCGATATGTTGTATCAAACACGATAATGTCGTCGATACAATCATAATTGATTTTGAAGTGCTTGTCGATCTAAAGAAACTAGTCAGCTTATTCATTTCATGAGTTTGGATATCAAAAAAATATATATTGTTCTCAGATTGTCGTTCCAGTAATATTTTTGACAAGCTTATGCCATCCATACTGTCTATTAGAGCTTTTCTTTTACGTTGGATAAAATTATAAGCATCATTCTTACAAACCCCACATTTTCAACACCACTCACTTCTTCTGCAAGAAAATTTTATACATCAGTTGTTCTAATGCCCGCATCAATCATATTTTTCAGAAGGTTAGCTTGGACATTATATATATTTTGATGAGACATCGGCAAATGCTTGTCATTTTCTGATGCAAGTGGGTGATTATGTTACTCGACGAACTTTGTAACATTCCAATTCTTATCTTCTTTGTCAGCATCGAGAATCTAATTTACGGTACTTTTTTGTTCGTAATCACCGACTTAGAAACCTTTAGACCAAATTTATCGCAAATATACCCTCAACCGCCCGTAATATTCCTTATTTGTGTCCAATAAATAATATGCTGCTTCCGCACACTAAATCCATTTTTATAGTCATAGTCGCAGTGCATAACATATGATTCCTTCACACTGTTTATAATTAGGAATGCTACTATTCTTTTTTGTCAATTAGAACCAGAATTACAGTTGTAGTGATAGTGCATCTTACTACAATTCCAGTTATAACAGAAAATTAAAGTTATAAATAACAGTAACTTTAAGTTATATTATAACTGTACTTCAAGCTTTTCTATTCGTTAACTTGAGTGAAGATAGATCATCAAAAATGAAGAAAGATTAAAGACTCAAATTGTCAAAACTATCAACTACTGATTTCACATATGCCTGTTTTATCTTTTGATTTATTAGAGATTGATTTGATTGTTTACACCTCCAAAGAGTACAATGAGAGCAACGAGAGAACACCTGTGCAGCTGTAGGATGACAAGGAGAATTAAAAAAATCAATTGCTTTTGATATATGAGCCGAGAAAACATTAGATTTTCGTCCTGGGAGGAGGTGGCAAGGACAAGAATGAGCTGCCAGCTAAAAACCACATAATGGTCATCAGAGCGCTCTTGGAATTAAAAACCGAACAATGACGGTCTACAGAGGGAAAAGAGACAAAAGCAAGAATGAGCTGCTTGTAACTAAAATCCTAATAATGGCAGGTAGCATCGAGGGAGGGAAAGAGAGAAAGTTTCAACTTCGAAAAAACGTGGGCAGAGCCCAACAACTTACATGCTATTTAAATATGCATACAAACTTCTTATGTCATCCCTAAAAAAAAAAAATCCCTTCAAGCCGAATTTTTATCGTCGCTCAATGCAATGATACGAATTACAAAATCATTTTTCAAAAGTGGTGAACCAAGCATCAATTCCTATCACCATCGGCACACCTATATTCGTCTTCTTCCGTCCTCACATGGTAAAGAAAGCAACAGAGAGCTGCTGAAAGCGAATCAAATCAAAAGCAGCCCAAACCTTTCTTCTTCTGCCTCTCTCTCTCTCTCTCTCTCTCTCTCTCTCTCTCTCTCAACTCCTCCCTAACCAATTCTACTTTTCTCACATCGATCTTGATTCCCCTATCCTTCTTTCCAATTCAGAAGCCCTACAGAGATCGATCTCCCATAAACATCCCCGCAGCGGCGATGGCTGCGATCCCCTGATCTGCCTCGCCCTCTTTCATGGCGATACTCGACAACCAGCAAGGCTGGCTTCCGTTTGAGGACGGAAGAGACTGCTCCCAGGGTATATGCACCATATACTGCCCTCAATGGTGCTACATCGTTTACCCTCCCCCTCCCCCTTTCTCCATCTCCGGCGAAGACAGTAGCTCCGACACCTCATTCTCTCCACTGGCCATCGCCATTATCGGCATCCTTGCCACGGCCTTCCTCCTCATCAGCTACTACACCGTCGTTGCGAAGTACTGCGGATCCTCCTTCGGCCGCCGCGGGAACACTGACCACCGCTCAGAAGGAGAACAACGTCGCTCGAACTCTCACCGCCAAGAAGGCTTGCAACTTCCTCCTCCGGATGGGCTCGAGGAGGCGCTCATCAGCCAAATCGCTGTCTGCAAGTACAAGAGAGGGGACGGGCTTGACACGGAGTGTTCTGTTTGCCTCGCCGAGTTCCGAGAAGGTGAAAGCCTTCGGATTCTTCCCAAGTGCAGTCATGGCTTCCACATTCAGTGCATCGATACTTGGCTCATATCTCATTCGAACTGCCCCCTCTGCCGAGCTAATATTTTGTTGCAGTGTCCGGATTTGGAGAACAGAGCGACTCCAGCTGTTTCAGATCTGGAGCAGGAGACTGTGGTGGTGCTTATTGACGATCTAGTTTTAAATAGGAGCGGAGAAGACTCGGAAGAGGAGGATCAACCGGAGGAGCGCGATGGAAGTGCGTTGAAGGATTTCGAAGTGGTTGAGATTGGGGAAGAAGATAATAAGCTCATTCTGCGATCTGTTTCGGCGTGTTCATCGTCACAAGGTCGGGGGCTTTCTATTGTAAACGCGCTGGAGATAGACATGGAGGATGAGCACGTTAGCAACGGATCAATGAGGTTCGGCGGTGGAGATAACAGCAAGGCGAGGAAGGGAAGAAGCAGGGTTTTGCACAGTGTCATGAGCCCTGTACGGATGAAAAGATCGGTTTCGAGCGGCAGATCATGCTTTGCGAGGCGGGGGAGAGAAGCATGTCCTGTTCTCTCTTTTCAGAAGAACAGCATAAGTGTGATGGAGAAGAAGCTCCCTTTGGGAACTTCCTCGCAATGAGTGTGGATCACCGGCCGTACATCAACTCTCTGGTTTTTATTTTTAGCTAGTACTTATTTTTTCAGACGATTGTTAACCGAAATCTGTAATTGGTTAGTCGCAACTCAAAATCTTCCAATTTTTCATGTGTTTTTGAAATCTTCCTTGTACATGCAATTTCAGGAAAATTGTTCAACACAAAAGTTGTAGATCTCGTCGATATTTACAACTTTCGTGTTGAACATTTTTCCTGAAATTGCATCTACAAGACGTATTTCGAAAAGACGCAAAATCTGTGTATATTTTCAAATTACGTCTTGTACATACATTTTTAAGAAAAGTGATCAACACGAAAGTTATAGATCTCGTCTATATCTACAATTTTTGTGTTGAACATTTTTCCTGAAATTACATGTACAAGACGTATTTCGAAGAAACGCAAAACATTGAGAGATTTTGGGGTGTGGTTAGACAATAATGGATTGCGATTAACAATCAAATTTTTTTTAAAGTTGTTTGTTTGGCCATTGTTACTCTTCCAATTGTAACACCCAAATCCCAAAAGTGGGTGTAGGCTGGGTAACACGGTTTGGGACACGGGCGTGTCCCAAACCGTGTCCTGCTTTGTGCACTCGAGTTGGTCTCGATTGGGTCTCGAGTGTGTCTCGAGTAAGGCACGCGGCCTGGGACACGAGTGGAACTCGAGTGGATCTCGAGTGTGCCTTGAGTGAGGCACACGACCTGGGACACGGGCGTGTCTGAGGCTGTGTCCTCCTCTGGTCTACGAACTCCACTCGACGAAATGCACTCGACGATTCTTGAGTACACGGCCTATGACACGGGCGTGTCAGAGGTCGTGTCCTTCTCTAACTGTGGCCAGGGTTAGGCACACGGCCAGTGACACAGGAGTGTCGTAAGCCCTGTCTAGCACACGGCCTGTGACACGGTGTGTCGTAAACCATGTCTGGCACACGACCTGTGACACGGGAGTGTCGTTAAGTCTGTTCCTTTGCCGCTTAAGGAACACGGCATGTGACACGGGCGTGTCACACGCTGTGTCGGCCCAAGAAAGTGCTTTTCTTGGCAAATCGTGGTCGTTCATTTCCTTCAACTTGGATCTAAGGGTCCAGGACCTTCCCTGCTGCTATAAGGCGAGAATGGAAGATAAACTTCCATTCATCTTTGGCTTTTCTCTTTCTAAAGAGATAGGGGGAGGAGAGGAAGGAAGGAAGGAGGAGAAGGAAGTCGGCTGCCGGAGGAGCATCAGCGTGCCGAATCGAGAGCCGAGTTCAGATTCGTGGAGGCACGTGGCGGTGATTTCCATCCGGCTAGATTTTCATGGCTCCAAAGCGATCGTCAAGGGTAACGATCTCCTTCTTGGACAAATGAAGTCCTTCTTTATGCATAAGCATGGAATCCTCCACCAAGCGGTGGAATTTGTAAGTGATTTCAGTGGGTTGATAGTTGATATCCCCGGTTGGGTCTACATCTAGAGCCAGAAATGTATAGTACGACATAGGCATGCTGTGTGAAGCTCATCCGGAACGTTAGTCTGGATTGGTGATGTTGATGTTGTGAACCGGAGAAGACTCCGTGTATTGTGTGGATGCCTATACTTGTGCATACCTCAAAAGCTCTGGATGAGTCGTGTGCTGAACTGGAAAGCGGCTCTGTGAGAGCTGTATGGAAGCTCTAGCTGAGCTCTTGGATTGTGTGTGCTGAATTGGAAAGCGGCTCTGCGAGAGTTGTATGCTGAGCAGGAAAGGGAAGGCCGACCCGCGTCAAGATCTGCGCTATTGACGAATTGAGCAACGGGAAAGGGCTGACCTGGACCTGTGTTGTGAGAGATCGATTGGTGGCAAGGCAAATGGGAGGTTGCGGGCCAGACCCGGCTTGTCACACCATGGGAGTGGGTCGATCGAAATGCTCATGTTTGCCGTGAGATTAGCACCTCTGAGTGGGATGCACGGGATGTCCCAAGCATGCGTGTTGGTAAACTAGGGCCGGCCATAGCCAACAAGTTAAAAACCTCTGATCGGTGGTGGTGCCAAGGAGTCTGGTACACCAAGAATGTGCCCTGAGTGCACGGAGTGTCTGACGGAGGTGGGCGCTTGTGATACTGTTGCGCTTGTGCAACGCCCCGAAAATTGTATTTGAGTTGGTCACGTAAAAAGGGATTTTTGGTGCCTGTATAGGGGTACACGGCCTAGGACACGGGCGTGTCCAAGGCCGTGTCTGGCTGGTGATTTTTGGTCGTTTTCATCCCGAGAAGGACACGGCCAAGAACACGGCTACATGACACGGGCGTGTCATTTGACACGGGTGTGTGCCTACCCGTGTCAGTACCCATGTTCAGTTGGGTCGTGTCGGTTGGCGTGATGGTTATGCGTGACACGCCCCCGGTCACGGGCGTGTCGAGGACCCGACACGGGCATGTTAGGTGAAACACGGGCGTGTCTTTGCCCGTGTGTCTTTTCTGTGTTCGACAATCGTGCCTCCCGTGCCTCGATCAAGGAACACGGCCTGGGACACGGCCGTGTGCAAGGCCGTGTTCGGCCCAGGTCTGGGGAATTTTGTGCAGATCTGAGTCGTTCGTTTTCTTTAATTGAGATCCAATGGCCCAGATGGTTTCCTGCTCTGTTACGGCCGGGAATAGGGGAGTTAATCCTTCATTTCTCTCCAACTATTCTCTCTCTCAAGGAGTTGGAAAGAGGAGGAAGAAGGAAGGGATTCCGGCCGCCGGCGGAGCATCGGAGCACCGTTTTGAGATCCGAGAGCTGATCCGTGGAGGAAAGTTTGTTACGAAGAGTTCTGTCCGTGTAGTTTTTCCATGGCGCCAAAACGGACTACAAGGGTAACGATTCTCTACTTGAGCATGTGAAGCTCTTTCTTTCTGCATAGGGAATCCCGCTCCTGCGAGTGTGCGGTGAGTGTGTGTTGTTCCTTGGGGTTGATGTGAATAGTCCCCCTTATGTTGCATATAGAGTCCGGAATCGTAAGTACGGACATATGCATTGTGTGTTAAGCCTACCCGGACGTGTATTGTCTGGATCGGTGATGTTGCATTTGTTATGTTTTGCCGGAGAAGACTTCGTGCTTTGGGTTTCCGGGTTTCTACGCGGTAGATTGCTGCAGGGATCCTCGGAGGTTAGCTCCAAGGCGCACCCGGAAAACTGAGCGGAATTGTTGTTCTGCTAACTTGGCGTTCTGGGAACCGGCCTTGAACATAACTGGGTTATGTGATTGTTTGGAAATTTTGGGATCCGAGAGAAGCTTGGCCCGTGCGTAGTACTTAAATTGTCTAGGCGGCGTGAGCAACGTGCAAGTGGAATTGGACCTAGGCTATGTGATTCGGTGCGAGAGACCCGAAAAGAGGACTGGCCGTTGGCATAGTTGGGAGCCTTAGACAGTGGTCTGAAAGGCTAAATGCTCACATGTTGTTGCCATCCTGGGGGTGGTGGTGAAGACGCTGATTGGTCAGGATTCACCGTTAATGTGCCCTGAGTGCACGGGGTGTTTCGCCGTGCGAGCCTACACCTGTGGCGAAATTTATATAGTTGCACTTTATTGTTTAGTTGGGCTAATGTAATGCAGGGAAAGAGCACCGCCGTCCCGACCTAGGGGCGGGGTCGTTATAATTTGGTCGGCTTTTGGCTGACCGTTGCTTTGTTTGCCACCGTGCGGTGGAATGTGCTTGCAGGTGCTGCGGAGCCGATTACCAAATAGCGGGCTGGAGCACATGTTGCTGTGCTGGCCCTAGAAGGCCGTAAAGAATAGTTGTACTTTACTTTTGTCATGTGTAGCCGGCCTGCGAGCCGATATATGGAAAACACTATTTATTAAGTGAACTATTGTAAGGCCATAAAGCCATGTTCTCCTTTCAGTGTGTTTTTGGTTTCATTCATGTAGTGTGTTGTGGACATTCATGTTTATTGGATTTAAGTTTTGGGTTCTTTCAACTTTAAAAGCTTCCGCTATAATGCTCTGTGTAGGACGAGTAGTCTTAATTGTATAGTTTGTATATTCTTATGTAACCCTTCCGACTGTTTGTGGTATATGGCGTCGGGTTCCAGCTGGACTTCTGTTATATGTCATGCGGCGGATGGGGGTGTTACAATTTTGTATCAGACTTCTGGTTACGATCAGGCTTAAATGAATTCGTGGGCGAATTCTTTTAAGGGGTGGTGAGCACATGTGTGCGTCATCGTTATAACATTAAAAAGAACTCATGAATGTCCATTTAGGAATGGAAAATACTCGTGTTTGAGGAACCTGCGCGTTCCTATAATTGCTTTTTGCAATTTTGTTTGGTCACTTATTGTTGTTTTGTACAACTATAGGTGACCGGGAATGGCGCAGAGCCGATAGAACATCTGGTTTCTGAGGATTATAGTGCACCCAACGACGTGCTTGAGACCCCTCCTTCATGTGAAACCATAAGAAGAATCGTTGAAGTGGTGCTCGCTGTGACCAGTGCACAGCAGGGAAGCAATGTGAAACCTTTTGTTCCTGAGCTGACTTCAATGTCGGGTGGTGTGTTGGATCAAAGGACTTTAAGAAGGCCAGCAGGCCAGCAGTTGAACATGTCCTTAGTGCAGGGTACGCACTCAGTCGACGAGTATTTGCAGGCGTTCCTTTTCATAAGCCGTTACCCATGCTTTGAATTGGAGAACGAACAGTCTATAGTTGATAGATTCTATAATGGGCTGCGTGGTGACCTGCGAATCCTACTGTTAGGACCAAAACTATTGGGATTCCGAGACTTGGTGGAGTCGGCTAGGTCTTTGGAAGTAGATTTGGGGAGGATTCACCCGATGCCAGTGAGTAGGGTATCGAACTCTGCAAATCCTAGGAGGACTGCATCCCACAGAACGTCGAAAGAGGGGGCTAGGGCTGGGACTAGCAAAGTTATGTACAACTGTCGAGCTTGTGGCAAGAAAGGGCACATTGCCCGAGAATGTTGGGATGGTGCTCAGAAGATTAAAGAAGCTATGTCAGGAGCAGGTGAGGACTCTAGTATTAAGAAACCATAGTTCAAAGGGCCAAGTTCAAAGTCGGATGTCCGCAGATGGAACAAGAAGCTGAAGACTTTGAACTCAGCCCCTTCGTCTGGTGCGTTGGGGGCAACCACAAGTCGAATCCCAGGAGCTTGCTATATCTGCGGAAAAGTGGGGCATTTTGCCCGTAGCTGTTGGAGCGGACGCTTAATGTCCGAGCGGACGTTATTGAGAGGATGTTCGAGTCCCAGGGGCTTCGCGTCTCCGTTTGCCCAAAGGAATTGTTTTGCACGTCGGAATACCTCTTTTGATGGCAAAATACGTTTCAGAGATGTTGTTGTCTTATGGCACTCAATGCGCGCAGATAGAATCTGTTGCGTTTAGGTCTAGATTGTGAGTCAAAAGTTTGATTTGCAAGCGTTGTTACTACCGCTAGGAGAGTTCAACGTGATCTTTAGTATGGTCAGGCTCTCGGAGCAGCAGGCATACGTAGATCGAAGTTGCTAGTGGGTCAGTTGAGAGCTAGTCATGAGACGACATTTGCGGGCGTGAAAGGCGTCGAGTAAGACGTTGATGTCTGCCCCTCATGTGGTTAAGGTGGTTCGGTGTAGTGCCAAACCGGTGTCACGCTCTCCGTATCATATAGCGCCAAAAGAGATGGCGGAGTTAAAGGTGCAACTGCAACAGTTGTTAGAGCAAGGATATGTGCGTCCAAGTTCGTCACCTTGGAGCACACCGGTTCTTTTCGTTAAGAAGAAAGATGGGAGCTTGCGGCTTTGCATCGACTATCGGGAATTGAACAAGCTTACGAAAAAGAATAAGTATCTGATTCCGAGGATTAACAATCAATTTGATCAGTTGGTTGGGTCAACGGTATATTCGAAGCTAGATCTGAAATCCGGATACTACCAGTTGAGGATAAGGGAAAGCGACATCCCAAAGACAACATTCAGTACGCGGTTTGGGCATTACGAGTTCACGGTCATGTCGTTTGGGTTGACGAATACGCCATCCGTATTTATTGATCTGATGAACAGGACGTTCAGAGAGTACCTGGATCGTTTCGTGATAGTATTTATCGATGATATCCTGGTGTACTCGCAGTGCGAGGAGGATCACTACAATCATCTACACATGGTGTTGGAGACGTTGAGGAGAAATCAGTTGTATGCTAAGTTCTCCAAGTGTGAATTCTGGTTATCCTCGATAGCGTTCCTTGGTCATGTTGTTAGTGGAGAAGGGATAGATGTGGATCCGACGAAGATAGTGGCAATACGGGAGTGGCCTACTTTGACTACAGTGGCGGAAGTCCGAAGCTTTCTGGGGCTTGCCGGCTACTATAAGCGCTTCGTAGAGAACTTTTTGAGGATAGCACTTCCACTCACGACATTGACAAGGAAGGATCAAAAGTTTGTGTGGTCTCCGTAGTGCGAGCAGTCTTTTGAAGAGTTGAAGAGGCGGTTGACCACAGTGCCTATTTTATGTTCGCCAAGTGGAACTGAAGGGTTCAAGATCTATAGTGATGCTTCGGGCAGTGGTTTGGGTTGTGTTCTACTACAGCAAGGGAGAGTGATAGCCTATGGTTCACGACAACTGAAGGTTCATGAGAGAAATTATCCAGTCCACGACTTAGAGTTAGCGGCCGTGATATTTGCTCTAAAGCTTTGGAGGCACTACCTGTACGGTGTGAAGGTCGATATTTACACCGATCATAAGAGCTTGAAGTACCTATTGGACCAAAAAGGATCTGAACATGAGGCAGCATAGGTGGATGGAGTTCTTGGGGGACTACACCTTCAAGATACATTATGTGCTTGGGAAAGGAAATGCAGTGGCGAATGTGTTGAGTCGCAGGACTCCAGTGCAGGCCAACTGGTTATCGGTACATGATGAGAGATTGGTCCATGAGTTGGAGGCTTTGGAGATATCTTATGTCGACAAGCAGTCTAGTGCCGAGACGAAACTGTTTTGGACAGAGGTGCGGTGTGACCTAGCTGATAGAGTTCGGCGGGCTTTGGTTCAGGATAACATCATGAAGCAGATCTTAGATGAATCATCGGATGGGTCAAATTCCCAGTTTGTTGTTGAGGATGGGTTGCTAAGGAAGGACGACGCCTATGCGTTCCTAGTGCCAATAATCTTCGGGAGGAGTTGATATATGAGGCTCATCATACCAAGTACTCAATCCACCTGGGAAGCACGAAGATGTTTAGAGACATGAAGAAATTATTCTGGTGGCCAGGATTGAAGAAGGATGTAGCACTTTATGTGGCCAAGTGTTGTACATGTGCATCGGTGAAGGCAGAATGCCAGAAACCCGGAGGTTTCTTGAAGTCCCTACCTATCCCAGAATGGAAATTCGACGACATATCTATGGATTTTGTGCATGGCTTGCCGAAGTCGCAGAGGGGAAATGACGCCATTTGGGTGGTCGTAGATAGGTTGACAAAGGTGTCGCACTTTATTCCGAACAGGAAGGAAGATCCGGTGGAAAAGTTAGCCAAACTCTATGTGGAGAATATTGTACGAGCGCATGGTGTGCCCCGCAGTATTGTTAGTGATCGAGATGGACACTTCACGTCGAATGACTGGAGGTTGGTGCATAGTCTATTGGGTACTAAGCTAATGTTCAGTACAGCCTTACATACGCAGACGGATGGCCAAACCGCGAGGGTCAACCGGACGATGGAGGACATGCTTCGCATGTGCGTCCTAGATTTTAGAAAGCAGTGGGAAGATCACCTGTACATGGTGGAGTTTTTGTATAACAACAGCTTTCAGGCAAGTATTGGAATGACGCCTTTCGAGGCCTTGTATGGGAGAAAGTGTCGCACGTCGTTGTCTTGGTTGGGGACGGGCGAGTCGAAGCTTTACAAATGTTAAGCAATGGAAGATGCCACCTCAGTGATATGGACAATTCAAGAACGGTTAAAGATCGGTCAGGATAGACAGTCAAAATACTATAACGCCAAGCATAGGAATGTGGAGTTCAATATTGGCGACTGGGTATACTTAAAATTTAAGCCGTTCAAGGGTGTCTCGCGGGTTCGACGCTTGAAGAAGTTGAGTCCGAGATACCTTCGACCATTTGAAATCCTGGAGCGTGTTGGCGAGGCGGCATATAGATTGAAGCTGTCAGTGGAGTTAAGTGGGCTACATTGACGTGTTCCACGTGTCGGTGTTGCGTAAGGCGGCGCAAGAGCCTTCGCAGATCATTGCGGACAATCAAGTACCAGTTGATTATGTGTTGACAACAAGGGTCAAGCCAGTACGTATTGAAGATGTTGCAGTCAAACGACTCCGCAACAAGGAAGTCTGAATGGTTAAAGTCCGTTGGGATAATTGCAGACGTGAGGAGCTTTCTTGGGAGCGAGAGCAAGCTATGTTGGAGGAATACCCCGAGTTATTCCACTCAGGTATTATTTAGATTTGTGTACCTTTACTTAATTTCGGGACGAAATTCCTTAAGTGGGGGAGATTTGTAACGCCCCGAAAATTGTATTTGAGTTGGTCGTGTAAAAAGGGATTTTTGGTGCCTGTATAGGGGTACACGGCCTAGGACACGGGCGTGTCCAAGTGTAACAACCTCATCCGTTCATATGGTATATTCTAGAAGGTCCGGCCGGGGCCCCACAGTATATATCACAAAACAGGCGGTGAAGGTACAAGATGATACTAGAGTAGCGTAAACGTACCTATCCCAAAGCATTCTAGCGGAAGCCTAGACTACAACTTGAACTCCTCATGAATGCCCAAATATAAAACTCCACATTTTATATGATATAGGAATGTCTTACAACAAGTAAAAAGAGTTGGTCTTATGGCCTTACATGGTTGTCAAACAGTGGCCTAAACAGATTGGCGCGCAGGCCGGCCACAAAAAAGAAACATCATAACATTTCCAAATAGCCTTCGAGGGCTAGCAGCAGTAGCAGCAACAACAGCAGGAGCATCAACCTCTATGCGTCCCACTCGGCTCTCCAGCACCTGTACAGAGACAATCCACCCAACGGTGGTAAACAAAAGCAACGGTCACCGTTCAGCTGACCAAATTATAACGACCCTACCCCTTTTCTCGGGGCAGCGGTAATCTTCCCTGCAGGCATATCATATCATAGTATGGCAAGATATCTCATCAAAATGTGCTTTCACGCACACAAGCCATCACAACCGTTCGCCACCCGGCCCAACGGTCCGTGCACTCAGGGCACATTCTTGGTGTTCTGGCAAAGCTCTTGCCCACCACCGTATCAGGGTCACAACCCAATGGTAAATCTCTTGAGCATTTACTCCATGGCGTGCAGCCGGAGTTAGTCTTCCTACACCGGGATGGCCCGTAGCCCTCCATTGTGTTATGGCGCGCAGGCCGAAGACTCTTGTTATGTGCTCCAACAGACCGCACCTTTTGGTCTCACGTCGGACGGACATAGCGCAGGTCGGATCCTCCACCCCCGTTGCTCAAATCGCCTTGCCTTCTCCGAGTACAGCGTACTCATGGCTATATCAAAGGTGCGGGTCGGTCTCACCAATCCCGTTCTTGGCATCCAAGCCTGGGTATTTCTCGATACCCATTTCCTTATCACAACAGCGGGTCTTTCCTGGGCCTCCCAGTACTTCCTGTGACTCATTTCACAGGTGGACACCACAAAATCACAAATGTCAGGGGTCTTTCCTAGCTACCGTGCCAGTACTTCCTGTTACTCGCTTCACAGGTGGACACCCTACGACATCAAGCATCACGAAGGGCCTTTCCTGGTCACACCAGTACTTCCTGTGCCTCATTCACAGGTTGGACCCAAAAACATAACATGGCTATTTTTACTGGGCTACCACTCCAGTACTTCCTGCTACTCCTTTTCGCAGGCATAACTCATTGACTCCTTAAACTACACGTTTATCACGGAGTCTTCTCCGGTTCGTATGCAACATCACCAATCCAGAACAACATGTCCAGATGGGCTTCACACAACATGCCTATTCCGTACTCCATTTTCGGATCTATATGCCAACAAAGGGGATTTCATGAATCACCCAAATGACTCCCAAAATCAGCCACCTCTTGGTGGGGGAATCACAAAGATATGCTAAAAGGAAGCCTTCACATGGCTAGGAAGAAAGGTCGTTACCCTTGACGACTGCTTCGGTGCCATGAACTCAAAGCTAGCTCGAAAGACGCGTAAGAGCTTTTCCTCCGCAACGCCGGCTTCGGCTTTCTCGTTGGAAAACTACAGCACCACCGGTGACCAGCCCCCTTTCCTCCTCCTCCTTCTTCCTCTCTCTTTCTCTCTCTAAGCTTGTAGAAAGATGAAGGCCAAAATACACTATGAGAAATCCTTTCTCATTCACGGCCTTAAGGAAAGCTGGAGGCCTTTCAGCCTTTGGATCCATGCTGAAGGAATGGACGACCACGATTTTGCCAAAAACACTGATTTTGACCTGACACGGCCTGTGACACGCCCGTGTCCCAGGCCGTGTGCCTCAAGCGGTGGTCAACTGACCTATCCAGACCAGTGACACGCCCATGGAACACGCCCGTGTCATGGGCCGTGTCACCCAACACGCCTTCAGACACACTCGTGTCTGTGGCCGTGTGCATTGGCGAAAATAATCTCAAAACATCCCGAGACTTCACACGGAATGTGACAAGCCCGTGTCCCAGGTCGTGTGCCCAAACACGACACGAAGACACGCCCTGTCGAAATCCTTCGTCGGGCTGAGTTCGTCGACCCAAATTGACACGCCCTGTGACACACCCGTGTCATAGGCCGTGTGCAACTTCTCGACACTCGACGCCTACATCTCGACACTCGACGATCTCGACATCTCAACACTCGACGACACGGCCTGGGACATGCCCATGTCCTGGGCCGTGTGCCCCCTCTCGACACATCGTCGAGCGAAAAATCGTCGACACCAAGGACGATCGTCGACACGGCCTCGACACGCCCTGCGACATGCCCGTGTCGCAGGCCGTGTCCGCTGTTCAACGACCGTCGACTCCAAATTTCGTCGACTTCGCGGCCAACTCGTCGACCCCAGCTTGACACGCCCTGGGACACGCCCGTGTCCTAGGCCGTGTAACCCAAAAATTTCCTGTTTGAGAAATTTGGGCTGTTACACCAAGGTCGTGTCTGGCTGGTGATTTTTGGCCGTTTTCATCCCGAGAAGGACACGGCCAGGAAAATGGCTACATGACATGGGCGTGTCATTTGACACGGGCGTGTGCCTACCCATGTCAGTACCCGTGTTCAGTTGGGTCGTGTCGGTTGGCGTGGCGGTTATGCGTGACACGCCCCCGGTCACGGGCGTGTCGAGGACCCGACACGGGCGTGTCAGGTGAAACACGGGCATGTCTTTGCCCATGTGTCTTTTTTGTGTTCGACGATCGTGCCTCGATCAAGGCACACGGCCTGGGACACGGCCATGTGCGAGGCCGTGTTCAGCCCAGGTCTGGGGAATTTTGTGCAGATCTGAGCCGTTCGTTTTCTTTAATTGAGATCCAATGGCCCAGATGGTTTCCTGCTCTGTTAAGGCCGGGAATAGGGGAGTTAATCCTTCATTTCTCTCCAACCATTCTCTCTCTCAAGGAGTTGGAAAGAGGAGGAAGAAGGAAGGGATTCCGGCCGTCGGCGGAGCATCGGAGCACCGTTTTGAGATCCGAGAGCGGATCCGTGGAGGAAAGTTCGTTACGAAGAGTTCTGTCCGTGTAGTTTTTCCATGGCGCCAAAACGGACTACAAGGGTAACGATTCTCTACTTGAGCATGTGAAGCTCTTTCTTTCTGCATAGGGAATCCCTCTCCCACGAGTGTGCGGTGAGTTCGTGGTGTTCCTTGGGGTTGATGTGAATATTCCCCCTTGTGTTGCATATAGAGTCCAGAATCGTAAGTATGGACATAGGCATTGTGTGTGAAGCCTACCCGGACGTGTATTGTCTGGATCGTTGATGTTGCATTTGTTATGTTTTTCCGGAGAAGAATCTGTACTTTGGGTTTTCGGGTTTCTACGTGGTAGATTGCAGCAGGGATCCTTGGAGGTTAGCTCCAAGGCACACCCGGAAAACTTAGCAGAATTGTTGTTCTACTAACTTGGCTGTCTGGGAACCAGCCTTGAACATAACTGGGTTATGTGATTGTTTGGAAATTTTGGGATCCGAGAGAAGCTTGGCCCGTGCGTAGTACTTAAATTGTCTAGGCGGCGTGAGCAACGGGCAAGTGGAATTGGACCTAGGCTATGTGGTTCGGTGCGAGAGACCCGAAAAGGGGACTGGCCGTTGGCATAGTTGAGAGCCTTAGAAGGTGGTCAGAAAGGCTAAATGCTCACATGTTGTTGCCATCCTGGGGGTGGTGGTGAAGACGCTGATTGGTCAGGATTCACC
Source organism: Platanthera guangdongensis (assembly GCA_039583875.1). NCBI lineage: Eukaryota > Viridiplantae > Streptophyta > Magnoliopsida > Asparagales > Orchidaceae > Platanthera > Platanthera guangdongensis. Next base: position 109,057,233 of record CM077163.1, read on the forward strand.
GTTAATGTGCCCTGAGTGCACGGGGTGTTTGGCCGTGCGAGCCTACACCTGTGGAGAAATTTGTATTGTTGTACTTTATTGTTTAGCTGGGCTAATGTAATGCATTGAAAGAGCACCACCATCCCTACCTAGGGGCGGGGTCGTTATAATATGGTCGACTTTTGGCTGACCGTTGCTTTGTTTGCCACCGTGCGGTGGAATGTGCTTGCAGGTGCTGCGGAGCTGAGTACCAAATAGCGGACTGGATCCCATGCTGCTGTGCTGGTCCTAGAAGGCCGTAAAGAATAATTGTACTTTACTTTTGTCATGTGTGGCCGGCCTGCGAGCCGATGTATGGAAAACATTATTTATTAAGTGAACTATTGTAAGGACATAAGGCCATGTTCTCCTTTCAGTGTATTTTGGGTTTCATTCCTGTAGTGTGTTGTGGACATTCATGTTTATTGGATTTAAGTTTTGGGTTCTTTCAACTTTAAAAGCTTCCGCTAGAATGCTCTGTGTAGGATGAGTAGTCTTAATTGGATAGTTTGTATATTATTATGTAACCCTTCCGACTGTCTGTGGTATGTGACGTCGGGTTCCAGCTGGACCTTCTGTTATATGTCATGCGACGGATGAGGGTGTTACAACTTGAAAGCACTTGTTGTATATATATATATATATATATATATATATATATATATATATATATATATATATATATATATATATATATATATATATATATGTTGTAATTGTGATCCATACTGGGAAGGAACCACTGCCCCAGGATAAGGGATAGGGTCGTTATATTTGGTCAGCTAATGCTGTCAGTTACTTTGTTTACCACTCTTAGGGTGGATGTCCAACTACAGGTGTTGACGTGATGAATTGGATTGATCAGGCTGAAGCCCTTGCTGCTGAAAGGCCCTTGAAGGTCGTGCGAATTCTTATATTTCATGTGTGGCCGGCCTGCGAGCCGATGTATGAAGTCATATTTGTAAAGAGAAATATGTAAGGCCTTAAGGCCATGAGCATTTGTGTATTTGTATACATTCCTGGTGATATGTAAGACCCCATTGTTTTTAAAAAAACCCGAGTGTCTTATGCCCAGAATCGCTGTTTTACGGTGGCACCGACACTCGGGAAGGCCAACACTACAAAATGCCGATTCTGTCGGCCTTTTTGATCATCAAAGAGAGAGCAGTAATCATAAACTGAAATATAATTGAGTCCACAAACATCATATATAAATGAGAAACCACAACAAGTCCATTAATATAGAAAAGAGTGAGTACTGCAATAGAACAGTACAAATGGAATATAAACGGGCTCAAGCCTGGTACATTAGATGCTCACTACAATCTCTTGCGGAAGCTATAAGAAATACTAATCACTCACTGAGCTGGTCACTGATGCTCCGGTACTAGACTGGCCGGCCTCCATGAGCACCGTACTCCGCTGGTGTTGTGTCCCCTGCTGCTGCTCCCTATCCCCCATCCGGAGCCCCTGTAATATTATCGTCCGAAAACCATTAGTCATAAAGACTAAGTCCTATCATCCCCTACCCCTCCCCCATGGCTCCTAGGCACCGAGCAGGGAGGAGGAAAGGGAAGCTACGAAGGTGGAGAATAAAATAAGCAGGTGACAGTGGAACTATTCTAGCAATTAATTTATAATATATAAACAACTAAGGAAGAAAGGTACAAACTAACAGTTCGTCAATAGTAAGCAGTAAAGTAAACAAGTAGAGTAAAACAACATAGGTAGGAAAAACATTTTAAGGACTAGGTAACCTTAATTTATATGAATGCCCATACAAACGTATAAGTTAAGCGGTCTTCTGCAAGACTCCCATTGTATAAAAAGACTTATACCAATTTATACGTTAGGTTGTCGGTTGTATGCAAGTATGAGTGTAGTGATATGCTATACCATGATTCATGCAAGTTCAACTCACGCACACGACTCTATGCGTACAGACCTTTAGTTCCCCCTATTTGGGAAGCTAGCTTCACTCCTAGGAACCTCCGTAGTGGCAAATTGAGACAGTGGGTTGGGCCCCCCACTCCTAGGCGGGTATCCACACTACCAGGCCTAGCCCTTACGTACGCCTCTAGAAGGACACAACCTACAGTCTCCACATACTATACTAGCCATATCCACCAGACTTTCCCTGGCCAAGTGTCCCACACTACCGAGTCAACGTATCGACGTCGCTGTGAACGACTGTCCAATACCGAAGACTCACCACCTTATTTTTGAATCCAAATCCTTCCGAGCCACTGGCTCCCCGGACTATCCCGTCCGTTAAATCTACCTTCCGAACCAACCTCCGGATGGCTAATCAAACTAACCTAACCAACCTCCCGAGCTATCTGGGTGTGTGAATGTGAAATCCTAGTTATACTAGTTGCTTTTAAACATTGATTTTACTTACGGCTTAGGTTAGCCCAAGACTTCTCAAGGTATTCCCCGTGAAGGGCTCTCAAGGGCACTAGGAACTACGATGGGCTGAAGCCCAAAGCTCCCTTTCGCAAGGCACTTACTGTTATTGGTTAATACCCGATTCCCGATCCCTTTTTAATATTACACTGAATCTAACCCTAGTGTGTTTGGACTCTCTCTCTACGGGGAAGACGATGTTTCGTCGACCCCGAGCACCTCTTAACACTAGTCAAACCTCCCACTCCCCTCACGACTCCCAATGATTATCTCATTTCACTTACCAAATCAATACACTAATATCCCAACTCCCTAGGTTCATTTTGCGTCATATTATGATTTCTGCAGTTTTTACTAAACGCAGACCATCCTAAGCTATATGATGTATACAATGGGAGGTACTCCAAATTATCATCCAAAATCTCTATAATATTTACTATAGGTCTATCATGGCATGATTAGTCTAAAAAAGAAGTTTATAATTTTCCTAATTTACTTGGTAATTTATTTAATTTCTAAAGAGATCCAAATGTCTTAGTTTGAACATGAAGTACTATTTTCAGGCATGCAAAATGTTGCACAATATTATGCTAAATACAAGACAACTATTTATCAGTAAATTCAAGGTCTCCAAATTTTCAGTAAGACTTAAATCTCTAAACATAATTTTTGAACATAACTTACACTAACCAAATTAAAGAGACAAGTATTGCCAATATACTTCCAATAATTCTAAGAAAATTCAAGGATGAACATAAAGAAATATAAATACTCCAGATCCAGTTTCATAATTTATTAGTGAATAATGAACTCTAAACTTGATTTTTCATAATAAACCAAGTTAAAAGGTTAATGAACTAAGTACAACAATTATTCATTTAAAAATTGTAATAAAATTCACATATTAGCATATTGACTTAGAAATACTACTGATCAAGTTTCATGATTTTCCAATAAAAAGGGAGCTCTAAATCTATTATAGATCATATTCCCATATTTATATACTTGTGAAGTAAGCACTGGAAATTTACATCTAAAAATTACAATATAATCCATGTATGATCATAATGGTCTAATACTCACTCTGCCCCAATTTCATAATCATCTAATGGATATTAAGGTCATAATAAAAACATAATTAGTTAGGGCTAATTCTGGTATTGCAAAGGTGATACTAAAATTATTGATATGAAATTCCCAATAAAATTATCTAAGGCTTATAATGACATTATGATTACACTACCGAAGTTTCACAACTTTTCACATAGTTCTAATTACCTATCCTTCAATTTTAAAGATTGTGACATAAACTAGGGTTAGGGTTTTGAGGTGTTTAACCATCTCCAAATCTTATATGGGCAACTAGCTTCACTCATAGGAACCTCCGTAGTAGAAAAAGGAGATAGTGGGTCGGTCCCCCACTCCTAGGCGGGTATCCACACTACCAGCCCTAGCCCTTACGTACGTCTCTAGAAGGACACAACCTAGAGTCTCCACGTACTATGCTGGCCATATCCACCAGGTTTTCCCTGGCCAAGTGTCCTGCACTGCCAAGTCAACATATCGACGTCGGTGTGAACGACCTTCCAATACCGAAGACCCACCACCTTATTTTTTTAATCCAAATCCTTCCGAGCCACCGGCTCCCCGGACTATCTCGTCCGTTACATCTACCTTCTGAATCTACCGTCTGGATGACTAATCAAACTAACCTAACCAACCTCCCGAGCTACCGTGGTGTGTGAATGTGAAACCCTAGTTATACTATTTTCTTTTAGACATTGATTTTACTTACGGCTTAGGTTAGCCCAGGACTGCCCAAGTATTCCCCGTGAAGGGCTCTCGAGGGCACTAGGAACTACGATGGGCTAAAGCCCAAAGCTCCCTTTCGCAAGACACTTACTGTTATTAGTTAATACACATTCCTGATCCCTTTTTAATATTACACTGAATCTAACCCTAGTGTGTTTAGACTCTCTCTCTCTCTACGGGGAAGACGATGTTTCGTCGACCCCGAGCACCTCTTAACACTAGTCAAACCTCTCACTCCTCCTCACGACTCCCGATGATAATTTCATTTCACTTACCAAATCAATACACTAATATCCCAACTCTCTAGGTTCATTTTGCGCCATATTATGATTTCTGCAGTTTTTACTAAACGCAGACCATCCTAAGCTATATGATGTATACAATGGGTGGTACTCAAAATTATCATCCAAAATCCCTATAATATTTACTGGAGGTCTATAATGGCATGATTAGCCTAAAACCAGAAGTATATAATTTTCCTATTTTACTTGATAATTTATTTAATTTCCAAAGAGATTCAAATGCCTTAGTTTGAACATGAAGTACTATTTTCAGGCATGCAAAATGTTTCACAATATTATGATAAATACAAGACAACTATTTATTAGTAAATTCAAGGTCTCCAAAATTTCAGTAAGACTAAACCTCTAAACATAATTTTTGAACATAACCTACATTAACCAAATTAAAGAGACAAGTACTGCCAATATACTTCCAATAATTCTGAGAAAATTCAAGGATGAACATAATGACATATAAACACTCCAGGTCAAGTTTCATAATTTATCAGTGAATAATAAACTCTAAACTTGATTTTTCATAATAATCCAAGTTAATAGGTTAATGAACTAATTACAACAATTATTAATTTAAAAATTGTAATAGAATTCTCATATGAGCATATTGACCTATAAACACTACTGATCACATTTCATGATTTTCCAATAAAAAGGGAGCTCTAAATCTATTATAGATCATATTCCCGTATTTATATACTTGTGAAGTAAGCAATGGAAATTTACATCTAAAAATTACAATATAATCCATGTATGATCATAATGGTCTAAAACTCACTCTGCCCCAATTTCATAATCATCTAATGGATATTAAGGTCATAATAAAAACATAATTTGTTAGGCTAATTCTGGTATGGCAAAGGTGATACTAAAATTATTGATCTGAAATTCCCAATAAAATTATCTAAGGCTTATAATGACATTATGACTACACTACCCAAGTTTCACAACTTTTCACATAGTTCTAATTACCTATCCTTCAATTTAAAGGATTGTGACCTAAACTAGGGTTAAGGTTTTGAGGGGTTTAACCATCTCCAAATCCTCTAAGATTTTTACCAGAGGACTTTAGCTACCCTACAATCCTCTCTACCAAATTTCAAGTCCATACAAGGGCATTTGACCTCATGCCCTTCTCAAACCCCCAAAGTCCAAACTTAGGGTTTGAACTTGGGTCCATGGGCAAATCTACCCTAATCTACCCCATCTCCCATGGAAGGGTGTCCAAGGTCATAACAAACAAGTGGACAAAATTTCAGCCTCTGCTGAAGTGATTTGGCCACCCAAATTCACAAAGTTCACTTTTGACCTAAATACCCTTTTTAGGGCAAAACTAGGGTCCACTCATTTCCTAACCAGATCAACTCAAAATAGGTGAAAATTTATACAGATCCTCATGATGACCCTACGGACCACTCACCAAAATTTGGGAGGGTGTGGAGGTAATTAGGTCTCCTAATTAATTTATCATATGATTATTAAATAATTATTAAAACTATAGAAAAATATTTAAAACATTTCCATTTTTGTACAGTACCTAGGTATAGGTTAGAGTGACTCCCTGTCCAAATTTCAAGTCATTAGGACAAGGGATGAAGTGGGGGCACTCATTTTAGTTTCTGTCTAACCCTAGGTATAGACCCCACCAAAATGAGTGCACTGGTCAAACCAGGCACCCAAATTGGCTCAAACAAATTTTAAAATAAAGTGCACTCCTAGGGCTACAACTTTGATATTCATCACTATTTCTGTAGGTGTCCCTAGGTATTTTTAAATTAATTTCCAATGTAACTGATTATAAGGAACAAAAAATGCATAAATTAAAGTAAAAATCATATGATCCTTGCACTAATCTTGACGTAGATCGGGCGGCTGCCGGTCATCTTTAACCTCTAGCGGACGGGTGAGATCTACCCGTCCAGGAGCCTCTTCCAGCCACCTCAGCCGGCCATCCGACCATCTCCCTGGCCGGCCACCGCCGCCGCCACCTTCGCCGAGGTGGGGGCCATCGACTGGCGGCGGCACGGCCGCCGGAGGGGCCTATTCCAGTGAACCCGACAAGGTGATTCTCACGGAAACTCCACACGATCGGGCTAAATTGAGCCCGATTCTTATTCCTAATGAGTCCTATGATCTACCCATGGATGAAGAAGAAGAGGAGGACCTTGCTTGAGACGTGGAGACGCGTCGATCACCGGGATGCCATTAGTGGTGGAGGAGTCGCCGGAGTTCTGCAACTGCACAGTGAAGTTGCTCGGGATCGTCGGGGCAAGGGTGGAAACGAAAGCTTGTAGTCCTGTGTTGCTTTTAAAATGATAAAATTGGGGAGGGGAGGGGTATAGCTAGTGGTGGCCATTTGAAAGTGCAGCTAGATCTGATATACTCTAGAGGGGGGTGAATAGAGTATATGGTGCTTTGAAACTTTTTACAACAATTGTTGTAATAAGAGTGAGCAGGGAAGCAGTAATAAATCTAATCACAGAACTAAGTTAATGAAAAGCTAATCACAGAAAAATCAAGGCCAGAAACAAACATAAAGACAAGCAAAAAAAGAAGACACAAGGAAATATAGTGGTTCCCCTAAACTTGGGTACATCCACTATTCTACCACCCTAGGTAGGAATCCACTGCAGGATGAGTTGATCAGGTGTCCTGGGCACCAATGAGCTTTTGATAAGGTGCTCAAAAACCAAAGCAGATTTTTTGATCAGGTGTCTTGCCACCAATGAGCTTTTGACAAGGTGCTCAAAAACCAAGCTCAAACTTTTGAAGGGAGTTTGAGAAACCCTTTACAGAGAGGGGGTGAGAGAGTGAATGAAGTCTTCTCTTTCTCAAACAACTGAGAAGACTATGTGGATTGTTGATGTCAAAGCTCCCCCTGAATCCTTGAGATCTTCAGGAAGACAAGCTTTGCTGAGGGTGATAGGCCTTCAAAGATTGAACTCCAGCAATAGATGATTTCAGCAATGACTGAAATATTGGATGTTTGGAGTCTTGAAATATGTTGGCCTTGAACACTTGAAAACTAGAGAGATCTAAAGATTTTTGAAAAGGTTGATCTCTTTGGATGAGTGTTCTTGAGAATTCTTTTAGACAGAAATATTTTGTTGAAGATTACTGATGTCTGTCTGTGTGTCTCCCCGTTATTCAGAAAAGAAATCTTCTATTTTATTCTCTGGTACTGAATGGAAAAACATTCTCTGAGAAGAATAGTCGTTGGTCTGCATTAATTGCAGCCTTAATTGCAAAATCTCTTATTGAGGAAAGTCCATAGAAATATTCCTTGAAACTTGGTCTAGAAATGAATGAAAACGAGTAGGAAATCTTCAGAATTAATTGTAGGATAACTCCTTAACTGATTTGAATTTGAATCTCGAAACATCCTTGAAGTTATCTGAAAACGTCGAACTGAGCTCTGCTATCGTCGAACTGAGCTCAGCGATCTGGAAATATACAACAGCAAAATATCGTCGATCTGAGCTCAAAGATCGTCGAACTGAGCTCAGAGATAAAGATCCAAAGCTGAGTCAAGATCGTCGAACTGAGCTCACCGATCGTCGAATGGAGTTCGACGATATAATGAAGTTAAGCTCAGCGATCGTCGAATGGAGTTCGACGATCTGTCGAAGTTGAGCTAGACGATCGTCGATCGGAGTTCGACGAATCGTCGTGTTGAGCTCGACGATATGACTTAGTCTCCAAAACAAAAAATCCTGGTCTTGAGGGCAGCTTCCAAACCTAAACTTCTAACCCTTAGACTCAATTCTAATTGACCTATTGAGCTATACAAGAGGTCAAGCATTGATTCCTAGAGACATAGTGATCCTGACCCAAATTAGTAATAGGGTATTCCAACAATCTCCCCCTATTTGGGTTAGGATTACTATTTACAAACTTTGGAAAAATTTAAGTAACATACAAGCAGCAAAACAGAAAAGCAACAAGCTAGATATTGTAGAACCACAGAGATATATAACATCCAGATAATCAGAAATCACAGAGAAAGTCACCTTACATTATCATTTCTTTTCCTTGCCCTTAACAAGTTTGATCTCTCTGTTAGGATTGAGGGCTTCCTTCTTTGATCTGGTATCATCAGCTGCACCTAAAGATGTTTGCTGTTTAGGCCTGGGAACTACAGCTTCAGGATGCAATTCCATATACCTGTCAGAATCAAAGAATTTGCTTGATGCATATCTTTCTAGCTCTTTCTTTATTTGTTCAGACATTGTTGAGATATTAGATGAATCTTTTCCTTGCTCTCTAGCCTTTTTGATCTGATCCAGTGTAGCTAGTTCCTTTAATCTTGCAGCCCAAGCAGCTGGATTGTTCTCAGGATCCTCAAAAGGTACAGGTGGCTCATATCTGTTACAGGGATTTTCTTGAGGAGGCCTGGAAGACACAGTTTCTTCCAGCTTATAGGGAAAAGGACCAGATGTTGTATCAGTTGAAATTTGTCTTTCCCTGGAATATGGGTGTTGCCTTGAGTAACCTTTGGAGTAGACTTGGAGATCTCTTTGATTTCCTCTGTATCCTCCTCTCCTGGATTGAGATCCCCTGCATTGGCTTCCCCTATTATAAGATCTAGCATGAGGCTAATAGGGGGCCTGACTTCTGGCTGAGGGTTGAGCTGCAGAGCTTCCACCTGCACCTGCATCAGGAGGAGGTGGTGGAGGAGGATGAGAGTGTTGGAATTGAGAGGAACCCTTTTCATATTTTCTCTTCTTTTTCATTGCCTTCAGCTGATTCTTAGAGTACTGCATCCAGTGCTCAGTAATAGGGCAGTCATGTAGAATATAGTATGGAATATCATTGTTGTCTTTGACCTTGGCAGGAGGTACTCTCTTCATAGCTTTGCTCCTTGCCTTTTTTTTCCTAGCAATGGTAGCAAAAGAGTCATCAGAGTCTGTTCTAAACTCATAACTTTCAGAACTCTGGTCATCATAAAGAGCATCTATTTTCTTCATCAGATCCTTCTTGAGCTATATAGAAGCAGATGAGGCAACAGATGGTGCAGCAGCAGGTGTTGAAGCAATAACAGCAGCAGATAGAGTAGAAGCAGTAACAACAACAGCAGCAACTATAGGCTCTAGAGAAGTGACAGCAGCAGCAACAGTCTCACTAACAATAGCAGAAACAACAACAGAGAAATCATCAGAAACTGCAGAAGGCTCAAACTCAGGTGCCTCTGACATAAGAATTTCCTTGGAAATTGGTTCAACAACAGTAATAGAAACTTCAGCAGCAGTATCAACATTTTCAGCAGCAGTAGAGGCAACAATATCAGAAGCAACAATAATGCTTTCTTCAGAAGAAGCAGCAGCATACACTGAATTGACAAAGGAGGTGATGATGCTTGGCTCACAGCAAGAGAATGGCACAAGTGCCTTGGATAGATCCTCTGGAGGCTGGACAACAGTTATCTCTAGCAGACAGCTGAAATATGCAGAATCAAAATTTGAAAGCAAAGACCTGAGGTCTATTGCAAGGATTGCAGCAGGAGGAGTTTGATCTGAAGCTAGAGACACAGCAGCAGGAGCAACAAGAACAGGAGCTGAAGAAGCAGTAGTAGGCAGGCTCACTGAGTCATCAACAGCAGCAGCAACAGACAGGCTCACAGAAACAGCAGCAACAGGAAGACTCACTTCATAGGGCATCTCCCCCTGCCTAGATTCAGACAAGGCTGGATCAAGGCATACTGCTGTAGGGGCTGCCTGAGGGAATAAGGATGAGAGCCTGACAGAGAGGGCTGCAACTGACAGGTGTAGTGCAACCAAGGAGGTCTCCAACAGAAGAAAGAGCCTGTGGGCAATCAACTCATACAACCTGTCAGTAAGGGCTGGAAGGTCTACTTGCTCAAGGGTGACTGGAGCAGAGGTAGAAGATGGAGGAGCAGTTGAGGGTGAGGGTAGTGGAGAGCTGGTGAATGGTGGAAGAGATGGCTGAGGTGTTGGTAAGGTGGAAATGGAGGACAGTGGGATGGAGATGGATGGGGTGAATGTGGGTTGGTCAATGATTTATTGTAGAAGGTCTTGATAGGAAGTGGAGGATGAGGGTAGCTCAGGAGGAGAGGATGGTGAATCATCCATAAAGGAATCATCAATGAGGGTGAAGGATGGAATGAAGGGTGATGAAGTGACATCTGGTGGAGGGTAGGAGAATAATGGATGGAAGTGGTCTTCTGGTGTTGGTAGAATAGGTACTGGAGATGGTGTGGATGTTGGAGAGGGGCTGGATATGATGATGGTGGATGGAGCTGGAATGGTAGAAGGTATGGGAAGGGATGGAATTGGAGGAGGAGGAGAGGCAACAACAGCAGGCAAGTCATCTGCAGGGGCAGAGACCTATGGAGAAGTGACTCTTAGAGTCCTTGTACCTGAAGGAGTGCTGGAGGAGGGCCTGCTGGGCTTACTGATTTGTCTGTCCCATTTTCCAAAGAGGGCACAAGACAGTCTCTTGGAAGCATTTATATGGATTCTAGAGGAGACCAGCAAAGCAGGGCACCTGTGCTGCAGAAACACCCCAATGATCCTTCCAAAGTTGATAAAACTTTTGTTGATTTTCTTCTTGATAAGGTCAAAGAAGACTTCTCCCCAATTCAGATTTTTCTTATCTACAAGGGCTCCCATGAGGCAGAGCTGATACCTTGAGATTGTATCATGGGCAGAGTGCTTAGCCAGTAGCACTTTCCCAACAACATCTGTCATGAATCTGTATTCCACAGAAAGGTTCCTTTTGAAGAGCTTGCTAGGGTTGCCCTCTGAATGACCCATTCTGGCAAGCAGGTCAGAATACTCTTCTCCAGACAGGTCAGCAGTATCTTCACTATTTCTCAACTCAAAAACTTCTGTTAAAATTGCTGGGGTTAAGGGTACCTGAATTCCAGATATAGAACCAACAATGGTGGAGTTGTCTTGATTGTGGGCAGTGTAGACCCATTCCTTTATCTCATCAGATGCAAGCTTAATCCTTGTGGTCATTATTGCTGTCAGGTTCTGGTCTTTGAATAATCCCAAAATATCTTGAAAGACCTGGTTGGTTGTGCTGAAGGATTCCATGTCAATATCGAAACCAGCATCAAACTTCATGGCGGCTAGAACGGCAACAGACACGGCCATGGGTACCTATAAAAATTCAACAGACAAAACGACCAAGTGCAGAACTGTTTGGAGGGAAAGAAAATTCTTGCAGAGAAATCGAAAGCGCAAAGGAGAACGACGGCGAAAAATGAATTTTATATTAGGGTTCGACGCAGAATTGGAAAGATCGTTGAACTCAGTTCGACGATCGAGGCTACTAAAGGAATATGAAGAGTCTTCAACATCGTCGATCTCCGTTCGACGATATTGGAGAGCGTCGAGCTCCGTTCGACGATCGTTCAGAGAACAAAATCGTCGAGCGCCGTTCGACGATCGTTGACCGGAAGAGATAGTTCATACTATCTGAGAGACGTTGAACTCAGTTCGACGATTTCGGAAATCGTAGATCTCCGTTCGACGATCTTGGGGCAAATCGTCGAGCGCAGTTCAGAGATCAGAAAAACTCTAGACACTAAGAAAAATCAGGATGATTGCCTAGTCTTGGTCAATTTTTAAGCTTTCAAAATCTTGGATATTATTTAAGACTTCCTCCATCAAACATTCCTAACTGATTTAGGAAGAAGGTATGTTTCTTTTCATCCAATGGCTTGGTGAAAATATCTCCCCTTTGTAAATCAGTTGAGATATATTGTAGTTCAATTTTATTCTTTTCAACATTATCCCTTAAGAAATGATGCCTAATCTCTATGTGTTTTGTCTTACTATGGAGGACTGGATTTTGAGCTATGGAAATAGCACTGGTGTTATCACAAAAGATTTTAGACTTCTCTAAGTTGTAGCCATAGTCTAGGAGTTGGTTTTGAATCCACAAGATTTGTGAACAACAACTGCCTGCAGCCATATATTCAGCTTCAGCAGTTGAAGTTGACACAGATGTTTGTTTCTTACAAAACCAAGAGACAAGTCTGTCACCAAGGAACTGACAAGTTCCACTGGTGCTTTTCCTGTCAATTCTGCATCCAGCATAATCAACATCAGAGAATCCAGTTAAATCAAATGCTGAATCTTTTGGATACCAGAGACCTACATTTGGACAACTTTTAACATACCTGAGAATCCTCTTTACTAGTGTTAGGTGTGACTCTCTAGGGCTTACTTGGAACCTAGCAAATATACATGTAGCAAACATTATATCTGGTCTACTAGCTGTAAGGTACAGTAAAGAGCCAATCATTGCTCTATATGTTGTCTGATCAACAGGTTTCCCATGTTCATCAGCATCCAATACAACATTAGTAGGCATGGGTGTTTTCATACAAGATGCTTCAAACATACCAAATTTCTTAACCAATTCATTTGCATATTTGGTTTGAGAAATAAAGATGCCTTCAGCATGTTGCTTGACTTGCAATCCTAGGAAGAAGGATAGCTCACCCATGCTACTCATTTCAAATTTAGAATGCATTAGGTTGGAAAACCTTCTGCACAATTTGGAGTCAGTAGAACCAAAAATAATATCGTCTACATAAATCTGTACTAGTAGGGTATGAGACTTATGGGTTCTAATGAAAAGAGTTTGGTCTACTCTATCCCTTATAAAACCATTTCCAAGAGAAAGCATGCTAGGGTCTCATACCATGCTCTAGGAGCTTGCTTGAGACCATATAATGCTTTATTCAATCTAAAAACATAATCAGGATAAGTTGGAGAGATAAAACCTGGAGGTTGTCTGACATAAACTTCCTCTTTGATGTCTCCATTTAAAAATGCACTTTTGACATCCATCTGATATACCTTGAAGCCTTTATGTGCTGCATAGGCTAAGAATATTCTGATGGCTTCTAATCTTGCAACTGGTGCAAAGGTCTGGTCGTAGTCGATTCCTTCTTCTTGAGAGTATCCCTGAGCAACTAGCCTTGCCTTGTTCCTTATAATTACTCCTTGATCATCCAATTTGTTTCTGAATACCCATTTTGTTCCAACAATGGAGTGATCCTTAGGCTTTGGCACTAGTTCCCATACTTTGTTCCTCTCAAATTGATGCAACTCTTCTTGCATTGTAATGATCTAGTGTGGATCTTGCTCTGCATCTTGAATGGACTGAGGTTCAATTTGAGATAGGAAGCAGGTGTGCAACAGGTTTTGGTTGACCTGATTTCTGGTTTGCACACAAGCTGAGATTTCTCCAATTATTTGGGAAATTGGATGGTCTCTTGATGTTACTAAATCAACAGGGGGTGTTGATTGTTCACCAACCTGTATTGTTGTTTCCTCTTATGGTACAACAACTGTCTCTTCAAGTTGTTTTTCAATATGTTGAGCATTTCCTTCATCTTCACTGCTTTCATCCTCTTGAGTAACCTGTAACTTGTTCAAGTCTTCAACTAGAGAATGTTCCTGGAAACGTTCTATGGTAGAAGAGATCTTCTCCTTGAAAGACATGTTAGATTCATCAAATGAAATGTGAACAGATTCCTCAATTTTTAAAGATGATTTGTTATAGACCCTATTAGCCTTGCTGATCATGGAGTATCCCAGAAACACTCCTTCATCAGCTTTAGCTTGAAATTTTGCTAAATATTTCTTGTCATTGTTATGAATGTAGCTAATACAACCAAAGACTCTAAAATAATCAACTTTAGGTTTCTTCCCTTTGAGTAATTCATAGGGAATCTTTCCCTTTAGTTTATGTATCAAACTTCTATTCAGCACATAGTTGGAGGTGTTCACTGCTTCTGCCCAAAAGGATAGAGGAAGGTGAGCATCTGACAACAATGTAGTGGCAGATTCAATAAGGGTTCTATTTTTCCTTTCAGCTACCCCATTTTGTTGAGGAGTTTTAGGAGCTGAGAAAGTATGCCTGATCTCTTCACTCTGACAGAATTTTTGCATAAGAAGAGAATCAAACTCTGTCCAATGATCACTTCTGATCAGGGCAATGTGAGTATTGAACTCAATCTGTATACATTTGAGAAACTCTGTCAGACACTTAAAGTTATCAGACTTTTCCTTAGAAAGAACACCCAAGTGAATCTAGAGAAGTCATCTATAACTACTAAAGTGTAGGATTTCCCTCATAGGCTTTGTACTGTGATGGGTTCAAAAAGATCCATGTGTAACAGATACAGTATCCTAGGTGAATCACTCTTATTAAGTGACTTAAAGCTGTTTTTAGTTTGCTTGTCTAATTGACAGGCCCTGCAGAGTCCTTCCTTCTTGTAGGGGCCAGAAGGTAGTCCTCTAACAAGGTTGTCCTTGGATAGCCTAGCAATAGTTCTAAGGTTTAGGTGTCCTAATCTCTTATGCCATAAAATATTTGGTCTACAGACAGAATTGAACAAGCAGATATCTACATTAGTTGAAAGAAAATCTACTAGATAGATGTTAGCTTTTCTTTTACCTGTCAACACAGTTGTGTTGTCCTCTGACTTGATTTTGCATAAGGCTTTGCTGAAGGTCACCTGGTAGCCTTCATCACACAACTGACTGATGCTAATTAGGTTGTGCTTCAGTCCTTCCACATAAGCTACCTTCTTGAAAGTTACTGATCCAATCTGGACTGCACCATATCCTTTAGTCTGTCCAAAGTTTGAATCACCAAAGATAACTTTGGGTCCAAGCTTGTCTCTAAAGGATGTGAGGTTGTCCTTGTTCCCTATCATGTGCTTAGAGCACCCACTATCCAAGTACCATTGCTGGTTAGATGTTGGATAGGTCTTCACCTGCATATAAGACAATTCATTTGTTTTTGACCCAGTTTACCTTGGGCCTAGGTTGATAACCTTTAAATTCTGAAATGAAAGACATCCCAGGTTGACTCTTATATCCTTCAGGATGATATCTCCTTGGAGGTATAATCCATTCAGTATAAGGGTTAAAGATTTGGGATGAAGGACCCTTAGGATTGAATTTTGATTTGCCCTTGAAAAATTTTCCAGAGCTCTGACCTCTGTTCGACGATCTTGGAGCTGCGTTCGACGATCTTGGGTCAGATCGTCGAGCTCCGTTCGACGGTCGACTATGGCTGAGATCAGGTACTTGAGATCGTCGACCTGCATTCGACGACTTTGGCTGAGATCGTCGATCTGCATTCGACGATTTTGCCTGAGATCGTCGATCTGCGTTCGGCGATCGTCGATCTCCGTTTGGCGATCGTCGATCTCCGTTCGATGATTTCTGCTGGGACTTAGTTTTTTGGGGCAGATCAGAATTTTTCCTAGCAACCTCCACAACTCTCTTTCCTTTGTCAGAAATGAATTTAATTGGAGTTGTTAGAACTATAGGTTGGCTGGATGAAGCACCCAAGCCCAGTGTACTGTTAAATCTGGAGTTCACTATGCTTGTGATGTCCATCAGCTTGATACTTCTCCCATTAAGGGATTCTTCAAGCTTCTTGGCCTCAGAGAGCTCACTTTTCAGTGAAGCTATCTGTTCCCTACAGCACTCCAACTCCTGAGAGAGTTTGAGGTTTTCTGACTTTAAAGTATTGTGTTTAGATAATTGATTTCTGAGAGAGATAATTTCTTTCTCAGACTTTAGAAGGTCTAAACACAGTGCTTTAAATTCAGATTTGAAATCCTCTGAACTAAAATCAAAAGAACCAATTACCTGATCTTCTTCAGGTTGAGTCTCTGAGTCTGACTCTGACTCCTCTTCTTCTGAATTGTGCTGTGAGGCATTGATTGGCATCATGCAGAACTCTTTTTCTTCTGCATCATCCTCATCATCACTGGAGCTGGATGATGCTTCTGACACTTCTTCAGTCTCACTCCAGGATTCAGCAACAAACCCCTTTCTTGTATGTTTGTTTTTGCTTGATGAGGGTTTGCCATTGCCATTCCTTTTGGAGTCTTTTTCCTTTATTCTTTCTTTCCTGTCCCTTCTGTCCTTGTTTTTATTTTCTGGACAGTCAGGAACTATGTGCCCTGGTTTCCTGCAACCAAAGCAAATAATGTCTTTATTATTATTATTAATGGACTTGTCATACCTTGGCTTATCATGCTCCTTGTATGATCTCCTTCTGAAGTCCTTTCTGACCATTTTGTAAAATCTTTTAGCCAACAGACTGAGCAGTTCATCATTGCATGTGGCTTTATCTTCAGGCAGATTTTCAGTTGCCTTGAAGGCTATGATCTTCTCTTTTCTTGTGGCTGGTGAGGCAGCCTTCTGTTCTTCCTATCTATTTTTGATGAGTACCTCATAAGATTTGAGCTTACCCAATAGAGCTTCAGTAGTGATCTCATTCAGACTTCTGACATCCTTAATTGGCCAGATTCTTGAATCTCAAGTGCTAGGGAAGCACATTAGAATCTTGTCATTGAGTTCAGTTAGTGAAATCTCTTTATCCAATGTTCTGAGTTCACTAACAATTAGACTGAGCCTGTTGTACATATCTCCCACTGACTCAGTTTCTCCCTTTTTAAAATTCTCATATTGAGAGATGAGATGAGATCTCCTATCCTTTCTCTCATCAGCTGAGCCTGAGACTATTTCTGAGAGTTTGTCACAAATTTCCTTTGCTGAATTACATTCAGCCACCTTTTGAAATATGTCATCAGACATTGTCTGGGCCAAGATGTTCATAGCCTTGGCATCAGCTACCTTCCATCTCTTGATATCAGCATCTGTTCCTGATGGAGGTGGAACAACATTTGTACTTGTGTTCTCTGGGGGTCTTGTACACACTGTCAAAACAGAGTTAAAAATATCTTCGTCAATAGAATTCGTGTACAGTCTGATCCTTGCTTTCCAAAGTGCAAACTTGGATAGATTGCACACTGGAGGTCTGGTGCTAGAATAATCTTTGTTTTGGGCCATGATTTGTGAAAGCAAAATCTAATAATAAAATACAAAAGAAAGCAGATCTAACTTGGGATCTTTGGGTTCAGGTGTTAGCCTGTACAACCAATCAGGTATGGTATGTTTAACCAACCTGCCTCTGATACCAATTGAAAGTGCAGCTAGATCTGATATACTCTAGAGGGGGGTGAATAGAGTATATGGTGCTTTGAAACTTTTTACAACAATTGTTGTAATAAGAGTGAGCAGGGAAGCAGTAATAAATCTAATCACAGAACTAAGTTAATGAAAAGCTAATCACTTTAAAATCAAGGCCAGAAACAAACATAAAGACAAGCAAAACCAGAAGACACAAGGAAATATAGTGGTTCCCCTAAACTTGGGTACATCCACTCTTCTACCACCCTAGGTAGGAATCCACTGCATGATGAGTTGATCAGGTGTCCTGGGCACCAATGAGCTTTTGATAAGGTGCTCAAAAACCAAAGCAGATTTTTTGATCAGGTGTCTTGTGTAACGCCCTCTATCCGTCGCATAGTATATTGCAGTAGGTCCGGCCGGGGCCCGATGCCATATACCACAGACAGACCGGGTGGTTACGTATGGAAACCATCCAACCAATCTCAACGTCCTACACAGAGCATTCTAGCGGAAGCAGTTTATAAAAGTTGTAAACAAGAACCCAGCATTAGAGCACGAATGTCCACTATTACAATAATTAGGAATGTATACAAAACACCCAAAAATCGGCCTTAAGGCCTTACAAAGTGTTTCACTTGAAAATTACATGTTTTACAAACCACGGCACGCAGGCTGGTCATACATGAATAAAGCAGTAAACACTTCTACTTGGGCCTTCAAGGGCCAGCTTCGCAAAAAGGGCTTTAGCCCGCTATTGACCGCTTGGTCCAGCTGCACCTGCAAGCAACAATCCACCGCACGGTGGCAAAACAAGGCAACGGTCAGCAATGCTGACCAAATTATAACGATCCCGCCCCCAACTCGGGGCGGCGATGCTCCTTCCCTGCATTTCCTTAGCATAAGCGAGTAATATAAAACCATAGCCATAACATCACAGACGTTGGCTCGTAAGGCCACACGCCCCGTGCACTCAGGGCACATTCTCGGTGAACCGGTAGATGTCACGTCAATTAAAGCCATTAACATTCCGGACTCACCACCGCCACTAAAACGGCCAAACCTATGAGCAATTCGTCTTCTTGGTATTGGTCACGTCAATTTAAGCCATTGACCACCAAAGACTCCCATCTATGCCAACGGCGAGTTCCACGTAACCTTAGGTCGCTCTAACCGGACGACATAAAGCGGGTACGGCTCCATCTAACCCGTGCTCACTTCGCAACGACAATTTAAGCCATTTGCGCGGGTCAAACTTTCACCGAGTCCCATTCTACCGCAAGTCACATAACTCAGTTATGTTCGAGTTGGCTCTCAGGCCTCCAAGTTGGCAAGATCTCGTATCCGCCCAGTTTTTCGGGTGCACCTTTGGGTTAGTCCCCAAGGCTCCCTGCTGCAATCTACCGCGTAGAAAACCCGAAAACAACCAATAGCACGGAGTCTTCTCCGGCCTTATGCAATGCAACATCACCGATCCGGACTAACATGTCCGGGTAGGCTTCAACCAAAATGCCTATGTCTGTTCTCGCATACGGACTCTAAACAACGGGGACTTTACATATCTACCCGAAGGAATGCCTCCAACTCTCCGCAAACTCGCGAGAGCGGGCTTCCTATGCTAAGAAAGAGAGCTATTAGTGCTCAAGGTGAGGATCGTTACCCTTGAGTTCCTCTTTGGCGCCATCGAAAAGTAATCAGATAGAAATCACCGCACTTGCGTTGCCTCCGTGGATCCGGAGTCGGCTTGCGATTCAGAGCTCCGAAGCTCCTCCAATGGCGGATCTAGCTCTTCTTCCTCCAATGACTTTCCTCTTTCTCCAAGGGTTTGGAGAGATGATCAAGTGAAGAAAAATGATGGATTTCAAGTCAACTCCCGGGTATATCCTCTCAGGAACAACCCCCAGCCGTTGGATCTTCAATCAAGGAAACGAACGGCTTCGATTCGGGGCTGAAATGCCCAATCTAGGCCGAACACGGCCTGGCACACGCCCGTGTCCAGGGCCGTGTGCCGCATTCGCCGTCAAAATCGAATCTTCTGGACCCTCACACGGGTATCGAACACGCCCGTGTTCGAGCTGACACGCCCGTGTTCCAGCTGACACGGCCGTGTAGCCGGCCGTGTACCCCATGATTTTCCCCCGTTTTCAACCCGAGCACTGCACGGGTTCTAGGACACGCCCGTGTCCTTGCCCGTGTCACCTTGACACGCCTGGGCCCCAGGCCGTGTACAAGGTCTCGACATTTCGTCGCGTGCAGTTCGACGACTGGATGACACGGCCTTGGACACGCCCGTGTCCTAGGCCGTGTGCCTTGTCTCGACGAACGTCGAGTGAATCTCGACGACTCCCCGGGACGATCGTCGACACGGGTCGACACGCCCTGCGACACGCCCGTGTCGTAGGCCGTGTGCCCATTCTCGACGAATCGTCGAGTATAACTCGACGACTTCACGGCTAAGTGTCGACACGGGTCGACACGGGTCGACACGCCCTGCGACACGCCCGTGTCGCAGGCCGTGTGCCCATTCTCGACGAATCGTCGAGTATAACTCGACGACTTCGCGGCTAAGTATCGACACACGCTTGACACGCCCTGGGACACGCCCATGTCCCAAGCCGTGTGCCTTCTGCCAGAACCCAAGCTGGCCCAAAACGTCCCCCCCTTCGCTATTTTGAGTTTTGGGGTGTTACATCTTGCCACCAATGAGCTTTTGACAAGGTGCTCAAAAACTAAGCTCAAACTTTTGAAGGGAGTTTGAGAAACCCTTTACAGAGAGGGTGTGAGAGAGTGATGGAAGTCTTCTCTTTCTCAAACAACTGAGAAGACTATGTGGATTGTTGATGTCAAAGCTCCCCCTAAATCCTTGAGATCTTCAGGAAGACAAGCTTTGCTGAGGGTGATAGGCCTTCAAAGATTGAACTCCAGCAATAGATGATTTCAGCAATGACTGAAATGTTGGATGTCTGGAGTCTTGAAATATGTTGGCCTTGAACACTTGAAAACTAGAGAGATCTAAAGATTTTTGAAAAGGTTGATCTCTTTGGATGAGTGTTCTTGAGAATTCTTTTAGACAGAAATATTTTGTTGAAGATTACTGATGTCTGTCTGTGTGTCTCCCCGTTATTCAGAAAAGAATTCTTCTATTTTATTCTCTGGTACTGAATGGAAAAACATTCTCTGAGAAGAATAGTCGTTGGTCTGCATTAATTGCATCCTTAATTGCAAAATCTCTTCTGGAGGAAAGTCCATAGAAATATTCCTTGAAACTTGGTCCAGAAATGAATGAAAACGGCTAGGAAATCTTCAGAATTAGTTGCAGGATAACTCCTTAACTGATTTGAATTTGAATTTAGAAACATCCTTGAAGTTATCTGAAAACGTCGAACTGAGCTCTGCTATCGTCGAACTGAGCTCAGCGATCTGGAAATATACAGCAGTAAAATATCGTCGATCTGAGCTCAAAGATCGTCGAACTGAGCTCAGAGATAAAGATCCAAAGCTGAGTCAAGATCGTCAAACTAAGCTCACCGATCGTCGAATGGAGTTCGACGATATAATGAAGTTAAGCTCAGCGATCGTCGAATGGAGTTCGACGATCTGTCGAAGTTGAGCTATACGATCGTCGATCGGAGTTCGACGAATCGTCGTGCTGAGCTCGACGATATGACTTAGTCTCCAAAACAGAAAATCCTAGTCTTGATGGCAGCTTCCAAACCTAGACTTCTAACCCTTAGACTCAATTCTAATTGACCTATTGAGCTATACAGGAGGTCAAGCATTGATTCCTAGAGACATAGTGATCCTGACCCAAATTAGTAATAGGGTGTTCCAACACCATTAATGCCCCCTTAAGGTGAATTTCGGCCAGGGTGGTGGGGGATGAATGTGGGCTCAATCAAGCCAGGAAATGGTTGGAAACTCCTCCTCTTCCCCAGATGAGTTGAATCCAGCCATAAAGGGTAGAAGTAAGAGGCCAAGGCTTCAATGGCAATTGAAGGCACAATTCGGCCATGGTGTGGTAGCACCATTCCGGCCATGAACAACCACCAAAATGGCCCCCTGGTCTTCCTGGATTGAATGAGGAGTTGGATCAGCAAATGAAGAATGGCCCTTGGCCTCCTTGGCCATGAATGACTCTCTTTCACCATTTCTCTGTCCTCCATTAAAGAGGAGTGGGAGTTTTCTCTCTCCTAGTCATCTAGGTTGACCTTGCTGACCACTCCAAACTATTAGCATCCCACTAACCCATATTTTCCATGGAAATGAGGTTAGCCCAAGTGCAAACAGGGCTTGAGCTCAGGTTAGCCCATTTGAGCTAGGTTTGACCTAACCTACACTAAGGTTGACCTATGTCAATTTGACCTTTTGAGTTGCCATCAATGGGTCCTTGGTGATCCATTGGAGTCCCCTAAGATCTAGGTAGGGTTGGGTAAGGTTGACTTGACACCTTGGAGGTCACTTGACCCTTAGTAAGGGCACTTTGACCACTTTGGGCTAGAGTTGACTTGGGTCAACTTAGCCACTAGGGTTGACCCCAATGGGTCCATGGTGACTCATTGACTTTACTTTAGGGTTAGGAGGGCATGGGTGGGGTTCACTTAGCTAAGGGAAGGTCAATTGACCCTAAGTAGGCTAGTTTGACCCATTTAGGGTTAGGGTTGATGTAGGACAACTTAACAACTTTGACTGCCCACAGTGGGTCCTTAGTGGCCCTATGGACTAAGGACCATAGGGGTGTTGTGATAGGGTCATGGGATCAAGTTGTAGCCCTAAAGTCAAACCTTAGGTCTAAATGTTGAGGATGAGCTATAGGCAAATCAAGGTAATTTTTCACATTGGGCATTGCCCACTTGGTTTAGAGCTTCTGATGGTTTTGTCATGACCTAGTCATTACAAAACAAAATCCTAGGGGTCTAGTTGTTTGAGGGATGTTACATGATCTATATAAATGGGTGGTTTACATATTTAGTGGACATTCATTCTGAAGAGTTCTTGCAACCTAAAACTCTTTCGCTAGAATGCTCTGAGCTAGGATGCGAGTAGAACATGATTTTGGTATTCATGCGTGATTCCGTCGTTTGTCTGTGAAATATGGCGTGGGGCCCTGACCGAACCCATCGTTATATCCCATGGGACAGATGGAGGCGTTGCACCAATTCTCACTGCAATAGCTCAAAAATTTCATTTTGATTCTTGCTGAGACCAGTCCCCCCTCCATTTCTACATATTGATTGTCAATCTTCCTCTCCAACTCTCACCATCAAAACAAACAGATCCTAAATTATTCTCTCAGATAGTCGCAGATCATAAGGGACAGTTCGTTTCAACGACATTGATATTAAAGTATTGGATTTAAGAAAACGAAAGTCATTTCCGTTGTTTGTATCAACAATTGTATATTGGAATTGACATTCTGGTGAAATGTCGTTGATATTCACCCAAAACTAAAAACTCATAGGTTTAATGTCTACCTCCAGGTGCGGATATTGAGATTGCCAACATCTGCTTTTCATAAGAAGAGTAATTTTTTCTGCATGAATGCAATTTTTTTGGACCAAACACGACTTTTTCGCCCTGAAGCGATTTTTTTCCCCGGATGCGCTTTTTTGTCCGGATGCAATTTTTTCGCCCGGAGGCGATTTTTTCATCCTGACACAATTATTTCGTCCGAGCGCGATTACTTTCGCCCAGGCGCGATTTTATTTCCACGAGCACGATATTTTCGCCCAGGGGCGCTACTTTTGCCCAAACGAGTTTTTTTTCGCTCGGACGCGATATTTTCGCCCCGGCACGATATTTTCGCCCGAGCACGATATTTTCGCCCTGACGTGCTTTTTTCGCCCGGGCGATATTTTTGTCGCCCTGACGCGATTTTTGCGCCGGACCGTGATTTTTCCGACCGGGCGAGATTTTTCCGACTGGTCGCGCATTTTTCTCCCGGGCGGGCTTTTTTCTCCCGTGCGCGTTTTTTTTCGCCCGGGCAAGATTTTTCCGACCGGGCGCGCTTTTTCGGTCGGGCGCTCTTTTATCGGTCGGGCGCGTTTATTTCGGCCGGGCACGATTATTTCGCCAGGGTGCGAGTTTTTTGGCGGGGCGCGAGTTTTTCGCCTGGACGGGTTTTTTTCCCTCGGGCGCGATTTTTCCGCCCGGACAGAATTTTTTTGCTCGGGCGCCCTATTTCCGCCCGGGCGCGCCTTTTCCTCCCGGGCGCGCATTTTCCACTAGGGCGCGCTTTTTCCGCCCGTGCGCGATTTTTTCGCACCGGCACGATATTTCGCCCGGGTGCATTTTTCGCTGGGGCGCAATTTTTTAATTAGGACCCGATTTTTTTGTTCGGACGCAATTTTTTCGCCCGGACGCAATTTTTTCGCCCGTGCGAGATTTTTTTCTTCCCGGCAAACAAAGTCGCATCTGGGATTAAAAGTCATGTCCGGACAAAAAAATCGCGTCGGGGAGAAAAAATCGTGCCAGGGCGAAAAAAGCTCGTCCGTGCGAAATATGCTCCTATGGGGAAAAAATCACGTCAGAGCGAAAAAGTCAGGTCCGGGCGAAAAAATCGCGTTCGGGCCAAAAAATCTCGCCCGAGAGAAGAAACCGTGCCCGGGCGAATAAAGCGCATCCCGGCAAAAAAACTCGTCCGGGAGAGAAAGTCGCGTCCGGGCGAAAAAGTATCGTCAGACGAAAAATTCGCGCCCGGGCGAAAAGATCGGGTCCGGGCGAAAAAATCACGCTCGTGCGAAAAAATCGCTCCCGGGGAAATAAATCGCGCCCGGGCGAAAAAATCGAGCCCGGGCGAAAAAATCGCTTCCAAGCGAAATATGCGAGCCCGGGCAAAAAAACGCACCCGGATGAAAAATCGAGTCTGGGCAAAAAAATCGTGCCCGGGCGAAAAAATCGCGTCTGAGCGAAGAAAACGCCCACTGGCGAACAAAATGTTTCGGGGCGAAACAATTGCGTTAAGGCGAAAAAATCGGGTCCGGTTGGAAAAAATCGTACCCGAGCGAAAATGTCGTGTACGGGAGAAAAAGTTGCGTCGGGGCGAAAAAATCGCGTCCAGACGAAAAAGTAGTGTGCGGGCGAAAAAATTGTGTCCGGGAGAAAAAATCGCTTCTGATCGAAAAAATTGCTGCTGGGCGAAAAAATCGCGTTCGGACTAAAAATTTCGCGTTCGGGGCGAAAAATTGAAGATTGGGCAAAAACATCGCGTCATGAAGAAAAAATTGAGTTCGGGCGATAAAATTGATGTTGGGCGAGAAATTCGCGTTTGTTATTTTTAATTGAGAGCATTGACATCCAATTTCTATGATTGAAAATTTTTATATAAAGGAACAATAAAAAGTGATTAATGTCAATTCCTATGACAGAATATCATCATGCGGCCGAACAAAAGAATTTGATTTAAAGTCAATGTCATTTTTCATTTGTATTGATATTGGATTGAAAGCCAATATTTCAATATCAATGTCGTTAAAGTATTTTCTCCAACGTTACGTTTTGCATGGAGGACTCGTTGGTTCGGCGCCCAATTCTGAACTGGACATCAGAGATTATTGCGGTCGGCCGTCCATGCCAGCAGCAAACAAATGGACCCTTATTTATCCTTGAACTATGGAAGCTCTAATTTTTTTTTGGATGGGGGGGGGGGGCATGAATGCTTTTAAG
Source organism: Platanthera guangdongensis (assembly GCA_039583875.1). NCBI lineage: Eukaryota > Viridiplantae > Streptophyta > Magnoliopsida > Asparagales > Orchidaceae > Platanthera > Platanthera guangdongensis. Next base: position 109,082,404 of record CM077163.1, read on the forward strand.
CATTTTGTAGGCTGCTACGTGTGTGGTTCTGTTTTCCCTGTAGATTAATTATTGGAGTCGTAAAGAAGGAAGATGCTTCAATCCGCTTGACAGGAGAAGCTGGTGTTCATAGTGAAAAATGCATGAGAAAAAACGGTTTGGCGATGGCATCCGAAGGGCTTTTGATTGGACCCAAAAAATTGTAGCCAATTAGAGTCGAATTTTGCTTGCCGAGATCAGGTTTACCCACCGTCAACGAAATAGTTCTCTCGTGCGGATGTAGGTCGCTAGCCAAGTGAGAGCTCAGCTCCAACCTGTACATTTGATTCCATGGGCCATAACACATCTCCTCTGTGCAATCACCCCCAACAGCCAGGTTGTTGCGATTCTCAGCTCCCGCCACCTCCATCGTCATTTCATCGTTAAACAAACTGGGGATAACCCCGTTAGTAGTGTTCCCAACTCCACCCACTGCTGGGCCACCCGGCGGTGCGGGCTCAGGAGGGTAGTCTAGGCGCACCTGGATCGGTTGTGCTTTTCCACCTCCAGCCTGTACATCTGTCAGGCAATCCTCTGCTGTATGCCCAACACAGCCACACCAGAAGCAAAACACCTTTAGCCCTTCGTACTCCACCTTATGGAAAAAGTTCTGGAATCTACTCTTGACCCGGACACTGAGCGGCAATGGCCTCGCGAGGTTCATCTTGACGCAAACACGAGCATACTCAATGCGACCGAGTGAACTAGTCATCCCATCAATCCACAGAGTTTCACCAATCTTGGCCGCAATTCGGCTAATGTTCTTTGGATCCCAGAATAATAACAGTAGGTTGGGGAAATGTATCCACAACGGGGTCGACACCTTCGGTTGCTTTGCAGGGTGAAATTCGGGCGACCACCCATCCAAACCTAGCACACAGCCCCCCATTAACCAAGGTCAGTTGTGCAAAACTTCGTCACGAACTAACGTAGAGTCAAACACGCAAATAAAGCACTCCGCATTCACCACTGTCAACTTGAACTGACCAAACTTCGCCCATTGTCGCCGCAGTTGCAATGCCAGAACGTAATGGGGGAGTTTCCGACCTAAGATCCTACCAACATGGGCGTATTCGAACTGGTTGATGAATTCATCCGCAATAACATCATCCATTAACATAGCATCATCGTCATCATAGAAAATCTTCCTATCTTCCAGAAGTGTCAAAGGCAGAGGAGGCTTATTTGCCCAGAGATTAACCGGCCCACCTGCACCCTGGTTAGGGTTAGCCCCAGAAGCAGGGAAGCGGTTGGGCAGCAAGGGTGCTGGTGGGGCCTTGTCACAGACGTAGCCTCCAGCTGGGCATTTCGTCGAGCATCCAGCATGCGCCCAGCTGCAGGGCGTCGGTCACTGGTCAAGAAATTAGCAACCGTTCTGGCATCATTCAGCACAGTATCATTAGACGGTGATGGATCGTTTCCAGGGAAAACCGAACATTGATTTTTCCCTCCCCCCCCCACCAGCATTCGACGGCGTTGCAGAGATAGCTCCTTCGGCCAGGGGGTCAAAGCATTCCTCCATATCTTCCAGCGTGGCGTCATCAAGTGGCGGAGGCGAACCTGCATGATAGTCCATCTTCATTGGGGTAGCTCCAGCAACATCCAAACCCTGGCCGGGGCATGCGATTGAGTGAGCGGCCACTTCCCCCTTGTCCAACAACTGCTCTGACCCACTGATAATTGCATTTCCCCCAACCTTCCCCGGAGTCCATCAAAACACTGCCGCGTCGACCCTCCAAACACTGTCAGATGGGTGAACTGGACGTGAACAGGAGAGGTTCAGTTCATGTTCATGATCTCGTCTCTGAAATCGGATGGCGGAAAAGAAGTAAACTTCACTTGCGGGGCCCACTCGTCAGATCTGCATTGAGTGCAGGTCCGTCCGATTTTGAAGGCGAGATCAAAACCGTGAACTAGATCCCCTTCGGTTCACGTGAACTCTCGAATCCTGATCTTGTAAATTGTGCTTACCAGCTTCTTCATCCCGATCACTGTCCGGATGGCCTCACATTCCGCAGATCACCGCACAACCTCTGTTGAATTAAGAGATTAATCTGTACCGTCAGTTATTAAGCAAGATCTGCGGTTTCAAACATTAATAGAATTTGAAAATATTCAACTCTGTGTAACAGTTATATAAAATCAATATTATGAAACAGCTATATTAAAACCAATATGTAACAACTGTTTTTAATAAATTTTATAATTGACATTTAGCTGATTATAAAAGCATTGTTCATGCTCTGTACTCAGACATGGAAAGGACTATGAAATTATCTCATTTTTTCATTTCAATTTTTTCATTTTTGTCTAACATTGGTATTTGAACCATTGCAAGCACTCCATAGGCCTGCCAATCTACTCATTGAAGTTTTTTGTTCGTGGCTTCATCCTCTACCAACTCCCCCACCTTCTCTTCCACCTCAATGCATGTTTTCAAAGGAGGTACGTAAGCGAACGTTTTCGAGTTCCAAGATCTATGGGAAACAGTACGCCAAGGCCCACCTCCGACAATTCTGCTTGCAGAGGGAACAACCTCACAAGTCATCAAAGAAGACGGGATGAAAGATGCTAGCAGTTGGGTTGTTTAAACCACACGAGCTTCAATTGACGGGATGAAACTCCATTTAAAATCTTGGAGGTGCATTTAACCACTCCTCTCCCATGATTTCTCGTATTATGGAGATCATGGGTTTGACCGGTCAACCCACTTCCCATGATCTCCTCCACAATAGGAGGATTATGGGGGCCACCCTTTCAATAACTACCGCCGCCGCCGACCACCACTGCCGCCGCCCACCGCCGCCTCTTACAGGTTGGCCACCGTCCGATCACTACGGAGCATCCATCGCCGTCCAATAACCACCAGGTTAGTGGGGGACACACCATAACTGGTGAATTTTCTTAAAGTGCTCAACAAGATAGCCTAATGACAAATTAATATCCTCAGAACTATCAAGATCACACCTTGATCATGCGGAAACCAGGAAAGCAAGCTCAAACACCAAATGCAATCACAGTGGCAAGCAGATCATATATTTATTATTTCTTTACAGAACGAGGTATGCATGACGAGACATGATTTCGGCAGTACACAGAAACACAGGAAAAAAAACAAGTAAAACAATTCGAGCGGACAAAAATGGAGACCGCCGAGACCGCCCGTCCGCCAAGTCGCCGAGACCGCCCGAACTGCTGCTGCTGCTAGAAAACGAATAGAAAACGGAGTCCGCCGAGACCACGAGGTCGCGCGGACACACCGTTATTTGCTGACTGCTACAAGCTGCTGCTGAACTGAATAATAGACCGCCACCCGCCTGAGTCCGACGAGCAAGTTATTGAACTTGGAAAGCTGAAGCAGAGAAACTGACAAACCGCAGAAGTGACCTGCTGAGACCGTCGATTGAAACCACAAACTTCACTGATGCTGACCGCAGTCAAAGCCAAACTCCTGACTCCTCAGTGTTAGCCGCACAAGCTGCAAACAACAAACAGTACTCTTCAACCCACGTGGATAAGAAAATCCAGACCACAATACTTAACCAAGACTCAACTTACTGTTCACTCAGTTACTGTAGATGTGCCGGGGGGATCTATTTATAGGCGAAGTTAGGAGCGTGGTCACCACCCTAGTGAATAGAGTCATCGCCCCAGCCCGCGCGTTAACACTACCAGTCCGCCAAGTCAGCAAAGACTAGGCCAGACTTCAAACCCGCCAGGCGCCAGGTCAAAGTCAGTCCACCACCATGCGGACACAATGCTAGCCTGCACAACACAAGCACAGCGCCAGTCAGCCCAACGCAAGCATATCGTCAGTCCGCCACGCAATGCAGCACGCGGACACAGCCGCAACTTATCACAGCACGCGGACACAGCCATAACCCATGCTGCATCAGTCCGCACATTGTATGCGGACAAAGCGACAAACCGCACAGCTCGACAACAACGCCACAGTCTGCCACGAGTCCACGATCAACAGGCAGTCCGCCTGGTCAACAGTGGACTCTGCGGACACTGCGAACACCATGGACTTGTCACAGAAAATTACCGAGTCCAGCAGCCCATCAAGCAACTGGCACGAGTATGGCAGACATAAAATACCCAGACCGCCAATCACCAGGACAGTCCACCACAAAGAATGTGCACCACCTACTACATCACCGGAGAGCTTGGCATGGACCAAAACCGATCTCCAAATCCAGTCCGCAAAAGCGGACTCCGCGGACGCAAGGCAAGTCCGCCACATCACCGTGGATACAACTCCAATCCGCCCGGTTACCACAAGAGCTGGTAACTGCAAGGCCGCCGATCAAGCTGAGCACTGCCAACAGACCGCCAAATGCAGTCCGCGCAGGACGCTCCACAAGATGCCCAAGCCGCTAGGACTACCTTGGCTATACAGCATCCAGGCCGCACGCCAGTCCGCCTAGGCCGCAGACACAGGCCGCACAGGCCGCTCCACAAGAACAACAAAGCAACCAAGACCAACTAGGCTTGGTCACCCAGACGGCAAACACAGGCCGCACAGGCCGCTCCACAAGAACAGCCAAGCCACCAAGTCCAACCAGGCCAGGTCACCCAGGCCGCAACCATCAATCCGCCCAGGCTGCGGACTCAGACTGCTCAGACTGCCCGACCTGCTCCATCACCCACTTTCACTTCACAAATTTCAACAGTCCCCTTGAAGTGCGAAGTGGTGATCAGGCCCAGCAACCCTCGTAACCGTTGAAATGGCCCCTTCGACAGCGGCTTCGTGAAGATGTCTGCAAGATTATCTTCACTCCTAGCATGCCCGACCAAAAGAGATCCCTCCAACACCTTCTCCATTATGAAGTGGTTCTCGATATCATTATGCTTGGTCCTTACGTGACACACTGGATTGTTCACTAGTTTGAGAAAACTCTCATTGTCACCTCAGAGTAAAGTAGGACCTTGCACTTCCTCATGAATATCCTCTATAATCCTCCTCAACCAGATGGCTTCTCGAGTAGCCAAGGCCGAAGCCTTGTACTCTGCTTCCATAGTAGACACTGACACTGAGTCCTGCTTCTTGCTACACCACGAGATGCAAGCTGATCCACAAGTGAAAACATAACCCGAAGTTGATCTTCGATCATCCGAGTCACCACCATAATCAGCATCCGTGTATCCAAGAAGAGAAAAGCTCGTGTACCTTCTATAGAGGAGTCCAATATCAGAAGTCGTCTTGACATACTTCAAATTGTTCTTAGCCGTTACCAGATGAGACTTACTTGGCTCAGCTATAAACCGACTTACTCGGTGTAACGCCCCCACTCGTCACGTGGCATATAACGGTGGGTCCGGCCGGGACCCCACGCCATATGTCACAGACAAGCGACGGAATTACTTGTGGAAATCAAAATCTACTCGCATCCTAACTCAATACATTCTAGCACAACATTTTAAGTTATATGAACTCAGTTCAAAGAATGTCCACTACTATATAAACTCCACATTTATATATCCAAACCAGGAATGTATTAAAACTCACACATACGTGGCCTTAAGGCCTTACAGGTTTCTCTTTACACAAATATATTTTTGTACATCGGCACGCAGGCCGGCCACACATGAAATCCAAACACGCTTCGCACGGCCTTCAAGGGCCTTTAGCAGCATTCCATCCATTCCGCTCATTTCATTTCAAGCAGTAGCACCTGCAATTAGCCAGCCAATCCAAAGCGGAAAACAAAGTACCGGTCAGCATTAGCTAACCCATTATAACGACCCTACCCCTTTCCCGGGGCAGTGGATCCTTCCCTGTATGCATTTCCATATCATAATCTCTATCAATCTAACAATCACAACCATATCATAAACGCCGGTATCCACCAAACGCTCCGTGCACTCAGGGCACCTTACGGTGTACCAGTCTCCGAGGCAACACCACCGATTAGAGAATTAGTCACTTGTTGGCTGGCCGGTCCTAGTCACCCCAACCTGTGGATTGGTTGCATTCCGCCCACACCACTCAGAGGTGATAACCTCATGACAAACTTGAGCATTAAGATCGACCCACCAATGCGGTGCAGCAAGTCAGGTCTACCACGCATCCTCCCAAACACTGCTGCCAATCGACCTCCCAAAACAACAAGGATCTGGTTAGCCTTTTCCGTGCTCAATTTGTCAGTAGCGCACCACTAGACGCGGGTCGGCCTCCCCTCCCCCTGATTAGCCGCAGCTTTTCGCTCTCCTAGAGAAATTAGCGCTTATAGAGCTCGCACCACAAGGAGCTTACGCAAAGCATCCAAGATCCATTCATCCACACATCCATGCATCCATACACAACATCCATACGTATAAACCATACATAGTTATCAATTCCACGGAGTATTCTCCGATTTACCCATAATCATCACCAATCTAGACTACCCATCCAGATGGGCTTCATATAGCATGCCTATGCCGTACCCCACACTTCCGTCTCTATATGCAGACTCAACCAAGGAATATCTTGCGATATCCACCTCTTGGTGGAGGATCTCATACACATGCATAAAGAAAGGACTTTGATGTATAAGAAGGAGATCGTTACCCTTGAAGATCGCTTCGGCGCCATGAAGTAGACGGATGGAAGTCACCGCCTCGGCTTTGCCTTCACGAATCCGTTCTCGGATCTTCAATCCGCACTCTGCAGCTCCTCCTGCAGCTGGCTTTCCTTTCTCCTTTCCTTGCCTTGGCCTCTCCCTTTCTCTTTCTCTCTCTTGGAATGAGAAGAAGAAGGAGATGAGAATGAAGGGAATTTATCCCATTCTCGGCCTTATATCAGCAAGGAGAAATCTGAGCCATCAGATCCCATAGGAAGAAATGAACAGCCACAAAAATTCCCTGAAAACATCTCTTTCGGGTCTGACACGCCCAGTGACACGCCCGTGTCACAGGGCGTGTACCTTAAGCAGCACACGAACCGACTCATTCTGACTTATCAAAAATAGAACACGGCCAGGGTACGCGCCCGTGTTGGCCCAGTCGCGCCTGTGACACAGGGCGTGTAACCCACTCGACACCTACTCGAGAGAAAATTGTCGAACTCTCGATATAGCGGGACACGCCCTATGATACGCCCATGTCACAGGCCATGTAGCCCTGCTTGCCACTCGACGATCGTCGAGCGCAGTTTGTTGACCAGAGGGGACACGCCCTAGGTCACGCCCCCTGTCATGCCCCCTATCATGCCTGTGTCATAGGGCGTGACCTCCCAAAAACTTCATCGACCGAATTTCGTCAACCACACGTCCAACTGCTCAACCCGAGCGGGACACGCCCTGGGACACGCCCTGAGACACGCCCGTGTCCCAGGACGTGTCACCCAATTTTTGCCCATTCTGAAATTTGGGCTGTTACAACCCTCCCCTCCTTCAAGAAATTTCGTCCACGAAATTGCATAGAGGAAGGAAAATAGCAACCAAACTGTTATGACATCAAAATAATTTGTTACAACAACCTTTGTACTGTACAACCTCCACATTTGCACATTAATCCACAGTTTCAGCTAGTGCTTTCTAGCCACAAACATTCTATATACCCACAAACAACATATACATATATCATAATTGATCGATCACTTCAATTGCACTAAGTGTGCACCAACATTTCAACAGGTAACACAACATATAACATGCACACAACCATCACATTAGTCAATTATTCAAAGTGATACAAGTCATTATTCTTACTTCCGTTCAGCCTCCCGATTTTGCATTTCTCGTGTAAGAGCCAAATTAAACACTCGAGGCTGAAGTTCACCAATTGAGCTTTGCGGCTCTTGTACTTCCAAATTATGCAATCGAGGCTGCGTCCGGGATGCAGATGACTCGGCCACTGCTTTACTATTCTCTTCATAAGACACACCGACCCTTTTCTCACATCTTGGAGCTTCACTCCTACAATTGTTGGCTAGATGTCCTTGCTTTCCACATCTAAAACATGTACGTGTCTCCACACGTCCTTGTCTATAAGTTGCTCCCGAAGAAACAGTAGACGGAGTAGGTTCAGCAGACCTAAACGTTTTCTTTTCTTGTCTCCACAATTCCGACTGTTCCGACTGCGGAACTTTGAACTCTGCCTTCTCCACTGCCAGACTTTCTTCTCTTGTACCCGCTTGAAATCCTTCTCCAGCGCCCGGGCTGTATCTACCAACGCTTGGAAGCCTTGGTTCACCGAACTCGGGAGTGCTAACCTCAACTCATCACGCAGTCCCTCATAAAAGCGGGTTGTCTTTTGCGCCTCCTCAGCGAAGGTATACTGCGCATAGCGCCACAGTCTGGTGAACTCATGCAGGTAGGTATCAATATCATGCTCACCCTGCCTAGATCGAGAAACTCATTCTCCATGGCAATCCGCTGCGATACTGGCACATACTTGGCCAGAAATGAAAGAATTGGTTTCAAGATGTCCTAAACCCCTAGAGGGGGGGGGGGTGAATAGGTTCAATTCTTTTTCTAACTTAGGCAGACAAATCTGTCTAGTTTAGCAATTTATTCAGCAGAAATCACAGCACATCATTCACATACACACAACATTCCACAGATTGGACACCAAATTTATAGTGTTTCCCCAAAAGATGGGTACATCCACTTTTCCCCTTCGCCTATCTAGCAGTGTACTAGATTCGGCATAACTTTTTTCTTTCTTCTCAGATCCGCAGATCTTATAGCTCAGAACCAAGAATGGTTCCTACAACTCAGAGTGAATCCACACTCCTACAACTCGGGCACAAGCCCTACCTCAACATCTTTCATAGGCCTACAACTTAGAGTGAAACCCCACTCCTACAACTCAGGCAAAATCCCTACCTCAGGCTCTTTCACAGGCCTACAACTCAGGGAACAAATTTCCCTATCTCAGGCACTCAGCCCTACCTCAGCCTTCATAATTTAGGCTTACAACTCAGAGAAATAAATCTCCTACACTCAGATCTATTACAGATCCAACAAAAGTTATTGATGACTAGATAATAATATCTTCAACTAGATGGAGAGAGAATTGGTTGAAGGCTTCTTGATCAGTTCTTTATAGAACTGATTACTTAAGGATCAACCTGTCTTAGCTTCTTCAAAGCTTCTTGAATCTGAACAAAGTAAGGTTGATCTTCTTGGTGTTGGATTTGATCTTCAATTAGCTTCCTTCTTATTCAGAAATTAATCTGAATTCTTCTTCAGAATTGATCTGAATTCTTCTGGCAGACTGTTCAGGACCTGCCTTCACTGGATGAGGACTTCTCTCCTTCATGTTTTTCTCTCTCTACAATCTGTTAACTATTTCTTCTTTCTCTTCTTCTGAATTCTCAATCCTTCAGAGATTTTTCTTCATTCACTGATTGTGTTCACGATCACTTCTTCACAATTGATAATATATCACATTTTAATTGTTGAGAGAGCATATCTATATATACGGTTCATCCATGGTTACCGGCTGTTCCGGTTCCAAACGATCTTCTGACAACTCTGACTGATGTGACAGTAATTTCAGTAATGATAGCTATCAAGTCTCCAGTTGTATTACTTCAACCTTCATTGGACTTTAACTCAGCAGTAGAGCATGTCGAGTGAATACTTCACATGTGTCGACACACATAGTCCATGTGTCGACACAAGTCTTGATGATGTCGACATAACTTCACTTTTACTTCTCGACACAGCTTCTGGGGAATGTGTCGACACAAGTCCTGTGTGTCGACACAATCACTCCTTGTCTTGACAAAGTTGGTGTCGACAGAATTCTGGTGTGTGTCGACACAAGTTTTGTGTGTCGACACAGTCGTTGTCGACAGAATTCTGGAATGTGTCGACAGCTTCTCTGTGTGTCGACATAAATTCTGGGTGTCGACACAATCTGGCCCTTGGTGTCGACACAGCGTTGTTGACAGATTTTCTGTGTGTCGACATAAATTCTAGGTGTCGACACAATCTGGCCCTTGGTGTCGACACAACCATTCTCAAGTGTCGACACTTGTACTTAGATAATTTTTATTCCATTTACTTAACTTGCACACGATAACTCAACACAACATCAAATACAACTTGATGCATATCATTGAGTTAGGTGAGGCTTCTCCAAATCTGGTACACATTTTCCATTGTACCCAACAATCTCTCCCTATTTGGAGAAGTCATAACCCTTAGTCAATGATATACATCACTTATAATAAAATAAACAATATGATGTATTAAAGCATTCAATGACATGGTAACATATAAACAAAACAAGTATACTATATCATCACAGAATATGGTACAAACATAATAAGCATGAATCATTGTTTTGTTTAAACTTCAAAAAAAGTTTGTTAACAACAGATTACATAGATTTTAAAACTGAAGATTACGATGTTCTAAAATCTAGTCAATCTATTCTAAGGCTGATCAGGCTCCTTGATCAATATGCCTTTGTCAGACTGGACCCTTGCTTGTACTGGAGCTTCACATCTTCAGCTGCCTTCTTGCCTTTGAGATCCTTCTTCTTAAGTTCTTCAGCCTTAACTTTTTACCTTTCAAAATAGTGATAAGGCTTGAGAATGTATTTACTGGGCTCCGCAGCTGTAGCAGATATTTTCTCAGCCTTGTGATCCCTTCTGAACTGATGTATAACATCTTGTCTCTGCAGATATTTGCTCCACTCAAGTTCATAATACCACTTTCCTCTATCATGTATTTTGTCTTTGACAGCTTGCCAGGCAGTGAGTATTATATTTCTGGGGGTGAGACTGCATCTTTCAAAATCAGGCTTCAGTTCAGCCTGCTCTTTAAACCTTTTCTTTGAGAGTTGAGCTTCTTGCTCTTTATTCAATGCTGCCTCTGACATTTCCACTTTCTGAATTATAACATTCTTAGTAGCCTCTAGAGGGCTATACATCTGGTGAACCAGTTGTTGAATTCCCTTAAAGTTAGAAGGGGGGTATATGATTTGAGCTACCTCCTGCTGACCCCCTTCAATTCCTGAAGCTTGGATGCCTGACTCAGCTGTATTATCATCATCACACAAGGGAGGATATCCCAGAGTTGCTCTAACAATATTTGTTATCCATTTAGCATGCTCTGAGCTAGCATTGACTAATAACCGCTCCCCCTTTATGACTTCTCTCTCAATATGATGACTAACAACCTCTCCCCCTTTATGACTTCTCTCTCAATATGATTCCTGAGATCATCTTTCTGAAATCTGATTTGATCAGCTAAGTAGTTGGTGCCTTCTGTTTAATAAGCTTTAAACTTTTGTAGCTGAGCAGATATGATCTTTTGAGAGGCTTGAATGGCAGATTGGAAAGTGGCTAAATCTTCTTGAAGTTTCTTATCAAACTCTGACTTCTCTTTAGCCCTTTCCTTTTCCTCAGTTAATGTAGTTGCAGTATTCTTTAACTCAGTAACAATCACATTATGTGATTCAGAAAGATTATCATTCATTCTAATTTGATTTTCTAGGAAATATCCTTGTTTTACCACTATGTCATCAATTTGAGTCCTCACCTCTTGTTGCTGCTTGGCCAGATAGACTATATCATTACCTCCTTTATGGAAGCAGTCTGTCATCTCTTTCTTATTCTGGTTTACTTCAAATCTGATTGATTTTATATCTTGAGCCAAAGTGAACTGGAGTTCCTTATGACTTTCATCCACATATTTTTCAAGAGCTTGTCTTTGCTCATCCATTTTAACTTGCAGAGCAACCAACAGTGAACTGAAGTCAACTGCTGGAGCTGAGGGTTGTGAGACAATCTATAAAGCTTTCTTATAGCTTGAGCTTTTCTTCCTGTAAACCTTCTGTTTTCTCTTATTTTCTCTGAGTGCTTCTCCATCATCAGATTCAGAAGAACTTTCAATGTTCACTGTGTCCTTTGGACTAGAGGGAAGCTCCTTGTCAGTCCTTGGCAACTCCCCCTTAGTCCCTGGCTCCCCCCCTCAGTACTTGGCACCTATTCCTCAGTCCTTACATCTTGTAAGTCAGGAAACAATTCCTCAAGAGTGAATTCTTGTTGTAGTTGAACTGGAGGAACATCTGTATCTTGTACAGTTAATGGAGCATCATCTAATACAGATGTATCATCCATTGGTATATCCTGTGCAGAGATGTTGTCATAGTTTGTCTGTTCAACATCAGTTAGAAGCACAGTTAGTGTATCTGGCTCAGTATCTAGTGTAGTTTTATTAATATCATGTATTATCTCAAGGATAACTTGAGTGGCCGTTTCACTCTCTAAGGCAGCTTGCTCTTTCTCATGAGCAACTTCTGGAGACAATGCCTCTTGTTGAGCTGGAGAAAGCACATTGGCTCCCCCTAGATGAAGCACATCCTGAACTTGATCTAGTTGGATGGTGCTTTCTGGAATATGCTCCCCCTACATCTGTCTATCATCTACATTCTTAGGGGCAGATGATTTCCTTGCAGATTCTTGTTGTTCTTCATCGGAACTGAAGGTCACTTGTTCTTCTGAATCACTAGAAGATTCAGCTACCCTGGGGGTTGTCTTTTTCTTTTTCAGTTGTGGTGGTTTCTGTGGTGTAGAACCATCCTTTGTCAGAGCTCTTTCCCACCTGGATAGTATTTTCATATCCATCCTTCTCATGTGGTTTATCCTAGATCCTGTTGTGTGGTTCATCACTTCAGGAATATTCATTGCCAGATACAGACTCAATATTCTTCCTAGATTAGGTTTCTTCAAACTTTCCTTGATCTTTTCAAAGATAACAGCAGTCCAATTAGTTTTTACTCTGAAAATAACTCTGGTCATTAAGCTGAACATATAGGCTGAGATCCTATCATATCCTCCTAGTTTGCAGAGAATTACTTTTCCCATAATCTCTGAAAGAAACTTTCCTTGGGAGTTCATCCCCTTCCTCTGCATTGATTATTCAATCTTAGTGGTGGGATTCATTCCACACCATTGAAGAGCTTCTTTTGTCATTGAAGATGTGACTTCATCATCTTCCTGAGTCCGGGGCAACTGTAGTGTCTTCCTCAGATGCTTCTGGGTAAGTTTCACCTTGCTTCCTTGAATTGATGACTTAATCTTCAATCCAGTTGAATCCAGGGTTGCTTCTGTATAGAATTCAAGAACCACCTTCTTCCAGATCTTGGTAGGTTTTGAAATTAGATATTCCAAACCACTTTCTTTGATTCGGGTTATCATATCTCTGATCTCAGTCGCAGCACTCTCAAAAGCATTGCGAACTAATTCATAGCCTTCGTTGATGTTCTCCAATTTTCGCGTCATTGGTGACGAGAAATTTGAGGATAAGAGAGTTGAAGGTTTGTCGACTCAAAGATTTGGTCTCGAAAATATTGATAGCGTAGTCGAGAAAGTTGTTCTGTGACCTATTTATATGTTTGTCAACATAGAAGGTCAAAAGGCGGAATAATATATACTTAATGTGTCGACACTGTAGAGATTGTGTCGACACAGACTTCTAATGTCTCGACAGAGTCAAACAATACTATGTGTCGACACAGTTTGCGAAGTGTCGACACAGACTTCTTAACAGTCGACTCTAATATCTGCGTGTCGACATAGACGACTGTATGTGTCGACACTACTATCTAAATGATAGAACTTCTATGTGTCGACACCAAACTCTGAGTGTCGACACCACTATCTCACCACTATTTTGTTGTGTCGACACAACTTTCCTTATGTGTCGACACTAACTACTATATGTCGACACAGATTTCCTTTTGTGTCGACATCAACTACTATATGTCGACACATATTTCCTTTTGTGTCGACATTGAATTACTTAGTTAGATTTACTAAGTTACTCTAGGTTTAACATGCCTAATTTAATTTTAAAATAATTGAATTTAGTTTCATCTAGTGGTTTCGTAAACATGTCAGCAATTTGATTATTTGTGGTGACAAATTCCAAACAAATATCTTCTTTTTCAACATGCTCTCTAATGAAGTGAAATCTAATTTCTATATGCTTTGTTCTGCTATGTGATACATGATTTTTAGCAATAGAAATAGCACTTATAGAATAACAAAATAGTGGAGTTCTACTTACCTTGAGACCATAGTCTCCAAGTTGATGTTGAATCCATAAAAGCTGAGCACAGCAGCTGCCTGCAGCAACATATTCAGACTCAGTAGTGGAAATTGCCACACGTGTCTGCTTCTTAATGCTCCATGACACCAATCTACCACCTAGAAACTGACATGTGCCAGTGATGCTCTCTCTATCTTCTTTGCAACCTGCAAAGCCTGCATCTGAAAAACCAGTCAGTAGAAAGTCTCTATTCTTAGGGTACCAAAGACCAAGATTAGGTGTACCCTTAAGATATCTCAAAATTCTTTTAACTGCAGTATAATGAGATTCTTTAGGGCTTGCTTGGTACCTAGCACAGTCACATGTAGCATACATAATGTCTGGTCTACTGGCAGTTAAGTATAAAAGGGAGCCAATTATCCCTCTATACAAAGACTCATCTGCAGGTTTTCCTGCATAATCTTTGCCTAAAGGCATACTTGTCCCCATTGGAGTTCTCATGGTGGTGGATGACTCCATACCATATTTCTTAATTAACTCCTTGGTGAACTTAGACTGTGATATGGACAAGCCATCATCAGTCTGTCTTACTTGGAGTCCCAAGAAGAATTTCAGCTCACCCATACTGCCTATCTCAAACTTCCCTTGCATAAGTTTTACAAACTTCCTACAAAGGTTATTTTCTGTAGATCCAAAGATTATGTCATCAACATAAATCTGGACTATGATCATCTTGCCCTTTGACTCCCTAAGGAATAGAGTCTTGTCTATTTCCCCCCTTGAAAATTTATTCTCAAAGAGGAAGGTAGACAATGTTTCATACCAAGCCCTAGGGGCTTGTTTCAAACCATATAAGGCTTTCTTAAGCCTATAAACATAATCAGGATAAAGTGGATCAACAAAACCTGAGGGCTGTTCAACTTATACTTCTTCTTTCAAATTACCATTTAGGAATGCTGATTTGACATCCATTTGGTATACTTTGAAACCTTGGAAAGCAGCAAAGGCAAAGAATAACCTTATTGCTTCTAACCTTACCACTGGGGCAAATGTCTGATCAAAGTCTATGCCCTCTTCCTATCTATAACCTTTGGCAACCAGTCTTGCTTTGTTCTTCACTATGATACCATTTTCATCTAGTTTGTTCCTGTAGATCCACTTAGTCTCAATAATATTATGATCCTTTAGTCTTGGAACCAGCTCCCATACTTTACACCTTATGAATTTATTTAGCTCCTCCCGCATTGCATCAATCCAGTTGGAGTCTTGTATGGCTTCTTCAAATCTCTTTGGTTTCACCTGTGACAGGAAACTTGAGCAAAGCACTGTGTTCATGTGTTTTCTTCTAGTTTGCACACCATGTCTTGGATCACCAATAATTTGGTGTGCTGGATAATCCTTTACATTCCTTATTGCTGGAGGCATTCTATCAGTAATTTGAACTTCTTCAATTTCTCCACCATGCTGAGCTTCATTGTCTTCAATGTCAGCTTATGGACCTTGTACTCCCCCTGGACAGCAACCATCATTTTCCTCATCCTGCCTTGCCGTTTGGTCTTCATTAATGGTCAGCATGTCCAACCTTTCTTTTAAACCTGTTGAGCTACAAGAATTGCTAGACAACTCACAATTAATTAGCTCAGATTCATCAAATACTACATGAACAGATTCTTCTATAACTTGTGTAGTCAAGTTGTAGACCCTATATGCCTTACTGTTATTGCTGTA
This sequence comes from Platanthera guangdongensis, assembly GCA_039583875.1. Taxonomy (NCBI): domain Eukaryota; kingdom Viridiplantae; phylum Streptophyta; class Magnoliopsida; order Asparagales; family Orchidaceae; genus Platanthera; species Platanthera guangdongensis. The sequence goes on from CM077163.1 coordinate 109,098,150, forward strand.
CCCAACAAATATCCCATCTTGGGATTTGGCAGCAAACTTAGTTAGGTGAGACTTGCCAGTGTTAAGCACATAACACCTACTACCAAAGATTTTAAAGTAGGATATGTTTGGTTTTCTGCCCTTCATAATCTCATAGGGTGTCTTTTTGTGGCTCTTAGTTATGGATGCTCTATTGACAACATGACAAGCAGTATTTACTGCCTCAACCCAGAAATATTCTGGGAGAGAAGTCTCACTTAGTAGAGTTCTACCAGCCTCAATAAGAGTCATATTCTTTCTTTCAGCAATTCCATTTTGCTGAGGTGTTATAGGTGAGGAGAATTCCTGATGAATCCCTAGTTATTCACAAAACCTTGTCATACATTCAGACTGAAATTCAGTTCCATGGTCACTTTTGATTTTGACCACTGAATTGTTAAGTTCATTCTGAATTTGTTTAACAAAGTTATGAAAGACAGTATGGTTTCAGATTTCTGCCTCAAAAAAAACCCATGTAAATATAGAATAGTCATCTACAACCATAAAAGTATAGATTTTCCTACTTAGACTATGAACTGGCATATGACCAAATAGATCTATATGCACGAGGTACAAACACCTCACAGAGTCTTTTGTATCAAGACTATGAAAAGTGGATTTGGTCTGCTTGCCTTTTTGACAAGCTGAACATATACCCTCTTTTATGCACTTAAAGTGAGGACCATTCCTCACTAACTCTAAACTATAGAGTTGGCCTATAGTCTTATAGTTCAGATGAGCTAGCCTCTTATGCCATTGGACACACTGAGATGCTTTCTAATCTGCAACTAAACATACAGGAGAGTTCATGTTTTCATAATCAAAATTTAAATAATAAACAATCCCTTTTCTATAACCAAACAAGATCACCTTCTGATCACTTATCCTTTTAATCTGACACTCATTCTTAATAAATGAAGTGTCATAACCAAGATCACTCAGCTGACTTATGCTTATCAAGTTATGTTTCAAACCTTTTATATAAGCCACTTGAGTGATTGTTATAGAACTAATATAAATGTTACCAAACCATTTTATGACCCCTTTTTCTGATCCACCAAAGATCACTTTGGGTCCACTCTCTATGAGAGTATAATCCTTTAACATTCTTCTTGTTCCAGTCATGTGCCTGGAACATCCACTGTCCAAGTACCATATAGGGGTATGACAACTTGGACCCACATGTAGCAAATAAAATTAATTTACCTTAGAACCCCAATGTTTATTGGGTTCTAGGTTCAAGTTACATTGAAACTTGATATTCTTACCAGCAGCCTTCGTCACAGGTAAGCTGTCATTCTTCCTGGCACTGGTGTTGTGCCAGCAATCTTTGGCATAATGCCCTATCTTACCACAACACCAGCACTCATATCTATTATACCTCTTTTTTAGGTACAATTTTAATAGTATTGCTGTCAACTGTTCTTAACAGTGTTGGTACAGTGGTTCTTTGCTTGAGTACTGGAGCTACACCCTTGTCATTCAGAATATCAGGCTTACCATAACCATGTATGATATCATGATCATATTTATTAGTAGGCTGTTGTACTTTCCTAAAGGCAATGGGGGGTTTGAAGGCTAGTGGTTGTACTGGGGCTTTGCCTTTTCTTCTGGAATTGGCAGCCCTTACATTTCCCTTAAAGCCCAATCCTGTCTTACCCATTTTGGGAATAAAGTCATCAATTAAGGGTAAGACTGATTTTAGCTTAGAGAATTTAGCAACCAGATCCTTCTCCCTCTGAAGTTTGACTTCCAGACTTTTAATTTGATCATTCTTGAATGTAATTGTACCCATCTAAATAACAGTTATGTTTTTCAGTTTGGCTAATTCATTAATCTTTAGATCCAGCATTTTTTCTGAATCTAATGCAGCCAGTTTAAGAGCAGCAATTTCCTTGGCCTGTGCTTTGTTAAGGATTTTGCTTTTCTTAAGTGCTTGCAGTAGATCACCATATTCATCAATAAGTTGATGAACATCCCCTTCAGATTTAGATTCATCCACATCTCTTGATACAGATGCTTCTGATTTTGATCCAGTATAGTAATCAGAAACTATTGAAGAATTGTTTACCTTACTAGGACCAGGCTGATCCTGACACTAATCTTCTTCTGTCAAGGCCATCAACCTTTTACAACAATATTCTTCAATTCCATTTACTGAGTCCAGCAATTTCAAGAACTCAGCCTCTTCTGCATCCTCTTCAGTTGCAAACAGTCGTATGTATGCTTCAGCTTCAGATTCAGCCTCAGAATCTGATGATGAAGAATATGACCAGCTTTTTTTGCTTCTTTGCAACAAAGGATTTCTCCTTCTTGCCCTTGTTTTTTAGTTTCTTCTTATCATTAGATTATTTCCTTTTGTCAGGACAATCAGCTACCACATGTCCAGGCCTATTGCAACAATAGCAAACAATCTTAGTAGAAGATAATTTACTAGGTTTAGAGCAATACCTGTCCTTCCTAGAGGATTTCTTTTTCTGATAGTTATCATTCTTAGATTGTGAGGAGGATGGATTGGATCTTCACTGTTTCTTCTTCAAGAACCTTTGAAATTGTCTTGAGAAAGCAGCTAAGTCTTCATCAGAATTTAGACTATCTGATGTGTGACTGTCAGAACTTTCTGAAACTACTTCTGTAGCTTTCCTAGGAGGAGATGGAGACATCCTCCTGTCTTTTCTTATGGCTTCAGTATTGAAAGCCACTGACTTATCTCTGTAATCAACTTTATTACTTTTCTCCTCCTCCATTCTGGCCATCAGCTGCATCTCATATAATAGCAGTTTGCCAAATAATGTAGGTGGTGAGATTTCTGCTAGTCTGGCCACTTCCCTAATGACACATATCTTGGTATCCCAGTCCTTAGTTAATGATCTCAGAAACTTATTATTTAACTCATATGTGCTGAATACTCTTCCATATGACATCAATTCATGAACTATTCTGAAGAACTTCTTATAACATTCAGTTATGCTGTCTATTTTAGATTGTCTAAAACTTTCATACTCCTGATTCAACATAGACTTTCTGTCTTCTCTCACTTCTTCTGAACCATCCATGTAGACAATCAGGGTGTCCCACATTTCTTTGGAGGTCTTGTAGTGAATCAAATTTTGGAATGTTGAATCATCTATAGCACTGACTATTATATTATGTGATCTCTTATCCATAGTAGACAAGATGATCTCATCTTTTGTCATTTCAGATACTCCTTTGGTGTCCTGAGATTTGCATCAAGAACTGAGACTTTCATTGGGATGAATGACCCTTCTTTAACTGTCATATAGATTCTTAGATCTGAAGCTTCCATAAACAGTCTAACTCTTTCTTTCCATATGCCAAAAATCTCTTTCCTGCATATAGGTAACTTCATGGAACCAAACTCCTTATGATTCTCAATGGAACCATTTTGCCTAAAAGATTTCTGCCTTGGAGATCTACTCAGACTATTAAGTCTATTATTTGAGTAACCTCCCTCTGATACCACTTGAAAGAATTCGTTTCAAGATGTCCCAAACATCTAGGGGGGTGAATAAGTTCAATTCTTTTTCTAACTTAGGCAGACAAATCTATCTAGTTTAGCAATTTATTCAGCAGAAATCACATCACAATATTCACATATACACATCATTCCACAGATTGCACACCAGATTTATAGTGGTTCCCCAAATGATGGGTACATCCACTTTCCCCCTTCGCATATCTAGCAGTGTACTAGATTCAGCCTAACTTCCTTTTTTCTTCTCAGATCCGCAGATCTTACAGCTCAGAACCAAGAATGGTTCCTACAACTCAGAGTGAATCCACAATCCTACAACTCGGGCACAAGCCCTAGCTCAGCCTCTTTCACAGGCCTACAACTCAGAGTGAAACCCCACTCCTACAACTCAGGCAAAAGCCCTACCTCAGCCTCTTTCACAGGCCTACAACTCAAGGAACAGATTCCCCTACCTCAGACACTCAGCCCTACCTCAGCCTCTTTCATAGGCCTACAACTCAGGGAACAGATTCCCCTACCTCAGACACTCAACCCTACCTCATCCTTTATAATTTAGGCTTACAACTCATAGAAATAAATCTCCTACACTCAGATCTATTACAGATCTTACAAAAGTTAATGATGACTAGATAATAATATCTTCAACCAGATGCAGAGAGAATTGTTTGAAGGCTTCTTGATCAGTTCTTGATAGAACTGATTACTTAAGGATCAACCTGTCTTAGCTTTTTCAAAGCTTCTTGAATCTAAACAAAGTAAGATTGATCTTCTTGGTGTTGGAGCTGATCTTCGATCAGCTTCCTTCTTATTCAGAAATTAATCTGAATTGTTCTTCAGAATTGATCTGAATTCTTCTGGCAGACTGTTCAGGATCTGCCTTCACTGGATGAGGACTTCTCTCCTTCTTGTTTTTCTCTCTCTACAATCTGTTGACTGTTTCATCTTTCTCTTCTTCTGGATTCTCAATCCTTCAAAGATTATTCTTCATTCACTGATCGTGTTCACGATCACTTCTTCATAATTGATAATATATCTCATTTTAATTGTTGAGAGTGCATATCTATATATAGGCTTCATCCACGATTACCGGCTGTTCCGGTTCCAAATGATCTTCTGACACCTCTGATAGATGTGACAGTAATGTCAATAATGACAGCTGTCAAGTCTCCAGTTGTATTACTTCAACCTTCATTGGACTTTGACTCAGCAGCAGAGAATGTCGAGTGAATACTTCATATGTGTCGACACACGTAGTCTATGTGTCGACACAAGTCTTGATGATGTCGACACAGCTTCACTTTTACTTCGCGACACAGCTTCTGTGTAATGTGTCGACACAAGTCCTGTGTATCGATACAATCACTCCTTGTGTTGACAAAGTTAGTGTCGACAAAATTCTGGTGTGTGTCGACACAAGTTCTGTGTGTCGACACAGTCGTTGTCGACAGAATTCTGGAATGTGTCGACAGCTTCTCTGTGTGTCGACACAAATTCTGGGTGTCGACATAATCTGGCCCTTGGTATCGACATAGTGTTGTCGACAGATTTTCTGTGTGTCGACACAAATTCTGGGGACACAATCTGGCCCTTGGTGTCGACATATCCATTCTCAAGTGTCGATACTTATACTTAGACAATTTTTCTTCCATTTACTTAACCTGCACATGATAACTCAACACAACATCAAATATAACCTGATGTATATCATTGAGTTAGGTGAGGCTTCTCCAAATCTGGTACATATTTTCCAATGTAGACAACAAGAAATAAACGTGAGAATTCTTCGATCAATATGTCTTCCAATCCTCGCCCTGCCAAGTGATGCACTTCCACTTCGTCCCACCAAAGCCGTGCATCGCCTTCCAATAGAAATGTGGCCAATGTCACCTTCTGTGCCTCCGCGGTCCGGATTGCTACCAAGGTTCGTTTGACTCTTGCAAGCCAATCTTCCGCCTGCGTTGGGGAAGTCACCCCACCAAACGTAGGGGGATGAAACTCCATAAACCGCTTCAACTGCTCATCCGCTCCTTGCTCTTCCATCACAACTTCAACACACCCTTGTCTTGCACCAGGCCATACTGGAACCCCTACAGGCCTTGCCTGCCCAGTAGGTTGTGCCTGTAACACTGCGAGCACCATCTCAGTCATCACACGAATCGTCTCCGCCGAAGGAGGTGTAGGCGATTTAACTAGTGTCGTACTCTCATCGGAACGCTGGGGCTCAAACTCCCCAGCACCACTCCTCGCCACCTATAAATGTACAAAACACCATTAATCATCCATTTCATAACGGGCATTATACTTTGACTACACATTCATGCCCCTTACGTGCATGAAATACATTCCTAGTGGACATTCATGAGTTCACTTATGTTCTCGCCTCCCAAACAATCTCAACCTGGCTCTGATACCACTTTGTAATGCCCCCACTCATCACGTGGCATATAACGGTGGGTCCGGCCGGAGCACCACGCCATATGTCACAGACAAGCGGCGAAATTACGTGTGGAAATCAAAATCTACTCACATCATAACTCAATACATTCTAGCGTAACATTTTAAGTTATATGAACTCAGCTCAAAGAATGTACACTACTATATAAACTCCACATTTATATATCCAAACCAGGAACGTATTACAACTCTCACACACGAGGCCTTAAGGACTTACAGGTTTCTCTTTACACAAATACATTTTCGTACATCGGCATGCAGGCCGGCCACACATGAAATCCAAACACGCTTCGCACGACCTTCAAGGGCCTTTAGCAGCAGTCCATCCATTCTGCTCATTTCATTTCAAGCAGCAGCACCTGCAATTAGCCAACCAATCCAAAGCAGAAAACAAAGTAACAGTCAGCATTAGCTGACCCATTATAACGACCCTACCCCTTGCTCGGGGTAGTGGTTACTTCCCTGTATGCATTGCCATATCATAATCTCTATCAATATAACAATCACAACCATATCACAAATGTCGGTATCCACCAGACGCTCCGTGCACTCAGGGAACCTTATGGTGTACCAGTCTCCGAGGCAACACCATCGATTAGAGAATTAGTCACTTGTTGGATGGCCGGTCCTAGTCATCCCAACCCGCAGATTGGTTGCATTCCGCCCACACAACTCAGAGGTGATAACCTCACGACAAACTTGAGCATTAAGATCGACCCACCAATGCGGTGCAGCAAGTCGTGTCTACCACGCATCCTCCCAAACACTACCGCCAATCGACCTCCCAAAACAACTAGGATCAGGTTAGCCTTTCCCGTACTCAATTTGTCAGTAGCTCACCACTAGACGCGGGTCGGCCTCCCCTCCCCCTGATTAGCCGCAGCTTTTTGCTCTCCCAGAGCAATTAGCGCTTATAGCACTCGCACCACAAGGAACTTACGCAAAGCATCCAAGATCCATTCATCCACACATCCATGCATCCATACACAACATCCATACATATAAACCCTACATAGTTATCAAATCCACGGAGTCTTCTCCGATTTACCCATAATCATCACCAATCTAGACTACCCGTCCAGATGGGCTTCACACATCATGCCTATGTCGTATTCCACACTTCCGACTATAGATGTAGACACAACCAAGGAATCTCTTGCGATATCCACCTCTTGGTGGAGGATCTCATGCACATGCATAATGAAAGGACTTCGATATGCAAGAAGGAGATCGTTACCCTTGAAGATCGCTTCGGCGTCATTAAGTAGCCAGATGGAAGTCACTGCCTCGGCTTTGCCTTCATGAATCTGTTCTCGGATCTTCAATCCGCACTCCGCAGCTCCTCCTGTAGCTGGATTTCCTTTCTCCTTTCCTTGCCTTGGCCTCTCCCTTTCTCTTTCTCTCTCTTGGAATGAGAAGAAGAAGAAGGAGATGAGAATGAAGGGAATTTATCCCATTCTCGGCCTTATATCAGCAAGGAGAAATCTGAGCCATCAGATCCCATAGGAAGAAATGAACAACCACAAAAATTCCCTGAAAACAGCTCTTTTGGGTCTGATACGCCCTGTGACACGACCGTAACACAGGGCGTGTACCTTAAGCGGCACACGAACCGACTCATTCTGACTTATCCAAAATATAACACGGCCAGGGTACACGCCCGTGTCGGCCCAGTCACGCCCGTGACACAGGGCGCGTAACCCTCTCGACACCTACTCGAGAGAAAATTGTCGACCTCTCGACATAACGGGACATGCCCTGTGACACGCCCGTGTCACAGGCCATGTACCACTGCTTGCCACTCGACGATCGTCGAGCACAGTTCGTTGACTAGAGGGGACACGCCCTAGGTCACGCCTCCTGTCACGCCCCCTGTCATGCCCGTGTCGCAGGGCGTGGCCTCCCGAAAACTTCATCGACCGAATTTCGTCGACCACGCGCCCAACTGCTCAACCCGAGCGGGACACGCCCTGGGACACGCCCGTGTCATAGGCCGTGTCACCCAATTTTTGCCCATTCTGAAATTTGGGCTGTTACACTCGGCCAACAGCGTAAGCAATGTCTGGCCTTGTAATCATTAAGTAGATCAAGCTTCCAACTAGAGCTCTGAACACCACGGGATCAGGAAGAATCCTTCCTTCATCTCGTCGAAGCTTCAGACTAAGATCCAGAGGAGTAGAACTGTTGGGTATTGTATCCACAATGTACCTGATTTGAAGAAGCCCCTGGACAAGCTAAGGTCAATAGACTATGTATTTGATAAACTTTTTCAAGTTGTACTTGCAGTTTCTCCACGCTAAGTGCACACCAATGTCAGGGTGCAGTAGGTCAATATACACGGATCTGCACGACGTAATCCCTCGTTGAGCAGATCAGTGTGTTGGCCTATGTGTACTCTCTCTATTGGAGTGCACTTACTTTCAAGTACAGGGCCGCTCATATGCAAGAGAAGACAAGGAGCATGGAGGATCAAGGAGCAGCTCCTAGGTGGAAGACGAAAAATCGTCCAAGGCAAATTCGACGAGAATCACCAAGTGATTCTCGCCGAATCGGCGAGAATCACTTGGTGATTCTCGCCGAATCGACGAGAATCATCAATGATTCTCGCCGACTCCTTCTGGCCATCTCAATATGGTGCCAAGTAAGATTCGGCGAGAATCGCTTGTAATTCCCGCCGAACCAATGGTCATGCAGCCCATGAATACAAGTTGAATTCGTTGAGAATCGACAAGTAATTCGACGAGAATCACAATCGATTCTCGACGAATCGTCGAGAATCACTTGATGATTCTCGCCGATTCGTCGAGAATCGTCTGCGATTCTCGCCGATTTTTCCTTGGCATTTTCTCAGTTAATTTCCTGAACCGGATTCTGCCGCTGTTTAATATCTGGACCGGGACTTGGGGGCTACCTCTGTGGGTCCCACAAACGGTCTTATTGGGGGTAGCTACAGTATAAATACATGGGTATTTTGAACAGTACCTACACAGAAAAATACGCGAGCTCACGGAAACCCTAAAATCGCGAAATCCTTCCGCCGCCTCCGTCGCCGCTCGCGCAAGTCCGTCGCCGCCACCGATAGATCTTCTTCCCGATCTCCGGCGACAGTAGCTTAGCAAGGCTTGAGTCTCACGAGTCTATCCAGAGATCCTTTGTCTCTCGATTTGTTGATCGGAAACACTTCCCATCCGAATCGATCGAGACGACCGATCCTCGTGTGACCGTTGGTTGACCGAGCTTGCTTCGCAACGAAGTTTGGATCTCCAAGTTCAGCAGCTGCTCTTCATCGTAGCCGCCGATCCCGAAGCTAGCCGCCGCTCGTGTGCCGCCGCCGGTTCCGGGGAAATCCTCTCCAAGAGAGACCAAGGTCGTAGACTCTTCATCGACTTCAAGAACACGTCGTCGAACAAAGAGGAACACCGGTGTCTCCAAGAGAAGTTTGTATCACGTGTACATTCTACTTTTATTTCATTGTAAAGGAACTTTAGTTCCGTGTTGTAAGGGTTGGGTGCAACCCGATTTGTGGGAGTGTTGACTCTCACGTGTGGAAGGGCTCCTTCCGTTAGTGAAGGGATTGGATTTCAATCCCGTTGGTGAAGTGACCGAGTCGTCCCTTGTTGGGGAGATAGGTCGAAGGGGGAAAGTGGATGTACCCAAGTCGGGGAACCACTATAAATTTGCTGTGTTTTCTGTGTGCTGTGTTTGTTGTTTTTTTTGTGCAGGTACATCTGTAAATTCCGCAAAAGAGCCACACGTCACCTATCCCCCCCCATAGGTGCACATAGCCGACACTAGGTGGACTTTCAAGTGGTATCAGAGGGAGGTTACTCAACAAAAAGGCTAACACCTTGAGGTGAATCCTGCCACTAGTGTCAACAAGGAGACATACAGCTACTATGGACGGGCTCAAGTACTCCGGCAAGATCCCAGTGTGCAACAGACTTAACTTTCCTATCTGGAAGGAAAGGATCAGGTTTTATATGGAAGCAGTGGACCCTCGACTGTTCATGATCGTGCTGGAGGGACCTTATGTACCCACTAAGGCCTCCACCATTGATCCCACCAAGAAAGTGCCAAAGACACTCTCTGAAATGGACAAGGATGAGATGGTCCTAGTGGGCCTTGACATGAAGGCAAGAAACATCCTGGTCAGCGCGGTTGACGACTCTATGATGCAAAACTTCAGCAACTGCAGGACAGCTCAGGAGATTTGGCAGTGCCTGATCATCCTAATGGAGGGCACGGATGAAGTGAGGGATGATCGGAGATCCCTCCTGAACCAGAAGTATGAGGCCTTCCGGCAAGGGCCTAAGGAAGAGATCGGAGTCACATACGAGAACTTCCTGAAGATTGTTAACGCCCTCAAGGGATATGGAAGAGTGTTCACCAATGGTGAACTCAATGACAAATTCCTTAGGTCCCTTACTAAGGAATGGGATACGAAGATCTGCGCCATCAGAGAATTTGGCAGACTAGCAGAAACTGATCCACAAATCCTGTTCGGGAAGCTGATGTCCTATGAACTTCAGCTGAACACCAGGAAGGTAGAGGAAGAAGCAGAGAAGGCTGCTGCAAAAGAAAAGACGGTGGCCCTAAAAGCCAGTCACTCCAGAAAAGGGAAGGGTGCGGTGTCGTACCGTGCCAGAAATAAGGAAGAAGAGGAGGACTCCGATCCATGCTCCTCCAGCTCAGAACTGTCGGAAGAGGATTTCTCCCTCATCACTCGAGAGTTCAAGAAATTCCTCAAGATGAGGAATCAAAGGAAGAGAGACGGCTCCTCATCCAGACATCAGAAGAAAAACTACTCTTCTGACAGGTATGCATCTAAACCTAACAAACATCGTTCTTCTGATATTATTTGCTTTGGATGCAATAAGCCAGGTCACGTCGTGGCCGACTGCCATCAAAACAAAAGAGATAAAGGGAAAGGAGAGGAGCTCAAATCCTCCAGAGATAAGAAGGAGCGGAGCTACATCGCAAGAAGACCAAAGACGCTAAGTGAGTCTGATTCCTCAGACTCCAGTGATGATGAGGAAGCCTACTTCGGGCTGGTGGGTCGCTCAGACTCAGAAGGAGAATGTCCCCCATTTACTGGGAAGGTAAAAGCTCACACCCCTCTTTCCGACTCCGACTCTGATCCTGAGTCTCAGGATGATGAACCTGAGGATGGCCCTTCGGCCCGCGAAGCTGAACTCCTCGAGAAGTATGAGCTTCTGCTCAACACCTTCGACGAGTGCCGTAAGAGACTGAGGGCTGAGAAGAAGGAAGTAAAATTCCTTAAGGGTGAGTGTGTATCCCTAAGGGAAGAGGTCACTAGTTTGATTTCTCTCCGGCAGGAACACCTTGACCTGACTTCAAAGCACTCAGAGTCTTTGCAGCTCCTTGATCTCAAGCAGGAGGAAGTCAACAAATTGGAAGAACTACTTGCGGCAGAAAGGAAGATCGTACAGAGCTTCTCTATGCCAAAAACAGTGCTTCCAGTCGTTGACACCTTCTCTGCTCAGGCCAAAGGAGCTGGCTTGGGGCATGTTGGGGGCATCTGGTTCTTCATCTCGGAGAAACAAGAACCAGAGGAAGAATAAGGCCGCCAAGAAGGCCTCTGCTGATGAAAAGGGGAAGGCTCCTCTTAGTCCTGTTGCGTTCAGAAAGCCTGGCTTTCCTTGCAACCAACATGACTTTGAGTCAACATTTGGGCATCATTTCCGGCCCTCGGTTGCAAAGCCTAAGAGCCGGTATGACGGTTGGAACTTCCCCCGGAACTTTGGTGAGAGTGCCTTCAAGGCACCTTATGAGGAGATCCACATAGGAAATTATGGTCCGTTCTCTAGCGGCCATAATGGAAAGCAGGCGCCAAAAGTCAAGCCTGTTATTCAAAAGGTGACAAAGTCATGTGACTGCCATCACCATGAGGCATCCACCTCCAGATCCAAGGCCCCAGCTGTACCCGTTGTTCCCAGGGTAAGGCAGGAGCCTCAGAAGAGATACAACAGGTTCGACTGTTGGTGCTGTGGCAAAGTCGGTCACTTTGCCGTGGACTGTTGGTTTAATCCAAGGAACTACGAGACTCCCCATGTTAACAATGCGAGACCGACCACTCGTAGGGTTAACCGACCAAGGGGGAGTGTGCTAACCAGGAATCTAGGACCCAAGTTCGATTGGGTTCCTAAGGCAAATTAATTTTGTTTTGCAGGAATGTCCAAAGGCCACCAAAACGCCAATCTGGTATTTGGACAGTGGATGCTCCCGGCATATGACCGGGACAAGAAGCCGGCTGCGTGATTACACTCCAGTCGAGAATGGACCCAAAGTCATCTTTGGAGGGTCAGATCGAGGAGTCACCAGAGGTTATGGTATGATTTCCAACGGTATAATCTCTATCACCGACGTGGCTTATGTTGAAGGGTTAAACCATAACCTGATCAGTGTAAGTCAGTTAAGTGATAAAGGTTATGACGTTAAGTTCTGCAAGGATAAATGTCTGATAATTTCACGTTCCTCCTCTGAGACGGTATTATCAGGCATTAGGAGCAGAAATATCTTCTGCTTAGATTTTCTTAGTATAGATTCATCTATCCCCGTATGCCTTGTGGCAACAGGCAGTGCTTCTCTTTGTGAACAATGGCACAAGAGATTGACACATATTAATTATAAGACAATTAGTATGCTATTTTCTAAGAATTTAGTAAGAGATGCTCCCAGTATCAAGTGCATCAAGGATAGCCCCTGTCATGCTTGCCAGATGGGCAAACAGACACGGGCTACCTTTAAGAGCATTGCGGACAAAGACTCTTCCCGATGTCTTTATCTGCTACATATGGTCTTGTTTGGCCCAATGCAAGTTCATAGTTTGGGAGGCAAGTCATATACGCTAGTGATAGTTGATGATCACTCACGGTTTACATGAGTGTTCTTTTTGAAACGAAAGTCAGATACTTTTGACATCTTCACTAATTTTGTCAAGCAAGTTCAGAACGAATTTAACTGCTCCGTGGTCAAAATCCGAAGTGACCATGGAACAGAATTCAAATCTGGTGCTATGACAGAATTTTGTGAAGAACAAGGTATCTTTCATGAGTTTTCCTCCCCGCGCACTCCTCAGCAAAATGGAGTTGCGGAGAGGAGAAATAGAACTCTCATTGAGGCCTGCACGACTATGTTGAAAGATGCTTCTCTCCCGGAATACTTCTGGGCAGAGGGTGTCAATACGGCATGTCATGTACAAAACCGAGCGTTGATCAACAAACATCATCGTAAGACGCCCTACGAGCTACTGAAAGGCAGGAAATCAACCATGTCCTACTTGAGGATCTTTGGTTGCAGATGCTATGTACTAAATAATGGGAAGTATCCGCGTACTAAATTCGGTGAAAAATGCTTCGAAGGCATATTCATGGGATATAGTTCCCATAGTCGGGCATATAGGGTCTTCAATAAGAAAACCTTAGTGGTAGAAGAATTAATAAATGTTGTATTTGATGAAGGAAGCTTGCTTAACAGCAATTCTTCCAGTTGTATTCTTGAAGATGCAGGTGCTAGACTTAACCAGCTGAATCTGGATCAGACCCCTAAAGATGACGCACCCAAGTTCGTCAAAGTTTCCACCTCCACGTCATCTGAAAATGTTGAAGATCAAGATGGAACAAATCTTTTAGAAGAACGAGAAGCACAAGAAGTAGCTGAAGCTCCAGACGCCAGACTTCTAGAGCTCCGTCACGTGAGGGATCATCCTAGAGAACAGATCATCGGAGATCCTCGTGTAGGCATCCGAACTCGAAGAGGTACAACTAACGAAGTATTGCATCTCAGCTTCCTGTCTCAGGTTGAGCCAAAGAAGTTCGATGAGGCGAACAAGGATGCGGCATGGATTCTGGCCATGCAAGAGGAACTACATCAATTCGAACGTTGCAAGGTTTGGACGCTGGTTCCCAGACCATACAAGCAGAATGTCATTGGCACGAAGTGGATTTTCAGAAACAAGCTGGATGAACATGGTGTCATCATAAAGAACAAGGCCAGGCTGGTGGCTCAAGGTTACAGACAGGAGGAAGGGATTGACTTCGACCAAACCTTCGCACCAGTCGCAAGGCTCGAGGCAATCCGGTTGTTCCTGGCATATGCTTCACACAAAGGATTCACTGTCTACCAAATGGATGTGAAATCGGCATTCCTAAACGGAGACCTGAAAGAGGAAGTATACGTCGCTCAACCCCCAGGTTTTGTCGACCCTACGTATCCCAATCACGTTTATTTTCTTAATAAGGCCTTATATGGGTTGAAACAAGCTCCACGAGCTTGGTATGAGACTTTATCTAGCTTTCTTCTTGAGAACAAGTTCTCCAGAGGTAAACTAGATAAAACATTGTTTCTCCGGAAGTCAAAGGCAAGATTTTGCTGGTGCAAATCTATGTCGATGACATAATATTCGGCTCAACGGACAACAATCTTTGCAAAAAGTTTTCCAAACTTATGCAAGGAAAGTTTGAAATGAGCAGTATGGGAGAGCTCAAGTATTTCTTAGGCCTTCAAGTGAAACAGTCTGAGGATGGAATTTTCATTTCTCAGACGAAGTTCACAAATGAACTCCTTAAGAAATTCGGTATGGAGAGTGCAACCTCTATGAGGACTCCAATGGGATCCACCATGTCTCTGGATAAGGATGAGAAAGGTAAACCTTTCGATGAAACCAAATACAGAAGCATCATTGGATCCCTGCTCTACCTTACTGCCAGTAGACCGGATATTATGTTCTCCACATGTGTATGTGCCCGATATCAGGTGAACACTAAGGAATCTCACTATGTCGCTGCAAAGCGAATTCTAAGATACCTTAAAGGTACTCCTAATCTTGGCTTGTGGTACCCGAGGAACAATGATGTCGAGCTAATAGGCTTTTCAGATGCTGATTTTGCAGGGAGCAGGGATGACAGGAAAAGCACCTCCGGGACGTGTCAATTCCTCGGCAGGAGGCTTATCTCATGGAACAGCAAGAAACAGAATTGCGTTGCAACCTCCACAGCAGAGTCCGAGTATATCTCGGCAGGAAGCTGTTGCGCACAACTCCTTTGGATCAGAAATCAGTTAGCCGACTACAACCTTCAGTTCAAGGAAGTTCCAATGTACTGCGACTCCTCCAGTGCAATTGCCATTGCCAACAATCCGGTGTCGCACAGCAGAACGAAGCATATTGAAGTACGCTACCACTTCATTAGGGAGCATGTGGAGAACAAGGATATCTCTCTCTGTTATGTCCCCACGGACAAGCAGATTGCTGATGTCTTCACAAAGCCCCTAGACGAGGCAAAGTTCAATCTTTTCAAGACAGAATTGGGGATGCTCAATTATGAAGAATGAAGACTACAGAGGCTCCCAACTCGTGCATAATCTGAGGGGGAGCCGGGAACTCCAGCGTGAGTACAGATGCAAGAACTGAGGGGGAGCTACGGGCCAAAGGTTCCTGACCCCGATTTGCCGAAGCCGAAAAGGGGGAGATAACCCTCTCGGGGTCAAGGCTAAGGTGGCTCCAGCTTGCTCCCAAGCACTCGGTATTGGTAAGGGATGTCTCCACTTAATGATGTTACGTTTATGGTCTTCAGTTGCTTTCCTTTTCACTTGCTCTATTCACCTTAGCTTGTAGGGTTTAGGCTTCTTCAAATAGGGGGAGATTGTTGGGTATTGTATCCACAATGTACCTGATTTGAAGAAGCCCCTGGACAAGCTAAGGTCAATAGACTATGTATTTGATAAACTTTTTCAAGTTGTACTTGCAGTTTCTCCACGCTAAGTGCACACCAATGTCAGGGTGCAGTAGGTCAATATACACGGATCTGCACGACGTAATCCCTCGTTGAGCAGATCAGTGTGTTGGCCTATGTGTACTCTCTCTATTGGAGTGCACTTACTTTCAAGTACAGGGCCGCTCATATGCAAGAGAAGACAAGGAGCATGGAGGATCAAGGAGCAGCTCCTAGGTGGAAGACGAAAAATCGTCCAAGGCAAATTCGACGAGAATCACCAAGTGATTCTCGCCGAATCGGCGAGAATCACTTGGTGATTCTCGCCGAATCGACGAGAATCATCAATGATTCTCGCCGACTCCTTCTGGCCATCTCAATATGGTGCCAAGTAAGATTCGGCGAGAATCGCTTGTAATTCCCGCCGAACCAATGGTCATGCAGCCCATGAATACAAGTTGAATTCGTTGAGAATCGACAAGTAATTCGACGAGAATCACAATCGATTCTCGACGAATCGTCGAGAATCACTTGATGATTCTCGCCGATTCGTCGAGAATCGTCTGCGATTCTCGCCGATTTTTCCTTGGCATTTTCTCAGTTAATTTCCTGAACCGGATTCTGCCGCTGTTTAATATCTGGACCGGGACTTGGGGGCTACCTCTGTGGGTCCCACAAACGGTCTTATTGGGGGTAGCTACAGTATAAATACATGGGTATTTTGAACAGTACCTACACAGAAAAATACGCGAGCTCACGGAAACCCTAAAATCGCGAAATCCTTCCGCCGCCTCCGTCGCCGCTCGCGCAAGTCCGTCGCCGCCACCGATAGATCTTCTTCCCGATCTCCGGCGACAGTAGCTTAGCAAGGCTTGAGTCTCACGAGTCTATCCAGAGATCCTTTGTCTCTCGATTTGTTGATCGGAAACACTTCCCATCCGAATTGATCGAGACGACCGATCCTCGTGTGACCGTTGGTTGACCGAGCTTGCTTCGCAACGAAGTTTGGATCTCCAAGTTCAGCAGCTGCTCTTCATCGTAGCCGCCGATCCCGAAGCTAGCCGCCGCTCGTGTGCCGCCGCCGGTTCCGGGGAAATCCTCTCCAAGAGAGACCAAGGTCGTAGACTCTTCATCGACTTCAAGAACACGTCGTCGAACAAAGAGGAACACCGGTGTCTCCAAGAGAAGTTTGTATCACGTGTACATTCTACTTTTATTTCATTGTAAAGGAACTTTAGTTCCGTGTTGTAAGGGTTGGGTGCAACCCGATTTGTGGGAGTGTTGACTCTCACGTGTGGAAGGGCTCCTTCCGTTAGTGAAGGGATTGGATTTCAATCCCGTTGGTGAAGTGACCGAGTCGTCCCTTGTTGGGGAGATAGGTCGAAGGGGGAAAGTGGATGTACCCAAGTCGGGGAACAACTATAAATTTGATGTGTTTTCTGTGTGCTGTGTTTGTTGTTTTTATTGTGCAGGTACATCTGTAAATTCCGCAAAAGAGCCACACGTCACCTATCCCCCCCCCCATAGGTGCACATAGCCGACACTAGGTGGACTTTCAAGAACAACTCTTTCCTTTGCCCATACCGAATCGATTCACAATGCGATCCGCATATCCTTTCTGGCAAACGAGTATCCCGCTCTCCTTTCTCTCCACTTCAAGACCAAGAAAGTGATGAAGCTCTCCCAAGTCTTTCATCTCGAAGCGAATAGCTTGCTCAGCGCTGAGCCTAGCTACCTCCTCCTCTGAATTAGTTGTGATGATCATATCATCAACATACAACAGGACCAAGACTTGCAGCTCCCCCTTCTTCTTGATGAACAAGCAGGAATCCGAGTTAGAAGCAAGATAACTGCAGAATTGAAGATACTCTTCTATCTTCCCATACCAAGCTCTAGGAGCTTGCTTCAACCCGTAGAGAGCCTTCTTGAGTTTGCAGACATAGTCCGGATGAACTTCAGAAACAAAACCAAGTGGTTGATCCATGAAGATGTCCTTATCAATTTCTCCGTAAAGAAAAGCGTTTTTCACATCAAGCTTCCACATTCTCCATCCCTCGCAAGCAGCCAAGGCGATCATCACCCAAATCGAAGTCATCTTTGCAACTGGACTAAATGTCTCCTCATAGTCTTCTCCATACTGTTATGAGAATCCTCGAGCAACAAGGCGAGATCTGTATCTATCAATGCTCCCATCAGCCTTCTTCTTCAACTTGTACACCCACTTGCAAGTCACTGGAGTAATGCCATCAACCTTGGGCACAAGATCCAAGGTTTCATTCTTCTTGAGAGCAGCAATCTCCTCCTTCATGGCACCTTCCCACTCCTTGACTCCAATGGCCTCATTGAAGTTTGCAGGCTCTCGCTCATCCAGTGGACCTGCAAAGAAGCAGGAGACAACTCACTGCATTCCCATCACAGTATCGAGTTGGTGGCTTAACAAACCTCTTTGATCTCCGAAGGTTCTTCTCCTTGCTCACCACCTCCGTTGATTCTTCAGACTCAGCTCCATTCCCCGGCAGACTTTGAGCAATGATCCCCCTGCTTCCTGAACCAGAAGCCTCTGCCTCAGAGCTTGAAGAAACAGAAGCTGCTGGTGAAACAACA
Organism: Platanthera guangdongensis; assembly: GCA_039583875.1. Lineage (NCBI taxonomy): Eukaryota > Viridiplantae > Streptophyta > Magnoliopsida > Asparagales > Orchidaceae > Platanthera > Platanthera guangdongensis. The sequence continues at coordinate 109,116,453 of CM077163.1, forward strand.
AGCTCCTCTTCCAGAACTTCAGCAGCCACATTCTGCTCTTCATCAACCTTGCTCTCTAGTAGATCAACCGACCCACCTCCATACGACGCCAGTTCATCAAAGATCACGTCTCTTGATACAACAAACTTCTTCGTCAAAGGATCCATGCATTTCCATCCCTTCTTCCGCTCATCATAGTCAACAAAAACAAGCTTCCTTGCCTTTGCATCAAGCTTTGTCCTTGAAGCATCCGAGATAAGCACATAGCAAGTTGATCCAAACACCTGAAGGTGTTCCATGCTTGGCTTCTCCTTTAGCAACATCTCAAAAGGAGACTTCATGTTGATCGGACTGAGCGACATCTGATTGATGACATAAGAAGCACAAGACATCCCCTCTGCCCAGAAGGACTTAGGAATGTCTTTTGCATGAAGCCAACACTTGTAGGTTTCCGTCAGATGATGGATCTGCTCCGCTACTCCATTTTGTTATGGAGTATGAGCACAAGTAAGCTCTCTCTGGATCCCGTGCTTCCTGTAGAAGTTAGAAAACTCAGAGGAGACAAACTCACCACCATTGTCTGATCTAAACTTCTTGATCCGCAAGCCAAGCTGGCCCTCCACTAGCTTCTTGAACTCCACAAACACCTGAAAAGCTTCTGAGTTCTCCTTCAAGAAATAAACCCAAGTGTATCTTGAGTAGTCATCAATCAACACAAGCATGTATCTGCTCCCACCAAGGCTAGCAGTGACGGTTGGTCCCATCAAGTCACCATGGATACACTCCCATGGTCTCTTGGTCCTCGTTTGTGACTTATCAAACTGAAGGCGGTGAGCCTTTCCGTACTGACATCCTGCGCAAACGTGACCATCGTCAAAGGAAGATAGCTTAGGAAAGCCTCTCACAAGGCTCCTGTTTGCCATAGCTTTCAACTTATCCATTCCTACATGCCCCAGCCTCTCATGCCATATAGCAACGCTATCGTTTGCCCTCATTCGATCAACGTAAGAGTTTGCTGCAAGAACAAACTAGTTCTTTACTCACCTTCCAAGATGAGCAACATCAGCCTTTACCGCTGATACGTTGCGAAGGAACTTCACTTCTATTGACCCAAACAGAATGTGATAACCTGCGTCTACCGCATTAGTCACAGAGAAGAGGTACTTCTTCATGCCCGACACATGATACACACTCCTTTATGTGAGTGGCCCCTTATCACTACCCAAGGATACACCCCCTCCTTCTCTACTGCATAAACAGTATTATCAGCAGTTATGATAGCTTCATTACCTGAGTAAGCTTGCAGTGAAGAGAACTTCGACTTGTCTCCTTTGAGGTGATGACCACACCCGGAGTCCACGATCCACTCATCGTTGAAGTCGACATCGGACAACGCACGGACACAAGTGCCCCTGATGAAAGCTCTGCCCCATCCAGCTTCTTCAGTACTCAAGAAAGCTTCCTCCTTGCCTGCAGCATGCATAGGCTGCAATTTGACCTTGCAGACATGCTTGAAGTGTCCCTACTGATGACACATGTAGCACTTCAAGTTCTTCTTCCAATCCTTCTTAGGAGCAGTGCTCCTTTCTGACTGATAAGAAGTTGAAGGCTCATTCTCAGCAACGGTGCTCTTCTTCTTCCCTTCCCATCTCTTCTTATTCTTGCCTGTGAACAACGCTTCACTACCTCCTTCAGAGATAGTCACTCCTGCCATCTGTCTGTCCAAACTTTCCTGCAAAGCAAGCAGGTTCTCAAGCTCTAGCAGAGATGGCTGAGTTGCCCAGCCTTGAACAGAGGTTATAAAGGCAACATACTCCTTCCACAAGTCGCGGATAATGTGCCTTTTCAACTTGGCCTCAGAGATGGGCTCATCAGGTTTAAGCACTGATATCTCAGCACACAAACTTTTCATATTCAGAAAGAACTTCGAGATGGTCAGGTCTCCTTGAGTTGTCCTAGCCAACTCATTCTCCAGGAACTGTAGCCTCGCCACATTCTTCCTATTGAACAACCCATAAATAGTTGTCCAAATATCAGCAGCCGACTGACATCCAATGACGTGATCAAACAGCTCTGGTGAAACAGCCCGCTTGAGGGTAAACTCAGCCTTTGCGTTAGTTTCCCTCCAGACTCTCACCTGCTCAGCAGTTTCAAAAGCAGCAGTAACTTCCTGTCTGTCATCACCACCGACGACCCCCCAGAGCTCCTCCCCAATAAGGAAAATCTTCATGAACGACTTCCACTTTTTAATGTTAGTCGTGGTTAAGAGTTCAATACCCAGACCTCTTGCATATTTCCCTACCATTGAAGCAACCTTTGGATAAGCCTTCAGAAGAACAGAGCACAATACAAGTTGATCACCGCTCAAGCAACTGAACCTTGCTCTGATACCATGTTGAATTTTCTCAAAGTGCTCAACAAGATAGTCTAATGCCAAATTAATATCCTCAGAACTATCAAGATCACACCTTGATCATGCGGAAACCAGGAAAGTAAGCTCAAACACAAAATACAATCACAGGGGCAAGCAGATCATATATTTATTTCTTCTTTACAGAGCGAGGTATACATGGCGAGACATGATTTTGCCAGTACACAAAAACACAGGAAAAAAATACAAGTAAAACAATTCGAGCAAACAGAACTGGAGACCGCCGAGACCGCCCTGTCAGCCAAGTCACCAAGGCCTCCCAAACTGCTGCTGTTGCTAGAAGATAAATAGAACACGGAGTCTGCTAAGACCACGAGGTCGCGCGGACACACCGTTATACGCTGACAGCTACAGGCTGCTACTGAACTGAAGAACAGACCGCCTACCCGCCTGAGTCTGGCGGATAGGTTATTGAACTTGGAAAGCTGAAGCAGAGAAATTGACAAGCAGCAGAAGAGACCTGCTGAGACTGCTGATTGAAACCGCAAACTTCACTGATGCTGACCGCAGTCAAAGCCAAACTCCTGGCTCCTCAGTGTCAGCCGCGCAACCTGCAAACAACAAATAATACTCTTCAACCCTCGCGGACAGGAAAATCCAGACCGCAATAATCGATGCACAGCCTCATCGACCCATCCTTCTTCTTCACAAATAGAACAGGAGCACCCCAAGGCGACGAACTCGACCTGATAAATCCTTTAGCCAACAACTCGTCCAACTGGACTTGCAACTCCTCCAACTCACGAGGGGCCATCCGATACGGTGCCTTAGCAATAGGATGCGTACCCGGGTCCAAATCAATCACAAACTCAACATCCCGTTCGGGGGGAAGACCAGGAAGGTCATCAGGAAAAACATCAGAGAAACCACGAACCACAGGAATCTCCTCCAAGCGCGGTACACTAACAGCAGTCCCAACCATCGAGACTAAACAAGCAAAATAATCAGAATGAAACAGCTTCTGAGCACATACCGCATAAATGATAGGAGAATCCTGGCACGGATCATCATACACACTTCCAGGCTGGCCGTTGTCCTTGATGAAGTCCAAGCGCTTCCCTTTGCACTGAATAACTGCATCATACCTAGACAACCAGTCCATGCCCAGAATAACATCGAAGTCCTCTAGATCAATCATCTTCAAGTCTGCCTTCGCAAGAAAGTCCCGCAACAAAACAGGGCAATCCAAAATGCCCAAATATGACAACACAGATTCACCAGAAGGGAACTTGACGCGGAAGGTATCACGAACTTGATCTAGAACCAACCGATAACGCTCTACAAAAGCTCTAGCCACAAACGAGTGGGTAGCGCCGGAGTCGAACAGAACACGCGCCCAGCGGTTCTTCACCTTAAATTTCCCTATAGGAGTATATATAAGCAACTAAGGAACTACCAAAACAAAACTTACAACCATTCTAGCAAATAAAACTTTCAAGCTAGGAAACTAACTAACCTGAGATGACCTGAGTCGAGGTCTGAGCCTCCTCGGAAGAGATCACATTCAGCTTCCCTTTGCCCTTGTCCACACGCTGAGGCGGAGGTAAAGCCTGAAGTGGAACTGCCTGAAGAATAGGCTGGACCTGAGGACACCTTGTCTTGATATCGCCCTTCTAGCCACACTGATAGCAGACTTTATCCTTGGACCAGCACTGGGCAGCATCATGCCCGGGTCGCTTGCACACAGAATAGGGAACATCCTTCATAGGAGCACCTTGAATAACATGAACTTGCTCCTTCTTCTGGGCTCCCGCCTTCTTGAAACACCTCTCAACAGGGTGGCCTGATCGGCCATAGAAGCTACACACCACCTTGCTCTTCTTTCCCGAAGCAGCATCGAGTACCTGGGGGTTCTTCTCTTCAGCAAACTTCCTCTTGTCCTTCCTCATTTGCTGGCCTCTGCTCTTTGCGATCTCAATTGCCTCCACTTTCAGAGCAGCCTCCACTACACCTGCATAAGTCACTAATCCATAAGCACTGGCTAACTTCTGAACCTCGCTCCTCAAGCCACCAAGGAACCGCTTGACTCAATCTGCTTCAACACTCACCAACCCAGGGGAAAACTGGATCAACTTGCTGAACTCTATCTCGTACTCACTGACCGTGAGTTGCTTCTACTTCAGGTGAAAGTCGTTCATAAGTCGGTCACGCTCGACCGAAGGCAGGAACTTCCTCAACAGCATCTCCTTGAATAATTCCCAAGTGCAACCAGCCACCAAGATCTCCTTTTCCCTAAGCCACCAGCTCTTAGCTAAACCCTTTAGCTGATAGGCGGCTATCATCACTCTCTGATCATCTGCAACACCGGAGTACAAGAATATCTCATCCATGGAGATCAGCCAATCATCTATGACCATGAAATCTGCCTTCCCATCGTATGTAGGAGGGCTAAGTCTCTGAAACTGATAAATGAAGGCCATCTCCGCTGGTACCACCACTGGAGGTCTCAGGGGAGCAGGAGGGGGAGGGGAAGCTAAACCCCCTGCAGGGTCTTGCACTCCCTGAGTCTGTCCTGCACAACTGCCGCCTGAGACTGGATCTGGACCTGCATCTCCACCAACTGCCTGGTCAAGGAATCGTTGCTCAACCGCAAGCTCTCGATCACCGCATCACTTTGCGCTCCAGAAGTCTCACCCTCAGACAGGGGAGTCGACCTGGTCGAAGGACGCCTTGTCATCCTATGGTCATATCAACATTAGTCAAATCCTGGTACAATAGTTGGAACTAACTACAAGTACAGACAATACATACATAAATATGATCTTAAAACTGTTAAACTTGCTCTGGGAGTTTATTTGAACAAAAATGATGGTATGCCTAACCTAGGATGGTTAACCACCATCATCTAACTCTTGTGCCTAGATCGGGAATGCATGAATTTATATTCTTTTTCTGATTTAAAACATGTGTGTACATATGTCATCCTGCAAATCTTTAGCTTGTCACGTTATGCTTATGCAATGTTATGTTATGCATGATTGTGCTATGCATTCTAAAAAGGCCCAAATGCATGTCATGAGCGGCATACACATGACAATGTTATGCATCCCATACTACATAACATTCCCATGCAACGAAAAAGAAACGTGCTAGTCGCATTCATGTGGTGAGGTTATGCATCCCATACTACATAACTCTCACATGTTGACCCTATGGTGGATCCATATGCAGACACATATTATGCATCTCATACTACATAATATGTCCCGTATACTTCATGTTATGCTATGAGTGTAGTGTTCGTGCTTTAGTCAAGACGTGCTGATGACATATCGATGTGTGTATGATATGATGCTAAACATCTAATACCTATAAGGAAAGGTTGCCCGACAAATTGTCAAGCAACCTCCCTCTGATACCAACTGTCACAACCAGCATTTTTCTCCGAATTCAAGAAGTATCAGAGTATGAGAAAAACACGCCTCATGATGCCACGTCGAGCAGGGGATAACTATCGACGCTCAAGCGAACACCATCTAACTAGACTATGAAAATTTCATAAGTTTAATGATTAGAAAATCATATATAATTTTAAGGGCCATATCCCTCGGCTCGGTGGATCATCTAGTCCACGGTTTAAAAACTATACTTATACACAGCGGAAAATACTTTATTTATTTTTTTGATAATCTATGAGAGTGCATAAGTGACCCCCGAGGTCAACTTATACTATGCAAGACTCTAGATTTATATTATATTATAAGTAGGAAAAATGATCTTTTTACGTTACTTGAAAAGTAGTGTATGAGTTTTATAAAACATGCTGATCATGAGATATACTTATAGTAATGTTTTTAGGTTTAAAAATAACTAGCAATCTAGCATAAAACTTCCCAAGAGCAAGTATACTATCTCCAAAAAAAGGTAGCAGTAAAAGAAACATATCTAGTATCATAAGATAAAACTACCAGTGGGCGCCAACAAATTGACACGAACCCACTAGCAAACATGTATGTCTGTAAGAAAAATAGAAAACTACCTCACAACAACAAGAGAAAGATCCCTACAACTCAAGGGATCACCAGCAACACCACAGCAATTCTAGCCGTCTACCCGGCTACTAATCAGAACCTGAGGCATTCAGAAAAGAAAAGAATACCTCAGCAAGTAAAACAAGAAAATCTGAATTAGGGCATTAAATTAAAATGGAACAAGGAGGGTAAGTAAACATGACAGTGAAAACAAACACTGCCCAAAGTAAGCAAAAGTACACCAAGTACCAAGCAACAACACCAAGCCCTGCTCAAATCCTACAGAGGCTACAAGACAAAAGACAAGAAAAACTTGCCACTATATGTTGCATTTAACCAGGAAGAAACACCTAACAATCCTAATTTGTGAGTTAATGGCAGTAGTAAACCAAATGGACCTGAGTTGGTGACCAAAAACAGTCCCCCAAGCCAAATAGTTCCAAAAGAAAATTCACTGTGTCAGCACAAAATCACCACAAACCCAGCCCGTACCTGGAATAAAAAGGGTGACGGCCACAACAATACCCAGCCCGTACCTGGGACTAAAACGTGGTGGCCACGGCTCGCACACAAAACATCCCGCTCCTTTACAGCATCAAAATACCACTACCTGCCATAACCCACGATTCGGCCCTCAAAACAAAGGAAGAACGAAAGGCCGACAAGACATTTCTCCTAGGAGGTAATCACTCGGGAAGAAAGAATCTGAAAAGGAAAGAATCCCATCTTACAGGAATCGTCAATCTCCAGCCACAGGAAATCGTCAAACTCGGTTCGACGATTTGGCTTTCATCGAACGCAGGCACGGGAAAAAATCGTCGAACGCCGTTTGACGATTTTCCATTCGTCAATCACAGGTCACGGGACAAATCGTCGAACGCCGTTCCACGATTTTCCATTCGCCGAACACAGGTCACAGGAAGAATCGTTGAACGCCATTCGGCGATTTTCCGATAAACGTAGGCCAAAGGAAATTGTCGAATTCTGTTTGACAATTTTACGTTAAATGCAGGCCACAGAAAATTGTCGAACTCAGTTCGACGATCCTCATCGAACTCAGCTCGACGATCCTCGCCGAACCCAGGAAAGTAGAGATCGTCGATCTCAGTTCGATGATCATCGTCGAACTCAGGTCGATGATCTTCGTCGATCTCAAGCAACCAGAGATCGTCGATCTCAGTACGACGATCATTGTCGAACCCAGATCGACGATCTTCGTCGAACTGACTGCATTGAGTGTTCAGCATTCCTGTACCTCCAACTTCGTTTCCGTCCAAACTTCTTAGCCTAATTCAAACCTATTACTCGTAATTTAAGTAGGAAAACCCACTGCTACTAAATTCTAGGGTTGAAAGACTAGATACTACCCAAATAGAGATTAACAGGGAACCATTTGATAAAACAAACAAGACTATAACACTCCAGCTGAAGATTTGAGTTTCAGAACTTGAGAAAATGCAAAAAGAAACATAAAGGAGCATTATGGTTTAAGATCCACATGATTAGACGGAAAAAATAGAGTAAAACAAGAATCTCGGGAAAATAAGGAAAATTATAGCAAATATGGCCATGAAAAGGAGAAGAAAACTTGGCAAGGGTAGGAGCACCACTTGCCTCAAATACCAGCGATTTATCTTGCACAGCCCTTCCTCTCTCTCTCGGCTCCAGCCGCAACAGCACCTAAACATGATCTAAGGTTTTAATGGCGGAAAAGGATCAAACTAAAAATTCCGAGTCCCCTAGAAAAACCACGAATATTGAATTTCTTACCATAGGAATGAAGTTCTAGGCGAGAGCACTCCAAATCCGCTTTCGGAATCGAATTCCGTCCACTAACGCTCCCAGAATCGGCGTCTGAAGGGTAGCAGGGTTGGCGGTTTTTCTTCCTCGCGACACTGCGACGGTTATTCTTACAAGGAAGGAGACAATGAATAGTCTCGATTTTTGTCTAAGGCTTTATATATATGCATGGATACGTCTTTTCAGCCCTAACTGCCACCAAAAACCACTTGATTCCTTACAAGCTCTATAAATTAATTAATTGCACCCATTATTATTAATACATCAAAACGACGTGAAAACCGAACCACCTCAGATTCCGACTAAATTCACACCGTAGCTAAACACCCACGCTACGAATGCAACGGAGAAGTCGAAATCAACTTTAGTCTATCAAATCTCGGGTTATCACTACCCGAAGCCAAAACACAAGCATCCCCCGAGAGGCCTCACCGGTCACCAAAACAGACCCGGCTTGCTAGGGGATCTTGCCAAAAAGGCTACCAATAACCACACAAGGAACCAAAAGAGCTAAGAACACGCTCTAACAAACGGCACCTGCCGGAAACACGTCAATGCAACGCCAAACGAGAATTAAATAATCGCAGAAAAACATCGGGGGCGTTACAGAGGTGCACTCAGCAACCTTCTGAAAAATATCATCTAACATAGTTTGTGCCAAGATATTCATAGCTTTGGCATCTGCAATTTTTGCTTTCTTCTGGGCTTTAGTCCACTCAGGTGATGGGACTGCATTATTGCTGGAAGATCTTGTAGATGTAGATGCCTGTAGGGGACCTGTCAAGATTGAATTGTAGATATCTTCATCAATGGAATTCATGTATAGCCTAATTATTGCCTTCCAGATGGAAAACCTATTAAGGTTGCAAATTGGAGGTCTGGTGTTTGCATAATCCTTGTTCTGTGTCATGGCTTTGTTTAAAACTTAAATGAAAATAAAATAAAATAGTGTGTAGATCTAATAAAGGATCTTTGGTTCAATGTTTAGCTTGTACAACCAAAGGAACCTGTTCTAATATCAATTGAAAGTGAGAGTTAGATCTGAAATACTCTAAGGGGGGGGGGGGGGGTTAATAGAGTATTTTTTTTTAAAAAAATCTTAATAGCTATTACAGCTTTTACTGTAAATTAAAAGTGCATAAATTAATATATCTAGCACACAATAAACCTAAAGTACAAGCACAACAAGAACACAAGAAAAAGAGGCAACCAGACGACACAAGAATTTTATAGTGGTTCCCCAACCTGGGTACATCCAATCTTCTACCACCCTTGGTAGGAATCCACTCAGATTTTCGATCAGGTGTCTGACACCAATGAGCTTTTGATCAGGTGCTCAAAAACCAACACAAGTCTTTTGATCAAGAGACTTGCAACCAATGAATCACTTTTGAAGGGAGATGACAACCCTTTACACAGTGGGGGTGAGAGATGATTTTGTCCTCTCTTTCTCAATATACAACTGAGAGGACTTGTGGATTTGATTATAGCTTATGGCTCCCCCTGATAAAAACAGGAGATAAGCTTCAGGGTGATATGTCTTCAAACTGAATCCTTGACCAGCAATAATCTTCAGGAACTTCTTTGACAGATTGAACTGAAGTTGTCCTCTTGAAGTGTCCTGGAGTAATTGAAGAAAGAAGACTCTAGATATAGATATTGTTGTTCTTCTTCTTCAGGTGCTGATGAGCTTCTGGTCAAGAGCTTCTGTGTATCAGAGAATACTTCTTGTTGACAGAGCAGATTGTTCAAGACTGAATATTTTTTTTTGTGTCTCTGTAATCTCTGTATACTTCTCAGTGAGCTGTGCTCTGTGTAAAAAACTTTTTCAATAATCCTTGATTGATTCTCTCTGTGTATCACTGTGTGTCTCCATTATTCTCTTCTTCTCTATATTTCAAAATTTTGAATTCATCTGCAATTAATGCTGACAACCTTGAGAATAATCAGCATTGATTTATTTTCCCAACTGTCCCGTGGAAAAACGGCAAGCAATTATCCTGGAGAAGACCATAATTAATGCTCCTTCTAACGGTTATAATCAGAGAATGTTAGAGCATTAATTACTCAGGAATTATCGCATTAGAGTGGGGACAGAAGGCCAGAAATAACTAAGTCTGGAATCGTCGAACAGATAGCAGAATTCGTAGAACTGAGCCCACAGTTCGTCGAGCTGAGATGTTGTATTCGTCGACCAGACGGCTTCTGTTCGTCGAGCTGAGTTCCATGATCGTCGAGCTGGAAACTGAACTGCTGTCTCTTTTGCCTATTCTGTGTCTGAAGTTCATCGAGCTGGTAAATATGTTCGTCGACTGGAGTTCAGCAACTATTCTGGAGTTGTCAAATATTCTGTGTGTTGACTGATATCCTGTGTGTCGACATAAGTCTTATGGTTCCAGAATTCGTCGGGCAGAGAACTGAGTTCATCGACCTGAGACTAGAGAACATAGTCTCGACAGAATGCTATAGTAGTCCAAAGATTCGTCGACCAAAGAATAGTGTTCATCGAGCTAAGTCTGGAGAACCTTGAATTCGTCGAACTAAGTCTGGAGAACCTTGAATTCGTCGAACTAAGTCTGGAGAACCTTGAATTCGTCGAGCTGAAAATGATTCTGGACTTAGAGAAAAATTGATAAACTTATGGCAATAGAATTGAAGTGGAAGTCCAAAAATCGTCGAGCAAAGAATGAAGTTCATTGACATGAGAACTAGGTTCGTCGACCTGAGTCTAGAGAACAGTCTGAACTTAGAATTCTAAAGGCAGTGTCCAAGGATTGTCGATCTATGACTGAAATTCGTCGAGCTCAGCTCAGAGAATATTTCTCTAAGATCGTCGAGCTGAGAACGACTATCATCGACCTGAGTTCGACGAACGTCTAAATCATTTTACTTAGTTTCTTGAGAAGTCTCTGAATCTCTGGAAAAACTCTAAGTCATGAGTCTCTGGCAGTCTGATGATGGCTTGTCCATGTGATGTTGTTACTGAGGACTTGGCCTAGAATCTAGGACAAAACTATTACCCTGGCTATACATGTTGGGTCACATCATCCTAAGTTAGTGAACCTAGCCCAAATCAAACTAGGGATCCAACATAGGGACACGCCCGTGTCCTTACCCATGTCCTGCTTCGGGCGAAGCATCAACGGCGGTTTCAGCATCGGTTCAACACTCGACACGGGTAGGGACACGCCCGTGTCCCGACTCTTGTTTGCATGACACGGCCGTGTTCCCTGGTCGTGTCCTTCTCTGGATGCCTTTCGACGAACTCAACTCGACATAACAGCATACAGGTAGGGACACGCCGTGTCTCTACCAGGGTCATACAATTCGTCGATCTCGACACGTAGTTCGTCAATCTTGACACGCTGTGTCGAGTTTAACTCGACACACATGGGTAGAGACACGCCCGTGTTGCTACCTGTATCATACGATGTTGACACACCTCGTCGATCTCGACACGCCTCGTCGAGCTCAACTCGACACAACGACACACGGGTAGGGACACGCCCGTGTCGCTACCCATGTCATACAATTCGTCGATCTCGACATGCAGTGTCGAGTTCAACTCGACACACACGCACATGAGTAGGGACACACCCGTGTCTCTACCCGTGTCACTTCACACGGGTAGTGACATGCCCGTGTCACTACCCGTGTCCTTCTCTGGACATACTCGAGTCATCGACTCGAGAGCTGGCCACTCCCACATGGGTAGGGACACGCCCGTGTCTCTACCCGTGTCTTATGCTTGGCTGATGTTGGGTATTGTATCCACAATGTACCTGATTTGAAGAAGCCCCTGGTCAAGCTAAGGTCAATAGACTATGTATTTGATAAACTTTTTCAAGTTGTACTTGCAGTTTCTCCACGCTAAGTGCACACCAATGTCAGGGTGCAGTAGGTCAATATACACGGATCTGCACGACGTAATCCCTCGTTGAGCAGATCAGTGTGTTGGCCTATGTGTACTCTCTCTATTGGAGTGCACTTACTTTCAAGTACAGGGCCGCTCATATGCAAGAGAAGACAAGGAGCATGGAGGATCAAGGAGCAACTCCTAGGTGGAAGACGAAAAATCGTCCAAGGCAAATTCGACGAGAATCACCAAGTGATTCTCGCCGACTCCTTCTGGCCATCTCAATATGGTGCCAAGTAAGATTCGGCGAGAATCACTTGTAATTCCCGCCGAACCAGTGGTCATGCAGCCCATGAATACAAGTTGAATTCGTTGAGAATCGACAAGTAATTCGACGAGAATCACAATCGATTCTCGACGAATCGTCGAGAATCACTTGTGATTCTCGCCGATTCGTCGAGAATCGTCTGCGATTCTCGCCGATTTTTCCTTGGCGTTTTCTCAGTTAATTTCCTGAACCGGATTCTGTCTCAGCTAATTTCCTGAACCGGATTCTGCCACTGCTTAATATCTGGACCGGGACTTGGGGGCTACTTTTGTGGGTCCCACAAACGGTCTTATTGGGGGTAGCTACAGTATTTATACTCGGGTATTTTTGAACGAAAGGCAGACAGAAAAATACGCCGAGCTCACGGAAACCCTAACATCGCGAAATCCTTCCGCCGCCTCCGTCGCCGCTCGCGCAAGTCCGTCGCCGCCACTGATAGATCTTCTTCCCGATCTCCGGCGACAGTAGCCTAGCAAGGCTTGTGTCTCACGCGTCTATCCAGAGATCCTTTGTCTCTCGATTTGTTGATCGGAAACACTTCCCATCCGAATCGATCGAGACGACCGATCCTCGTGTGACCGTTGGTAGACCGAGCTTGCTTCGCAACGAAGTTTAGATCTCCAAGTTCTGCAGCCACTCTTCATCGTAGCCGCCGATCCCGAAGCTAGCCGCCGCTCGTGTGCCGCCGCCGGTTCCGGGGAGATCTTCTCCAAGAGAGACCAAAGTCGTAGACTCTTCATCGACTTCAAGAGCACGTCGTCGAACAAAGAGGAACACCGGAGTCTCCAAGAAAAGTTTGTATCTCGTGTACATTCTACTTTTATTTTATTGTAAAGGAACTTTTGTTCCTAGTTGTAAGGGTTGGGTGCAACCCGCTTTGTGGGAGTGTTGACTCTCACGTGTGGAAGGGGTCCTTCCGTTAGTGAAGGGATTGGATTTCAATCCCGTTGGTGAAGTGACCGAGTCGTCCCTTGTTGGGGAGATAGGTCGAAGGGGGAAAGTGGATGTACCCAAGTCGGGGAACCACTATAAATTTGCTGTGTTTTCTGTGTGCTGTGTTTGTAGTTTTTATTGTGCAGGTACATCTGTAAATTCCGCAAAAGAACCACACGTCACCTATTCCCCCCCCCCCCATAGGTGCACATAGCCGACACTAAGTGGACTTTCAAGTGGTATCAAAGCGAGGTTCCTCAACAAAAAGGCTAACACCTTGAGGTGAATCCTGCCACTAGTGTCAACAAGGAGATATACAGCTACTATGGACGGGCTCAAGTACTCCGACAAGATCCCAGTGTGCAACAGACTCAACTTTCCTATCTGGAAGGAAAGGATCAGGTTCTATATGGAAGCAGTGGACCCTCGACTGTTCATGATCGTGCTGGAGGGACCTTATGTACCCACTAAGGCCTCCACCATTGATCCCACCAAGAAAGTGCCAAAGACACTCTCTGAAATGGACAAGGATGAGATGGTCCTAGTGGGCCTTGACATGAAGGCAAGAAACATCCTGGTCAGCGCGGTTGACGACTCTATGATGCAAACTTCAGCAACTGCAGGACAGCTCAGGAGATTTGGCAGTGCCTGATCATCCTAATGGAGGGCACGGATGAAGTGAGGGATGATCGGAGATCCCTCCTGAACCAGAAGTATGAGGCCTTCCGGCAAGGGCCTAAGGAAGAGATCGGAGTCACATACGAGAACTTCCTGAAGATTGTCAACGCCCTCAAGGGCTATGGAAGAGTGTTCACCAATGGTGAACTCAATGACAAATTCCTTAGGTCCCTTACTAAGGAATGGGACACAAAGATCTGCGCCATCAGAGAATTTGGCAGACTAGCAGAAACTGATCCACAAATCCTGTTCGGTAAGCTGATGTCCTATGAACTTCAGCTGAACACCAGGAAGGCTGAGGAAGAAGCAGAGAAGGCTGCTGCAAAAGAAAAGACTGTGGCCCTAAAAGCCAGTCACTCCAGAAAAGGGAAGGGTGCGGTGTCGTACCGTGCCAGGAATAAGGAAGAAGAGGAGGACTCCGATCCATGCTCCTCCAGCTCTGAACTGTCGGAAGAGGATTTCTCCCTCATCACTCGAGAGTTCAAGAAATTCCTCAAGTTGAGGAATCAAAGGAAGAGAGACGGCTCCTCATCCAGACATCAGAAGAAAAACTACTCTTCTGACAGGTATGCATCTAAACCTAACAAACATCGTTCTTCTGATATCATTTGCTTTGGATGCAATAAGCCAGGTCACGTCGTGGCCGACTGCCATCAAAGCAAAAGAGATAAGAAGGAGCGGAGCTACATCGCAAGAAGACCAAAGACACTAAGTGAGTCTGATTCCTCAGACTCCAGTGATGATGAGGAAGCCTACTTCGGGCTGGTGGGTCGCTCAGACTCAGAAGGAGAATGTCCCCCATTTACTGGGAAGGTAAAAGCTCACACCCCTCTCTCCGACTCCGACTCTGATCCTGAGTCTCAGGATGATGAACCTGAGGATGGCCCTTCGGCGCGCGAAGCTGAACTCCTCGAGAAGTATGATCTTCTGCTCAATACTTTCGACGAGTGCCGTAAGAGACTGAGGGCTGAGAAGAAGGAAGTAAAATTCCTTAAGGGTGAGTGTGTATCCCTAAGGGAAGAGGTCACTAGTTTGATATCTCTCCGGCAGGAACACCTTGACCTGACTTCAAAGCACTCAGAGTCTTTGCAGCTCCTTGATCTCAAGCAGGAGGAAGTCAACAAATTGGAAGAACTACTTGCGGCAGAAAGGAAGATCGTACAGAGCTTCTCTATGCCAAAAACAGTGCTTCCAGTCGTTGACACCTTCTCTGCTCAGGCCAAAGGAGCTGGCTTGGGGCATATTGGGGCATCTGGTTCTTCATCTAGGAGGAACAAGAACCAGAGGAAGAATAAGGCCGCCAAGAAGGCCTCTGCTGATGAAAAGGGGAAGGCTCCTATTAGTCCTGTTGCGTTCAGAAAGCCTGGCTTTCCTTGCAACCAACATGACTTTGAGTCAACATTTGGGCATCATTTCCGGCCCTCGGTTGCAAAGCCTAAGAGCCGGTATGACGGTTGGAACTTCCCCGGAACTTTGGTGAGAGTGCCTTCAAGGCACCTTATGAGGAGATCCACATAGGAAATTATGGTCCGTTCTCTAGCGGCCATAATGGAAAGCAGGCGCCAAAAGTCAAGCCTGTTATTCAGAAGGTGACAAAGTCATGTGACTGCCGTCACCATGAGGCCTCCACCTCCAGATCCAAGGCCCCAGCTGTACCCGTTGTTCCCAGGGTAAGGCAGGAGCCTCGGAAGAGATACAACAGGTTCGACTGTTGGTGCTGTGGCAAAGTCGGTCACTTTGCCGTGGATTGTTGGTTTAATCCAAGGAACTACGAGACTCCCCATGTTAACAATGCGAGACCGACCACTCGTAGGGTTAACCGACCGAGGGGGAGTGTGCTAACCAGGAATCTAGGACCCAAGTTCGATTGGGTTCCTAAGGCAAATTAATTTTGTTTTGCAGGAATGTCCAAAGGCCACCAAAACGCCAATCTGGTATTTGGACAGTGGATGCTCCCGGCATATGACCGGGACAAGAAGCCTGCTGCGTGATTACACTCCAGTCGAGAATGGACCCAAAGTCATCTTTGGAGGGTCAGATCGAGGAGTCACCAGAGGTTATGGTATGATTTCCAACGGTATAATCTCTATCACCGACGTGGCTTATGTCGAAGGGTTAAACCATAACCTGATCAGTGTAAGTCAGTTATGTGATAAAGGTTATGACGTTAAGTTCTGCAAGGATAAATGTCTGATAATTTCACGTACCTCCTCTGAGACGGTATTATCAGGCATTAGGAGCAGAAATATCTTCTGCTTAGATTTTCTTAGTATAGATTCATCTACCCCCGTATGCCTTGTGGCAACAGGCAGTGCTTCTCTTTGTGAACAATGGCACAAGAGATTGGCACATATTAATTATAAGACAATTAGTATGCTATTTTCTAAGAATTTAGTAAGAGATGCTCCCAGTATCAAGTGCATCAAGGATAGCCCCTGTCATGCTTGCCAGATGGGCAAACAGACACGGTCTACCTTTAAGGGCATTGCAGACAAAGACTCTTCCCGATGTCTTTACCTGCTACATATGGACTTGTTTGGCCCAATGCAAGTTCATAGTTTGGGAGGCAAGTCATATACGCTAGTGATAGTTGATGATCACTCACGGTTTACATGGGTGTTCTTTTTGAAACGAAAGTCAGATACTTTTGACATCTTCACTAATTTTGTCAAGCAAGTTCAGAACGAATTTAACTGCTCCGTGGTCAAAATCCGAAGTGACCATGGAACAGAATTCGAATCTGGTGCTATGACAGAATTTTGTGAAGAACAAGGTATCTTTCATGAGTTTTCCTCCCCGCGCACTCCTCAGCAAAATGGAGTTGCGGAGAGGAGAAATAGAACTCTCATTGAAGCCTGCACGACCATGTTGAAAGATGCTTCTCTCCCGGAATACTTCTGGGCAGAGGGTGTCAATACGGCATGTCATGTACAAAACCGAGCCTTGATCAACAAACATCATCGTAAGACGCCCTACGAGCTACTGAAAGGCAGGAAACCAACCATGTCCTACTTGAGGATCTTTGGTTGCAGATGCTATGTACTAAATAATGGGAAGTATCCGCGCACTAAATTCGGTGAAAAATGCTTCGAAGGCATATTCATGGGATATAGTTCCCATAGTCGGGCATATAGGGTCTTCAATAAGAAAACCTTAGTGGTAGAAGAATCAATAAATGTTGTATTTGATGAAGGAAGCTTGCTTAACAGCAATTCTTCCAGTTGTATTCTTGAAGATGCAGGTGCTAGACTTGACCAGCTGAATCTGGATGAGACCCCTAAAGATGACGCACCCAAGTACGTCAAAGTTTCCACCTCCACGTCATCTGAAAATGTTGAAGATCAAGATGGAACAAATCTTTTAGAAGAACGAGAAGCACAAGAAGTAGCTGAAGCTCCAGACGCCAGACTTCTAGAGCTCCGTCACGTGAGGGATCATCCTAGAGAACAGATCATCGGAGATCCTCGTGTAGGCGTCAGAACTCGAAGAGGTACAACTAACGAAGTATTGCATCTCAGCTTCCTGTCTCAGGTTGAGCCAAAGAAGTTCGATGAGGCGAACAAGGATGCGGCATGGATTCTGGCCATGCAAGAGGAAATACATCAATTCGAACGTTGCAAGGTTTGGACGCTGGTTCCCAGACCATACAAGCAGAATGTCATTGGCACGAAGTGGATTTTCAGAAACAAGCTGGATGAACATGGTGTCATCATAAAGAACAAGGCCAGGCTGGTGGCTCAAGGTTACAGACAGGAGGAAGGGATTGACTTCGACCAAACCTTCGCACCAGTCGCAAGGCTCGAGGCAATCCGGTTGTTCCTGGCATATGCTTCACACAAAGGATTCACTGTCTACCAAATGGATGTGAAATCGGCATTCCTGAACGGAGACCTGAAAGAGGAAGTATACGTCGCTCAACCCCCAGGTTTTGTCGACCCTACTTATCCCAATCACGTTTATTTTCTTAATAAGGCCTTATATGGGTTGAAACAAGCTCCCCGAGCTTGGTATGAGACTTTATCTAGTTTTCTTCTTGAGAACAAGTTCTCCAGAGGTAAAATAGATAAAACATTGTTTCTCCGGGAAGTCAAAGGCAAGATTTTGCTGGTGCAAATCTATGTCGATGACATAATATTCGGCTCAACGGACAACAATCTTTGCAAAAAGTTTTCCAAACTTATGCAAGGAAAGTTTGAAATGAGCAGTATGGGAGAGCTCAAGTATTTCTTAGGCCTTCAAGTGAAACAGTCTGAGGATGGAATCTTCATCTCTCAGACGAAGTTCACAAATGAACTCCTTAAGAAATTCGGTATGGAGAGTGCAACCTCTATGAGGACTCCAATGGGATCCACCATGTCTCTGGATAAGGATGAGAAAGGTAAACCTTTCGATGAAACCAAATACAGAAGCATCATTGGATCCCTGCTCTACCTTACTGCCAGTAGACCGGATATTATGTTCTCCACATGTGTATGTGCCCGATATTAGGTGAACACTAAGGAATCTCACTATGTCGCTGCAAAGCGAATTCTAAGATACCTTAAAGGTACTCCTAATCTTGGCTTGTGGTACCCGAGGAACAATGATGTCGAGCTAATAGGCTTTTCAGATGCTGATTTTGCAGGGAGCAGGGATGACAGGAAAAGCACCTCCGGGACGTGTCAATTCCTCGGCAGGAGGCTTATCTCATGGAACAGCAAGAAACAAAATTGTGTTGTAACCTCCACAGCAGAGTCCGAGTATATCTCGGCAGGAAGCTGTTGCGCACAACTCCTTTGGATCAGAAATCAGTTGGCCGACCACAACCTTCAGTTCAAGGAAGTTCCAATGTACTGCGACTCCTCCAGTGCAATTGCCATTGCCAACAATCCGGTGTCGCACAGCAGAACGAAGCATATTGAAGTACGCTACCACTTCATTCGGGAGCACGTGGAGAACAAGGATATCTCTCTCTGTTATGTCCCCACGGACAAGCAGATTGCTGATATATTCACAAAGCCCCTAGACGAGGCAAAGTTCAATCTTTTCAAGACAGAATTGGGGATGCTCAATTATGAAGAATGAAGACTACAGAGGCTCCCAACTCGTGCATAATCTGAGGGGGAGCCGGGAACTCCAGCGTGAGTACAGATGCAAGAACTGAGGGGGAGCTAAGGGCCAAAGGTTCCTGACCCCGATTTGCCGAAGCCGAAAAGGGGGAGATAACCCTCTCGGGGTCAAGGCTAAGGTGGCTCCAGCTTGCTCCCAAGCACTCGGTATTGGTAAGGGATGTCTCCACTTAATGATGTTAAGTTTATGGTCTTCAGCTGCTTTCCTTTTCATTTGCTCTATTCACCTTAGCTTGTAGGGTTTAGGCTTCTTCAAATAGGGGGAGATTGTTGGGTATTGTATCCACAATGTACCTGATTTGAAGAAGCCCCTGGTCAAGCTAAGGTCAATAGACTATGTATTTGATAAACTTTTTCAAGTTGTACTTGCAGTTTCTCCACGCTAAGTGCACACCAATGTCAGGGTGCAGTAGGTCAATATACACGGATCTGCACGACGTAATCCCTCGTTGAGCAGATCAGTGTGTTGGCCTATGTGTACTCTCTCTATTGGAGTGCACTTACTTTCAAGTACAGGGCCGCTCATATGCAAGAGAAGACAAGGAGCATGGAGGATCAAGGAGCAGCTCCTAGGTGGAAGACGAAAAATCGTCCAAGGCAAATTCGACGAGAATCACCAAGTGATTCTCGCCGAATCGACGAGAATCATCAGTGATTCTCGCCGACTCCTTCTGGCCATATCAATATGGTGCCAAGTAAGATTCGGCGAGAATCACTTGTAATTCCCGCCGAACCAGTGGTCATGCAGCCCATGAATACAAGTTGAATTCGTTGAGAATCGACAAGTAATTCGACGAGAATCACAATCAATTCTCGACGAATCGTCGAGAATCACTTGTGATTCTCGCCGATTCGTCGAGAATCGTCTGCGATTCTCGCCGATTTTTCCTTGGCGTTTTCTCAGTTAATTTCCTGAACCGGATTCTGTCTCAGCTAATTTCCTGAACCGGATTCTGCCACTGCTTAATATCTGGACCGGGACTTGGGGGCTACTTTTGTGGGTCCCACAAACGGTCTTATTGGGGGTAGCTACAGTATTTATACTCGGGTATTTTTGAACGAAAGTCAGACAGAAAAATACGCCGAGCTCACGGAAACCCTAACATCGCGAAATCCTTCCGCCGCCTCCGTCGCCGCTCGCGCAAGTCCGTCGCCGCCACTGATAGATCTTCTTCCCGATCTCCGGCGACAGTAGCCTAGCAAGGCTTGTGTCTCACGCGTCTATCCAGAGATCCTTTGTCTCTCGATTTGTTGATCGGAAACACTTCCCATCCGAATCGATCGAGACGACCGATCCTCGTGTGACCGTTGGTAGACCGAGCTTGCTTCGCAACGAAGTTTAGATCTCCAAGTTCTGCAGCCACTCTTCATCGTAGCCGCCGATCCCGAAGCTAGCCGCCGCTCGTGTGCCGCCGCCGGTTCCGGGGAGATCTTCTCCAAGAGAGACCAAAGTCGTAGACTCTTCATCGACTTCAAGAGCACGTCGTCGAACAAAGAGGACACCGGAGTCTCCAAGAAAAGTTTGTATCTCGTGTACATTCTACTTTTATTTTATTGTAAAGGAACTTTTGTTCCTAGTTGTAAGGGTTGGGTGCAACCCGCTTTGTGGGAGTGTTGACTCTCACGTGTGGAAGGGCTCCTTCCGTTAGTGAAGGGATTGGATTTCAATCCCATTGGTGAAGTGACCGAGTCGTCCCTTGTTGGGGAGATAGGTCGAAGGGGGAAAGTGGATGTACCCAAGTCGGGGAACCACTATAAATTTGCTGTGTTTTCTGTGTGCTGTGTTTGTAGTTTTTATTGTGCAGGTACATCTGTAAATTCCGCAAAAGAACCACACGTCACCTATTCCCCCCCCATAGGTGCACATAGCCGACACTAAGTGGACTTTCAGCTGATTTCTCCTCCTTTTTCACACGTGTTGCCCAGTTGTCAGCACTTCCCCTGAACCCAAGTCAGCTCTCCTGACTCAAAAACACATACGAGGGGCCTAGTGCGATTCGGGACGTTACAAATCCTATAAATAAAATAAAATATTTCGTCCCCGAAATCACGCTTAGGCTATGAGGAGAAAAGCATAACAGAAATATAATATGTTTTTAAATAAAATTACCTTGAGCAAAAAAACCCGGATAGTGTTTTTGCATCACATCCATCGGCTCCCATGTATATTCCTCCTTCCCATGATTGGACCATAGCACCTTCGCCAAGGGAACACTTTTACGGCGTAACTTTCTTGTCTCGCTATCTACGATCCGCACCGGCTCTAGTCGCACAGACCTATCAGACGCCACAGCACCATCAGTTGTGGGGATGTATTGATCGGGCCGCAACAGCGCCTTCCGAAGAGACGACACATGGAACACGTCGTGGAGGTTCTCTAGTTTGGGCGGTAACTCAAACCGATAGGCCAGCGGGCCAATCCTTTCCAATATAGTATAAGGCCCAACATACCTTGGGCTGAGCTTTTTCACACCACACACATGTAACACTCCATGCATCGGTCGGATTTTCAGGAACGCCTTATCACCCACTTGAAACTCCACCATCCGGTGTCTTGCATTATAATACGTCGTCTGCCGATTTTGAGCCTCAAACATGCAATCCCGTTTCAGTCTAATCGCCTCATCGGTATCATCAATATATTCAACACCCAAAGCCTTCGGGTCTTCATCTTGCACCCAAGTCAAGGAGGTTCTACACCTTCTTCCATAAAGAGCTTCGTGTGAAGCCATGCCGATACTAGCCTGGTGGCTGTTGTTGTAGGAGAATTCTAGCAATGGTAAGATTCTTTCCCACAGATCTTCTCTATACAACACACATAATCTCAACAAATCTTCCAATGTCCGAATGGTCCTTTCAGATTGCTCGTCCGTCTGAGGATGAAACGCGGTGCTGAAGGTAAGGCACGTGCCCAAATACGCCTGTACCACTTTCCACTCCTTGGAGGTAAACCGACCATCACGATTAGACAGGATCGTCTTAGGCATGCCATGATACCGTAAGAATTGTTCCACAAAGAGGCGTACTAAGACATCCCCATGAGCTTCTTTCTTCATTGGGATAAACTGGGGTACTTTCTTCAGGCGATCAACTACCACCCACACCGAATCATTTCCTGAGCGCGAGCGAGGTAACCCATGGACAAAGTCCATGGAGATATCCTCAAACTTCCACTTGGGGATGGGCAACGATTGTAGCAAACCACCGGGACTCTTGCATTCCGCCTTCACCCTTTGACAAGCTTCGCAATGTGTAACAAAATATCGAACATCCTTTTTCATTCCCGGCCAACACATGGTCTTCTGTAAGCCGGCGTACATCTTAGCAATGCCCGGGTGCACTGAATATTGAGAGCAATGAGCCTCTCTCAAGATATCCTCCCAGATTTTACCGCCCTTGGGAATGTAGAGCCAGCCACGAAAATAAACAAGGCCGTCTTTTAGCATATACTCATCTGTTGTCCCATATTCGATTGACTTGATTGTCGGGGCCAGAGCCGCATCCATACCTTGCTCCACTCTGATTCGGTCCCGGATATCACAAACTATGCCCATGCTTTCCAAGTACTCCGTATACTCTACCGAATGAGCCTTAAATATCAATGTAATATCCATCTCCTCAATCATCCGAGCCAACTCCATACTCATCAACCGAGACTCCGAGCTAGATCATGGTACCATTCTACTCAATGCATCGGCCACCGAGTTCGCCTTTCCAGGGTGGTAGTTCATGGTGAACTCATAGTCGCATAGAAATTCTAACCACCGCCGTTGTCTCAAGTTCAACTCCTTCTGAGTATGGACGTACTTCAAATTTTTGCGATCTGAAAATATCTCGCAGTGGACACCATATAGATAATGCATCCAAACCTTCAAGGCAAACACCACTGCTCCAAGCTCCAAATCATGAACCGGGTAATTGATTTCATGTTTCTTCAGTTGTCTTGAATCATAGGCAATCACGTGTCCGTGCTGCATCAATACCGCTCCCATCCCTTGATATGATGCGTCGGTGTAAACTTGAAATCCTTCTTTCCCAGACGGAAGTGCTAGGATGGGGGCGGAGGTAAGTCTATCCTTCAGTTCTTGGAATGCCTCTTCGCACTAGGATGTCCACACAAATGGCACACCTTTCTTCATCAATGAAGTAAGAGGAAGAGCAATCTTTGAAAAACCTTTTACGAACTTGCGGTAGTACCCGGCAAGCCCAAGGAAGCTCCGCACATCGGCCGCCGACTTCAAGGGGGACGACTCCTTCACGGTATGCACCTTGGCCGGATCCACTGCTAGCCCAGCTCCACTGATCACGTGACCCAAGAAAGCAACCTCCTTAAGCCAGAATTCGCACTTGCTGAATTTGGTGTACAAGGCGTGCTCCTTCAATTTCTTCAATACCAAGGTCAAGTGCTCAACATGCTCCTCCTCCATCTTTGAGTAGACCAAGATGTCGTCGATGAAAACAATGATGAAGATATACAAATAAGGTTCAAACACCTTGTTCATCAGGCTCATGAAGGCCGAAGGGGAATTTGTGAGCTCAAACGACATTACAGTGAACTCGTACAACCCATATCTTGAACTAAAGGCCATTTTCTGGATGCCCCCTTCTTGTATTCTCAACTGATAATACCCTGAGCGCAAGTCCAGCTTAGAAAACCAATGCGCTCACACTACTTGATCGAACAACTCGTCGATCCGAGGTAGCAGATAAGTGTTCCGCACCGTCAGCCAATTGAGTTCCCAATAATCTATGCACAAACGCAGGGTTCCATCCTTTTTCTTCACGAACAATACAGGGGCTCCCCAGGGTGATGAACTGGGGCAAATGATCCCTAATTCCACCAGTTCTTGTAGTTGAACTCTAAACTCCGCGAGTTCCTTCGGGGCCATTCGGTAAGGGGCCTTGGATACGGGCTTGGCACCCGGTACTAGATTAATCTGGAAGTCAACCTCTCTGTGCGGGGGTAATCCTTGTAGTTTCTCAGGAAATACCTCGGGGAAATCCCGCACTACCCGTACATCTTTCATATCCAATGTCATCTCCTTCAACTTGAAACAGATCATGAAGACTTCATCCCCCTTCATAGGGGCTTTTACAACCTGAACTGAAGATAACAGCATACGAGGTGCGAAGCTAATACCTTGGAAGGTGACGTCGGTGTCTCCATGTCTCAAATAGATTCGCTTTTCCGCGCAATCGATCCTTGCGAAGTGCCAGTCCAACCAAGCCATGCCCAGAATGATGTCAAACTCCGGCATTCTCAAGACCGTGGCAGGCATATCAAAGGCCTTTCCTTCAATAAATATCTCGAACTCGCACTTAGCAGTTGCAATCATCTTAGAGCCGTCCGGTAGGCGTACTCTTCGAGCAATACTAGTGAAGTATTGCACTCCTTCTAGGTTTTTAACGAAGTCCGCCACACAAACGACTGTGTGGAACCGGTATCGAATAGAGTGTAGGCCAGTTTCTCACTAACCATTACGCCTAAGTGTCAGAATTGTGAAGGCTTAAGCGAGATTCCTAGAACAACTTAGGTAGACTAAGGACGAATACTTAGTTTCTTCCTCATAGTCCTCGTCCTGGAGTTGGGTCATGCTTTAATTACTCCTTTAGAGAATCTCTTTACGCTTGTCTGAACAACCAAAAGACCCGCTTCCAACCACTTTACCCTATCCATTATCTCCGCCAAGCTTGAGTCTGCTATAAACAAAAGTTGTTGCCCTAGGGAATCTGCCATGTCTATTATCTCCGCCAGAATCAAAATCCGTTATAAACAAAAGTGCTTGCCCTATGGGATCTCGCAAGACTTTGTACAGTAGGTTTACATACCTAGGGTCGTCCAAACTTTAGGAGATCAACGTATAAATGTACGTACCTAAGGTCAGGTTGGCTAATCGTAATGTCAAAGTTGGACAAACTTAGTGTGAATTACATATGGGCACACCACTGCTTCCGCTAAGTCAGTTTGTCCGCAAACTGACTAATCGAATGGGGGTGGTACCATTATTGAATGACTTCTTTAGTTGAGGATCGTGGCAAATTGATACCATTTGTAAGACCCTTCCCCCCTCACGGATCCCAAAACACGGCACGAAGGGGGGTCTTATGCCCAGAACAGCCGCATTGCGGTAGCATTAGCGCATGGGCTAACCTGTACCACAAGACGCCTATCCCGCCGGCTACAACCAATATCAATATAAACATGCCAACCCAACCATAATATAAAAGAGAAGTCAAATCCACACCAAGTATGAAAGATATAGTACCTAAACACCTAGAGGGGGGGGGGGGTGAATAGGTGACCTAATCCTTTTTTAAACTTTAATGGCAGCAAACAGTTATATCACAGAATCTACTCTACTTTTGCACAGCAATCACACAGCATATACAGCAAAACACAGCACAGCACAGCAGATACAGAGTTTTATAGTGGTTCCCCAAGCTTTGGGTACATCCACTTTCCCCCTTCGCCTATCTAGCAGTGTACTAGATTCGGCCAAACTTCACCACTGTCTCAGAACCCAAACTGGTTCCTACACCTCAGGCCCAAAGTCTTACAACTCAGCTTTTCCACAAAGCCTACACTCAGCCACAGAGGCCTACACTCAGCCAACAAGGCCTATACTCAGCCAACAAGGCCTACACTCAGCCAACAAGGCCTACACTCAGAGATTTCAATCTCCTACACTCAGGCTCTCAAGCCCTACCCTCAGCTTTTATATTTACAGGCTTACAATCACTCAGATCCAAAGGATCCTACAAGATAAAAATGAATTTACAAATATTAACTCAACAACCCAAAGACAAGAGAGGGATGTTATGAGTTTCTTGATGAGTTCTTGGAAGAACTCAGCTGGATTCAATCTGACTTAGCTTTCTTCAAAGCTTCTTGAAAGTAGAACTCAATTAGATTGTCTCCTTCTGCAGTTGATCCTTGACCTCTGCTTCTTAAGATCCAGAATGAATCTGAATCCTTCTTCTCAGCCTAGTTCCAACGACTGATTTCTTGGATGGAGCCCTCTCTCTCTCCAACTTCTTAGATCTGCACTTGGACAACTAGATCTTCTTGATTTGATACTTTGAACAACTATGTGTACCACTTCTTGAATTGCTTTAACAACTTCTTCAACAACTTGAACCACCGTTTCTGTAGACTGTATGAGCCTATTTATAGGCCTTCTTCATGGTAACCGGCTGGTCCGGTTCATAACTGTCGTCTGACATCTCTGACAGGTGCTGTAGACCGGCTGGAACGGCAGCTGTCAAGTCATCCAATCAATTCTTGAAAGTTCTCTAACTGTCTGAAAGTGTCGAGACTTTCTGTCTTTAAGTGTCGACACTTATAGACCAAGTGTCGACACATGTTGTGTAAGTGTCGACACAAGTCTACAAGGTGTCGACACAACTCCTTGTGTTGTAGATTCTATGTCTCGACACAGTTTCTTCTGCATGTGTCGACACTGAAATTGAGTGTCGACACAAGTACTTGATCTTCTATCTTTTGCTGAATTCTTCTAAGTGTCGACACATCTCCTTTGTGTCGACACAACTTCTTGTGTTGAATCTGTTAAGTGTCGACACTGCTTCTTGGTGTCGACACATAGTCTTCAGTGTTGATACTTGCTGAGTGTCGACACAGCTCCTTGTGTCGACACTTGATTCTTCTGTTGAGACTTCAGCTGAGTGTCGACACATTCCCTTAGTGTCGACACTTGTACTTAGAATATTTTGTTGATCTTTCTGTTCTTTGCTAAGTGTCGACACAGCTCCATGTGTCGACACTTTCTTCAAGTATTGAGTCTTCTGTTGAGTGTCGACACATTGTTCTTGGTGTCGACACCTACTTCAAGTGCTGAGTCTTCAGTTGAGTGTCGACACATTGTTCTGAGTGTCAACACTTATACTTAGTCTCTGCTGACTTTTGCTGAGTGTCGACACAGCTCCAAGTGTCGACACTTTCTGGTGTAGACACAGCTTCACTGGGTGTCGATACTGCTGTTAAGTGTCGACACTTTCTGTCAGCACTTTTCTTCATTGAGTGTCGACACTGCTCCTTGTGTCGACACTTTGTGTCTGGTGTCGACTCTGCATCCTAGGTGTCGACACAATGACTCCAAGTGTCGACACTGCTTGCCTGGGTGTCGACACAAGTCTTCTTAAGTGTCGACACTTTCCCTCTGGGTGTCGACACATGAACTTAGAAATTTTTGCTTCAGTCCTGCAAATACTTAACCTGCACAAGTAACTCAAAAACACATCAAATACATTTTGATGTATATCATTGAGTTGGGTGAGGCTTCTTCAAATCAGGTACATTTAACTAATGTACCCAACAATCTCCCCCTATTTGGCGAAGTCATAACCCTTAGTCAATGATATACACCATTCATAATAAAATTACAAAATGATGAAAAGCAGGATTATGGACAGCAGGGTAAACATAACATGTATCAATTTTACATGTATACAAATACATCATCACAGAACAAATAAGAAATAGACATAGACATATTCACAGAACAAACATGAAATATATTAATCATATATTGTTCTAATATCTGTCTTATACATTTTCAGAAGTTCACAAAATGTTTTATATCCAAAAGATTACAGCATAAACTTCAAGAAAACTCTAAATCTATTTTTGTTCAGGCTCTTTAATAACTATCCCTTTGCCAGCTTGAACTTTAGCTTGGACAGGAGCAACAGCAGTTTCAGCATCAGCAGGCTTCTTGCCTTTCAGATCTTTCTTCTTAAGCTCTTCAGCTTTGATCTTCTGCCTCTCAAAATAATGGTATGGCTTAGGAAAGTACTTGCTAGGCTCCTGGGCAGTAGGAGTTAGCTTTCCCATCTTTGCCTTCCTTCTGTATTGGACAATGGCCTCCTGTCTGGTTTCATGTTTTCTCCATTCAGCTTTAGAGAACCACTTGTTCCTGTCATGAATGTTGTATTTGGCAGTTTTCTAGGCAGTTAATATAATGTTTCTAGAGGTAGGGCTCCATTGCTCAAAATCTGGTCTCTGTTCAGCTTGTTCCCTAAACCTCTTCTTAGACAATCTTGTCTCTTCTTCTTTTTGCAATGCCTCTTGCATGGCTTCAGATATAGGCTGAACAACCTTTTTAATAACTACATTGTCCTTGCCCCCAGGTGGGCTGTACATAGTCTGTACATCAGCATGCACCATTTCAAAATCTGGAGGAGGATAAATGACTTGAGCTACTTCTGGTTGCTCACCTCCTAGATATGCAGGGTTAATTCCAGATTCAGCAACATCATTGTCATCACACAGAGGAGGATATCCAAGTGTAGCTCTGATAGAATTTGATATCCACTTAGCATGGTCAGAGCTTGCCTTGACTAACACTCTCTCCCCCTTTATGACTTCTCTAGCCATGTGATCTCTGACATCATCCTTCTGAAATCTGATTTGGTTATCCAAGTATCTGATTCCATCTTTAAAGAAAGGTTTGAGCTTTTGAAGTTGTTTAGATATGGCCTTCTGGGAGGCTTGGATAGCAGTCTTAACAGCAGTGATTTCTTCTTGAAATGCTTTGTCAAATTCAGCTTTAACAGCAGCAGTAGAAGTAGAAGGTCCAACAGCCTGGTTCTTTAATTCTGTGACAATAGCATTATGGGAAGCAGTAAGATTGTCATTCATCCTTAGCTGATTTTCAAGAACATACCCTTGCTTCAATGCTATGTCATCTACTTGTGCTTTGATCTTTTCCTGGTGGGTTGCCAAGTACACCACTGCATTTCCACCCTTGTGAAAGCAGTCTGTCATTTCCTTTTTGTTTAGGTTCATTTCAAACCTTATAGACTTGATGTCCTGGGCCAGATCAAACTGTAAGGATTTCTGCCCTTCATCCACATACTTCTCTATTGCCTGCCTGTGCTCATCCAGTTTAATTTGCATGGCAACCATCAGTGCACTATAATCAACTGATGGTGCTTGCTGAACTATAGGCTGTGGTGCAATAGATTGTAGAGCCTTCTTATAACTTTGACTCCTTCTTTTGAAGACAAAAAGTTTCTTTTTCTTAGCCCTTGTATCCTCCTCATGTTCAGACTCTGAGGAGCTGGCTATGTCAACCCTCTCCTTAGGGCTTGGAGGCTTCTTAGGTTGCACATCTGGAGCTTTCTCAGTTTCTTGCCTGGCAGGTACTTCATGAATGTGCACTTGCTCCCCCTCAGCAGCAGCATTACCTCTTTCAGCAGCAGCCTTATCCATGTCAAAATCTGCTTGATCCAGATTTAGGAATAAATCTTCCATGGTAAACTCTTGTGGTGAAGGAGCTGGAGAAATTCTTGGTTCTTCAACCACTGGATCAGTAACATCTTGAACAACATCAGAGGTGTCTTCTATGACAGCATCTGAGACTTGGTTATCCAGTTGAATTTGTTGATTAACATCAGACAAATCAGTATCTTCTTTAGAAAAATCTAAAGTGTTTAGTTCAGTGATTACCTCTAGTATAATGTTTGTTGCTTGTTCACTTTCCAGTGTAGTGGGTTCAGTTACAACTGGAAGCTCCCCTGGATCTCAGCAACCTCTTGAGGAGCAGGAGACTTCACTGCAGGCTCTTCCTCATGGTCATCTGGAGTGAAAACAACCTGTTCTTCACTTTTAGAGCTGCTAGTGGACTCTTGAGCCACTGGAGCAGTCTTCCTTTTCTTCTTGGGAGGAATTTCTTTCTCAGTAACTGTCTTCTCAAGGGTTGGCATCTCCTTTGACAACACCCTGTCCCATCTAAAGAAAATTCTCAGATCCATTTTCCTCATGTGATTTATTTTAGTTCCAGCAGCAGTACTCATTACTTCAGGTATTACACCAGCAAGATAAAGACTTAAGATTCTGCCCAGGTTGGGCTTCTTCAAGCTTTCCTTGATCTTTTCAAACACTATAACTGACCAATCAGTTCTTAAAGTGAAGATAATCCTTGTCATTATATTGAACATAGAGGCAGACACTCTGTCATGCCCTCCTGGCTTGCTGAGTAATACTTTACCAACTATCTCAGACATGAATTTGCCTTGATTGTTCATGCCTTTTCTGTTGAAGATAGAACCAATCTTCATTTTAGGATCAAGGCCACACCAGTTTAGAGCTTCCCTGGTCTTTGTAACAGTAACTTCATCGTCATCTTTAGTTCTTGGAAGCTGTAGAATCTTCCTCAGAATTTTTGGTGATACCTTGACCTTCTCACCATGCACCCTGAATTTGATTTGGAATCCTGATTCGTCCACCTTTGCTCCATTGAGGAATTCAAGTACCTCTTTCTTCCATATCTTAGTTGGTTCAGACACTAGATATTCTAACCCAAAATCAGCAACTAGGGTTACGACCGCCTGGATTTCTTGATCAGCATCATTGAAAGCGCCGCGCACCAGCTCATATCCTTCGTTGACGTTCTCCTCTAGCTTAGGTGCCATTAGGGTTTGTAGAATTTGTCTTGAGAGAAGAGAGGTGTCGACACAGAAGTTTGGTCTCGAAACTTTGAAAGCGTGTCGACAATCAAAGACAAAACCCTATTTATACCTTTCTGATTTTGAAGATGAACAGGCGGGACAGCTAACTTAAAATGTGTCGACACTGGCAATAAGTGTCGACACTGACTTATAATGTCTCGACACATATGTGTCGACACAAGTTTAGTCAACAGATTGTATGTGTCGACACTTGTTTATGTGTCGACATAACATATCTCGACACATAGTCGAGACTTTACTTAGAAAATTCTCAGTAAAACTTAAGTGTCGACACCACATTGGATGTGTCGACACCTACTTGACATGTGTCGACACTGATATTCTGAAGTGTCGACACCAACTTCCTAGATGTGTCGACACCTATTTCCTGAAGTGTCGACACCACTATTCTGTGTCGACATAGACTTGTCTATGTGTCGACACCTTTTTACTTAGCCATTTTCAATACTGTAAACTTACTCTAAGTTTATCATACCTAGTTCAATTTTAAATCTATTGAACTTAGCTTCTTCTAGGGGCTTAGTATACATATCAACAACTTGATTATCAGTTTTAACATATTCTAATAAAATATCTTCTCTTTCTACATGCTCCCTAAGAAAATGATATTTAATTTCAATATGTTTTGTTCTACTATGTGATACAGGATTATTAGCTTTTGAAATAGCATTTGTAGAATCACAGAAGAGTGGAGTTCTACTTACCTGAAATCCATAGTCCTCTAGCTGATGTTGTATCCACAGAAGTTGAGCACAGCAACTTCCTGCAGCCACATACTCTGACTCTGCAGTGGAGATAGCCACACTGGTTTGCTTTTTGCTACTCCATGAAATTAGTCTCCCACCTAGGAATTGACATGTTCCAGTAGTGCTTTTTCTATCTTCTTTGCATCCTGCAAAGTCTGCATCTGAATAACCTGTTAGATCAAAATCCCCATTCCTAGGGTACCAGAGGCCTAGATAGGGAGTGCCCTTTAGATATCTCAATATTCTTTTGACTGCTGTCAAATGAGACTCTTTAGGGCAGGCTTGATACCTTGCACAGACACATGTAGCATACATGATATCTGGTCTACTAGCAGTCAAGTATAATAGGGAGCCAACTATCCCTCTATACAAGGTTTCATCTACAGGTTTCCCTGCATCATCCTTGCTAAGAGACATACTTGACCCCATAGGAGTCTTCATGGTACTGGATGAATCCATACCATACTTTCTTATGAGTTCTAGAGTGAACTTGGACTGACATATGGATAAAACACTTTCAGTCTGTTTAACTTGGAGACCCAAGAAAAACTTCAGCTCTCCCATACTACTCATCTCAAATTGACCTTGCATCAGTTTTGCAAACTTTTTGCAAAGGCTGCTTTCAGTAGACCCAAATATAGTGTCATCTACATATATTTGGACTAGTATAACTTTGCCTCTAGATTCCCTAAGGAATAGAGTCTTATCTATTTTCCCCCTTGAGAACTTGTTCTCAATGAGGAAACTAGATAGGGTTTCATATCAGGCCCTAGGGGCTTGCTTTAACCCATATAAAACTTTCCTAAGTCTATAGACATGATGAGGTAGAGTTGGATCAACAAAACCTGAAGGCTGTTCCACATAGACTTCTTCTTTAAGATTACCATTCAGGAATGCTAACTTGACATCCATTTGGTAAACCTTGAATCCTTGATAGGTTGCATAGGCCAAGAACATCCTTATAGCTTCCAGTCTGGCTACTGGAGCAAAGGTTTGATCAAAGTCAATACCTTCTTCTTGCCAATATCCTTTAGCAACCAATCTTGTTTTATTCTTAATGATGACCCCTTGTTCATCCATCTTATTCCTGTAGATCCACCTGGTTCCTATTATATTGTGATCTTTAGGTTTAGGAACAAGTTCCCAGACCTTGCACCTTTTGAACTGATTAAGCTCTTCTTGCATTGCTTCAGTCCATTGTGGATCTTGTATTGCTTCTTCAAACTTTTTAGGTTCAACTTGAGATAGAAAACTGGAGTAGATTGCTGCATTTATGTTTCTGCTCCTGGTTTGTACTCCTTGTCTTGGATCTCCAATAATCTGCTCTACTGGATGATCTCTAAGATGCCTGTTGGCTGGAGGCATCCTAACTTCTGGTTGAACCTCTTCAGCATCTCCATCATGCTGTATACCTTGAACTTCATCAGCAATTGGTACATGTAGTTCTCCCCCTGGACAACAGCTACTGTCCTCTACTTGCTGTCTTGCAGCAGGTACTTCTTCTATAGTAAGCTTGTCCATCTTCTTTGTTAAACCTGTGGGGCTGCATACAGTACTAGACAACTCATTGTTAATAAGTTTAGTCTCATCAAAAACTACATGCACAGATTCTTCTACAACTTGTGTAGTCAAGTTGTAGACTCTATAAGCCTTACTGTTATTGTTGTACCCAACAAAAATTCCCTCTTGGGACTTGGCAGCAAACTTAGTCAAGTAAGACTTCCCATTGTTAAGTATGAAGCATTTGCAACCAAAGATCCTGAAATAGGATAGGTTTGGTTTCCTGCCTTTCACAACTTCATAGGGGGTCTTGTTGAGCCCTTTAGTGATGGTAGCCCTATTTATAACATGGCATGCAGTATTAACTGCTTCAGCCCAGAAATACTCTGGGAGTGATGTATCACTTAATAGGGTCCTACCAGCCTCTATCAAGGTCCTATTCTTCCTCTCAGCAGTGCCATTTTGCTGAGGTGTTCTAGGTGAAGAGAATTCTTGAAATATCCCAAATTCTTCACATAGTTTTGTCATGCTATCAGACTGAAATTCAGTACCATGGTCACTTCTAATCTTGACCACTGTACTATTTAGTTCATTTTGAATTTGCTTGACTAAGCTATAGAAGACACTAGGTGTTTCAGATTTCTGTCTTAAGAAGAACACCCAGGAAAACCTTGAGTAGTCATCTACAACTACAAAGGTATAGACCTTCCTACCTAAGCTGTGAACTGGTATTGGACCAAAGAGATCCATATGCAAGAGGTATAAACACCTCACAGCATCTTTGTTTTCTATGCTTCTAAAGGTGGATTTAGTCTGCTTGCCCTTTTGACAAGCTAAGCAAATACCATCTTTAACACACTTAACTTGAGGACCATTCCTCACTAACTCTTTGCTAAAGAGTTTGCTAATAGTCTTGTAGTTAAGATGGGCTAGCCTCTTGTGCCATTTGACACAATGAGAGACTGTCTCATCAGCTACAAGACAAACTGGATAACCATTGTTCTCTACCATAATGTCCAGGCAGTAGACATTCCTTTTCCTATAACCAGTCAAAATGATCTCTTGATCACTTGACCTCTTGATATGACAACCATTTTTAACAAATGAGATGTCATACCCTACATCACTTAATTGACTTATACTTATTAGGTTGTGTTTCAACCCTTTAACATAAGCCACTTGAGTAATGGTAACCAAGTTGCTAGAAATGTTACCTAATCCTTTGATGATTCCTTTTTCAGAACCACCAAAGGTTACTTTTGGACCATCTTTTATTGGAATGTAGTCCCTTAGTAATCCTCTAGTTCCAGTCATATGTCTGGAACATCCACTGTCCAAGTACCATGTTGGGGTATGGCCACTTGGACTCACCTGCAAAACAGATTAATGAACCTTAGAACCCAAAGAATTCTTGGGTCCTTGGTACTTGTTCGTTTGCAACTTGACAAAACTACCTACTGGCTTTCCAACAGGTAATTTGCAACTCACTTTGGCACTAGCATTGTGCCAACAGTCCATTGCAAAATGGCCAACTTTGCCACAACACCAACATTCAAACTTATTTTACCTTTGCTTAGGTACTGTCTTTGCTGTCTTATCTACAGCTGACTTGTTGAATGTTGGGGCTTTGCCCTTGGACTTGGACTTGGACTGCTCAGTCCTTGCAGGTTTAATAAAACCCAGTCCAGCCTTGCCTTTATGATGAACAAATTCATCAATTAAAGGTAGCACTGATTTAGGTTTAGAAAACCTAGCAACAAGCTCTC
Organism: Platanthera guangdongensis; assembly: GCA_039583875.1. Lineage (NCBI taxonomy): Eukaryota > Viridiplantae > Streptophyta > Magnoliopsida > Asparagales > Orchidaceae > Platanthera > Platanthera guangdongensis. The sequence continues at coordinate 109,151,039 of CM077163.1, forward strand.
TTTCTTTCTGAAGATTGATCTCCAAACTCCTGATTTGATCATTCTTAAAGGTGATAGTCCCCATCTGAATCACTATTATGTGTTTCAGCCTGGCTATCTCATTAAGCTTTTGATCAAATAGCTTCTCAGAATTTGTTGCAGCAGCTTTGAGATCAGCAATTTCCTTTTCCTGACTTTTGGCAAGGGACTTGCTCTTCTTATAAGCTTGCAATAGCACTTTATATTCATCTATAAGCTGATGAATATCATCCTCAGACTCAGATACATTCTCATCACTTGATGATGAAGAATCTGATTCTGTACTGGAACAAGAAACTGAACTTAGAGTTGAACTTTGTACCTTACTGGGTCCTGGCTGCTCCAGGATTTTGTCACTCTCAGTCAATGCCATCAGTCCTTGGCACTGACAGTCTTCTTGTTCATAAATAGACTCCATTATCTGTATGAATTCTTCTTCTTCTTCTTCAGCAAACAGCCTTATGTATGCCTCAACATCAGACTCAGTTTCTGAAGAAGAGATATCTAATAGAGTCTTTTCCTTCTTGGCAACAAAAGACTTCTCTTTCTTGCCTTTGAAAAGAGTCTTCTTCCTGTCACTAGACTCCTTTCTCTTTTCAGGACAATCTCCAATAACATGACCTTGTCTATTGCAGCAATAGCACATTATTTTTGATCCAGTTGCCTTGCTAGACTTAGTCCTCTTCCTGTCCTTCTTTGAGGCCTTTTTTATTCTGATATAGGTCTTCTTTTCCCTGTGAAGTAGAAGGCCTTGACCTCCACTGTTTCTTCTTCAAGAATTTCTGAAAATGTCTAGTGAAGGCAGCAAAGTCTTCATCACTTTCACTGCTTGCAGATTTTGTGCTGACTGACTCATCTGACTCTGATTCAACTACCTTTGGAGGTGGAGTTGGTGACTTATTCCTGCACTTCCTGGAGGCTTCTATCTTGAAGGATACTGATCTTTCCTTGTGTTCAGTTCTTGTTGACTTCTCCTCCTCTTTCCTCACTGTCAATTGCATTTCATATGACAACAATTTGCCAAACAATGTAGGTGGAGGAATTTCTCCCAACTTAGCCATTTCTCTAATGACACAAATCTTTGTGTCCCAATCTTTAGTTAGGGACCTTAGGAACTTGTCATTTAGTTCATAATTGCTGAACTCTCTTCCATAAGACATGAGTTCATTCACTATTCTGTAGAACTTCTTATAGCACTCAGTTATGCTATCACCCTTTCCTTGTCTAAAACTTTCATACTCTTGATTTAGCAAGGATTTTCTATCTTGCCTAACTTCTTCAGAACCTTCCATATACACAATAAGAGTGTCCCACATCTCTTTGGCTGTCTTACAGTGTATAAGATTCTGAAATGTTGCGTCATCTATGCCACTCACTATAATGTTTTGTGCCCTCTTGTCCATGGTGGCTAGGACAATCTCATCCTTAGTCATTTCAGAGAAATCCTTTGGAGTTCTCTGATTTGCATCTAGAACTGATATCTTCATGGGCACATATGGCCCCTCTTTTACTGTGATGTAGATCCTAGGGTCTGAGGCTTCCATAAACAGCCTTACCCTTTCCTTCCAGATCCCAAAGATCTCTTTCCTGCATATGGGCAATTTCATGGAACCCAATTCCTTATGATTTTCAGAGGAACCCATGGTTCTTGATTTTCTTGAATCTGTAATTTGACTTATACTGAATCTGCTAATCAGGATCTCCTCAGACTGTTAGTCCTTTTTGAGTAACCTGCCTCTGATACCACTTGAAATTTCTTTTGCTTTGCCCTAGCACATCTGCCTCAGAAGATGAGGAGACTGCTAGGGCAAAGCAAAAGAAATTTCAAAGTATATAGTCCAAATACAACAAATAAGAGAGAAGATAAAACATGCTTCTACAATATCAGAGTACAGCTATAAAATTGCCCAAACGGGCTACATTAGAGTCGCTCAACACTCACATCCGTAACCGACGGTAGCGACGACACCGTCACATCAGGCCCTGTCATCCTGGCCTGGCTGTCCTACTGCAAAGTCTGCGGCTGCTCTACCTGCGGCACCTCCTAAAAAGGAAGACGTAGCAACCGTTAGTCGAAAAGACTAAGTGGCTTCACATCCGCTCCCCCGGCGACTCCTCGGCACCGGGCGGAGAAAGGAACAAGTGTACAAGTATAATAAATAGAATAACAGGTACAAGCAGGTGGTAATGGTACAATAAGATTAATAGTATTATAATCTAGCAGTTCTACATAAATAATAACAAACCATCAAGTATAAGTATCTACAGCAGGAAAGTAAGTGAACTTATAAGGATGCTCATACAAGCTTATAAGTTAAGGATCAGGTTACATAAAAGAAACTAATCATATAAGAGTGTCCATACAAACTTATACGATGAGGATTTTGTTATGCAATGCTATGTAATGGTATGTATGCTATGCAATGACTCACCCATGATCACACACATGCAATCGCTATGTCGACACAGACTATAGTTCCCACTATTCGAGCAGGTAGCTAAACTCTCAGGCATCAACCGCCATGGTCAGGCGGTGACAGTAGAGCAGGCATCTCTACTACTAGGCGGGTATCCACACTACTTCACCCAGTCCTCCATATGCCTCAACGCTAAGAAGCCAACAGCGGAGCCCATGCGTACAATGGTCTAGCGGGGTCTCGGGTAGATGTGCACCGAGAACATAGCCTGAACTGGCCTTGTGTGACCCAGAAGGGGCCTCAAAAGAAAGCACGAGGACATAACCCAACCGTTCACTTGGCACGGAAGGGGCCCTGGGACGTGAACACCGAGGACACAGCCCAACCGCCCAAAGTCTAACTGTCAACTCCCATCGGTGTGACGATCGGCGAGCCCGTAGACCTGCCACACTATCCTTAACCTAGTATTACGACATCGCGTGTCGACTCACACCGCATGCAAATTCCACAACACCGTGGCATGGAAGGGGCCTCAGAAGTAAGCACGAGGACACAGCCCAACCATCCATCTATACTATAACTCAACACAAACCAACTAGTGACGGTCAACACCGCACTTACATCCATTCATAATACTACCCGTAGGCAGACTACGCTATAAGTATTGGACTACTACATTTCATTCTAACCATCATACATACTCATGGCCATGACTTATCCTTCTATTTGTCATTCCAAATGATTTCAACATATTACAAATATGATGCGCATAAATAATAATCTGCCAATTTGTATCTAGTCATTATGTTCATCATATTATAAACATGATGCACATATATAATAATCTATCAATTTTTAGCAAGTCATATCATGCCATAAAGCTTGCTTCACAATTCAACTTTATGAAATCTAATTAACAAGATTCATCATTCATAGAACTAAGGTGGTTAGCATAAAAGAGTTCATCAAAAATCTCGAGTTAATTTGCAACATCGATTCCACCGAATTCAATTTCATATTATATAAACCCCAGAATTTAAGTGTAGAATAAATCTGGATAGCAAATTCGACTGGAGATTACTGAAGCTACAAGAATCTGGTGAAGACGTGTAACCCCTCGATGGAAAGGTCTTTCCATGGGCTACAATGTTTATGTTCAGACCACAACCCAGATTCAATGGTATCATACTTGAAATCAGCCTTGAAATCCGTTGTGTATAGAACACAATTTCTGCATGCAGGATTTATCGGATGTCATATTCGTTCAGATTTTCCCGTGGCTACACACTTCGCATTAAGGCGTGCAACCACCCGTTGGAAAGGTATTTTCAAGGGCCTCAACCTTTGTGTTTATTCGAAAGCCCCGCTCTGGACATATCACATCTGAAAATGACCAAGAAGATTACTGCGCGCAGAACACAGATTCTGCACGCATCTTAAAGAGGAATGAACAACATCGGTTCATCTTCCTCCTCAAGTTGGTCTTCCAAAATCACACCAGAAATTCCTCCTCCCTTATTCACCCTCATGAGGCCTTTACTCTTCACGAAACCATCCCATATCTTCGCATAGAAGGTTGGAGAGGGTGAAGACACAACTAGCCTTAGAGTACAAGCCCTAGGACGACCTCTTCCTAGAGAAATCACCATCACGCAAGTCTAAACTCTTTTGAGTCGACATCTCGACTAGAAAACTAAAGATCTAGCACCAAGGGAGAGGGGAGGAATCTCACCTCATTTCTGGCGTTTCCACTATTTCCGGCCATGGATCGTGTAACTCTTCTTGGCGGCATATTCTACTTCACGGCGATGGCGGATCTTCTCCTCCAAGACTTTCTCCAGCAGTTTCCTTCTCTATAGATGTTTTTCTCAGGAAATAGGGGATGAAATGAGCATGGAAATGGCTAGGGTTTTCCCTTCCCTTTATATATGAAAATTGACACGGGTAGGGACATGCCCGTGTCCTTACCCGTGTCCTGCTTTGGGCGAAGCGTAAATGGCAGTTTCAGCGTCGGTTCAACACTCGACACGGGCAGGGACACACCCGTGTCCTGACCCGTGTTCACATGACACGGCCGTGTTCCCTGGCCATGTATTTCTCTGGATGTCCTTCGACGAACTCAACTCGACACAACGACACACGGTTAGGGACACGCCTGTGTCTCTTCCCGTGTCATACAATTCGTCGATCTCGACACGTAGTTCGTCGATCTCGACACGCTCTGTTAAGTTTAACTCGACACACATGGGTAGAGACACGCCTGTGTCGCTACCCGTGTCATACGATGTCGACACACCTCGTCTCTCTCGACATGCCTCATCGAGCTCAACTCGACACAATGACACACGGGTAGGGACACGACCGTGTCGCTACCCATGTCATACAATTCATCGATCTCGACATGCAGTGTCGAGTTCAACTCGACACACACTCACACGGGTAGGGACATGCCCGTGTCCCTACTCGTGTCACTTCACACGGGTAGTGACACGCTCGTGTCACTACTCGTGTCCTTCTATGGATATATTTGAGTCATCGACTCGAGAGCTGGCCACTCCCACACGGGTAAGGACACACCCGTGTCTCTACTCGTGTCCTATGCTTGACTGATTTCTCCTCCTTTTTCACACGTGTTGCCCAGTTGTCAGCACTTACCCTGAACCCAAGTCAGCTCTCCTGACTCAAAAACACATACGAGGGGCCTAGTGCGATTCAGGACGTTACATCACAGGCATAGGCATGCACGGCCACACACCCCGTGCTCTCAGGGCACATTCTCGGTGAACCTGGTGAAAACCGCGGTCCCACCACCTCCACTTGGACGGCACAACTCGTGAGCATTTGAGTCTCTTAGGAAGAAGTTATGACACTTAAAATCATCAACAGCCTATATGCAGAAGTCATGACACTTAAAATCATCAACAACCAAGGACCCGACCTCTATGCCCTCGGTAGGCCTCAAAGACCGAACAGCAAAGAGCAGGAACGGTTCCACTCAACCCTTTGCTCACTTGCCATGACAATTAGAATCATCGGCACGGGTTAAGCTTCCCCGAAGCCCGTGAATCAAATGCACAAAATTACATAACCAGGTTATGTTCAAGTTGGCTCCCAAGCCACCATGTTAATAGAATCACGCATCCGCCCAGTTTTCCGGGTGCACCTTGGAGTTAATCCCCAAGGCTCCATGTTGCAATCTACAGCGTAGGAAACCCGAAAAATAAACATCCGCACGGAATCTTCTCCGGCCATTTATGCAATGCAACATCACCGATCCAGACCAACTTGTCTGGGTAGGCTTCACACATCACGCCTATATCCGTTCTCGATTATGGATTCTACATGTACACAACAGGGACTATTCATATCTACCCAAAGGACGCCACAACTCACTGCAAACTCGCGAGAGCGGGCTTCCTATGCATAGGAAAAGAGAGCTTCACATGCTCAAGTAGAGAATCGTTACCCTAGCATTTTTCCTTGGTACCATGGAAATGTATGCAGTTGGAAAGCACCTCAATCTCCTTGCCTCCGCAGATCTGAAGTCGGATCGCGATTTGGAGCTCCTAAACTCCGCCGATAACCGGATCTTGCCTCCTTTCTTCTTCCTTGCTCTCCCTTTTATCTAGACTTTTAGAAAGAGACTAAGTGAAAGAAGTGAGGGATTTGAAACCCTATTCCCGGGTATATCCCAGAAGGAACAAACCCAGCCATCGGATCCCAAAATAAGGAAACGAACGGCCACGATCCAGATCTGAAATGCAAAACCTGGGCCGAACACGGCCTGCGACATGCCCGTGTTCTGGGCCGTGTCCCCCATTCGCCATCAAAATTGACGCATGTCAAAAAACACACGGGCACCCGACACGCCCGTGTTCTACCTGACATGCCCGTATCCGACAAGTACACGCTCATGTTCCCGGGCGTGTTCCTCCATCAACACAGGAACAACACCAACCCGAGACTCACACGGGTCTTGGAAACGCCCGTGTCCTACTTAACATGCCCGTGTTAAACCAGAACACGCTTGGGCTCCAGGCCGTGTTCACTGTCTCGACACTTTGTCGAGCATAGTTCGTCGACACCCCCGACACGGCCAGGGACAGGCCCGTGTCCTAGGCTGTGTTCCCTATCTCGACACATTGTCGCGCGAAAATGTTGACTTCCCGGGCAGATCGTCGACACGAGCTCGACACAACCTGAGACATGCCGTGTCTCAGGTCGTGTTCGCTGCTCGACGATCGATGATTCCAAAATTCATCGACCTCTCGGCCAAATCGTCGACCCAAACACGACACGCCCTGGGACACGCCCGTGTCCCAGGACGTGTGCCCCCTTCCAAATTCAAAACTTGGCTCAAAATGCCTTCGTCACTCTTTTGAGTTTCGGGGCGTCACAAAGTCAGCCTTCCTGAATGATGACTTAAAAGAGGAAGTCTATGTTGAGCAGCCTCCAGGTTTTGTAGTCTCTAATTCACCTGATTCTATTTATAGACCTAGGAAAGCTTTATATGGACTAAATCAAGCCCATAGAGCATGGTATGAGACTTTGTCTAGCTTCCTCATTAAGAATAAATTCTCAAGGGGGAAGATAGACAAGACCCTATTCATAAGGGAGTCTAAGGGTAAGATTATCCTAGTTCAGATCTATGTAGATGAGATCATCTTGGGATCTCCTGATGACAACCTCTACAGGAAGTTTGTCAAACTTATGCAGTGGAAGTTTGAGATGAGCAGTTTTGATGGCGACGATGCTAATGCGGTCGTGGATACCCGTCATAGAGAGTTTGTGGATTGGGACGGTCGTTGCCGCATGTTGGAGGATGGGAGTCTACCATGACATTTCTTCGCCAATACCGCCGCCGCTACATGTTTTGCTCGACGTCCACCGCAGCCAATAAATAAAATATATAATTATAAATTGCATAATTATAATTATATATTTTATCATTTATATTTTAGCATTTTTATTTCCAAGTATTTCATTATTATTTTAATTTCATGTAATGATGGGTGCCTATACGCATCAAGAGTATTTTAATTTCATGCATTTAAATTTTGCATTGTTTTTATGTCATGATGGGTGCATATAACCATCATAGTGTCATTTTGAATTTTGAATTGGAGGAGATGGAGTGGTGTAAGCCTATATATAGGCCATGATATTTGTCATATTGTTTGAAGAATGAATGAAAAATTAAAACCATAAATCTATTGAGATCTTCCCTCCTCCTCCTCTCTCCCTCTTTGAAAATTCGGCCTCTCTTCACCCTCTCCTCCTCTTGGCCGCCGGCCACCTCCCTCCCCCACTCTATTGTCTTCTTTCTCCTCCTCAATATTCTCCCTCACCTCCACCACCCAAACCCGAGCCCACCACTTTTCTCCCCCAAAGAAAACCAGCCTCTTTTCCCTCCCCAAAAACCTAGCTGGCCACCCTCCTAGCCGCCACCCTCTCCCTCCCCTTCCATATATTCGACCACCCTCCCCACCACCCAAAACCGACCACCCTCATCCAAACAAAACCCGAGCAGCCCCCCTCACCACAAAACTGATACACCCCCTTGAAAAGAATAGGCCACAACCTTTTCTCTCTCATATTTCCATATATATATTGTCCTTCAAGGTTTCTCCCTCTCCTTGGGTGATTGCAAAAGGAAACAGCTCGTGTCTTTATTGTCCGGTGTAGATTCAAGGACTTCCGTGGAAAGAGAGAATCTACCACCGTCGTGTGCGCCTCCTCTACTCATCTTGTGGACGGATTATTCTTGGGATTGTGTAACGATTTTCTTAACCATCTTAGTGTGATTTCTTCTATAATTTTGTGAGGTATTGGTGGAATTAGAAGGCTAGTATTTAGTCCTAATTTATATTGAATGTTGTGCGTAATTAAAATCTGATTTTTAAGAGTTGCTATTCCGAATATTTTTTCGTATAAATTGGAACGGGTAAATTTCGTGAACGCTTGTAGAAATCGGTTTTTTTCTTTGCCTTGATTTCTCTGGTGTTCAAGAGATTTGGCAACCATCATATTAATTAATTTTGGGGATTAATTTAGGACATCATTTTAATCACTAATTTAGTCTGGAATTTCTCTTTTTTGAATTGTGAATGTTTGCGTATAATTTAATTTTGAACAACTAATTGTCTGAATCGTGTGGGTCCTATTCGCTTGAGCGGACATTGGCCTATACCCATTGTTCGATCTATAAAAGGGGTAGCGTCCCTTTGCATTGTGTATTGTTAAATTGTTGGATTCATTGTCAATAATAATTTAGAGAACTTTGCTCGCTGCGTGGTTATTTTATTTACCGATCCTAAGAACGCGTAGTGTTTTATCCATCGAAACTTTGGGGCTGCATCAATTTGGTATCAGAGAGAAGTTCACGTCAATTTCCTAATTGACACCCTCCCCTTATTATTATTTCGCCGACACGCACTTGCATGTTTCTATGTCAAAATAATAAAACAAAATTTTTAGATTTGGTCTGCCAATAGCAACTTAAAATTATCAGTTTTTCTCAAAATTCAAAAACTTTAATTCTTGAAATTCTCCATTATTTTATTAGTTAGAAATCAAAAAAATATATTATTTTTATTAAGTCATTATAAATTTTAAATTTTGGTCTGCAAATAGCGGTCTATATTTTTATTTTTCTGCATAAAAATATATAAAAAAAATTATTTAATAATCTTCATAATATTTTCAGCAAGAAAATCATTAAAAAAATTTTTTTTACCCGAGTTGCTAAGCGAGAACAATTCTGTCATTCCTAGAGTTTAGTGGGTCAGGTTCATATTTCATTGCATGGGCACCAGATTCGATTAGAATTTTTTTTCTATCCCGTCACCACTAGACAATGACCTATGACGCGTATGCTAGAAGACAGGAAACTACTTATGATGGATCAGGGTATCCCCAAGTTTTCCTATACTGGGTTAAGAAAATAGAGTGCTACTTTGAGTGATACAAATGGACAGACGCGGATAAGGTGCGAGTGGAGAGAATAAAGTTGTTAGGTAGAGCTAAGATATTTTGGTTGAATGAGGAACGACATCTGAGAGCCGAGAATGTTAAATTACGTATTGGTTGGGCAGACATGAAGGCCATGCTGACAGAACAGTACGTCCTTGCGTACCATCGAACTCAGATGCTAGATGATTGGGCTACCATTAAACAAGGGAATAAGTAGGTCTCTAATGTTGATGTAGTATCTCTTGATTCTGAGGATGACCTCGTAGGTGAGAGTATTCTGACATGTACATTAGTGCCCGATGATTCTAATGAGTCTGAAATTGAGAGTGGATACCCTAGTGATTTAGAAGACGATGTATGGGATGATTACGTTCTTATCTGTGAGAGTATCACGTTGCCTATTACGTGCCCTACTAGCGTTGTGTTTGTTCATCCTAGTATTGAGTGTCATCTCCAGGATACGATCCCCATCATGTTAAAGCCTACGATTACACCTACTGAGATTATATTTGAGTTATCTAAGGAGCCTGAGAGTGAGGATGTGCCTATTATTATTGTGGATGAGTTACGATCTGAGGGAAGGGTAACTTTGGACGATACTGTTGTTGTACACCCGGATGAGAGTTCTTTGATGTCGTCACCGTTGGGTGAAATTATTACTGATTCGGATTTTATCTCGGATTTGATTTTACCGACCTTTCCCCCTATTTATTTGTCGACATTAGTTGAATTGTTAGGATGTGGAACCGGTAGATCTAGTCCAAATTTTTGTGTCATGTCCGCTTTATTAGTTCCTACATTGGCGTTGTATCAGCGTATAGATATTACTATGTTGAGCACGCTAGTTTTTGGTCGGTTCACCACACAGCGTAGATCTGACTATGCGTCACATATGGATGTGGTGTCTCCTTCACATAGTTATATAGCACACCCGGTCACACGCATTTATCCACCGCCTTTTGAAGACCCTCATTTTCCCACGTTAGTGACTATAGTTGGGTCCCTTGAGTTGTTTCGCTCGAACAACTTTTCACATTCGGGAGTGTCCAACTCTATTATTTATGATGAGCTGTTCCCCTTGGCATATCTTCATGCCAAGCATGAAAATGTTAAATATAAATTTCGAACTGCGAATTTGGAGCCACTGAAAGTCATCTTTGATTATAAGGCTCCCGTGCCCCCTGAGTTACCTCCCTTATCCTCTGCTTTTGGGTTAAGTCATATAGCACATGGTTTCTCTCCTCATGTATCTAGGACATTAGTGATTCATTTTAAGTTTTGTCGCACGCACTTCCACTCCTTTTTGAGACTGCCTGGTGCTAGATTTAGTGAATTGGGTTTAGTCTGGTCAGTCCCCGAGCGGATGCCTTGTGGCTTCGTTAATAAATTAATATGTAGGAACGCCGACCCATCCATGATTATGAAGAACGTCAGATTTCATGCTTTTATTTCGGATTTTTCTATAGCACAGGGTGTTTCACTTTATTTCAAGTTTCCGGACTTTTTACTATACGTCTCTATTCCACCTGAGTGGCTTTCTCCGTTGTTTCTTCCTATCACTAAATATTCTTTTGTGTTGGGGAGTGTTATTATTATCGTATCTAATTTCCACGTGGACTCCTTGGTTCATGAACTAGATAGTTAGATTCAAGTTAATTTTCTTTGGTCTGACGCCATTTCGAGTTTTGCTGTTTCTACACATGACAGGTTCTTAGTGCTATGGGATGTTCATGCTAATACGACACAGATTGCGGGGCCAAATTTGCCCCCATGTTGCTGCTGCTTTGGACTGTTCTTCCCTCACAGGCCACTCATCGGTGATGAGTAATTTTGCATGGGGGAGGATTGATGGCGATGATACTGATGCAGCTGTGGATCCCCATCATAGAGAGTTCGTGGATTGGGATGGTCGTTGCCGCAAGCTCGAGGATGGGAGTCTGCCACGACATTTCTTCGCCAACGTCGTCGCCGCTACATGTTTTGCTCGACGTCCGCCACCGCCAATAAATAAAATATATAATTATAAATTACATAATTATAATTATATATTTTATTATTTATATTTTAGTATTTTTATTTTCAAGCATTTCATTATTATTTTAATGGGTGCCTATAACCATCAAGATTATTTTAATTTCATGCATTTGATTATTGCATTATTTTTTAAGTCATGATGGGTGCATATAACCATCATAGTGTCATTTTGAATTTTTAATTTTGAATTGGAGGAGATGGAGTGGTGTAAGCATATATATAGGCCATGATATTTGTCATATTGTTCAGAGAATGAATGAAAAATTAAAACCCTAAATCTATTGAGATCTTCCATCCTCCTCCTCTCTCCCTCTTTGAAAATTCGGCCTCTCTTCACCCTCTCCTCCTCTTGGCCGCCAGCCACCCCCTCCCCCTCTCTATTGTCTCCTTTCTCCTCCTCAATATTCTCCCTCACCTCCACCACCCCAACCCGAGCCCACCACTTTTCTCTCCCAAAGAAAACCGGCCTCTTTTCCCTCCCCAAAAACCTAGTCGGCAACCCTCCTAGCCGCCACCCTCTCAATCCCCTTCCATATATTTGGCCACCCTCCCCACCACCCAAAACCGACCACCCTCATCCAAACAAAACCCGGGCAGCCCCCCTCACCCCAAAATCGATCCACCCCCTTGAAAAGAATAGGCCACCACCTTTTCTCTCTCCTATTTCCATATATATATTTGATATCGTGAAGAAGAGATTCAGAATGACTTTGTAGTTTAGTATCGATGTCTAGTCTAGTAGAATCAATTTTGGTGTCCAAAGCAGTAGTTTGGGTCTTAATTTCTCCCAAGGTAGTTTCATGGATCACTATCAGATTCTCATTCAGTCTGTTCTAATTTTTAAGGACATAACCTTGCTTGTTTGCCACATCATGCTGTATTTGCTTGGCATCCTGTTGTTGATTTGCCAGATAAACTACTGCAAGAGCCCCTTTCTCAAAGAATGAAGTCATTTTAGTTTTCAAAAGATTTACTTCAAACCTTATTGACTTGATCTCTTGGGATAGCTGAAATTGCAAATCCTTGTTGCTTTCATCCATATATTTATCTAAGTCTTGCCTTTGCTTATCAAGCATTAGTTGTAGTTGCACTAGTAAGGAACTATGATCTATTGTAGGAGCAGATGGTTGTCCTGACTGAAGATATTGCTTGTAGCTTTTGCTCTTCATCTTTATTTCAGAAAGTTTTCTTTTCTTCTATTGAGAAGCATCTGCATCCTCAGATTCAGAAGAACTAACCTCTTCAACTTGAGGTGTCTCTATAGTTTTCTCAGTAGCAAGGGCCAACTCCCCCTCAATTCCTGTACCTTCTTGATTAATAGGATAATTATCCACAGTTATATCTGCATGCTGAATTTCAGAAAGGTATCTCAATCTGAGAATCTGCAATTCTCTCTTCCTGAATATTTGTATCTTTTGTCAATGGAACTTCTACTTCAGTCTCTTGTAGAGTTGCTTCTTCCATCACTTGATCAGAGATTTCATGTGCAGGAGCTTGCAACTTTTCTAGGTCTTGAACCACATCCATTTAGATGGCTGTTGTTGTATCCATTGGCAATTCTATGAGTTCCTCCCCCTCAGCTAATTCTCTTTCTGGGATGATCTCCCTTGCACTTGTGTACTGGTCTTAGGGAATTACCTAGGAGACCTGCCTTGTCCCTCCTCTGGATTTTCATCTGAACTGAAGTTTACCTCTTCTTCAGAATCATTAGTGGATACTACTTCCTCTACCACTGATTTCTTACCTTTTATCTCCTTTTTTGATAGGTGCTGGAGTTTCCTTAATCAAGACTCTGTCCCACCTAGACAGGATTCTTAGGTCTATTCTCCTGATATGATTGATCTTAGTTCCATGTTTCTGATTGATGCAATCTGGAATTACCTTTACCAAATACAAACTAATTATTCTGCCCATATTAGGCTTCTGAACTCCTTCTACAATCTTATCAAACATCACTCTTTTCCAATCAGTATCGATTTTGAAGATAATTCTAGTCATTAGATTAAACATGACATTAAAAATTCTGTCATGTGCTCCAATCTTGCAGAGGAGCACGTTTACTACTATTTCAGACAGGAATTTACCCGGGCAATTCATTCCCTTCCTATTGAAAGAATGTTCAAAACTAGTGGTTGGAGGTAGTCCACACCAAACTAGTGCCTCTGCTGTCTTGGTTGAATCTAGTTTATTATTCTGTGAAATTCTTGGAATCTTAAAGACATTAGCCACTCTTTTGGTAGGTACCTTTAACCTTGCCCCATTAATAGTGGATTTTGTCTTGTCGGAGTTTGAATTTAATGAGGCATTAGAGTAAAATTCAGATACCTCTCTCTTCCAGATCTTGGTTGGTTCTGAAAGAAGATACTCCAGCCCTGCCTCATTCATAAGGTCAATCACTTTCCTTATATCTTTAGAAGCGGTGTCGAATGCGTTGAACACCAGTTTATATCCCTCATTGATGTGATCGTCCATCTTTGGTGCCATTCTTGTGGAAAGATCTTGAGTTTGAAGGGTGTCGACTATGGATTTCTAGGCCTCGACACACAACGATTAGTCTCTCAAGATTACTGGCGAGTGAACTCGACAAAACCTAACACCTACTATTTATAGTATCTGTCCTTTGAAGGTTAAAAGGCGCGCTGCATTTAGTGATTTTCTCAATATTGGGAAATTTCTGGAGTCGACAAAGAAAACTTAAGCTGTCGAGATGTATCGATATGCGTCGACACAAGGTTTATGTTTCTTGACACAAACTTGTAATGTCTAGACACACATCCTCTTATCAGTGTCGACACACATCCGTTAATCAGTGTCGACACATGGTCACGTGTCTCGATACACCTTTTCTACTAGTGTCGACACACACTGTGGTGTTTCGACACACCTGGACTAATAGTGTTGACACATACCCTGATGTATCGACCCAATTCTTTGACTTAGACAAATTTTGTGTTCTGACTTATATTACCTGACTAATCAAAGTAAAAAATTTAAAATATTTGTATTCCTAATTAATCATCCTTTTGACTGTAATTATTTATTCAATATCCAACATGCCTAGTTCATATTTAAAATAATTGAACTTACTTTCATCTAGGGGCTTTGTAAAAATATCAGCAACTAATCTTTCAGTTGGAATATGTTGTAAGCTAATATTTTCTTTTTCTACATTCTCTTTGAGAAAGTGATATCTAATTTCTATATGTTTAGTTCTACTATGAGAAACATGATTATTGGCATTAGAAATTGCACTAGTAGAATCACAGAACATAATAGATTTACTTAGCTGAATACTATAGTCCAGTAGTTTATGTTGAATCCACAATAACTGTGCACAGCAACTTCCAGCAGATATGTTCTCTGATTCTACTGTAGAGATAGCAACACTTATTTGTTTCTTGCTACTCCAGCTGATAAGTCTGTTCCCTAGAAACTGACAAGTTCCAGAAGTGCTTTTTCTGTCTTCTTTACACCCTGTAAAATCTGCATCTGTGTACCCAGTAAGTTCAAAATCACTATCCCTAGGATACCAAAGCCCAAGATTGGGTGTGCCCTTAAGATATCTCAGTATTCTCTTAACAATAGTATAATGAGACTCTTTGTGGCATGCTTGGTATCTAGCACAGACACATGTTGAGAACATAATATCTAGCCTACTATTGTTAAATATAGGAGTGATCCAATGATGCCTCTATACAAGGTTTCATCAACTGGTTTTCCAGATTCATCCTTGTGTAGTGACACTGTAGAACCCATTGGAGTTCTCATGGTAGAAGAATTCTCCATACCATATTTCTTAATCAACTCCTTAGTGAACTTAGATTGAGAGATGGATATTCCATCCTCAGATTGTCTAAGTTGGAATCCCAAGAAGAATTTTAGCTCACCCATGCTGCTAATTTCAAACTTGCCTTGCATAAGCTTTGTAGATTTGCTACATATCATCTCATTAGTAGACCCAAAAATTATGTCATCTACATAAATCTGGACTAAGATGGTTGAACCTTTGATGCTCCTAAGGAATATTATCTTGTCTATCTTTCCTATAGAGAACTTGTTCTCTATAAGAAAGGTAGAGAGAGTCTCATACCAGGATCTAGGTGCCTGTTTTAACCCATACAAAGCCTTGTGTAATCTGAAAACATAGGTTTTGTGTTTCGGGTCAACAAAACCTGGTGGCTGTTCTACATAGACTTCTTCCATCAGTGTACCATTTAGGAATGCTGACTTTACATCCATTTGGTAGACCTTGTATCCTTTTAATGCTGCATGGACTAAAAATAATCTAATGGCTTCTAGCCTAGCTACAGGTGCAAAGGTTTGGTCATAATCTAATCCTTCCTCGTGTCTATATCCTTTAGCCACTAATCTAACTTTGTTCTTGACTATAACCCCATACTTATCTAATTTATTTCTATAGATCCACTTAGTGCCTATAATATTATGATCACTAGGTCTAGGAATAAGACACCAGACTTTGCATCTCTCAAATTGATTTAATTCTTCTTGAATAACCAAAGTCCAGTTGGGATCTAAATTGACATCTTCAAACTTTTTAGGTTCTACATAAGAGAGAAAAATAGAGCATAGAACCTCATTGTGATGTCTACTTCTAGTAGTCACACACAATCTGGTATCACCTATTATTTGATCTATAGGATGATCTCTAAGATGTCTAACAGCTACAGGAAGGTGTCTTTTATCATCTAGTGCTGTAGGAGGATTAGGGTGATTCTCTTCCTCCCCCTGAGCTGATGTAGTATCTTCTATAGGAACTTCTATATTGTCCCTAATGTCTAACTTTATGTTAGGTGAGTCACTTATATTTAGTTTTTCCATTCTAGACTTTACAACACCTAGACTAGAATTGTTAGAGATATCATTACATAAAATAGATGTTTCATCAAATACTACATTAATAGATTCTTCTACAACTTGATGTTTCAAGTTGTAGATCCTGTATGCTTTGCTATGAAGACTATACCCTACAAAGATTCCTTCATAGGATTTCTCTGAGAACTTGGTTAGATAAGTTTTCCCATTGTCCAAGACATAGCACTTGCTTCCAAAAATTTTAAAGTGTACAGATTTCATTTTATGCCTTTCATTAGTTTATAGGGAGTCTTATTGTGATAATTGTTGATCAATGCTCTATTTTGAACATGACATGCTGTGTTTACAGCCTCAGCGCAGAAATATTTTGGGAGAGATGTAACACTCAGCATTATTCTAGCTGCCTCAATAAGAGTTCTATTTTTCCTCTCAGCAACTCCATTTTGTTGTGGTGTTCTTGGAGAGGAGAACTCCTGAAGGATCCCTAGTTCCTTACAGAAATTTGTCATCTTCTCAGATTGAAATTCTGTACCATGGTCACATCTATGTTTGACCATAGTATATCCCATCTCATTCTAAATTTGTTTGACAAAATCAGCAAGGATGCCTAGTATTTTAGACTTTTCCCTTAAGAAGAACACCCAAGCAAACCTGGAGTGATCATCCACAATCACATAGGTATACGACTTAATTCTCAAACTAAGAACTTGCATAGGACCAAATATATCCATATAAAGTAAGTACAGACACCTCTTAGTGTCTTTGGGCTGAATGCTCTTAAAGGAGACTTTTGTTTGTTTGCATTTTTGACATGCACGACATATGCCTTCTTTGGAGCATTTAAGTTGTGGACTATTTCTAACTAAGTCCAAAGAAAATAGTTTACTCATAGCTTTGTAGTTTAAGTGAGCCATCCTCTTGTACCACTGTACACACAAAGTGTCTTCCTCACAAGCTACAAGACATACTGGTGATTGTTCATTTATACTAAGGAAATTTAGAAAATAAATGTTCCCACTCCTAGTGTCTAAGATGATGATCTCTTGATCACTTGAATTCCCTATCAGACACTTGTAATTGTGGAAGATAATTTCATATCCTATAACACAAAGCTGACTTATGCTTATCAGATTGTGGTTCAATCCTTCTACATAAGCAACTTTAGTAATGGTAACTAGGCCATTAGAAATGTTACCATATCCCTTGGTGAGTCCTTTCTCTGACCCTCCAAAGATGACTTTTGGTCTATTCTTAACTGGAGTGTAGTCTCTTAGTAAACTCCTTGATCTAGTCATATGCCTAGAACATCCACTATTCAAGTACCATATTGACCTATTAGTGGTACTTGGCTCCACCTGCAAATACAAATTTAGTTCACCTCAGGAACCCAACAAGTTTTGGGGCCTTGGTTCTTGTTAGGCTTTGTTGTGTGAAACAAAATAGATTGTCTAAATAAAGGTGGTTGAAATTTATATGAAGAAAATGTTGGATTATACCAACAATCTAGGGTAAAATGCCCAACCTTCCCACAACACCAACACTCAAATCCATTGTATCTTTTATTTGGTTGCACATTTAAATTATTCTCTTGTGCAACACAGAATTCTCATCCAATTTTCGAGGTAGAGGTGCATAATGCACACTCTTACCTTTTAGATTTGAGTGAGCTACACTGGGATCAGCCCCAAGAGTTCCTTGGCTTCTTGGATTGATCACTTTCTGTGGTGGTTCTTAGCCTATATTGCCTTTTGACATCTGATCCTTCCAGTAAGACTCTTTATTGGCCTTACTGGTAGAGCACTCAGACATCATATGTCAAGGAATACATGATCTCAAGCATCTGTTAGAAGGTAGATACTTGACTGGTTGCCTAACTGGACCACTTGTAATTTTATCCTTAGATATAGACTCCTTTTTAAATTTTTTATTCTTACCAAACCCTACACCACTTCTAAATGGTGCAGAAAAGGTATCTATGATAGGTAGCAATGACTTAGGCTTTGAGAACTAAGTCAAGAGTTGTCTTTCCTGAGCAAGCTTTACTTCGAGGTCTTTTACAGTCTTGACCTGTTCAATTATCACCTCTGTCTGACTATCTATCTTGTTAGTTAATTCAATTAGTTTCAATTTTTATAAATCTAACTTTGTGTTGGCACTTATCAACTGAGAAGATACTCCTCTCAAGGAATTTAACTCTTTGGCCTGATCCTTAGCAAGCTGTTTTCTTGTAATTAAGGCCTTTAGTACCTTCCCATACCTGTTGATAAGGGAGTTAAAATCTGTTTCAATGTCTGAATCATGTTCTTTACTATGTGAACATGATTTATTTTCTAACGCAGAAATAAAATCTGAGGAAAAACTATTAGAGATTGATTTTGCCTTAGTAGGATCTGAACAATCCTGATCTTCTTCTCCTGGTTGAGTTTCCTCAATGGCCATCGGGCCCATTAGAGCCTCCTCCTCTTCTGATTCAGATGAATCAGACTCACTATCAGATAGTGTCAACTATCTTTTTGCCAATAGGATTTAACAACCTTCTTGTGTGGTCCATCCTTCAAGTTCTCAGACTTTTTCTCCTTCCTTTTTGCTTGGCAATCAGCTATGACATGCCCTTTTCTATTGCAACAATAGCACACTATATTAGTTTTAATATATTTATTCTGAGAAGAGCCATACCTGTCCCCAGAATTCTTCTTCCTGGGTTTCTCTGGATGATTGATCTTTTTGTGAGAAGAGTCTCCTGCGGAACCCTTCCATCTTCCTTGTTTTCTTCTCCTTAACATCTTCTTGAACTATCTAGAGAAGAGTGACAGTTCCTCCTCAGTTATTTCTCCTTCTATTGAGGATGATTCTGAGTACTCAAGGGCTGTTTCAAGTTTTTCTCTGAGTATTGACTTCTCTTTGACTTTTCTGGATGACTTAGCCTTTAGAGCCAATGTCTTTTATCTATTGAGTGCTATGGCTGATTCTTCTTCAGACTTTTTCAGATTAAACTGTAACTCATGAGACAACAACTTTCCAAATAGAGCCTGGGGGTCTATATTAGCTAAGTTTCCCATTTCTCTTATGACACAGTTCTTGATGTCCCATTCCTTATTCAGGGACCTCAAGAACTTATTCTTAAGTTCATAATTAGTAAAACTTCTGCCATAAGTCCTCAGGTTGTTAACAATTCTAAAGAACTTTTCAAAACACTTAACCACTAAATCCATTTTATCTTGTATGAAGGCTTCATACTGTTGATTTAGAAGAGATTTTCTATCATCTCTGACTTCTTCAGTATATCCATATAAACTATCAAAGACTCCCACATTTCTTTGGCTGTTCTGCAATGAATCAGATTCTGAAAAGTGGAATCATCTATTACACTTACTGTAACAGCCCAAATTCAGAAATTGGCAAAAGTTGGGTGACACGGCCTGGGACACGGGCGTGTCCCAGGGCGTGTCCCGCTCAGGTTGCATCGTGAGGTGTGAGGTCGATGATTTTTCGGTCGACGACATGTTTGGGTGGTCACGCCCTGTAAAATGGGCGTGACAGGGGGCGTGTCCCATCGGTTCGACGATTTGCTTGTCAATCGTCGAGCGGAGATCGTCAAATGGAGATCGTCAAGCAGAGATCATCGAGCGGAGATCGTCGAGCGGAGTTCGTCGAGCGGAGATCATCGAGCATGGAATCGTCGAGCGGATATCGACGATCGCTGGCGATCTCGATGATTGCTGCCTGATCGTCGAGCGAATATCATCGAGTGGGTGTCACTCCCTGTGACACGGGCGTGACTGGGCTGACACGGGCATGACATGAACGTGTAATCTTGGCATAAATATGTTTGGATCAGTCGGTTTGTGCATCGCTTTGGGGGACACGGCCTATGACATGGGCGTGTCATAGGGCGTGTTAGGGCCGAAACATGATTTTTTAGTGTTTTTCTGGCCGTTGATTTCTCTGTCCTGGGTCCAAGGGATTAGGCTGTAGCTAGGTGGATTTCTGGCAGAGATCTGAGGTTTTAAGCCCTTCCTCTTCTTCTTCTTCTTCTCATTTCAAGAGAGAGAAAGGGAAGGAGAGAGGAAAGGAAGGAGGAAAGGAAAGCCAGCTGCTGGAGGAGCTGCGGAGTGCGGAGCGAAGATCCAAGAGCGGATTCGTGAAGGCAGAGCCGAGGCGGTGACTTCCATCCGACTACTTCATGGCACCGAAGCGATCTTCGAGGGTAACGATCTTCTTCTTGGACATTGAATTCCTTTCTTTTTGCATGTGCTTGTAATCCTCCACCAAGAGGTGGATTTCGGAAGTGATTCCTTTGTTGAGTCTGCATCTAGAGCCGGAATTATGGAGTACGGCATAGGCATGCTGTGTGAAGCCCATCTGGACCGTTAGTCTGGATTGGTGATGATCATGGGTAAACCGGTGAATACTCCGTGGGTTTGCAAAGATGAGCTATATGCCTTGTATTTTGAATGAATGAATGCTATGCGTGGATGGTATGCTCATGCGTGAGCTAGCCATGGTTATGATTTTGGATGTGAGCGCTGCGTGTGCTCGTTTGCTCCACGAGAGTGGAAAGCTACGACTACCCCAGAAGGGAAGGCCGACCCGCGTCACGGTGCGCCAGTGACGATGTGAGCACGGGCAAGGCTAACCTGTACTTAGGCATGTTGGAGAGATCGATTGGTGGCAGTGTTCGGGAGCATGCGAGAGCCCGACTTGCTACACCGAAATAAAAGCGGGTCGATCTGATGGATTAATGCTCATGTTTGCCATGCGGTACCGACCTCTGCTTGGTTTGGGCGGAATGCAACCAGCATGCGTGTTGGGGTGACTAGGACCGGCCAACCAATAAGTTAATTACCGTTCGTTGGTGTTGTTACCATGGGTTTCCGGTACACCGTAAGGTGCCCTGAGTGCACGAAGCGTCTGGCTGCGGTCGGCGTTTGTGATGTGAATGTGCTTGATAGGTTGATAAAGAGAATGATATATATATGATTCTTGATGATAGATGATGGTAATGCATACAGGGAAGGAACCACTGCCCCGGGTAGGGGGTAGGGTCGTTATAATGGGTCAGCAAATGCTGACTGTTACTTTGTTTTCTGTTTTGGCTTGGATGACAAATTGCAGGTAGAATGATCAAGTGGAATGGATGGATTTCTGCTAAAGGCCCTTGAAGGCCATGTGAAGAAGTGTGTTTGGATTTCATGTGTGGCCGACCTGCGTGCTGATGTACGAAAATGTAATTGTGTGAAAAGAGAAATTTGTAAGGCCTTAAGGCCAGTGTGTGTGTGTTGTATACATTCCTGGTGTTGCTATATAAATGTGGAGTTTATATAAAAGTGGACATTCTCTGAGCTGAGTTCTTTAACTTAAAAATGCTGCGCTAGAATGGATTGAGTTAAGGATGCGAATATAATTTGATTTCCACAAGTAATTCCACTACTTGTCTGTGACATACGGCGTGGGGCCCCGGCCGGACCCATCGTTATATGCCATGTGACGAATAGGGGCGTTACAAAGTGGTATTAGAGGGAGGTTGAGATTGTTTGGGAGGTTGAGATTTTTTGGGAGGGAGAGAACATTATTGAACTCACGAATGTACACTAGGAATGTATTTCATGTACGTGCGGTACATGTGTGTGTAGTCAATGTATAATTCCCGTTATGCCATGGATGATTAATCTTGTTTTCTATATTGACTTATAGGTGGCGAGGAGTGGAGCTGGGCCGTTTGAGCCCCAGCAGTCTGATGAGAGTGTAGCACCGGCTGAAGCGCCTACGCCTCCCTTGGCGGAGACCATTCGGGTGGTGACGGAAACAGTGCTCGCAGTATTACAGACACAACCTGCAAGACCTGCAGTGGTACCTGTGCAGCTTGGTGTTCGACAAGAGCCTGTTGATGAGCAGTTGAAAATATTTATGGAGTTTCATCCACCTACGTTTGGCGGGGCAGTTTCTCCAACGCAGACGGAAGATTGGCTTGCGAGAGTAAAACGAATTATGACTGCAATCAGGACGCCGGAGGAGCAGAAAGTGACTTTCGCCACTTTTTTGTTAGAAGGAGATGCGAGATTATGGTGGGATGAGATGGAGGTGCATTACTTGGCCGGTCGAGGGTTAGTGGAGGTGTCCATGGAAGAATTTTCCCGTTTGTTTTTAGCCAAGTACTTGCCAATGTCCCCGCGGATTGCTATGGAGAATGATTTTTTACATCTGGTGCAGGGTGAGACAGATATTGATACGTACCTGCATGAATTTACTAGACTGGGGCGGTATGCGGGATCTACTTTCGCCGAGGAAGCCCGAAAGACGAATAAATTTTATGATGGCCTTCAGGATGAGTTAAGGTTGGCACTCTCGAGTTCGGTGAGCTACGGCTTCCAAGCATTGGTAGACACAGCCCGTGCCTTGGAAAAGGATTTGAAGTGATTGCAAGAAACGAGGAGACTGGTGATGGAGAAGCCAGAATTTAAAGTTCCGCAGTCGGAACAAGTGGAGTTTCAGAAACGAGAAAAGAAGAGGTTCAAGCCCGCGGCACAAACCTCTTGGAATGCTGCGTCAGAAGCAACGTATGGACAAAGACGTGTTGATACACGTACCTATTTTAAATGCGGGAAACAGGGGCATTTAGCCTCTAATTGTCAAAGCGGCCCTCCTAGAAGTGAGAAAACGACGGGTGCGTCTTATGAAGATAAGGGTAAAGCAGTGGCCGAGTCATCTGCATCCCAGACGCAGCCTCGATTACATAACTTGGAAGTGCAAGAGCTGCAGAGTTCCATTGGCGAAATTCAGCCTCGAGTGTTTAATTTGGCTCTTTCGCGAGAAATGCAAAATAAGGAGGCTGAGCGAAAGTGAATCGTGATTTGTATCACGTGGATAATATGTGTATTGATGATTGTATATATCTGATCATGTGGACAATATGTGTAATGCATATAGGGAAGGAACCACTGCGCCGGGTAGGGGGTAGGGTCGTTATAATGGGTTAGCAAATGCTGACCGTTACTTTATTTTTTGTTTTGGCTTGGATGGCAAATTATAGGTAGAATGATCAAGTGGAATGGATGGATTACTGCTAAAGACCCTTGAAGGCCATGCGAAGAAGTGTGTTTGGATTTCATGTGTGGTCGGCCTGCGTGCCGATGTACGAAAATGTAATTGTGTGAAAAGAGAAATTTGTAAGGCCTTAAAGCCAGTGTGTGTGCGTTGTATACATTCCTGGTGTTGCTATACAAATGTGGAGTTTATATAGAAGTAGACATTCTCTGAGCTGAGTTCTTTAACTTAAAAATGCTGCGCTAGAATGGATTGAGTTAAGGATGCGAATAGAATTTGATTTCCACAAGTAATTCCACGACTTGTCTGTGACATATGGCGTGGGGCCCCGGCCGGACCCACCGTTATATGTCATGTGACGAATAGGGGCGTTACACTTACTATTATATTCTGAGCCCTCTTGTCCATAGAGGTCAGAATGATTTCATCCTTATCCATTTCCATGTAAGTCTTGGGTGTCCTGATGTTTGCATCAAGAACTAACACTTTTATGGGAATGAAAGGTCCTTCAACCACAGTTATGTATATTCTTGGATCTGCTACCTCCATGAATAATCTAACTCTTTCTTTCCATATTCCAAAGTTTTCTTTGGAGCAGACATGGAGCTTAATGAAATTGTTTTCCCTCTGGGCCATGATATTTCTTTCTTTGCAATCCTTTGGATTCTCACTAGACTATTATGACTTTTTCAGTGAACCTCGCTTTGATGCCAATTGAAAATGTTTACTTTAGGATTAAAAATGACCTAGAGGGAGGGGTGAATAGGTCCAATTTAAATATGTCTCCCCTTTTCTTTAATCAGAATACTACTTTATATAAAGTGATTTAATCAATCAGATAATTAACATAAACTAAACTGTAATTAACAAAATTAACATAGCACAGCATATCAGCACACACAACATAATGCACACAGATTTATAGTGGTTCCCCAATTTATGGGTACATCCACTTTCCCCCTTCGCCTATCTAGCAATGAACTAGATTCGGCCAAACTTCTCCTCTTTCCTTTACTCAGATCTTTAGATCTTACAGCTCAGAGCCCACCCGACTCCTACAACTCAGACTTCACAAGTCTTACCACTCAGATCACCAAGATCCTACACCTCAAGTTCTTCCCAAGAACTCTACCTAAGAATAAATCCTCACTCTTACTTCTCAGGCAACAAATGCCCTACAACTCAGAGAATTTTCAACTTCTCCTACCTCAGGCAATCCTAGCCCTACCTCAGCCTTTATAACACAGACTTACAACAACAAGAGAATAAATCTCCTCCACTCAGATCTACAGATAGATCTTACAAATTGAATGAAACAGTGAAAATAATCAAAAAATGTCACCCAGTATGAGAGTTGAGTAACTGCTTCTTGATCTGATCTTGATGATTGTGCTTCCTTTGATTCTGACAAGATAGATCTGATCAAAACCTTCTTAGCTTTTCAAAGCTTCTTGAAATAGAAATTAGGGTTGATCTAGGCTGGAGAGATGTTGTAGATGATTCTTGATCAGACCTCTGTCCACCTTCTAAATTGCTGCTCCTTTATTTTTGGTCGTCTTCTTTTTTTATCTTTCTCACTTTTTCTTCTGAAGACTGCATCCCTTTAAATAGGATCTGACAGGAGTAAGCAGCTGATCCGGTTAATAACTGACAGTTCTGACAGCTGTCTATACCTCCGTCTTGATATTTGTACTTAGAAAATAAGTCTGTTGAAGTGTTCAGACTTGGCTGCGAAATGTGTTGACACAAGTCCTGGGTGTCAACATAACTCCTGTAGTGGTGTCGACATACTTCTGAATGTGTCGACAAAGCTCTTCAACTTATCTCGACACATCTTATGTGGAATGTGTCGACACAAGTCTGGTGTGTCGATATAGTTGTCTTCAGTCTCGTTACAGCTTGATTATAGTGTGTCGACACTAGTCTTGAGTGACGACACAATTGTCTTTAGTCTCGAAATAGCTTGAATAGAGTGTGTCGACACTAGTCCTTATTGTCGACACAGTTGTCTTCAGTATTTATAAAATGTGTATAGAGTGTGTCGACACTAGTCCTTAGTGTTGACACAGTTGTCTTTAGTCTCGACACAGTGTGTCAACACAGTTGTCCTTAGTGTTGACGCAGCTTTTCCTTGTCTCAACAGAACTTGTTCAGTGTCTGGCGACACTAGTCCTGAGTGTCGACACTTTATACTTAGCTTTATTTACCTGCACATATGAACCTAACATCCATCAAATACAACAATGTGTATATCATTAAGCTGAGAAGACTTCTTCAAGTCAAGTACATTGAGACCAATGTACTCAATAATCTTCCCCTATTTGGAGAAGTCATAAACCAAATTCAATGATATACAACAAGATACCATAAAATAAAGATAAAGACATTTAAACATACAGTGCAGATCAGTAAGTGAATTATCACAGATAAACACACAAACTTAATAATAATGCTGAATAGAACATAAGGCAAACAATTTCAGTCCTAATTAATCGACACATGAAATGTAGAATAAGACATGATTTCCATTAATTGTTTATCACATAATTTACTGATACAAGTTATATTTACAGAATAGTTACAGATCAAAATATTCATAAGAAATATAAAACTTAGAAAGTACTAAGGCAGTTCAGGTTCCTTAATAACTATGCCTTTACTTGATTGTATCTTGGCTTTCATTTTAGGCTCCTTGTCCTCAACAACTGCCTTACCTTTGGCTTCCTTAGCTTTAGCATTAGCTATTGCTTCTTTCTTCAGCCTTTGCCTCTCAAAATAATGATATGGCTTTGGGAAATACTTGCTGGGCTCAATGTATTTAGCAGGAAGCTTTTCTCTTTTCAAACCTTGACTGAATTTTTGAATCACATTTTGCTGTTTCAAGTGTTTAGCCCATTACTGTTCATAATACCATTTCCCATTGTCAGTAATATTAGCATTCACAGCTTTCCGTGCAGTAAGATTTATTGATCTGGAAGTTGGACTCCATTGCTCAAAATCAGGTTTAGTCTCAGCCTGTTCTCTAAACCTTTTCTTTGATAACTGAACCTTAGTCTCTGGAGCAGTAGCAGGCCTGTCCACTTTCTCAAATATTACATTCTTATCTATGCCTTGAGGAGTACTATACATGTGGTGAACAGCTGCTTGAACAGACTCAAAATTGGCTGGGTATGTAGGAGGAAATAATTCACTAGGAGGTGCTTGAAGTAGATGTGGTTGTTGACAACCAGATTCAGATGTTTGATCACCCTCAAACAATAGGGGAGGAAAGCCTAAAGTATCTCTGAGATTGTTTGCTATCCAGGTAGCTTGTTCAGTACTTGCCTTAATCATGACTCTCTCCCCCTTTATGACTTCTCTCTCAATATGATCTCTAAGATCATTCTTATGAAATCTGACCTGACCATCAACATAATTGATACCTGTAGACACTGTATTCTTAACCCTCAGTAAATTGGATTCCAAAGTTTTGTAAGAATCTTTAATATCATTAAGGAGAGATTCAGAATGACTTTGTAGTTTAGTATTGATGTCTAGGCCTGTAGAATCAATTTTGGTGTCCAAAGCAGTAGTTTGGGTCTTAATTTCTCCCAAGGTAGTTTCATGCATCACTATCAGATTCTAATTCAGTCTGTTCTGATTTTCAAGGCAACAACGTTGCTTGATTGCCACATCGTCCTTTATTTGCTTGGCATCATGTTGTTGCTTTGCAAGATAAATTACTTGCATGAGCCCCTTTCTCAAAGAATGAAGTCATTTCAGTTTTTAAAAGATTTACTTCAAACCTTATTGACTTGATCTCTTGGGCTAGCAGAAATTACAACTCCTTGTTGCTTTCATCCACATATTTCTTTAAGTCTTGCCTTTGCTTATCAAGCATTAGATGTAGTTGCACTAGCAAAGAGCTATGATCTATTATAGGAGTAAATGGTGGTCCTGACTGAAGATATTGCTTATAGCTCTTGCTCTTCATCATTATTTCAGAATGTTTTCTTTTCTTCTGTTGAGAAACATCTGCATATTCAGATTCAGAAGAACTAACCTATTCAACTTGAGGTGTCTCTATATTTTTCTCAGTAACAGGGGCCAACTCCACCTCAATTCCTGTACCTTCTTGATTAATAGGAAAATTGTCCACAGTTATATCTGCATGCTGAATTTCAGCATCAGGTATCTCAATCTGAGAATCTGCAATTCTCTCTTCCTGAATATTTGTATCTTTTTTCAATGGAATTGCTTCTTCAGTCTCTTGTAGTGTTGCTTCGCCCATCACTTGATCAGAGATTTCATGTGCAGGAGCTTGTGACTTTTCTAGGTCTTGAACCATATCCATTATGATGGTTGTTGCTGTATCCATTGGCAATTCTATGAGGTTCTGTAACACCCACACTCATCACGTGGCATATAAGGGTGGGTCCGGCTGGGGCACCACGCCATATATCACAGACAAGCGGCAGAATTACTTGTGGAAATCAAAATCTACTCGCATCCTAACTCAATACATTCTAGCGCAGCATTTTAAGTTACCATGAACTCAACTCAAAGAATGTCCACTACTATATAGACTCCACATTTATATATCCAAACCAGGAATGTATACAACTCACACACACTAGCCTTAAGGCCTTACAAGTTTCTCTTTACACAAATACATTTTCGTACATCGGCACGCAGGCCGGGCACACATGAAATCCAACCACGTTTCTTCGCACGACCTTCAAGGGCCTTTAGCAGTAAGCCTCCATTCCGCTCAAGCAAATCAATTCAAGCATCAACATCTGCAATTAGCCATCCAATCCAAAGCGGAAAACAAAGTAACGGTCAGCTTTAGCTGACCACTTATAACGACCCTACCCCTTACCCGGGGCAGTGGTTCCTTCCCTGTATGCATTGCCATATCATAATAATTTCAATCTAGTAATTCTACCAATCACAATCACATCACAAACGCTAGTATCCACCAGACGCTCCGTGCACTCAGGGTACCTTCTTGGTGTACCGGATATACTAGTCATACACCGCCGATCGAGGCTCTTCACTTGTTGGTTGGGCGGTTCTATCCTAGTCCACCAATCTCACTATTGGCGACATCCCGTCCATACCACTCAGAGGTACTACCTCGCAGCATACACAAACAACCAGAGCAGATCGACTCACACCTGTTGTGTGGTAAGCCGGATTTATCAGGGCTCCCCAGACATTACCACCAATCGACCCCTCACCTATTTCTGATCGACCCACACCTGTGGTGCAGCAAGCCGGGTTTATCTCGGCTCCCCAGGCATTGCCACCAATCGATCTCTCATCTATCCAGATCAACCCACCCTAGTGGTGTAGCAGGCCAGGTTTATCTCGCACTCCCCAGGCGTGCTACCAATTGATCTCTCAACACAATCAGGAGCTTACTCAAAGCCTCCACACATCCACAACCAACATTCATTCATCCATACAACAATTCAAGCAAAGCATAAACCTTTCATAGCATCAAATCCACGGAGTCTTCTCCAGTTTACCCATGATCATCACCAATACAGACTACCCGTCCAGATGGGCTTCACACATCATGCCTATGCTGTACTCCACACTTCCGGCTCTAGATGCAAACTCAACCATGGAATCACTTACGAAATCCACCTCTTGGTAGAGGATTCCACGCACATGCATAAAGAAAGGACTTCGATGTCCAAGAAGGAGATCGTTACCATTGAAGATCGCTTCTGCGCCATGAAGTAGTCGGATGAAAGACACCACCTCGGCTCTGCCTTCACGAATCCGTTCTAGGATCTTCAATCCGCACTCCGCAGCTCCTCCAACAGCTAGCTTTCCTTTCTCCTTTCCTTGCCTTGGCCTTTCCCTTTCTCTTTCTCTCTCTTGGAATGAGAAGAAGAAGAAGGAGATGAGAATGAAGAGACTTTATCCCATTCTCGGCCTTTTAATCCATAGGAAAGAAGCGTGGACCATTAGATCTAGAACAGGGAAATGAATGGCCAGAAAATTTGGACAAAATCACTTTTCGGGCCTAACACGCCCTGTGACACGCCCCTGTCACAGGGCGTGTACCTTAAGCGTCACACGAACCGACTCATTCTATCATATCCAAAATAGAATAAGGCTAAGGTACACTCCCGTGTCGGCCCAGTCACGCCCGTGACGCAGGGTCTGTAACCCACTCGACACCTCGTCGAGAGAAAAGTGTCGACCTCTCGATGCAGCGGGACACGACCTGTGACACGCTCGTGTCACAGGCAGTGTACCCCTAGCTTACCACTCGACGATCGTCAAGCACAGTTCGTCGACTAGAGCGGACACGCCCTCCAATACGCCCGTGTCGGATGGTACACGCCCGTGTTCCCTCTGTCAACCACTTTTGTTGACCAAAGACTCAAGTGTCGACCAAGGGAGGACAAGCCCTAGGTCACGCCCCCTGATACGCCCATGCCACAGGCGTATACATTGCTCGGGAATTCTTCTGGTTGATCTTGCGAACAAGGAAAACCAACGTCCGAGATAGAAGAAAAATTATTTAAATCAAAATAAGTATTCTCGTTTAAATTCGAAAAATTATTTTCATGAAAATTATAAGAATTGGAAAAATAATTTTCATGAAAATTGGAAAAAGAATTATCATAAAATGAGAATAGTTATTTTCATAATTATATTCAATTTTATTTTAATAAGAAAGATTTGAATAATAATTATAATGATAGCAATACTCACTTCGATGAGAACCACCACAATAATAACAAACACTTTGCCCTATTCCCGAGGTGATTACTCTCCTGATTTTGGTTGTCAAAGTTTTTTTTGCACGTCCTCGTCATTGTTGCTACCAGAGGTGTTCTTCGGCAAGAAGAACGGAAGTTTCTCTCAGAGTTGTGGCTTGTCTTTGCTGTAAAGGTTTTTTTGCTTATTCTTGTCTTCGATTGTCTTTGGGCTTATAAGATAGATTGAGTTTTGTGATCTTTCGTTCTTGAAGAAAGTTTCGTTGTGTGTTCTAAGAGAGGGATTCAATTTGTGAATCCAAGGGGGATCTAGGTTGGGAAAACGTAAAATATTTCTTTGTAATCCTTATTCTCTATAGAGGATTGTCTGTGTGCCCCACCCAGTGATTTTTCCCTCATTAATTGAGAGAGGGTTTTCCACGTAAAGAAGTTAGGGTATCGTTGGGCCAAATGGGTTGAATACCTTATCACTATGTTCTTAAACACTAAACCGGTGACATTGAGTTGAAGCGTTAGTCTGATTCACACTCTGAGCACACGCGTCATGAGTGGATGACAAATTGAGGTCAATATTATAGGTCGCTCATTCGGTTTTGAACCCGATTGAGCCACATAACAGGGCCGCGACCCGTACACCCTAACTAACTCTCCACACTCATACTTCAAGCAATAGGTTGTTGAGGCCGGATCTCGAACCATTTACCTCCTTGATGAGAGCTCCTTCCTGTAAGTCTCATCGCCAACTGAGTCGCGGCTCAGTTGGTGATGTGAGCTAGCATTAAGAGCTTACATCAAAGAAGTGAATGGTTCGAGACACGTCCTCAAAAGCCTAACACGCCAAGAACACATGCGGTGAGGGGCTGGGGTATGCGGGGCACGACCGTGTTATGTCAAAACTTTAATGAGCGGACCATAACATAAAAGTGCAAAGGAAGGAGCTCTCATCAAGGAGGTAAAGGGTTCAAGACCCGACCTCAAAACCTACCGTGTCAAGAACACATGCGGTGATGGGTTGAGGCTTGTGAGCCGCGACCCTGATATGTGGCTCAACTGGGGTTCAAAACATGAATGAGTGGCCCATAACAGTCAACCTTAGATTAATGTTCATACTTCAATTGACCCAACCACATGATTGGGAAAATGAAAGATGAAAATATAGGGTCTGTTTGGACAGCTCTGGCGGCTGGAAAAGTTCTTTTCCAGCCGCCAGAGCTGTTATTGGGTCTGTTTGGGACAGCTCCTCACAGTAATCGCTTTTCAAAAAACCGGCTCCCGAGCTGTTTTGCGGAAGCCGCTCCTCCCCCGCGTTCAGCGTTTTCGCGAACCGCGTTCTATTTCCCCGTGGTTTTTACTCACGAGTCACGACGTCCCTCCCGATCTCTCGCAGAACCCTAAACACCGATCTCTCGCAGCGCGTCACGGCTTCTCACGACGGCGACGCCGCGTCCCTCCTCCCGATCTTGGAGATCCTGCTTCGCCGACGACGACGCCGCGTCCCTCTGTCGACGGCGTGTTTTCCTCTGCATCAGCGTGCGTCCGTCCCTTTTCTCCGCCACCGACGAATATCAGCAAGTATTTCGTGCCGCATCAGCCTGATTCCCTTCCATCTGCTGGCTTCCTGCAGGTTTCAGCTGTCGTCTTCCTCTCGCTCAGGTATACCTCTTCTCTTGCTTTGCACATTATAGGTTTTTTCCTATGTTCTTCCTCTCGATGAGGAAGATGAATCAAACTTAGGTTTTAGCACTGCTTCCTGCTGCATCAGCATGTTTTCCTCTTGATAACAGGCGGTGCAAATATGTTTTAGCACTTTTTCATATTGAATCAAACTTAGGTTTTAAGCATTTTGAATCAAACATAGGTTTTAGCCTATCGGAATCATGGTGTTGTGCTGGTCTCTTGGGTCCAATCCGACCATTTTGAATTTTTAGGGGTACCCACCAATGCTAGACGTATTCAATCATTTTGATTCTCATCTTGATATTCATTTTGCATGGTTGCATAAGATTGTACATGGGTCCAAAGTTATTAAGAAGTTTTGATATACAAAACCTACTGTTTACTAATTTTGTACATGGGTCCTCTAGCAATATATGCTCAATGAACACTCTATAAAATTATTTTTTGATACATATTAAGGCAATTTTAAGGAGTGATGAACTAATGTTGTCGTTACGCAATGTCCAAAGGAACTGCTTCAAGATCAATAGTAATACAACAATTATAAATATTAAATGAGTTATTACACTCGATGTTTTGTGTACGTGTGTATTATTAACAATTATAAATATTCAATTTTATTAGTTCGTAGCATAATGGTAAAACCAAAGGAAGGCGGAATCGTAGCGAGTTGGGAGTCAGGTGAAGTGACGTTATTTTGTGATCTCTGCATAAAAGAGATTGGTTTGGGAAATCGGCCAACCACCCACTTCAGCAAAGAAGGGTGGAAAAATCTGATTACGGGGTTTAAAGAACGCACAGGGAAAAGCTACGATCGCATGCAGATGAAAAATAAATGGGATCATCTGAAGAAGGATTGGAAGTTGTGGAAGGAACTGAAACATGGTGAGACTGGTTTAGGCTGAGATCCAGAGAAGAGAACTATTGCTGCCTCAGAGGAATGGTGGGCAGAGAAGATTAAGGTCCGAACAAATTCAAGTTTCATTTCATTAAATTAGTTCATATTTTTCCATATTTTAACATTGGTACATTGATTACAACAGGTTGTTCCAGCGGCGAAAAAATTTCGGTGCGGAGGTATTTCACCGGAGTTGGAGGAGAAATTGAATACTATGTTTAGTCAGGTAGTCGCAACTGGAGAAGACTCTTGGGCTCCTTCAATTGGGAGTTTGCCACCTGATATGGGGAGGATCCAGTTGGAAGACGATGATGTGGCAGATAACATGGAGAACAATCAAGGTGGACCTGAAGAGTACGGGGGAGCTACAACACCTCCTGGGAATGCGTCCTCCTCGGCGAGTAAAAAAAGGAAGATAGGGAGGAACAAAGGAATGGCATTGTCTTTGATGTCAGATTTACATCAATCCACTCTAGCATTGAAGCCGCCGCCAGTTGTCACTGTCAAAGAGGTTGTGGAGTTGATTTCCAGCAGCCCAGAGCTACGGGCAAACCTGGATCTATATTACTTCGCTCTCGAGCACATCAGAGACAAGACCACTAGGGAGATCTTCATGAGTATCCCAGAAGATATGAGGGTTTGGTGGATTATGAAGGCGTACGAGAAGAGGGCTCAGTGATACGAGTTTATCTTGATCGAATCCTTCTTTTTTTTGTTGCATGTAAAACACTATTATGTTTATGCTTACTTTTTAATGTCGTATTTTATTTGATGATGTGGCAGAAAACTTGAATCCACTTTATTATGTTTATGCTTACTTTCTAAAACTGTAATAGATTTCTTTTTATTATTTTCACATATATATGATAACTGTTGTATTATGCTTTGAATGCAGATACTAATAATGGAAGAGCATGACTCCTCCCCAATTTCATCGACCACGCGCCCAATCTGCTCAACTCGAGCAGGACACACCCAGGGACACACCCGTGTCTCAGGCCGTGTCACCCGATATTTTTCGAATTTGGGCTGTTACAACCCTCCCCTCCCTCAAGAAATTTAGTCCACGAAATTGCACAGAAAACAGCAACCAAACTGTTATGACATCAAAAATATATGTTACACCAATCCAATCTTGACATGTGCACATTGATCCACAGTTTCAGCTAGTGATCTCTAGCCACACACAATCGATCGACTCTCAAACAGCATATACATACATCATTATCGATCGATCACTTAAATTATACCAACTTGTCAACATGCATCATAACATATCACATATATATACAACATAATATATATCCCATATGCACATCATCCAAGTGATCACTATTCTTACTTCCGCTCAGCCTCCCAATTTTGCATTTCTCACGTAAGAGCCAAATTAAACACGCGAGGTTGAATTTCACCAATTGAGCTTTGCGGCCCTTGCACTTCTAAATTATGCAATCGAGGTCGCATCCAGGATGCAGATGATTCGGCCACTATTTTCCCCTTGTCTTCATACGACGCACCTATCTTTTTTTCACTTCCCGCGGGAGTCTTCCAACAAAATTTAGCAATATGTCCTTACTGCCAGCAGTTATAACAGATACGTGTATAAACACGTCCTTGCCCATACGCTGCCCCCGAAGAAACAATCGACGGAGCTGATTCAGCAGGTCTAAACCTTTTCTTCTCCCATCATCGAAACTCTAACTGCTCCGACTGTGGCACTTTAAACTCTGGATTCTCTACTACCAGTCTCTTCTTCTTTTGTACCCGCTTCAAATCTTTTTCCAAGGCACGGGCCGTATCAACCGATGCTTGGAAGCCTTGGTTCACTGAACTCAGGAGGACCTGTAACATCCCATGTTACTTTTAGACCCCTCAACTTAGATTGGGTTAGGCATCGGGTGGGTGATAGGGAAATTAGCTAGATTTGACCATAGGTAGTGGGTTGTAGCCATGTGGGCCCACTAAGGGGCCAAAGTCAAACTAGGTCAAACTAGTCTAAATAGGAACCCTAGCCACACCATGAGCGCACCACATTTCCCTAAGCCTAAAATAATCTAAGTGGACCCTAGGGCATGTCATTAGGTCAACCCTTTGACCCTAGTTGACCAAAGTCAACCATGGCCCTAATTTGGTCAAACCTATACCTATAGGCCCAATTAGCCCAAGTAGGGCACCACATTGACTCAACCCAAGTTGGGTGCTGCCATTAGACCCATGACCACCAAGTGGGGTCAGCCCACTCATCATGGTTGACCAAGTCAACTTAGTCAACATATTTGACCTAAAGAAGAAAATGAGTGCTAAGCCCACTCTCCTTGGGCCAAGCCCACCAAACTTGGCCCATGGCCAGCCCAAGTGGACAAAGACCAGCCCTACCCATCTGGTTTTGGAAAGAGGGCACATGCAAAGGGGCATTTTGGAGAAATTACCAAAAAGAGGAGAGAGAAGTTGAGTTTAAGAAGGAGAGGCCACTTGGCCTTGGCTCCATCAGCCCGAAAGCTTGCTAGCCGGCCACCCAAGGAATTCCAGAGAATTTTGGCAGCATGGTGGCCACTTGTCACCAAAGGTGAAGCCTCCAAAGCCCCAAACCGAGCTCACCTTGGTTGTATCTCCCTATACAGCCACTTCTAGCTCAAACCGACCACACCACCAGCTTCAGTGAGTGGAATCGAGTGGAGAACGAGTCCTGGAGCAAAGCTTTTGGTGAAGAATCAGGATTTTGAGCAGGAGATAGCTGGAGCAGCTCAACCATGGCCAACCGCCGCCAACCTCACCGCCGTGCCGCCATTCGGGTCCGTTTTGCCTTCCCTCTAATCGTACTAGATTTCTAGATCCTTTAGGAGAGACATCGGGTGGCATTCAAGCCTGCAGGCCATGCACCCCAACCCCTCTCCGGCCTGTTTATCAGCACGGTAGGTTGTTGCCACTGGGTCTCGAACCCAGGACCTTGATAAGAGAGCTTTCCGCCACTCCCTCATCACCAGCTGAGCTGCAGCTTAGTTGGTGATGAGGGAGTGGCGGAAAGCTCTCTTATCAAGGTCCTGGGTTCGAGACCCAGTGGGAACAACCTACCGTGCTGATAAACAGGCCGGAGAGGGGTTGGGGTGCATGGCCTGCAGGCTTGAATGTGAAAGGCTTACTACCAGTGGTGGGCCCGGGTCTGGACCCTGGTAGGCCGGCGGTGCCAGCGGGTTCCCATGGGATGGGCCTGGACCGTTACAGGGCTCAATCGAGCCTGATACCATGTGAGAAAAATGAGAATTTTCCGAGCTTTTCTTCTTGCTCGGGTTCGCCAGAGGAGCCAATTCCGGCGCCCGCATGGCCGGAAATCGCTAGCCACCACCTCAGTAAAGGTGGCGGCGACATCCGCCGGCAGTGGTGGCTCAGCTGGCCGAAAACAACCAGCAAAGGTGGCCCAGCCAGAATCGATCCCAGCCATTGGATGATTGGGGATGATGACCAGATCCCGTCTATCTTGCTTTAAGATTCGTGCTCATCATAAATTAAATCAAATATAAAAACTATAGTATTATGTATATTTTGTCACACTATTTCGGTCATATTGCAAGCTATTTTTAGGCACTTAGAAGCATTTCCAGGACATGCACCTTAAATGAAATTTGTAGCTTAGTGTCTTAACTTTAATTTGGCACCTTTAACACAAATTTGGTAGAGTATATTGGGCTGTAGGTCAGTTATTCTAGGACTGGTCCTAGGCTAGGGCAGAAACTAAAACCAATGCCCATGCCAATCCAGATGTCCAAAGGACCCCAACTTTTGGGTGCATACATGAATAGGGCATATTTATCCCCTGCCAAAAATTGAGAATTTTTGGGAAAACGTTTTCTATAGTTTTATTCATAATACACAAAATTAAATAAATGAAATATTTGGAGTGTTATGCCTCCAAGTGGCCCCAAATTATGGTGGCATGTCCTTGGGGACTATACATGTGCATGGTAAATATTTTAGCAGATTTGGACCACTGAATGTTGGGTAAACTCACTTGCATGTGTTGATTATACATATGTTTGGCGTGCAAAAAGCCATTTTTTAAATATTGTGTATTAAGCCTATTTGGAAAATCAAAAAATCATGGTATTGATTTCAGATACTCATTAGGGTGAATTATACCCCCACATTGTAATAATGTGATTTTTGGAACCAAAAATCCCATTATTTGGAATTTTTGGAATAATAGAACTTTTGAAAAAAAAAAAATGTAAAAATAGGTTCATCATTGAGATAAAATCCACAAATTTTGTCAAGGTTAATATTATGTTAGATTTAACTCCTAAAAATTTTTATGTCTCTGTTTGAAGAAGTTTGATAGGAGTTATGTGGAAATTATCTTTTTACCCTCATTTTACATAATTAGCAAATTGGTGCAAATACTTAGTAGAAAATTTTGGAAAATTGTTTGATGATATATCTCAGTATGGATAACCTTGTAAAATTTTCTCAGCATTTTTGGACGATTCAGTAATTTTTAAAACCTTATAATGGCATTTTGGTAAATTAATATGAATTGAAATTGGTAGGCCATTATATTATAAAGGTTGATGAAACTCTGCCATTAGTCTTAAATTAATGATATATATGCTTTATAATTTTCATAGAATTTTTAGTAATGTATTCCTTGTACTTCTTTTGGCAAATGGCAATTATGTGAATTTTGCATTAATTAAGGAATAAATAGAAATATTCAAAGGAAAATTATAAATTTTGGTAGACAGCTATATTTTACCAAGATGAAAATCAGGAAAAATTCCTTAGGTTAGTGGATTATGATTTGTATTACTTCATGTATTAAATGACCTAAGGGATTAATTAAAAGATTTAATTAGAGGCCTTAATGACTTAAG
Organism: Platanthera guangdongensis; assembly: GCA_039583875.1. Taxonomy (NCBI): domain Eukaryota; kingdom Viridiplantae; phylum Streptophyta; class Magnoliopsida; order Asparagales; family Orchidaceae; genus Platanthera; species Platanthera guangdongensis. The sequence continues at coordinate 109,188,519 of CM077163.1, forward strand.
AAAATTATGAAAATCAACAGGCTCACTTCATTATTCCATACCATCCTAGGATAAATAATTATTGGCAGGTGGCCCAAGGAATTGGTAGTTCCATTTCGGAGTGGTATTAGGTCATGGGTTGCACATAGTGTAAGTAGGTTATACTATAAGGACCACCGGAGGATAGATCAACAGTTGCGCTAGAGGTTACAATTGGAGAATAACCTTGGTGGGTAGTGTTATCTTAGTGATGAGAGTAAAAGTGCAAACCCTTGGATAGCAACTGGAGTGGAGGCCGGCGGAAGACCGTCGCCCTTCTGAGAACACCTTAAGTCATTAGGATCACTCAAGAGTAATAACGAGAGCTGGGGGTGAATTTTGGGTAGCCATCAACTAAAGTAAATATCCTTGAGAAAGGGAGCTTTGGGCGTAATCCCATCATAGTTCCTAGTGCCCCCGAGATCCCTTCACCGGGTATACCCTGGGCAGTCCTGGGATTAACCTTAAATCACTAAGTATAATAACCCGTAGACAAGAGTACTCTAATACGTTAAGACATTAAGGTTCATTCTCACCCGTGATGGGTTTGAGGGATTTTGAATAAAGGCACTGTTGTGCGTTCTCGCCCGAGATGGGTTGGAGGGATTGTGATAAATGCTCACCCGTGTAGGGTTTGAGGGATTCAGGACAGGTTGGTCCTGCGAGCTGAAGGCTTGGGATGAAATACTTGCATGTGCATAAATATAGTGGCGGGTCATGCGGTACTGGCCGATTGTCACACCGACGGTAGTACGGTGAACCAGGCGGGTGTGAGCGTTAGAGGGGCTAGTGGGTTGTTTTACACTGCGGTCTAGAGGACGACCCCCGATAACGCACACCCGACCCAGCAAGACTGACGGGTTGTCAGCAATGTACGTATACATAGACTCTAGAGTGCACCTTGGATGTGTACAGAGGCGTATGAGAGGAGTTTAAGATTTGGTAGTGTGCATACCGGCTTAGAAGTGGAGATGCCCGCTCCGCTGCTGCCGTAGCCACAGCGGTGGTACCCGAGAGTGAAGCTAGCTCTCAAAAAGTGGGAACTAAAGGTCTGTGATCATAGAGTCATTGTGTGTGAGTTGCACTTACCTGTGCATAAATTGCATCATAAACATTCAATCATATTATGTCATATGCTTCATAAATCCTTATCATATAAATTAGTATGAGCTCTTTTATATGATAAGTTAACTTTCCTATAAACCGTAACTTATAAATTTGTATGGACATTTTTATAAATTAAGGTATGATTTGAGATGGTAGAGTAGTGGTAACATTGTTTTACCTTCCTACTCTTACTTTTAGTTCTTTACTTCCATTATTGTAATGCGTTTTACTTCGCTTGCTCTACTTACTTCAGTTTTGTACTTTACTTACTGCACTTGTACTTCTTACGTAGAACTGCTACATTAGAACTACTATTACTCCACATATACTTGTTAGTATAGTGCCACTGCCACCTATTTACACTTGTTACCCCTTGTTGTCCTCCACTTCATCCTCCCGCACGGTACCTAGGAGTTGCGGGGCGAGGTTTGGAGGAAACGACTTAGTCTTTTTGACTATTGGTCGGTGACCAAACTATTTTTAGGAGCTCGAGGATATGGAGCACCAGCACGACCGGCAGGATGAGATGACAGGACGTGAGGAGCTGATACCACCACCACCTACTACTACTACAGAGTTGCCTCAGGTGGGATGACTTGGTGTTGATAGATATCTTTCGTTGTTTAGAGTTGAGAGAGAGAGATTTTGATATGATGTACTGGGCATAAGCCCTTATTACTCTTCATATTATTTCTGTACTCATTTGGACTGATGTTTTCCTTTCATATATTTATATATATGTACTGTGACTGTGGACTAGTTGTGATTTGCTTTTACCGCTATACTTTTGTGTCTCATTTTGGCCTACAGCTTTTATGATCGCACTAGCCGGCAGAATCGGCATGTTGCGGTGTCGACTAACCCGTGCGTTAGTGCCACCGTAAGACGGCGGTTCTGGGCATAAGACCGGAAGCCTCCTTGGTAAGGGGGAGGGGTCTTACAAAATGGTATCACTTGACCAAACGATCATATGAGAAAGAAGTCCACAACACTGGACCATCCTGCGTGAGCATTAGTTTGCGGACAAACTATGCAGTGGAAGCAGTGGTGTAACCATGTGTAAAAAGTCACATAAAACAGTCCATTAAGTTCAATAAGTTAAGCCAGTTCTGTTTTAACCTTACCTTTATGCAACCTCCACAAGTCGCCGTGCTGCAAAATGTGGTTCCTCCCCCTCTAGCTGCCACTCAATTTCTACAGACAGAGATGGGGCAAACTTTGACGGCGATCCTGGAAGCCTTCAAAGCCCAGCAAGTCCCGTCTCCGCAGCCAAATCCAGGGTCAAGCTGTCTGAGTGCCTTCAAGAGCCTGTCCCCACAGATGTACCATGGGACAGAGGATGCTGTGAAGATGGAGGAATGGCTTGAGGCCATACATGAGATATTGGCAGGCATCAGCTGCCTGGTCGGCCAGGCAGTTCCTCTAGCCACCTCTACACTAGAAGCTCATGCGAAGAGATGGTGGAAGTCTGTACGAGAGTCTACATATGCTGACTGGGAGCTGTCAGACATATATTGGGAGGAGTTCGGCAATGTATTTTTGGATCACTTTGTATCCACTACAGACAGAGATGCATTGGAGGATAGGTTTCTGAACCTCAGGCAGGGGAGCAGATCGGTGATTGAATGCCAGAGGGAGTTTTCCCACCTTGCCAGGTTCGCAGGGATACATGATATAGACGACAAGAGGTATACCAAGAGGTTCTACCGGGGACTCAGAGACGACTTGAGGCAGGCCCTTTTGTTCATTTCTCACGGCACATTAGCCCAGATCATCGAGATGGCAAAGAAGCTGGAGGCTGACCAGCTGATGGTGCAAGGCAGAGGAAAGAGACCGTACGATGGGTCGACATTAAGAGAGAGAAGCAGGGGCTCTCAGAGAGGCAGGACTATTGGATACAAGAGGGGTGGGGGACGCCGTTGTCCCAACTTCAGGCAGGAGCAGGGGCCTCCTCCAGCATTAGCTCCCGCACCTCTACAGGTGCATGTTCCGAGGATGCAGGATGACCATGGCCACCGGCCGGTAGTTTGCTACGGATGCCGCCAGCGCGGGCACATTAGATCGGAGTGTCCGCATCAGTTCCATCCACCTCCTCCTCCGCCATCTCTAGTGGCCCCTCTAGTACAGCAGGGTCGAGGCTGAGGCCGAGGCCGAGGACGAGGCCGACGCCAGGGATATCATGGCCGAGGACGTAACCAGGAGAAGATGTACGCTTTGGACCTCACGGAGCAGAGGAACCCCGAGGAAGTGATTACAGGTACTTAAATGGTTTTAATTTAGAAATTTCAACCTTAGTAGTGCCTTGAAAACTATAGAAATAACATCCGTTTTGACTCAAATAAATCTCAGGCATAGTTATGATCAGCGGCAAGCCCGCTCATACCCTCTTCGACACGGGTGCTTCACACTCATTCATGTCGGACACTTTTATTGAAGGACTAGAGGGTGTGGAGAGATTCCCTGCCGTAGAGATAAGGGTGCATCTTCCTGATGGATCAGAGTTACGGACCACAGATAGCTGCAACATGGAGGCCGAGATAGGAGGCAAGACATTCGAAGCTTCGGCGGCGGTCTTGAGATTGCCGAACTTTGATTTGATTTTGGGCATGACCTGGCATCATTGGAACTATGCCCAGATCGACTGCCCCTCTAAGAGGATCACACTCATGCATAGAAACTCCTACGTTACTATTGAAGGTATCCGACCTATTCCCCATCTATCATTATCTTCTGTACAGGCTGTCAAGGCCTATGAGCAGGGAGAAGAGGTGTACCTTATCTGCTTCGAGTTGGTGGCAGCAGAGAGTTCTATAGCTGATATTCCGGTGGTTCGGGATTTCTCTGATGTGTTCCCGAAGAAATTACCCGGACACCACCGGCTCGGGATTTGGATTTCAGGATTCAGTTGGTGCCGGGGGCGAGGCCAGTGTCCCGGGCACCCTATAGGATGGCTCCCAGAGAGTTGGCATAATTCAGGACTCAGCTTCAGGAGCTTGTGGAATCGGGATTTGTGCGACCGAGCTCGTCACCATGGGGAGCACCAGCTCTCTTTGTGAAGAAGAAAGACGGATCATTGCGGCTGTGCATAGATTATAGGGAGCTGAACCGATTGACGGTCCGGAGTACCTATCCATTGCTTCAGATAGACGAATTATTTGATCAGCTTCAGGGGGCCTTCTAGTTCTCTAAGCTGGATTTGAGGTCCGGTTACTATCAACTGCGTATCCAAGAGGAAGAGCCCTCCTTCGGCCGGAGCAGAATGTTACTACTATAGCCGGTCCGATAGTGCCAGACAGATCTGTTAGATTGGAGCCGATCCGGATCGATGATACAGATGTTCGTGTGTTGCGGAAGAAGAAGGTCCCTCTCATGAAGGTGTTGTGGTCCAATCATGGACAGGAGGAGCACACCGGGGAACCGAGGGATCTGATGATGTAGCAACACCCGGAGCTATTCACTTCAGGTATACTTTAGTTTATGCGTTTAAATTTCTTATAACTCTTGCAAGTAGAACCCCATAGACCCGAACTTAAATTTCGGGGACGAAATTATTTTTTTTGTTTATAGGATTTGTAACATCACATGTTACTTTTGGACCCCTCAACTTAGATTGGGTTAGGCATGGGGTGGGTGATAGGGAATTTAGCTAAGTTTGACCCTAGGTAGTGGGTTGTAGCCATGTGGGGCCCACTAAGGGGCCAAAGTCAAACTAGGTCAAACTAACCTAAATAGGAACACTGGCCACACCATGACCCCACCACATTGCCCTAACCCTAAAATAATCTAAGTGGACCCTAGGGCATGTCATTAGGTCAACCCTTTGACCCTAGTTGACTAAAGTCAACCATGGCCCTAATTTGGTCAAACCTATACCTATAGGCCCAATTAGCCCAAGTAGGGCACCACATTGACCCAACCCAAGTTGGGTGATGCCATTAGACCCATGAACACTAAGCGGGGTCAGCCCACTCATCATGGGTGACCAAGTCAACTCAAGTCAACCTAATTAACCTAAAGGAGAAAATGAGGGCTAAGCCCACTCCCCTTGGGCCAAGCCCACCCAACATGGCCCATTATCAGCCCAAGGTGCAAAGACCAACCCTAACCCTCTGGTTTTGTAGAGAGGACACATGCAAGGTGAATTTTAGAGAATTTACCCAAAGGAGGAGGAGAGAAGGTAAGTTAAGAAGAAGAGGCCACTTGGCCTTGGCTCCATCAGCCCAAAATGGTGCTGGCTGGCCTCCTCAGTAAATTCCAGAGAATTTGGCAGCATGGTGGCCACTTGGCACCAAGGGTGAAGCCTCCGAAGCCCCAAACCGAGCTCACCTTGGTTGTATCTCCCTATACAGCCACTTCCAGCTCAAACTGACCACACCATCAGCTTCAGAGGGTGGAATCGAGTGGAGAACGAGTCCTGGATCAAAGCTTTTGGTGTAGAATTAAGATTTGAGCAGGAGATCGCCGGAGCTACTCAACCATGGCCAACTGCCGCCAACCTCGCCGCCGTGCCTCCATTCGGGTCCGTTTCGCCTCCCCTCTACTCGTACTAGATTTCTAGATCCTTTAGGAGAGACATCGGGCTCAATCGAGCCCGATACCATGTGAGGAAAATGAGAATTTTCCGAGTTTTACTTCTTGCTCGGGTTCGCCGGAGGAGGCTATTCCGGCGGCCTCATCGCCGGAAATCGCTAGCCGCCACCTCAGTGAAGGTGGTGGCGACATCCGCCGGCGATGGTGGTGGCTCAACTGGCCAGAAATTGCCGGGCAAGGTGGTCCAGCCAGAATCAATCTGGGCCATTGGCTGATTGGGGATGATGACCCAATCCCGTCTATTATGCTTTAAGATTCGTGCTCAATCATGAAATTAAATCAAATTTAACACTATAGTATTATGTATATCTGTCACACTATTTCAGTAATTTTGCATGACTATTTTAGGCCTCTTAGAAGCATTTCCAGGACATGCACCTTAAATGAAATTTGTAGCTTAACCTCTTAAATTTAATTTGCCACCTTAATCTTGTAATTTGGAGCAGTATACTGCCCTGTAGGTCAGTTTTCCTAGGACTGGTCCTAGGCAAGGGCAGAATTTCAATTTGATGCCCAAGCCAAACCAGTAATCAACATGATCCCAAATTTTGGGTGCATGCATGATTAGGGCATATATGGCCCCTGCGTGAGAATTTTTGGGAAAACCTTTTCTATAGTTGTATTCATAATACACAAAATTAAATAAATGAAATATTTGGAGGGTTATGGCTCCAAATGGCCCCAAATTTTGGTGGCATGTCCTTGGGGACTATACATGTGCATGGTACAAATTTCAGCACATTCGGACCAATGCATGTTGGGTAAACTCACTTCCATGTGTTGGTTATATATAGGCTTGGGGTGCAAATAGCCAATTTTGAAATATTGTGTATTAATCCTATTTGGGACATTCAAAAATCATGGTATTGATTTCAGAGGCTTATTAGGGTGAAGTATACCCCATATTGTAATAATGGGATTTTTCGAAACAAAAATCCCATTATTTCGAATTTATGGAATAATAGAACTTTTGAAGAATAAATATAACAATAGGTTCATCATTGAGATAAAATCCCCAATTTTTGTCAAGGTTAATATTATGTTAGATTTAACTCCGGAAATGTTTATGTCTCTGTTTGAAGAATTTTGATTTGAGTTATGCGGAAATTACCTTTTTACCCTCGTTTTTCTTAATTAGCAAATTGGTGAAAATACTCAGTAGAAAATTTTGGAAATTTCTTGATGATATATCTGAGTATGAATAACCTTGTATACGTTTCTCAGTATTTTTGGATTACTCAGTAATTTTTAAAACCTTATAATGGCATTTTGGTAAATTATTAAGAATTGAAATTTGTAGGCCATTACATTGTAGAGGTTGATGAAACTCTGCCATTAGCCTTAAATTCATGATATATATGCTTTGTAAGTTTCCTAGAATTTTTAGTAATGTATTCCTTATACTTCATTTGGAAAATGACAATTGTATGAATTTTGTATTAATTAAGGAATAAATAGAAATATTCAAAGGAAAATTATAAATTTTGGTAGACAACAATATTTTACCAAGATATAACTCAAAAAAATTCCTTAGGTCGGTGGATTATAATTTGTGATACTTCATGTATTAAATGACCTAGGGGATTAATTAAATGATTTAATTAGAGACCTTAATGACTTAAGAAAATTACGAAAATCAATAGGCTCACTTCATTAGTCCATACCATCCTAAGATAAATAATTAGGGGAAGGTGGCCCAAGGAATTGGAAGTTACATTTCGGGGTGGTATTAGGTCATGTGTTGCGCATAGTGTAAGTAGGTCATGTTATAAGGACCACCGGGGGATAGATCAATAAATGAGCTAGAGACTTCAATTGGAATATGACTCTGGTGGGTAGAGTTGTCTTAGTGACGAGAGTAAAGTGCAAGACCTTGGATAAAAACTGGAGTGTAGGCCGGCGGAAGACCGTCTCCCTTCTGAGAACATCTTAAGTCATTAGGATCAGTCAAGAGTAATAACGAGAGCTGGGGGTGAATTTTGGGTAGTCATCAACTAAAATAAATATCCTTGAGAAAGGGAGCTTTGGGCATAATCCCATCGTAGTTCCTAGTGCCCCTGAGAGCCCTTCACCGGGTATACCCTGGGCAGTCCTAGGATTAACCTTAAATCACTAAGTATAATAATCCGTAGACAAGAGTAGTCTAATAGGTTAGGACATTGTGGTTCATTCTCGCCCGTGACGAGTTTGAGGGATTTGGAATAAAGGCACTATTGTGCGTTCTCACCCGTGTAGGGTTGGAGGGATTGTGATAAATGCTCACCCGTGTATGGTTTGAGGGATTCAGGACAGGTTGGTCCTGCGAGCTGAAGGCTCGGGATGAAATACTTGCATGTGAATAAATTTAGTGGCGGGTCATGCGGTACTGGCTGATCGTCACACCGACGACAGTACGGTGAACCAGGCGGGTGTGAGGGTTTGAGGGGCCAGTGGGTTGTTTTACACTACGGTCTGGAGGACGATCCCCGATAACGCACACCCGACCCAATAAGACTGACGGGCTGTCAGCAAAGTACGTACGCATAGACTCTATAGTGCACCTTGGACGTATACAGAGGCATATGAGAGGGGTCTAAGGTTTGGTAGTGTGCATATCGGCCTAGAAGTGGGGATGCCCGCTCCGCTGCTGCCGTAGCCACAGCGGTGATACCCGAGAGTGAAGCTAGCTCTCAAAAAGTGGGAACTAAAGGTCTGTGATCACAAAGTCGTTGTGTGTGATATGCACTTGCCTGTGCATAAATTGCATCATAAACATTCATTCATATTAGGTCATATGCTTCATAGATCCTTATCATATAAATTAGTATGGACTCTTTTATATGATAAGTTAAATTTCCTGGAAACCCTAACTTATAAATTTGTATGGGCATTTTTATAAGTTAAGGTATGATTTGTGATGGTAGAGTAGTGGTAGCATAGTTTTACTTTCCTGCTCTTACTTTCAGTTCTTTACTTACTTTACCGTACTGCGTTTTACTTCACTTGTTCTACTTACTTCAGTTTTACACTTTACTTACTGCACTTGTACTTCTTACATAGAACTGCTAGAGTAGAACTACTATTACTCCTCATATACTTGTTAGTATAGTTCCACTGCCACCTGTGTACACTTGTTACCCCTTGTTGTCCTCCGCTTCATCCTCCCGCACGATGCCTAGGAGTTGCGGGGCAAGGTGTGGAGGAAACGACTTAGTATTTTTGACTAATGGTCGGTGACCAAACTATTTTTAGGAGCTCGAGGAGATGGAGCACCAGCACGACCGGCAGGACAAGATGGTAGGACATGACGAGCTGATACCATGGCTTACTACTACTACTACTGCAGACTTGCCTCAGGTGGGATGACTTGGTGATGATAGATATCTTCCGCTGTTTAGAGTTGAGAGAGAGATTTTGATATGATGTACTGGTCATAAGCCCTTATTACTCTTCATATTATTTTTGTACTCATTTGGACTTATGTTTTCCTTTCATATATATATATATATATATATGTACTGTGACTGTGGACTAGTTGTGGTTTGCTTTTACCATTATACTTCTGTTTCTCATTTTGGCCTACATGTTTTATGATCGTATTAGCCGACAGAATCGGAGTGTTGCGGTGTCAACTAACACGTGCGTTAGTGTCACCGTAAGACGACGATTCTGGGCATAAGACTCAGTACCCTACTTGGTAAGGGGGAGGGGGGGGGGGGTCTTACAAACTGGTATCACTTGACCGAACGATCATATGAGAAACAAGTCCACAATACTGGACCACCACGGGCGAGCATTAGTTTGCAGACAAACTATGCAGCGGAAGCAGTGGTGTGCACATGTATAAAAAGTCACATAAAACAGTCCATTAAGTACAATGAGTTAGGCAAGTTCTGTTTTAACCATACCATTATGCAACCTCCACAGGTCGCCGCGTCGCAAAATGTGGTTCCTCCCCCTCCGGCTGCCCCATCATTTCTACAGACAGAGATGACGTAGACTTTGACGGCGATCCTGGAAGCCTTCAGAGCCCAGCAAGTCCCGGCTCCCCAGCCAAATCCAGGGTCAAGCTGGCTGAGTGCCTTCAAGAGCCTGTCCCCACCGATGTACCGTGGAACAGAGGATGCTGTAAAGATGGAGGAATGGCTGGAGGCCATACATGAGATATTGGCAGGCATCAGCTGTAACGCCCCGAAACTCAAAGGAGAAAAAGGGGGACGTTTTGGGCCAGTTTGGGTTCTGGCAGCAGGCACACGGCCTGGGACACGGGCGTGTCCCAGGGCGTGTCAAGCGTGTGTTGAAACTTAGCCGCGAAGGTGTCGAGAGTTACTCGACGATTCGTCAAGAGTCGGTGGAAGTTTGACCCGCGCAAATGGCTTAAATTGCCGTTGCGATGTGAGCACGGGTTAGATGGAACCGTACCCGCTCTATGTCGTTCGGTTAAAGAGACCTAAAGGCACGTGGCACTTACCGTTGGCATAGAGTAGGGTCTTCGGCGGTCAATGGCTTAAATTGTCGTGACCCAGGCCAGGAAGACAAATTGCTCATAGGTTTGGCCGTCCAAGTGGCGGTGGTGAGTCCGGAATGTTAATGGCTTTAATTGACGTGACATCGACCGGTTCACCGAGAATGTGCCCTGAGTGCACGGGGTGTGTGGCCGAGCGAGCCAACGTCTGTGATGAAATGGCTATTGATATATATTGCTCGCTTATGCTAATTAAATGCAGGGAAGGAGCATCTCCGCCCCGAGTTGGGGGCGGGATCGTTATAATTTGGTCAGCATTGCTGACCGTTGCCTTGTTTTCCCCACCGTGCGGTGGTTTGTTGCTTGCAGGTGCAGCTGGACCAAGCGGTCAATAGCGGGCTAAAGCCCTTTTTGCGAAGCCGGCCCTCGAAGGCCCAAATGGAAGTGTTTACTGTTTTATTCATGTATGACCGGCCTGCGTGCCGTGGTTTGTAAAACATGTAATATTCAAGTGAAACATTTTGTAAGGCCTTAAGGCTTGTTTTGGGTATTTTGTATAACATTCCTATTTTGTATTAGTGGACATTCGTGCTTTGATGCTGGGTTCTTGTTTACAACTTTTATAAACTGCTTCCGCTAGAATGCTCTGTGTAGGACGTTGAGATTGGTTGGATGGTTTCCATAAGTAACCACCCGGTCTGTTTGTGGCATACGGCGTCGAGCCCCGGCCGGACCTACTACTTTATGCTATGTGACAGATAGGGGGTGGTACATGAGCTGCCCGGTCGGCCAGGCAGTTCCCCTAGCCACCTCTGCACTAGAAGCTCATGCGAAGAGATGGTGGAAGTCTATACGAGAGTCTACATATGCTGACTGGGAGCTATCAGACATATCTTGGGAGGAGTTCAGCGATGTATTTTTGGATCACTTCGTATCTACTACGGATAGAGATGCTTTAGAGGAGAGGTTTCTGAACCTCAGGCAGAGTAGCAGATCGGTGATTGAATACCAGAGGGATTTTTCCCACCTTGCCAGGTTCGCAGGGATACAGGATACAGACGACAAGAGGTATGCCAAGAGGTTCTACCGGGGCCTCAAAGACGACTTAAAGCAGGCTTTGTTGTTCATTTCTCACAGAACGTCTGCCCAGATTATCGAGATGGCAAAGAAGATGGAGGCCGACCAGCTGATGGTGCAAGGCAGAGGGAAGAGACCATACGATGGGTCGATATCAGGAGAGAGCAGCAGGGGCTCTTAAGAGGAAGGAATATTGGATACAAGAGGGGTGGGGGACGTCGTTGTCCCAACTTCAGGCAGGAGCAGTGGCCTCCTCCAGTATTAGCTCCCCCACCTCTACAGGTGCATGTTTCGAGGATGCAGGATGACCATGGACACCGACCGATAGTTTGTTACGAATGTCGCTAGCCCAGGCACATTAGATCAGAATGCCCGCATCGGTTCCATCCTCCTCCTCCTCCTCCTCCACTCCTAGTGGCCCCTCCAGTACAGCGGGGCCGAGGCCGAGGCCGAGAACGAGGTTGAGGCCGAGGTCGAGGATGAGGTCGAGGCCGAGGCCGGGGATATCACGACCGGGGACGCAACCAGGAGCAGATGTACGCTTTGGATCTCACGGAGCAGAGGAACCCCGAGGGAGTGATTATATGTACTTAAATTATTTTAATTTAGAATTTTCAACCTTAGTAGTGCCTTGAAAACCATAGAAATAACATCAATTATACCTCAAATAAATCTCAGGCATAGTTATGATCAGCGGCAAGCCCGCACATACCCTCTTTTACACGGGTGCTTCCCACTAATTCGTGTCAGATAATTTTTTGAAGATTACAGGGTGTGGAGAGATTCCCTGACATAGAGATGAGGGTGCGTCTTCCTGATGGCCCGGAGCTACGGACCACGGATAGCTGCAACATGGAGGCCAAGATAAGAGGCAAGACATTCGATGCTCCGACAGCGGTCTTGAGATTGCCGAACTTTGATTTGATTTTGGATATGACCTGGCTTCATTAGAACTATGCCCAGATCGACTGCCCCTCTAAGAGGATCACACTCAGGCATGGAGACTCCTACGTTACTATTGAAGGTATCCGACTTATCCCCCATCTATCATTATCTTCTGTATAGGCTGTCAAGGCCTATGAGCAGGGGGAAGAGGTGTACCTCATCTGCTTCGAGATGGTGGCAGCAGAGAGTTCTATAGCTGATATCCCGGTGGTTCGGGATTTTTCTGATATATTCCCGTAGAAATTGCCCGGACTACCACCAGCTCTGGATTTGGATTTCAGGATTCAGTTGGTGCCGGGGGTGAGGCCAGTGTCCTGGGCACCTTACAGGATGGCTCCCAGAGAGTTGGTAGAATTCAGGACTCAGCTTCAGGAGCTTGTGGAATCGAGATTTGTGCGGCCGAGCTCGTCACCGTGGGGTGCACCAGTTCTTTTTGTGAAGAAGAAAGACGGATCATTGCGGCTGTGTATAGATTACAGGGAGCTGAACTAGTTGACGGTCCGAAATACCTATCCACTGCATCGGATAGACGAGTTATTTGATCAGCTTCAGGGGGACTTCTGGATCTCTAAGCTAGATTTAAGATCCGGTTACTATCAGCTGCGGATCTGAGAGGAAGACATCCCGAAGACGGCTTTCAGCTCACGATCCGGGTTATACGAGTTCACGGTGATGCCTTTTGGGCTCACGAATGCCCCTGCCACATTCATAAGTCTAATGAACCGTGTATTCGAGCCCTTCTTGGGCCGCTTCGTGATTGTATTCATCGACAATATTTTGATCTATTCCCGAACTCAGGAGGAGAACACAGAGCATTTGACACAAGTTTTGCAAAGGATGCGGGAGTCCCAGATGTATGCGAAGTTTTCTAAGTGCCAGTTCTGGCTACAGGAGGTGGCCTTCTTGGGGCATATGATCAGTGGAGCTGGATTGGCGGTGGATCCAACCAAGATAGAGACATTGAGAGATTGGCCACGGCCGAAGACAGCGTCCGACATTCGCAGTTTCTTGGGATTAGCAGGTTACTATTGTAAGTTTGTGGAGGGGTTCTCGAGGATAGCACTCCCCCTCATGACCTTGATGAGGAAGGATGTAGAGTTTGCTTGGACAGAGTAGTGCGAGATAGCATTTCAGGAGTTGAAGGACCGACTTACCTCATCCCCTATCCTTGCACTCCCATCTGGGAGTGAGGGATTTCAAATTTACACGAATGCCTCATACGAAGGGATGGGTGTTGTACTGATACAACACGAACATGTCATTGCTTATGCTTCGAGATAGTTGAAGAAGCACGAGCATAACTATCTGGTACACGATTTGGAGCTTGGGGCTGTTGTATTTGCGCTAAAGATATGTCGACATTATCTGTATGGGATTCATTGGTACATTTTCTCGATCACAAGAATCTCAAGTACATCAATACGTAGAAGGACCTAAACCTGCGATAAAGGAGATGGCTAGAATTTCTCTGCGACTATGATTACGAGATTCACTACCACCCGGGGAAGGCAAATACGGTAGCAGATGCATTGAGCAGGAGGGCCGGCACCTCTAGGCTGGAGCCTCGGATGGTGGCTATGGAGCTGATACAGGTAATGGAAGACATGCATATTACTATGGTTTCTGAGTACGAACCAGTAGGATACCGAGAGTACCTGAGCTCATTGATTAGAGATGATGACATTTAGGAGCGCATTATGGCGCATCAGAGGCTGGATGCTACATTGGAGCCGATTTTCAGTGCCCTGAAAAGGGGCAAGGTTGAGGACTACATGCTGTAGGATGATCTCCTTCGATTTCGTGGATGCATTTATATACCAGCAGGGGGCGGTATCCGGGATGATATACTTAGAGAGGCACATTGCTCTAGATATTCAGTACATCCCGAGATAACCAAGATGTGGGCAGATTTATGGAAGACTATGTATTGGCCTACGATAAAAAGGGAGATCACCCAGTTTGTGATGCATTGCGAGACGTGCCAGCACATTAAGGTGGAATGCAAGAGCCTGGGAGGTTTGTTACAGCCATTGCCAATCCCAGAGTGGAAGTTCGAGGACATTGCTATGGATTTTGTGCACGAACTGCCTCGCTCCCACTCTGGGGACAATTCTATATGGGTCATAGTGGACAGACTGACCAAGATGGCGTGCTTTATTCCAGTCAGGAAGGATGCTCCAGTTGTAGTATTTGTGAGATTATTCGTGGAGCAGTTCGTCAGATACCATGACATCCCCAGGACGATTGTTTCGGACCGTAATGGTCGGTTCACTTCGAGCGAGTGGAGGGATGTGCATGCTTACTTGGGCTCTCGGCTTACTTTTATTACCGCCTTCCACCTGCAGACCGACGGACAGACCGAGCGCACCATCCGGACCATGGAGGATCTACTTCGTCTATGCATATTGGATACGGGGAAGCCTTGGGAGAGGCTTCTACCATTGATTGAGTTCTCCTATAATAACAGCCACCAGGATAGCATCAGGATGGATACATATGAGGCACTTTACGGGAGGAAGTGCCGGATACCACTGTCATGGGTTCAGGATGTAGATACCAAGGCTCTTGGCTCTGATTATGTGAAGGATACGGAGGCTCATGTTCATTTGATCAGGGATCGGCTGCTAGAGGCCCAGAGTAGACAGGCGAAGTATTATGATGCTCGGCACCGGAAGGTGGAGTTCCAGGTTGGAGATAGAGTTTTCTTGAAGATACGTCCTGTACACGGTGTATCTCAAGTTCGGAGGCACAAGAAGCTCAGTCCTCGATACATGGGGCCATACTTGATCCTGGAGCGGATCGGCCCCTTAGCTTACCGACTGCGGCTGCCACCGGAGTTGGGTACCCTACACAACGTCTTCTAGGTCTCTTTCTTGCGAAGAGCCCTCCTTCGGCCGGAGCAGAACGTTACTACTACAGCCGGTCCGACAGCTCCAGACAGATCCGTCAGATTGGAGCCGATCCGGATTGATGATACAGATATCCGTGTGTTGCGATAGAAGAAGGTCCCTCTCGTGAAGGTGTTGTGGTCCAATTATGGATGGGAGGTGCACACCTGGGAACCGAGGGGTCTGATGTTGGAGCAACACCCAGAGCTATTCACTTCAGGTATACTTTAGTTTATGCGTTTAAATTTCTTATAACTCTTGCAAGTAGAACCCCGCAGACTCGAACTTAAATTTCGGGGACGAAATTATTTTTTTTGTTTATAGGATTTGTAACATCCCATGTTACTTTTAGACCCCTCAACTTCGGTTGGGTTAGACATGGGGTGGGTGATAGGGAATTTAGCTAGGTTTGACCATAGGTAGTGGGTTGTAGCCATGTGGGGCCCACTAAGTGGTCAAAGTCAAACTAGGTCAAACTAACCTAAATAGGAACCCTAGCCACACCATGACCCCACCACATTGCCCTAACCCTAAAATAATCTAAGTAGATCCTAGGGCATGTCATTAGGTCAACCCTTTGACCCTAGTTGACCAAAGTCAACCATGACCCTAATTTGGTCAAACCTATACCTATAGGCCCAATTAGCCCAAGTAGGACACCACATTGACCCAACCCAAGTTGGGTGGTGCCATTAGACCCATGACCACCAAGTGGGGTCAGCCCACTCATCATGGGTGACCAAGTCAACTCAAGTAAATCTAGTCAACCTAATTAACCTAAAGGAGAAAATGAGGGCTAAGCCCACTCCCCTTGGGCCAAGCCCACCCAACATGGCCCATTATCAGCCCAAGGTGACAAAGACCAGCCCTACCCCTTTGGTTTTGGAGAGAGGACACATGCAAGGGGTATTTTAGAGAATTTACCCAAAGGAGGAGAGAGAAGGTGAGTTAAGAAGAAGAGGCCACTTGGCCTTGGCTCCATCAGCCCAAAATGGTGCTGGCTGGCCTCCTCAGTAAATTCTAGAGAATTTGGCAGCATGGTGGCCACTTGGAACCAAGGGTGAAGCCTCCAAAACCCCAAACCGAGCTCACCTTGGTTGTATCTCCCTATACAACCACTTCCTGCTCAAACCGACCACACCATCAGATTCAGAGGGTGGAATCGAGTGGAGAACGAGTCCTGGAGCAAAGCTTTTGGTGGAGAATCAAGGATTTGAGCAGGAGATCACCGGAGCAGCTCAACCATGGCCAACCGCCACCAACCTCGCCGCCGTGCCTCCATTCTGGTCCGTTTCGCCTCCCCTCTACTCGTAATAGATTTCTATATCCTTTAGGAGAGACATCGGGCTCAATCGAGCCCAATACCATGTGAGGAAAATGAGAATTTTCCGAGTTTTACTTCTTGCTCGGGTTCGCCGGAGGAGCCAATTCCGGCGGCCTCATCGCCGGAAATCGCTAGCCTCCACCCCAGTGAAGGTGGTGGCGACATCCGCCGGCGGTGGTGGTGGCTCAACTGGCCGGAAATAGCCGGGCAAGGTGGCCCAGCCAAAATCAATCTGGGCCGTTGGCTGATTGGGGACGATGACCCGATCCCGTCTATTATGCTTTAAGATTCGTGCTCAATCATGAAATTAAATCAAATTTAATAATATAGTATTATGTATATGTGTCACACTATTTCAGTAATTTTGCATGGCTATTTTAGGCCTCTTAGATGCATTTCTAGGACATGCACCTTCAATAAAATTTGTAGCTTAACCTCCTAACTTTAATTTGCCACCTTAATCTTGTAATTTGGAGTAGTATACTGCCCTGTAGGTCAGTTTTCCTAGGACTGGTCCTAGGCAAGGGCAGAACTTTAATTTGATGCCCAAGCCAAACCAGTAATCAACAAGACCCCAAATTTTGGGTGCATGCATGATTAGGGCATATATGGCCCCTGCCAAAATTGAGATTTTTTGGGAAAAAGTTTTCTATAGTTTTATTCATAATACACAAAATTAAATAAATGAAATATTTGGAGGGTTATGGCTCCAAATGGCCCCAAATTTTGGTGTCATGTCCTTGGGGACTATACATGTGTATGGTAAAAAATTCAGCATATTTGGACCACTGCATGTTGGGTAAACTCACCTGCATGTGTTGGTTATATATAGGCTTGCGGTGCAAATAGCCAATTTTGAAATATTGTGTATTAAGCCTATTTGAAATATCCAAAAGTCATGGTATTGATTTCAGAGGCTCATTAGGGTGAAGTATACCCCACATTGTAATAATGGGATTTTTGGAAGCAAAAATCCCATTATTTGGCATTTTTGGAATAATAGAAGTTTTGAAAAATAAATATAAAAATAGGCTCATCATTTAGATAAAATCCCCAATTTTTGTCAAGGTCAATTGTTGAAGCCAAAATTTGACTCCGACAAATGTTCGCAAAACAGGGGCGTAGCCGACATCTACTTGGCCTAAGCTCCGACCTCTGACTGGTCGTGAAGGACTAGAAAACTGGCCCAAAGCCGCAGCAGGGAGGTCCCACCGCTTACCCGGAAGGTCACTGAGAGCTTCCCCTCCAAAGCCTAAAGCTGGGCTTGGAGTTCCTCACAAGACAATGCCGATGATTCGCTCAGAGTCGAAAAAAGAAGCCCCCTTCTGAAGAACCACTATGGGCTTATTTATAGATTTCGGAAACTGAACTGCCAATAACAAAACGGTACCGGTCTGAAATTACCAGGGTACCCCTAGCTGGGTCTGCCAACAGCCAAACTCCGCTATTCTGAGGAGCTATACGCAGGCCACTAAGGGTAAGAGGGTAAAAATACCTGGGGTAGAAGAGTAAAAACCCTTGTCGACATGGAAAATATAAAAATGGTCTCTTCTTGCCCTGGCGAGTGGAGAAGAGCCTGTCGGCGAGATGGACCCCACTGCCCGTCTTGCCGGCGCCCTTCGCTATGAGGTCTTCTCGCCGCTGGAGGCCCTCTCGCCTCTGGAGGCCCTCTCGCCTCTGGAGGTCTCCTCGCCCCAAATGGGGTACCTTGCTTACTAAAGAGACAATCATCTCGCCTTTTGCGAGTGGACCCCCTGGTCGCATTCGCCTGCCTCGACTTATTTGCTCTTTGAGGGATTCTTGCGAGCCCGATGTTGTACATAATCCCCGCTCTTTTCGAGATTATTCTAAGCTTGAAAAGAATGTCCAACCGAGGCTCGTTATTTAAGGTGCATTAAAAAACGTATTTATGAGGAATCTTTTATGAGGCCCCCACCGGGGCCTATAAATATAGGATTCCTGCCCCACACACCAGGCGTCCTACTCTGCTCATCCTTCCTCACCAGCTTGAAACCTTCGTCATGACGCATAGTCAGAGCTTTCGTGAACGTCTCACACTGGTGCGAGAGCAGCACAAGGCCAATGTGGCCTCATTTACCTCTTCATTAGTTCGCCCTCTCCCCCCGTCGTCTCGCCTGAAAAAGATGAAGGCTGGTGGTCCGTCTCCTGCCGCAGGAGATCTGTATCATGCCTCCTTGGAAACCGTCCCCACTCCTCATACATCTTCCACGGAGAAAGAGTTGGGTACTTGCTTATGCCGCTGTCATCTCTGCAATCATGTGCTCTCTTTTGTCGACTAGTGTTTTTTCAGGGAATTCTTGTGGTTTCGCAGCACCCGGAGAGCCCACGAAATGGTTCTGCCGTCCACCGCGAGGAGTACGACTCGTAGCCCTCTTCTACTCCCCCAACTACTCCCAGCGAGAGGAGGGACGACCCCTCCCCGGCCGCTGAGACCTCTCGCCTTCCTGGTAAGGGACCTTCCCTTGCCCTTTTGAATCCTCTTCGCTATTCTCACACCCTTCTGCGAGTGCCTCTTCCACCCTGCCTCTGCACCCCTTGCACAGATTCTCGGGCCAACTCGCCTGCTGAGGAGCAACCAAAACGACTCTCCGTCTCGCCTCCTCCTGTAGATGGGATTGAAGACTATCTGGGTGACCCTTCGAATCCAGCGGAAATGAAGTGCAAGACAGCTGAGCTTTTTCGGAAGCACGCGCGCATCATCCACTCCTTGGCGCAGGATAAGCAGTCCATGGAGAGGCGCATCGAATTACTGGAGAACAAATGCACTCGCCTATCCTCCGAAGCTAATGCCGAGCTAGATGTCGATGGCACCAACCCTAAAGCCATCATTAATGAGACTGATATGCAGCTCCGTCTCACGCACCGTGGTCTCGAATCCATTCGCGTCTTCCACTCACAGAGTAGACCTCCCTGTGCGGGAGCTCGCGGTGGCCGATGGGAATGGCGCCCGTATTTAAGGACGTCCGTCTCGCCGCTTCCCTTTTCTTCTGTGTTTGAAAGTTGTAATAATAGCGGTCTTGTAGCGCTGTCTCGCCAAAAATATTAGGGAACTCGGTGCCCGCTGTATGCGGGACTTTCTCTGAATACATATCTTTACTGCTGGTTTTTGTTCCCTTATTATTTTTTTGATTATATTATTCATATATTCTTTTTTGATTGTGATGGGTCGCGCCGATCGAGATTTTTAGGAGAGAGAATCGAACGCCGACTCTTCGTCTCCCCTTATATTTTTCCCGACCATCAATCATTGCTTTGTATCGGTTATAAATATGCCTGGCTTGGGATCAGATAGATACCGCACTTTTCACTCCTGCCGCTACCCAAACTCTTGCCTCTCTGATTCTTTCGTCTCGCCGAGCCCTCTCGCTCCTCTCTCTCGCTTCTCTCGCCAACTTCTTCTTTTCCCTCCATCTCGTCGAAGATCGTCTCGCAGTAGGAGATGGGTAAGAAGAAGGTTGAGGAAGGTGAGGGGCGTAGTTGCTATGGGAAGAGGTTCACCGACCACGACTTCCCGCTTGGCCGGCTCCCTCAAGAAGATTATCATAGGTTTGACCACGAGTACCTGGGGGATGGTGTCGAGTCGCGTCCCCCCAAAGTCAGCGAGTGCATCAATACCTACTACCCGGGAGAACTCGCCTTCCCCGTCTCGCATTTTGAGGCGGGGTTGCGGCTGCCCCTTTGGCCTGAGGTAAAACAGTGTTGGAACACCCTATTACTAATTTGGGTCAGGATCACTATGTCTATAGGAATCTATGCTTGACCTCCTGTATAGCTCAATAGGTCAATTAGAATTGAGTCTAAGGGTTAGAAGTCTAGGTTTGGAAGCTGCCCTGAAGACCAAGATTTTCTGTTTGGAGACTAAGTCATATCGTCGAGCTCAGCACGACGATTCGTCGAACTCCGATTGACGATCGTCTAGCTCAACTTCGACAGATCGTCGAACTCCATTCGACGATCGCTGAGCTCAACTTCATCATATCGTCGAACTCCATTCGACGATCGGTGAGCTCAGGTCGACGATTTTGACTCTGCTTTCGATTTCTATCTCTGAGCTCAGTTCGACGATCTTTGAGCTCAGATCGACGAGATTTTGCTGTTGTATATTTCCAGATCGCTGAGCTCAGCTCGACGATAGCAGAGCTCAGTTAGACGATTTCAGATAACTTCAAGGATGTTTCTAGATTCAAATTCAAATCAGTTAAGGAGTTATTCTGCAATTAATTCAGAGATTTCCTAGCCATTTTCATTCATTTCTGGACCAAGTTTCAAGGGATTTTTCAAGGAATATTTCTGTGGACTTTCCTCCAGAAGAGATTTTGCAATTAAGGATGCAATTAATGCAGGCCAACGGCTATTCTTGACAGAGAATGTTATTCTATTCTGTATCAGAGAATAAAAGATAGAATTTTTTTTGAGTCTCTAAGAGAATACAGATTACAGAGAGACAGACACACAGTTAGACATCATATACTGTCTCAAAGAATTCTCAAGAACACTCATCCAAGGAGATCAATCTTTTCAGAAATCTTCAGATCTCCTTAGTTTCAAAGTGTTCAAGGCCAACATATTTCCAGACTCCAGACATTCAACATTTCAGTCATTGCTGAAATCATCTATTGCTAGAGTTCAATCTTTGAAGGCCTATCACCCTCAGCAAAGCTTTTCTTCCTGAAGATCTCAAGGATTCAGGAGGAGCTTTGACATCAACAATCCACATAGTCTTCTCAGTTGTTTGAGAAAGAGAAGACTTCCATCACTCTCTCACCCCCTCTCTGTAAAGGGTTTCTCAAACTCCCTTCAAAAGTTTGAGCTTGGTTTTTGAGCACCTTGTCAAAAGCTCATTAGTGGCAAAACACCTGATCAAAAAATCTGCTTTGGTTTTTGAGCACCTTATCAAAAGCTCATTGGTGCCCAGGACACCTGATCAACTCATCCTGCAGTGGATTCCTACCTAGGGTGGTAGAAGAGTGGATGTACCCAAGTTTAGGGGAATCACTATATTTCCTTGTGTCTTCTGGTTTTGCTTGTTTTCATTTTTGTTTCTGGCCTTGATTATTTTGTGATTAGCTTTTGGATAGTTTAGTTCTGTGATTAGATTTCTTACTGCTTCCCTGCTCACTCTTATTACAACACTTATTGTAAAAAGTTTCAAAGCACCATATACTCTATTCACCCCCCCTCTAGAGTATATCAGATCTAGCTGCACTTTCAATTGGTATCAGAGCCAGGTTGGTTAAACATACCATACCTGATTGGTTGTACAAGCTAACACCTGAACCCAAAGATCCCAAGTTAGATCTATTTTCTCTTGTATTTTATTATTAGATTTGCTTTCACAAATCATGGCCCAAAACAAAGATTATGCTAGCACCAGACCTCCAGTGTGCAATCTATCCAAGTTTGCACTTTGGAAAGCAAGGATCAGACTATACATGAATTCTATTGATGAAAATATTTTTAACTCTATTTTGACAGTGTGTCCAAGACCTCCAGAGAACACAAGTACAAATGCTGTTCCACCTCCATCAGGAATAGATGCTGATATCAAGAGATGGAAGGTAGCTGATGCCAAGGCTATGAATATCTTGGCCTAGACAATGTCTGATGACATATTTCAAAAAGTGGCTGAATGCAATTCAGCTAAGGAAATTTGGGACAGACTTTCTGAAATAGTCTCAGGCTCAGCTGATGAGAGAAAGGACAGAAGATCCCATCTCATCTCTCAATATGAGAATTTCAAAAAGGGAGAAACTGAGTCAGTGGGAGATATGTACAACAGGCTAAGTCTAATTATCAGTGAACTCAGGACATTGGACAAAGAAATCTCACTAACTGAACTTAATGACAAGATCCTAATGTGCTTCCCTAGCACTTGGGATTCAAGAATCTGGCCAATTAAGGATGCCAGAATTCTGAATGAAATCACCACTGAAGCTCTATTGGGTAAGCTCAAATCTTATGAGCTACTCATCAAGAATGGAGAGGAGGATACAGAGGACATCAAAGAGATCTTCAAGTTTACTCCAAAGGATACTCCAGGCAACACCCATATTCCAGGGAAAGACAAATTTCAACTGATACAACATCTGGTCCTTTCCCTTATAAGCTGAAAGAAATTGTGTCTGCCAGGCCTCCTCAAGACAATCCCTCTAAGAGATATGAGCCACTTGTACCTTTTGAGGATCCTGAAAATAATCCAGCTGCTTGGACTGCCAGATTAAAGGAACTAGCTGCACTGGATCAGATTAAAAAGGCTAGAGAGCAAGGAAAAGATTCTTCCAACATTTCAACTATGTCTAAACAGACACAGAAAGAGCTAGAGAGATATGCTTCAAGTAAATTCTTTGATTCTGACAGGTATATGGAATTACATCCTGAAGCTGTAGTTCCCAGGCCTAAAAAGCAAACATATTTGGGTGCAGCAGATGATACCAGATCAAACAAAGAAGCCCTCAATCCTAACAGAGAGATCAAACTTGTTAAGGGCAAGGAAAAGAAATGATATTGTAAGGTGACATTCTCTGTGATTTCTGATTATCTGGATGATATATATTTCTGTGGTTCTGCATTGTCTAGCTTGTTGTTTTTCTGTTTTACTGATTGTATGTTGTTATTTAAATTTTTCCAAAGTTAACAGGTCTTCAAATATTTTGGTGTCATCCCGGCGCAGTTCAACCCTAACGCCATCTCGATGTTGATCGCTTTCGCATGCTATATGCGCCGGGAGCGCATCAAATTCAGCTTGACGGCCTTCCACAAGCTCTTTATCTACCACGCCAATGCCGATGGCGTCTCGTACTTTACTGGGCAGAGGCTTAAAGTGTGCGAGACGCCCAATAAGAACCACCACTGGCTCACTCGATTTGTCTTCATTCGGGGAGATCATGCTGATTTTGGCGGCATCCCTCTCGCGCTGGTGTCTCCGCTAGAGAGCTTCTACGCCACCCCACAAGTCAGTGGCCCAGCGAAGCTGCTGTGCGAATACCTAGTCGACAAGAATTTCGAAGTCAACTTCTTGCGGCGAGGTCTCGACTCGCTTCCCCTTGTGCTCCCTGGTGAAGGTATTCTCATTCTTTCGTTCTCGCGTCTCGCTATTTGCAGTCTCGCCGCTTAATAACCCTTGCTTGCTTTTAGGTGAGCGAATCGTTCCAGCCCTCCCTCCTTATAAGAGTAACATCCACCCAACGAGAGGTCTTGATCTCGCCAACGCAGCGGCGGAGGCGGCGAGAGAGTCCTTGGCGCCCATCCCGCTGAAGAGGCCTACAGGCGACACGGTCCCCTCTCGCTCCAGCCCACCCAAGAAAAAGATGAAAAAGGCCGTAGTTATGTCTAAGGAAAAGAAAGCTCCCTAAGGGAGCCCTATTTTTATAGGGGAAACTCCAGCGCCCCTCTCGCCTAACCACCAGGCCGTCTCGCCTACTCGCGGGACGGTACTCCCCGATCAACCTGTCGCCGCCTCCAACTTGCCTGCTACGGCGTCCAACCCGTAAGCTGCTGTTCCTGAACAGGCGGCTGCCACTTCCTCTCGCGAAGGCGATTCCTCTAGCCGTCCCACCCCCTCCTCCCATATGAATTACAACCTAGGTCCCGTGGTTTATGATGCCGTCGGCGACCCAGTTCTGTTGTGGGGGCGGTTAGTTTTTGGTCATAAAATTTCTGCAAGAGGTATTGAAGTAGACGTTGCTAAGATAGAAGTTATCGAGAAGCTGCTGCCGCCTACGAACATCAAAGCTATACGAAATTTTCTAGGGCATGCTGGTTTTTACCGTCATTTCATAAAGGACTTCTCCAAGATCACCAAACCCCTTACACATCTCTTAGAAAAAGACGCCCCATTCATTTTTGATGACTTTTGCCTAACTACTTTTAATTTAATAAAAGAAAAAATTAATTAAAGCCCCGATTATGATAGCTCCGGTGTGGGACCTTCCCTTTGAGATACTTTACGATGCGAGTAGTTTTGCAGTGGGATTCATATTAGGTCAACGTATATCAAAAAACTTCCACCCCATCTATTATGCAAGTAAGACCTAGCTGTAGTATTCTCTTTTGATAAATTCCGCCCTTATATTACACTTTCAAAAATTATCATTTTTACGGACCACTCAACCCTCAAATATCTTCTTACCAAAATGGATGCCATGCCACACCTTATTTGCTAGGTCTAACTCCTCAAGGAGTTCGACTTATAAATCTGTGATAACCGAGGAGCCGAGAATTTGGCCGCTGACCACCTCTCGGGCCTAGATAATCCTTTTATTGAAAATCTGGATGAAAACTCTTTTAATGACTATTTTCCTGATGAGAAGCTGCTTTAAATTAGCACCTCTCCTCCCCCTTGGTTTGCACACATTGCCAACTACTTAGTGGCTCGTGGGCTCCCAAAAGAGTTTTCCTCTCAACAAAAGAAGAAATTGTTTTCTTCTTACAAAACTTTGGACAAAAATTTACTGAGGGTTAAGAATACATCGACTACAGGTATCAATTATGTTGATGGCCAGGTCAAATTTCATAGGAATGATATTAGAGATCATATTGAGAGAGAAGTCATAAAGGGTGAGAGATTCATGATTAAGGCAAGTTTAAAGTGATGTATTAGATCTAATATACTCTAGAGGGGGGTGAATAGAGTAATGAGGTCTTCTCTTTCTCAATAAACTGAGAAGACTTAAGTGGATTCAGTGATGTTGTCAAAGCTCCCCCTGAGATGTAGAAGAGTTCAGGAGAACTGGAGCTTTGCATAGGGAGATAGGACTTCAATCTTTCAGCCTTGATCAGATAGATCTTCAGGAACTTCTTTGATAAATGGAAGATTTGTTGTCCTGTGAAGTGTCCTGGAGAGTTTGAAGAATGAAGACTCTTGATATTTGAATGATTGTTCTTCTTCTTCTGATGACAGATGATGTTCTGGTCAAGGGCTTTCTTCTATATCAGAAATCTTGTGTAATATTGAGAGCAGACGGGTTGTGTTTTTTCTTTTCTGATTCAGTAATCGTCTCTCTGTATATTTTTCTGACTTTCTTTTTATCTGTCTCTATATGAAAAGAGAGAAATCTCTTTTTATATTTTCTGGGGAAATTGGTCATTCGAATTTTGAATTCCTTCTAGATTCAATGATGACGGCCTAGAGAATAAGCAGCATTGAATAATTTCCCCAACTGTCCCGTGGAAAAATGGCAAGCAATAATCCTGGAGAATATCCTAATCAATGCTCCTCTAACGGTTATATTCAGAGAATGTTAGAGCATTGATTACCGAGGAATTATTGCAGTAATAATAGGGACAAGGCTGGAAATAACTTAGTTTGGAATCGTCGAATAGATGACAGATATCATTGAGCTGAGTTCACAGTTCGTCGAGCTGAGTTGCTGTGTTCGTCGATCAGATAACTTCTGTTCGTCAAGATGAGTTCCAAGATCGTCGATCTGATAACAGAACTGTATGCTTCAGAAACTTTGTCTTTTTTGTGTCTGAAGTTCGTCGATCTGAGACTAGAGAACATAGTCTTGACAGAATGTAGTAGTAGTCCAAAGATTCGTCTACCAAAGAATAAAGTTCGTCGAGCTCGGCTCAGAAAATTTTCTCTGAGATCGTCGAGCTGAGCACGACAATCGTCGACCTGAGTTCGACGAACGTCGAACTCACTTTACAGAGTCTTGAAATCTTCTAAATCTTGAGTCTCTGGCAGTCTTGTTAATAGCTGGTCCATATGATGTTGACTCTAAGGACTTTGCCTAGACTCTAGGACACAATTATGACCCTGGCTATACATTGTGGGTCACAAGATCCTAACTTAGTGAACCTAGCCCAAATCTTACTAGGGATCCAACAATCTCCCCCTATTTGGGTGAGGCCACTAATTACATACTCAGATCAAAATTGGAAAATAAACAAAGTAGAAAAAGCATATATCTGGTAGAGATAGATAACACATGCAGCATATATATATACATGAGCTTTGTTCAGAAAATATAAAGCATTTATAAATAATGCAGAAAGATAAAGAGAGTTCAAAATCACTTCTTCTGCTTATTTTCCTTTGGCATTGCATCCTTGCTCTTGTCTCCTGGCTTTGTAAATACAATCTCTCTTTTGGGATCTGAAGCTTGCACTTTTTTCATAGTCATATCAGCAGCCCCTATAATCTTCAAAGAAGTTGCTCTGGGGACAATTGCTTCTGGGTGCAACTTCATGTAGTCAGCCACATTGAAAATCTTGCTAGATTTATCAAATCTCTTAAGTTCCTCTTTCCTGTACTTTGACATGGTAGTATGTTCAGAGGGATCCTTTCCTTCAGTTTTGGCCTTGTTAATCAGAGAAAGGTCTACAAGTTCCTAGAACCTGGCCATTCTAGTAGTAGTAGCTGTTTCAGGATCTTCAAAAGGAATAGGAGGAGAGGATGGTCTTTTAGAGCCTTCAGCTAGTTGTTTTTTAGTGGATTGTTGTTGTTGTTGTTGATGTTGTTGCTGCTGCTGATGTTGCTTTCCTGAAGAATATTGCCTGTGCTGGCTGCTTTCATGTGATCTCCCTTGGTGTCTTTGATATGTTTGAAGTGGGGCAGATCTTTGAGAACTAGAACCTGAAGCACCAGTAGATGGAGGAGGTGGATCTTTTCTGTATCTTTGAAATGGAGGAGGAGAGTACCTTCTACTTTTCTTCCTCTCGTTCTGCTGATTCTTGGACAGCCACATCCAAGCTGGCATCCCTTTATATGGTGTTATCTTTTGAAGAATGTAGTAGGGAGTGTCATTGGCTGGATTTGGCTTAGGAGCAGGATGAGGAGGAGCTTTTCTTTTCTTGGATACTGGCTTCCTCTTTGGTTCATCATCAGTTTCATCATCATCATCCTTATCATCACTATCCTCATCATCAGATCTTTGAGGATTATCATATAAAGCATTCAGAGCCTTCAGTGCCTCAGCAGAAATGATAGGCTTATCAGATTGAGAAGTAGCTTGAGCAGGAATATCAATAGGAGCTGGAGGAGAAGCCATAGAAGAAGCTGGAGTGTCATCAACTCTGACAGTGCTTTCAGCAGCTGCCTTTTCCTCTTGTTGAATGTCAGCCAAGATCACATCATCCAGATCTGGAAATGGAGAGTCATCCATGACATAACTAGGGTGGAAGAAATTGCTGAAGGAGCTGGAATAACTATGGGCTCAGGAACAACAAAACTATCACTAAGTTGCTTTGCAACTTGTGGACTTACTGGGGATGTATATGGTACAATAGCCAATGATGGCTTAGTAGTATGTTCTGCTGTAAGACATCTCAAAACTGCAAATTCAAAATTCTTCAACAAATTCTCTAAATCAACTGTGGGATTAATGATGAAATCACCACCAGCAATTATTTTCTCAGGGACTGACTCTTCCAAGTCCATGTCAGTATCAATAAAATTAATAAAATCAATATCATATGTTTCAATATACTATGTACAATCTGCTGCTACTATTGCTGCCTCTGCTGCTGGAGCTGCTACTGCTGGAACTACTGCAGCTTCATCATCAGACATCTCCCCCTGCATGGTTTCAGTAAGACTGAGGATGGGGTAGTAGTGAGGGCAGTGATCTGTGCAGATATGGTAGTAATGGAAGTAGCAAGAGGTGTAATGGCCTCTACTATTAGTGTTGTGAGAAGGGGAGTGAGGAGGGCAATGAGAGAAGTAATTGTTGAGGTGTCCAATGGTGGAGTGGTAGATGGTGTTGCAGAAGGTGTAGAAGTGGGAACTGTAGGAGGGATAGGAGGTGGAGCATCTGGTATATGAGCATCTGGAGGGGATTCATGTTGAGGGATGGTAGATGTTGATGGGGATGGATGGGTGGCATCTTCCATGCGGGTGTTTGGAGGAAAAGGGGAATTGGGAGGTGATGGAGGTATGTTGAAAAATGGTATGGAGGATAAATGAGGAGGAAGTGGAGATGATGGAGGAGTTGGTGCTGGTGAAGCATGTGGAGATTCTGGTGGAGTAGGAAGTTGAGTAGGGGATGATGGAGGTGTGGGAGAGGGATGGATTTGTGTTGTTGGAAGGTGGGCTTGAAGAGATGGTGGTGTTGGATGAATCTCTTCAGTACGTTGGGGAGTGGCTTTAACAGCCCTGGTGGCTTCAGAAGCTGGGTTGGAAGAGGTAGAAGCCTTGGATGGCTTAGTTATGGTCCTCTCCCACCTGCCAAACAATTCACAGGTAAGCCTTTTGATGGAATTAATGAATATGGTCTGGGAGACCAGGGATTCAGCAGCCTTCTCCTTTAGGAAGATTCCTAGGATCCTTCCAAAACACACTTCTTTCTTATTATTTTTCTTCTTTATCAAATCAAAGATGATCTGAGCCCAATCCACTTGCTTCTTATTTATCACTGCACACATGACTAAGAACTAATGCCTTGTGATGTAGTCATGGGCAGTATGCTTGCCAAGCAAGACCTTCCCAACAATGTCTGCTAGAAACTTGTATGCTGCAGATAGATGTTTATTCAACAATTTATTTGGGTTGTCACCAACATAACCCATCAGACTTAACATCATATCAAACTCTTCAGAATCAATTTCTAATTTCTCTTCTCCATTTGTCAAACCAAAAATTTCAATTAAAACTGCGGGAGTTAAGGAAATAGTGTTACCCGCGATTGATCCTGTCATAGTATTTTCTTCAGATGTGGATGAAGTATAGACCCATTCTTTGATTTCTGTTCCTGCCAACTTTATCCTTGTAGTCATCAGGTTCTTCAAATTCTGTTCTTCCAGAAGTTCCAGAATATATAGAAAGATTGGATCCGAGTGCTGGAACGATTCGAAGTCGACATCAAATCCGGTGTCAAACTTCATAACGTCTAGAGCTCCTGCTTGAATCTCCATGGAGTCACCTGCAAAAGAGAGAAACGACGATCAAGTGCAAGAGAACAGAAAGCGCGGGACGGAGGTCGAAGAAAACCTAGATATAAGGTTTTCCAGAATATGAATGGACAAACTCCATTCCACGAAAAACAAAAAATAATTCTTCGAACTGAGTTTGACGAAATGATTTAGAAGTAAATAATTCGTCGATCTCATCCTGAAAAATTGAAGACAATTCGTCGAGCGTCGTTCGACGAATATCTTCTGAAGCAAGTTCGTCGATCTCCGGTCGACGAAAATTATTTCACTCACAAAGAGTTCATCGACCTCTGTTCGACGAAGATCTCTCAAACTCTCCCCAATTCGTCGAACTCCGTTCGACGAACTTTGGAAAATTTGTCAAGTGCAGACATAACTTATACTAAATCTTCTCCATTTATCATTCCAAGCTGATTTATAAAGAATACATGATTTTTCTCATCCAGAGGTTTGGTGAATATATCAGCTCTTTGTAAATCATTGTAGATATAGACAAGATTAATTTTATTTTTGTCTACACGCTCTCTAATGTAATGGTGCATAATGTCTATATGTTTAGTCCGACTGTGATGGACTGGATTTTGTGCTATTGCTATAACACTTGTGTTATCACAGAGTAGAATTGAATTATTTAAGTTGAGACCATAGTCTAGTAGTTGATTTTGTATCCATAGAATCTGTAAGCAACAACTACCAACTGCAATGTATTCTGCCTCAGCAGTGGAGGTTGAAACAGATGATTGCTTTTTACAAAATCAGGACACTAATCTCATACCAAGGAACTGTCAAGTTCCTGAGGTACTTTTTTTGTCCACCCTGCATCCAACAAAGTCATCATCAGAATATCTAGTTAAGTCAAATTCTGACTTTGTTGGATACCATAGGCCTAGACTAGGACAACTCTTTATATATCTCAAAATCCTTTTTAGAAAAATTAGGTGAGAATCTTTAGGGTTCCCCTGGAACCTAGCACAAAGGCATGTGGCAAACATGATATCAGGTCTGCTAGCTGTGAGGGACCCAATAATGTCCCTATATAGTTTCTGATCTACAGGTTTCCCTGATGCATCAGAGTCAATCAGAGCATTTGTAGCCGTAGGTGTTTTCTTTGTCGAGGCATCTGCCATCCCAAACTTCTTTATTAGCTCTTTAGCATATTTAGCTTGGGAGATGAAGATGCCATCAGGGAGCTGTTTCACTTGGAGACCAAGGAAATAGGAAAGCTCACCCATGCTACTCATTTCAAATTTGGAATGCATGAGGTCAGAAAACCTCTTGCACAATTTTGAATAAGTAGACCCAAAGACGATGTCGTCCACATATATTTGTACTAACAAGATTTGGTCCTTATGATGTCCAGTGAAAAGTGTTTTATCTACTATGCCTCTAATGAATTTATGCTCTAATAAAAAGCTTGCTAGGGTCTCATACCAAGCTCTTGGAGCTTTTTTTAGACCATAGAGGGCTTTATGCAACTTGAATACATGCAAAGGATGAGTTGGAGAGACAAAACCTGGAGGTTGTTCAACATAAACCTCTTCTTTTAATACTCCATTCAAGAATGCACTCTTCACATCCATTTGGTAGACCTTGAATTTCTTGTAGGTTGCATAGGCTAGGAATATTATTATGGTTTCTAACCTTGCAATAGGAGCAAAAGTTTGATCATAATCTATTCCTTCCTCTTGCCTGTAGCCTTGAGAAACAAGCCTATCCTTGTTTCTCACAATAACTCCTTGGTCATCAAGCTTATTTCTGTATACCCATTTGGTTCCAATAACTGGGTAGTTTTGTGGTCTTAGAACCAAATCCCAAACTCTACATCTCTCAAACTGATTTAATTCCTCCTGCATTCCAATGATCCAGTGGGGATCTTGCTCTGCATCATGAATGGATTGAGGTTTAATCTGAGAGAGAAAACATGCATGCATCACATCTTGATTGAGTTGATGCCTTGTATGTACACCTGCTGATATGTCTCCAATTACTTGAGATCTGGGGTGATCCCTAAGTGTGACAAGATTAGTGAGTAGAGTTGGTTGTGCAACAGCATTTGAAACCAATTCCTCTTGTCGAATTATGTTGGTTGTTGGAGGAGAGTCAATCCCTTCAATGCTTTCTTCTTCACTATCTTCATTGACTTATGGAGAGGGATTTGTTGGAACCCCTTGGGTAAGGTTTGGGTCATCCAACTTCTCACACAAGTGAGGTACCTGTAAAGAGTTCCTGGTAGAAACTTCTTTCTCCTTGCAATACATGTTAGTCTCATCAAAGCTTACATGAATTGATTCCTCAATTTTCAATGATGATTTATTAAAGACACTATAGGCTTTGCTTACTTGGGAATATCCTAAAAAAATTCCCACTTTAGCCTTAGCCTCAAACTTTCTAATGTATTTCTTGTTGTTATTATGTATATAACAGGTACAACCAAATACTTTAAAATAGTTGATTTTAGGTTTCTTCCCTTTAAGCAATTCATAGGGAGTTCTGTTCTTTAGTTTGTGAATTAAGCTTCTGTTCAGGACATAGTTTGCAGTGTGTATTGCCTCTGCCCAAAAGGTTAGTGGCATGTGTGCATCAGCAAGCAATGTACCTGCAGCTTCAATGAGTGTCCTATTTTTTTCTTTCTACTACCACATTTTGTTGAGGAGTTCTAGGAGCTGAGAGGCAATGCCTGATACCTTCCTTCTCACAAAATTCATGCATAAGAAGAGACTCAAACTCTGTGCCATGATCACTTATGATCAATGCAACATGAGTAGAGAACTCAAGCTGTATGGTCCTGAGAAAAACTGTAAGAACCTTGAAGGTATCTGACTTAGATCTCAGAAAGGATACACAAGTGAACCTTGAGAAGTCATCCACAATGACTAATGTATAGAATTTCCCTCCTAGGCTTTGTACAGTTATGAGTCCAAAAAGATCCATGTGTAGCAAGTACAAAATCCTAGGTGAATCACTTTTATTAACATATTTAAAACTAGATTTAGTTTGCTTGCCTAATTGACAAGCCCTGCAAAGATCTTCCTTCTTATAGGGACCAGGAGGTAGACCTCTAAAAAGGTTGTCTTTAGATAGCCTAGCAATGTTTTTTAGATTTACATGACTTAGTCTTTTATGTCATAAATCATTCTGGTTATTAATTAAATTAAGTAAACAGATATCAGAAGTGGCAGATAGAAAATCAACTAAGTATATGTTGCCTTGTATATTTCCAATTAAAACAGGTTTCTTTCCTTTAGATGAAATAATACAAGAGCTAGAGTTAAAAGTGACCTGATAACCTTCATCACAAAGCTGACTTATTGAGATGAAGTTATGTTTGAGTCCTCTTACATATGTTACTTTCTTGAATGTAACTGCTCCAATCTTCACTGCTCCATACCCTTCAGACTGGCCACTTTTTGAATCACCAAAGATCACCTTTGGCCCTAGCTTGGACTTGTAATTGGTGAGATTGTCCTTGCAACCTGTCATGTATTTGGAGCATCCACTGTAAAGGTACCATGGCTGATTCACTCCTGGACAGCTCTTCTCCTGCATTGAAAGCAGTTAAATATTCTTGACCCAGGTTACCTGGGGTCCTTTGTTTTGTTGATATGAAAAGTTGGAAATAACTGAAATTTCTGGTTGGGATTTATATCCTAGAGGGTTATATCTTCTAGGTGGTATAACCCAATCAACTAGAGGATTAAAAGCTTTTCTAGAATTATTTAAGTTGCAGTTATAGTTGAAATTTTGGTTAAGTCTTTCTGGGTTCGACGAATTTCTGTAAGTTCGTCGACCAGAGTTCGACGAATTGGGTTGAGATCATCGATCTCTGCCCAGAGAATGAACATATTCATTTTCTATATCCCACATTCGTCGACCTCTGCTCGACGAACCATACAAAGTTCGTCGATCACAGTTAAATGAGTGATTATTATTGAGGTTTGCGTTCAGAGATCGTCGTTCTGAGTTCGACGATCTGTTCATATATCGTCGATCTGAGTTCGACGATAACTGCTGAACATTATTATTTTTATCATTCTTCTGGTTTTTAATTTTGTCCTTACCTTCAATTTGTTCTAGAATTTTATTAACCTTATTTACTTGTTCAGTGTTTTTTTTTCCTTTATCAGAGATAAAATTTACAGGTTTTGAAAGATGATTCCTTTGGATTAGGGTTGGTTCACTAGATGTGGCTCCTAATCCTAATCTGTAGTTATTTGTTCTAGCATTTACTGCGCTGGTTATATCTAGCAATTCCAAACTTCTGCCATTTAGTGATTCTTCTAATATCTTAGCTTTGCTAAGTTCTGATTTCAGAAAAGTAATTTATTCATTTGCAGATTTCAGTTCACTTGATAGATTTGCATTTTCAGAAGTGATTTTATCTATATCATTCAATTTATCTCTGAGAAGTTTGATTTCTTTCTCAGAGCTTATCAAATCTAAGCATAGGTTTTTAAATTCAAATTTAAATTCGTCAGATTCAAAATCATAAGATGTTATTACCTGATCTTCAGCTGACAGGTTTTCTTCATTATCAGATTCATCTGTATCTGATCTGCTACTGCTTGCATCAATTGCCATGATGCAAACCTCCTTTGCCTTGGCATCCTCTTCTTCTTCACTAGAGCTGGAAGATGTGGATTCATCTTCTGTGTCACTCCATGTTTCAGCCACAAATCCTTTGTCCTTCTTTTTGTGCTTGCTGGAAGAGGGCTTGCTGTGATGCTTGCTTCTTGATTCCTTCTCTCTTCTTCTTTCCTTCTTTTGATTTTCAGGACATTCAGACATGAAATGTCCTGGTTTCCTGCACCCAAAACACACTACTTCTTTAGTGAGGGTTTTGTCATACCTTGGCTGGCTGTCATTTCTGGATGACTTCCTTCTGAAGTCTTTCCTTGCCATTTTGAAGAATCTCTTGGCAAAGAGACTCATTAGCTCTTCATTGACTATTGGGGCTTCAGTTTCTTCAGCAGCCTTGAATGCAATGGATTGTTATTTCCTTACTGGAGGAGGAGTCCTGTGTTTCACTGCTTCTCTGGACTTGATTAGCTGCTCATAAGATTTGAGCTTTCCCAGGAGAGATTCAGTTGAAATCTCATTCAAGCTTATAGCCTCTTTGATTGGCCAGATCCTAGTGTCCCATGAGCTTGGGAAGCACATTAGGATCTTGTCATTCACTTCAGTCAAGGTGATTTCTTTATCTAAGGTCCTTAGCTCACTGATGATGGAGCTAAGCCTGTTGTACATCACTTCAACTGTTTCTGCCTCATCCTTCTTAAAGTTTTCATATTGTGTGATGAGGTTTGATCTTCTATCTTTCCTCTTATCTATTGAGCCAGCAACCATTTGATTGAGTGAATCCCAGATTGCTTTTGCAGAGGTGCACTCAGCCACCTTCTGAAAGATATCATCTGACATAGTCTGAGCCAATATGTTCATGGCTTTGGCATCAGGAATCTTTACTTTCTTCTGGGCTTCAGTCCACTCAGGTGGTGGGACTGTATTGTTGCTGGAAGATGCTATAGATATAGATGCCTGTGGGGGACCTGTCAAAATAGAGTTGTAGATGTCTTCATCAATAAAGTTCATGTACAACTTGATTTTTGCCTTTCAGATGGCAAACCTATTAAGGTTGCAAACTGGAGGTCTGGTGCTTGCATAATACTTGTTCTGTGCCATGGCTGTGTTTATAATCTAAATGAAAATGAAATAATATTTTGATCTAACAAAGGATCTTTGGTTCAAGGTTTAGCTTGTACAACCAAAGGAACCTGCTCTGATACCAATTGAAAGTGATGTGTTAGATCTAATATACTCTAGAGGGGGGTGAATAGAGTAATGAGGTCTTCTCTTTCTCAACAAACTGAGAAGACTTAAGTATATTCAGTGATGTTGTCAAAGCACCCCCTTAGATGTAGAAGAGTTCAGGAGAACTGGAGCTTTGCACAGGGTGATAGGCCTTCAAGCTTTCAGCCTTGATCAGAGAGATCTTCAGGAACTTCTTTGACAGATGGAAGATTTATTGTCCTGTGAATTGTCCTGGAGAGTTTAAAGAATGAAGACTATTGATATTTGAATGATTGTTTTTCTTCTTCTGATGACAGATGATGTTCTGGTCAAGGGATTTCTTCTATATCAGAAATCTTGTGTAAGATTGAGAGCAGACAGGTTGTGTTTTTTCTTGTCTGATTCAGTAATCTTCTCTCTGTATATTTTTCTGGCTTTCTTTCTATCTGTCTCTATATGAAAAGCGAGAAATCTCTTTTTTATATTTTCTGGGGAAATTAGTATTTCGAATCTTGAATTCCTTCTACATTCAATGCTGACGGCCTAGAGAATAAGCAGCATTGAATAATTTCCCCAACTGTCCCGTGGAAAAATGGCAAGCAATAATCCTAGAGAGTATCCTAATCAATGCTCCTCTAACGGTTATATTCAGAGAATGTTAGAACATTGATTACCCAGGAATTATTGCAGTAATAATGGGGACAGGGCTGGAAATGACTTAGTCTGGAATCATCGAACAGATGACAGAAATCATTGAGCTGAGTTCACAGTTCATCGAGCTGAGTTGCTGTGTTCGTTGATCAAATAGCTTCTGTTCGTCGAGCTGAGTTCCAAGATCGTCGATCTGATAACAGAACCGTATGCTTCAGAAACTTTGCCTTTTCTGTGTCTGAAGTTCGTCAATCTGAGACTAGAGAACATAGTCTTGATAGAATGTTGTAGTAGTCCAAAGGTTCGTCGACCAAAGAATAAAGTTCGTCGAGCTCAGCTCAGAAAATTTCTCTGAGATCGTCGAGCTGAGCACGACAATCATCGACCTGAGTTCGACGAACGTCGAACTCACTTTACAGAGTCTTGAAATCTTCTAAGTCTTGAGTCTCTGGCAGTCTTGTTGATAGTTGGTCCATGTGATGTTGACTCTAAGGACTTTGCCTAGACTCTAGGACACAACTATGACCATGGCTATACATTGTGGGTCATAAGATCCTAACTTAGTGAACCTAGCCCAAATCTTATTAGGGATCCAACATAAGTGCTGAACAAGCTACCTGTATAGAAAATAATATCAGAGATACTTTAGGCTTTCCTCCCCTATATTTTGAGGGTGATAAAACAGCTGAATCTGGTTGTCAACAACCACCACTACTTCAAGCACCTCCTGCTGAATTATTTCCTCCTGCATCCCCAGCCAATTTTGAGTCTGTTCAAGCAGTTGTTCATCACATGTATAGTCCTCCTCAAGGCATAGATAAGAATGTAATATTTGAGAAAGTGGAAAGGCCTGCTACTACTCCAGAGACTAAGGCTTAGTTATCAAAGAAAAGGTTTAGAGAACAGGCTGAGACTAAACCTGATTTTGAGCTATGGAGTCCAACCTCAAGATCAATCATTCTTACTGCATGGAAAGATGTGAATGCAAATATTACTGATGAGGGAAATGGTATTCTGAACAGGAATAGGCTAAACACTTGAAATAGCAAGATGTGATTCAGAAATTCAGGCAAGATTTGAAGAGAGGAAAGCTTCCTACTAAATCCATAGAGCCCAGCAAGTATTTCCCAAAGCCATATCATTATTTTGAGAAGTAAAGGCTTAAGGAAGAAGCAATAGCAAAAGCTAAAGCTAAGGAAGTCAAAGGTAACGCAGTTGCTGAGGACAAGGAGCCTGAAATGAAAGTTAAGATACAATCAGGCAAAGGCATAGTTATTAAGTAACCTAAGCTGCCTTAGGGCTTTCTAAATTTTATATCTCTTATGAACATTTTGATCTGTAACTATTCTGTAAATAAAACTTGTATCAGTAAATTCTTTGATAAATAATTAATGGAAATCATGGCTTATTTTACATTTCATGTGTTGATTACTTAGGACTGAAATTATTTGCCTTATGTTCTACTCAGCATTATTATTAAGTTTGTGTGTTTATTTATGATAATTCACTTACTGATCTGTATTGTATGTTTAAATATCTTTATCTTTATTTTGTGGTATCTTGTTGTATATCATTGAATTGGGGTTATGACTTCTCCAAATAGGGGGAGATTGTTGAGTACATTGGTCTCAATGTACTTGATTTGAAGAAGTCTTCTCAGTTCAATGATATACACATTGTTGTATCTGATGGATGTTAAGTTCATATGTGCAGGTAAATAAAGCTAAGTACAAAGTGTCGATACTCAGGACTAATGTTGACACACACTAAACAAGTTATGTTGAGATAAGGAAAAGTTATGTCAACACTAAGGTCAACTATGTCGACAAACTGTGTCGAGACTAAAGACAACTGTGTCGACACTCAGGACTATTGTGGACACACTCTATACATATTATATCAAGACTGAAGATAACTGTGTCGACACTCAGGACTAGTGTCGACACACTCTATTCAAGCTGTGTCGAGACTAAAGACAACTGTGTCAACACTCAGGACTAGTATCGACACACTATAATCAAGCTGTAACAAGACTGAAGAAAACTGTGTCGACACACAGGACTTGTGTCGACACATTCCACAGAAATTGTGTCGAGACAAGTTGAAGAGCCTTGTCGACACATTCAAAAGTGTGTCGACACCACTATAGGAGCTGTGTCGACACCCAGGACTTGTGTCAACACATTTCACAGCCAAGTCTCAACACTTCATCAGACTTATTTTTTAAGTACAAATATCAAGACGAAGGTACAGACAGCTGTCAGAACTGTCAGTTATTAACCGGATCAGCTGGTTACTCCTGTCAGAGCCTATTTAAAGGGATGCAGTCTTCGAAAGAAAAAGTGAGAAAGAGAAAAAAATAAGAAGAACCAAAAATAAAGAAGGAGCGGCACAACCTTGAAGCTTCAGCTATAATTTAGAAGGTGGAGAGAGGTCTGATCAAGAATCATCTACAACATCTCTCCAGTCTAGATCTACCCTAATTTCTACTTCAAGAAGCTTTGAAAAGCTAAGAAGGGTTTGATCAGATCTATCTTGTCAGAATCAAAGGAAGCATAATGATCAAGATCAGATCAAGAAGCAGTTACTTAACTCTCATACTGGGTGACATTTTCTGATTCTTTTCACTATTTTATTCAATTTGTAAGATCTGTTTGTAGATATGAGTGGAGAAGATTTATTCTCTTGTTTTTGTAAGCCTGTGTTATAAAGGCTGAGGTAGGGCTAGGCTTACCTGAGGTAGGAGAAGTTGAAAATTCTCTGAGTTGTAGTGCATTTGTTGCATAAGAAGTAAGAGTGAGGATTTCTTCCGAGGAAGAGTTCTTGGGAAGAACTTGAGGTGTAGGATCTTGGTGGTCTGAGTGGTAAGACTTGTGATGTCTGAGTTGTAGGAACCGGCTGGGCTCTGAGATGTAAGATCTAAAGATCTGAGTAAAGAAAAGAGGAGAAGTTTGGCCGAATCTAGTTCATTGCTAGATAGGCGAAGGGGGAAAGTGGATGTACCCAAAAATTGGGGAACCACTATAAATCTGTGTGCATTGTGATGTGTATGCGGATATGCTGTGCTGTGTTAATTCTGTTAACTGTTGTTTAGTTTATGTTAATTATCTAATTGAGTAAATCACTTTATATAAAGTAGTATTCTGATTAAAGAAAAGGGGAGACATATTTAAATTGGACCTATTCACCCCTCTCTAGGTCATTTTCAATCCTAAAGTAAACATTTACAGAATGGGATTCAGGAAATCATTCTTTCCTTTCTGCTCCTCTCTCTTCCTTACTTCCTGTGTTCTGGAGCAGAGAACTCTCGGCTGGTGCTAGGGTTTGAGTGGACTTGTTGAGTTGTTGGAGGAGATCTTGGGGCTGGAATCAAGAGTCGAAGCTAGAATCATGAAGGAGAAAGTGAGACGATCATTTCTAATCGGGTAGAAAAGCTTTGTCATGGCTCTGAAGAAAACTCCAACGGTAACGATCTTCCTCCATGGACATGTGAAGTCCTTATTTTGGCATATGCATGGATTTCCCCCACCAAAAGGTGGAATGTTTAGGGATTTTTGTTGGGTTGATTCTTGATATCCCCAAGAGGACTTGCATATAGACCCGGAAATGTGTAGTACGGAATATGCATACTGTGTGAAGCCCATCTGGACAGGTTGGTCTGGATTGGTGATGTTTTATTTTGCGCAGTGCAGAAGACTTCGTGTATAAACGTGTATTTTGTGGATTTCATGGGTTGTGCCTATGAAGTGGAGTAACAGGAGGTACCGGAGTGCAATTCCAGGAAAAACCCTCGAAGTGCATGTGTTGTATGTTATGAAAGTCCAGTGTTTCTGACACTGCAGGTAGCTGCAGGGTTTTCTGGATAGTTGGTACAGATATGGTTTGGGCTAGGTACAGAAAGAGAGTTTTGTCGCTAACGCCAGGCGATAGTGGTTATCACTGGCGATAGCTCCTAGCTAACATGTGATTGTGAAGCCAGTCCTTCGGGGATGTTGTGGCTATTGTCAGATATGCACTCTTAAAGGCCGGTCAGCCGAACGGACAAGGGGATGCCGACCCGCGTTAGTCTATACATTAAACTGGTGATTTGAGCAATAGGAAAAGGCTGAAATATATCCGCGTGATGGTTGTCTAACTTTAGTGCCTAAGTGAATGGCTTCGTTAGGATCACATCATGAGAGACTTGGGTTGTTCTCCATCAAGAATAAAGTCTCCAGTCGTGGGTCGTGGATCATGAATGCTCAAGTTTTACCGTTGGGTTTGAGACCTAAAAACGGTGGTGGGACCCTAGTTTTCCGGTACAACGAGAATGTGCCCTGAGTGCACGGAGTGTCGGGCTGTGTGGCTGATGTTTGTGATATATTTACTGTACCTGAGTGCACGTCTTGTGATCTATCTGCTTGTGAAAATGATATGCTTGCAGGGATGGAATACCACTGCCTCAGGAAGGGGTTAGGGTTGTTATAAATTGGTCAGCTGAATGCTGACCGTTGCTTTGTTTGCCACCGTTGCGGTGGACTGTCACCATGCATATATTGGAGAGCCGAGCGGAAAATAGTGGGATAAAGCCCTTACTGCTGCTGCTACTGTACTGGCCCTCGAAGGCCAAATGGAGAAATGTTT
Organism: Platanthera guangdongensis; assembly: GCA_039583875.1. Classification (NCBI taxonomy): domain Eukaryota; kingdom Viridiplantae; phylum Streptophyta; class Magnoliopsida; order Asparagales; family Orchidaceae; genus Platanthera; species Platanthera guangdongensis. The sequence continues at coordinate 109,228,864 of CM077163.1, forward strand.
TGCTATTTTCATGTGTGGTCGGCCTGCGTGCCGGTGTATGTAATTCACACTTGTGAAGTAATCCTGTAAGGCCTTTAGGCCAAACATTTTGTGTATTCTGTATACATTCCTGTGAGATATATACAAATGTGGTTGTTTAAATATAGTTGACATTCATGGTTAATGAGTTCAATTTTAACCCCTAATGTTTCCCCTAGAATGCTCTGCGTTAGGATGCATGTTTTAGCCTTTGATATTAACCTGTAACCCCACCGCGTGTTTATGGATTATGGTGTGGGTCTCCGGCCGGACCCTCTACTATATGTCAAGTAATGGGTAGAGGTGTTACAATGTGAGTGGAAATAACGGGCAATCCGACGATAGTCTCTATATTTCTGACCATCTGCCTACCACAGGGTTCTCCTTGCGGGGCATTTTGCTGATCTATATGTAGAAACCGAACAGAGAACAAACCGAAATGGTTTTAACTGAAATTTTATTATCCGAAAAAGGTATCTATTACAAAGGTATGCCCTCCCTTATATAGAATGGAGGAGAGATGAGAGAATACAAATAAGAGATGTGAGACTAAAAATTTACAGTACTAAGCGGACTATACAAAACAAACCGCACAAGCCGCGCGGTTAGACAGCAGGGCTAACCACACGGCTACCACCAGAGAGGAAGAGAGACTGCCAGGGTAGACCGCCAGACCGCCCGGTCTCCAAGCTGGCTGAGACAGACAGCCAGACCGCGCGGTCTTCAACCCGCCAAGACAAACCTCCAGACCGCCCGGTCACCAACTTCAACACTCCCCCTCAAGCTGGAGCATATATATCGATCATGCCCAGCTTGTCGCAGATGTGGAAAAAGGAAGCGGACACCGGCTTGGTGAAGACATCTGCCAACTCGTTGTCGGAAGTGACAAATGGAGTGCAAATCTGTTTCTTCAATATTTCTTCGCAAATAAAATGACAGTCGACTTCTATGTGTTTTGTTCTCTCATGAAAGACCGGATTTTTGGAAATGTGTATCGCGGCCTTAATGTCACAGAACATAGGAAGAGGATAGTTGTAAACCTCTCCTAAGTCAAGCATGAGAGCCCGCAACCACTTCAACTCACATGTAGTCGATGCCATGCTGCGATATTCCGCCTCTGCACTAGAACTGAAAACGACAGACTGTTTCTTGCTCTTCCAACTCACAAGATTGCCTCCAACAAATGTGCAGAAATCTGAAGTCGATTTGCGGTCCCCTTTGTCATCCGCATAGCTTGAATCAGAGTAAGCTTCAACCCTTAGGTGACCATTCTTCTGAAATAGGAGTCCTTTCCCTGGAGCAGCTTTAATATACTCTAATATCCTCAGAGCAGATTGTAGATGACACTCCCTCGGAGCTTGCATGAACTGGCTCACCTTGCCAACAGCATAAGAGATGTCGGGTCTGGTTACCGTGAGATATATGAGCTTGCCCACCAGACGCCGGTATCTCGTAAGATCAGAGAGAAGAGGTGAGTCATCTGTCCAAGTTTTGTCTTCTCCAGCAGCCATAGGACAACGTGCAGGTTTAGCACCAGTGAGTCCTGCCTCCTTTAAAAGATCAAGAGCATACTTCCGTTGTGAAAGGACCATGGAGTTGGGCTTTCTAGAGATTTCAATCCCCAGAAAGTATTTCGGGGAGCCCATATCCTTTGTGACCAGATGTTGACGAAAGTGTTTCTTGGTCATCAATACCCCATCCTGGTCATCGCCTGTAAGAAGAATGTCATCAACATAAACCGCAAGAACAACAAGACCAGAGGCGGTTTTCCGAACAAACAAGGAGTGATCTGCTGAGATTCTTGTAAAACCAATGGCCACAACAATGCCACTGAACTTGTAAAACCAGGCACGAGGACTCTGCTTGAGGCCATAGATAGCCTTCTTTAGCCGGCATACCCATGTCTCCCCCTGAGCAACATACCCAGGAGGTTGCTCCATGTAAACATCTTCCTGCAGATCACCATAGAGGAAGGCATTCTTAACATCTAGCTGTGAGATGGGCCAATCTCTGTTGACAGCCACAGGGAGAAGAACCCGAATAGTGCTGAGTCGAGCCACGGGAGAGAAAGTGTCAAAGTAATCAATCCCATAAGTTTGGGTAATACCCTTGGCAACCAGGCGAGCCTTATAACGATCCACACTGCCATCCGGGAGAAACTTCACCACGAAGACCCAGCGACAACCAACAACATCTGTGCCGAAAGGAGGCGGAACAAGGGTCCAGGTACCCCGTTCAGTGAGAGTAGCAATCTCCTCATCCATGGCAACTTTCCAGTGAGGAATAGTAAGGGCCTCCTTGTAGGAACGGGGGGTGGCAGTGGCCGAGATAGCCAGTGCAAAAGCTCTGCAAGCAGGGGTAAGACGATCGTAGGAAACAACTGCAGCAAGCGGGTGTTGGGTACAGGCCAGAACCCCTTTGCGAAGAGCAATTGGGAGATCCAGGTCAGTAGGTGCCTCAGTATCCGGAGTATCCGTGGTGGAGAGAGTTGGCCCAGGAGTAGAGAGAGATGGCAGCGGAGTGGAGGGAGAAAGCGAAGTAGTGGGTGGAGATGATGAGGATGGGGAAGACGGTGGAGTGGGTGGAGAGGGCGGAACATCAGTGGGAGCAGAGGGAATGGATGGGTTGGTATGATAAGTAGGATCAGGAGGAGTAGAAGAGGAAGCGGGAGAGAAGTAAGATGCATTGGCAAAGAAGGTGACATCCGCAGAGACAAATTGCTTGCGGGTAACAGGGTCAAAGCAACAATATCATTTCTGAGTGGGAGAGTAGCCCAGAAAGACACATTTGGTGGCACGTGGTGAGAGTTTATCACGGGTGGCAGCGGGAGAGTGCACAAAAGCGGTGCACCCAAAGATGTGCAGAGGAAGAGGAAAGGGATCCTTGTCCGGATAAAGAATGGAGAAGGGGGTAGCACCGTGGAGAACTATGGAGGGAAGGCGATTGATGAGATAGCAGGAGAGGAGGACAGCATAGCCCCAATAGGAGCGAGGAACATGCATTTGAGTCATCATAGTGCGAGCGACATCAAGGAGGTGACGGTTTTTGCGTTCCGCCACACCATTTTGTTGTGAGGTGTAGACACAGCTGGTTTGACGAATAACACCATGGTGAATACAAAATGAGGAGAAGTCGTGGCTAAGATACTCCTTAGCATTGTCAGAACGAAGGAGTTTAATAGACGTATCAAACTGAGTCTTAACCATAGAATAAAAGGAGGTCCAAACAGAGAACAGCTCGGAGCGATCTTTGAGAAGATATACCCACGTACATCGAGAGAAATCATCAATGAAGGTGACAAAATAGGAACTACCCCGACCGATGGTGAGGTTAGGAGCGGGACCCCATATGTCAGAGTGAACGAGGTCGAACGGACGGGAAGAGCCCCGACTTTGCGTTGGTGGGAAGGAGGAGCGGTGATGTTTGCCAAGTTGACATGCATCACAGTTTACAGGAGGATGATGAGGAGGGAGGTGCGGCAGGAGTTGGCGGAGAATGCGGGGAGGAGCATGTCCAAGGCGAAGATGCCATTGGAGAAGATCTGTAGAGGAGGAGGAGAAGGCGGATATATCAGAAACGCTGTCGAGGAAGTAGAGGCCACCACTCTCAGTCCCGGTAGCAATCGTCCGTTGGGAGTCCGGATCCTGAAAAGCACAAGAGCTAGGGGTGAATATGACAGAACACCGTAGTTGCTTGCATAAAGAAGTAACCGATAATAAATTGCACGGAAACTTGGGCACATAGAGGGTATCAGCCAGGCAGAGAGATGGAGTGACTTGAACCATGCCCGTCCCATGGACCGGGGAGGGAGATCCATCAGCAACAATGACCGGGGGCAACTGAGCATGTGTGTTAAGAAGAGAGAAACATTGAGGATTGCCTGTCATATGATTGGTTGCACCAGAGTCGATGAGCCATCTTCCGCGAGTAACAACATGAGCACTACCAGAAGAGGTGACCACGGAGGCAGACAGGCTGGAGGAGGGGAAAGCCATGGAGGCAAGAGAGGAGAAAGCCGCGACGATAAGAACAAGCCGCGAGAAGAGAAAAGCGCACCAAGCCGGGCGAACAGAAAACAGGTCGGGCGGCTAGGAAGGCCGCTACCAAGAAGCAGAGCAAAGCAGAGGGAAAGAAGTCGCACGGCCTGAAAAAGTCGGGCGATCAGAGGAGAACAAGTCGCACGACAAAAGATGAGGCCAGGGCGACTAGCAAGCAGGAGCGGGTAGAAGGCAACAAGAAGTAGAGCGCGGCGAATAGAGGAGATCGCGAAAACAGTTCGCGAAAAAGAAGGGGCAAGCCGCGCGGACAGGTCGCGCAGACAGACGGAGAATCAAGCGGCTAGAAAGCAATCAAAGGCCCAGCGGGGAAGAGGTCGCGCGGACTGAGAAGGCCGAGCGAACAGAAGAGAAGAGGAGGCACACAATCAGGAGGAAACGACCGTGTCCTCTGATACCATGTAGAAACCGAACAGAGAACAAACCGAAATGGTTTTAACTGAAATTTTATTATCCGAAAAAGGTATCTATTACAAAGGTATGCCCTCCCTTATATAGAATGGAGGAGAGATGAGAGAATACAAATAAGAGATGTGGGACTAAAAATTTACAGGACTAAGCGGACTATACAAAACAAACCGCACAAGCCGCGCGGTTAGACAGCAGGGCTAACCGCACGGCTACCACCAGAGAGGAAGAGAGACTGCCAGGGTAGACCGCCAGACCGCCCGGTCTCCAAGCCGGCAGAGACAGACCGCCAGACCGCGTGGTCTTCAACCCGCCAAGACAAACCTCCAGACCGTCCGGTCACCAACTTCAACACTATGGGCGGCCAAGATGGGTCTTGTGTAACACCCCAAATCCCAATTTGGGTTCTGGTTGGGCGACATGGCCTTGGACACGGGCGTGTCCCATGGCGTGTCGTGCTCGGGTTGAGCAGCCTCTCCAGTGCTCGACGAAATGCACTCGAGAAGTTCATGAGAGGGAACATGCCTTGCGACACGGGCGTGTCAGCGGGCATGTCCTCCTCTGATCGACGAACTACGCTCGACGATCGTCGGGCGGCAAGTTAAGTTGAGTACACGGCTTGTGACACGGGCGTGTCACAGGGCCATATCATTCTCTGGATCAGCCAGGGATATGTGTTGATGGACATGGGTGTGTCTTAGGGTATACGGCCTGGGACACGGGCGTGTCCCATGGCCGTGTCCCGCTCAGGTTGAGATAGTGGTGTACTGCTTGAGGAACACGCCATGCCACACAAGCGTGTACTGTGTGACACGTGCATTTTAGCCATATGACACGGGTGTGTCACATTGCCGTGGCCTATTTTGGATAAGGCGGTTCGCGCGCCGCTTAAGGGACACGGCCTGTGACACGGGCGTGTCAGCCCAAAAATACAGATTTGAGGGCAAATCGTGGTCGTTCCTTTCCTTCATCTCAGATCCAAGGGTCTAGGCCATTCCCTACTGGTATAAGACCGATATTGGAAGGATAATCTTCCATTCATTTTCTCTTTCTAAAGAGCTAGGGAGAGAGGAGAGCAAGGAAGGAAGGGGAGAAGGTAGCCGGCTGCCGGAGGAGCTTCGGAATTCCGAATTGAGATCCGAGTTCAGATTCGTCGAGGCAAAGTCGTGGCGGTGATTTCCATCTGGCTAGATCATGACTCCAAAGCGATTGTCAAGGGTAACAATCTCCTTCTTGGACAAGTGAAGTCCTTTCTTTATGGATATGCATGGAATCCTCCACCAAGAGGTAGAAAGCGTAAGTGATTCCAGGTTGAGTCTGTATCTAGAGCCGGAAGTGTGTAGTACGACATAAGCATGCTGTGTGAAGCCCATCCGGATGGTTAGTCTGGAATGGTGATGGTTATGTGTGAACCGGAGATGACTCCCTGTATTGTATGTATTGTGAATGTAAGCTCCTTTTTTGCTGTAAGCTCTGTGTGAGCTATATGCTGATCTAGGATGCTTTGTGTAAGCTCCTTGTGTTGTGAGTGATGTGAGCGTTGTTTTCTCTGAGAGAGCGGAAAGTTGCGGCTGATCAGGAGGGAAAGCCAACCCGCGTCAAGATCTGCGGTATTGACGAATTGAGCAATGGGAAAAGGCTAACCTACACATGGTTATTTGGGAGATTGATTGGTGGCAACGCTTGGGAGGACGCGGGGCAGACCCGGCTTGCTGCACCATAGTGATGAGTCGATCTAAATGCTCAATATTGTCGTGAGGTTAGCACCTCTGAGTGGGATGGGCAGAATGTCACCAGCATGCGTGTTGGTGGACTAGGACCGACCAACCAACATGTTAAAGACCTCTGATCCGTGGTGGGTAACTGGTATATCTGGTACACCAATAATGTGCCCTGAGTTTACGGAGCATCTGGCAGAGGCCAGTGTTTGTGATACTTATTGTGATGCATATATATTGTGATGGCGATGTATACAGGGAAGGAACCACTGTCCCGGGTAAGGGGTAGGGTCATTATAATTGGTCAGCTAGTGCTGACCGTTGCTTTGTTTACCACTCTTGGGGTGGATCGCCACTTACAGGTGCTGACAAGTTGAATTGGATTGAATGGATGGAATCTCAATGGCCCTTGAAGGCCGTGCGAAGAATTCTTGTATTTCATGTGTGGCCGGCCTGCGTGCCGATATATGAAGTTGTATATTTGTAAAGAGAAACTTTTAAGGCATTAAGGCCATGAGAGTTGTGTATTTGTATACATTTATAGTGATATATATAAATGTATGGTTTATATATTTAGTGGACATTCACTGCGATGAGTTCTTGCAACTTAAAATGCTTCCGCTAGAATGCTCTGAGTTAGGATGCGAGTAGAACGTGATTTTGATATTCATACGTAATTTCGTCGTTTGTTTGTGAAATATGGTGTGGGGCCCCGGTCGGACCCATCGTTATATTCCATATGACGAATGGAGGCGTTACAAAGTGGTATCAGAGCCTGGTTTGAGATTTTTGGGAGGGAGAACATAATTGAACTCAAGAATGTCCACTAGGAATGTAATAAATGCACGTGAGGAGCGTGAGCGTGTAGTCAATGTATGTTTGTCCTTATGGAATGGACGTAACTGGTGTTTTGTACATTGATAGGTGATGAGGAGTGGTGCTAGGCAGTCTGAGCCCCGACGGTCTGATGAGAGTGCGACACCAGCTGAGGATCCTACACCTCCCTCGGCGGAGACCATATATGTGGTTACTGAGATGGTTCTCGCAGTGTTCCATGCACATCCTACTGTGCAGGCAAGGCCGGTAGGGGCAGTATGGCTTGATGCAAGGCAAGAGTGTGTGGAGGTCTTAGTTGATGAGCAAAAAGCTGACGAGCAATTGAAACGGATTATGGAGTTTCATCCACCTACGTTTGGAGGAACGGGTTCCCCAACGCAGGCTGAAGATTGGCTCGCTAGAGTGAAGAGGATCCTGGCAGCAATCAGGACTGCGAAGGGGCAGAAAGTGACTTTAGCTACTTTCCTATGGGAAGGAGATGTGAGGCTTTGGTTGGATGAAATGGAATTGCAATACTTCGCAGGTCGAGAATTGTAAGAGATATCGATCAAAGAATTCTCACGATTATTTCTGGCTAAGTATTTGACAGTGTCGCAGCAAATTGCTATGGAAAACGACTTCCAATGTCTGGTGCAGGGTGATATTAGTGTTGATACTTACTTGCATGAGTTTACCAGTCTGGGGCGCTATGCAGGGTCTACCTTCATTGAGGAAGCGCGAAAGACGAATAGATTTTATGAGGGACTGCGTGATGAGTTGAGGTTGGCACTCCCGAGTTTGGTGAACCAAGGCTTCCAAGCGTTAGTAGATACAGCCCGTGAGCTGGAAAAAGATTTGAAATGGGTGTATGACAAGAAGAACTTGGCGGCGGACAAGCCGGAATTCAAAGTCCCAGAGTCAGAACAATCGAAGTTTAGGAGACGAGATAAGAAGAGGTTCAGTCATGCTAAACCAACTCCTTCAACTATTTCTTCATGAGCAACATATGGGCAAGGACGTGTTGAGACACGTACATGTTTTAAATGTGGGATGGAAGGACACTTAGCCAACAATTGTTGGAGTGGCTCTTCAAAGGGTGAGAAGAAGACGGGTGCGTCTTATGAAGAAAAGGGTAAAGCAGTGACTGAGTCATCTACATCCCGGACACAACCTCAAGTGTACAATCTTGAATTACAGGAGCCGAAAATCTCAACTAGTGAAGTACAGCAGCCTCGAGTATTTAGTTTGGAAGTACAAGAGGCTATAAAATAGCTTATGAGAGATGCGGATGAGCGGAAGTAAAATGAAGAGTGAACTATGTTACTTTTGTGATGATATGTTATGGTTTGATCAAGGTGATCGTTTGGTTCAGATGCAATAAAGGTGAGGCTATGTTGGTGTTTCCAATTGAGCTAAATTTCGGGACGAAATTTTTGTGAAGGAGGGAAGGGTTGTAATACTCCAAATCCCAATTTGGGTTCAGGTTGGGCGACACAGCCTGGTACACGGGCGTGTCCCAGGGCGTATCGTGCTCGGGTTGAGCATCCTCTCGAGTGCTCGATGAAATGCACTCGAGAAGTTTACGAGAGGGAACATGCCCTGCAACACGGGCGTGTTAGCGGGTGTGTCCTCCTCTGGTCGACGAACTGCGCTCAACGATTGTTGAGCGGCAAGTTAAGTTGAGTACACGGCCTGTGACACGAGCGTGTCATAGGGCTGTGTACTTCTCTGGATTAGCCAGGGATATGTGTTGATGGACATGGGTGTGTCTTGGGGTACACGGCCTGGGACACAGGAGTATCCCACGGCCATGTCCCGCTCGGGTTAAGATAGTGGTGTGCTGCTTGAGGAACACGACATGCCATTTGGGCATGTACTGTATGACACGGGCATGTCAGCCATGTGACACAGGCATGTCACATGGCCATGCCATATTCTAGATATGGCGGTTCGTGCGCCGCTTAAGGGACACGGCCTATGACACAGGCATGTCACAGGGCATGTCAGTCCAAAAATAAAGATTTGAGGGCAAATCGTCGTCGTTCCTTTCCTTCATCTTGGATCCAAGGGTTTAGGACCTTCCCTGCTGGTATAAGACCGAGATTGGAAAGATAATCTTCCATTCATTTTCTATTTCTAAAGAGCTAGGGAGAGAGGAGAGTAAGGAAGGAAGGGGAGAAGGAAGCCGACTGCCGGAGGAGCTTCGGAATTCTGAATCGAGATTCGAGTTCAGATTCGTGGAGGCAAAGCCGTGGCAGTGATTTCCATCTAGCTAGATCATGGCTCCAAAGCGATCGTCAAGGGTAACGATCTCCTTCTTAGACAAGCGAATTCCTTTCTTTATGCATATGCATGGAATCCTCCACCAAGAGGTGGAAAGAGTAAGTGATTCTAGGTTGATTCTGCATCTAGAGCCGGAAGTGTGTAGTACGGCATAGGTATGCCGTGTGAATCCCATTCGGATGGTTAGTCTGGATTGTTGATGGTTATGTGTGTAACGCCCCGAAACTCAAAAGAGCGACTGGAGGCGTTCCGGGCCAAATTTGGAATTTGGCAAGAGGTACACTGTAACGCCCCAAAACTCAAAAGAGAGACGGGAGGTGTTTTGGGCCAAATCTGGAATCTGGCAGGGGGCACACGGCCTGGGACACTGGCGTGTCCCAGGGCGTGTCAGTCTTGAGTCGACGACTTGGCCGCAAAGTCGACGAATTTCGCTCGACAATGTGTCGAGACAGGGCACACGGACCTGAGACATAGGCGTATCTCAGGGCGTGTCGAGCCCGTGTCGATGATCGGCCCGGGGAGTCGACGAATTTCGCTCGACGAAGTGTTGAGACAAGGCACACGGACTAGGACACGGGCGTGTCCAAGGCCGTGTTAGGCAGTCGACGAACTTTGCTCGATGAAGTGTCGAGACAGTGAACACGGCCTGGAGCCCAGGCGTATTCGAGTAGAAACGGGTTAGGACACGGGCGTGTCGAATACCCGTGTGAGTCTCGGGTTGTTTTCGTGCTGTGTCGATGGAGGCACACGGCCGGCCACACGGCCATGTCAGGTGGAACACGGGCATGTCAGTTCGAACACGGGCGTGTCGGATGCCCGTGTGCTGTTCCAGGCGAGTCTATTTTGACGGCGAATGAGGGACATGGCCCTGGACATGGGCGTGTGTCAGGCCGTGTTCGGCCCAAATTCTGCAGTTTAGATCTAGATCGTGGTCGTTTGTTTCTTTAATTCAGGATCCGACGGCTGGGGGTTGTTAGTACTTGAATATACACGGCATTGGACCCTAAAAACCCTCATTTCACTTGAGAGGTTATCTTTCTAAATTATAGAGAGAGAGGAGATCCAAAGGAGGAAGAAGAAGCTAGATCCGGCCATTGGAGGAGCTTCGAAGCTCCAAATCGCGAGCCGACTTCGGATCTACGGAGGCAAAGAGAGTGCGGTGCTTTTCATCCTCTTACTTTTTCATGGCTCCAAGTAAGAAGGCTAGGGTAACGATTCACTTCTTGAGCATGTTAAGCTCTTCTTATTTGCATAGGAAGCCCGCTCTCGCGAGTTTGCGGTGAGTTGGAGGCATTCCTTCAGGTAGATATGTAAAGTCCCTGTTGTTTAGAGTCCGTATTCGAGAACGGACATAGGCATGATGTGTGAAGCCTACCCAGACATGTTGGTCTGGATCGGTGATGTTGCATTGCATAAATGTCGGAGAAGACCCCGTGCGATTGGTTGTTTTTCGGGTTTTCTACGTGGTAGATTGCAACAGGGAGCCTTGGGGATTAACCCAAAGGTCCACCAGGAAAACTGGGCGGATGCGTGATCTTGCCAACTTGTGGGCCTTGGAGCCAACTTGTACATAATTGGGTTATGTATTATTGTACGTTCGATTCACGGGCTTCGGGGAAACTTAACTCGTGCCGATGATATGAAAGTGTCATGGCAAGTGAGCAACGAGTTGAGTGGAACTGTTCCTGCTTTATGCCGCGGGCATAGAGGTCGGGTCTTGCTGTCGATGATATTAACTTTGTCATGACATAGGCTGTTGATGATATTAACTTTGTCGTAACATTTGCCTAAAAGACCAATTTGCTCACGAGAAATTGCCATCCTGGAGATGGTGATGAGTCAACGGGCTTAGACTGTGATCACCGAGAATGTGCCCTGAGAGCATGGGGTGTGTGGTCATGCGTGCCAACGCCTGTGATGCAATGAATTTATATACTGCTGGGTTATGCTAATAAAAATGCAGGGAAGGAGCATCGCCGCCCCGAGTTTGGGGCGGGATCGTTATAATTTGGTCAGCATTGCTGACCGTTGCCTTTGTTTGCCACCGTGCGGTTGTTTTGTTGCTTGCAGGTGCTGCTGGACCAAGCGGTCAATAGCGGGCTAAAGCCCAAATTGCGAAGCCAGCCCTCAAAGGCCTAAATGGAGTGTTTACTGCTTTTATTCATGCATGACCGGCCTGCGTGTCGTGGTTTGTAAATCATGTAATATTAAGTAAACAATTTTGTAAGGCCTTAAGGCCAGTACTTGTGTATGTACTACATTCCTATTTGGTTTATTAGTGGACATTCATGCTCTTTGTGCTAGGTTCTTAATTGCAACTTATATAAACTGCTTCCGCTAGAATGCTCTGTGTAGGACGTTGGATTGGTTGGATGGTTTCCATGAGTAACAACCCGGTCTGTCTGTAGTATATGGCGTCGGGCCCCGGCCGGACCTACTGCTATATGCTATGCGACGGATAGGGGGTGTTACAATTTGGTATCAGACTACTGGTTTTGGTCGGGCTTAAAATGAATTTGTGGACGAATTCTTTTTAAGGGGTGGTGAGCACATGTGTGTGCGTCATTTTTATAACAACAAAAGAACCCATGAATGTCCACTTAGGAATGAAAATACACGTGTTTGGGGAACCTGCGTATTCCTAAAATTGCTGTTTGCAATTTTATTTGGTCGCTTAACGGTGTTTTGTACAACTATAGGTGACCGGAAGCGGTGCTGGACCGCCAGAATGTCCAGTTTCTGAGGAGTTTAGTCCGCCCGTTGAGGTGTTTGAGACCCCTCCTTCGTATGAAACTGTTAGAAGGATCGTTGAAGTGGTGTTCGGTGTGACGGGTGCATAGCTTGGAATAAATGTACAACCCTGCGCCCCTGTTGTGGCTTCAACGCCGGTTGGCATGATGGAGCAGATGACCTTTGGTAGACCATCGGGGCAGCAGCTGAAGATGTATTTAGTGCAGGGAGCGCACACAGTTGAGGATATTTGCAAGCATTTCTTATGATAAGCCGCTACCCATGCTTCAAGTTGGATAATGAGCAAGCTTCTGTCGATAGATTTTATAATGGCCTGCGCGCCGAGTTACGAGTTCTACTGCTAGGACCAAAGTTATTGGTATTCCGAGCCTTGGTGGAATCAGCTAGATCTTTGGAGGCAGATTTGAGGAAGACCCTCCCGATGCCAGCGATCATGGTATCGAACTATGCAAGCCCCATAAGAGTTGCATCCGGCGGAATGCTGGAGAAAGGGGCTACGGCATCGACTAGCAAAGCTACTTACACATGTTTTACTTGTGGAAAGAAAGGGCATTTTGCCCGAGAATGTTTGAATGGTGCTCAGAAGACTAAGAAAGCTATGTCAGGAGCAGTTGAGGATGTTAGTGCAAAGGAAACGGCTTTCAAAATGCCGAACACCTCAAAGTATGGTTACCGTAGGTGGTATAAGAAGGCTAGGACTTCGGGTCCAGCCCCCTCTGCTGGTGCTTCTGGGGTGACTACGGGTCGAACCCCGAGCGCATGTTTCACTTGTGGAAAACCAGGGCACTTTCCTCGAGACTACTAGAGCGGACGTCCCAAGTCCGAGAAGAAGCATGCTGTCGTGATGACAGGTATGGTTTAAAGTTATAGCAGTTTAGCCTTGAATACTTGTCGCCCTTGTTCATGTTAGCTTAGAACTACTTGTGCTAAGCTTTGTTTTGATTTTCGTTTATTTGGCGAGAGCACCGTTCGTGTAAACGAAGCTTCGCATTCCTTTATTTAGGAATTATTTTACGCGTCAGAGTACCTCCTTCGTTGGTAAAATACAAATTAGATGCACTATGGTCCAATGGCGCTCAATGCGCGCGGGTAGTATCTGTTACGTTTAGTTGTGGTCAGGGATCCAAGACTTTGACTTCCAAGTATCGTTACTACCGCTAGGGGAGTTTGACGTAATATTTAGCATGGACTGGCTCTCAGAGCAGCAAGCCTATATCGATTGCGGTAGCAAGGAAGTCAAGTTAGGAGCTAGTCGTGAGATGACCTTTACGGGCTCGAAGGGGTCGAGAAAGATGTTGGTGTCTGCTCTTCAGGTGGTGAAGGCGGTTCGTGCAGGTGCAGAACTATTCTTTACACTAGTGGAGGTTGCAAAGCCGAAGCCCACGTTGGATAGTATTTCAGTGGTATCAGAATACCCTGATGTATTCCCTAGCGATCTTCCTGGAGCCCCACCGTAGTGGGAGATAGATTTTACGATAGAGCTCGTACCAGTGCAAAGCCTGTGTCACGCTCTCCGTATCAACTAGCGCCTAAGGAAATGGCGGAGTTGAAGGTTCACCTACAAGAGTTGTTGGAGCAAGGGAATGTGCGTCCAAGCTCTTCGCCTTGGAGCGCGCCGATCCTCTTTGTTAAGAAGAAGGACGGAAGCTTGAGGCTATGTATTGTTTATCGGGAGCTCAACAAGCTAACGGAAAAGAACAAGTACCCAATCCCAAGGATGGATAATCTTTGTGATCAGTTGGTCGGGTCGACGGTGTACTCTAAATTGGATCTCAATTCTGTATCTATCAGTTGAGGATAAGGGAGAGTGATATCCCGAAGACAGCATTCAGTACGTTATACGGGCATTACGAGTTTACGGTCATGCCATTTGGGCTGACCAATACGCCGTCAGTGTTCATGGATTTGATGAGCTGGACCTTCAGGGAGTACTTGGATCACTTCAAGCATCTTCATTTGGTTTTGGAGACGCTAAGAAGGAAACAGTTGTATGCCAAGTTCTCGAAGTGCGAGTTTTGGTCATCCTCAGTGGCGTTCCTCGGTCATATAGTGAGTGGGGAAGGTATTGCAGTGGATACGACGAAGTTTGTTGCGATACGGGAGTGGCCTGAGCTTTCTACGGTAGCGGAAGTCCGGAGCTTTTTGGGGCTTGTCGGCTATTATAGGCGCTTCGTAGAGAACTTCTCGCGGATAGCGTTACCTCTCACTACTTTGATGAGGAAGGGGCAGAAGTTCATTTGGACGCCGGAGTGCGCGCGAGCTTTTGAGGAGTTGAAATGTCGGTTGACCACGGCGCCTATGCTGAGTTCGCCAAGTGGGACCGAAGGCTGTGAGATTTATAGCGATGCTTCGGGCAGCGGTTTGGGTTGCGTGCTACTGCAACACGGAAGTGTAATAGCTTATGGCTCGAGACAGCTAAAAGTGCACGAGAGGAATTATCCAGTCCATGACTTGAAATTAGCGGCCGTGATTTTTACCTTGAAGCTGTGGAGACACTACTTGTACGGTGTGAAGATTGATATCTACACCGATCACAAGTGCCTGAAGTATTTGATCGATCAGAAGGATCTGATTATGCGGCATCGTAGATGGATAGAGTTCCTGGGAGACTATACATTCAAGATCCACTACGTGCCTGGTAAGGGTAATGCGGTTGCGGACGCGTTGAGTCGCCGGGCCCCAGCTCAAGCCAATTGACTGTCGATCCATGACGAGCGGTTGGTTCGGGAGTTGGAGGCGTTGGAGATTGTTTGTGTGGATAAGCAATCAAGTGCTGAAGCAGTTCATGGTAGAGGCTCTGGATGGGTCAAATTCCCAATTCGTTGTGGAGGACGGATTGCTTCGTAAAGACGGTCGTCTGTGCGTCCCGATTTTGGGCAATTTGCGGGTGGAATTGTTGTACGAGGCACATCATACCAAGTACTTGATTCACCCGGGGAGCACGAAGATGTACTGCGATGTAAAGAAACTGTTTCGGTGGCCGAGTTTGAAGAAAGATGTGGCGCTCTACGTGGCGAAGTGCCAAACTTGCGCCTTGGTGAAGGCGAAGTGCCAAAAGCCGGGAGGATTTCTTAAGTCCTTGCCTATTCCGGAGTGGAAATTCGACAACATCTCTATGGACTTTGTGCACGGTTTGCCAAGGTCGCAAAAGGGGAACGACGCCATTTGGGTGGTCGTAGATCGGCTAACGAAGGTGTCGCATTTCATTCCGCATAGGAAGGATGATCCGGTGGAGAAGTTGGCAAAACTATATGTGGATAACATTGTACGGCTTCATGGCGTGCCCCGCAGCATCGTGAGCGTCCGAGATGGGCGGTTCACGTCCAATGATTGGAGGCTAGTGCAGCAAATGTTGGGAACAAAGTTGAAATTCAGCACAGCCTTCCGTCCGCAAACGGATGGGCAGAACGAGAGGGCCAAAAGAACTATGGAATACATGCTCCACATGTGTGTCTTGGACTTTGGAAAGCAATGGGAAGACCATCTTTATTTGGTGGAGTTTGCGTACAACAATAGCTACCAAGCGAGTATTCAAATGCCGCCCTTCGAGGCCCTATATGGTAGAAAATGTCGCACGCCGTTGTCTTGGTTAGAAACAGGTGAGTCAAAGTTGTACAAGCGCCAAGAGGTGGAAGATGCTACGTCTTTGGTTCTTACCATTCGGGAGAGGTTGCTTATCACTCAGGAACGGCAAGCGAAGTACTATAATGCCAAGTACAGGAACGTGGAGTTCGCTGTGGGCGACTGGGTGTACTTAAAGATCAAGTCATTCAAGGGTGTCTCGCCGGTGCGGCGATTGAAAAAGCTAAGCCCGAGATATCTTGGACCGTTTGAGGTTTTGGAGCGGGTTGGTGAAGCAGCCTATTGGTTGAAGCTTTCGGTGGAGCTTAGTGGCCTACATGATGTATTCCATATTTCGGTGCTACGGAGGGTGGTGCAAGAGCCTACATAAGTGATCGCGGTCGATCACGTGCCGGTGGATAGTAGGTTGACGACAAAGGTCAAGCCCGTGCGTATTGAGGACTCGTAGGTCAAGCGGCTACGCAATATAAAGATCAGGATGGTCAAGGTCCGATGGGACAATTACGGTCGGGAGGAGCTCTTTTGGGAACGAGAGCAGACTATGCTTGACGAGTATCCGGAGTTGTTCCGATCAGGTACAATTTAATTTTGGTACTTGTCTTTCCTCTATTTAATTTCGTGGATGAAATACTTTTAAGAGGGGGAGAGTTGTAACACCCCGAAACTCAAAGGAGCGACGGGTGGAATTTTAGGCCAAATCTTGAATCTGGCAGGGGGCACACGGCCTGGGACACGGGCGTGTACCAGGGCGTGTTAGGCTTAAGTCGACGACTTGGCCGCGAAGTCGATGAATTTCGCTCGACAATGTGTCGAGACAGGGCACACGGCCTGAGACATGGGCGTGTCTCAGTGCGTGTCGAGCCCGTGTCGACGATCGGCCCGGGGAGTCAACGAATTTCGCTCGACGAAGTTTCGAGAGAAGGCACACGGCCTAGGACACGGGCGTGTCCAAGGCCGTGTCAGGCAGTCGACGAACTTCGCTTGACGAAGTGTCGAGACAGTGAACATGGCCTGGAGCGCAGGCGTGTTCGAGTAGACACGGGTTAGGACACGGGCATGTCCAATACTCATGTGAGTCTCGGGTTGTTTTCGTGATGTGTCGATGGAGGCACACGGCCGACCACACGGCCATGTCAGGTGGAACACGGGAGTGTCAGGTAGAACACGGTCGTGTCGGATGCTCGTGTGTTGTTCCAGGCGTGTCGATTTTGACGGCGAATGAGGTATATGGACCTGGATACGGGCATGTGCCAGGCCATGTTCGGCCCAGATTCTGCAGTTTAGATCTAGATCGTGGCCGTTCGTTTCTTTAATTCAGGATCCGATGGCTGGGGGCTGTTAGTACTTGGATATACACGGGATTGGACCCCAGAAACCCTCATTTCACTTGAGAGGTTATCTTTCTAAAGTATAGAGAGAGAGGAGAGCTAAAGGAGGAAGAAGAAGCTAGATCCGGCCATTGGAGGAGCTTTGAAGCTCCAAATCGCGAGCCGACTTCGGATCTACGGAGGCAAAGAGAGTGTAGTGCTTTTCATCCGCTTACTTTTCCATGGCGCCAAGGAAGAACGCTAGGGTAACGATTCTCTTCTTGAGCATGTGAAGCTCTCCTTCTTTGCATAGGAAGCCCGCTCTTGCGAGTTTGCGGTGAGGTTCCTTCGGGTAGATATGTAAAGTCCCTGTTGTTTAGAGTCCGTATTCGAGAACGGACATAGGCATGATGTGTGAAGCCTACCCGGACATGTTGGTCTGGATCGGTGATGTTGCATTGCATAAATGCCGGAGAAGACTCCGTGCGATTGGTTGTTTTTCGGGTTTTCTATATGGTATATTGCAACAGGGAGCCTTTGGAATTAACCCAAAGGTGCACCTGGAAAACTAGGCAAATGCGTGATCTTGCCAACTTGTGGGCCTTGGAGCCAACTTGTACATAATTGGGTTATGTATTATTGTACGTTCGATTCACGGGCTTCGGGGAAACTTAACTCGTGCCGATGATATGAAAGTGTCGTGGCAAGTGAGCAACAGGTTGAGTGGAACCGTTCCTGCTTTATGCCGCGGGCATAGAGGTCGGGTCTTGCTGTCGATGATATTAACTTTGTTGTGACATAGGCTGTTGATGATATTAACTTTGTCGTAACATTTTCCTAAAAGACCAACTTGCTCACGAGAAATTGCCATCCTGGAGATGGTGGTGAGTCAACGGGCTTAGACTGTGATCACCGAGAATGTGCCCTGAGAGCATGGGGCGTGTGGCCATGCGTGCCAATGCCTGTGATGCAATGAATTTATATACTGCTGGGTTATGCTAATAAAAATGCAGGGAAGGAGCATCGCCGCCCCGAGTTGGGGGCGGGATCATTATAATTTGGTCAGCATTGCTGACCGTTGCCTTTGTTTGCCACCGTGCGGTGGTTTTGTTGCTTGCAGGTGCCGCTGGACCAAGCGGTCAATAGCGGGCTAAAGCCCAAATTGCGAAGCCGGCCCTCGAAGGCCTAACTGGATTGTTTACTGCTTTTATTCATGTATGACCGGCCTGCATGCCGTGGTTTGTAAATCATGTAATATTAAGTAAACAATTTTGTAAGGCCTTAAGGCCAGTACTTGTGTATGTACTACATTCCTATTTGGTTTATTAGTGCACATTCGTGCTCTTTGTGCTGGGTTCTTAATTACAACTTATATAAACTTCTTCCGCTAGAATGTTCTGTGTAGGACGTTGGATTGGTTGGATGGTTTCCACGAGTAACCACCCGGTCTGTCTGTAGTATATGGCGTCGGGCCCCAGCCGGACCTACTGTTATATGCTATGCGATGGATAGGGGGTGTTACATACACGGCCTAGGACAAGGCGTGTCCCAGGGCGTGTCGTGTTGGGTTCGATGATTCGGCCGAGAGTTAGACGAAATTGGGTTCGACAATCGTCGAGCAGCAAACACGGCCCTGGACACAGGCGTGTCCCAAGGCATGTCGGGGTCGTTCAGAGATCTAGCAACGATCAGGCAGAAATCTGGGTTCGACGATCATCGAGCAGCGGTCGATGATCTGGTCACAATGCTGCGGTCGACGATTGGGCCAGCTATCTGTGTTCGACGATCGGGCCAGCTATTCTGTATTCGACGATCGGGCTAGCTATCTGTGTTCGACGATCGGGCCAGCTATCTGAGTTCGACGATCGGGTCGTGGGTTCGACGATCGGGCCGCGTGTTCGTCGATCAGGAAGTTTTCTGGGTTCAATGATCGGGCTGTGGGTTCGATGATCGGGCCATGCGTTCGACGATTTGGCCAGAGTTTTGCATTCGACGATCGAGCTATAGATCTCCCTTCGATGATCTGGCAGCGGTCGGCGATCTTGGTTCGACGATCGTCGAGCGCGGGGCTGATTGTGGCATGTTTGATTCTGTCGATGCGCAGTGTTGACGCTGTGGTTTTGGCGGGAGTTGACAAAATGTCCTGACACAATTTAATTGAACGCGGACGTGTCTTGCTCCGGAGTGGTGAACCATGCGGTGTTTAACCCCATTTGTCCAGGTCAGACTTGGATCGTGTCCGTGCATCCCTTTTAGTGGGATCCGACGATTGTGGTTATTCCCGAAAGGGTTATACCCGAGAGAAGGGTTTCAGAACCCTTATTTTTCTTGCCGTGTTCTTTGTCTAAATCCTAGAGAGAGGGGAGAGCAAAGGAGGAAGAAGAAGTCTAGATCCAGTCTTTGGAGGAGTTTTACAGCTCCAAATCGTGAGCCCACATCAGATCTACGAAGGCAAGGAGATTGCGGTACTTTTCATCCGCTTACATTTCCATGGCGCCAAGGAAGAATGCTAGTGTAATGATTCTCTACTTGAGCATGTGAAGCTCTACTTCTTTTACATAGGAAGCCCGCTCTCGCGAGTTTGTGGTGAGTTTGAGGCATTCCTTTGGGTAGATATGTGAAGTCCCCGTTGTTTAGAGTCCGTAATCAACAACGGATATATGCATGATGTGTGAAGCCTATTCGGACATGTTGGTCTGGATCAGTGATGTTGCATTGCATAAATGGCCGGAGAAGACTCCGTGAGAATGTTTGTTTTCGGGTTTTTCTACGTGGTAGATTGCAACAGGGAGCCTTGGAGATTAACCCAAAGGTGCACCCGAAAAACTGGGCAGATGCGTGATTCTGCCAAACATGTGGGCCTGGGAGCCAACTTGAACATAACTAGGTTATGTGTTGTGTATAAACGATTTGGGACTCAGGAAAGTTTGACCCGCGCATATGATTTTAAATTAACGTTGCGGTGTGAGCAACGGGTCAGGCGGAACCGTACCCGATCTATGTCGTTCGGTTAAAGAGACCTAAAGTTACTTGACACTTACCATTAGCATAGATTGAGGGTCTTAGGCAGTGGCCAGAAAGACCAAATGCTCACGAGAGATTGCCGTCCTAGGGACGGTGGTGAGTTGGCGAACTTAGACTGTGTTCACCGAGAATGTGCCCTGAGAGCACGGGGTGTGTGGCCGTGCGTGCCAACTCCTGTGATGCAATGTATTTATTTACTGTTTGGTTGTGCTAATAAAATGCAGGGAAGGAGCATCGCCGCCCCGAGTTGGGGGCAGGATCGTTATAATTTGGTCAGCATTGCTGACCGTTGCTTTTGTTTGCCACCGTGCGGTGGTTTGTGCTTGCAGGTGCTGCTGGACCAAGCGGTCAATAGCGGGCTAAAGCCCATATTGCGAAGCCGGCCCTCGAAGGCCTAAATTGAAGTGTTTTACTTGCTTTGGTCATGTATGACCGGCCTGCGTGCCTCGGTATGGAAAACATGTAATTTGAGTAAACCATTTGTAAGGCCTTAAGGCCAGTACTTGTGTATGTACTTCATTCCTTTTTGGCTTGTTAGTGGACATTCATGGTTGTTTCTGGGTTCTTTTAAATGCAACTATTTAAAACTGCTTCCGCTATAATGCTTTGTGTAGGATGTTGTGATTGGTTGGATGGTTTCCATTGAGTAACCACCCGGTCTGTATGTGGTATATGGCGTCGGGCCCAGGCCGGACCTACTGCTATATGCTATGCGACGGATAGGGGGTGTTGCAATTTGGTATCAGACTACTGGTTTCGGTCAGGCTTAAAATGAATTTGTGGATGAATTCTTTTTAAGGGGTGGTGAGCACATGTGTGTGCATCATCGTTATAACAACAAAAGAACCCATGAATGTGCACTTAGGAATGAAAATACACGTGTTTGGGGAACTTGCGTGTTCCTATAATTGCTGTTTGCAATTTTATTTGGTCACTTAACAGTGTTTTGTGCAACTATAGCTGACCAGAGGCGGTGCTGGGCCGCCAGAATGTCTGGTTTCTAAGGCGTATAGTGCGGCCGGTGAGTTGTTTGAGACCCCTCCTTCGTATGAAACCGTAAGAAGGATCGTTGAAGCGGTGTTCATTGTGACGAGTGCACAACATGGAGGAAATGTACAACCCTGTGCCCCTGTTATGGCTTCAACGTCAGTTGGCGTGATGGAGCAGATGATTTTTGGTGGACCATCGGGGCAGCAGCTGAATATGCGTTTAGTGCAGGGAGCGCACTCAGTTGAGAATATTTGCAAGCATTTCTTATGATAAGCCGCTACCCATACTTCGAGTTGGATAATGAGCAAGCTACAGTCAATAGATTTTATAATGGCATGCGCTCCGAGTTACGAGTTCTACTGCTAGGACCAAAGTTATTAGGATTCCGAGCCTTGGTGGAATCAGCTAGATCTTTGGAGACAGACTTGAGGAAGACTCACCCGATGCCAGCGACCATGGTATCGAACTATGCAAGCCCCATAAGAGCTGCATCCGGCAGAATGCTGGAGAAGGGGGCTACGACATCGACTAGCAAAGCTACTTACACTTGTCATACTTGTGGAAATAAAGGGCACTTTGCCTGAAGGTGTTGGAATGGTGCTCAGAATACTAAGAAAGCTATGTCAGGAGCAGTTGACGACTTTAGTGCAAAAGAAACGGCGTTCAAAATGCCTAACACCTCAAAGTCTGGTTATCGTAGGTGGTATAAGAAGGCTAGGACTTTGGGTCTAGTCCCTCCTTTCGGTGCTTCGGGGGCATCTACAGGCCCAGCCCCGGGCGTGTAAGACCCCCCCTCCCGGATCCAAAAACACGGCACGAAGGGGGAGTCTTATGCCCGGAACAGCCGCCATGCGGTAGTATTAGCACACGGTCTAATCTGTACCACAAGACGCCAATTCTGCCTGCTACAACAATATCAATAGAACTTGCCAACCCAACCAAATATAATAAGCAAGCGAAGTCAAAATCCACACTAAGTAATAAAGTCTAAATACATCAATAAAGGAGAAGCCAAAACATGCTTCTACAATATATCAGAGTACAGCTAATCATTGCCCAAACGGGCTACATCAGAGTATCAAAATACTAACATCAGTAACTGACGGTATCGACGGCACCATCACTTCAGGCCCTATCGTCCTGGCCTAGCTGTCCTGTTGCGTAGTCTGCGGCTGCTTTACCTGCGGCGTGACCTCCTAAAAAGGAAGATGTAGCAACCGTTAGTCGAAACGACTAAGTGGTTTCACATCCGCTCCCCCGGCGACTCCTCGGCACCGGGCGGAGAAAAGGAATAAAGGTAATATATATATATATATATATATATATATATATATATATATATATATATATATATATATATATATATATATATATATATATATATATATATATATATATGCAAGTAAAAGAGGTACAAGCAGGTGGCAATAGAGTAAGAGTAACAGTATCATAATCAACAGTTATTTAAGAGCTATACTAAACTAAAAAGTATAAGTACAACAGGAAATTAACTTAACTTATAAGAATGCCCATACAAACTTATAAGTTAAGGATCGGGTTACATAAAGGTAACTCATCGTATAAGAGTGCCCATACAAAGTTATACGATGAGGATCTTGTTGTGCAATGTTATGAAATGCTATGAATGTTATGCAATGACTCACCCATAATCACACCCATGCAATTGCCATATCGACATAGACTGTAGTTCCCACTTTTCGAGCAGGTAGCTAACCTCTCAGGCATCAGTCGTCGTGGCCAGGCGGTGACAGTAGAACAGGCACTTCTACTACTAGGCGGGTATCCACACTACTTCACCTAGGCCTCCGTATGCCTCAACGCTAAGAACACAACAGTGGAGCCCATGCGTACTATGTCCCAGCAGGGTCTTGGGTAGATGTGCACCAAGAACACAGCCCGAACTGGCCTTGCGTGACCCGGAAGGGGCCTCAGAAGTAAGCACGAGGACACAGCCCAACCGTTCACTTGGCACGGAAGGGGCCCCGGGGCGTGAACACCGAGGACACAGCCCAACCGCCCAAAGTCTAACTATCGACTCCCGTCGGTGTGACTACTGGCGAGCCCGTAGACCTGCCACACTATCCTTAACCCAGGATTACAACAACTCATGTCGACTCACACCGCATGCAAATGCCACATCAACATAACATGGAAGGGGCCTCGGAAGTAAGCACGAGGACACAACCCAACCATCCATCCACACCTTATCTCAACACAACCAAACAAGTGACGGTCAACACCGCACTTACATCCCTTCACAATACTACCCGTAGGGAGACGACGCTCTAAGTATTGGACTACTAAAGTCATTCCATTAGTCAACCATACACATGGCCATAATTTATTCCTCTACATGACTTTTCAAATAATGACAATGTAATGTAAACATGATGCGCATATAAAGATCTATCACACTTTATATATGATAATGACATATTATAAACATGATGCGCACAAATATCAATCTTTCAATTCCAATCAAGTCAAATCGTTTAGATAAGATTGCTTCACAATTTGATTATATGAAATTGGTTTAATGAGCAACATCAATCATGCAACAAATGATTAATCATAAGAGTTCATCCAAGCCAAGTAACTTGCAATATTAATTCCACCGAATCCAAATCCATCTTATATAAGCCCAGAATTTAGGTGCAGTTGGAATCTGGACAACAACTTAGACTGGATATTCCTGAAGCTACATCAATCCGGTGAAGACGTTTAACCCCACGATGGAAAGGTCTTTCCGCTGTCTACAACTTCTGTATTCAGACCTCAACCTAGTTTTGACATTATCCTATTTGAAATCAGACTTGAAGTCCGCTGCGTACATAACACAATTTCTGCATGCAGGATTTGTTGAACACCATTTTCGTTTACACTTTCTTGTGGCTATATACTTTGCCTGAAGTCATGCAACCATTCGTTGGAAAGGTATTTTCAAGGGCTTCAACTTTTGTGTTTAGCCGAAAGCCCAAATCTGGCCATAACATGCTTAAAAATGGCGACGAAGTTCACTGCGCGCAGAATATAGATTCTGCACGCATCTTAAGGCGGAATGAACGACATCGGTTCATCTTCCACCCCAAGGCGATCTTCCCAAATCGTTCCAGAAAATCTCCTCCCTTATTTAACCTCAAGAGGCATTTTCTCTTCACGAAACCATCCCCCATCTCCACATAGAAGATCGGAGAGGTTGAAGACACCACTAACCAAGAGTACAAGCCGCGAATTGGCCTCACCCTAGAGAAAACATCTTCTCACATGTCAAGACTCTTTTGAGTCGACGTCTCGCTTAAATATCTACAAATCTAGCACCAAGGGAGAGGGTAGGAAACTCACATCAATTCCAGCAGTTCCTCCATTTCCGGCCATGGATCTCGTAATTATCCTTGGCGGCATCTTCTCCTTCACGGTGATGGCGGATTTTCTCCTGTAGATCTTGCTCCAGCAGTTTTCTCTCTCACCAGGAGTTCTCACAGGAAATAGGGAATGAAATGAGCATGAAAACGGCTAGGGTTTTCTCTTCTCTTATATATGAAAAGTGGCACGGGTAGGGACACGACCGTGTCCTTACCTGTGTCCTGCCTGGGTGAAGCGGCAACGACAGTTTCCATGTCGGTTCAATAGTTGACACGGGTAGGGACACGCCCGTGTCCAGACCCGTGTCCTGACCCGTGTCCACATGACAAGGCCGTGTGCCCTGGCCGTGTCCTTCTCGGGATGCATTTCGACGATCTCAACATTTCGTCGATCTCGATCAAAATCGTCGACTGGAGAACACGGGTAGGGACATGCCCGTGTCTCTACCCATGTCATGTTAATTCGTCGAAGTCGACGCACAGTTCGTCGATCTCGACACCTCTCGTCGAGTGTAACTCGACACACACGGGTAGGGACATGCCCGTGTCGCTACCCGTATCACATCATGTCGACACAGCTCGCCGATCTCGGCATGCCTCGTCGAGTTCAACTCGACGCATACGCACACGGGTAGGGACACGCCCGTGTCTCTACCAGTGTCTCATGCTTGTCTAATTTCTCCTCCTCTTCACATGTGCTGCCCTGTTGTCAGCACTCTTTATGAACCCTAGTCAGCTCTCCTGACTCAAAACACACACGAGGGGCCTAGTGCGATTCGGGACGTTACAAATCCTATAAACAAAATATAAGATTTCATCCTCGAAATCAGGATTAGGTTGTGGGGAGAAAAGCATAACAGAAAAATTTAACATATGCTTTTAAGTAAAATTACCTTGAGCACACAACTCCGGGTAGCGTTGCTGCATCAAATCCAATGGCTCCCATGTGTACTCCTCCTTCCTAAGGTTGGACCATAGCACCTTCGCCCAGGGTACACTTTTGCGGCGCAAAGTTCTTGTCTCGATGTCAACAATCTGCACTGGCTCTAGTCGCACGGACCTATCTGACCCCACCGCACCATCAATAGTGGGAATATATTGGTCGAGCCGCAACAGTGCTTTTCGAAGCGACGACACATGGAACACGTCGTGGAGATTCTCTAGTTCTGGTGGTAACTCCAACCGATAGGCCAACGGGCCAATCCTTTCTAGTATAGTATAAGACCCAACATACCTTGGGCTGAGCTTTTTCACCCCACGCACCCGCGACACTCCATGCATCAGCCGAATCTTGAGGAACACTTTATCGCCCACTTGGAACTCCACCATCCGGTGCTTTTTATTGTAATATTTCGCCTGTCGACTTTGAGCCTCCAACATGCGATCCTGTATCAATCTGACCATCGCATCAATATCATCTATATATTCATTTCCCAATGCCTTCGGATCTTCATCCTGCACCCAAGACAAGGGGGTCATGCACCTTCTTCCGTAAAGTGCTTCATGGGGCGCCATACTGATGCTCGCCTGATGGCTGTTATTGT
Source organism: Platanthera guangdongensis (assembly GCA_039583875.1). Taxonomy (NCBI): domain Eukaryota; kingdom Viridiplantae; phylum Streptophyta; class Magnoliopsida; order Asparagales; family Orchidaceae; genus Platanthera; species Platanthera guangdongensis. The sequence goes on from CM077163.1 coordinate 109,254,743, forward strand.
AGGAAAATTCCACCATAGGCAAGAGCCTTTCCCACGGCTCTCCTCTGTCCAACACACATAATCTCAGCAGATCCTCCAATGTCCCAATGGTCCTTTCAGACTGCCCGTCAGTCTGAGGGTGAAATGCAGTACTAAAGGTTAGGCGCGAGCCCAAATACGACTGTACCGCCTTCCACTCCTTGGATGTAAACTGACCATCCCGATCCGAAACAATTGTCTTGGGCACGCCATGATACCGTACAAATTGCTCCACAAAAAGGCGTACCAAAACATCCACGTGTGCTTCCTTCTTCATTGGAATGAACCGGGCCACCTTTGTCAGTCGATCAACAATAACCCACACTGAATCATTCCCGGAGCGGGAACGAGGTAGCCCATGGACAAAGTCCATGGAGATATCCTTGAACTTCCATTCGGGAATAGGCAACGACTACAACAAACCACCGGGACTCCTGCATTCAGCCTTCACTCTTTGACAAGCTTCACAATGTGTAACATAGAAACGAACATCCCTCTTCATTCCTGGCCAGCACATGGTCTTCTGTAAGCCGGCGTACATCTTGGCAATACCCGGGTGTACAGAATATTGAGAGGAATGTGCCTCTCTCAAGATATCCTCCCGTTTTTTGCCGCCCTTGGGAATATAGAGTCGGCCACTAAAATAAACAAGGCCGTCTTTTAGTGTGTACTCATCGGTGGTCCCATCTTCAATTGCCTTGATTGTTGGGGCCAAGGCCGCATCCATGCCTTGCTCCACCCGAATCCGGTCCCGGATATCACAAACTATGATCATGCTTGCCAAAAACTCTGCATACTCTGCCGAAGGAGCCTTGAATACCAGAGTGTTGGGTATTGTATCCACAATTACCTGGATTTGAGGAAGCCACCTGTCAAGCTAAGATGAATTCACAATGTATTTGATGAAACATCTTAAGTTGTACTTGCAGCTCCTCCATGCTAAGTGCACACCAATGTCAGGGTGCAGTAGGTCAATATACACGGGTCTGCAAGACGTAATCCCTCGTTGAGCAGATCAGTGTGTTGGCCTACGTGTACTCTCTCTATTGGAGTGCACTTACTTTCAAGTACAGGGCCGTTCATATGCAAGAGAAGACAAGGAACATGGATGGGTCAAGGAGCAGCTCCTGGGTGGAAGACGAAAATTCGTCCAAGGAAAATTCGACGAGAATCACCAAGTGATTCTCGCCGATTCGGCGAGAATCACTAGTGATTCTCGCCGAATTGACGAGAATCATTAGTGATTCTCGCCGACCCCTTCTGGCTACCTCAAAACGGTGCCAAGTAAGATTCGGCGAGAATCACTAGTGATTCTCGCCGAACCTGTGGTTAAGCGGCTCATGAATACCAAGTGAAAATCGCTGAGAATCAATAAGTGATTCGGCGAGAATCACTAGCGATTCTCGACGAATCGTCGAGAATCACTTGGTGATTCTCGCCGATTCGTCGAGAATCACCAGCGATTCTCGCCGATTTTCACTTAGCGATTTTTCGGGATGTTCCTGAACCGGATTCTGCAGCTGTCAATTTTTTGGACCGGGATTTAGGGATTTCTATTGTGGGTCCCACAAACGGTCATATTGGAGTTAGCTACGGTGTATAAATACATGGGTATTTTGAACAGTAAAAAGAGAGAAAGAAACCGAGCCGCGACGTAACCCTAAAATCGCGATTCCTCTCCGCCGCCGCCGTCGCGCTCGGGCACATTGGTCGCCGTCAACAATCGGGAATCCTTCGTGATCTCCGGCGATAGAAGCTTGGCAAAGCTCTGAGTCTCACGTGTCTATCCGAAGATCTCTTGTCTCTCGATTTGTTGACCGGGAAAAACTCCCCCGTCCGAATCGATCGAGACGACTGATCCTAGAGTGACCGTTGGTAGACCTAGCTTCCTTCGCAACGAAGTTTGGATCTCCAAGTTCAGCAGCCGCTCATCATCATAGCCGCCGATCCCGAAGCTAGCCGCCGCTCGTGTTGCCACCGCCGGTTCCGGGGAGATCCTCTCCAAGAGAGACCAAGGTTGTAGACTCTTCGTTGACTTCTCGAACACGTCGTCGAACAAAGAGGAACACCGTAGTCTCCAAACGAAGTTTGTATCTCGTGTACATTCTATATTTACTTTTGTTGTAAAGGAACTATTGTTCCGTGTTGTAAGGGTTGGGTGCAACCCGTTATGTGGGAGTGTTGACTCTCACGTGTGGAAGGGTTCCTTCCGATAGTGCAGGGATTGGATTTCAATCCTGTTGGAGAAGAGACCGAGTCGTCCCTTGTTGGGAGATAGGTCGAAGGAGGAAAGTGGATATACCCAAGTCGGGGAACCACTATAAATTGCATGTGTATTCTGTGTGCTGTGCTTTTTATTTTTATTGTGCAGGTACATTCGTAAATTCCACAAAAGCGCTACACGTCACCTATTCCCCCCCGCATAGGTGCACTTTGCCGACACTAGGTGGACTTTCAAGTGGTATCAGAGGGAGGTTCCTCTTCAAAAAGTTTAACACCTTGAGTAGAATCCTGCCACCAGTGTCAGAAGCATGGATCTGGATTATGAGATACCGCCACTCAAACTCCCCGCACGCACAAAGGATTATTATCCCATCTGGAGAATGAGAGTGTCATTTCACCTTGATGCCATCGATCCTCGAGCATCCTTCATCCTAGAGGAGGGTCCGTTTATTCCCATGAAGACCTCCGACTCTGGGATCCAAGTGCCCATGGGCATTGCTGAGATGTGAGAGACGGAACTATCACTATTTTACTTGGATGAGAGGATTCGTCAAATCATTATGGATATCTGGTCTGGAGCCTCTCGCTCTAGATTGGAAAAATGTAGGACGGCTAAATCCATGTGGGTGATGATATCAAAGTTGATGGGGGAGTCAGAGAAAGCTGGAATATGTTGTCAACCAGACGAGGAAGCCTATGTGGGGGTCCTCACCTCTGAAGATGAAGGCAAGCATCACTCGGACAACATCAGAGCTCCAGTGTCCGTATCAGAGACTGACGAGACCAGTGAAGAAAGCAGCTCTGACGAGGATGAAACAATGGTCCCTGATTCTAATGACAATAACACAGCTGAGCAGGTAACTTCTTCATCCTGCCCTATATCTTTTGACCTTTCTGAAGACAGAAATTGCTCTCCTCCAGAAAATTCTGATTCCCTGAAGAGAGCCCTTCAGGAAAGCAACCTACTTGCTGAGGAGCAAGCTCGAGAGATTGCTCGACTGAAGATCTTGTTGGTTCTCCAATTGGCGTCCAACAAGATCAAGGACTCTAAGATCTCAGCTCTAGAGAGTAGTCTAGATAATGAGAAACGTATAGTATCAAACTTTTCCAAAGTTGATGCTATAAAGAGAAAGCAAGAAACCGGGTGGATCTCCCGGATTATCCAGGCATGGAGAAATGGGGAAACGGTATTCCGACCCCCCACTCCAGGCAGGAAGGCAACTCATCATGCCTTCAGGTATGACCACAGGAATAGTCGTGGTCACTGCAAGGGTGATCTGTCCCCATGTGGAAACGTCCATAGTGCAAGGGCCGTCATGGCCACCCATGAGGAAATACCTAAGGCTCATTCTGAGCCCTTCGTATTCACTGCCACTGCCTCAACACAGTGTGGATCTGCATGTCCCAGCTCACAGAAGACTTCTCACCACTCGAGGACACGAGATAGAGAGGATAGAAGCCACGATGTCAGGTTCCATGGGGCCTCTGTAAGGGAGATGCCTGAAAGAATGGCACCACTTTCCCGGCCTCATAACGCTCACAACATGCATTCTTTCCACCCTTCCACGTGTCACGATGGAAGAGGAATTTTTGTGACAAGATCATGCCCTATCCCGTTTAGACCTAGGACCGTGACTACATCAGTCACTAGATCAGGTCGGAAACGGCGATACAACATTCACCCATGTTGGTGCTGCGGCAAAGTGGGGCACTTTGCCATCGATTGTTGGCACAACCCCTCTATGCCCACGGTAAGGGCTTATCCACATTATCGGGACAGAGGTAGTCTTCCAGACAGGTTTTCTGAAGGAAGGCAGTGGCGTGCTTATGCTAACAGGAACCTAGGACCCAATATGATTTGGGTTCCTAAGGTAAAGTAATTCTTTCTTGCAGGGTAGTCTAGGTTCCCGTGAATATGATGGGAACTAGACAGTAGGTGGCTCAAGACTAAATTGGAACAATCGTCTGCAATAACAGATGTGATATCAATTTGAGCATACTCACATTGAGCTTATGATATGTTCTACCTGAGGGACTAAAACGATGACTCTCAAAATCCCAGGTACTCATGATCAGTTCCAAGACTTGAGTCATTTTCAATTGACAATTACCTATATATATATATCCTTATATTCAGATACATCTTTGTATATTAGTGTATCTATGCACATCTAAGGATAGGTTAACTCGATGCATGCAAACCTTTACACATCAATAAAGGGTTAACGAAGATATGTCATCGTGAATCTCGACAACTCACAATTGACATCAAGAAGTTTTTGGAAAAGCCTCGTTCAAATCCAAATAGATTGACTTTAAACTATACATGTATTTATCATTTTTATATTGACTTGACATCAGAAAATTTCAAAAATGTTGCAAGCTTCTCAACGTGAAAATTCCTAGTCAAGAAACCTCTCAATTTCGAATTAGATAAATGGTATCAGAAACCGAATTAGACAAATCTCCCCGAATCTCGCCGAATTAGACAAATCCCGCCGACCCTTCGCCTTCTTCACGAATCCCGCCTCACGTCGCAGCAGATATCCCGCAAGAGTTCTTCCGCCGACTCGCCGAAACCCGCAGACTTGCCGAAACCCGCAAGAGCTCTCCCGCCGACTCGAACTCACCGGAAGCTCGTCGCTACACATCCTGCTCTCCATCTTCTTCCCGTAAGTTCTCGCAAGGTTCTCGTCGAATCGCGAAGAGTCTCTGTGACCGCAAGGTTCTCGCAAGGTCCAATCGAGAAGGTTCTCGCCAGGTTCTAGCAAGGCCGAACCCCACAGGAAACTCTTCCATCCACCGAAGGTCTTCCCGAAGCTCACCAACTCACTTCCGTATTAGCCCTTAGGTAACCTCTTCCTCACCCGTACTTGGACGCTCTCACTAGTGACGTTTTCTTTTTGAATGTTCATTAACGCTTATAGTAGGGTTTCTCTCTCTAGATCTATAATGGCTCCAAGGACAACTGCTGGGTTGGTCTCTGGCTGCGAGCTTGTTCGAACTGGGTTTTCTCATGCCTCAGACGAATTCCGCAACATCATTCTGATGTTGGAAGAGGCTGGGCTAACATTCGTCCTGGAGCACCCTTGCAAAATCCTGGACAAAGAGGTGCTGGAGTTCTTCGCTACCGCAAGACTCCGAAATGGCGACTCCGTAATCAAAAGCAAGGTGGCTGGGGCAAAGGTCAAGCTGTCTGCCAGCAAGCCGACTCGCTACCTGCAGCTTTCTAGCTCGGAGCATGAGGACTATCTGGAGGACGAGGACAAAACCAGAACTCTCTTATTCTGCGGTCTCCCACGGGGAACTCGGTCAATAAAGAGAAAAGAGATGAATGAAGAAGGGAAGCTCCGGTCCGACATTATTGGAAAGGTGCTCATCTGCAAGCCAGGCTCTCATGATCATATCTCAGGGGATATGTTCAAGATCCTGATAGCCGTCGTCTGCCGCAAGAGGTTTAACTGGGGGGAGTTGCTGTTCGAGAAGATCAAGGACACCTTGGGCTCTCCAAGTTTTGGCCGCATCTTAAGTCTATATCTAAACCAGCTAAATGGAGACAAATTCGACATGAGTAAGGGTGTCCCTCTCCACTACTTGAAGAAGATGGACACAAGTGTGTTTGATGGATGGGAGAGGCGTATTGGGCAGACTGCAGTGGAAGAGCAACAGGGAGTATCCCCAGCAGTAACCCCCGGTGAAATTCCTGATACCCTGACTGCAGGAATCGAGGGGGAGCCTCTACCCTCTCATACTGAGGTAATATCTGACATCTCCCAGGTGGCCAGGGATGCGGTGGCCGAAATTCATGAAGAAAGTGAACCTGAGCTGGAGCATGAGGAGGTCCTGAACAGAAACACTCAAGGAACCGAAGCTGATGCAATGGAGCCTGCTGACAAAGAATTGGAAGAGACTGCTGACAAAGAATTGGAAGAGGCTGCTAATGAAGATGAGTTCATGGATGATGACGAGGAAGATGAAGGGCACAAGGGACATGAAGTATTTGAGGCTCCAGATCCTGTTGAACCTCCATCTGACAAGCCTGCACCAGTGGAGGGGGAGACTGAAACATCTAAAGAGGCCGCCAGCATTCCTCCATTAGAGACTGTGATTGTATCCAGCTCTACAGATGCGTCTGCTGAAGAGCAAGGCCAAGAATTGCCTCCGACTATTCCATTACGAGATGAGCTAGCCACTCACACTGTCAATATCATTCAGGGCATTGTGAATGAACTTAAAGCCTCCTTTGATGAAGCTCAGAATAAACTGCTGAACAGGACTAAGACATCTGAAAAGCTCATGCTCAAGAATATGGTTGAGATCAACCATAAACTGGATGTGATGGAGAAGAAATTTGAAGAAAAGTACACCGAGGCCGGACAAGCTGTCACACTTCTAATGGCCGGTTTGAAAAAGAATACTGATACTCTTTCCGTCGTCAATCAGAATGCACATGTTGTAGCCAACAACATTCAGAAGTTTGACGGTAATATGGTAACTCTTAACGCCAATCAGCAGGCCTTGGTCTCTGAATTCTCCAAGACCACCAAGCATATTGATAACTCCCTGCACTCATATGCAAACTGCATCGCTGTCAAAGCCAAAAAGGGGGAGAAAGAGTATATAGCTAAGTTGGCCGAGCTTCAAGAAAGCATGAGCACACACTTCGCACAATCAAGCAAATATGTCTATGAGAGCTGCTGGTGGATGCTCCAACAGGCGTTAGGTACGTTAGGCATCGTTCTGCCTGACAATCCTGCAGGTATTCATGTTCCTGAGACATCTACGGCCGCTGAGGGAGTATGTGCTGCTGAGGATTTAAGTACAAGTGCTGCAGATGTTCCCACAAATGATGCTGATGCTAGGGCTCTCTCCAAAGCTAAACTGAGGAGCATATTTGACCAAGAGGCCTTAACAAAAGCCAGGGGAAAGAGAAAAGTTCAGGAAGGGACCTCCAAGGAGACTCTAGCTGAGAAGAGAATCAGAATGAGTGAGGAGGATGTACGAAACGAAAGGTGGAGTCCAGTTTCAAGGAACATCATCTTAGACACCTTCTGGCTGCAAGAAAGAGGAGAGATCAATCGAAACGAAGTATATAGCCAGTATGAGTGGGAAACGCACAAAACGTTTGAAGCGAAACGCAACATCTTTTTCAGAAACAACAAGGATGCAGATAAAGTTCCTCCTCCTAGGTATTACCCGAAGCCCAAAGAATACATGGAGAGGCAAAGCAAGAAGTACTTGGCTCAAAATCCTAAGGATGACTAAGCTAAGGAAAAATAGTCAATAACTTATTGTTATCATATGAACAATTCTGAGATTATATGTGTATATATATATATTGGTATATATATTTGAATTTGTGAATGACTCAAGTCCTGATCTGGTTGCATATATTCTCTTGTGCTGCATGTTTAATTTCTGAATGCTATGTTTATTATTTGATAGGTGTTATTCATCTTAGCTAGTAGGGTTTTGGCTTCGTCAAATAGGGGGAGATTGTTGGGTATTGTATCCACAATTACCTGGATTTGAGGAAGCCACCTGTCAAGCTAAGATGAATTCACAATGTATTTGATGAAACATCTTAAGTTGTACTTACAGCTCCTCCATGCTAAGTGCACACCAATGTCAGGGTGCAGTAGGTCTGAGTCTCACGTGTCTATCCGGAGATCTCTTGTCTCTCGATTTGTTGACCAGGAAAAACTCCCCCGTCTGAATCGATTGAGACGACTGATCCTAGAGTGACCGTTGGTAGACCTAGCTTGCTTCGCAACGAAGTTTGTATCTCCAAGTTCAGCAGCCGCTCATCATCATAGCCGCCGATCCCGAAGCTAGCCGCCGCTCGTGTTGCCGCCGCCGGTTCCGGGGAGATCCTCTCCAAGAGAGACCAAGGTTGTAGACTCTTCGTTGACTTCTCGAACACGTCGTCGAACGAAGAGGAACACCGTAGTCTCCAAACGAAGTTTGTATCTCGTGTACATTCTATATTTACTTTTGTTGTAAAGGAACTATTGTTCCGTGTTGTAAGGGTTGGGTGCAACCCGTTTTGTGGGAGTGTTGACTCTCACGTGTGGAAGGGTTCCTTCCGATAGTGCAGGGATTGGATTTCAATCCTGTTGGAGAAGAGACCGAGTCGTCCCTTGTTGGGAGATAGGTCGAAGGGGGAAAGTGGATGTACCCAAGTCGGGGAACCACTATAAATTGCCTGTGTATTCTGTGTGCTGTGCTTTTTATTTTTATTGTGCAGGTACATTCGTAAATTCCGCAAAAGCGCTACACGTCACCTATTCCCCCCCCCCATAGGTGCACTTTGCCGACACTAGGTGGACTTTCACAGAGTAATATCCATCTCCTCAATCATCCGAGCCAACTCCATACTCATCAACCGAGACTCTGGGCTAGAGCCTGGCACTTTTCTACTCAAGGCATCGGCTACCGAGTTTGCTTTCCCGGGGTGGTAGTTCATGGTGAACTCATAGTCGCATAGAAATTCCAACCACCGTCGTTGTCTCAGGTTCAACTCCTTCTGAGTGTGGACATACTTCAAGTTTTTGTGATCGGAAAAGATCTCGCAGTGGACGCCATATAGATAACGCCTCCAGACCTTCAAAGCAAACACCACTGCTCCCAACTCCAAATCATGGACCGGGTAATTAATTTCATGTTTCTTTAACTGTCTTAAAGCATATGCGATCATGTACCCGTGCTGCATCAGTACCGCTCCAATCCCTTGATACGATGCTTCAGTGTAAACCTGAAATCCTTCCTTCCCAGATGGAAGTGCAAGGATGGGGGCAGAGGTAAGCCTATCCATCAGCTCTTTGAATGCCGCTTCACATTGTGGTGTCCACTCAAATGGCACACCCTTCTTCGTCAAGGAGGTAAGAGGAAGCGCAATCTTGGAAAATCCTTTCACGAACTTGCGGTAGTACCCGACAAGTCCAAGGAAACTCCTCACATCGGCCGCCGACTTCAAAGGCGACCACTCCTTCACGGCTCGCACCTTTGCTAGATCCACTGCTAATCCTGCTCCACTGATCACATGCCCCAAAAAGGCAACCTCCTTAAGCTAGAATTCACACTTGCTAAACTTGGCGTACAAGGCGTGCTCCTTCAATTTCTTCAAAACCAAGGTCAGGTGCTCGACATGCTCCTCCTCCGTCTTTGAGTAGACCAAGATGTTGTCAATGAAAACAATGACAAAGATGTCCAAATATGGTTCAAACACCTTGTTCATCAGGCTCATGAAGGCCGAAGGGGCATTTGTGAGCCCAAACGGCATTACCGTGAACTCATACAAACCATATCTTGAACTGAAGGCTGTTTTCTGAATGTCCCCTTCTTGTATCCTCAACTGATAGTATCCAGAGCGCAAATCCAGTTTATAGAACCAATGTGCTCCCACTAGCTGATCGAACAACTCGTCGATCCGAGGTAGCGGATAAGCGTTCCGTACCGTTAACCGATTGAGTTCGCAATAATCTATGCACAAATGCAGGGTTCCATCCTTCTTCTTCACAAATAGCATAGGGGCTCCCCAGGGTGATGAACTGGGGCGAACGACCCTGACTCCACCAGTTCTTGCAATTGAACTCTAAACTCCGCGAGTTCTTTCGGGGCCATTCTGTACGGAGCCTTGGATACATGCTTGGCACCTGTACTAGATTAATCTGGAAGTCAACCTCTCTATGTGGGAGCAATCCTGGTAGCTTCTCAGGAAATACCTCGGGAAAATCCTGCACAACCCGTACATCCTTTAATTCTAATGCCTCTTCCTTCAACTCGAACAAGATCATGAAGACCTCGTCCCCCTTCATATGAGCTTTTACAACCTGGACGGAAGATAACATCATGCGAGGCGTGAAGCCAATACCTTGGAAGATGACGTCAGAGTCTCCATGTCTCAAATAGATCCTCTTCTCCGCGCAGTCGATCCTCGCGAAGTGCCAGTCCAGCCATGCCATGCCCAAAATGATGTCATACTCCGGCATTCTCAGAACCGTGGCCGGTGTATCAAAGGCCTTCCCATCAATAAATAACGCCAACTTGCACTTGGCGGTTGCGATCATCTCCGAGCCATCCGGAAGGCGTACACGTCGGGCTATGCCAATGAAGTACTGTACACCCTCCATGTCTTTTATGAAATCCTCGGACACAAAGGAGTGTGAGGCACTGGTATCGAACAGCGCATAGGCCGTCTTCCCGCCAATAATCACGGTGCCTAAGTACCAACAACCAAAACTAATTGCTAGGTGTCTAGTAAGTCTTAAACAATTCAAGTTACACCATGAAAATATGTTAATTAATTAAATCATACCTGCAATCACATCTTGTGGGTTCCGTTCTTGCGCCATGTCAAGCGCGTACACCTGATCCCTAGCAGAGTCGGGGTTACCTCCTCGCGGTCCTCATCCTCGACCATGCATATATCCCCGTCCTCGTGGGGCTGCTGAAGGGAGAGTAGGAGGGAGAGCAGGAGGGGCGTTCCCATATAGCTGCGGGCAGAAATGTCGGATGTGGCCCGGCTGGTTGCATTCGAAGCACACCAGCCCACGACGCCCTTAAGGTTGTTGAAATTGCTGAGGCTATGGGGGTGGAGGCAACGCAGGCGGCTACGGAACCGGATGCTCCACTCTATAGTTCCGGTGGATACGCCCTCCACCTCTTTGATATCCTCTTCCTCCTCTAAAGTCTCGCCTCCTTCTATTCCATGGGCCGGCTTCCATCACGTCCTCCGCAGGCCTATTACTGCATCCCAACTAGTCCTCCTCCAATCTTTTCGCCATATCAATGATCTCCGCCAAGCTTCCATCCGCTATAAACAAAAGGGACTGCCTTAGGGGATCTCGCAGCCCTTTGTAGAAGTGCTTGGCATAACCTCTGTCATCAAACTCGTAAGAATCTGCAAACCTTGCGACATGCTGGAATTCCCGCTGGTATTCCGTAACCGACTTTGATCCCTACTTTAGTAAAAGAAACCTCTGCTCAAGCTCATCTTGGGCCGATGTAGGGATAAAGTGCTCCAAGAAAACACCTGAGAATTCACTCCAACTTATCTTTGTGTAGACCCGTCCTTGGAAGGTGGAGCCCATGAGGGACTTCCACCACCTCTTAGCATGTGAGTCCAAGACGGACACCGCCAATATCACTGCCATGTTGGCCGGGCAACGGATACCAGCCAACAACTCCTGAACTGTGTCTAGCCATTCCTCTGTACGTACGGCTGACTCCGTCCCAAGGTAGGCGGGAGGGGAGAGAGCCCGGAAGGTGCTCAGCTAGTTGGAGCTCGTGTCCTGTTGTTGCACCGGGGGCTGCTACGCCCTAAAAGCATCGAGGATGGCAGTGAGCGTCAGCCCCAACTCAGAATATTGGAACTGAGTGGTAGTGGGTATGGAAGGCGTAGGAGTTCCTCTCACCTGCTCAATGAGCGCTGGAATCTACACATAAAATGCAAATGTATGGTCGGGTTGGCTAATCTTACGGTCAAAGTTGGACATACTTAGCGTGAATTACATATGGGCACACCACTGCTTCTGCTAAGTCAGTTTGTCTCCAAACTGACTAATCAAACGGGGGTGGCACCATTGTTGAATGACTTCTTTAGTTGAGGGTCATGGAAATTTGATACCATTTGTAAGACCCTCCCCTCCCGGATCCCAAAACACGGCACGAAGGGGGAGTCTTATACCCGAAACAGCCGCTTTGTGGTAGCATTAGCACACGGGCTAACTTGTACCAAAAGACGCCTATTCCACCGGCTACAAAAATATCAATAGAACATGCCAACCCAACCAAATATAATAACCAACAGAAGTCAAAATCCACACTAAGTAATAAAGTCCAAATACATCAATAAAGGAGAAGCCAAAACATGCTTCTACAATATATCAGAGTACAGCTAATCATTGCCCAAATGGGCTACATCAGAGTATCAAAATACTAACATCAGTAACCGACGGTATCGACGACACCGTCACTTCAGGCCCTGTCGTCCTGGCCTGGCTGTCCTGCTGCGTAGTCTGTGGTTGCTCTACCTACGACGTGACCTCCTAAAAAGGAAGACGTAGCAACCGTTAGTCGAAACGACTAAGTGGTTTCACATCCGCTCCCCCGACGACTCCTCGGCACCGGGCGGAGAAAAGGAACAAGGGTAATATATATATATGCAAGTAAAAGAGGTACAAACAGGTCGTAATAGAGTCAGAGTAACAGTATCATAATCAGCAGTTATTTAAGAGCTATACTAAACTAACAAGTATAAGTACAACAGGAAAGTAACTTAACTTATAAGAATGCCCATACAAACTTATAAGTTAAGGATCGGGTTACATAAAGGTAACTCATCGTATAAGATTGCCCATACAAACTTATACGATGAGGATCTTGTTGTGCAATGTTATGAAATGCTATGAATGTTATGCAATGACTCACCCATGATCACACCCATGCAATTGCCATATCGACATAGACTGTAGTTCCCACTTTTCGAGCAGGTAGCTAATCTCTCAGGCATCAGCCGCTGTGGCCAGGTGGTGACAGTAGAACGAGCACTTCTACTATTAGGCAGGTATCCACACTACTTCACCTAGGCCTCCGTACGCCTCGATGCTAAGAACACAACAGCGGAGCCCATGTGTACTATGGCCCAGCGGGGTCTTGGGTAGATGTGCACCAAGAACACAGCCCGAACTAGTCTTGCGTGACCCGGAAGGGGCCTCAGAAGTAAGCACGAGGACACAGCCCAACCGTTCACTTGGCACAGAAGGGGCCCCGGGACGTGAACACTGAGGACACAGCCCAACCGCCCACAGTCTAACTGTCGACTCCCGTCGGTGTGATGACTGGCGAGCCCGTAGACCTGCCACACTATCTTTAACCCAGGATTACGACACCGCGTGTCGACTGACATCGCATGCAAATGCCACATCAACATAACATGAAAGGGGCCTCGGAAGTAAGCACGAGGACACAGCCCAACCATCCATCCACACCTTATCTCAACACAACCAAACAAGTGACGGTCAGCACCGCACTTACATCCCTTCACAATACTACCCGTAGGGAGACGACGCTCTAAGTATTAGACTACTAAACTCATTCCATTAGTCAACCATACACATGGCCATAATTTATTCCTCTACATGACTTTCCAAATAATGACAACGTAATGTAAACTTGATGCGCATATAAAGATATATCACACTTTACATATGATAATGACATATTATAAACATGATGCGCACAAATATCAATCTTTCAATTTCAATCAAGTCAAATCGTTTAGATAAGATTGCTTCACAATTTGATTATATGAAATCGGTTTAATGAGCTACATCAATCATGCAACAAATGATTAATCATAAGAGTTCATCCAAGCCAAGTAACTTGCAATATTAATTCCACTGAATCCAAATCCATCTTATATAATCCCAGAATTTAGGTGCAGTTGGAATCTGGACAGCAACTTCGACCGGATATTCCTGAAGCTACAGTAATCCGGTGAAGTCGTGTAACCCCTGATGGAAAGGTCTTTCCGTGATCCACAACTTTCATATTCAGACCTCAACCCAGTTTTGAAATTATCCTATTTTAAATTGGACTTGAAGTCCGCTGCGCACAGAACACAATTTCTGCATGCAGGATTTGTTGAACACCATTTTCATTTAGGCTTTCCCATGGCTATGGACTTCGCCTGAAGTCGTGCAACCATTCGTTCGAAAGGTATTTTCAAGGGCTTCAACGTTCGTGTTTAGCCGAAAGCCCAGATCTGGCCAAAATATGCTTAAAATGACCACTAAGTTTGCTGCGTGCAGAATACAGATTCTGCACGCATCTTAAGGCGGAATGAACGACATCGGTTCATCTTCCACCTCAAGGAGATCTTCCCAAATCATTCCAGAAAATCTCCTCCCTTATTCAACCTCAAGAGTCCTTTGCTCTTCACGAAACCATCCCCCATCTCCACATAGAATATCGGAGAGGTTGAAGACACCACTAACCAAGAGCACAAGCCCCGGATTGGCCTCACACTAAAGAAAGCATCTTCTCATATGTCAAGACTCTTTTGAGTTGACGTCTCGCCTAAATATCTACAGATCTAGCACCAAGGGAGAGGGTAGGAAACTCACATTGATTCCAACAGTTCCTCCATTTCTGGACATGGATCTCGTAATTCTCCTTGGCGGCATCTTCTCCTTCACGGTGATGGCGGATTTTCTCCTGTAGAACTTGCTCCAGCAATTTTCTCTCTCACCAGGAGTTCTCACAGGAAATAGGGAATGAAATGAGCATGAAAACGGCTAGGGTTTTCTCTTCCCTTATATATGAAAAGTGACACGGGTAGGGACACGGCCGTGTCCTTACCTGTGTCCTGCCTGGGCGAAGCGGCAACGATAGTTTCCATGTCGGTTAAATAGTTGACACGGGTAGGGACACGCCCGTGTCCAGACCCGTGTCCCGACCCGTGTCCACATGACACGGCCGTGTGCCCTGGCCGTGTCCTTCTCAGGATGCATTTCCACGATCTCAACATTTCATCGATCTCGATCAAAATCGTTGACTGGAGAACACGGGTAGGGACACTCCCGTGTCTCTACCCGTGTCATGTTAATTCGTCGAAGTCGACGCGCAGTTCGTCGATCTCAACACCTCTCGTCGAGTGCAACTCGACACACACGGGTAGGGACACACCCGTGTCGCTACCCGTGTCACATGGTATCGACACAGCTCATCAGTCTCGACACGCCCTGTCGAGTGTAACTCGACACACACGGGTAGGGACACGCCCGTATCGCTAGCCGTGTCACATCATGTCGACACAGCTCGCCGATCTCGGCATGCCTCGTCGAGTTCAACTCGACGCACACGCACACGGGTAGGGACACGCCCGTGTCTCTATCCGTGTCTCATGCTTCTCTAATTTCTCCTCCTCTTCACATGTGCTGCCCTGTTGTCAGCACTCTTCATGAACCCTAGTGAGCTCTCCTGACTCAAAACACGCACGAGGGTCCTAGTGCGATTTGGGACGTTACAGGGCGCATGTTACAATTGTGGGGAGTCAGGGCATTATGCCTGTGGGTGCCTAAAGTCCGAGAGAAAGCACGCTGCCGTGAGAACAGGTATAGTTTAATGTTATAGCAATTTAGCCTTAAATACTTGTCGCCCTTGTGCATGTTAGCTTAGAACTACTTGTGCTAAGCTTTGTTCTGATTTTCATTTATCCGGCGAGAGCACCATTCGTGTAAATGAAGCTTCGCATTCATTTATTTAGGAATTATATTACGCGTCGGAGTACCTCCTTCAATGGTAAGAGACAAATTGGATGCGCTATGGTCCAATGGTGCTCAATGCGCACGGGTAGAATCTGTTGCGCTTAGGTGTGGTTAGGGAACCAAGACTTTGACTTACAATTGTCGTTACTACCGCTAGAGGAGCTCGACGTGATATTTGGCATGGAATGGCTCTCGGAGAATCAAGCCTATATTGATCGCGGTCGCAAGGAAGTCAAGTTGGGAGCAAGTCGTGAGACGACTTTTACGGTCTTGAAAAGGTCAAGCAAGACGTTGATGCCTACTCTTCAGGTGGTGAAGGCGGTTCGTGCTGGTGTAGAGCTGTTCTTTACACTAGTGGAGATGGCAAAGCTAAAGCCTACATTGGATAGTATATCAGTGGTAGCTGAGTACCCTGATGTGTCCCCCGCAGATCTTCCTGGAGCCCCGCCTCAACGGAAGATAGATTGAGCTAGTGCCAGGTGCAAATCCTTTGTCACGATCTCCGTATCGGCTAGCGCCTAAGGAAATGGCGGAGCTGAAGGTGCAACTGCAAGAGTTGTTGGAGCAAGGGTATGTGCGTCCATGTTCCTCGCCTTGGAGAGCACCGGTCCTCTTTGTTAAGAAGAAGGACGGGAGCTTGAGACTCTGTATTGATTATCGGGAGTTAAAAAAACTAATAGAAAAGAACAAGTACCCAATCCCAAGGATCGATGATCTTTTTGATCAGTTGGTCGGGTCGACGGTGTACTCCAAGTTGGATCTCAAGTCTGGTTATTATCAGCTGAGGATAAGGGAGACTGATATCCCTAAGAAAGCATTTAGTACGAGATACGGGCGTTACAAGTTTACGGTCATGCCGCTTGGGCTGACTAATGCGCCGCCAGTGTTCATGGATTTGATGAACAGGACCTTCAGGGAGTACTTGGACCATTTTGTGATCGTCTTCATCGACGATATTTTGGTGTACTCGCAGAGTGAGGAAGATCACTTCAGGCATCTTCATTTGGTTTTGGAGACACTAAGGAGGAATCAATTGTATGCCAAGTTCTCGAAGTGCGAGTTTTGATTGTCCTTAGTGGCGCTCCTCGGTCATATAGTGAGTGGGGAAGGTATTGTAGTGGATCCGGCAAAGATTGTTGCAATACGGGAGTGGCCTGAGCTTTCTATGCTAGCGGAAGTCCAGAGCTTTCTGGGGCTTGCCGGCTACTCTAGGCGCTTCGTAGAGAACTTATCGCGGATAGCGTTACCTCTCACTACTTTGACGAGGAAGGATCAGAAGTTCGTTTCGACGTCGGAGTACGCGCGAGCTTTTGAGGAGTTGAAAGTCGGTTGACCACGACGCATATGCTGAGTTCGCCGAGTGGGACCGAAGGTTATGAGATTTATAGCGATGCTTCGGGCAGTGGTTTGGGTTGTGTGTTGTTACAGTATGGAAGCGTTATAGCATATGGCTCGAGACAGCTGAAGGTGCACGAGAGGAACTATCCGGTCCATGACTTGGAGTTAGCGGCCGTAATTTTTGCCTTGAAGCAATGGAGGCATTATTTGTACAGTGTGAAGATTGATATTTGCACCGATCATAAGAGCCTGAAGTATTTGATTGATCAGAAAGATGTAACAATGCGGCAGCGTAGATGGATGGAGTTCTTGGGGGACTATACATTCAAGATCCACTACGTTCCTAGTAAGGGCAATGCGGTTGCGGATGCGTTGAGTCACTGAGCCCCAGCTCAAGCCAATTGGCTGTCGATCCATGACGAGCGGTTGGTTCGGGAGTTGGAGGCGTTGGAGATTTCTTGCGTAGACAAGCAGTCAAGTGGTGAAGCACTCTTGAATTGGACTAAAGTTCAATATGACCTGGCTGATCGGATTCGATAGGATTTGTATTTGGATGGCCACATGAAGCAACTCATGATAGAGGCTCTAGATGGGTCAAATTCCCAATATGTATTACTTTGTGGATGGATTGCTTTGGAAAGACGGTCGTCTTTGCATCCCAAGCGTGGGCAGTTTGCGGGTGGATTTGTTGTACGAGGCGCACCATACCAAGTACTCGATTCACCCGGTGAGCACAAAGATGAACCGCGATGTTAAGAAACTGTTTTGGTGGCCGAGTTTGAAGAAGGATGTGGCGCTCTACGTGGCAAAGTGCCAAACTTGCGCCTTGGTGAAGGCAGAGTGCCAAAAGCTGGGAGGATTTCTGAAGTCCTTGCCTATTCCGGAGTGGAAATTCGACGACATTACGATGGACTTTATGGCCGGGTTGCCAAGGTCGCAAAAGGGGAACGAAGCCATCTGGGTGTTCGTAGATCGGTTAACGAAGGTGTCGCATTTCATTCCGCATAGGAAGGATAATCAGGTGGAAAAGTTGGCAAAGTTATATGTGGATAACATAGTGCGGCTCCACGTTGTGCTCCGTAGCATCCTGAGTGACTGAGATGGGTGGTTCACGTCCAATGATTGGAGGCTTGTGCAGCAAATGTTGGGAACAAAGCTGAGTTTTAGCACAGCCTTCCATCCGCAGACGGATGGGCAGACTGAGAGGGTCAATAGAACTATGGAAGACATGCTCCGCATGTGTGTCTTGGACTTTGGAAAGCAATGGGAAGACCATCTTTATTTGGTGGAATTTGCGTACAACAATAGCTACCAGGCGAGTATTCAAATGGCACCCTTCGAGGTCCTTTATGGTAGAAGATGTCGCGCGTCGTTATCCTGGTTGGAAACGGGTGAGTCAAAGTTGTACAAGCGTCAAGAGATGGAGGATGCTACTTCATTGGTGCGAACCATTCGGGAGAGATTGCTTATCGCTCAGGAACGACACGCAAAGTACTATAATGTCAAGTACAAGAACGTGGAGTTCGCTGTGGGCGACTGTGTGTACATAAAGATCAAGCCGTTCAAGGGTGTCTCGCGGGTGCGGCAATTGAAAAAGCTAAGCCCGAGGTACCTTGGGCCATTTGAGGTTCTGGAGCGGGTTGGTGAAGCAGCCTATCGGTTGAAACTATCAGTGGAGCTCAGTGGTCTACATGATGTATTCCATATATCGGTGATGCGGAAGGCGGTGCAAGAGCCTACGCAAGTGATCGCGCTCGATCCAGTGTCGATTGATAGTGGGTTGACGACAAAGGTCAAGCCCATGAGTGTTGAAGACTCGGAGGTCAAGCGGCTACGCAATAAAGAGATCAGGATGGTCAAGGTCCGTTGGGACAATTTCGGTTGCGAAGAGCTCTCTTGGGAACGAGAGCAGACTATGTTTAACGACTACCCGGAGTTGTTCCACTCAGGTACAATTTTAGTTTTGTGCTTATCTTTCCTTTATGAAATTTCGTGGACGAAATTCTTTTAAGAGGGAGAGTTGTAACGCCCCGTAACTCAAAAGTGCGACTGGAGGTGTTCCGGGCTAACTTTGGAATTTGGCAGGAGGTATACAGCCTGGGACACGGGCGTGTCCCAAGGCATGTCGTGTTGCCGCGTGTCCATCTCCACTCTCCTTCCTTCTTGGAAGGAGCAAGAGGTCCCTACCAGCCATGCCTTCGCCGTGGGGTACGACCTCTATGGCGGCCTTGACGCCGTCTCGCATGAAAGCGAGTCCACCAAGGATCGCGTGCTAAAAACTTCCCACCATCA
This sequence comes from Platanthera guangdongensis, assembly GCA_039583875.1. NCBI lineage: Eukaryota > Viridiplantae > Streptophyta > Magnoliopsida > Asparagales > Orchidaceae > Platanthera > Platanthera guangdongensis. The sequence continues at coordinate 109,273,885 of CM077163.1, forward strand.
GATGCGGGCCTTGGAGTTCTCACACCGCTCCTCTCGCCACCTTATTTGCATCAATTCGAAGTGGAAAGCAAGCGAGGAGAACCTGGAGGCGGAGCGAGAGAAGTCCACCGGGCTAGCGAAAAGGCTATCTGAAGCCGAGTCCCTCCTCGCGAAGGCCCAAGGAGGTGTGGTAAGCCTCAAGACGTTTTCCTTTATTTTCTTTTTCCTTTTCCATCATTCTTGGCTAACTGCTGGGTCGTCCCGCAGGATGACGAGACGGCGGGACAATTGCGCTCGCGCGTGGCGGCTTTGGAGGAAGAGGTCCGGGTATTGACAGCTGAGAATGTGCGTCTTCAGGCTGACGTCGCGTCATCGTCTTGCCGCGAGCCCTTCCGGACGCCTCCGCCACATTACTCTCATGAGGAAGTCGAGGAGCAATGCCGAGACGCTGGCGTTCGGGCTGCAGAGCTGGTGCTGTAAATGATGAAGGATCTGGGGGTTGTGAAAGATGATTCCGAGACTGTGACTGCTCGCGACTTGGTCCCAGAACTCTATAGCGAGGAGAGCGATGATTCTTCATCTGACGAGGATTAACTTCCAAGATTTAGAATCACTCTCTCCACCTTTCATTGTTGTAAAACTTTAAATCATACATATTTTTTGTGGTATCTGTCAAGTGACGAGCGAATGCTCATTTTTGTCCTGTCTCTATTTTTTTGTTCTTTATTTTGTGAAATTAATCCTTGGCTTGCTCCGTCCTGCGGGACGGTGCTACCCCTCCGTCTTACCACCTAGCTCTTTATGAATTGTCTTTTTCTCTGATTTACGCGAGATGACTCCTTGATGCGCTCACACCCACGAGACGATGCGATACCTTGTCTCGCGAGTGTCCCTTCGCAAATGGCGAGACGATCCTCGAGACCGCCCGCTGCGAGTGCCGCAACTCGCCTTACTCTTCCCCCTTTTGCCTTAGTTTATTTTTTGCTCCCTAGGGCTAAGTTGAAATGCTAAGGTGTAATGTTGCTTTTAATAAGACTTTCCACACTAGTCTGCTAAAGTGAATTTACTGCCCTGTCGGCTTGATGCAATCCTGAGCAGCGGGTCTACCTAGGGCCGAGCCGAGCTCGGGGTGCCGATGAAGATACCTCAAACCAAACCTATCCCCCATAGGCGAGCCTTCGGACCTACCAGCTAGATGAGAGCCTGCTCAGCGGGTCTACCTGGGGCCGAGCCGAGCTCGGGGTGCCGATGAAGTACCTCAAACCAAACCTATCCCCCACAGGCGAGCCTTCGGACCTGCCAGCTAGATGAGAGCCTACGCAGCGGGTCTACCTGGGGCCGAGCCGAGCTCGGGGTGCCGATGAAGATACCTCAAACCAAACCTATCCCCCATAGGAGAGCCTTCGGACCTGCCAGCTAGATGAGAGCCTGTGCAGCGGGTCTACCTGGGGCCGAGCCGAGCTCGGGGTGCCGATGAATATACCTCAAACCAAACCTATCCCCCACAGGCGAGCCTTCGGACCTGCCAGCTAGATGAGAGCTTGCACAGCGGGTCTACATGGGGCCGAGCCGAGCTCGGGGTACCGATGAAGATACCTCAAACCAAACCTATCCCCCACAGGCGAGCCTTCGGACCTGCGAGCTAGATGAGAGCCTGCGCATCGGGTCTACCTGGGGCCGAGCCGAGCTCGGGGTGCCGATGAAGATACCTAAAACTAAACCTATCCCCCACAGGCGAGCCTTCGGACCTGCTAGCTAGATGAGAGCCTGCGCAGCAGGTCTACCTGGGGCTGAGCCGAGCTTGGGGTGCCAATGAAGATACCTCAAACCAAACCTATCCCGCACATGCGAGCCTTCGGACCTGCCAGCTAGATGAGAGCCTGCGCAACGGGTCTACCTGTGGCCGAGCCGAGCTCGGGGTGCCGATGAAGATACCTCAAACCAAACCTATCCCCCACAGGCGAGCCTTCGGACCTGCCAGCTAGATGAGAGCCTGCGCAGCGGGTCTACCTGGGGCCGAGCCGAGCTCGGGGTGCCGATGAAGATACCTCAAACCAAACCTATCCCCCACAGGAGAGCCTTCGGACTTGCACGCTAGATGAGAGCCTACGCAGCGGGTCTACCTGGGGCCGAGCCGAGCTCGGGGTGCCAATGAAGATACCTCAAACCAAACCTATCCCCCACAGGCGAGCCTTCAGACCTGCCAGCTAGATGAGAGCCTATGCAGCGGGTCTACCTGGGGCCGAGCCGAGCTCGGGGTGCCGATGAAGATACCTCAAACCAAACCTATCCCCCGCAGGCGAGCCTTCGGACCTGCCAGCTAGATGAGAGCCTACGCAGCGGGTCTACCTGGGGCCGAGCCGAGCTCAGGGTGCCGATGAAGATACCTCAAACAAAACCTATCCCCCACAGGCGAGCCTTCGGACCTGCCAGCTAGATGAGAGCCTGCGCAGCTGGTCTACCTGGGGCCGAGCCGAGCTCAGGGTGCCGATGAAGATACCTCAAACCAAACCTATCCCACACAGGCGAGCCTTCGGACCTGCCAGCTAGATGAGAGCCTGCGCAGCGGGTCTACCTGGGGCCGAGCCGAGCTCGGGGTGCCGATGAAGATACCTCAAACCAAACCTATCCCCCACAGGCGAGCCTTCGGACCTGCCAGCTAGATGAGAGCCTGCGCAGCGGGTCTACCTGGGGCCGAGCCGAGCTCGGGGTGCCGATGAAGATACCTCAAACCAAACCTATCCCCCACAGGCAAGCCTTCGGACCTGCCAGCTAGATGAGAGCCTGCGCAGCGGGTCTACCTGGGACCGAGCCGATCTCGGGGTGCCGATGAAGATACCTCAAACTAAACCTATCCCCCACAGGCGAGCCTTCGGACCTGCCAGCTAGATGAGAGCCTGCGTAGCGGGTCTACCTGGGGCCGAGCCGAGCTCGGGGTGCCGATGAAGATACCTCAAACCAAACCTATCCCCCACAGGCGAGCCTTCGGACCTGCCAGCTAGATGAGAGCCTGCGTAGCGGGTCTACCTGGGGCCGAGCCGAGCTCAGGGTGCCGATGAAGTACCTCAAACCAAACCTATCCCCCACAGGCGAGCCTTCGGACCTGCCAGCTAGATGAGAGCCTGCGCAGCGGGTCTACCTGGGGACGAGCCGAGCTCGGGGTGCCGATGAAGATACCTCAAACCAAAGCTATCCCCCACAGGCGAGCCTTCAGACCTGCCAGCTAGATGAGAGCCTACGCAGCGGGTCTACCTGGGGCCGAGCCGAGATCGGGGTGCCGATGAAGATACCTCAAACCAAACCTATCCCCCACAGGTGAGCCTTCGGACCTGCCAGCTAGATGAGAGCCTGCGCAGTGGGTCTACCTAGGGCCGAGCCGAGCTCGGGGTGCCGATGAAGATACCTCAAACCAAACCTATCCCCCACAGGCGAGCCTTCGGACCTGCCAGCTAGATGAGAGCCTGCGCAGCGGGTCTACCTGGGGCCGAGCCGAGCTCGGGGTGCCGATGAAGATACCTTTTCCTGTCATTAGGACTTTACAATAAACAATAGACAAGAAATAATTCGAGAAGTATATTATATTGACCATGCTTTGAGTACATATCTACCGCTCTCCCTTTTCATGGGTAGAAGCATTTTAAGTCATCTCCACTCCAGGAGTGGCTCAAGGTCCTACCCTCCACATCCTGGAGGTAGTAGCCTACTTCTTTTAACACTCTCTCTACAATATAAGGTCCCTCCCAATTTGAATTGAGCTTTCCCACTGGGGCGGACCTCCCTGCCGCATCAACCTTTTTAGCACCAGTTCTCCCTCCGCGAATTGCTTTATCCTGATATGCTTGTCGAAGTGCTTTGCCATTCGACGCTTGATCTCCTCTTGTCTGATGGCTGCTACGTCTTGTAGTTCCTCTGCCAGGTCTAGCGAGAGGCGCAGGCCTTCTTCATTTTCCATCCTCCACGCCTCGTCCCCATCACCTGCAGCCGCAACTCGTGGGGATCGGACCTCGAACTCCACGGGTAGGACTGCCTCACATCCATGGGAAAGTTTGAAGGGAGTCTCGCCAGTGGCCGTGTTCGGGGTTGTTCTCAAAGCCCACAAGATCGAGGGGAGCTGCTCTACCCAATTCCCTCTCAAATTCTCCACCTTCTTTTTTAGCAGGTTTACGATAATCTTGTTTGCCGCCTCCACCTGACCGTTGCTCCTGGGGTGGTGGACGGAGGCAAACCTGAGGTCGATGCCCAGCTGAGTTCAGAAGCTGATGAACTCTTCACTAGCAAACTGAGGACCGTTATCCGTGACGATGGCTTGAGGCAATCCGTGCCTGCAGATGATCTCTCCCCAGACAAAGTTCCTGATGACCTGGGATGTTACCTTTGCTAGCTCCTTAACCTCCAACCACTTGGAGAAGTAATTTATCATAACCAGTAGGAATCTACTTTGTCCACTAGCTGGAGGGAAAGGCCCAACTAAATCCATCCCCCAAATGGCGAAGGGCCATGGTGCTGTGATACTTCGGAGCCTTTGAGCCGGCAAGATCTGGAGGGGGGCATAGAGCTAGCATTTTCTGCACTTCCTTGCAAACTCTGCCGTGTCCTTCCTCAGGGTGGGCCAGAAGTACCCCTGTCTGACCACACTTGCTTCCAACGTCCTCACTCCGGAATGACTACCACATTCCCCGGAGTGCACCTCCTCCAAAATGTGTCTGGTCTCCTCCTCCGACAGGCATCGAGCTAGGAGACCCGAGAGCATCTTTCGGTGCAATCCTCCTTCATGCACGAGATAATGAGCTGCCTTATGCCGAAAGTTTCTTGCTTCCTTGATCCCCTCAGGGAGGGTTCCTGTCAAGAAGAAGGTAACGAAGGGATCCACCCACGAGGGTCGCCGACCACCTCCATTAGCTCCCCCTCTTCGATCGCTGGATGGAATAAATCAATCAGGGTACCCCCTCCCCGAGGTCCGAACTTAGCCAATCGATCGGCAGCTGCACTCTCTTCTCTAGGGATGTGCTGAATGGAGAACGTCCGGAACCCCCCGATGATTGCCCTCACCTTGGACAAATACTTCACAAGGGCGGGCTCCCGAGCTTCGAACTCTCCTCGAATCTGAGATTCCACCACCAATGAATCCGTGAAAACCTCAACGTCCTTAATCTCGAGCTCCTTTGCCAAGCGAAGGCCGGCTATCACTGCCTCGTATTCTGCTTGGTTGTTGGTTGTGGGGAAATGCAAAGCGACCGCTTGTTCTATGGTCACCCCTTGAGGGCTTGTCAGTACCACCCCCGCTCTGATGGAGTGCTTTCCCGAGGCCCTGTCAACCGTCATCTTCCATGCTTCCTGTGGCCACGACTCCCAGGCCCCGACTTCTGTGACGTAGTCCGCCAAGAAGTCGGCCACTACCTGTGCCTTAATGGAGAGCCTTGGTACGAATGAAATGTTGAACTCACTCAACTCGATAGACCACTTGGCCAGCTTACCCGAGTGCTCCACTCCTTCGAAAATCTTACGGAGAGGATGGTCCATCACCACTCTGATCGAATATGCTTGGAAATATGGCCGGAGCTTCCTGGACGAAACAATCAAGGCATATGCCAGCTTTTCTAGGATAGGGTAACGAAGCTCCGCCTTCTTTAGGATCCTGCTAACATAATAAATGGGCAGCTGCTTTTTCCCCTCTTCTCTGACTAGGACGGAGCTCAACGCCTCTGCTCCTACTCCTAGGTACAAGGTCAGATCCTCCCCCTCCTTTGGGCTTTGAAGCAGAGGAGCCAGGGAGAGTTGCTCCTTTAGCTTTTGAAAAGCTTCTTCACACTCCGCGGTCCACTCAAACCTCTGATTCCCTCGTAGCACTTTAAAGAAAGGTGAGCACTTCTCCCCTGACCTAGAGAGGAATCTGCTAAGGCCGGCCAGCTTTCCTGTCAAGCGCTGCACCTCCTTAGCATTTTGCGGTGATTCTAGCTCTAGAATGGCTTTTACTTTATCTGGGTTAGGCTATACCCCTGCCGGGGTCAGAAGGTGCCCAAGGAACTTCCCACGACTTGCCCCGAAAACACATTTTAAGGGGTTCAACCTCATTTTGAACTTCCTCAAGGTGGCGAACGTCTCCTCCAGATCCTGGAGATGCGAGTTCACTCCCTTGATCTTTACCATGAGATCATCAACGTAGACCTCTAGGTTCCGGCCCCTCTGGCCTTGGAAAACTCGATCCATCATCCGTTGGTAGGTAGCCCCTGCGTTTTTCAACCTAAAGGGCATCATGTTATAGTTAAAGCACCCTTCCCTTGTAATGAAGGAGACATCCTTGACGTCAGGAGGGTGCATCCGGATCTGATGGTAACCTGAAAAAGCATCCAAAAAACTCATAATAGAAAAACCGACGGCTGAATCAACCAGCGCGTCGATTCGAGGCACGGGGTAGCAATCCTTAGGGCATGATTTATTTAATAAAGAAAAGTCGATACACATTCTCCATTTCCCACCTCCCTTTTTCACCATTACCATATTGGAGATCCAGCCTCAGTACTGGATCTCTGAGATGAAGCCCGCCTTCAGGAGCTTCTTGACCTCCTCGCGTATTGGCTCATCTAGCTTTGTTGCGATGGTCCTCATCTTCTGGCGTATGGGGCGCATTCGGGGGTCCAGATTCAGGCGGTGGCAGGCCAAGTCCGCATCGATACCCGTCATGTTTGTCGCGCTCCAAGCGAAGACGTCGATGTTTCTTTGAATGCAGGCCCGCATCCGCTCCTGGTCCTCGGGGCTCAAGCCCCCGCTGATCCGCACCCTTTGTACCTGCCCTTGTCTAGTGTAGACCTCCATCTCCACTACTTCCTCGGCCACCTCCAGCCGCGACTGCTCCCAGCCGTCCCTTGCTTCTTCTTCCAGCTCCGGCTCTTCCTCCCCTCCTGCTCTCTCAACTTCCATAACCTCACCCTGCTGCAGTTCAATTTCCACGCCTCTCCGGGCTTCCTCTTTAGCCCTTTCTCCTTCCACTTCCTGCTGCCTTCCCTCCTGTGGCTCCAACTCCCCGCTCCTCCGACCCTCATGCACATCTCCTCCCCTCTGCTCCTCCTCAATCTCCATTGCCCCCTCCGGGCTCTCCTGATGCTGCTCGACCTCTATACCCCCTTGGGCCTCCTGCACACCTCCTCCTTGTTGCTTCTCAGTCTCCTCTCCCCTGACAGCTTCTTCGGTTCCTTCTCTTGTTTTATCTGGGCTCACCTCCTCTTCCCTGATAGCTTCTTCACCCGCTGCCATCTCTTTCTCCCACTTCTCTGATTCTGCCATCCAAGATATAGTGTTGACCGCTGTGACGTAGCACTGCCTTGCCACCTTCGGATCCCCCCTGACCCTGACCTGCACCCCTCCATTGTTGAACTTGAGACATTAATCAAAAGAGGAGGGGACGCAGCGAAAGGCGCTGATGAGAGGACGTCCAAAGATGGTGCTGTAGCTGCTCGGGGCATCTACAATCACGAACCTGCAGTTCCGTGACACGCCCCCCAACCTCACGTGCAACCCCGCTCCCCCTTCCACTTCTTTCCTCTCTCCGGAGAACCTGAACAACGGTCCATCAGAGGCCAAGATCCTTTTGGCTTCCACCTGCATCTCATCGAAGGCCCTCTTGAAGTTCACGTTTACAGAGCTCCCATTATCTACCAGGATCTTGGAGACCGTAAAGTTTTCCATCGCCGTCTGTATTACCAAGGCATCACAGAACGGGTCCTCATACTCCGGCATGTCCTCTGAAGAGAAGGTAATTTTTTCTTGCGGGGGCGGGGTTTGGGAGGTCGAGGCTACCCCCTTTCGGAACATGGTCTGGAGGCTCCCCTTTTGGGTGGCCTCGATCCCAATCCCTCTGTGGATTGCCCCGATTCCTCCTCGGGTTCCTACATCCACCCGGTCCTCGGACCTATCCTCCGTCTCCCTTTGCTGCACTTCCACGATCCTTACTGGCGGATCCTGCCTCCTCAATCCTCTGTCCTCTCTCATCTCCAAGAACTCTGGGCAGGTGGCCGTTGCGTGACCTTCCTCCTGATGGAAGTCACAGAAAGGCAACGCCACCCCACCCCTTCTTCCTTCTCCTCTTCCTCTTCTTCCTCCTCGAGCTCCTCTTCCTCGACCGAACCCCATTGCCTCCTGCTGATGCTGAAAATGATCTCTCACCCCCTGTCTCCATGCCGGTTGGTCAAACCTCCTTGGCTCATGGAAGTTATCCCTTCCCTGGAAGCCTCCTCCTAACTCCTGGGGGTGACCCTCCTGAGGCCTCCAACCTATCCGGTTGTGCGGCTCTCGGGCCCCCCGATGATGCTGTCCTTGCTGCCCCTGACTTCGGGGTTCCTCTCATCTTCTCTCTTCTCTCTGCTCCCTCTGCTCCTTCTACTCCTTCTGCTTTCCCACTCCTAGTTCCTTTACATCGTCTTCTGCCAATCTGTCTAACTTCCTTGCAAACGCCGGATTGGCCCTCTCAGAATCTGTCTCCTCCGCCGCCCTCTCCATGAGCTCCTCAAAAGAGAGGGGGCACCCTTTTCAACTCCATACTAAAGAAGCCTGGCCTCAGCCCCAGGGTGAACGGAAGCATCAACGTATATCCAGGGACCTCCTGGACCAGGAGGATCTCCTCCTGAAACCGATCCACGTAGTGTCCCAATGTCTCATCCTGCCTCTGCCTTACCGAGAACAGGCACTCCGCCTCCTTCTTACGCTTCTTCGATGTTGAAAACCTCAGCAAGAAACCCCTCAGCAGATCCTCAAAATAATAGATTAACCTCGCCGGTAACTGGTGGAACCAGTCTCGTGCCTCTCCTTCAAGGTGATGGCAAACAGCCGACACTTAAACGCATCCATCATCTGCCTTATCGAAACCACATCTTCAAACCACTGCACGTGCTGTACAGGATCATCCTTCCCCGAGTAGTAGGACATGTCGGGCTCTCGGAACCCCTCTGGCACCGGAGCCGAGATGACGAGTTCACTGAACGGGCTCTCGCCGGCTGCTTGCCGAGAGGGCACGTCTCGCGGCCTCGGCTGGCTGGCCTGATCCGCGAGACCGTGCCCAGGGAAGAGCTCTCACACAGCTATCTCCTTCTCGCCGTCTTCTGCCGGGATCTCCTTCCGGGGATGCTGGCCTGGGAAGAGTTCTCGCGCCGCCACGTCCCTCTCGCCAGCCTCCGCCGGGACCTCCTTCCCCGGGCGCTGACCAGGGGCATTCTCTCCTAAGAGTGGGACCACTTCGATCGGGACCTAAGGCGTCGCCCACTCGCTCCTTGCCTAGAAGGCCAAGCTTATGGTCTGCATGACCTCTCGCCTGAAGTCCTCCAGCATCTTCCTTGTCGCCTCTTCTACCTGGGAGGGGGAACCTCCGGAACCAGATCCTTCACCTTCACCTCCTTCCATAAGACCAAACCTCAAACGTTTCTTGTGCAGGCTACCTTCCACGCTCACTGCACCAGAACTGTTGAAGCCAAAATTTGACTCCGACAAATGTTCGCAAAACAGGGGCGTAGCCGACACCTACTTGGCCTAAGCTCCGACCTCCGACTGATCGTGAAGGACTAGAAAACTGGCCCAAAGCCGCAGTAGGGAGGTCCCACCGCTTACCCGGAAGGTCACTGAGAGCTTCCCCTCCAAAGCCTAAAGCTGGGCTTGGAGTTCCTCAGAAGACAATGCCGATGATTCCCTCAGAGTCGAAAAAGAAGCCCCCCTTCTGAAGAACCCCTATGGGCTTATTTATAGATTTCAGAAACTGAACTGCCAATAACAAAATGGTACCGGTCTGAAATTACCAGGGTACCCCTAGCTGGGTCTGCCAATAGCCAAACTCCGCTGTTCTGAGGAGCTATACGCAGGCCACTAAGGGTAAGAGGGTAAAAATACCCGGGGTAGAAGAGTAAAAACCCCGGTCGACATGGAAAATATAAAAATGGTCTCTTCTTGCCCTGGCGAGTGGAGAAGAGCCTGTCAGCGAGATGGACCCCACTGCCCGTCTCGCCGGCGCCCTTCGCTATGAGGTCTTCCCGCCGCTGGAGGCCCTCTCGCCTCTGGTGGCCATCTCGCCTCTGGAGGCCCTCTCGCCTCTGGAGGCCCTCTCGCCTCTGGAGGTCTCCTCGCCCCAAATGGGGTACCTTGCTTACTGAAGAGACAGTCATCTCGCCTTTTGCGAGTGGACCCCCTGGTCGCATTCGCCTGCCTCGACTTATTTGCTCTTTAAAAGCTTCTTGCGAGCCCGAGGTTGTACATCAATATTATGTTAGATTTAACTCCGGAAATTTTTTATGTCTCTGTTTGAAGATTTTTGATAGGAGTTATGTGGAAATTACCTTTTTACCCTCATTTTACTTAATTAGCAAATTGGTGAAAATACTTAGTAGACAATTTTGGAAAATTTCTTGATGATATATCTGAGTATGAATAACCTTGTATAATTTTCTCAGCATTTTTGGATTAATCAGTAATATTTAAAACCTTATAATGATATTTTGGTAAATTATTAAGAATTAAAATTTGTAGGACATTACATTGTAGAGGTTGATGCAACTCTGCCATTAACCTTAAATTCATGATATATATGCTCTGTAATTTTCCAAAAATTTTTAGTAATGTATTCCTTCTACTTCATTTGGAAAATGACAATTGTCTGAATTTTGTATTAATTAAGGAATAAATAAAAATAATCAAAGGAAAATTATAACTTTTGGTAGACAGTAATAGTTTACCATGATATAACTCAGGAAAAATTCCTTTGGTCAGTGGATTATAATTTGTGATACTTCAAGTATTAAATGACCCAGGTGATTAATTAAATGATTTAATTAGAGGCCTTAATGACTTAAGAAAATTACGAAAATCAATAGGCTCACTTCATTAGTCCGTACCATCTATTGGGGTTGTGAGAAATCTTGGATTTAGAAGAGAGAAGTTGTCGACACAGGGTTTTGGTCTCGAAAATATGGAGAGTGTGTCGACAGAATATGTTGTTGACCTATTTATACCCTTCTAAATAATGAAGGTCAAAAGTCGCGTCAAAAATCTCTTAATGTGTCGACACAGTTGAAATGTGTCGACACAGACTTCTAATGTCTCGACAGAAGTGTTGACTTCTATATGTCGACACAATTCTATTTGTCTTGGTCGTGTTCGACGAAGAGCCCGTGAAGTCGACGATCTGAGGTCGACGAATCTGCGCTCGACGATATGTGTCGATTCTGCGCTCGATGAAATCTGTGTATTGATTCTAAGTGTCGACACCACTTCTGGATGTGTCGACACTACTTCTCTGAAGTGTCGACACCAATTTTCTGGAAGTGTCGACATCACTTCCTTGGAATGTCGACACCAACTACTATGTGTCGACACATACAACTTTTTGTGTCGACACCATTTTACCTAGCCAAATTTGTTAAACTAATTTATGTTCAACATTCCTAATTCAATTTTGAAATTATTGAATTTAGTTTCATCTAAAGGCTTTGTGAACATGTCAGCAATTTGTAAATCAGTGTTAACAAATTTTAAAGAAATATCTTCTTTCTCTACAAGATCTCTAAGAAAATGGTATCTTATTTCTATGTTCTTTATTCTACTATGAAAAACATAATTATGAGCAATAGAAATAGTACTAGTAGAATCACATAATAATGTAGTTCTACTTACCTGAATACCATAATCTTCTAACTGATGTTGTATCCACAACAGTTATGTACAACAACTTCCTGCAGCAACATACTCAAACTCAGCTGTGGAAATTGCCACACTAGTCTGCTTCTTACAGCTCCATGACACCAGTCTTCCTCCTAGAAATTGACAGGTGCCTGTTATGCTTTTCCTATCTACTTTGCAACCTGCGAAGTCTGCATCTGAATAGCCCATTAGTAGAAAATCTCTACTCCTAGGATAACAAAGGCCTAGATTAGGTGTGCCCTTAAGATATCTCAAAATCCTTTTGACAGCAGTATAATGAGATTCTTTAGTGCAGGATTGGTACCTAGCACAGACACATGTATCATACATGATATTTGGTCTACTAGCAGTCAGATATAGGAGGGAGCCAACTATCCACCTATACAAATACTCATCTACAGGTTTCCCTGCATCATCTTTGCTTAGAGATATACTTGTCCCTATTGGAGTTCTCAAGGTAGTGGATGACTCCATACCATACTTCTTAATTAACTCCTGGGTGAACTTAGACTGAGATATGGACAGGCCATCATCAGTCTGTCTTACTTGGAGTCCCAAGAAGAACTTAAGTTCTCCCATACTGCTCATTTCAAATTTCCCTTGCATAAGTTTTGCAAACTTTCTACAAAGGTTATTCTCAGTAGAACCAAATATTATGTCATCAATATATATTTGGACTAGGATAATCTTTCCTTTGGATTCTCTAAGGAATAGAGTCTTGTCTATTTTCCCCCTTGAGAATTTGTTCTCAATGAGGAAAGTAGACAAGGTTTCATACCAATCCCTTGGAGCTTGTTTTAACCCATACAAAGCTTTCCTAAGTCTATAAACATAATTAGGTTTGAGTGGATCAACAAAACCTGAGGGCTGCTCTACATAGACTTCCTCTTTTAAGTCTCCATTCAAGAATGCTGACTTAACATCCATTTGGAATACTTTGAAGCCTTGATATGCTGCATAGGCAAGGAATAACCTGATTGCTTCCAACCATGCCACTGGAGCAAAAGTCTGATCAAAGTCAATACCCTCTTCCTGTCTGTATCCTTTGGCAACTAGTCTTGCCTTATTCTTCACTATGATCCCACTCTCATCAAGCTTGTTTCTATAAATCAACTTTGTCCATATGACATTGTGGCCGTTTGGTTTTGGAACCAACTCCCAGACCTTGCACCTTCTGAATTGATTTAACTCCTCCTGCATAGCATCAATCCATTGTGGGTCTTGAATAGCTTCTTCAAATCTCTTCAGTATGCTGCACCTCATGGTCTTCATTTTCCTCTTGAGTGTCTTGTACTCCCCCTAGACAGCAACTACCATTTTCCTCATCCTGCTTTGCAGTTGGATCTTCTCTGATAGTAAGCTGGTCCATCTTCTGCTGTATACCTATGGAGCTACAAGAACTACTTGGCAACTCACTGTTAATAAGTCTAGATTCATCAAATATGACATGAACTGACTCTTCTACAACTTGAGTAGCCAAATTGTAGACCCTATAAGTCTTACTATTGTTGCTGTACCCAACAAATATCCCATCTTGGGATTTGGCAGCAAACTTAGTTAGGTGAGACTTGACATTGTTAAGTACATAACACTTGCAACCAAAGATCCTAAAATAGGATAAGTTCGGTTTTCTGCCCTTCATAACCTCATAGGGTGTCTTTTTGTGGCTTTTGCTTATGGAATCCCTATTGAGCACATGACATACAGTGTTTACTGCCTCAGCCCAGAAATATTCTGGGAGAGTAGTGTCACTCAATAGTGTTCTTCTAGCCTCAATCAATGTCCTATTCTTTCTTTCAACAATGGCATTTTGCTGAGGTGTTCTAGGTGAGGAGAATTCCTGATGAATCCCAAATTCTTCACACAACCTTGTCATACTTTCAGATTGTAATTCAGTTCCATGGTTACTTCTGATTTTGACCACTGAACTATCTAATTCATTCTGAATTTGTTTGACAAAATTGCAGAAGACATTTGGGGTTTCAGATTTCTGCCTCAGAAAGAATACCCATGAAAATCTAGAATAGTCATCTACTACCACATAAGTATAGACCTTCCTACCTAAACTATGAACTGGCATAGGACCAAATAAATCCATATACAAGAGGTATAAGCACCTCACATAGTCTTTGGTTTCTAGGCTATGAAAGGAGGATCCGGTCTGCTTGCCTTTTTGACATGCTGAGCATATCCCATCCTTATAGCACTTAACTTTAGGATCATTCCTCACTAACTCTTTACGAAAGAGTTGGCCAATAGTCTTGTAGTTAAGATGAGCTAGCGTCTTGTGCCATTTGACACAATGAGAGGCTTTCTCATCAGTCACAAGACAAATAGGAGAATTTTTATTCCCACACTTAAAATTTAGGCAATATACATTTCTATTTATATAGCCAGTCAATATGACTCTTTGGTCACTAGACCTCTTGATATGACACCCATTTTTGATAAATGAAATGTCATATCCAAGATCACTCAGATGGCTTATGCTTATTAGGTTGTGTTTCAAACCCTTCACATAAGCCACTTGAGTGATAGTGATTGAATTGGTAGAGATGTTACCAAACCCTTTGATGACTCTTTTTTCAGAACCACCAAAGATTACTTTAGGCCCATTCAATATTGGTGAGTAGTCCTTCAGCAATCCTCTTGTTCCAGTCATGTGCCTGAAACATCCACTGTCCAAGTACCATATAGGGGCAAGACAACTTGGACTCACCTATAACAAAGATTACTTAACCTTGGAACCCAAATAACTTTTGGGTCCTTGGTTCAAGTTAGCCTGAAACTTGACAAATCTGCCTGCAGTTTTTCTAACAGTAGATTGATATTCTCCCTGACACTGATATTGTGCCAACAGTCTAAGGTATAATGGCCTATCTTGCCACAACACCAGCACTCATACTTATTATACCTCTTTTTAGGTACAATCTTAGTTGTATTGTTAGGAGCAGATCTCTTGTTTTGTGCTGGGGCTTTGCCTTTCTTATTGAACTGTGCAGCCCATGCAGTTCTCTTAAAGCCTAATCCTGCCTTACCCTTTTGAGACACAAAGTCATCAATTAGGGGTAGGACAGATTTTGGCTTAGAGAAACTAGCCACTATCCCCTTCTCTTTCTGAAGTCTGTCTTCCAGACTTTTGATCTGATCTGAATGTGATTGTACCCATCTGAATAACAGTAATGTTTTTCAGCCTGCCAATCTCATTCATCTTTTGATCCAGCAGCTTCTCTGAATCATATGCAGCCAACTTAAGAGCTGCAATTTCCTTAGCCTGATTTTTGGCCAGGTGTTTGCTTCTCTTGTGTGCCTATAATAAATCACCATATTCATCTATAATCTGATGAATATCTCCTTCAGATTCAGATCCATCCACATCTATTGATGCAGATACATTTGATTCTGACCCAGTGAAGTAATCTGAATCTACAAATGAACTTTTTACCTTACTGGGGCCAGGTTGATCCTGGCACTGGTCTTCTTCATACATAGACATCAGTCCTTTGCACTGATGGTCTTCTTGCTCATAGATAGATTCCAACAATCTCAAGAACTCATCCTCTTTTTCTGTTGCAAACAGACCAATATAGGCCTCAGCCTCAGATTCAGACTCTGAAGTTGATTGATCTGTCCAACTTTTCTCTTTCTTAGCTACCAAGGATTTCTCCTTCTTGCTCTTGTGCTGAGAATTCTTTTTATCAGTAGACTCCTTTCTTTTGTCCGGACAGTCAACCACAACATGTCCAGGTCTGTTACAATAGTTGCAAATAATCTTTGATGTAGTTGACTTTCTAGGCTTTGTCCAACTCTTATCCTTCCTGGATGATTTCCTCTTCTGATAATAGTCATCCTTGAACTGAGATGAGGATGGCTTAGATTTCCACTGCTTCTTCTTTAAGAATCTCTGAAACTGCATAGTGAAAGCAGCAAAGTCTTCATCTGAATTACTGCTGTCTGAACTCGGATTATCAGAATTTTCTGAGTTCTCTTCTGCATCTTTCTTAGGAGAAGATGGAGACATTCTCCTATTCTTCCTTGTGGCTTCTACCTTGAAGGCCACATAATTTTCTCTATGGTCAAACTTTGTATATTTTTCTTCCTCCTTTCTGGCCAACAACTGCATCTCATATGACAGTAATTTACCAAACAGTGTTGGAGGTGAAATCTCTGCCAGTCTGGCCACTTCCCTTATGACACAGATCTTTGTATCCACTTCCTAGTCAAAGACCTAAGGAATTTGTCATTCAGCTCACATGTACTAAAGATTCTTCCATAGGATATTAGTTCATTTACTATTCTGCAGAACTTCTTATAACATTCAGTTATACTATCAGACTTGGCTTGTCTGAAACTCTCATACTCTTGATTAAGCATAGACTTTCTATCTTGCCTAACCTCTTCAGAACCCTCCATGTAGACAACCAATGTGTCCCACATTTCCTTGGAAGTTTTGCAGTGAATCAGATTCTGGAATGTTGAATCATCTATGATACTCACTATAATATTTTGTGCTCTTTTATCCATTGTAGCCAAGATGATCTCATCATTTGTCATTTCTGAAAAATCCTTAGGAATCCTCTGATTAGCATCAAGAACAGAAACCTTCATTGGAATATATGGTCCTTCCTGAACTGTTATATAAATTATAGGATCAGATGCCTCCATAAATAATCTGACTCTCTCCTTCCATATTCCAAATATTTCTTTCCTACAGATGAGCAACTTCATTGAACCAAGTTCTTTATGGTTTTCTCCTGAACCCATCTTCTTTAACTTAGTTTTGCAATTTATTCTGCCTCATAGATCTTACTCAGACTGTTAAGTCTATCTTTGAGGAACCTCCCTTTGATACCACTTGAAAGAATTGGTTCCTAAACACCTAGAGGGGGGGGGGGGGGGTGAATAGGTGTAATTACTTTTTCTTCTAAGGCAGAACTTTTAATACAGATAATTAACTAAAACAGATTGTTCTACAACTATCACAACACAGAAATAATAATACCACACACATTCACAGATTGCACACTGATTTATAGTGGTTCCCCAAGGTCTGGGTACATCCACTTTCCCCCTTCGCCTATCTAGCAGTGTGCAAGATTCAGCCTAACTTCTTTCATTCTTCTCAGATCCTCAGATCTTACAACTCAGAACCCAAACAAGGTTCCTACAACTCAGAGTGATTTCAAACTCCTACAGCTCAGGCAATCTGCCCTACCTCAGCCTTCAACAAGGCCTACAACTCAGAGATGACAATCTCCTACAACTTAGGCTCACAGCCCTACCTCAGCCTTCAACAAGGCCTACCACTCAGAGAACTATATCTCCTACAACTCAGCCTTTATAAATCAGGCTTACAACTCAGATCTTAAAAAGATCCTACAGAAAATAGATGTAAATCTAAACTTTAACCCCCACCCTGGTTGAGAGAGAAAGGATGGACAGTTTCTTGATCAGTTCTTGAAAGAATCTGATGATAGATATCGACCTGACTTAGCTTTCTTCAAAGCTTCTTGAATCTGAACACAGTAGGGTTGATCTCCTTTGAAGTTGATCTTCAATTAGTTTCTTTCTGGAAATTCAGAAATCAATATGAATCCTTCTTGGCAGACTGGTTCAAACTCTACACTTGAGAGACTTGTTGATGTAAGTCCCTTTCTTAACTTGAATAGATGAAGCTCTCTCTCCAACTTCTTTTGAAGATTCTTCTGAATTCTTCTTTGAATTCTCTTGACAAAATCTGAGTAGATCACCACTTCATAATGTCTTCTTAGATCTTCTATTGAAAATCTTCTTCTGGTTTTTCATTTTTTCTTATGTGTGTAATACTTCTTCTTATTGTCATTTTCTGTTGATAGAGAATGTACTTATATAGACTTTCTCCATGGTAACCGGCTGATACGATTTATAACAAACCTCTGACAGCTCTGACAGTTGCAGTAGACCGGCTGGTTATGGCAGCTGTCAAGTCTTCCAGTCACTTCTTGAAACTCTGTCTCTGTCAGCAAAGTGTCGAGACTGTACTTCATCATGTGTCGACACAAGTAGACTATGTGTCGACACAAGCCTTGGTGGTGTCGACATAGCTCCCTTGATGTCGACACTACTTCTCGACACAGCTTCTATAGAATGTGTCGACACTAGTTATGTTGTGTCGACACAGTCACTTCTTCTCTACAGATGAAATCAACTTTGTTGAAACTCTGCTATGTGTCGACACAATTCCTGTGTGTCAACACAGTTGATGTTGACAAAGTCTTATGTGTGTCGACACTGCCTCTATGTGTCGACACAGTTGATGTCGACTAAACTTTCTCTGTGTGTCGACACTGCCTCTGTGTGTCGACACAGTTGATGTCGACTATACTTCTCCGTGTGTCGACACTGCCTCTTCTGGTGTCGACACATCCTATCCAAGTGTCGACACAGTTGACTCCAAGTGTCGACACAACTTTTCTTCAGTGTCGACACAAGACTTCATAAGTGTCTACACAACTTCTCTGGTGTCGACTCATGAACTTAGACACTTTTTCCCGCATTCTTGCATTTTCTTAACCTGCACATATAAACTCAAAATAACATCAAATACACCTTGATGCATATCATTGAGTAAGGTGAGGCTTCTTCAAATCTGGTACACATTTTCAAATGTACCCAACACCATCCTAAGATAAATAATTAGGGGCAAGTGGCCGAAGGAATTGGAAGTTACATTTCGGGGTGGTATTAGGTCATGGGTTACGCATAGTGTAAGTAGGTCATGTTATAAGGACCACCGGGGGATAGATCAATAAATGAGCTAGAGACTTCAATTGGAATATGACCCTGGTGGGTAGAGTTATCTTAGTGACGAGAGTAAAGTGCAAGCCCTTGGATAGCAACTGGAGTGGAGGCCGGCAGAAGACCGTCATCCTTATGAGAACATCTTAACTCATTAGGATCACTCAAAAGTAATAACGAGAGCTAGGGGTGAATTTTGGGTAGCCATCAACTAAAGTAAATATCCTTGAGAAAGGGAGCTTTGGGCGTAATCCCATCGTAGTTCCTAGTGCCTCCGAGAGCCCTTCACCGGGTATACCCTGGGCAGTCCTGGGATTAACCTTAAATCACTAAGTATAATAATCCGTAGACAAGAGTAGTCTAATAGGTTAGGACATTGTGGTTCATTCTCGCCCGTGACGGGTTTGAGGGATTTGGAATAAAGGCACTATTGTGCGTTCTCACTCATGTAGGGTTGGAGGGATTGTGATAAATGCTCACCTGTGTAGGGTTTGAGGGCTTCAGGACAGGTTGGTCCTGTGAGCTGAATGCTCGGGATGAAATACTTGCATGTGCATAAATTTAGTGGCGGGTCATGCAGTACTGGCCGATCGTCACACTGACGGCAATACGGTGAACCAGGCGGGTGTGAGGGTTTGAGGGTCCTGTGGGTTGTTTTACACTGCGGTCTGGAGGACGATCCCCGATAACGCACGCCCGACTAAACAAGACTGACGGGTTGTCAACAAAGTACGTACGCATAGACTCTAGAGTGCACCTTGGATGTGTACAGAGGCGTATGAAAGGGGTCTAAGGTTTGGTAGTGTGCATACCGACCTAGAAGTGGAGATGCCCGCTCCGCTACTATCGTAGCCACAACGATGGTACCCGAGAGTGCAGCTAGCTCTCAAAACATGGGAACTAAAGGTCTGTGATCACAGAGTTGTTGTGTGTGAGTTGCACTTGCCTGTGCATAAATTGGATCATAAACATTCATTCATAATAGGTCATACGCTTCATAGATCCTAATCATATAAATTAGTATGTGCTCTTTTATATCATAAGTTAAATTTCCTGGAAACCTTAACTTATAAATTTGTATAAGATTTTTTATAAGTTAAGGTACGATTTGTGATGGTAGAGTAGTGGTAGCATAATTTTACTTTCCTGCTCTTACTTTCAGTTCTTTACTTACTTTACCGTACTGTGTTTTGCTTCACTTGTTCTACTTACTTCAGTTTTACACTTTACTTACTGCACTTGTACTTCTTAAATAGAACTGCTAGAGTAGAACTACTATTACTCCTCATATACTTGTTAGTATAGTGCCACTGCCACCTGTTTACACTTGTTACCCCTTGTTGTCCTCTGCTTCATCCTCCTGCATGGTGCCTAGGAGTTACGGGGCGAGGTGTGGAGGAAACGACTTAGTGTTTTTGACTAATGGTCGGTGACCAAACTATTTTTAGTAGCTCGAGGAGATGGAGCACCAGCACGACCAGCAGGACGAGATGGCAGGACGTGAGGAGCTGATACCACCACCACCACCACCACCACTACTACTACTACTACTACTACTACTACTACTACTACTACTACTGCAGAGTTGCCTCAGGTGGGATGACATGGTGATGATAGATATCTTCCAATGTTTAGAGTTGAGAGAGAGAGTTTGATATGATGTACTGGGCATAAGCCCTTATTACTCTTCATATTATTTTTGTACTCATTTCGACTGATGTTTTACTTTCTTATATTTATATATATGTACTGTGACTGTTGTAACACCCCAGTTTTGCAAGAAAGTCAGTGTGCGGTTCTGTAAAAATTTTGGGTTTCTGGCAGGAGGCACACGGCCTGCGACACGGGCGTGTCGCAGGGCGTGTCGAGGCCGTGTCGACACTCGGTCCAAGTGTCGACACTTTCGCTCGACAAAGTGTCGAGAGTGGGGCACACGTCCTGCGACACGGGCGTGTCGCAGGGCGTGTCGAGGCCGTGTCGACACTCGGCCCAAGTGTCGACACTTTCGCTCGACGAGTGTCGAGACTGGGGTACACGGCCTGTGACACGGGCGTGTCACAGGGCGTGTTCCGCTTGTTCGACGATCTTCGCTCGATGTTTTCCGCGGTGTCGACACAAAGCCTGTCGACGGGTGTCGAGACTTGGCACACGGCGTGGGACACGGGCGTGTCCCAGGCCGTGTCACCCTCGGGTTGGTTTTGGGGCCGTGTCGTTGGAGGCACACGGCCGGCCACACGGCCGTGTCACTGGGGACACGGGCGTGTCGGATTGAACACGGGCGTGTCGGATGCCCGTGTGCGGTTCCAGGCACGTCGATTTGAGACGGCGAATGAGGCACACGGCCCTGGACACGGGCGTGTGCCAGGCCGTGTTCGGCCCAATTTTTCCATTTTTCCAGGCGAATCGTGGCCATTCTTTTCTGGTTTTGGGATATAACAGTTCAGGCCATCTCTTGGGAAGTTAAGTCCGATTTTAGGGTTGCAGACCCTCATGGTTTTCCAAGTCTTCTCTTTCTAAGTTCTTGAGAGAAGCTAGGGCGAGGAAGAAGAAGAAGGTCTTGGGCTGTAGGAAGGGTTTCGGTGCTCCAAATCGCGAGCCGAGTCCGGATCCGTGAAGCTTAGATCGTTGCGAAGATTTCCATCCGACCATTTTTGCCATGACAAGGAAGAGGAGTCGGAAGGTAACGACACCTCTCCTCTCGGTCTTAGGATGCATGTCTTAGCATCATTTATTTTCTTTCTTTCTAGTTTTTGGGCACCAAACTCTTAAATGAGAGGGGTTTTGGTTTGCCAAGGTTCAAGAGGAACCTCCGGGTTGATTGAGTCCGTCCACGGCATATTTTGCATTAGAGATCCGCTTCGCTAGTGGATTAGGCATGGTGGGTGAAGCCGTAGTCACGACCGGTAGTCCGACTCGGTGATGTTGCATACGAACTTAGGGATTTGTAGAGATTCCGTTGCGGCAAGAAGCCGCTTTTGATGTGGTGGTGATTCCCTTTTGTTTGAAAGAGTACGTGTGGTCGGAACCGGACAAGGTTAGCTCCTCGTGGCGGTAGATGGTTTCCTTGAGGGACAAGGTTAGCTCCGTATGAGTTGGAGATGGTTTCCTTGGTGGACAAGGTTAGCTCCGCACGAGTTGGAGATGGTTACCTTGGTGCGCGGGAATGCTGCAGTACAAATGAGGGATTATGGTGATTTTAGTCTTGGATTGTGATGTGCCAAGGCGTGGCTATGTCTCCGTGGTCGGCTGGCTATCCCGTGACATGTGCGTCATGTGTGGAGAGTGTCCCGGCGAGACTAGTCACCTTCTGTGAGACTGACGAGAATGCCAAGCTTGGGGCAAGCCCGGGCAATGAGGCCATGAGCGGGTGGGGTCCAGCAAGGCTTCTTAGAATCAGTCAGTCTGTGTTTGTTGGAATCCTGACATGAGACGTCAGAGCTTGCAGGCAAGCCCGGGGCTAAGCCCACGAGCGGGTGGGGCCTTGGCAAGAATTCCATGTGGCGGACTGTGCGCCGTTTGAGGGAGTTGTGTCTCCCTCATTGTTTGCGGCTTTATGCCAATGGGGAAATGTGAGTACCCAAATGATGTGATGTTGTGCTAGATGCATACGCAGTAGGGTGCCTTGGGCAAAGCCCGAGTGTTGCATACATGTTGCATAGTAGGCCCTTTTATTACCTGCTCAACCAGTAGAGAACGTGTTTGATGATTGAGACATCCAAGCCTGTATTAATGCTTTTCTATTTATAGATGTTTATATTGCATACGAAGTGCTGACTTGCAGGTTGGAGGGTTCCCCGGGGTCCGTTAGGGGCGGCCGGGAGGAGATGTGTTGTTACACAGTTTGAGGTCAGCCTTTGCTGACCCATGTTACTAATAAATTTTACAGGGCAAGGATCGCATGCAGAAGCTAGCACGCCTGCCAGAAAGGCCTAAGCCCCATGAAGTGTTTTTCCCTCTTTTGTAGCACTACAGTTATGATGATGTTTGTTTGAGACTATTTTGTCCGGCTTGCATGCCGAGGTAGACTAGGAGTGCTGAGCACATTCATGTTTGATGTACTATTTGTTTTGGACACTTGATGTAAGGCCATAAGGCCATTTGTTTACTCTTTAGTGGTGGATAACTTCTAGTATTGTTCTGTTTCCGCTGTGTTGTGCAAAGAGTTTTGAGTGTGGGTAGCTATATCAACTTTTAATACTAAAGTTGTGGCGTCCGTATGTTGTGGGGCCCCGGCCGAACCCATATTATACGTTAATTACAGGGAAGGTGTTACAACTGTGGACTAGTTGTGATTTGCTTTTACCGCTATTCTTCTATTTCTCATTTTGGCCTACATGTTATATGATCGTATTAGCCGGCAGAATCAGCATGTTGCGGTGTCGACTAACCCGTGCATTAGTGTCACCGTAAGACGGCGGTTCTGGGCATAAGACCCGGTACCCTCCTTGGTAAGGGGGAGTGGGGTCTTATACTATGATTACCAGATTCACTACCACCCGGGGAAGGTAAACACAATAACAGATGCATTGAGCAGGAGGGACGACACCTCTGGACCGGAGCCTCGGGTGATGGCTATGGTGCTGATACAAGTGATGGACGACATGCATATTACTATGGTTTTTGAGGCCGAACAAATAGGATACTGAGAGTACCTGAGCTCATTGATTAGAGATGATGACATTCGGGAGCGCATTATGGCACATCAGAGGCTGGATGCTACATTGGAGCCAATTTTCAGTACCCTAGGAAGGGGAAAGGTTGAGGATTATACGCTGTAGGATGATCTCCTTCGATTTCATGGACACATTTATATACCAGCAGGGGGAGGTATCCGGGATGATATACTTAGAGAGGCACATTGCTCCAGATATTCAGTGCATCCCAGCATCACCAAGATGTGGGAAGATTTACGGAAGACTATGTATTGGCCTGGGATGAAGATGGAGATCACCCACTTTGTGACACATTGTGAGACGTGCCAGTGCATTAAGGTAGAATGCAAGAGCCCGTGAGGTTTATTACAGCCATTGCCAGTCCCAGAGTGGAAGTTCGAGGACATTGCTATGGACTTTGTGCCCGGACTACCTCGCTCCCACTCTGGGCATGATTCCATCTGGGTCATAGTAGACGTACTAAACAAGGTGGCGTGCTTTATTCCAGTCAGGAAGGATGCTCCGGTTGTAGTTTTGGAGAGATTATTCGTGGAGTAGTTTGTCAGATACCATGTCATCCCCAGTACGATTGTTTCGGACCGTGATGGTCGGTTCACTTCGAGGGAGTGGAGGGCTGTGCATGATTTCTTAGGCTCTCGGCTTACTTTTAGTACCAAATTCCACCCACAGACCGATGAACAGACCGAGCGGACCATCCGGACCATGGAGGATCTACTCCGCCTATGCATATTGGATAGGGGGAAGCCTTGGGAGAGGCTGCTACCATTGATCGAGTTCTCCTACAATAACAGCCACCAGGCTAGCATCAGGATGGCTCCATATGAGGCACTTTACAGGAGGAAGTGCCGAACACCGTTGTGATGGGTTTAGGATGTGGATACAAAGGCTCTTGGTTCTGATTATGTGAAGGATACGAAGGCTCAGGTTCATTTGATCAGTTATCGACTGCTAGAGGCCCAGAGTAGACATGCGAAGTATTATGATGATCGACACCGGAAGGTGGAGTTCCAGGTCGGAGATAGAGTTTTCTTGAAGATACGTCCGGTACATGGTGTCTCTCGGGTGAGGAGGCACAAGAAGCTCAATCCTCGATACATGGGGCCATACTTGATTCTGGAGCGGATCGACCCCTTAGCTTACCGACTACAGCTGCCATCGGAGTTGGGTACCCTACATGACGTCTTCCATGTTTCTTCCTTGCGAAGAGCTCTCCTACGGCTGGAGCAGCACGTTACTACTATAGCCGGTCCTATAGCGCTAGACAAATCCGTCAGATTGGAGCCAATCCGGATTAATGATACAGATGTCCGTGTGTTGCGGAAGAAGAAGGTCCCTCTCGTGAAGGTGTTGTGGTCCAATCATGGACGGGAGGAGAACACCTGGGAACCGAGGGATCTGATGATGGAGCAACACCCATAGCTATTCACTTCAAGTATACTTTAGTTATGCGTTTAAATTTCTTATTACTCTTACAAGTAGAACCCCGTAGACCAGAACTTAAATTTCGGGGACGAGATTATTTTTTGTTTATAGGATTTGTAACATCCCATGTTACTTTTAGAGCCCTCAACTTAGATTGGGTTAGGCATGGGGTTGGTGATAGGGAAATTAGCTAGGTTTGACCCTAGGTAGTGGGTTGTAGCCATGTGGGCCCACTAAGGGGCCAAAGTCAAACTCGGTCAAACTAGCCTAAATAGGAACCCTAGCCACACCATGACCCCACCACATTGCCGTAGCCCTAAAATAATCTAAGTGGACCCTAGGGCATGTCATTAGGTCAACCCTTTGACCATAGTTGACCAAAGTTAACCATGACCCTAATTTGGTCAAACCTATACCTATAGGCCCAATTAGCCCAAGTAGGGCACCACATTGACACAACCCAAGTTGGGTGCTGCCATTAGACCCATGAACACCAAGTGGGGTCATCCCACTCATCATGGGTGACCAAGTCAACTCAAGTCAACCTAGTCAACCTAATTAACCTAAAGGAGAAAATGAGGGCTAAGCCCACCCCCCTTGGGCCAAGCCCACCCAACATGGCCCATGGCCAACCCAAGTGGACAAAGACCAGCCATACCCCTCTGGTTTTGGAAAGAGTACACATGCAAAGGGGCATTTTGGAGGAATTACCCAAAAGAGGAGAGAGAAGATGAGTTTAAGAAGGAGAGGCCACTTGGCCTTGGCTCCATAAGCCCAAAAGCTTGCTGGCCAGCCACCCAAGGAATTCCAGAGAATTTGGGCAGCGTGGTGGCCACTTGGCACCAAGGGTGAAGCCTCCAAAGCCCCAAACCGAGCTCACCTTGGTTGTATCTCCCTATACAGCCACTTCTAGCTCAAACCGACCACACCACCAGCTTCAGTGAGTGGAATCGAGTGGATAATGAGTCCTGGAGCAAAGCTTTTGGTGAAGAATCAGGATTTTGAGCAGGAGATCGCCGGAGCAGCTCAACCATGGCCAACCGCTGCCAACCTCGCCGCCGTGCCGCCATTCAGGTCTGTTTCGCCTCCCCTCTAGTCGTACTAGATTTCTAGATCCTTTAGGAGAGACATCGGGCTCAATCGAGCCCGATACCAAGTGAGGGAAATGAGAATTCTCCGAGCTTTTCTTCTTGCTCGGGTTCGCCGGAGGAGCCACTTCCGGCGGCCTCATCACCAGAAATCGCTAGCCACCACCTCAGTGAAGCTGGTGGTGACATCCGCCGGCGGTGGTGGTGGCTCGGCTGGCCGGAAACAGCCAGCAAAGGTGGCCCAACCAGAATCGATCCTAGCCGTTGGCTTATTGGGGACGATGACCAGATCCCGTCTATCTTTCTTTAAGATTCGTGCTCATCATAAATTAAATCAAATATAAAAACTATAGTATTATTTATATTTTGTCACACTATTTCAATCATATTGCAAGCTATTTTTAGGCCCCTTAGATACATTTCCAGGACATGCACCTTAAATGAAATTTGTATCTTAGTGTCTTAACTTTAATTTGGCACCTTGAACATCAAAATTAGTAGAGTATATTGGGCTGTAGGTCAGTTCTTCTAGGACTGGTCCTAGGCTAGGGCAAAACTAAAACCAATGCCCATGCCAATCCAAAAGTCCAAATGACCCTAACGTTTGGGTGCATGCATGACTAGGGCATATTTAGCCCCTGCCAAAAATTGAGAATTTTTGGGAAAACTTTTTCTATAATGTTATTCATAATACACAAAATTAAATAAATGAAATATGTGGAGTGTTATGGCTCCAAGTGGCCCCAAATTATGGTTGCATGTCCTTGGGGACTATACATGTGCATGGTAAACATTTCAGCACATTTGGACCACTGCATGTTGGGTAAACTCACTTGCATGTGTTGATTATACATAAGCTTGGTGTGCAAATAGCCAATTTTTAAATATTGTGTATTAAGCCTATTTGGAACATCCAAAAATCATGGTATTGATTTCAGAGGCTCATTAGGGTGAATTATACCCCACATTATAATAATGGGATTTTTGTAAGCAAAAATCCCATTATTTGGAATTTTTGGAATAATAGAACTTTTGAAAAATAAATGTAAAAATAGGTTCAACATTGAGATAAAATCCCCAAATTTTGTCAAGGTCAATACTATGTTAGATTTAACTCCTGAAAATTTTTATGTCTCTGTTTGAAGAAGTTTGATAGGAGTTATGTGGAAATTAACTTTTTACCATCATTTTACTTAATTAGCAAATTTGTACAAATACTTAGTAGAAAATTTTGGAAAATTTCTTGATGATATATCTGAGTATGAATAACCTTGAAAAATTTTGCTCAGCATTTTTGGATGAATCAGTAATTTCTAAAACCTTATAATGGCATTTTGGTAAATTAATAAGAATTGAAATTGGTAGGCCATTACATTATAGAGGTTGATGAAACTCTGACATTAGTCTTAAATTAATGATATATATGCTCTATAATTTTCCTAGAAGTTTTAGTAATGTATTTCTTGTACTTCATTTCGAAAATGACAATTGTGTTTATTTTGTATTAATTAAGGAATAAATATAGATAATCAAAGGAAAATTATAAATTTTGGTAGACAGCTATATTTTACCAAGATGCAACTCAGGAAAAATTCCTTAGGTCAGTGGATTATGATTTGTATTACTTCATGTATTAAATGACCTAGGGGATTAATTAAATGATTTAATTAGAGGGCTTAATGACTTAAGAAAATTATGAAAATCAGTAGGCTCACTTCATTAGTCCATTCCATCATAGGATAAATAATTAGGGGCGGGTGGACCAAGGAATTGGAAGTTCCATTTCGGGGTGGTATTAGGTCATGAGTTGCACATAATGTAAGTAGGTTATACTATAAGGACCACCGGGGGATAGATCAACGGTTGTGCTAGAGGTTACAATTGGAGAATAACCTTGGTGGGTAGTGTTGTCTTCGTGAAGGGAGTAAAAGTGCAAACCCTTGGATAGCAACTGGAGTGGAGGCTGGCGGAAGACCGTCGCCCTTCTGAGAACACCTTAAGTCATTAGATTCACTCAAGAGTAATAACGAGAGCTGGGGGTGAATTTTGGGTAGACATCAACTAAAGTAAATATACTTGAGAAAGGGAGATTTGGGCGTAATCCCATCGTAGTTCCTAGTGCCCCCGAGAGCCCTTCACCGGGTATACCCTGGGCAGTCCTGGGATTAACCTTAAATCACTAAGTATAATAACCCGTAGACAAGAGTAGTCTAATAGGTTAAGACATTGAGGTTCATTCTCACCCGTGATGGGTTTGACGGATTTTGAATAAAGGCACTGTTGTGCATTCTCTCCCGAGATGGGTTGGAGGGATTGTGATAAATGCTTACCCATGTAGGGCTTGAGGGATTCAGGATAGGTTGGTCCTGCGAGCTGAAGGCTCGAGATGAAATACTTGCATGTGCATAAATATAGTGGCGGGTCATGCGGTACTGGCCGATCATCACACCGATGGCAGTACGGTGAACCAGGCGTGTGCGAGGATTAGAGGGGCAAGTGGGTTGTTTTACACTACAGTCTGGAGGATGACCCCCGATAACGCACACCCGACCCAACTAGACTGACGTGTTGTCAGCAAAGTACGTACGCATAGACCATAGAGTGCACCTTGGACATGTACAGAGGCGTATGAGAGGGGTCTAAGGTTTTGTAGTGTGCATACCGGCCTAGAAGTGGAGATGCCCGCTCCGCTACTGCCGTAGCCACATCGTTGGTACCCGAGAGTGAAGCTAGCTCTCAAAAAGTGGGAACTAAAGGTCTGTGATCACAGAGTCGTGTGTGAGTTGCACTTGCCTGTGCATAAATTGCATCATAAACATTTATTCATATTAGGTCATACGGTTCATAGATCCTTATCATATAAATTAGTATGGGCTTTTTTATATGATAAGTTAAATTTCCTGGAAACATTAACTTATAAATTTGTATGGGCATTTTTATAAGTTAAGGTACGATTTGTGATGGTAGAGTAGTGGTAGCATAGTTTTACACTCCTGCTCTTACTTTCAGTTCTTTTCTTACTTTACTGTATTTCGTTTTACTTCACCTGCACTACTTACTTTAGTTTTATACTTTACTTACTGCACTTGTACTTCTTACATAGAACTGCTAGAGTAGAACTACTATTACTACTCATATACTTGTTAGTATAGTGCCAGTGCCACCTGTTTACACTTGTTACCCCTTGTTGTCCTCCGCTTCGTCCTCCCGCACGGTGCCTAGGAGTTGCGGGGCGAGGTGTGGAGGAAATGACTTAGTCTTTTTGACTAATGGTCGGTGACCAAACTATTTTTAGGAGCTCGAGGAGATGGAGCACCAGCACGACTTGCAGGACGAGATGACAGGACGTGAGGAGCAGATACCACCACCACCTACTACTACTACTACAGAGTTTCCTTAGGTGGGATGACTTGGTGTTGATAGATATCTTCCGCTGTTTAGAGTTGAGAGAGAGAGATTTTGATATGATGTACTGGGCATAATCCCGTATTACTCTTCATATTATTTCTGTACTCATTTGGGCTGATGTTTTCCTTTCATATATTTATATATATGTACTGTGACTGTGGACTAGTTGTGGTTTTCTTTTACCGTTATACTTTTGTTTCTTATTTTGGCCTACATGTTTTATGATCGCACTAGCCGACAGAATCGACGTGTTGCGGTGTCGAATAACCCGTACGTTAGTGCCACTGTAAGACAGCGGTTCTGGGCATAAGACCGGAAGCATCCTTGGTAAGGGGGAGGGGTCTTACAAGACTAACCTCAACTCATCCCGCAGTCCCTCATAAAAGCGATTCATCTTTCACGCTTCCTCCGCGAAGGTAGACCCCTCATATCTCCCCATTCTGGTAAACTCATGCAGGTACGTATCAATATCAACCTCACCCTGCACTAGGCGTTGAAACTCATTCTCCATCACAATCCGCTGCGACACCGACACATACTTGGCGAGAAACAATCTGGAGAATTCCTCAATTGAAACCTCCGCTAAACCTCGACCTGTCAATTGATGTATCTCCATCTCATCCCACCACAGTATCACATCTCTTTCCAGCAGAAAAGTGGCTATGGTCACTTTCTGCTCTTCTGCAGTCCTGATTGCCGTCAGGATCCTCTTTACTCGGGCCAACCAGTCTTCCGCCTGCATTGGGGAAATCGCCCTACCAAACGTAGGTGGATGAAACTACATAAAGCTTTTTAATGCCTCATTCATTGCTTGCTCCTCCACCATAACTGCCACGCACTCCTGCCTTGCACCAGTCTGTACTGGCACCCCTGTCGGCCTTGTCTTCCCATTTGGATGTGCCTGTAGCACTGCAACACCGTCTCTGTCACCACCCGTATGGTCTCCGCCGAAGGAGGCGTAGGCACTTCAACGGGTGCTGCACTCTCATCAGATTGCTGGGGCTCCGACTGTGCAGCACCACTCCTCGCCACCTAGCAATGTACAAAACACAATTAATCAGCCATGTCATAATGGTAAGTACACATTGACTACACACTCATGCCCCTTACGTGCATGACAAACATTCCTAGTGGACATTCGTGAGTTCAATTATGTTCTTCCTCCCAAACAATCTCAAACTTGCTCTGATACCACTTTGTAACGCCCCCACTCGTCACGTTGCATATAACGGTGGGTCCGGCTGGGGCCTCACGCCATATGTCACAGATAAGCGGCGGAATTACTTGTGGAAATCAAAATCTACTCGCATCCTAACTGTAACACCCCAAAATTTGAGAGAGGGTCGGCCAGCATTTTCTGACCAAGTTTGGTTTCTGGCAGGGGGCACACGGCCTGGGACACGGGCGTGTCCTAGGGCGTGTCGGGCTCTGAAAGTCCACCTAGTGTCAGCTATGTGCACCTATGGGGGGGGGAATAGGTGACGTGTGGTTCTTTTGCAGAATTTACGGATGTACCTGCACAATAAAAACAACAAGCACAGCACACAGAATACACAGCAAATTTATAGTGGTTCCCCGACTTGGGTACATCCACTTTCCCCCTTCGACCTATCTCCCCAACAAGGGACGACTCGGTCACTTCTCCAACAGGATTGAAATCCAATCCCTTCACTAACGGAAGGAGCCCTTCCACACGTGAGAGTCAACACTCCCACAAAACGGGTTGCACCCAACCCTTACAACACGGAACAAAAGTTCCTTTACAACAAAAGTAAATATGGAATGTATATGAGATACAAACTTCTTTCGGAGACTACGGAGTTCCTCTTCGTTCGACGACGTGTTCTCGAGGTCGATAAAGAGTCTACGACCTAGGTCTCACTTGGAGAGGATCTCCCGGAACCGGCGGCGGCAATCCGAGCGGCGGCTTGGTTCGGAGTCGGCTGCTACGATGACGAGCGGCAGCTGCAGGACTTTGAGATCCAAACTTCGTAGCGAAGCAAGCTCGGTCTTCCAACGGTCACACGAGGATCGGTCGTCTCGATCGATTCAGATGGGAAGTTTTTCCGATCAACAAATTGAGAGACAAAGGATCTCTGGATAGACGCGTGAGACACAAGCCTTGCTAAGCTTCTGTCGCCGGAGATCGGGAAGAAGATCGATCAGCGGCGACGACGAACTTGCGCGAGAGGCGACGGAGGCGGCGGAAGGATTTCGCGATCTTAGGGTTTCCGTAAGCTCGGCGTCTTTTTTCTGTGTTATTACTGTTCAAAATACCCATGTATTTATACCCTGTAGATACATCAAATTTGACCGTTGTGGGACCCACAAATGAAATCCCCAAAATCCGGTTCAAACTAATCCAGAAGCAGAATCCGGTTCAGCAGCATCCTGAGAAAACGCCAAGTGAAAATTGGCGAGAATCGCAGACGATTCTCGACGAATCGGCGAGAATCACCAAGTGATTCTCGACGATTCGTCGAGAATCGTTTGTGATTCTCGTCGAATCACTTGTCGATTCTCAACGAATTTGACTTTGTATTCATGGGCTGCTTGACCACTGGTTCGGCGGGAATTACAAGTAATTCTCGCCGAATCTTACTTGGCACCATTTTGAGATGGCCAGAAGGAGTCGGCGAGAATCACTGATGATTCTCGTCGATTCGGCGAGAATCACTGATGATTCTCGCCGATTCGGCGAGAATCACTTGGTGATTCTCGTCGAATTTGCCTTGGACAATTTTTCGTCTTCCACCTAGGAGCTGCTCATTGATCCTCCATGCTCCTTGTTTTTGCTTGCATATGAACGGCCCTGTACTTGAAAGCAAGTGCACTCCAATAGAGAGAGTACACATAGGCCAACACACTGATCTGCTCAACGAGGGATTACGTCGTGCAGACCCGTGTATATTGACCTACTGCACCCTGACATTGCTGTGCACTTAGCGTGGAGAAACTGCAAGTACAACTTGAAAAAGTTTATCAAATACATAGTCTATTGACCTTAGCTTGTCTAGGGGCTTCTTCAAATCAGGTACATTGTGGATACAATACCCAACAATCTCCCCCTATTTGAAGAAGCCTAAACCCTACAAGCTAAGGTGAATAGAGCAAATGGAAAGGAAAGCAACTGAAAGCCATAAACTTAACATCATTAAGTGGAGTAATCCCTTACCAATACCGATTGCTTGGGAGCAAGCTGGAGCCACCTTAGCCTTGACCCCGAGAGGGTAATCTCCCCCTTTTCGGCTTCGGCAAATCGGGGTCAGTAACCTTTGGCCCTTAGCTCGCCCTCAGATCATGCACGGGTCGGAAGCTTCTGTAGTCTTCATTCTTCATAATTGAGCATCCCCAATTCAGTCTTTAAAAGATTGAACTTTGCCTCGTCTAAGGGCTTTGTGAATATATCAGCAATCTGCCTGTCCGTGGGGACATAACAGAGAGATGTCCTTGTTTTCCACGTGCTCCCGAATGAAGTGGTAGCGCACTTCAATATGCTTCGTTCTGCTGTGCGAGACAGGATTGTTGGCAATGGCAATAGCACTGGAGGAGTCGCAGTACATAGGAACTTCCTTGAACTGAAGGTTGTAGTCGGCCAACTGATTTCGGATCCAAAGGAGTTGTGCGCAACAGCTGCCTGCGGAGATGTACTCAGATTCTGCTGTGGAGGTAGCCACACAGTTCTGCTTCTTGCTGTTCCATGAGATAAGCCTTCTTCCGAGGAATTGGCACGTCCCAGAAGTGCTTTTCCTGTCATCCCTACTCCCTGCAAAATCAGCATCTGAAAAGCCTATTAGCTCGACATCATTGTTTCTCGGGTACCACAAGCCAAGATTAGGAGTACCTTTAAGGTATCTTAGAATTCGCTTTGCAGCGACATGGTGAGATTCCTTAGTGTTCACCTGATATCTGGCACAGACACATGTGGAGAACATAATATCCGGTCTACTGGCAGTAAGGTAGAGCAGGGATCCAATGATGCTTCTGTATTTGGTTTCATCGAAAGGTTGACCTTTCTCATCCTTATCCAGAGACATGGTGGATCCCATTGGAGTCCTCATAGAGGTTGCACTCTCCATACCGAATTTCTTAAGGAGTTCATTTGTGAACTTCGTCTGAGAGATGAAGATTCCATCCTCAGATTGTTTCACTTGAAGTCCTAAGAAATACTTGAGCTCTCCCATACTGCTCATTTCAAACTTTCCTTGCATAAGTTTAGAAAACTTTTTGCAAAGATTGTTGTCCGTTGAGCCGAATATTATGTCGTCGACATAGATTTGCACCAGCAAAATCTTGCCTTTGACTTCCCTGAGAAACAATGTTTTATCTATTTTACCTCTAGAGAACTTGTTCTCAAGAAGAAACCTAGATAAAGTCTCATACCAAGCTCGTGGAGCTTGTTTCAACCCATATAATGCTTTATTAAGAAAGTAAACATGGTTGGGAAAAGTAGGATCGACAAAACCTGGGGGTTGAGCGACGTATACTTCCTCTTTCAGATCTCCATTTAGGAATGCCGATTTCACATCCATTTGATAGACTGTGAATCCTTTGACTGCAGCATACGCCAGGAACAACCTGATTGCCTCGAGCCTTGCTACTGGTGCAAAGGTCTGATCGAAATCAATCCCTTCCTCCTGTCGGTAACCTTGAGCCACCAGCCTGGCTTTGTTCTTTACGATGACACCATGTTCATCCAGCTTGTTTCTGAAGATCCACTTTGTGCCGATCACATTCTGCTTGTATGGTCTGGGAACCAGCGTCCAAACTTTGCACCATTCGAATTGATGTAGTTCCTCTTGCATGGCCAGAATCCATGCCGCATCCTTGTTCGCCTCGTCGAACTTCTTTGGCTCTACCTGTGACAGGAAGCTAAGATGCAATACTTCGTTAGTTGTACCTCTTCGAGTTCTGACGCCGACACGAGGATCTCCGATGATCTGTTCTCTAGGATGATCCCTCACGTGACGGAGCTCTAGAAGTCTGGCGTCCGGTGCTTCAACTACTTCTTGGGCTTCTCTTTCTTCCAAGTGATTTGATTCATCTTGGTCTTCGATATTTTCAGATGACGTGGAGGTGGACACTTTGATGTACTTAGGAGTGTCATCTTGAGCGGGCTCATCCAGACTCAGCTGTTTCAATCGTGCACCTGCATCTTCAAGAATACCACTGGAAGAGTTGCTGTGAAGCAAACTTCCTTCATCAAATACAACATTTATTGATTCTTCTACCACTAGGGTTTTCTTATTAAAGACCCTATATACCCGACTATGGGAACTATATCCCATGAATATGCCTTCGAAGCATTTTTCACCGAATTTAGTACGCGGGTACTTCCCATTATTTAGTACATAGCATCTGCAACCAAAAATCCTAAAGTAGGACATGGTTGGTTTCCTGCCTTTCAGTAGCTCGTAGGGTGTCTTACGATGATGCTTGTTGATCAGTGCTCGGTTTTGTGCATGACAGGCTGTATTGACAGCCTCTGCCCAGAAGTATTCAGGGAGAGAGGCGTCTTTCAACATTGTCGTGCAGGCTTCAATGAGAGTTCTATTTCTCCTCTCCACAACCCCATTTTGCTGAGGAGTGCGTGGGGAGGAAAACTCATGAAGGATACCGTGTTCTTCACAGAATTCTGTCATAGCACCAGATTCGAATTCTATTCCATGGTCACTTCTGACTTTGACCACGGAGCAGTTAAATTCGTTCTGAACTTGCTTGACAAAATTAGTGAAGATGTCAAAGTATCCGACTTTAGTTTCAAAAAGAACACCCATGTAAACCGAGAGTGATCATCAACTATCACTAGCGTATATGATTTGCCTCCCAAGCTATGAACTTGCATTGGACCAAACAAGTCCATATGTAGCAGGTAAAGACATCGGGAAGAGTCTTTGTCTGCAATGCTCTTAAAGGTAGCCCGTGTCTGTTTGCCCATCTGGCATGCATGACAGGGGCTATCCTTGATGCACTTGATACTGGGAGCATCTCTTACTAAATTCTTAGAAAATAGCATACTAATTGTCTTATAATTAATATGTGCCAATCTCTTGTGTCATTGTTCACAAAGAGATGCACTGCTGGTTGCCACAAGGCATACGGGGGTAGATGAATCTATACTGAGAAAAATCTAAGCAAAAGATATTTCTGCTCCTGATGCCTGATAATACCGTCTCAGAAGAGGTACGTGAAATTATCAGACATTTATCCTTGCAGAACTTAATGTCATAACCTTTGTCACATAACTGACTTACGCTGATCAGGTTATGGTTTAACCCTTCAACATAAGCCACGTCGGTGATAGAGATTATACCGTTGGAAATCATACCGTAACCTCTGGTGACTCCTCGATCTGACCCTCCGAAGATGACTTTGGGTCCATTCTCGACGGGAGTGTAATCACGCAGCAGGCTTCTTGTCCCAGTCATATGCCGGGAGCATCCACTGTCCAAATACCAGATTGGCGTTTTGGTGGCCTTTGGACATTCCTGCAAAACAAAATTAATTCGCCTTAGGAACCCAATCGACTTTGGGTCCTAGATTCCTGGTTAGCACACTCCCCCTCGGTTGGTTAACCCTACGAGTGGTCGGCCTCGCATTGTTAACATGGGGAGTCTCGTAATGTCTTGGATTAAACCAACAATCCACGGCAAAGTGACCGACTTTGCCACAGCACCAGCAGTCGAACCTGTTGTATCTCTTCCTAGGCTCCTGCCTTACCCTTGGATCGGTGGGTGCAGCTGGGGCCTTGGATCTGGAGGTGGCGACCTCATGGTGACAACAGTCACATGACTTTGTCACCTTCTGTATAACAGGTTTGGCCTTTGGTGCCTGCTTTCCATTATGGCCGCTAGAGAACGGACCATAATTTCCTATGTGGATTTCTTCATAAGGTGCCTTGAAGGCACTCTCACCAAAGTTCCGGGGGAAGTTCCAACCGTCATACCGGCTCTTAGGCTTTGCAACCGAGGGCCGGAAATGATGCCCAAATGTTGACTCAAAGTCATGTTGGTTGCAAGGAAAGACAGGCTTTCTGAACGCAACAGGACTAAGAGGAGCCTTACCCTTTTCATCAGCAGAGGCCTTCTTGGCGGCCTTATTCTTCCTCTGGTTCTTGTTTCTCCTAGATGAAGAACCAGATGCCCCAATATGCCCCAAGCCAGCTCCATTGGCCTGAGCAGAGAAGGTGTCAACGACTGGAAGCACTGTTTTTGGCATAGAGAAGCTCTGTACGATCTTCCTTTCTGCCGCAAGTAGTTCTTCCAATTTGTTGACTTCCTCTTGCTTGAGATCAAGGAGCTTCAAAGACTCTGAGTGCTTAGAAGTTAGGTCAATGTGCTCCTGTCTGAGAGAGATCAAGCTAGTGACCTCTTCCCTTAGGGATACAAACTCACCCTTAAGGAATTTTACTTCCTTCTTCTCAGCCTTCAGTCTCTTGCGGCACTCGTCGAAAGTGTTGAGCAGAAGCTCATAGTTTTCGAGAAGCTCGGCTTCACGGGCCGTAGGGCCATCCTCAGGTTCATCATCCTGAGACTCAGGATCAGAGTCGGAGTCAGAGAGAGGGGTGTGAGCTTTTACCTTCCTAGTGAATGGGGGGCATTCTCCTTCTGAGTCCGATCGACCCACCAGCCCGAAGTAGGCTTCTTCATCATCACTGGAGTCTGAGGAATCAGACTCACTTAGTGTCTTTGGCCTTCTGGTGATATAGCTCCGCTCCTTCTTCTTATCTCTAGTGGATTTGAGCTCCTCACCATTTCCCTTTTCTCTTTTTCTTTGATAGCAGTCGGCCACGACGTGTCCTGCCTTATTACATCCAAAGCAAATAATGTCAGAAGAACGATGTTTATTGGGTTTAGAAGCATACCTGTCAGAAGAGTAGTTTTTCTTCTGATGTCTGGAAGAGGAGCCGTCTCTCTTTCTTTGATTCCTCATCTTGAGGAACTTCTTGAACTCTCGAGTGATGAGGGAGAAATCCTCCTCTGACAGTTCTGAGCTGGAGGAGCATGGATCGGAGTCCTCCTCCTCATCCCTTTTCTTGGCACGGTACGACACCGTACTCTTCCCTTTTCTGGAGTGACTGGCTTTTAGAGCCACAGTCTTTTCCTTTGCAGCAGCCTTTTCTGCTTCTTCCTCAGCTTTCCTGGTGTTCAGCTGAAGCTCATAGGACATCAGCTTCCCAAATAGAATTTGTGGATCGGTTTCTGCCAGTCTGCCAAATTCTCTGATGGCGCAGATCTTAGTGTCCCATTCCTTAGTAAGGGACCTAAGGAATTTGTCGTTGAGTTCACCATTAGTGAACACTCTTCCGTACCCCTTGAGGGCGTTGACAATCTTTAGGAAGTTCTCGTAGGTGACCCCGATCTCTTCCTTTGGCCCTTGTCTGAAGGCTTCATACTTCTGGTTCAGGAGGGATCTCCGATCATCCCTCACTTCATCTGTGCCCTCCATAAGAATGATCAGACACTGCCAGATCTCCTGAGCTGTCCTGCAGTTGCTGAAGTTCTGCATCATCGAGTCATCAACTGCACTGACCAGGATGTTTCTTGCCTTCATGTCAAGGCCCACTAGGACCATCTCATCCTTGTCCATTTCAGAGAGTGTCTTCGGCACTTTCTTGGTGGGATCAATGGTGGAGGCCTTAGTGGGGACATAAGGTCCCTCCAGCACGATCATGAACAGTCGAGGGTCCACTGCTTCCATGTAGAACCTGATCCTTTCCTTCCAGATAGGAAAGTTGAGTCTGTTGCACACTGGGATCTTGCCGGAGTACTTGAGCCCGTCCATAGTAGATGTAAGTCTCCTTGTTGACACTAGTGGCAGGATTCTACTCAAGGTGTTAACCTTTTGATGAGCAACCTCCCTCTGATACCACTTGAAAGTCCACCTAGTGTCAGCTATGTGCACCTATGGGGGGGGGGGGGGGGAATAGGTGACGTGTGGTTCTTTTGCGGAATTTACGGATGTACCTGCACAATAAAAACAACAAGCACAGCACACAGAATACACAGCAAATTTATAGTGGTTCCCCGACTTGGGTACATCCACTTTCCCCCTTCGACCTATCTCCCCAACAAGGGACGACTCGGTCACTTCTCCAACGGGATTGAAATCCAATCCCTTCACTAACGGAAGGAGCCCTTCCACACGTGAGAGTCAACACTCCCACAAAACGGGTTGCACCCAACCCTTACAACACGGAACAAAAGTTCCTTTACAACAAAAGTAAATATGGAATGTATATGAGATACAAACTTCTTTCGGAGACTACGGTGTTCCTCTTCGTTCGACGACGTGTTCTCGAGGTCGATGAAGAGTCTACGACCTAGGTCTCACTTGGAGAGGATCTCCCGGAACCGGCGGCGGCAATCCGAGCGGCGGCTTGGTTCGGAGTCGGCTGCTACGATGACGAGCGGCAGCTGCAGGACTTTGAGATCCAAACTTCGTAGCGAAGCAAGCTCGGTCTTCCAACGGTCACACGAGGATCGGTCGTCTCGAACGATTCGGATGGGAAGTTTTTCCGATCAACAAATTGAGAGACAAAGGATCTCTGGATAGACGCGTGAGACACAAGCCTTGCTAAGCTTCTGTCGCCGGAGATCGGGAAGAAGATCGATCAGCGGCGGCGACGAACTTGCGCGAGCGGCGACGGAGGCGGCAGAAGGATTTCGCGATCTTAGGGTTTCCGTAAGCTCGGCGTCTTTTTTCTGTGTTATTACTGTTCAAAATACCCATGTATTTATACCCTGTAGATACAGCAAATTTGACCGTTGTGGGACCCACAAATGAAATCCCCAAAATCCGGTTCAAACTAATCCAGAAGCAGAATCCGGTTCAGCAGCATCCTGAGAAAACGCCAAGTGAAAATCGGTGAGAATCGCAGACGATTCTCGACGAATCGGCGAGAATCACCAAGTGATTCTCGACGATTCGTCGAGAATCGTTTGTGATTCTCGTCGAATCACTTGTCGATTCTCAACGAATTTGACTTTGTATTCATGGGCTGCTTGACCACTGGTTCGGCGGGAATTACAAGTAATTCTCGCCGAATCTTACTTGGCACCATTTTGAGATGGCCAGAAGGAGTCGGCGAGAATCACTGATGATTCTCGTCGATTCGGCGAGAATCACTTGGTGATTCTCGTCGAATTTGCCTTGGACGATTTTTCGTGTTCCACCTAGGAGCTGCTCCTTGATCCTCCATGCTCCTTGTTTTTGCTTGCATATGAACGGCCCTGTACTTGAAAGCAAGTGCACTCCAATAGAGAGAGTACACATAGGCCAACACACTGATCTGCTCAACGAGGGATTACGTCGTGCAGACCCGTGTATATTGACCTACTGCACCCTGACATTGGTGTGCACTTAGCGTGGAGAAACTGCAAGTACAACTTGAAAAAGTTTATCAAATACATAGTCTATTGACCTTAGCTTGTCCAGGGGCTTCTTCAAATTAGGTACATTGTGGATACAATACCCAACAATCTCCCCCTATTTGAAGAAGCCTAAACCCTACAAGCTAAGGTGAATAGAGCAAATGGAAAGGAAAGCAACTGAAAGCCATAAACTTAACATCATTAAGTGGAGTCATCCCTTACCAATACCGATTGCTTGGGAGCAAGCTGGAGCCACCTTAGCCTTGACCCCGAGAGGGTAATCTCCCCCTTTTCGGCTTCGGCAAATCGGGGTCAGTAACCTTTGGCCCTTAGCTCCCCCTCAGATCATGCACGGGTCGGAAGCTTCTGTAGTCTTCATTTATTCATAATTGAGCATCCCCAATTCAGTCTTGAAAAGATTGAACTTTGCCTCGTTTAAGGGCTTTGTGAATATATCAGCAATCTGCCTGTCCGTGGGGACATAACAGAGAGAGATGTCCTTATTTTCCACGTGCTCCCGAATGAAGTGGTAGCGCACTTCAATATGCTTCGTTCTGCTGTGCGAGACAGGATTGTTGGCAATGGCAATAGCATTGGAGGAGTCGCAGTACATAGGAACTTCCTTGAACTGAAGGTTGTAGTCGGCCAACTGATTTCGGATCCAAAGGAGTTGTGCGCAACAGCTGCCTGCGGAGATGTACTCAGATTCTGCTGTGGAGGTAGCCACACAATTCTGCTTCTTGCTGTTCCATGAGATAAGCCTTCTTCCGAGGAATTGGCACGTCCCGGAAGTGCTTTTCCTGTCATCCCCACTCCCTGCAAAATCAGCATCTGAAAAGCCTATTAGCTCGACATCATTGTTTCTCGGGTACCACAAGCCACGATTAGGAGTACCTTTAAGGTATCTTAGAATTCGCTTTGCAGCGACATGGTGAGATTCCTTAGTGTTCACCTGATATCTGGCACAGACACATGTGGAGAACATAATATCCGGTCTACTGGCAGTAAGGTAGAGCAGGGATCCAATGATGCTTCTGTATTTGGTTTCATCGAAAGGTTTACCTTTCTCATCCTTATCCAGAGACATGGTGGATCCCATTGGAGTCCTCATAGAGGTTGCACTCTCCATACCGAATTTCTTAAGGAGTTCATTTGTGAACTTCGTCTGAGAGATGAAGATTCCATCCTCAGATTGTTTCACTTGAAGTCCTAAGAAATACTTGAGCTCTCCCATACTGCTCATTTCAAACTTTCCTTGCATAAGTTTAGAAAACTTTTTGCAAAGATTGTTGTCCGTTGAGCCGAATATTATGTCGTCGACATAGATTTGCACCAGCAAAATCTTGCCTTTGACTTCCCTGAGAAATAATGTTTTATCTATTTTACCTCTATAGAACTTGTTCTCAAGAAGAAACCTAGATAAAGTCTCATACCAAGCTCGTGGAGCTTGTTTCAACCCATATAATGCTTTATTAAGAAAGTAAACATGGTTGGGAAAAGTAGGATCGACAAAACCTGGGGGTTGAGCGACGTATACTTCCTCTTTCAGATCTCCGTTTAGGAATGCCGATTTCACATCCATTTGATAGACTGTGAATCCTTTGACTGCAGCATACACTAGGAACAACCTGATTGCCTC
Organism: Platanthera guangdongensis; assembly: GCA_039583875.1. NCBI lineage: Eukaryota > Viridiplantae > Streptophyta > Magnoliopsida > Asparagales > Orchidaceae > Platanthera > Platanthera guangdongensis. The sequence goes on from CM077163.1 coordinate 109,314,917, forward strand.
GAGCCTTGCTACTGGTGCAAAGGTCTGATCGAAATCAATCCCTTCCTCCTGTCGGTAACCTTGAGCCACCAGCCTGGCTTTGTTCTTTACGATGACACCATGTTCATCCAGCTTGTTTCTGAAGATCCACTTTGTGCCGATCACATTCTGCTTGTATGGTCTGGGAACCAGCGTCCAAACTTTGCACCGTTCGAATTGATGTAGTTCCTCTTGCATGGCCAGAATCCATGCCGCATCCTTGTTCGCCTCGTCGAACTTCTTTGGCTCTACCTGTGACAGGAAGCTAAGATGCAATACTTCGTTAGTTGTACCTCTTCGAGTTCTGACGCCGACACGAGGATCTCCGATGATCTGTTCTCTAGGATGATCCCTCACGTGACGGAGCTCTAGAAGTCTGGCGTCCGGTGCTTCAACTACTTCTTGGGCTTCTCTTTCTTCCAAGTGATTTGATTCATCTTGGTCTTCGACATTTTCAGATGACGTGGAGGTGGACACTTTGATGTACTTAGGAGTGTCATCTTGAGCGGGCTCATCCAGACTCAGCTGTTTCAATCGTGCACCTGCATCTTCAAGAATACCACTGGAAGAGTTGCTGTGAAGCAAACTTCCTTCATCAAATACAACATTTATTGATTCTTCTACCACTAGGGTTTTCTTATTGAAGACCCTATATGCTCAACTATGGGAACTATATCCCATGAATATGCCTTCGAAGCATTTTTCACCGAATTTATTACGCGGGTACTTCCCATTATTTAGTACGCGGGTACTTCCCATTATTTAGTACATAGCATCTGCAACCAAAAATCCTAAAGTAGGACATGGTTGGTTTCCTGCCTTTCAGTAGCTCGTAGGGTGTCTTACGATGATGCTTATTGATCAGTGCTCGGTTTTGTGCATGACAAGCTGTATTGACAGCCTCTGCCCAGAAGTATTCAGGGAGAGAGGCGTCTTTCAACATTGTCGTGCAGGCTTCAATGAGAGTTCTATTTCTCCTCTCCACAACCCCATTTTGCTGAGGAGTGCGTGGGGAGGAAAACTCATGAAGGATACCGTGTTCTTCACAGAATTCTGTCATAGCACCAGATTCGAATTCTGTTCCATGGTCACTTCTGACTTTGACCACGGAGCAGTTAAATTCGTTCTGAACTTGCTTGACAAAATTAGTGAAGATGTCAAAAGTATCCGACTTTCGTTTCAAAAAGAACACCCATGTAAACCGAGAGTGATCATCAACTATCACTAGCGTATATGATTTGCCTCCCAAGCTATGAACTTGCATTGGACCAAACAAGTCCATATGTAGCAGGTAAAGACATCGGGAAGAGTCTTTGTCTGCAATGCTCTTAAAGGTAGCCCGTGTCTGTTTGCCCATCTGGCATGCATGACAGGGGCTATCCTTGATGCACTTGATACTGGGAGCATCTCTTACTAAATTCTTAGAAAATAGCATACTAATTGTCTTATAATTAATATGTGCCAATCTCTTGTGCCATTGTTCACAAAGAGATGCACTACCGGTTGCCACAAGGCATACGGGGGTAGATGAATCTATACTGAGAAAATCTAAGCAAAAGATATTTCTGCTCCTGATGCCTGATAATACCGTCTCAGAAGAGGTACGTGAAATTATCAGACATTTATCCTTGCAGAACTTAACGTCATAACCTTTGTCACATAACTGACTTACGCTGATCAGGTTATGGTTTAACCCTTCAACATAAGCCACGTCGGTGATAGAGATTATACCGTTGGAAATCATACCGTAACCTCTGGTGACTCCTCGATCTGACCCTCCGAAGATGACTTTGGGTCCATTCTCGACGGGAGTGTAATCACGCAGCAGGCTTCTTGTCCCAGTCATATGCCGGGAGCATCCACTGTCCAAATACCAGATTGGCGTTTTGGTGGCCTTTGGACATTCCTGCAAAACAAAATTAATTCGCCTTAGGAACCCAATCGACTTTGGGTCCTAGATTCCTGGTTAGCACACTCCCCCTCGGTTGGTTAACCCTACGAGTGGTCGGCCTCGCATTGTTAACATGGGGAGTCTCGTAATGTCTTGGATTAAACCAACAATCCACGGCAAAGTGACCGACTTTGCCACAACACCAACAGTCGAACCTGTTGTATCTCTTCCTAGGCTCCTGCCTTACCCTTGGAACGGTGGGTGCAGCTGGGGCCTTGGATCTGGAGGTGGCGACCTCATGGTGACAATAGTCACATGACTTTGTCACCTTCTGTATAATAGGTTTGGCCTTTGGTGCCTGCTTTCCATTATGGCCGCTAGAGAACGGACCATAATTTCCTATGTGGATTTCTTCATAAGGTGCCTTGAAGGCACTCTCACCAAAGTTCCGGGGGAAGTTCCAACCGTCATACCGGCTCTTAGGCTTTGCAACCGAGGGCCGGAAATGATGCCCAAATGTTGACTCAAAGTCATGTTGGTTGCAAGGAAAGCCAGGCTTTCTGAACGCAACAGGACTAAGAGGAGCCTTACCCTTTTCATCAGCAGAGGCCTTCTTGGCGGCCTTATTTTTCCTCTGGTTCTTGTTTCTCCTAGATGAAGAACCAGATGCCCCAATATACCCCAAGCCAGCTCCCTTGGCCTGAGCAGAGAAGGTGTCAACGACTGGAAGCACTGTTTTTGGCATAGAGAAGCTCTGTACGATCTTCCTTTCTGCCGCAAGTAGTTCTTCCAATTTGTTGACTTCCTCTTGCTTGAGATCAAGGAGCTTCAAAGACTCTGAGTGCTTAGAAGTTAGGTCAATGTGCTCCTGTCTGAGAGAGATCAAGCTAGTGACCTCTTCCCTTAGGGATACACACTCACCCTTAAGGAATTTTACTTCCTTCTTCTCAGCCTTCAGTCTCTTGCGGCACTCGTCGAAAGTGTTGAGCAGAAGCTCATACTTTTCGAGAAGCTCAGCTTCACGGGCCGTAGGGCCATCCTCAGGTTCATCATCCTGAGACTCAGGATCAGAGTCGGAGTCGGAGAGAGGGGTGTGAGCTTTTACCTTCCCAGTGAATGGGGGGCATTCTCCTTCTGAGTCCGATCGACCCACCAGCCCGTAGTAGGCTTCTTCATCATCACTGGAGTCTGAGGAATCAGACTCACTTAGTGTCTTTGGCCTTCTAGCGATATAGCTCCGCTCCTTCTTCTTATCTCTGGTGGATTTGAGCTCCTCACCATTTCCCTTTTCTCTTTTGCTTTGATAGCAGTCGGCCACGACGTGTCCTGGCTTATTACATCCAAAGCAAATAATGTCAGAAGAACGATGTTTATTGGGTTTAGAAGCATACCTGTCAGAAGAGTAGTTTTTCTTCTGATGTCTGGAAGAGGAGCCGTCTCTCTTTCTTTGATTCCTCATCTTGAGGAACTTCTTGAACTCTCGAGTGATGAGGGAGAAATCCTCCTCTGACAGTTCTGAGCTGGAGGAGCATGGATCGGAGTCCTCCTCCTCATCCCTTTTCTTGGCACGGTACGACACCGTACTCTTCCCTTTTCTGGAGTGACTGGCTTTTAGAGCCACAGTCTTTTCCTTTGCAGCAGCCTTTTCTGCTTCTTCCTCAGCTTTCCTGGTGTTCAGCTGAAGCTCATAGGACATCAGCTTCCCAAACAGAATTTGTGGATCGGTTTCTGCCAGTCTGCCAAATTCTCTGATGGCGCAGATCTTAGTGTCCCATTCCTTAGTAAGGGACCTAAGGAATTTGTCGTTGAGTTCACAATTAGTGAACACTCTTCCGTACCCCTTGAGGGCGTTGACAATCTTTAGGAAGTTCTCGTAGGTGACCCCGATCTCTTCCTTTGGCCCTTGTCTGAAGGCTTCATACTTCTGGTTCAGGAGGGATCTCCGATCATCCCTCACTTCATCTGTGCCCTCCATAAGAATGATCAGACACTGCCAGATCTCCTGAGCTGTCCTGCAGTTGCTGAAGTTCTGCATCATCGAGTCATCAACTGCACTGACCAGGATGTTTCTTGCCTTCATGTCAAGGCCCACTAGGACCATCTCATCCTTGTCCATTTCAGAGAGTGTCTTCGGCACTTTCTTGGTGGGATCAATGGTGGAGGCCTTAGTGGGGACATAAGGTCCCTCCAGCACGATCATGAACAGTCGAGGGTCCACTGCTTCCATGTAGAACCTGATCCTTTCCTTCCAGATAGGAAAGTTGAGTCTGTTGCACACTGGGATCTTGCCGGAGTACTTGAGCCCGTCCATAGTAGATGTAAGTCTCCTTGTTGACACTAGTGGCAGGATTCTACTCAAGGTGTTAACCTTTTGATGAGCAACCTCCCTCTGATACCACTTGAAAGTCCACCTAGTGTCAGCTATGTGCACCTATGGGGGGGGGGGGGAAGGGGGAATAGGTGACGTGTGGTTCTTTTGCGGAATTTACGGATGTACCTACACAATAAAAACAACAAGCACAGCACACAGAATACACAGCAAATTTATAGTGGTTCCCCGACTTGGGTACATCCACTTTCCCCCTTCGACCTATCTCCCCAACAAGGGACGACTCGGTCACTTCTCCAACGGGATTGAAATCCAATCCCTTCACTAACGGAAGGAGCCCTTCCACACGTGAGAGTCAACACTCCCACAAAACGGGTTGCACCCAACCCTTACAACACGGAACAAAAGTTCCTTTACAACAAAAGTAAATATGGAATGTATATGAGATACAAACTTCTTTCGGAGACTACGGTGTTCCTCTTCATTCGACGACGTGTTCTCGAGGTCGATGAAGAGTCTACGACCTAGGTCTCACTTGGAGAGGATCTCCCGGAACCGGCGGCGGCAATCCGAGCGGCGGCTTGGTTCGGAGTCGGCTGCTACGATGACGAGCGGCAGCTGCAGGACTTTGAGATCCAAACTTCGTAGCGAAGCAAGCTCGGTCTTCCAACGGTCACACGAGGATCGGTCGTCTCGATCGATTCGGATGGGAAGTTTTTCCGATCAACAAATTGAGAGACAAAGGATCTCTGGATAGACGCGTGAGACACAAGCCTTGCTAAGCTTCTGTCACCGGAGATCGGGAAGAAGATCGATCAGCGGCGGCGACGAACTTGCGCGAGCGGCGACGGAGGCGGCGGAAGGATTTCGCGATCTTAGGGTTTCCGTAAGCTCGGCGTCTTTTTTCTGTGTTATTACTGTTCAAAATACCCATGTATTTATACCCTGTAGATACATCAAATTTGACCGTTGTGGGACCCACAAATGAAATCCCCAAAATCCGGTTCAAACAAATCCAGAAGCAGAATCCGGTTCAGCAGCATCCTGAGAAAACGCCAAGTGAAAATCGGCGAGAATCGCAGACGATTCTCGACGAATCGGCGAGAATCACCAAGTGATTCTCGACGATTCGTCGAGAATCGTTTGTGATTCTCGTCGAATCACTTGTCGATTCTCAACGAATTTGACTTTGTATTCATGGGCTGCTTGACCACTGGTTCGGCGGGAATTACAAGTAATTCTCGCCGAATCTTACTTGACACCATTTTGAGATGGCCAGAAGGAGTCGGCGAGAATCACTGATGATTCTCGTCGATTCGGCGAGAATCACTAGTGATTCTCGCCGATTCGGCGAGAATCACTTGGTGATTCTCGTCGAATTTGCCTTGGACGATTTTTCGTCTTCCACCTAGGAGCTGCTCCTTGATCCTCCATGCTCCTTGTTTTTGCTTGCATATGAACGGCCCTGTACTTGAAAGCAAGTGCACTCCAATAGAGAGAGTACACATAGGCCAACACACTGATCTGCTCAACGAGGGATTACGTCGTGCAGACCCGTGTATATTGACCTACTGCACCCTGACATTGGTGTGCACTTAGCGTGGAGAAACTGCAAGTACAACTTGAAAAAGTTTATCAAATACATAGTCTATTGACCTTAGCTTGTCCAGGGGCTTCTTCAAATCAGGTACATTGTGGATACAATACCCAACAGGCTCCAGTTGACGTTTTGGTCGAGAGATCGACGAATTTCGCTCGACGATGTGTCGAGACAAGTCACACGGCCTGAGACACGGGCGTGTCTCAGGGCATGTCGAGCCCGTGTCGATGATTGGTCAGGGGAGTCGACAATGTTTGCTCGACGATGTGTCGAGACAAGGCACACGGCCTAGGACACGGGCGTGTCCAAGGCCGTGTCAGTCGAGTGTCGACAGTTCACTCGACGAAGTTCACTCGACGAGTGTCGAGTGTCAAGACTGGGGCACACGACCTGTGACACGGGCGTGTCACAGGGTGTGTCCCGCTTGGTCGATGATTTTCGCTCGACGTTTTTCCGCGGTGTCGACACAAAGGCAGTCGACGAGTGTCGAGACTTCACACACGACTTGGGACACGGGCGTGGCCCAGGCCGTGTCCTTCTCGGGTTGTTTTCGGGGCTGTGTCGATGGAGGCACACGGCCGACCACACGGCCGTGTCAGTCGGGACACGGGCGTGTCAGGTCAAACACGAGCGTGTCGAATGCCCGTGTGCTGTTCCAAGTGCATTGATTTGGGACGGCGAATGGGGGACATAGCCCTGTACACGGGCATGTGCCAGGCCGTGTTCGACCCAGGTATTTTATTTTTCAGACGGATCGTGGCCATTCCTTCCCTTATTTTGGGTTCTGATGGTTCAGGACTGCTCTTGGGAAGTTAAGTCCGAGAATAGGTTTGGAAACCCTCATTCTACTCCAAGCTTTCTCTTACTAAAATTCTAGAGAGAAGGGAGAGCAAGGAAGAAGGTGAAGGAGGGTTTGTGCTGTAGGAGAGGCTTAGGTGCTCCAAATCGCGAGCCGAGTCCAGATCCGTGGAGGCTAGATCATTGCGAAGGTTTTCATCCGACTATTTTTGCCATGGCAAGGAAGAGGAGTCGGAAGGTAACAACACTTCTCCTCTCGGTTTTAGGATGCATGTCTTTAGCATCATTTTCTTTTCTAGTTTTGGGCACCAAACACTCAAATGAGAGGGGTTTTGGGTCGCCAAGGTTCAAGAGGAACCTCTGAGTCGATTGAGTCCGTCCCCGGCATGATTTGCATTAGAGATCTGCTCCGTTAGTGGATTAGGCATGGTGGGTGAAGCAGTAGTCACGACCATTAGTCCTACTCGGTGATGTTGCATACGAACTTTAATGATTCGTAGAGATTTCGTTGCGGCAAGATGCCGTTTGTGATGTGGTGATGTTTTCCCCCTTTTCCCGAGTGAATACGTGTAGTCGGAACCGGACAAGGTTAGCTCCTCGTGGCGGTAGATGGTTTCCTTGGTGGACAAGGTTAGCTCCGCATGAGTTGTAGATGGTTTCCTTGGTGCGCGACAACGCTGCAGTACAAATGAGGGACTAGGGTGGATTTGTCTTGGTTTGTGATGTGCAAAAGCGTGGTTGTGTCTCAGTGGTCGGCTGGCTATCCCGTGACGTTCACGTCATGTATGGAGAGTGTCCCGGCGAGACTAGTCCCCTTCTGTGAGACTGACGAGAATGCCAAGCATGGGGGCAAGCCCGGGCAATGAGGCCATGAGCGGGTGGGGTCCGACAAGGCTTCTTAGAATCGGTCAGTTTGTGTTTGTTGGAATCCTAACATGAGACGTCAGAGCTTGTAGGCAAGCCCGGGTTTAAGACCTTTAGCGGGTGGGGCCTTTGCAAGAGTTCCATGTGGCAGCCTGTGTGCCGTTGGGGGAAATTGAGTTAGCCCCCTTTGTTTGTGGCTTTTGCCAATGGGGAAACGATGAGTACCCATGTGATGTGATGATGTGCTAGAAGCATACGAGATAGGGTGCCTTGGGTGAAGCCCGGGTTGTTGCATACATGTTGCATAAGTAGGCCCTTTTTATTATATGCTCAACCAGTAGAGAACATGTATGATATGTGTGACATCCATGCCTGTTTCTGTAGTTTCTTTTCTTGCTTATGAATATTGCATACGAAGTGCTAACTTGCAGGTTGGAGGAGTACCCCGGGGTCCGTTAGGGGCGGCCGGGAGGAGATGTGTTTGTTATACAGTTTGAGGTCATCCTTTGCTGACCCACGTTACTAATAATTTTTACAGGGCAAGGATCGCATGCAGGAGCTAGCTCACCGGCCAGAAAGACCTAAGCCTCATGAAGTGTTTCTTCTCTTTTGTAGCTCTACTTATATGATGTTGTATGTTTGAGACTCATGTTGTCCGACTTGCATGCCGAGGTAGACTAGGAGTGCTATGCACTTTCTTGACTGTTGTATTATTTGAGCTTGGACTTTCTTGTTGTAAGGCCTTAAGGCCATTGTTTTTACTCTTGTAGTAGTGGATAACTTCTAGTCTTGCTTATGTTTCCGCTGTGTTGTGCAAAGTGTTTTATGTGTGGGTAGCTATATCAACTTATAATACTAAAGCTGAGGCGTTCGTATGTTGTGGGGCCCCGGCCGGACCCATATTATATGGTCATTATAGGGGAGGTGTTACAATTTGGTATCAAAGCGAGGTTAGATTCAAGGTCAATGCGTAAAGAAGTTATCTACATAAGAGTAACGCTGGACCATGAGTGTCCTATTGTTTAAGTCTTGAGTTTAAACGCTGATCCCTTGTTTCTTGTTTCTTGAAGAGTGCAAGCAACGAGGCGGGAACGTCGAGAGCTAGAGAAGAGCTTTGGGCGAGCAGTGCTACTGCTCCAGGTCTTTTGGGCACGGGTGTTAACCCGACCGATTTCTGCCGCATGCTTGCAGAAGCGATGGTGGCGGCCCAAGCTGCAACGGCAGCTCAAGTAGCAACCCCTGCTACACCGGATACGGCGACGGCCGTGCCAGGCGGAGAAGCCAGGTGAGTGGAGCCTTTGGCGGAAAGGGTAGTTGTCGGACGTGGAAACCGACACATGAAGTATTTCCTGAGTTTCCATCCCCCGTCATTCAAGGGAGTTGGAACGCCAATGGATGCGGAGGACTAGTGGGTTCGAATTCAAGAACTTTTGAGGGCGGCAGAGACGCAAGAAGAAAAGAAAGCTGAGTATGCGGCTTTCATGTTGGAAGGAGATTCCAAGTTGTGGTGGGTGAGCCATAGCGGCTGCCAGTTCCCTGGACGGACCCCGTCGATGGAGGAATTTGGCGATGCTTTTCTAAAGAGTTATATTCCCGTTTCGACACGGTTGGCCCTTCGGAGACAGTTTCTGCATTTAATGCAGCGAGACAAGACGGTGGATGAGTATGTGCAGGAGTTCACCCGTTTGGGTCGGTACGCGGGAAAGACGATGGCAGATGATGTAGAGAGGGATAACCTCTTCTACCAGGGGCTGAGGGATTTATTGAACTAATTGAGGCTGTCAGGATATTGGAAAGTGATTTGGAGCGAACCCAACGTCGTAAGGGTTTTACTCCCAAGCAAGGGGAAGGGAAGCCTTCCCAATCCCATTGAAAGTCTGAAGGGAGTAGGTGGAGGAATAAGCCTCACACATCCAGGTCCGGTGAGATGAGCAAGTGGACACCTGGAGGTTCTCACTCTAGGGGACCGCCGACGTGCTACAACTGCTGTAAGGTGGGGCGCATAGCTCGTGTTTGTCCCCAAGGAGGAGCGGGGCAAGAGGCAAGGCAGGAGCAGACTGTGCGCTCCGACCCCAGTGCTGCAGAGAAAGGGAAGATGGCGGAGTCGAGCGCTTCTCGGTTCCAACCGGTGCAACCAAGGGCCTACAACCTTGGACAGCAAGAAGCAATCCGGCAAACCGATGTGGTGACAGGTATGAAGAAAATTTAAGTTTAAATTTTGTGTTTCATACTTTTAGACCTTTTGTGTGATGTTTATGTTGTAGGCTTCGTTTTAGTTTCCGGATACCCCGCTAGGGTATTGTTTGATACGGGAGCATCACACTCCTTTCTCGCGGAGAGCTTCATCCAGAGAATAGGAGTTGAGTCTTTCTCGGCGGATGCAGAGCTGAAAGTGCGCATGCCCAATGGGTCATCCATGACCACCGGGGCCAAAGGGTGCATCTATTGGGAGCTGGAAGGAGTTGACTTCGTTTTGGTGGCAGCGATTTTGCCATTGGTGGAGTTCGATGTAATTTTGGCCATGGACTGGCTTGCAGAGCAGCGCGCCAGTATTGATTGCCTATCTAAGGTAGTGACCTTAAGGAGCAAAGGGCAGACGGAGGTCAAATTTGAGGGCCTTTGTGGAGTGGCCTGTTCCCTAATTTTGGCCATGCAGTTGATGTGGGCGGTTAACTAGGGTGGTGTAGCACTTGTAGCATTATTGGACGTTCGTATCTCCGAACTGTCTATTGAGGAAGTGCCTGTAGTGGCATAGTTCAAGGATGTGTTTCCGGATGAACTTCCTGGAGCGCCTCCTCGGAGGGAGATCGATTTCTCGATAGAGTTAGCGCCGGAGGCTATGCCGGTGTCACATCCTCTGTTTAGGATGGCACCAAAGGAGTTGGCTGAACTGAAAGTACAGTTACAGGAACTGTTGGAGCAAGGGTATATTAGACCCAGTTCTTCACCGTGGAGCGCGCCGGTGTTGTTTGTAAAGAAGAAAGACGATAGCATGCGGCTGTGCATAGACTACCGATAGCTAAATAAATTGACCGTCAAGAATATGTATCCGATTCCTCGGATATATGACTTGTTCGACAAATTGGTGGGGTCAGTGGTGTATTCAAAATTGGATTTGAAGTCAGGCTATTATCAGTTGCGAATTCGGGACGAGGACATCCCCAAGAAGGCCTTTGGTAGAAGGTATGGACACTTTGAGTTTACGGTGATGCAGTTCTGGCTGACGATCGCACCATCTGTGTTCATGGATCTTATGAATCGAGTATTTTGGGAATACTTGGATTCTTTTGTGGTTGTCTTCATCGATGACATCTTGGTGTATTCCAAATCGGAAGTGGAGTATGAGACCCACTTGAGAGTGGTTTTGCAAGTGTTGAGGGAGAATCAGTTGTATGCAAAGTTCTCCAAGTGCGAGTTCTGGTTAGAGAAGGTGGCATTTTTGGGCCACGTGATTAGTGGGGATGGGGTGGCAGTGGATCCAACAAAAGTGGAGGCCATCAGAGATTGGCCAGTCTTGAGGACCGTGGCGAAAGTCCGAAGTTTTCTTGGACTAGCCGGGTACTATAGGAGATTCGTGGAAAATTTCTCGCGGATAGCTCTATCCCTCACCTCACTCACTCGCAAAGATCATAAGTTTGTGTGGACTCAAGAGTGCAGTCAAGCATTTGGGGCACTGAAGGAGAGACTGATGATGGCTCCAATCCTAAGTCTACCGCAAGGGACCGAGGGATTTCAGATCTTCAGTGACGCATCGGGATGCGGTTTGTGTTGCGTCTTGGTGCAACATGGCAAGGTGATAGCTTTTGGGTCTAGATAGCTGAAGCCTCATGAGAGGAATTACCCCATCCATGACTTGGAGTTGGCGGCGGTAATGTTTGCGTTGAAATTTTGGCGACATTATGTTTATGGTGTAAAGGTGGAGATCTTCACGGATCATAAAAGCCTGAAGTATCTCTTGGATCAAAAGGACTTTAGCATGCGACAACGCAGGTGGGTTGAGTTTCTTGGAGACTACGAGGTGGTGATTAAGTATACGCCAGGTAAAGCCAATGTGGTGGCTGATGCTTTGAGTAGAAAGTACTCAGGGCAAGGGAATTGGATCGAAGCTCATGATGAGCGGTTGGTACGGGAATGGGAGTCCCTTGGTTTGGAATGTGTTGCGAGAGGCGAGTCCAGCGTGGCTCGATTGAACTGGTTTGAAGTGCAAAACGACTTGACCGATCGCATTCGGGAAGCGACTCGGTTGGATGTGGAGTTTCAACCATATGTGTTGGAGACTAAAAAGGGAGAGAGCAGCGCCTGGGAGATGATTGATGAGATTCTGAGGAAGGACGGAAGGGTTTGTATACCGCAGTTCGGAAAACTCCGTGAGGAGTTGATGTTTGAGGCTCACTTCACAAAGTACTCCATTCACCCGGGCAGTACAAAGATGTACTTGGATATGAAGAAATCCTTTTGGTGGCCGGGGCTGAAGCGGGACGTAGCTTTGTATATGAATCGTTGCCAGACTTGCGCCTTGGTGAAGGCCGAGTGTCAGAAGTCGGGCGGGTTCCTGAAGCTCATTCTAATCCCTGAATGGAAATTTGATGACATCTCCATGGACTTTGTACATGGTTTTCCTAGATCGCAGCAGGGTAATGATGCTATTTGGGTGATCGTGGATCGCCTAACCAAGGTGGCTCACTTCATCCCAAATCGGAAAGAGGACAGTGTGGAGAAGCTGGTGGAGTTGTATGTTCGCAACATTGTGCGACTGCATGGGATTCCCAAGAGTATAATCAGCGATTGAGATGGACGGTTTACATCCAAGGACTGGAGACTAGTTCAAAAGAGTTTGGGCACGAAGCTAAAGTTCAGTACGACGTTCCATCCTCAAACTGATGGGAAACCTGAAAGAACGAACCGTACTATGGAGGATATGCTGAGAATGTGCATTCTTGACTTCGGGAAGAAGTGGGAGGATCACCTCTTCATGGTAGAATTCACATACAATAACAGTTATCAAGCAAGTATAAAAATGGCGCCATACGAAGCTTTGTATTTGAGACGGTGTCGAACACCGATGTCTTGGGCAGAGGCGGGAGACACCAAAATTTTGGGAAAGGAGGTGGTAGTTGATGCTTGTGAGTTGGTACGGACCATTCAAGAGCGTATGAAGGTGGCGCAAGACCGGCAAGCAAAATACTTTAATGCCCGTCACAGGAAGTTGGAGTTTGCGGTAGGTGATTGGGTCTATTTGAAGATCAAGCCGTTCAAAGGCGTCTCACGGAATCGCCGACTCAAGGAGTTGAGTACAAGGTTTTTGGGGCCTTTTGAAGTTGTTGAACGGGTGGGAGAAGCAGCCTATCGGTTGGCATTATCCGCGGAGCTGAGTGGATTGCATGACGTCTTCCATGTCTCCTCCTTGAGGAAAGCTTTGGTGGAGGCTAGTATGGTGATTGAGCCGGCATCGGTGCCGATAGAGGAAGACTTGAGGACGCGAGTCCGTCCAATCGCTATAGAGGATTCAGAGACTCGACAGTTGCGGAATAAAGCGGTTAAACTAGTGAAAGTCCGATGGGACAACTGCGGTCGTGAGGAGTTCTCTTAGGAACGAGAACAAGCCATGCTAGAAGAGTATCCAGAACTCTTCATTTCAGGTACCATTTAAATTGTGTTCCCTTTTGCTTTGTAACTTCGAGACAAAATTCTGTTAAGGTGGGGGGGGGGGAGAGTTGTAACACCCCAAAATTTGAGAGAGGGTCGGCCAGCGTTTTCTAACCAAGTTTGGTTTCTGGCAGGGGGCACACGGCCTGGGACACGGGCGTGTCCCAGGGCGTGTCGGGCTCCAGGCGACGTTTTGGTCGAGAGGTCGACGAATTTCGCTCGACGATGTGTCGAGACAAGGCACACGGACTGAGACACGGGCGTATCTCAGGGCGTGTCGAGCCCGTGTCGATGATTGGTCCGGGGAGTCGACGATTTTCGCTCGACGATGTGTCGAGACAAGGCACATGGCCTCGGACACGGGCGTGTCCAAGGCCGTGTCAGTCGAGTGTCGAGAGTTCACTCGATGAAGTTCACTCGACGAGTGTCGAGACTGGGGCACACGGCCTGTGACACGGGCGTGTCACAGGGCGTGTCCTGCTTGGTCGACGATCTTCGCTCGACGTTTTTCCACGGTGTCGACACAAAGGAAGTAGACGAGTGTCGAGACTTCGCACACGGCGTGGGATATGGGCGTGTCCCAGGCCGTGTCCTTCTCTGGTTGTTTTCGGGGCTGTGTCGATGGAGGCACACGACCGACCACACGGCCGTGTAAATCGGGACACGGGCGTGTCGGGTCGAACACGGGCGTGTCGAATGCCCGTGTGCTGTTCCAGGCGCGTCGATTTGGGACGGCGAATGGGGTACACGGCACTGGACACGGGCGTGTGCCAGGCCGTGTTCGGCCCAGGTATTTTATATTTCAGACGGATCGTGGCCATTCCTTCCCTTATTTTGGGATCTGATGGTTCAGGACTGCTCTTGGGAAGTTAAGTCCGAGAATAGGGTTGGAAACCGTCATTCTACTCCAAGCTTTCTCTTACTAAAATTCTAGAGAGAAGGGAGAGCAAGGAAGATGGTGAAGGAGGGTTTGGGCTGTAGGAGAGGCTTCGGTGCTCCAAATCGCGAGCCGAGACCAGATCCATGGAGGTTAGATCTTTGCGAAGGTTTTCATCCGGCTATTTTTTCCATGTCAAGAAAGAGGAGTCGGAAGGTAACGACACTTCTCCTCTCGGTTTTAGGATGCATGTCTTTATCATCATTTTCTTTTCTAGTTTTGGGCACCAAACACTCAAATGAGAGGGGTTTTGGGTCGCCAAGGTTCAAGAGGAACCTCCGGGTCAATTGAGTCCGTCCCCGGCATGATTTTCATTAGAGATCCGCTCCGTTAGTGGATTAAGCATGGTGGGTGAAGCAGTAGTCGCGACCGTTAGTCCGACTCGGTGATGTTGTATACGAACTTTAAGGATTCGTAGAGATTCTGTTGCTGCAAGATGCCGTTTGTGATGTGGTGATGTTTTCCCCCTTTTCCCGAGTGAATACGTGTAGTCGGAACTGGACAAGGTTAGCTCCTCATGGCGGTAGATGGTTTCCTTGGTGGACAAGTTTAGCTCCGCATGAGTTGTAGATGGTTTCCTTGGTGCGCGGTAACGCTGCAGTATAAATGAGGGACTAGGGTGGATTTGTCTTGGTTTGTGATGTGCCAAGGCGTGGATGTGTCTCCGTGGTCGGCTAGCTATCCCGTGATGTTCACGTCATGTGTGGAGAGTGTCCCGGCGAGACTAGTCCCCTTTTGTGAGACTGACGAGAATGCCAAGCATGGTGGCAAGCCCAGGCAATGAGGCCATAAGCGGGTGGGGTCCGACAAGGCTTCTTAGAATCAGTCAGTTTGTGTTTGTTGGAATCCTGACATGAGACGTCAGAGCTTGTAGGCAAGCCCGGGTCTAAGACCTTGAGCGGGTGGGGCCTTTGCAAGAGTTCCATGTGGCGGCCTGTGTGCCGTTGGGGGAAATTGAGTTAGCCCCCTTTGTTTGTGGCTTTTTGCCAATTGGGAAACGATGAGTACCCATGTGATGTGATGATGTGCTAGATGCATACAATATAGGGTGCCTTAGGTGAAGCCCAGGTTGTTGCATACATGTTGCATAAGTAGACCCTTTTTATTATATGCTCAACTAGTAGAGAACATGTATGATGTGTGTGACATCCAAGACTGTTTCTGTAGTTTCTTTTCTTGCTTATGAATATTGCATACGAAGTGCTAATTTGCAGGTTGGAGGAGTACCCCGGGGTCCGTTTTGGGCGGCCGGGAGGAGATGTGTTTGTTACACAGTTTGAGGTCAGCCTTTGCTGACCCACATTACTAATAATTTTTACAGGGCAAGGATCGAACGCAGGAGCTAGCTCGCCGGCCAGAAAGGCCTAAGCCTCATGAAGTGTTTCTTCTCTTTTGTAGCTCTACTTATTTGATGTTGTATGTTTGAGACTCATGTTGTCCGGCTTGTATACCGAGTTAGACTCGGAGTGCTATGCACTTTCTTGACTGCTGTATTATTTGAGCTTGGACTTTCTTGTTGTAAGGCCTTAAGGCCATTGTTTTTACTCTTGTAGTAGTGGATAACTTCTAGTCTTGCTTATGTTTCCGCTGTGTTGTGCAAAGTGTTTTGAGTGTGGGTAGCTATATCAACTTATAATACTAAAGCTGTGGCGTCCGTATGTTGTGGGGCCCCGGCCGGACCCATATTATATGGTCATTACAGGGGAGGTGTTACACTAACTCAATACATTCTAGCGCAAAATTTTAAGTTACCATGAACTCAACTTAAAGAATGTCCACTACTATATAAACTCCACATTTATATATCCAAACCAGGAATGTATACAACTCACACACACTGGCCTTAAGGCCTTACAGGTTTCTCGTTACACAAATACATTTTCGTACATCGGCACGCAGGCCGGCCACACATGAAATCCAACCACGTTTCTTCGCACGACCTTCAAGGGCCATTTAGCAACAAGCCTCCATTCTGCTCAAGCAAATCAATTCAAGCATCAACACCTGCAATTGGCCATCCAATCCAAAGCGAAAAACAAAGTAACGATCAGCTTTAGCTGACCACTTATAACGACCCTACCCCTTACCCGGGGCAGTGGTTCCTTCCCTGTATGCATTTCCATATCATAATCATTTCAATTTAGCAATTCTACCAATCACAATCACATCACAAATGCCGGTATCCACCAGACGCTCCGTGCACTTAGGGCACCTTCTTGGTGTACCGGATATACCAGTCATACATCGCCGATCGAGGCTCTTCACTTATTGGTTGGGCGGTTCAATGCTAGTCCACCAATCTCACTATTGGCGACATCCCGTCCATACCACTCAGAGGTACTACCTCGCAGCATACACAAACAACCAGAGCAGATCGACCCACACCTGTGGTGTGGCAAGCCGAGTTTATCAGGGTTCCACAGGCATTACCACCAATCAACCCCTCACCTATTTCTGATCGACCCACACATGTGGTGCAGAAAGCTAGGTTTATCTCGGCTCCCCAGGCATTGCCACCAATCGATCCCTTATATATCCAGATCAACCCACCGTAGTGGTGTAACAGGCCAGGTTTATCTCGCACTCCCTAGGCTTGCTACCAATTGATCTCTCAACACAACCAAGAGCTTACTCAAAGCCTCCACACATCCATAACCAACATTCATTCATCCATACAACCATTCAAGCAAAGCATAAACCTTTCATAGCATCAAATACACGGAGACTTCTCCGGTTTACCCTGATCATCACCAATCCAAACTACCCATCCAGATGGGCTTCACACAGTATGCTTATGCTGTACTCCACACTTTCTGCTCTAGATGCAAACTCAACCACAGAATCGCTTACGAAATCCACCTCTTGGTGGAGGATTCCATACACATGCATAAAGAAAGGACTTCGATGTCCAAGAAGGAGATCGTTACCCTTGAAGATTGCTTCGGCGCCATGAAGTAGCCGGATGATAGTCACCACCTCGACTTTGCCTTCATGAATCCATTCTCGGATCTTCAATCAGCACTCCGCAGATCCTCCAGCAGCTAGCTTTCCTTTCTCCTTTCCTTGCCTTGGCCTTTCCCTTTCTCTTTCTCTCTCTAAGAATGAGAAGAAGAAGAAGGAGATGAGAATGAAGGGACTTTATCCCATTCTTGGCCTTTTAATCCATTGGAAAGAAGCATGGAACATTAGATCCAGAACAGGGAAATGAACGGCCAGAAAATTCGGACAAAATCACTTTTCGGGCCTGACACGCCTTGTGACACGCCCGTGTCACAGGGCGTGGCATATGAACCGACTCATTCTATCATATCCAAGATAGAACACGGCCAGGGTACACGTCCATGTCGGCTCAGTCACGCCCGTGACCCAGGGCGTGTAACCCACTCAACACCTCGTCGGGAGAAACGTTTCGACCTCTCTACACAGCGGGACACGCCCTGTGACACGCCTGTATCACAGGCCGTGTACCCCTAGCTTGCCACTCGACGATCGTCGAGCATAGTTCCTCGACTAGAGGGGACACGCCCTCCGACACGCCCGTGTCGGATGGTACACACCTGTATAGCACAATGTGTTCCCTCTATCGACCACTTTTGTCGACCAAAGACTCGAGTGTCGACCAAGGGAGGACACGCCCTAGGTCATGCCCCCTGACACGGCTGTGTCACGGGCGTGTACCTCCCGAATATTCGTCGAACGAATTTCGTCAACCACGTGCCCAATCTGCTCAACCCGAGCAGGACACGCCCGGGGACACGCCCGTGTCCCAGGCTGTATCACCCGATATTTTCCCGTTTCTCGAATTTGGGCTGTGACAGGTTCTCCACCTTAGCTAATTCTCTTTCTGGGATGATCTCACCCTGCACTTGTGCACTGGCCTCAGGGAATTACCTAGGAGACCTGCCTTGTCCTTCCTCTAGATTTTCATCTGAACTGAAGTTTTCCTCTTCTTCAGAATCACTAGTGGATACTACTTCCTCTACCACTGATTTATTACCTTTTATCTCCTTTTTATGCTTTGGTGCTGGAGTTTCCTTAATCAAGACTCGATCCCACCTAGACAGGATTCTTATGTCCATTTTCCTCATATGATTGATCTTAGTTCCATGTTTCTTATTGATGCAATCTGGAATTTCCTTAACCAAATACAAACTAATTATTCTGCCCATATTGGGCTTCTAAAATCCTTCTACAATCTTATCAAACAGCAGTCAATTCCAGTCAGTATCGATTTTAAGGACAATTCTAGTCATCAGATTAAACATGACATTAGAAATTCTGTCATGTGCTCTAGTCTTGCACATGAGCACCTTTCCTACTATTTCAGACAGGAATTTACCTTGGGAATTCATTCCCTTCCTGTTAAAAGAATGTCCAAAAGTAGTGGTTAGAGGTAGTCCACGCCAAACTAGTGCCTCAGCTATCTTGGTTGAATCCAGTTTATTATTCTGTGAAATTCTTGGAATTTTAAAGACTTTAGCCAGTCTTTTGGTAGTTACCTTTAGCCTTGCTCCATTAACAGTGGATTTTATCTTGTCGGAGTTCGAATTTAATGAGGCATTAGAGTAAAATTCAGATACGTCTCTCTTCCAGATCTTGGTTGGTTCTGAAAGAAGATATTCCAGCCCTGCCTCATTCACAAGGTCAATCACTTTCCTTATATCTTCAGAAGCGGTGTCGAATGCATTGTGCACCAGTTCATATCCCTCATTGAGGTGATCGTCCATCTTTGGTTCCATTCTTGTTGAAAGATCTTGATTTTGAAGGGTGTCGACTATGGATTTCTAGGTCTCGACACACAATGATTAGTATCTCAAGATTGCTGACAAGTGAAGTCGACAAAACCTAATACCTACTATTTATAGTATCAGTCTTTTGAAGGTGAAAATGTGTACTGTATTTAGTGATTTTCTCAATATTGGGAAATTTCTGGAGTCTACAAAGAAAACCTAAGCTGTCGAGATGTGTAGACATAAGGTTTATGTTTCTCGATACAGACCTAAAGATCTCGACACAAAATCATAATGTCTCGACACATAACCTCTTATCAGTGTCGACACACATCCGCTAATCAGTGTCGACATACAGTCACGTGTCTCGACACACCTTTTCTACTAGTGTTGACACACGTTGTGGTGTCTCGACACACCTGTACTAATAGTGTTGACACACACCCTGGTGTCTCGACACAATACTTTGACTTAGACAAATTTTTGTGTTCTGACTTATATTACCTGACTAACCAAAGTAAAAATTTTAAAATATTTGTATTCCTATTTAATCATCCTTTTGAGTGTAATTATTTACTTAATATTCAACATGCCTAGTTCAAATTTAAAATAAATGAACTTACTTTCATCTAAGGGCTTTGTAAAAATATCTGCAACTTGTCATTCAGTTGAAATATGTTGTAAGCTAATATTTTCTTTTTCTACATTCTCTCTGAGAAAGTGATATCTAATTTCTATATGTTTAGTTCTACTATGAGAAACATGATTATTGACAATAGAAATTGCACTAGTAGAATCACAGAACATAATAGATTTACTTAGCTAAATGTTGTAGTCCAGTAGTTGATGTTGAATCCACAACAGTTGTGCATAGTAACTTTCAGCAGATATGTACTCTGATTCGGCTGTAGAGATAACAACACTTATTTGCTTCTTGCTACTCTAGTTGATATGTCTTTTCGCTAGAAACTGTCAAGTTCCAGAAGTGATTTTTCTGTCTTCTTTAAACCCTGCAAAATCTGCATCTATGTACCCAGTAAGTTTAAAATCACTATTCCTAGGATACCAAAGCCCAAGATTGAGTGTGCCCTTAAGATATCTCAGTATTCTCTTAACAGCAGTATAATGAG
Source organism: Platanthera guangdongensis (assembly GCA_039583875.1). Taxonomy (NCBI): domain Eukaryota; kingdom Viridiplantae; phylum Streptophyta; class Magnoliopsida; order Asparagales; family Orchidaceae; genus Platanthera; species Platanthera guangdongensis. Next base: position 109,334,860 of record CM077163.1, read on the forward strand.
ACTCGTTGGGGCATGCATGGTATCTTGCACAGACACAGGTTTAGAATATAATATCTGGCCTACTAGCAGTTAAATACATGAGCGATCCAATGATGCCTCTATACAAGGTTTCATCAACTAGTTTTCCAGATTCATCCTTGTGTAGTGACACTGTAGAACCCATTGGAGTTCTCATGGTAGAAGAATTCTCCATACCATATCTCTTAATCAACTCCTTAGTGAACTTAGATTGAGAGAAGGATATTCCATCCTCAGATTGTCTAACTTGGAATCCCAAGAAGAATTTTAGCTCACCCATGCTGCTCATTTCAAACTTGCCTTGCAAAAGCCTTGCAAATTTGCTACATAGCATCTCATTAGTAGACCCCAAAATTATGTCATCTACATAAATCTGGACTACGATGTTTGAACCTTTGATCTTCCTAAGGAATAATGTCCTGTCTATCTTTCCTCTAGAGAACTTGTTCTCTATAAGAAAGGTAAAGAGGGTCTCATACGAGGCTCTAGGTGCCTGTTTTAACCCATACAAAGCATTGTGTAATCTGAAAATATAGTTTTTTGTTTAGGGTCAGCAAAACCTGATGGCTGCTCTACATAGACTTCTTCTTTCAGTGTACCATTTAGGAATACTGACTTTTATCATGTTCTCTCCAACTCCTTTTTGGGGTGTTACACAAATACTCTTAGTATGCACGCAGGGGGGAATTCATGAAGATAAAAAGTACAGTCAAGACACCAACATAACTTTCAGAGATGAAGACCTCAAGGAGCTCCGAAAACCTCACCAAGACCCTCTTATACTCAGCGTTGGGATTGGGGATCTCTGCTATAATGTCATGCAAATCCTTGTTGACAATGGAAGCTCAGTTGATGTCCTGTTCTCCTCCACCCTTCAGAACATGAAGCTTTCCAGACATCATCTGACACCAGCCGCGGGACTAGTGTACAGATTCGACAACCGTCCAGTCCAGGTGCTGGGAATGATTACCCTACCAGTTACTAAGGAAGAGTTCCCAAGGCAGGCGACGTATGAAGTCCAGTTTGTTGTGGTAGATTAATGCTCAGCCTACAATATAGTGTTCGGGAGACCTTTCCAGTCCATTTTCAAAGCCATCCCCTCTATTCCCCATCTGACGATGAAGTTTCCAACTTCAGGAGGGGTGAGAGACGTACGTGGGAACTAAGAGGCTGCTAGGACATGTTACTTAAAGCAGGCACTATAACATCCCTCAGACAACTAGACCCCCTAGGAGTGGTTTTGTCATGACTACGTCAAGATAAAACCCTAGGAAGCCCAAGAAGACTAAGTGAACCTAGGAATGTAGGTGATATCACCATGGTCTGCAAATAGTAGATTCATAAACCCTAGTTGAGGATGATCATGGGGCTTCACCAAGACTCTAAGACCCCACCATGACCTCACCAATCTATTGAAAGGCCTTAAGGGTCCATTGCAGTCGACCAAGGGTGGCCAAGTTGACCTAGAACCACCCTAGGCGTAAATTGGGCAAGGTGCCCTAACTAAGGGCAGTGTGCCCCTAGTAAGCCCAACCAACCCTACCCAAGTACTTCTAGACCTTAAGGGAGGCCCATGGGTCACCAAGGACCCTTTTGGGTCAACCTTAATGGCTAATTTGGCCAAAGTCAACTCATGGGTCAAAGTTGTCAAACTAGCCTAAATGGCTAACTCAAGCCCAATCCAAGTGGGCTAGGCCCAGAAAAGTGGGGCCCATTGGTCTAGGAGGTGGAGAGACACATTGTGGGCCCACCAAATTCAGAGTTTGGTGACTAGGAGAGAGATAGGAAGTTACCCAAATTTGGAGGAGAGAGAAAGTAAGAGCTTAATGGCCATCATGGCCATGGAGGCTCCATAATCCCTCCTTTTGATGTGGCTTTAACTCCTTGGAGGCAGGGGAGGAGTTTTCAGGATGTGGCCGACCAGTGGGGTGGCTCGGCCCATCAATTTGGGTGAAACCGAAAACTCACCCTTATGGCCATTAATGGTGCCTTGATGAAATGGGGAGTTACAAGCCACCTCTCCCCAATTCCTTCATTAAAAACCTTCACCAGGGCAAGGGAAAGATTTTCCCCCGATTAAATTTCAGTTTCAATGGAGTTGGTGTGGAGGTTGCAGAGATGCCCATACTGGCGGCTGGAAATGGCAAGGAGGCACAACACCCGCTCTCAGGCCGCAATTCAGGTCCTCCCCTTCTCCTTTTTTTATGGGTAGTTCATAGGAATCATTTAGAATGGGAATCGGGCACAATTGAGCTCGATCGAAGTTTGTAATTTCTTGGTTTCAACATTTTTCATCCTGTCGGGATCGCCGGAAATGGCCCCTCCGACGGTCATGCCGCCGGCTGGCGATAGCCACCACCTCGATGGAGGTGGTGGAGGCAGTGACTGGCCAGGGAGGTGGTCGGATGGCCGGCTGTGGTGCCTGGAAGAAGCTCCAGGATGAAGAAGATGAGTCCAACGCCATTGGATTGTGTGTTAAGATCTGTGCTGATCATCATTTTAGGTTAATATAAATAAGTTATTTTTTGTATATTTATGTCACACAAACTGTAGTACTTTGAAATAAATGTTAAAAATACCTAGATGCTCTGTATGAGAAAATGTCCAACATGAATGTTGTAGCCTAGGGGTTAACTGTAATTAAAAATTGACTTCACAAAATTTTGTTAAGTGGTCTGACCACAGCACCAAAAATGGTGCAACCTATACATAGGGGTGACCAGACACAAAAATTAATCCCCGCCCTTAACCACTCACCCAAATGCCTTGAAATTTACAGAATAGTCTTTTCATAACCTTCTTCTAATACTGACCAAAAATCAGAATTTTTGGACATTAATTTTCTATAGTTTTATGAAAAAGTTAATAATCTTATGATGTAGGGGAGACAGTGAGACGTGCTCGACTATGCTAATGGAAACTATCGTCACAGAACATAAAAGCTAGAGGGGAGGGTTCCGACCAAAAGCGAGCAAAAATGGGTCGGGTTGGATCTCAAATCCGAGTGAGAAAATGCCGGACTCGATACAACGTCCTTAAGACCTACCTCGCCAACAAGCACACAACTCACCGTAAGCCGGACTCGATACAACGTCCTTAAGACCTACCTCTCCAACAAGCACACAACTCACCGCACCTACACAAGCACCGATTTGATCAACTTGAGCCGTTTAAAACGCAGCAAAAATTTATTTCGGATCAGTGGAAAAATTCAAATGGCGGTCGAGTTCCAGTTGAGATTAATTCCCTTGTTAACACAAAGTGTTCCGATCTTGGAGAGCAAGTCAAGGCTAGGCCAAGTCTCGCTCCCGCAAAGGATCTTCCCGATCCGGAATACAAGAGATTCATTAGCAACGAAGTCGAATCAAATTTTGCAAGCGATGTATTTAAAAACCACGAAAAATACGGTTCGCAAAACCTCCACAAACTCAATGCAAGAATCACTAAGAAAGGAAGAGATTAGCCAACCAAGAACATCAATCACACAAGATAAAGTGGGAGATTCACTCTCTCCACGGAACCACCGGATTCACACCGAATGGGGCTGCAACCTTCTTCCTTGGAGTCACACCGAAGAAAGCCACACCAGAGTCGCACCGATCGGGATGGAGGTACCAAGGGGAGGCTTCACACCAAGTGGGGCGGGGCGGGGGGGGGGGGCAAGGGGACTCCACTTGGCCGAAATTTTCACTAGGGAAAATAGGGTTTCTTCTTCTTCAATCATCATAAAATCCTCATAAGAGCCTCCTTATATAGGAGTTACAACAAGCCCTTAACCATCCATGATGGAGATGTAATCTCATCCATCTGTATGGTTAAATACACACCACAAATATAAAGTGTCCAAAATTAAAATTACACAACATTTATGAATATAAAATTATCATCCAAACATGGAATAATTTTATAATCATCAATATAAAATTAAAGTGCATGAAATAAGATAATTAATTCTTCACGGTGGATTTGGCACGCCTCAGGCGGAGGTTGTAATGTGGTCTTCCTTCAGCATCATCACGACACCTAAGATCTTTGTGACGTTGTGCCTCGGCAACCGGGTCATCATCAACTAGTGGCGGAGGGGCCGCGACATCATCTTTGGGTAAATTAATTAGGTGCCCTAACGACCTCCAAACCCTCCCAAATTTTGGTGAGTGGTCCTTGGGGTCATCAGGAGGCTGTGTATAAATTTGCACTCTAATTAGAGGTGATTTAGTTGGGAAATGGGCAAACCCTAACCTTGCCCCAAAAGGGGTATTGAGGTCAAAAGTGCACTTTGAGTTTTGAGTGGCCAAATCCCCTCAACAGAGGTTGGGATTTAGGCCACTGGTTTGGCATGACATAAAAGACCCTCATATGGGATATGGGGTAGTTTGGCATTGAATTACCTTAGGTCCTCAGTTCAAACCCTATGTTAGGACCTTGGGGGATTGAGAAGAGCATGTGGTCAAATGACCTTGTATGGACTTGAAATTTGGTAGGGAGGGTACTTGGTAGCTAATGTCCTCTGATAAAAATCTTAGAGGATTTGGAGATAGGTAGGAATCTCAAAACCCTAACCCTAGCTTAGGGCACAACACAACATGCAAGATAAGCCACCTAAATTTAATGAAAAGCCATGAAATTTAGGTAGTGTTGTCATACGGTTGGTATGAGTCCTTGGAAATTTTAATTGCAATTTTGAAGTAGTTATTTTGGTACTTCCTTTGTTATGCAAGTGTTAGCCCTTATTTGATTAATTATTATTTTTGACCTCCTTGACCATAGGAAATTTGTGTAATTTGGGAATAGGTAGTTTTGGGTCATTAACTTCACACATGAATTTTATTACAATTTGTAGATGCATATTTATAGTGCTTACTTCACAAGCTCTTAAAAATGGAAACTTGTTCAATATTTTATTTAGAGCTCATTATTTGTTGAGAAATTGTGAAACTTGATCAGTAGTGATTCTAGGTCTACATGCTCTAGGGGAGATTTTGTTACAATTTTTAAATGAATATTTTCTGTACTTAGTGCATTAAATTACCAATTTGGATTATTGTTCAAAATTAGGTTTAGAGTCCTTTGTTCATTGGAAAAGTATGAAACTTGTCCTAGAGTGTTTATTAATCATTATTTACATGTTTGGTGTTTCTCAGAATTTTTGGAAATATTCTTGCTGTACTTGTCTCTTAAAAATGATTAATGTAGGTTATATTTAAAATTAGGATTAGAGGCCTAAACCTTGGTTAAAAATTGGGAGACTTTGGATTCTGTGTTAAATAGTCATCTTGTAGTTAACATAAATTTTGTGGAGCATTTGCATTTCTGAAATGAGTACTTCATGTTTAAACTTGGGTTTTGGATTACTAGAAAAATTAAATAAATTATCACATTAATTAGCAAAATTATGAATTTCTAGATTTAGGCTCAACATGTAATGATATACCCCCAATAATTATTATAGGGATATTGGATGATTATTTTGAGTACCTCCCATTGTATACTTCATATAGCTTAGGATGGTCTGCGTTTAGTAAATCTACGAAAATCATGATATAGTGCAAAATGAACCCAGAGAGTTAGGATGTTGGTGTGTTGATCTGGTAAGTGAATTGAGTTCATCATCGGGAGTTATGATGAGGAGTGGGTGGTTGACTAGTTTTAAGATGTGCTCGGGGTCGACGAAACATCGTCTTCCCCGTGAAGAGAGAGAAAGAGTCAAAACACATTAGGATTAGGTCCAGAGTAATACTAAGGGATCGGGCAATAACCAATAATAATAAGTGCCTTGCGAAAGGGAGCTTTGAGCTTCAGTCCATCATAGTTCCTAGTGCCCTTTGAGAGTCCTTCACGGGGTATGCCAGGGGCAGTCCTGGGCTTACCTAAACTGTAGGTAAAACTGAATTGCAAGACTAACTAGCGTAACTAGTGTTTCAATTTCACTCACCTCAATGCCTCAGGATGTTAGGTGGGCTCACTCGGGCTGTAGGCTCGGTGGTTTTATTGATGGGCAGGTTAGCCCAGCGAGCTTTGGCTCGGTTGATGTTTGTGACATACGGGATGGTCCGGGGAGCTTTGGCTCGGTAGCTGATACATAAGTTGCATGTGCATAAAGTATAAGGTGGTGGGTATTCGGTATTGGAGGGTCGATGCACCGACGCCAATACGTTGACTCGGCAAGTGTGGTTTAGCACTCGGCCAAATAAAGTCCGGTGCGCCAGCTGGCAAGAGTACGTAGGAGCTCCGCTTAGTGCACCAGTGTTGAAGCGTACGTTAGGTTTGACTGGTAATGTAATTACCGGTTTACTGGTGGGTGAGGCCCAACCCACCACTTCTGTTTGCAACTACGGAGGTATCCTGGGAGGTTTGGCTCCAGAAAGGGGGAACTAAAGGTCTGTGTACATAAAGTCGAGTGGGTGAGTTGCATTTGCATCTTCACATCATGGCATAATTGCATTTCATAGCATAACCATTACATATAACCCTGACACCTATTGTATTAGTGGTATGGGACGCTTTATACAATAGGCCCTGCAAAATGACCCCTTGGTTTATAAGTTCGCGCGAGCGTGCTTATAAGTTAAGGTTTTTATTCAGTAAATATATGTATGCTTCCTAGAAAACCGACACCCTATTGTATAAATTGGTATGAGACTTTTTATACGATAGGAACCTTGCAAAAGATCCCTTGGCTTATGTGTTTTTATATAAGTTAAGGTTACTTTTTCTTGTTCAGTCTTTCTTATCTTCATTCTGTCTTATACACTATAGAACTGCTAGATTAGTTCTTCCGGCACCTGCTTATATTTGTTATTCTCCACTTTCATGTCCTCTTATTTACTCCTCCCCGCTCGGTGCCTAGGAGCCATGGGGGAAGGGGCGGGGGATGATAGGACTTAGTCTTTTAGTATAACGGTTTTTGAACCACATCATTTTAGGGGACCGTGGAGCCCAACATGGAGGAGCAACCCCGGAGGTCGGCACGTTTGGAGATGGGACAGTCTAGAACTGGAGTTCAGACAGCAGGGACTGTGAGTCCTGATCGCTAGTAGTTATTTTAGTTTTGCTTCCGTGATGAGAGATATGTAGTGAGGACATTGATGTACTGGGCATGAGCCCAAGTTTTAGTACTTTTATTATATCTGTGGACACTCCCTTCGTGGAGATTATTTGCTATATATATGATATTTGTGGACTTGCCTTTTATTATTTTGCTACTGTTGTGATCGATTTGTCCAGCAAGATCGGCGTTCTGTAGTGATGACCTTCCCGGGCGTAAAGGTGTCACCGCAAAGCGGCGGTTCTGGGCTTAAGACCCCGGTGTTTAAAAAGGGAAAAAAGGGGGTCTTTCAAGTGGTATCAAAGCAGACCTTGATCGAAAAGTAGTAGTCCACAAACCCTGGATCAACCCCGCGCGAGGTTAGTTTGGGGACAAACTAAGCAGAGGAAGCAGTGGTGTGCCCATATGGGGGATCACATGTAAATTGTATAGTTTTAATTAGGTTTGAGTCGATTACTTACAAATGGATTTTGTTACGCAGCCTCCGGCACAGCCTACACCACAGGGCGGAGTTCAGCAGACTCCGAATGTTGCACCACCTCCCCCAGTTCCAACTCTGTTCCTACAGTCAGAGATGGGACAGACTCTGACAGCCATACTGGAGGCTTTTAGGGCCCAGCAGGTTCCGGCTCCGCAGCCAAACTCGGCGGCCAATTGGTTGAGTATTTTCCGAGGACTTTCTCCCCCATCCTACTTGGGGACAGAGTCAGCCGTTTAGATGGAGGAGTGGTTGGATATCTTGTATGAGATGCTGACCGGGATACGGTTTCCATGGGAGGAGAGGGTGTCTTTGGTGGTCTCTTGATTGGAGTCCCATGCCAAGAAATGGTGGAAGACATCGCTGGACTCGACATTTGCTGAAAGAGAGGTTGTAGAGATTGCTTGGGAGGAGTTCAGGGCCGCACTGTTGGAGCATTTTGTTCTACAGTCGGCAGAAGATGAGCTGGAAGACAGATTTCTATAATTGAGGCAGGGCAGCAAGACAGTGGTGGAGTACCACCGGGAGTTCAATCATCTAGCCCGATTTGCGGATTCTTATCAGTTGGATGAGGGAGGATACACTAAGAGGTTCTATAAGGGCATGCGAGAGGACCTGAGGGAGGCTCTGCTATTCGTGTCCGACGGGACTATTCCTCAGATATTGGAGATGGCGAAGAGGATCGAGGCAGATTGGCACACTACTCGAGGCTGGAAGCAGCCTACTGAGGATCAGGGCCGGGGAGCCAGAAATGATCAGCGACGGGGCTGCATCACTGATGGGAGAGAGGGGAGAAGATCAGAGCACCAGCCTTGTTAGGAGGTGAGACAGGAGTAGAGGGAACTAGTAGTGGTGGCCCTTCAGCCTCTCCAGATGTGGGAGATGTAGAGACCCGGGGGTATGGCATATCCCCCGCCAAAGTGCTTCAACTGTCATCAGGTGGGGCATATCCGGGGGAACTTCCCCATGAGGGGGCACCACTACCAGCACCACCGGCTGCCCCGCCTACTAAAAAGTTTGGAGGCCGAGGATGTGGCCGAGGACGTGGTTACCAGGGCGGAGACCGCAGGAAGGAGAGGGATCAAATGTATGTACTGGATCTGGCTCAACCACGGAACCAGGAGCAAGTGATCACAAGTACGCCAGTAAATTTTAAGTTCTTTCTTTCCTAAATAATTAGACTCATGGATATATAATTGAAAGACTAGGAAAGAAAACCATAACTAGATTTCTAATATATTTAACTACCCCAGGCATAGTCTTCATCAGCGGCAAGCCCGCTTATACGCTGTTTGATACGGGTGCTTCACACTCGTTCGTGTCGGAGGCCTTCGTAGAAGGACTATAAGGCGTGGAATGATTTACCGGCTTGGTGAGGAGGGTGCGTCTACCTGACGGATCGGAGTTATTCACCTCTTCCCACTGTAACATGGAGGCGGAGATCGGTGGAAAGGCATTCGAAGCACCAGCGACGATCCTAAGGATGCCAGTCTTTGATCTGATCCTGGGCATGACGTGGTTGCAGTGGAACCATGCCCAGATTGACTGCCTGGAGAAGAGGGTCTTCACCTTGAAGCATGGGGATTCCTATGTCATCATCAAAGGTATTAAACTTACCACCCCACTCCTATTATCGTCCGTACAGGACGTCAACGCCCACATGCAGGGAGAAGAAGTATATCATGTGCTGTTTGAGATGGCCGAGGCCAAGGATTACATTTCTAGTATCCCGGTGGTGCGGGATTTTGCCGACGTGTTCCCAGAGAAGCTGCCAGGGCTACCCCCACATCAGGAAATGGACTTCCAGATACAGCTAGTACCGGGAGCTAAGCCGGTGTTGAAGGCTCTCTACCGGATGGCTCCCAACGAGCTGGTGGAGTTTAGGAGTCAGTTGAACGAAATGGTGGAGGCTGTGTTCATTATGTAACGCCCCCACTCGTCATATGGAATATAACGGTGGGTCCGGTCGGGGCCCCACGCCATATGTCACAGACAAGCGGCGAAATTACTTGTGGAAATCAAAATCTACTCACATCCTAACACAATACATTCTAGCGCAACATTGTAAGTTAAGGAACTCAACGCAGAGAATGTCCACTATAATATAAAATCCACATTTATATATGTCAAAACCATGAATGTATACAACCCAGACACGCATGGCCTCAAGGCCTTACATGTTTCTCTTTATACAAGTGCATTTTCGTGCATTGGCACGCAGGCCGACCACACATGAAATCCAACCACCCTTTTTCGCACGGCCTTCAAGGGCCTTTAGCAGCAAGCTATCCATTTCGCTCATTTCATTTCATGTAGCAGCACCTGCAAACACATATCCACCGAAGAGCGGCAAATAAAGTAACGGTCAGCTTTAGCTGACCACTTATAATGACCATACCCCTTACCCGGGGCAGTGGTTCCTTCCCTGTATGCATTGCCATATCATATCTTTATCAGTCTACCAATCACAACCACATCACAAATGCTGGTATTCACCAGATGCTCCGTGCACTCAGGGTACCTTCTTGGTGTATCAGTCATCCCAGTCGTACACCGCCGATCAGAGTTTTTTAAATTGTTGGTTGGCCGGTTCAATCCTAGTCCACCAGTCTTGCAGGCTGGCGACTTCCCGTCCATACCACTCAGAGGTACTCACCTCACAATATCCACAAACAACCAGAGCAGATAGACCCAACACCATGTGGTGTAGCAAGTCGGGTTTACCAATGCGCCCCAGGCATTACCACCCATCGACCCCTCACATATTTCCTGATCGACCCACCATTGTGGTGCAGTAAGGCGGGTGCTCGCTTCCCGGTCATTACCACCAATCGATCCCATCTCTATCTAGATCAACCCACCCTAGTGGTGTAACAGGCCAGGTTTATCTCGCTCTTCCCAGGTGTGCTACCAATTGATCTCTCATCACAAGCAGGAGCTTAACCAAAGCCTCCATTCATCCATACGCAACATCACATCCCATTCATCCATCCAATAACAAAAACATATATGTCCTATCATCAAGTCCACAAAATCCACGGAGTCTTCTCCGGTTTACTCATGATCATCACCAATCCCGACTACCATCCAGATGGGCTTCACACAACATGCCTATGTCATACTCCACACTTCTGGCTCCAGATGCAGACTCAACCAAGGAATCACTTCCGCGATCCACCTCTTGGCGGAGGATTCCACACACATACATAAAGAAAGGACTTCGATATCCAAGAAGGAGATCGTTACCCTTGAAGATCGCTTCGTAGCGATGAATTAGCTGGATGGAAATCACCGTCTTAGTGTTGCCTCCATGAATCCGAACTCGGATCTTCAATCCACACTCCGCAGCTCCTCCAGCAGCGGATTTCCTCCTTCCTCCTTTCCTTCCCTTGCCCTCTCTCTCTTTCTCTCCCTTGGAAAGTGAGAAGAAGAAGAAGATGGTGAAATGAAGAGCTAATTCTTCATTTTTGGCCTTATATCAGCAAGGAGAAATCTGAGCCATCAGATCCCATAGGAAGAAAAGGAACGGCCAGAAAAATTCCCTGAAAACAGCTCTCACGGGTCTGACACGCCCTGTGACACACCCGTGTCACAGGCCGTGTCCCCTAAGCGGTGCATGAACCGCCTTATCCAAAATAAGCCATGTCATATGACACGCCTGTGTCACATGGCTGACACGCCCATGACATGGGGCGTGTTACCCACTCGAGACCTACTCGAGAGGACTTACTTGAGAGAAAACCAACTACTCGAGTACCCAGATAGGACACACCCATGTCACGGGCCGTGTACCCTCTTTCTCGAGGATTCGTCGACCTCAACTACTCGAGATAAAGTCGTCGACCAGCGGAGAAAACGCCCTAGGTCATGCCCCCCAACACGCCCGTGTCACAGGGCGTGTATCTCCCAAAGAATTCGTCGACCGAAATTCGTCGAACGCGCAACAAAATGCTAAACTCGAGCAGGACACGCCCTGGGACACGCCCGTATCCCAGGCCGTGTCACCCAATTTTTGCCAATTCTCGAATTTGGGATGTTACAACCCTCCCTCCTACAAGAAATTTCATCCTCGAAATTCGGACACAGGAGGGAAACAGCAACCTAGATGTTATAACATCAAAAATGCGTGTTACAACATGTCGCTTAAAGACCGTAATTGGTCTCATCCCAAGGCGTCACACAAGCCAAACGATACATTGAACACATTTACACATCCAAATCTCTTACATGTGCGCATTCGTACGCAAATTCAGCTAATCATTTATAGCTAAAAACTCTATACCAATTGTGCATCAACATTTCAACATGTAACACGACATATATCATATACACACAACCATCGCATGAGGCATTGCCATATGTACAACATTATTCACATCACCAAAGTGATACAACTCATTCTTCTTTCTTCCGCTCAGCCTCCCGATTTTTCATTTCTCGTGTAAGAGCCAAATTAAACACGCGAGGCTGAATTTCACCAATTGAGCTTTGCGGCTCTTGTACTTCCAAGTTTTCCAAGCGAGGTTGCGTCCGGGATGCATATGACTCAACCACTGCTTTACCATTTTTCTCATAAGACACACCTGTTTTTTTCTCACTTCCCAAAGGGGTATTCCAACAAAATTTTGCTATGTGTCCTTGCTTCCCGCAATTATAGCATTTACGTGTCTCACCACGTCATGGTCCATACATTGCCCCCGAAGAAACAGTCGATGGAGCTAATTCCACAGGCCTAAATCTTTTCTTATCTCGTTTTCTAAACTCGGATTGCTCCGACTGTGACACTTTAAACTCTGGCTTCTCCACTGCCAGTCACTTCTTCTCTTGAACCCGCTTCAAATCGTTCTCCAAGGCACGGGCTGTATCGACCAATGCTTGGAAGCCTTGGTTCACGGAACTCGGGAGTACCAACCTCAATTAAACCCGCAGCCCCTCGTAAAATCGATTCGTCTTCCTTACCTCCTCAGCAAAGGTCGACCCTGCATAGCGCCCCAGTCTGGTAATCTCATGCAGGTACGTATCAATATCTACCTCCCCCTGCACCAGACGTTGAGACTCATTCTCCATCGCAATCCGTTGTGACACTGACAAATACTTGGCGAGAAACAATCAAGAGAATTCATCCAATGAAACCTCTGCTAATCCGCGACCTGCCAAGTGATGCACCTCCATCTCATCCTACCACAGTCTCGCATCTCCTTCTAGTAGAAAAGTGGCTAAGGTGACGTTCTGCTCCTCCGCCGTCCTGATTGCAATCAGGATCCGTTTTACTCTAGCCAACCAATCTTCCGTCTGCATTGGGGAAAGTGCTCCACCAAATGTATGTGGATGAAACTCCATAAAGCTTTTCAAGAACTCATTCGTTGCTTGCTTCTCTGCCACAACTGTAACATGCTCTTGCCTTGCACCAGTCTGTACGGGTACTCCTGCAGGCCTTGCCTGTCCAGTAGGCTGTGCCTGTAACACCGCAAGCACCGTCTCTGTCACCACCCGTATGGTCTCCGCCGAAGGAGGCGTAGGCGCTTCAATGTGTGCTGCACTCTCATCAGACTGCTGGGGCTCAGACTGCCCAGCACCACTCCTCGACACCTATCAGTGTACAAAACACCATAATCAACCATTTCATAACGGTCCTTATACATTGAATACACCCTCACCCACTTTATGTGCATGAAATACATTCCTAGTGGACATTCGTGAGTTCAATTATGTTCTCTTCTCCTAAACAATCTCAACCTGGCTCTGATACCACTTTGTAACGCCCCCACTCGTCACGTGGCATATAACGGTGGGTCCGGCTGGGGCCCCACGCCATATGTCACAGACAAACGGTGGAATTACTTGTGGAAATCAAAATCTACTCGCATCCTAACACAATACATTCTAGCAGAACATTGTAAGTTAAGGAACTCAACGCAGAGAATGTCCACTATAATATAAACTCCACATTTATATATATCAAAACCAGGAATGTATACAACCCACACACGTATGGCCTTAAGGCCTTACATGTTTCTCTTTATACAAGTACATTTTTGTACATCGGCACGCAAGCTGGCCACACATGAAATCCAACCTTGCTTTTTCGCACGGCCTTCAAGGGCCTTTAGCAACAAGCTATCCATTCCGCTCATTTCATTTCATGCAGTAGCTCCTGCAAACACATATCCACCGAAGAGCGGCAAACAAAGTAACTGTTAGATTTAGCTGACCACTTATAACGACCCTATCCCTTATTCGGGGCAGTGGTTCCTTCCCTGTATACATTGCCATATCATATCTCTATCAGTCTAGCAATCACAACCACATCACAAACGATGGTATTCACCAGACGCTCCGTGCACTCAGGGCACCTTCTCGGTGTACCGGGCATCCTAGTCGTACAACGCCAATCATAGGTTTTTAACTTATTGGTTGGCCGGTTCAATCCTAGTCCACCAGTACCGCAGGCTGGCGACATCCCGTCCATGTAACATCCCATTTCCAACTAGACCCCTAGGTGTGGTTTTGTCCATGACTAGGTCATGACAAACCCTAGGAAGCCAGGAATGGGCCAAGAGATAGGAGACAAAATGTGGAAAATCATCATGGTCTGCAAATAGTAGAACTCTAAACAATAGTTTAGGATGACCATGGGCTACACCTTGACCCCAAGACCCTACCACAACACCCCCTAACACCTTGGGAGGCCCATTAGAGCCATAAGGACTCATTGGGGTCAATCAAAGAGACTCAGTTGACCAAGGTCAACCCTAACCCAAAATGGGTCAAGCTGGCCTACTTAGGGTCAATTGACCTACTCCTAGGCTAGAGGACCCCACCTATGCCCCCCTAACTCTAAAGTGAAGTCAAGGGGTCACTAAGGACACATTAGGGTCAGCCCTAGAGATCAAGTTGACCCAAGTCAACTTAGGCCCCTCATCTGGTCAAAGTACCCTTACTAAGGGTATGTGACCTCCAAAGTGCAAGGTAACCCTACATGACCCTTCCTATACCTTAGGGGAGGCCAATGGGTCACCAATGATCCATTGGGGTCAACCTAAATGGTCATGTTGACCAAAGTCAACTCTAGCCCTAAAATGGTCAAAGTGCCCTTACCAAGGGACATGTGACCCCCAAGATGCCCAACCAACCCTACATAACTCTTCCTAGACCTTAGGGGAGTCCAATGGATCACCAAAGACCCAATGGGGTCAACTCAGAAGATCAAATTGACCCAGGTCAACCCTGACTTAAACCAAGTCAAACCTAGCCCAAAAGGGCTAACCCAAGCCCAAGCCACTTCTTCCTTAGGCTAACCTCACTTTCATAATCATGATGACTAAGTGGGCTGCACTTAGCCTATGGGGTTGACTAGTCAACCAGGGTGACTAGGAGAGAGAAGGGAGCTTCCCTCCATGTTAATGGAGGAGAGAGAAGATGGGGGAGAGGAAGGGGAGAGTGGAGCCGGCCAAGGGAGGCTAACAACCACCTTTAATGGCTTCAATCAACTCCTCTAGGGAAGATGAGTGATTCCAGACGTTTCCCAGCCACCATGGGGTGGATTCAGCCCCCCTCGGTCACAACCCGCATTTTCTCAACGGTAAAAAAAACATATCAGAGTAAGAGAAAACACGCGCCGTGATGCCACGTCGTGCAGGGGATAACTGCACACGCTCAGGCAAAACTCCAGACGTTAGATTTTAAGGAAAATTGTTAATTAAGTATGAAAGAAAATCAGTTTTGTTGAATGGCCGTATCCCTCGGCCCGGTGGATCAGCTAGTCCACTGTTAAAACTATATTTATACGCATCAGAAAATACTTTGGTTCAATTAAATTAACGTCCTAAAAGAGCATAAGTGTCCCCGGGGGACGACTTACGCGTGCACGACCCTAAGGTGAATAAAGTAGGTATAAAAGATAGTGTTTTATGCTGAGGAAAAATAGTGTCTTGGATTTAGAAACATGCTATGCATGGGGTACATATAATAATGCTTTTAGGCTTTAAAATATCTAACATGCAACCTAGCATAATCCTTCCCAGAAGCAAGTAACCAACCACAAATAGGCAAAAACAGCAGTTTAAATTCATATTCAGCATCACAAGAAGCCACCAGTGGGCGCCAACAACCTGACACAAACCCACTGGCGAGTATGTATGTCTATACAGAAGAGTAAAGAATTACCTCACAACAAACGGGGATCAGCAAATCTCAGCTACCCTAGAGGCCACCAACAAGCCCCTCCAAAAGTCCTAGCCGCTGAACTGGCTACAACCTGGACATGAGGCATTCAAGAAAGGAACATCTCAGCAAGGGAACAATCAAAAGTAAATAGAGCAATAGATTAATGAGTAAATGAGATGAAGGGTTTACCAACCCGGCAACAAGCTGCTATAAGGAAAAGAAAAAGGGAAAGGCAGTAAGAAAAGAGTACTGTCTAAAACACCGCAGAGCACACCAAGGGCGAGCATTAAAACCAACATGCCCTAGCAATAAAGCCTGCAACAGCATCAAGACATATACACATGCCAAAAGAAAGGAAAGCATAAACAGAAAAGGGACTAACAGTCCTAACACGTGGGTAAGTGGCAGTGGTCAAAACATGGGTCTGAATGCATAACCAAAATCAGACCCAAAAAGGGCTAAGGGGTCAAACAGTGGCAGCTTTAGGGTTCCACACAGACCAACCCAAACCGGGGCAAAAAGGTGGTGGCCACAGCTCTCCACATAAAACCACCCCTCCAGAGGCCACCAAAAACTCCACCACCTGGCACGACCCAAGAGTCGGCATGCAGAAATTAGCCGAACACCCGATGTCCCCCTCCTAGGGAACAGTCCTACTAACAGTCCTAGGAAACACACGAACCCAAGGCAACAACGTCGGGTCCAACCGACGCGGCCTTGCACGCCTAACCAAACCAACCCCGAGTCTCCCTGACCCCAGAACAAGGGCAGCACCCAGTGTCGACACCACGACGAGCCGGTGTCGACACAAGGTGTCGACACAATCGCTGCTGGTGTCGACAGCAAGTGTCGACACCACTGCGGCCGGTGTCGACACAAGGTGTCGACACCGCCGCTGCGGGTGTCGACACCAAGTGTCGACACCACTGCGGCCGGTGTCGACACAAGGTGTCGACACCCTGACTAGCTGGTGTCGACACCCCGACTGGCCGGTGTCGACACCAAGGTGTCGATACCCGGACTAGCTGGTGTCGACACCAATGTGTTGACACCCCGACTGGCTGGTGTCGACACCTAGTGTCGACACCCCGACTGGCCGGTGTCGACACCAAGGTGTCGACAGCCTGACTGGCCGGTGTCGACACCTAGTGTCGACAGCCTGACTGGCCGGTGTCGACACCAAGGTGTCGACACCCTGACTGGCTGGTGTCGACACCTAGTGTCGACACCCCGACTGGCCGGTGTCGACACCAAGGTGTCGACACCCTGACTGGCCGGTGTCGACACCTAGTGTCGACACCCTGACTGGCCGGTGTCGACAGCAAGGTGTCGACACCCTGACTGGCTTCAGGCGCCAGAACCAGCACACAACCAGAAGCAAGGACGAGGATACTCTCTCTCTAGAGTACAACATCCACCGGCAATGGCAGCTACTCGTCCTAAACCGAACCAAAACTGTCCCTAATAGACACAATCCCTCGGAAAACTGAGATTTAACTGGAATTTTCTACACTAACCACAGTATGATCGGGAACAAACCCTAGCTTACACCTATGATCCAAATAAGAAAGAGATAGAAATTAGCTCAAAAGAAAGACAAGAATCAGCTTTGGCAAGGATGAAGGGTCATCACTTGCCTCAATACCAGGAACTCGGTCAGCGGCCTCCCCCGCTCACGGATCTGGCCGCAGAGCAGCAAGCTGAGGAGCAGAAAGAAAACAGATCCCCGCGAGGGCAGTCCAGATCCGCTCTCGAAATCGACTTCCGACCGCTAAATCTCCAGGAATCGGTGTCCGAAGGCTAGGGTAGGCCGGCGGTTCTCTTCCTCTCGAACAGGCGACGGCTTCTTCGGAGAAACAGGAAAAGAACAAAAAAAAAGAACCCAGCCCTAATCTAACCCAAGACTATATATATAACAGTTTAATAGTAAACAATCAGCATATAAATAATTATTTACACTCAATGTCAAAACAACACGAAACCTGGAACTTCTCGGAAAAAGACGAAATTCACGCCGTAGCTAATAACCCATGCTACGAACACAACTGCGAAGTCGAAATTAGCATTCGACGGACGAAACCCGGGATAACACCTCCCGAAGCCAAAACGCAAGCATTCCCTAAGAGGCCCAACCGAGTCATCAAAAAGACTCCGGCTAGCTGGGGAATCTTGCTAATAGGCTACAAACAGGCTGCACAGGGAACCCTAAGAGTTAAAACCACGCTCTACAAGGGCAAAAAACCGAAAATACGCCATCGTAACGCCAGCCAAAGATCAAACAAAACACAGAAGAACCGGGGGCGTTACAGCCACCCCCCCTAAAAGAAAGTTTCGCCTCGAAACTTTACTCACAACACCCCTAAAAGGAGAGAGAAAAAGCCGGGAAAGGGCTAAATAAATAATAAAATAGAACATACCAAGCACAAGATCAGGGAAATAGATGAGGGTGAGCCTCCATCATAGCCGACTCCAACTCCCAAGTCGCGCTCTCCACATCTTGATTCCTCCATAAAACTTTAACCATCGGAATAGTCTTCTTCTGCAACGCCCGAACTTGAGAATCCAAAATGCGAACATGCACCTCCACATAAGAAAGATTCGGCTCCAACTGAGGCACAGAATCCAAAACCTGCCTGCCATTCATCACACATTTTCGCAGCTGACTGACGTGA
Organism: Platanthera guangdongensis; assembly: GCA_039583875.1. Taxonomy (NCBI): domain Eukaryota; kingdom Viridiplantae; phylum Streptophyta; class Magnoliopsida; order Asparagales; family Orchidaceae; genus Platanthera; species Platanthera guangdongensis. The sequence goes on from CM077163.1 coordinate 109,353,239, forward strand.
AAGACATCATGCACGCCAGGGAAATTTGCGGGCAAAGCCAGCCTGTAGGCTGATACCCCAATCCGCTCAACAATCGGAAACGGCCCCACGTACCTCGGGTCCAACTTACTATTCTTGCCAAACCGCTTGACTCCAATCAACGGGGAGACCTTTAAGAACACCAAGTCCCCCACAGCAAATTCGAAGTCCGATCTACGCCGATTGGCGTTTTTCTCATATCTCTCTTGGGCTAACCGAAGCTTTTCCCGAATAAGCTTCACAGCGGTTTCCATCTCCTCAAGTGCTTCTGGACCCAACAAAGGTCCCTCGCCAAGCTCAGCCCAAAACAAGGGAGTCCTGCAGCGCCTCCCATATAAAGCTTCAAAGGGAGCCATTTGCAAGCTTTCTTGGTAACTGTTGTTATATGCGAACTCCATAAGCCGCAAGCGCTCGTCCCACGCTCCTCCGTGGTCCAGAATATAGCATCGGATCATATCTTCCACAATCTGATTTACCCGCTCTGTCTGACCATTGGTCTGCAGATGATAAGCTGTGGAATATCTCAAATCTGTACCCAACCCTTCTTGAAGACTCTTCCAAAAACGAGACGTGAACCTGGAGTCTCGATCTGATATGATACTTACGGGTACACCATGCAATCTGACAACCTCTTCCAGATACAGCTCAGATATCTTTCTCATCGGATAATCGATCTTAAACGGTACGAAATGAGCGCTCTTCGTCAATCTGTCTACAATTACCCAAACTGAGTCATGCCCCTTAGGCGATCTCGGTAAGCCGGTTATGAAATCCATCGAGATACTCTCCCACTTCCACATCGGAATCTCCAAGGGAGTCAGCTTGCCACCAGGCCTCCCATGGTCGGCTTTCACACGCCTGCAAGTGAAACACTCTGAAACAAATCTCGCTATGTCCTTCTTCATCCCGTACCACCAGGCAATTTGTTTTAAATCATGATACATCTTGGTAGACCCTGGATGGTAGGAAACACTAGATCCGTGGGCGTCTCTGCACACCATGTCCCGGATATCTCCAACTGCGGGGATGCAAAACCTGCCACGGTACTTCAAGGTACCCGCATCATCTAAAGAGAAATCTGGTAATTCACCCTTCTCAGCTCGAAGATACAAATGCAGAAGATCGAGATCGTCCTTTTGATGTAGTCTCGTAAGCGTAATCCACGAAGGTTCTACTATAGCTATGCTACTCTGTGAATCACAGCTTCCCACAGAAATGTCCATCAACAGAAACTCTTCCACTAGACGCTCGGCGGAAAGATTAAAAATCTTACCTGACTTCTGACTCAGGGCATCAACCACCACATTTGCCTTGCCTGGATGATACTGAATTTCAACATCATAGTCGGCCAAGTACTCCAACCACCGCCGCTGGCGCAGATTCAATTCTTTCTGAGTGAATACATACTTCAAACTCTTATGATCCGTGAAAATCTTGCACTGCGCGCCATATAGCAAATGCCTCCACAATTTCAACGCATAGATCACGGCTGCAAACTCCAGGTCGTGCGTAGGGTAGTTCCTCTCGTGAGTCTTTAGCTGCCTTGACCCGTACGCAATCACCTTCCCGCCCTGCATCAAAACGCAGCCCAGACCGACATGCGACGCATCCACATATATATCATACTCACTACCATTCGTAGGCAAAGACAAAATTGGAGCCGAACATAGCCTTCTTTTTAGTTCCTCAAAAGCCTTCTCACACTTGTCATCCCATATAAAGGCTACATTCTTCTGCGTAAACTTGGTCAACGGCGCGGACAAGGTAGAGAAACCTTCTACAAATCTTCTATAATAACCAGCCAAACCCAAGAAGCTTCTGATCTCTTTGGGGGTAACAGGTCTCGCCCATTACATAACAACAGCGATCTTTTCTGGGTCCACCGATATTCCCTCCTTATTGATCACGTGGCCTAGAAAAGAAACTTGAGGCAACCAAAATTCACATTTGCTCAGCTTGGCATAAAGCTTATGGTCTCTCAGAGTCGCCAAGACCAGCCGCAAATGTCGATCATGCTCCTCTGCATCCTTGGAATACACCAAAACATTGTCTATAAAGACAATCACGAACTTATCTAGGAAATCCTTGAAAACTCTGTTCATCAAATCCATAAAAGCTGAGGGCGCATTAGTCAAACCGAATGACATAACCAAAAACTCAAAATGCCCATGACGAGAACAGAACGCCGTCCGCGGAACATCTGACTCCCGAATCCTCAACTGGTGATAGCCCGAACGGAGATCTATCTTGGAAAACACGGCACTACCACGCAGTTGGTCGAACAAATCGTCGATTCGCGGCAAAGGGTACCTGTTCTTAATAGTAACCTTGTTCAGCTCTCTATAGTCAATGCATAACCTCATCGACCCATCCTTCTTTTTAACGAACAGCACTGGCACACCCCAAGGCGAAGAACTCGGCCTTATAAAGCCTTTTTCCAACAACTCATCCAGCTGAATTCGCAACTCTTCCAGTTCTCGCGGGGCCATCCGGTACGACGCCTTTACGATAGGACGTGTGCCTTGCTCCAGATCTATTGCGAACTCGACATCTCGATCGGGTGGAAGACCGGGAAGATCGTCGGGAAACACATCAGAAAAGTCACGCACCACAGGAATCTCTTCCAAACGGGGCACACTAACAATCGTCTCTACTAGAGAAACCACATCGGCAAAACAGCTAGAAACAAGCAACTTCCGAGCACGCACCGCAGAAATGACTGGAGACTCCTGGAGGGAATTCCCATAAACGCTCCCTGGCTGACCGTTATCTTTGACGAAGTCCAAGCGCTTACCCTTGCACTGGATCACAGCATCATACCTTGACAACCAGTCCATGCCCAAAATAACGTCAAAGTCCTCCAGGTCAATCACCTTCAAATCTGCCTTGGCTAGAAAATCTCCCAACAAAATTGGACAATCTAGGACACCCAGGTCCGTAACCACAGAGTCACCGGAGGGGAACTTAACGCAGAAGGCACCGCCAACACGATCTACGCTCAAACTGAACCGCTCCACGAAGGCTCTAGCCACAAACGAGTGGGTAGTGCCAGAATCGAAGAGAACGCGCGCCCAGCGGTTCTTTACCCTAAATCGCCCTACGAATTGCACACGCATCTAAGACAACAAGCGCTAAAAGGGAAACTACAACCAAAAAGGGAACGTAACGAAACGACTGGGGAGGAGTCGAACCTGAGATAACCTGGGTCGAGGTCTGTGCTTCGTCTGCCGAGAGCACATTCAGCTTTCCTTTTCCTTTATCCACTCGCTGAGGCGGTGGCAGAGCCTGGAGGGGAACTGGCTGCAGGATAGACTGGGTCTGAGGGCACCTTGTCTTGAGATGACCCTTCTGACCGCACTGAAAACAGACCTTATCTTTTAGCCAACAACGGGCAGCCTCATGCCCCTTCCTTCCACACAAGGCACACACCAAGTCTCCCCTGGAAGTACCCTGAATCGTGTGCACCTGTTCCTTCTTCTGCGCTACCAACCTTTTGAAACACTTCTCAAAGAGGTGGCCTGGCCGGCCACAAAAGCTACAAATCTCCTTGACCTTCTTTCTCGAGACAGCATCAGGTTCCTGAGGGCTCTTCCCTCCACCGGACTTCCGCTTATCCTTCCTTAACTGCTGGCCTCTATTCTTGGCATTCTCAATGGCCTCAACTCTCAAAGCAGCTTCAACCGCGCTGGCATAACTGACCGCTCCATAAGCATTCGCTAACTGCTGAATGTCGCTTCTTAGTCCTCCCAGAAATCGCTTAACTCGGTTTGCCTCAACACTCACCAGACCCGGAGCAAACCGACTCAACTTACTAAACTCAATCTCATACTCACTAACCGTGAGTTTCCTCTGCTTTAAGTGAAGAAAGTCGTTCATTAGCCGGTCCCGTTCGACTGAAGGCAGGAACTTACTTAACAACAGCACCTTAAATTACTCCCAAGTGCATCCTGCCACTAAGATCTCTTTCTCCCTCATCCACCAATTCTTTGCCAAGCCCTTGAGCTGGTAAGCAGTGAGCATCACTCTCTGATCGTCCGTAATCCCTGAGTAAGAGAACATCTCCTCAATGGTAATCAGCCAGTCATCCAAAATCATGAAATCTGCCTGCCCATCATAGGTAGGGGTTCTCAGCCACTGAAACTGGGATATGAACGCCATCTCTGGAGGCACCACAACCAAAGGCACGGGAGGAGCAGGAGGGGCAGGGACGGTTACCCCCTCTGCGGGGTTCTGAGCTCTCGGGGTCTGTCCCGCCACCACTGCTACAAGGGACTGAATCTGAGCCTGCATAGCCACTACTTGCCTCGATAACTCCTCATTACTCTGCCGCAGGCTTTCTACCAACGCATCGCTCTGCGCTCCTGACGTCTCACCCTCGGATTGGGAAGTCGATCTCGTCGCAGGATGTCTCGCCATCCTAAAATCGCACAAGCTTTAGACGTGTGGAGTTTTGCCTGAGCGTGTGCAGTTATCCCCTACACGACGTGGCATCACGGCGCGTGTTTTCCCTCCCTCTGATACCAACTGTCACAACCCGCATTTTCTCAACGGTAAAAAAAAAGTATCAGAGTAAGAGAAAACACGCGCCGTGATGCCACGTCGTGCAGGGGATAATTGCACACGCTCAGGCAAAACTCCAGACGTTAGATTTTAAGGAAAATTATTAATTAAGTATGAAAGAAAATCAGTTTTGTTGAATGACCGTATCCCTCGGCCCGGTGGATCAGCTAGTCCACTGTTAAAACTATATTTATACGCAGCAGAAAAATACTTTGGTTCAATTAAATTGACGTCCTAAAAGAGCATAAGTGTCCCCGGGGGACGACTTACGCGTGCACGACCCTAAGGTGAATAAAGTAGGTATAAAAGATAGTGTTTTACGCTGAGGAAAAATAGTGTCTTGGATTTAGAAATATGCTATGCATGTGGTACATATAATAATGCTTTTAGGCTTTAAAATATCTAACATGCAACCTAGCATAATCCTTCCCAGAAGCAAGTAACCAACCACAAATAGGCAAAAACAGCAGTTTAAATTCATATTCAGCATCACAAGAAGCCACCAGTGGGCGCCAACAACCTGACACAAACCCACTGGCGAGTATGTATGTCTATACAGAAGAGTAAAGAACTACCTCACAGCAAACGGGGATCAGCAAATCTCAGCTACCCTAGAGGCCACCAACAAGCCCCTCCAAAAGTCCTAGCCGCTGAACTATCTACAACCTGGACCTGAGGCATTCAAGAAAGGAACACCTCAGCAAAGGAACAATCAAAAGTAAATAGAGCAATAGATTAATGAGTAAATGAGATGAAGGGTTTACCAACCCGGCAACAAGCTGCTATAAGGAAAAGAAAAAGGGAAAGGCAGTAAGAAAAGAGTACTGTCTAAAACACCGTAGAGCACACCAAGGGCGAGCATTAAAACCAACATGCCCTAGCAACAAAGCCTGCAACAGCATCAAGACATATACACATGCCAAAAGAAAGGAAAGCATAAACAGAAAATGGACTAACAGTCCTAACACGTGGGTAAGTGGCAATGGTCAAAACATGGGTCTGAATGCATAACCAAAATCAGACCCAAAAAGGGCTAAGGGGTCAAACAATGGCAGCTTTAGGGTCCCATACAGACCAACCCAAATCGGGGAAAAAAGGCGGTGGCCACAGCTCTCCACATAAAACCACCGCTCCAGAGGCCACCAAAAACTCCACCACCTGCCACGACCCAAGAGTCGGCATGCAGAAATTAGCCGAACACCCGATGTCCCCCTCCTAGGGAAACGTCCTACTAACAGTCCTAGCAAACACACGAACCCAAGGCAACAACGTCGGGTCCAACCGACGCGGCCTTGCACGCCTAACCAAACCAACCCCGAGTCTCCCTGACCCCAGAACAAGGGCAGCACCCAGTGTCGACACGGTGTGTCGACACCACGACGAGCCGGTGTCGACACAAGGTGTCGACACAATCGCTGCTGGTGTCGACACCAAGTGTCGACACCACTGCGGCCGGTGTCGACACCAGGTGTCGACACTGCCGCTGCGGGTGTCGACACCAAGTGTCGACACCACTGCGGCCGGTGTCGACACAAGGTGTCGACACCCTGACTAGCTGGTGTCGACACCAAGGTGTCGACACCCTGACTGGCCGGTGTCGACACCTAGTGTCGACACCCCGACTGGCCGGTGTCGACACCAAGGTGTCGACACCCTGACTAGCTGGTGTCGACACCAAGGTGTCGACACCCCGACTGGCTGGTGTCAACACCAAGGTGTCGACACCCCGACTGGCCGGTGTCGACACCCCGACTGGCCGGTGTCGACACCAAGGTGTCGACACCCTGACTAGCTGGTGTCGACACCTAGTGTCGACACCCCGACTTGCCGGTGTCGACACCAAGGTGTCGACACCCTGACTGGCCGGTGTCGACACCTAGTGTCGACACCCTGACTGGCCGGTGTCGACACCAAGGTGTCGACACACTGACTGGCTTCAGGCGCCAGAACCAGCACACAACCAGAAGCGAGGATGAGGATTCTCTCTCTCTAGAGTACAACATCCACCGGCAATGGCAGCTACTCGTCCTAAACCGAACCAAAACTATCCCTAATAGACACAATCCCTCGGAAAACTGAGATTTAACTGGAATTTTCTACACTAACCACAGTATCATCGGGAACAAACCCTAACTTACACCTAAGATCCAAACAAGAAAGAGATAGAAATTAGCTCAAAAGAAAGACAAGAATCAGCTTTGGCAAGGATGAAGGGTCATCACTTGCCTCAATACCAGGAACTCGGTCGGCGGCCTCCCCCGCTCACGGATCTGGCCGCAGAGCAGCAAGCTGAGGAGCAGAAAGAAAACAGATCCCCGCGAGGGCAGTCCAGATCCGCTCTCGAAATCGACTTCCGACCGCTAAATATCCAGGATTCGGTGTCCGAAGCCTAGGGTAGGCCGGCGGTGCTCTTCCTCTCGAACAGACGACGACTTCTTCAGAGAAACAGGAAAAGAACAAAAAAAAAAGAACCCAGCCCTAATCTAACCCAAGACTATATATATAACAGTTTAATAGTAAACAATCAGCATATAAATAATTATTTACACTCAATGTCAAAACAACATGAAACCTGAAACTTCTCGAAAAAAGACGAAATTCACGCCGCAGCTAATAACCCACGCTACAAACACAACTGCGAAGTCGAAATTAACATTCGACGGACGAAACCCGGGATAACACCTCCCGAAGCCAAAACACAAGCATTCCCTAAGAGGCCCAACTGAGTCATCAAAAAGACTCCGGCTAGCTGGGGAATCTTGCTAACAGGCTACAAACAGGCTGCACAGGGAACCCTAAGAGTTAAAACCACGCTCTACAAGGGCAAAAAGCCGGAAATACGCCATCGTAACGCCAGCCAAAGATCAAACAAAAGACAGAAAAACCGGGGGCGTTACACCCTCCACTCAACCCGAGCCACACCATAAATGGTGTTGATGGGCATTGAAGAACCAGCCGCCCCCCTCCCCAATTGCCATTTAAACACCATCAGTGGGTAGAGGGGAACATTTTCAAGCTTTTACCTGGAGGAGACAGGCCGACCCACTGTACTGTTGCAGAAGCCGAGCGCCGCCGCCGTCAACAATGGCATCCCGCCGCTCCACCCGCATTCAGGCCGCCAGGAAGGTCCTCCCCCTCTCCTTAACTCACCGGTAGATCATAGGATTCCTTAGGTTTAAGTTTCGGGCTCAATTGAGCCCCATCAAAACCAGGATCTTCATGGTTTTTGGCTAAAAATGATCCTGCTATAACCGCCGGAAAACGCCTCTCCGGCGGCAGAGCCGCCGCCTGGCGATAGCCACCACCTCAACGGAGGCGGTGGTCGCGGTGGCCGGCCGGGGAAGGGGCTGGATCGCCGGCGGCAGGGCTTGGAAACAGCTCCAGGCGGGATGGATCCTGGCCGTTGGCTCAATGTGGAAGATGATGGGATTCCGTCGAATCTGCGTCAAGATTCATGCTTCTCCTGATTCTAAAACTATAGGATATTAAATTTTGATATTTTGATTTATGTCACAGTTTTAGTATTATATAGTTTTAATTTTTAAAAATACCTAGGCTCATCTGGTGGGAAACCCTCCAACATGAAAGTTGTAGCCCTTTGTGTCTACTTTATGTTATTGTTTGAACCCATTTGGGTGCATGGTCTGACCAGAGCACCCATTTTGGTGAGACATGTACCTACGGATAGGCAGTCATTAATCTGAGTGCCCACACCTCATCCCTGGTCCAAATCACTTGACATTTTGGCAGGGAGCCTAACCTAGCTATACCTAGGGCCTGCCCAAAACTCAGAATTTTTGGACACACTTTTCCTAAAGTTTTTGCTTTTATTTAATAAAGCTAGGGTAATTTAATTATGTGGTCAAATGACCACCAAACCCTCCCAAATTCTGGAGAGTGGTCCCTGGCATCAAGACCTAGATCTGTACAAAATATGAGCACATTTGGATGAGTTTTGGTTAGGGAATCACCAAACCCTAGTTTGGTCTTAAGGAGATATTTTTGACTAAAAGTGCACTATGGACTTAGGGTGTTCCCCTCCCCTCAATAGAGGCAGAGGTGTTGGACACTGACTTGGCATGGCTAATGTCACCCTCTTATGGAAAATGAGATGATTTAGGCTTGATTCACCCTAGGGTTCAACCACAAACCCTAAGGAAGGACCTTTGAGGGTTGTGAAGGACATGGGGGCAAATGCCCTTTTATGGCCTTGGAAACCCAGTAGAATTGAGGGTAATGTAACCTAAGATCTATGGTAGGAACTTTAGAGGAATTGGAGCAAGGTAGACACCTCAAAACCCTAACCCTAGTTTTAGGGTATGAGCACAAATTTGAAGATTCAGCCACTAAACCATCTCCAAATGTTATGAAACTTGGGTAGAGTAGGTTTTATGCCACCTAGAACCTCTGGTAATTTTTGTAGAATTTTAGGGATTAAAGTTTTGGTACTTCATTTGTTAATTACCAAAAGGCCCAAAAAGATGTTTGATATTCTTATGGATATTATGTACTTTAAAATATGATGCAACTTGGTCAGAAGATAGTCTAGGGCTAGGTGAACATCTCTAAATTTTATCACAATTCTTAATTGATTTTATTTGGTACTTCCTTCATTAATTTCAGAAAGGGGCTTTGGTAGAATAAATTAATTACTGATGATATATCTGTTGACAAATCATGAGGTTTAGGTTTTGATATTTTCAGGCCAAGAAGTACTTGTAGAAATTTATTTATAATTTTTAGAGGTTGTTTACAGAACTTCCTTTACAGACCCTAATTCTGAGGATTGGATATTTAGTTACTTCAGGGAAAAATATTCTTTCAAAAATTATGAAACTTTACTTAGTGGTTTTATGTGCCCTTATAATCATCCTGGAATTTTCTCTGAATTTTTGGAAGTGTTTTTATAGTACATCCCCTTTAAATGACTTAATATGGTCTAAATTTGAAATAAAATTTAAGGGCTTAAATCTTGCTGAAAAATTTGCAGATTCTGGATTTTTAGATGATTACCTATTTTGCATTTATCATAATTTTAGTGGAGCTTTATCATGCATAAATCTTGTACTTCATGTTCAACCTTGGAACTTTTGACTTTTAAAATAAATAAATAAATTAGCGTTTAAATTATGAAAATTAAGAAATTATGGATTCAGGCTACGTATGCCAATAGAGACCTCTAATAATAATGATATGAGCATTGGATGATCATATGACATACTTCCCTTTTTACGGGTCATATAGCTTAAGTGGTCTGTATTTAGCAAAACTGCAGGAAATCATTTGGGATATGAACTAGAGCACATGTGTTGGGTGTTGTTGGGTTGCTAGAAAGGATAAATAGAATTAGGTGCATCTTTGGAAGATAAGTGAGTAGGGTGTTGTTTTGTCTAGGGTTTAGAGGCGCTCGGGTCCGACGAAAGATCGTCCTCCCCGAGGAGAGTTGGAGTCAAATCACCCTAGGATCAGCTTATTGTAACATGAGAAAGTAATGGGTAAGGGGATCAACCAATAACATTATTAAGTACCTTGCGAAAGGGAACGCTGGGCGTAATCCCAACACAGTTCCTAGTGCCCCTTGAGAGCCCTTCACAGGGAATACCGGGGGCAGTCCTGGGTTAACGTAAACTGTTTTAACAAGCTGAAAAGAGTAACTTAGTAATTAGGGTTGAACTTTTCACAAACACTGATAGCACCAGAAGATAGCTGGGAGCTTCGGCTCGGATGGTTAAAGACGGACTTTGGGTCCGGGGAGCTTCGGCTCGCTTGTTGAGACAGATGTTTTGGTCCGGGGAGCTTCAGCTCGGTTTTTGATTACGCTAAATTTGCATGTGCATAAAAAGGAAGGAAATTAAGGTGGTGAGTCTTTGGTATTGGAGGGTCGATGCACCGACGCCAATACGTTGACTCGGCAAGTGTGGTTAGCACTTCGCCAACAGAAATCCGGTACGCCAGCCGGCAAGAGTACGCAGGAGTCCGCTTCGTGCACCAAGCGTTGAGGCGTACGATAGGTCTGACCGGTAGTGCTTTACTGGTTTAGAGGTGGGCGAGGCCCAACCCACCGCTTCCGTCTGCCACTACGGAGGTATCCTGGGAGGTTACAGCTCCAGAAAGTGGGAACTAAAGGTCTGTGTGCACAGAGTCGGGTGTGTGCGTTGCACTTGCATGTCCATCATACCCACTTGCATGTCATAGAATAATCGATTCATTTAACCCTGACACCTAAAGTATATGTGGAATGGGATGCTTATACTTTAGGCCCTGCAAAACGACCCCTTAGTCTATAAGCTTGTGTGAGCAGGTTTATAAATTAAGGTCAATTTTGATATATATATTCATACACTGCTGTTTGATAACCGACACTCCAACGTATAAATTGGTATGGGACTTTTTATACGATGGGAGCCTTGCAAAAGACACCTTGGCTTATGTGATCTCACATAAGTGAAGGTTACTTTTCTTATTTAATCTTATTGTCAATATGTATTATAGAATTACTAGTATAGGTCCGATGCCATCTGTTTTGATTATTCTCCACCTTCTAGTCCTCCCCTTTCTTCGTCTCCGCTCGTTGCCTAGGAGCCATGGGGGAAGGGGTGGGGGATGATAGGACTTAGTCTTTTAGACTAACGGTTTTCGAACCCCATCATTTAGGGGATCGTGGAGTGCAGCATGGAGGAGCAGCCCCAGAGACCGGTGCGCTTGGAGGGGCGGGGGCAGTCTAGCTCTAGAGTTCATACAGCCGGGACCGTGAGTCTCGACCTTGAGTAGTTTTTCTGCTTTTGCTTCCCCATGAGTGATATTGTAGTGAGGATATGATGTACCGGGCTTAAGCCCGTATTTAGCACTCTGATGTTTTATTCTGTGGACACTCCCTTCGTGGAGATTATATTTACTATGATATGTGATTTTCTGTGGACTGCAAGTTTCCATTTACTTTATTATGCTACTTCTCTGTGATCGAATTGGCCGGCAGAATCGGCGCTTTGTGGTGATGACCCTTCAGGGCGTGAAGGAGTCACTGCAAAACGGCGGTTCTGGGCCTAAGACCCCGGTGTTGAAAGGAAAAAAGGGGGGGGGGGGTCTTACAAGTGGTATCAAAGCAGACCTCGATCGAAAAGTAGCAGTCCACAACCCTGGGTCACCCCCGCGCGAGTTTAGTTTGGGGACAAACTAAGCAGCGGAAGCAGTGGTGTGCCCATATGGGGGATCACATGTAAATTGTCCACTTCTTATTAGGTATTGAGTCGATTACCTACTAATGTAGTTTGTTTTGCAGCCCCCAGCTCAGCCCACCCCACAAGGTGGAGCTCAGCGGACTCCAGACATTGCACCACCTCCCATGGTCCCCACACCTTTCCTTCAGTCAGACATGGGGCAAACTCTTACAGCTATCCTTGAGGCCTTCCGGGCTCAGCAGGCTCCGGCCTAGTAGCCAAACCCAGGGGCCAACTGGATGAGCACCTTCCGAGGACTCTCTCCCCCATCCTACTTGGGGACAGAGTCGGCAGTGCGGACAGAGGAGTGGCTGGATGTTATGTACGAGATGTTGACTGGGATACGGTGCCTCTGGGAGGAGAGGGTCGCTCTAGTGGTATCTTGCTTGGAGTCCCATGCCAAGAGGTGGTTGAAGACGCTGTTGGACACGACGTTTGCCGATAGGGAGATTGCAGAAATTACTTTAGAGGAATTCAGGGCCACGCTGCTGGAGCACTTTGTTCCGCAGTCGGCCAGGGACGAGTTGGAGGAGCGGTTCTTACAGCTGAGGCAGGGCACCAGGACGGTGGTGGAGTACCACCGAGAGTTCGACCATTTGGCTCGATATGCAAGTTCTTATCAGCTGGACGAAGCAGGATACGTCAAGAGATTCTATAAGGGCCTAAAAGAGGAGTTGAGGGAGGCCTTGCTGTTTGTATCTGACGGGCCTATCTCCCGGATTTTGGAGATGGCAAAGAGGATTGAGGCTGATTAGCACACCACTCGGGGCCGGAAGCGGCAAGCGGAGGATCAGGGCTGGAGGGCCCGAAATGATCAGCGGCGAGGCACCATACCAGATAGGAGAAGGACAGAGGAGCAGCCTCGTCAGGAGGTGAGGCAGGAGCCGAGAGAGCAGGTGGTTTTGGCCCCTCAACCTCTTCGGATACAGGAGATGCCGAGACCCGGGTGTATGGCGTATCCCCCGCCGGAGTGCTTCCATTGTCATCAGATGGGACACCTCCGGAGAAACTGCCCCATGTGGGGGCACCACCTCCAGCACCACAGGGTGGCCCACCTGCCCAGCATTTCGGAGGCCGAGGACGCGGCCGAGGACGTGATTACCCGGGGGGAGATCGAAGACAGGAAAGGGAGCAAGCATATGCCTTGGACCTGGCACAACCTCGAAACCCAGAGCGGGTCATCACAGGTAAGCTAAGATGTTTAAATTGTTTAAATAAAATTTTCGTTCTCATTTGCTCAACAAGTAGAAATGTCCTATGTAGAATAAATAGGAAAGAAAACCCGCTATAAAGTATTGAGACATTTAAATCGTCTCAGGTATAGTTTTCATCAGCGTCAAGCCCGCCTATACTCTATTCGACACGGGTGCCTCGCACTCGTTTGTGTCGGAGGCCTTTCTGGAAGGGCTGGAAGGAGTGGAATGGTTCACAGGCCGGATGAGGAGGGTGCGTCTACCCGACGGATCAAAGATACTCACCTCAGCCCACTGCAGCATGGAGGCGGAGATTGGAGGGAAGTCGTTCGAAGTTCCGGCAACGGTCCTGAGGATGCCAGTCTTCGAGCTGATCCTGGGCATGACTTGGTTACAGTGTTATCATGCCCAGATTGATTGTCAAGCGAAGAGGATCATCGTGAGGCACGGGGACTCTATCATCATCATCGAAGGTATAAGACCTGCCTCACGTATACCCTTATTTTCAGTACAGGCCGTTAAGGCCTATTTACAGGGGGAGGAGGTCTACGAAGTGCTGTTTGAGACGGCGGAGGCCCCAAATTCTATATCGAATATCCCGGTGGTGCGGGAGTTTGAGGACGTATTTCCAGAAAAATTACCTGGACTACCCCCGCGCAGGGAGCAGGACTTTCAGATACAGCTTGTGCCGGGGGCCAAGCCAGCGTCCAAGGCACCTTACCGGATGGCCCCAAGGGAGTTGACTGAGTTTCGGAGCCAGCTTCAGGAGTTAGTGGACGCGGGATTTGTCCGGCCATGCTCTTCACCATGGGGTGCCCCGATATTGTTCGTCAAAAACAAAGATAGGACTCTCAGATTGTGCATCGACTACAGAGCACTAAATCGGCTGACGGTCCGGAACACCTATCCACTGCCAAGGATAGACGAGCTATTCGACCAGCTGCAGGGAGCGCAATTCTTTTCGAAATTAGATTTGAGGTCGGGATACTACCAGCTTCGGATTCGGGAGGAGGACATTCAGAAGACTGCTTTTAGTAGCATATATGGATTATTTGAGTTTACGGTGATGCCCTTCGGGCTCACCAATGCACCCTCGGCGTTCATGACTCTCATGAACCAGGTTTTCAAGGAGTACCTAGACGTGTTTGTCATTGTGTTTATCGATGACATCCTCATCTACTCGAGGACGGAGGAGGAGCACACTCGCCATCTGACACTGACCCTACAGAGGCTGCGGGAGAACCATTTATATGCGAAGTTTAGTAAATGTCAATTCTGGCTGAAGGAGGTAGGCTTCTTAGGCCATATTATTAGTGGAGCCGGGTTGGCAGTGGATCCGGCAAAGATTTAGGCTATTCGGGATTGGCCGCAGCTGAAGACAGCCACCGACGTATGAAGTTTTCTAGGACTTGCCGGTTACTACTGGAAGTTCGTGGAGGGATTCTCTTGAATCGCCCTCCCGCTCACATCCTTGACGAAGAAGGAGGTACCGTTCGTGTGGACCCGCAGTGCCAGGCAGCTTTCCAGGAGCTGAAGGATCGGCTAACCTCGGCTCCCATTCTCACTCTCCCCTCGGGGAGGGAAGGATTTCAGGTCTACACTGATGCTTCCTACCAGGGTATGGGAGCTGTACTGATGCAGAAGGGCCATGTGATTGCATATGCATCTCGCTAGTTGAAGAAGCACGAACAGAACTATACGGTGCACGACCTTGAGATGGGGGCGATCGTTTTTGCTTTGAAGGTATGGTGTCATTATCTTTATGGAGTCCACTGCGATATCTATTCAGACCACAAGAACCTGAAATACGTGGACACGCAGAAGGAACTAAACATCAGGCAGAGGCGCTGAGTGGAGTTCTTAGCAGATTATTAGTATGAAATGCACTACCATCCAGGGAAGGCAAACGTGGTGGCGGACGCATTGAGTAGGAGAGCTGCCACTTCCGAGGTCGGGCCCCAGATTATGTCCATGGAGCTGGTGAGGAGATTGGAGGATATGCACATCAGACTGGTGTCATCCGAGGACCCCGAGCTTTACATGGAGTATTTAGCTGCGGTGAGTGTTACAGACGATATCCGGGACCGAGTCAGAGAGGGACAGATGCGAGATGTCAAATTGGAGCTGATATTCTGGGCCTTGGAGAACGGTGCAGCAGGAGATTACACGATGAGGGATGGTGTGGTATGCTTCAGAGGTCGGACTTATATACCAGAAGGAGGCCAGGTCCGGGAGGATATTATGGCGGAAGCCCACCACAGCAGATACTCGGTGCACCTGGGCATCACGAAGATGACTGCAGATTTAAAGAAGACTATGTACTGGCCTGACATGAAGAAGGATATCACTCGGTTTGTGACCCACTGCGAAGCTTGCCAGCTAGTGAAGGCAGAGTGCAAAAACCCTGCAGGTTTGTTGCAACCACTCCCGGTACCAGAGTGGAAGTTCGAAGACATCACGATGGACTTCATTCACGGACTTCCCCGATCACGAACAAGAAATGACTCGATTTGGGTCATCGTCGATCGGTTGACAAAAGTAGCCAGGTTCATTCCGATCAGGAAGGACAACGCTGTGGGAGTATTAGTACGGAGATTTGTGGAGCAGTTCGTTCGATATCACGGGGTGCCCAAGACGATCGTGTCGGATCAGGATGGCCGGTTTACTTCCAGGGAGTGGAGATCCGTGCAAGCTTACTTAGGCATGCGATTGACCTTCAGCACTGCATTCCGTCCCCAGACGGATGGGCAGACAGAGCGCACCAACCAGACACTGGAAGATCTTTTGAGGCTATGCATTTTGGACCGCGGGGAACCGTGGGAGAAACTCTTACCCCTGGTCGAGTTCTCCTATAACAACAGCTACCAGTCCAGCATCAGGATGGCGCCTTACGAAGCCTTGTATGGAAGGAAATGCCGGACCCCTCTTTGTTGGGTTCAGGACGAAGATCCGAAGGTGTTGGGATCAAAGTTTGTTGAAGACACCGAGGCTCAGGTGAGGCTGATCAGAGACAGGATGCTAGAGGCGCAGAGAAGACATGCTGTAAAAAGTAGCGAAAAAGAAAGAACAAACGGATAGACTTTTGAATAATTGAAATTTTATTTTCCAAAAAAGATATCATTTACAAAGGTATGACCTCCCTTATATAGAATGGAGGAGATATGAGAGAGAGTATACAAATAATGTGGGACTAAACATTTACAGTACAGAGCGGCTAGAAATAAAGGAGACCGCACAGGCCGCGCGGTTTAACAGATGGGTTAACCGCTCGACAACTCCATCAGGATAGAACAGGCCGCAATGGGCGACCGATAGACCGCCCGGTCTCCAGGCTCCAGAGTGAGACCGCCAGACCGCCCGGTCAACAAACCGCTGGACCAGACCGCAAGTCCGCCCGGTCTAATACTTCAACACTCCCCCTCAAGTTGGAGCATAGATATCAATCATGCCCAGCTTGTCACAAATGTGGAAGAAGGAAGTAGAAACCGGCTTGGTGAAGATATCTGCCAATTCCTTGTCAGAGGTGACAAATGGAGTACAAATCTGTTTCTTCAAAATCTCTTCCCGAATGAAGTGACAGTCAACCTCTATATGCTTTGTTCTCTCATGGAAGACCGGATTTCTGGATATGTATATAGCGGCCTTGTTGTCACAGAACATAGGGAGAGGACAGTCATATACCTCGCCCAGGTCAAGCATGAGAGCCCGCAACCACTTTAACTCACACGTGGTTGACGCCATACTCCGGTATTCGGCTTCGGCACTGGATCTGGAGACAACAGACTGTTTCTTGCTCTTCCAACTCACGAGATTACTGCCAACAAAGGTACAAAAGCCTGATGTGGATTTACGATCGCCTTTGTCATCCGCGTAACTTGAATCTGAGTAGGCCTCAACCCTCAGATGCCCATTCTTCTGAAAGAGTAACCCTTTGCCTGGTGCTGCTTTGATATACTCTAAAATCTTCAGGGCAGACTGAAGATGGCAGTCCCTGGGAGCTTGCATAAACTGACTGACCTTGCCTACAGCATAGGCGATGTCGGGTCTAGTCACCGTGAGATAGATGAGTTTGCCTACCAAACGTTTGTACCTTGTGACATCAGATAGAAGAGGCGAGTCATCCGTCCACGTTTTGTCTTCGCCAATAGCCATGGGAAACCGAGCCGGTTTAGTACCTGTCAATCCTGCTTCTTGTAGAAGATCAAGGGCATACTTCCATTGGGAGAGAACCAACGAGTCAGGTTTCCGAGAGATTTCTATCCCCAAAAAGTATTTCAGGGAGCCCATATCCTTCGTGACCAAGTGCTGACGGAGGTGCTTCTTCGTCAAGTCCACCCCATCTCGGTCATCGCCAGTAAGAAGAATATCATCCACATATACGGCCAAAACCACCAGTCCCGAGGCCGTTTTGCGAATGAATAAGGAGTGATCGGCCGAACTCCTTCGAAAGCCGATGGTAGCCACAATACCACTGAACTTGTCGAACCATGCCCGAGGGCTCTGCTTTAGGCCATAAATGGCCTTCTTCAAATGACATACACGTGTCTCCCCCTGAGCAACATACCCAGGAGGTTGCTCCATACAGACGTCTTCCTGAAGATCGTCATAGAGAAAGGCATTCTTCACATCAAGCTGGGAAATAGCCCAATCCCGGTTAACAGCCACAGAAAGAAGAACCCGGATGGTGCTGAGGCGAGCAACCGGAGAAAAGGTATCAAAGTAATCAATGCCGTAAGTCTGAGTGAAGCCCTTGGCCACCAGCCGGGCTTTATAGCGATCCACAGTGCCGTCAGGGCGAAACTTCACAACGAAGACCCAGCGACAGCCAAGCACATCAGTGCCCACGGGAGGAGGAACCAAGGTCCAGGTACCCTGTTCAGTAAGAGTAGCCATCTCCTCATCCATGGCAGACTTCCAATGAGGGAGAGCAAGAGCCTCCTGGTAGGTGCGGGGAGTAGTAGTATCAGAGATAGCCAAGGCAAAACACCTGCGAGAAGGAGAAAGCCGATCATAGGAAACAACTGCCGCAAGCGGGTGTTGAGTACACGCCCGCACCCTTTTGCGAAGAGCAATGGGAAGATCCAGGTCGACGGGAGCGTCAGCAACGGGAGCGTCAGCGACCGGAGCGTCCGTGGCGGAGAAGGCTGGCCCGGGACTAGAGAGAGACGGCGGTGGAGAGGAGGGAGGAGGGGTGGGTGGTGAGACGGACTGGGAAGGAGTCGGTGGAGGAGGAGACAGAGGTGAGAAAACGTCGAGAGGCGGGGAAGAAACAGAGATATCAGAAGGAAGAGAAGAGGTAGGAGAGAAATAGGAAGCACTCTCGAAAAAAGTGACATCCGCGGAGACAAACTGCTTGCGGAGAAGGGGGTCAAAGCATTAATAGCCTTTTTGAGTGGTACAGTACCCCAAAAAGACACACTTGGTGGAACGGGGGGAAAGATTGTCGCGGGTAGCGGAGGGAGCATGAACAAAGGCCGTACAGCCAAAGACACGGAGAGGGAGAGGAAAAGGTTCCTTGTGGGGGTAGAGAATGGAGAAGGGGGTCTGGCCGTGGAGAACTGTGGAGGTAAGGCGATTGATGAGATACCAGGCGAGGAGCACAGCGTAGCCCCAGTAGGAGCGAGGGACGTGCATCTGCGTCATGACAGTACGAGCAACATCAAGCAGGTGACGGTTTTTACGCTCCGCCACCCCATTGTGCTGGGAGGTGTAAACACAAGTCATTTGATGAAGCAAGCCATGTTGGTGAAAGAAAGAGGAGAACTCATGATTTAGATATTCCTTGGCATTATCAGAACGTAAAACTTTAATAGAAATAGCAAATTGAGTCTGAATCATAAAATAAAATGATTGCCAAACAAAAAAGAGTTCAGAGCGATCTTTTAACAGATACACCCAAGTACAGCGTGAAAAATCATCTATAAAAGTGACAAAATAGGAATTACCCCGACCAACAGTGAGGGTAGGAGCAGGACCCCATACATCAGAATGAATAAGATCAAACGGGCGAGAGGAGCCACGGCCTTGCTTCGGAGGGAAGGAGGAGCGATGATGTTTGCCAAGCTGACACGCATCACAGTTGAGTGGAGAACTGGTAGGAGGTAAGTGGGACAGAAGCTGGCGGAGAATCCGAGGAGGAGGATGTCCAAGGCGAAGATGCCATTGAAGGAGATCTGTGGAGGAGGAGTAGGCGGACAGAGCGGAAACATCGTCGAGGAAGTAGAGGCCGCCGCTCTCAGTCCCAGTAGCAATCGTCCGCTGGGTGCTCGGGTCCTGAAAAGAACCAGTAGTGGGAGTGAATAAGACGGAGCACTGAAGTTGCCGGCATAAAGTAGTAACTGATAACAAATTGAACGAGAACTTTGGGACATAGAGGGTGTCCTCCAAGCAAAGCAATGGGGTGATTTGAACCATGCCCGTCCCATGAACCGGGGACGGTGAACCATCCGCCACACGAACCGGGGGTAAGCGGTCATGTGTCTCAAGACGGGAGAAGCAATGAGGGTTGCCCGTCATATGATTGGTAGCACCGGAGTCAATCAGCCATTTACCTTGGGTAACGACGTGGGCACTACCTGACGTCGTGGCCACAGAGGCAGAGGGCCGAGAAGAGGCGGAGGCCGAAAAAGGAGCATCACCGGAGGGGCGAAGATGAGGATGTTTCTGCCAGCAGCGGTCAACAGAATGGCCAGTACGACCACAGTGAGAGCAGAGAAACCGGGATGAACCCCGTCTGCCGGAGGGGCCGCGGCTACCAGGGCCCCCCTCTGAGCTTGGTGAGCAAAGGAGTCCTGGGAAGGGGGGGAGGCCAAAAGAGGCCGCTGGAGCAGCGAAGTAACAGCGGCAATGCGGGCCGCAGTGGCATCCAAAGTAGGAGATTCTGCCTCACCCAAGATCTGCTGGCGGATCATATCATAAGAATCCGGAAGACGAAGAAGATAACAAACAACCAGGAGTTCCTGGAAGTGTTTGTGCTGGTCGGCCAAGTCCGCGGAGAAGGGGTGATTCTGGAGGATTTCAGCACCAAGAGCCTGAACCTGCTGATAGGCTGCAGCAGGAGACATGGAAGGGTGGGCGAAGAGGTCCGCATAGAGAGTGTAAATGCGGGACGTCTGGCCCCCCTTCGAATAGAGAGCAGCGAGGTGAAGCCAGGCGGCCTTGACCGTCTCATCATGGCGAATGACGGGAAGGCACTCATCAGAAAGGCTGTTGGCCAGCCAGGTGCAGACAAGAGCATCACTCGCATCCCAGTCATCAAACTCAGGAGAGGTACGAGGAGGAGGGTCATCGGTGAGGTGATGACGCTTGCGTTGAGAGCGAAGGAGAAAAGTGAAAGAAACACTCCAATCGGGATAGTTGGAGCCCACAAGCTTAGAAAGGGTGCCAAGGTTGCCCGAAGGAGGAGGTGGAGAAGGAGCTGCAGGAGTGGTGGTGAGAGCGGAAGTAGTCATAGAAAACCAGCAAGAAACCGCAGCGGATAGAAAAGGAAGAAGCCGCGCGAACAGAAGCGGCTAGAAAGCAGTCAAAGGCACAGCGGGGAAGAGGTCGCGCGGACTGAAAATGCCGAGCGAACAGAAGAGAAGGCAAAAGGCAGCGACTAGAACAAGTCGCAGGCCGGGCGAACAGAAACAGGCCGCAACGACTAGGAAGTCAGAGAGGCAAGAAAGAAGCAGAAGCGCGGCGACCACGAAACAGGTCGCGGCAACGAATAGCAGTAGGAGAGGAGAACCAAGGAGAAGCAAGTCGCGCGAACACGCAGCGGACAGAAGAAAGGCAAGCCGCGAGACAGGTCGCGAAAAGCGGAAACAAGCCGCGAGAAGCAGAGAGCGGACATAATCAGGAGTAAACGACCGTGTGCTCTGATACCATGTAGAAAGTAGCGAAAAAAAAGAACAAACGGATAGACTTTTGAATAATTGAAATTTTATTATCCAAAAAAGATATCATTTACAAAGGTATGACCTCCCTTATATAGAATGGAGGAGATATGAGAGAGAGTATACAAACAATGTGGGACTAAACATTTACAGTACAGAGCGGCTAAAAATAAAGGAGACCGCACAGGCCGCGCGGTTTAACAGATGGGTTAACCGCTCTGCAACTCCAGCAGGATAGAACAAGCCGCAATGGGCGACCGATAGACCGCCCGGTCTCCAGGCTCCAAAGTGAGACCGCCATACCGCCCGGTCAACAAACCGCTGGACCAGACCGCAAGGCCGCCCGGTCTAATACTTCAACACATGCTAAGTACTATGACGCCCGACATCGGCAGGTGGAGTTCCAGGTGGGAGACCGTGTGTTTTTGAAGATCCAGCCCATGCATGGAGTCTCGCGGGTGCGTGGTCGGAGGAAGAAGCTACGCCATAGGTACATGGGCCCTTACAGGATCCTGGAGCGGATCGGGCCCCTAGCCTACAGGCTGGAGTTACCACCAGAGCTGGAAGCTCTGCACGACGTCTTCCATATTTCTTCGCTGAGGAGGGCTCTGCTACGCCTGGAGCAGCAGATTTTGACCACCGAAGGGCCGGTAGCTTCAGACCGGTCAGTTCGTTTGGAGCCGGTTAGGATCGACGAACGAGGATTACGGGTCTTGCGTCGCAAGAAGGTCCCCTAGTCAAGGTCCTGTGGAGGAACCACGGCCAGGAGGAGCATACCTGGGAGCCACAAGACCAGATGCGACAAAGATACCCAGAGCTGTTCAGTCAGGTATACCTCACAAACCCCTCAAGATGTTTTAATTATTTTCCTACTTAAAACTAGCAAGAGCTGCTTTAGGCAGGTAGAGGCTTATCTTTTGTTTATTGGGGGCTTATCTTTTGTTTATTGGGATCTTGGCTTCATCAATTGGGTGAATTGGTCATATATTTAGGTTTCCCTTAAAACCTAATTTAGCAAACATGGCATCGTGATGGGATGTTACAAGTTTCTCTCTTCGGTAGAAATTCCCGTAGGCTTAACCTTGATTTCGTGGACGAAATCTTTGTTTTGTTTATTGGGATTTGTAACATCCCATTTCCAACTAGACCCCTAGGTGTGGTTTTGTCCATGACTAGGTCATGACAAACCCTAGGAAGCCAGGAATGGGCCAATAGATAGGAGACAAAATGTGGAAAATCATCATGGTCTGCAAATAGTAGAACTCTAAACAATGGTTTAGGATGACCATGGGCTACACCTTGACCCCAAGACCCTACCACAACACCCCCTAACACCCTGGGAGGCCCATTAGAGCCATAAGGACCCATTGGGGGTCAATCAAAGAGACTCAGTTGACCAAGGTCAACCCTAACCCAAAATGGGTCAAACTGGCCTACTTAGGGTCAATTGACCTACTCCTAGCCTAGAGGACCCCACCTATGCCCCCCTAACTCTAAATTGAAGTCAAGGGGTCACTAAGGACACATTAGGGTCAACCCTAGAGATTAGTTGACCCAAGTCAACTTAGGCCCCTCATCTGGTCAAAGTACCCTTACTAAGGCTATGTGACCTCCAAAGTGCAAGGTAACCCTACATGACCCTTCCTAGACCTTAGGGGAGGCCAATGGGTCACCAAGGACCCATTGGGGTCAACCCAAAGGGTCATGTTGACCCAAGTCAACTCTAGCCCTAAAATGGTCAAAGTGCCCTTACCAAGGGACATGTGACCCCCAAGAAGCCCAACAAACCCTACATAACTCTTCCTAGAACTTAAGGGAGTACAATGGGTCACCAAAGACCCAATGGGGTCAACTCAGAAGATCAAATTGACCCAGGTCAACCCTGACTTAAACCAAGTCAAACCTAGCCCAAAAGGACTAACCCAAGCCCAAGCCACTTCTTCCTTAGGCTAACCTCACTTTCATAATCATCATGACTAAGTGGGCTGCACTTAGCCTATGGGGTTGACCAATCAACCAGGGTGACTAGGAGAGAGAAGGGAGCTTCCCTCCATGTTAATGGAGGAGAGAGAAGATGGGGGAGAGGAAGGGGAGAGTGGAGCCGGCCAAGGGAGGCTAACAGCCACCTTTAATGACTTCAATCAACTCCTCTAGGGAAGAGGAGTTGATTCCAGACGTTTCCCAGCCACCAAGGGGTGGATTCAGCCCCCCTCCACTCAACCCGAGCCACACCATAAATGGTGTTGATGGGCATTGAAGAACCAGCCGCCCCCCCTCCCTAATTGCCATTTAAACACCATCAATGGGCAGAGGGGAACATTTTCGAGCTTTTACCTGGAGGAGACAGGCCGTCCCACTGTACTGTTGCAGAAGCCAAGCGCCGCTGCCATCAACAATGGCATCCCGCCGCTCCACCCGCATTCAGGCCGCCAGGAAGGTCCTCCCCCTCTCCTTGACTCACGGGTAGATCATAGGATTCCTTAGGTTTAAGTTTCGGGCTCAATTGAGCCCGATCAAAACCAGGATTTTCATGGTTTTCGGCTAAAAATGATCCTACTATAACCGCCGGAAAACGCCTCTCCGGCGGCAGAGCCGCCGCCTGGCGATAGCAACCACCTCAACGGAGGTGGTGGTGGCGGTGGCCGGCCGGGGAATGGGCTGGATCGCCGGCGGCAGGGCTTGAAAACGGCTCCAGGCGGGATGGATCCTGTCCGTTGGCTCAATGTGGAAGATGATGGGATTCCGTCGAATCTGCGTCAAGATTCGTGCTTCTCCTGATTCTAAAACTATAGGATATTAAATTTTGATATTTTGATTTATGTCACAGTTTTAGTATTATATGGTTTTAATTTTTAAAAATACCTAGGCTCATCTGGTGGCAAAACCTCCAACATGAAAGTTGTAGCCATGTGTCTACTGTATGTTAAAATTTGTTTGAACCCATTTGGGTGCATGGTCTGACCAGGGCACCCATTTTGGTGAGACATGTACCTAGGGATAGGCAGTCATTAATCTGAGTGCCCACACCTCATCCCTGGTCCAAATCACTTGAAATTTTGGTAGGGAGACTAACATAGCTATACCTAGGGCCTGCCCAAAACTCAGAATTTTTGGACACACGTTTCCTAATGTTTTTGCTTTTATTAAATAAATCTAGGGTAATTTAATTAAGTGGACAAATGACCACCAAACCCTCCCAAATTTTGGAGAGTGGTCCCTGTCATCAAGACCTAGATCTGTATAAAAGTTGAGCACATTTGGATGAGTTTTGGTTAGGGAATCACCAAACCATAGTTTGGTCTTAAGGAGATATTTTTGACTAAAAGTGCACTATGGACTTAGGGTGGTCCCCTCCACTCAACAGAGGCAGAGGTGTTGGACACTGACTTGGCATGGATAATGTCACCCTCTTATGGAAAATGGATGATTTAGGCTTGATTCACCCTAGGGTTCAACCACAAACCCTAAGGAAGGACCTTTGAGGGTTGTGAAGGACATGGGGGCAAATGCCCTTGTATGGCCTTGGAAACCGAGTAGAATTGAGGGTAATGTAACCTAAGATCTCTGGTAGGAACTTTAAAGGAATTGGAGCAACATAGACACCTCAAAACCCTAACCCTAGTTTTAGGGTAGGAGAACAAATTTGAAGATTCAACCACTAAACCTTCCCCAAATGTTATGAAACTTGGGTAAAGTAGGTTTTAGGCCACCTAGAACCTCTGGTAATTTTTGTAGAATTTTAGGGATTATATTTTTGGTACTTCATTTGTTAATTACCAAAAGGCCCAAAAAGATGTTTGATATTCTTATGGATATTATGTGCTTTAAAATATGATGCAACTTGGTCAGAAGATAGTCTAGGGCTAGGTGAACATCTCTGAATTTTATCACAGTTCTTAATTGATTTTATTTGGTACTTCATTCATTAATTTCAGAAAGGGGCTTTGGTAGAATAAATTAATTATTGATGATATATCTGTTGACAATTCATGACGTTTAGGTTTTGATGTTTTCAGGTCAAGAAGTACTTGTAGAAATTTATTTATAATTTTTAGACGTATGTTAACAGAACTTCCTTTACAAGACCCTAATTCTGAGAATTGGATATTAAGTTAATTCAGGGAAAATATTCTTTCAAAAATTATGAAACTTTACTTAGTGGTTTTATGTGCCCTTATAATCATCTTGGAATTTTCTCTGAATTTTTGGAAGTGTTTTTATAGTACATCCCCTTTAAATGACTTAATATGGTCTAAATTTGAAATAAAATTTAAGGGCTTAAATCTTGCTGAAAAATTTGGAAATTATGGATTTTTAGATGATTACACATTTTGCATTTATCATAATTTTAGTGGAGCTTTATCTTGCATAAATCTTGTACTTCATGTTCAACCTTGGAACTTTTGACTTTTAAAATAAATAAATAAATTAGCGTTTAAATTATGAAAATTAAGAAATTATGGATTCAGGCTACGTATGCCAATATAGACCTCTAATAATAATTATATGAGCATTGGATGATCATATGACATACTTCCCTTTTTTATGGGTCATATAGCTTAAGTGGTCTGTATTTAGCAAAACTGCAGGAAATCATTTGGGATATGAACTAGAGCACATGTGTTGGGTGTTGTTGGGTTGCTAGAAAGGATAAATAGAATTAGGTGCATCTTTGGAAGATAAGTGAGTAGGGTGTTGTTTTGTCTAGGGTTTAGAGGCGCTCGGGTCTGACGAAAGATCGTCCTCCCCGAGGAGAGTTGGAGTCAAATCACCCTAGGATCAGCTTATCGTGACAAGAGAAAGTAATGGGTAAGGGGATCAACCAATAACATTATTAAGTATCTTGCGAAAGGGAACGCTGGGCGTAATCCCAACACAGTTCCTAGTTCCCCTTGAGAGCCCTTCACAGGGAATACCGGGGGCAGTACTGGGTTAACGTAAACTGTTTTAACAAGCTGAAAAGAGTAACTTAGTAATTATGCTTGCAATTTTCACAAACACTGATAGCACCGGAAGATAGCTGGGAGCTTCGGCTCGGATGGTTAAAGACGGACTTTGGGTCCGGGGAGCTTCGGCTCGCTTGTTGAGACAGACGTTTTCGTCTGGGGAGCTTCAGCTCGGTTTTTTATTACGCTAAATTTGCATGTGCATGAAAAGGAAGGAAATTAAGGTGGTGGGTCTTCGGTATTGGAGGGTCGATGCACCGACGCCAATACGTTGACTCGGCAAGTGTGGTTAGCACTTCACCAACAGAAGTCCGGTGCGCCAGCCGACAAGAGTACGCAGGAGTCCGCTTCGTGCACCAAGCGTTGAGGCGTACGATAGGTCTGACCGGTAGTGCTTTACTGGTTTCGAGGTGGGCGAGGCCCAACCCACCGCTTTCGTCTGCCACTACGGAGGTATCCTGTGAGGTTACGGCTCCAGAAAGGGGGAACTAAAGGTCTTTGTGCACAGAGTCGGGTGTGTGCGTTGCACTTGCATGTCCATCATACCCACTTGCATGTCATAGCATAATCGATTCATTTAACCCTGACACCTAAAGTATAAGTGGAATGGGATGCTTATACTTTAGGCCCTGCAAAACGACCCCTTAGTCTATAAGCTTGTGTGGGCAGGTTTATAAATTAAGCTCAATTTTGATATATATATTCATACACTGCTGTTTGATAACCGACACCCCAACGTATAAATTGGTATGAGACTTTTTATACGATGGGAGCCTTGCAAAAGAGCCCTTGGCTTATGTGATCTCACATAAGTTAAGGTTACTTTTCTTATTTAATCTTATTATCAATATCTATTATAGAATTGCTAGTATAAGTCTGCTGCCATCTGTTTTGATTATTCTCCACCTTCAAGTCCTCCCCTTTCTTCCTCTCCGTTCGGTGCCTAGGAGCCATGGGGGAAGGGGTGGGGGATGATAGGACTTAGTCTTTTAGACTAACGGTTTTTGAACCACATCATTTAGGGGATCGTGGAGTCCAGCATGGAGGAGCAGCCCCAGAAACCGGTGCGCTTGGAGGTGGGGCAGTCTAGCTCCGGAGTTCATACAGCCGGGACCGTGAGTCTCGACCTTGAGTAGTTTTTGTGCTTTTGCTTTTGCATGAGTAATATTGTAGTGAGGATATGATGTACCGGGCTTAAGCCCGTATTTTAGCACTCTGATGTTTTATTCTGTGGACACTCCCTTCGTGGAGATTATATTTACTATGATATGTGATTTTCTGTGGACTGCAAGTTTCCATTTACTTCATTATGCTACTTCTCTGTGATCGAATTGGCCGGCAGAATCGGCGCTTTGTGGTGATGACCCTTCAGGGCGTGAAGGAGTCACCGCAAAACGGCGGTTCTGGGCCTAAGATCCCGGTGTTGAAAGAAAAACGGGGGGGGGGGGGGGGGGGGGGGGGTCTTACAAGTGGTATCAAAGCAGACCTCGATCGAAAAGTAGCAGTCCACAACCCTGGGTCACCCCTACGCGAGTTTAGTTTGGGGACAAACTAAGCAGCGGAAGCAGTGGTGTGCCCATATGGGGGATCACATGTAAATTGTCCACTTCTTATTAGGTATTGAGTCGATTACCTACTAATGTAGTTCGTTTTGCAGCCCCCAGCTCAGCCTACCCCACAAGGTGGAGCTCAGCAGACTCCAGACATTGCACCACCTCCCATGGTCCCCACACCTTTCCTTCAGTCAGACATGGGGCAAACTCTTACAGCTATCCTTGAGGCCTTCCGGGCTCAGCAGGCTCCGGCCCAGCAGCCAAACCAAGGGGCCAACTGGATGAGCACCTTTTGAGGACTCTCTCCACCGTCCTACTTGGGGACAGAGTCGACAGTGCGGACAGAGGAGTGGCTGGATGTTATGTACGAGATGTTGACTGGGATACGGTGCCCCTGGGAGGAGAGGGTTGCTCTGGTGGTATCTTGCTTGGAGTCCCATGCTAAGAGGTGGTGGAAGACGTTGTTGGACACGACGTTTGCCGATAGGGAGATTGCAGAAATTACTTGGGAGGAATTCAGGGCCACGCTGCTGGAGCACTTTGTTCTGCATTCAGCCAAGGATGAGTTGGAGGAGCGGTTCTTACAGCTGAGGCAGGGCACCAGGATGGTGGTGGAGTACCACCGAGAGTTCGACCATTTGGCTCGATATGCAGGTTCTTACCAGCTGGACGAAGCAGGATACGTCAAGAGATTCTATAAGGGCCTAAAAGAGGAGTTGAGGGAGGCCTTGCTGTTTGTATCTGACGGGCCTATATCCCGGATTTTGGAGATGGCAAAGAGGATTGAGGCTGATTGGCACACCACTCGGGGCCGAAAGCGATAAGCGGAGGATCAAGGCCGGAGGGCCCGAAATGATCAGCGGCGAGGCACCATACCAGATGGGAGAAGGACAGAGTAGCAGCCTCGTCAGGAGGTGAGGCAGGAGCCGAGAGAGTAGGTGGTTTTGGCCCCTCAACCTCTTCGGATACAGGAGATGCCGAGACCCGGGGGTATGGTGTATCCCCCGCCGGAGTGCTTCCATTATCATCAGGTGGGACACCTCCGGAGAAACTACCCCATGAGGGGGGCACCACCTCCAGCACCACAGGGTGGCCCACCTGCCCAGTATTTCGGAGGCCGAGGACGCGGCCGAGGACGTGGTTACCCGGGGGGAGATCGAAGACAGGAAAGGGAGCAGGCATATGCCTTGGACCTGGCACAGCCTCGAAACCCAGAGCTGGTCATCACAAGTAAGCTAAGATGTTTAAATTGTTTAAATAAAATTTCCGTTCTCATTTGCTCAACAAGTAGAACTGTCCTAAGTAGAATAAATAGGAAAGAAAACCCATTATAAAGTACTGAGACATTTAAATCGTCTCAAGTATAGTTTTCATCAGCTGCAAGCCCGCCTATACTCTATTCGACACGGGTGCCTCGCACTCGTTTGTGTCGGAGGCCTTTCTAGAAGGGCTGGAAGGAGTGGAACGGTTCACAGGCCGGATGAGGAGGGTGCGTCTACCTGACGGATCAGAGATACTCACCTCAGCCCACTGTAGCATGGAGGCGGAGATTCGAGGGAAGTCGTTCGAAGTTCCGGCATCGGTCCTGAGGATGCCAGTCTTCGAGCTGATCCTGGGCATGACTTGGTTACAATGGAATCATTCCCAGATTGATTGTCAAGCGAAGAGGATCACCGTGAGGCACGGGGACTCTATCATCATCATTGAAGGTATAAGACCTGCCTCACGTATACCCTTATCTTCAGTACATGCCTTTAAGGCCTATTTACAGGGGGAGCATGTCTACGAAGTGCTGTTTGAGATGGCAAGGATAAATCTGAGCCATCAAATCCCATAGGAAGAAAAGGAATGGGTAGAAAAATTCCCTGAAAACAGCTCTCTCGGGTCTGACACGACCTGTGACACGCCCGTGTCACAGGCCGTGTCCCCTAAGCGGTGCATGAACTGCCTTATCAAAAATAAGCCACGTCATGTGACACAGCCGTGTCACATGGCTGACACACCCGTGACACGGGGCGTGTAACCCACTCGAGACCTACTCAAGAGGACTTACTCGAGAGAAAACCAACTACTCAAGTACCCAGATAGGACACGCCTGTGTCACAGGCCGTGTACCCTCTTTCTCGAGTATTCATCGACCTCAACTACTCGAGAGAAAATCGTTGGCCAGGGGAGGACACGCCCTAGGTCACGCCCCCCGACACGCCCATGTCACAGGGCGTGTACATCCTGAAGAATTCGTCTACTGAAATTTGTCGAATGCTCAGCCAAATGCTCAACCCGAGCAGGACACGCCCTGGGACACGCCCGTGTCCCAGGCCGTGTCACCCAATTTTTGCCAATTCCCGAATTTGGGATGTTATACGTTAGACCGAGTTCCTTGCCTTGGGGATCTCTGGTACTGTTCGTCAAGAAGAAGGACGGGTTGCTCCGACTATGCATCGACTACCGGGCTCTGAATAGACTGACAGTCCGGAATACCTATCAACTGCCATGGATAGATGAGCTGTTTGATCAGTTGGAGGGAGACCACTCGTTCTGAAAGTTGGATTTGAGATCGGGTTACTACCAGCAACGCATTCATGAGGACGATATCTCGAAGACAGCCTTCAGTAGTAGATACAGACTTTATAAGTTTATCGTGATGCCCTTCGGGCTCACGAATGCGCCCTCAGCCTTCATAAGTTTGATGAACCGGGCATTCGAGTCATACCTCGACCGGTTTATCACAATATTTATAGATGACATCCTCATGTATTCAAGAACAAAGGAGGAGAATACACAGCCCCTGACTTTGACGCTGGGGACGCCCATAGAGCATCAACTTTACACCAAGTTTAGCAAATGCCAATTTTGGCTGATGGAGGTGGCCTTTCTGGGCCATATTATCCGTGGAGCAGGACTGGCGGTATACCCCGTGAAGATTCAGGCAGTACGGGACTGGCCTTAATTGAAGACGACCACGGATGTTTGGAGTTTCCTGGGATTGGCCGGATATTACCGGAAGTTTGTGCAGGGGTTTTCTCAGTTAGCCCTCCCACTTACATTGTCGACAAAGAAGGACGCTTTGTTTGTTTGGACGCCGCGGTGTGAGGCGGCCTTCCAGGAGTTGAAAAGTCAGCTTACATCGGCCCCTATCCCCGCCCTTCCATCTAGGAAGGAGGGCTTTCAAGTGTATGTGGATGCGTCTTTTCAGGGAATGGGTGATGTACTGATGCAGCATGGTCATGTGATAGCATACGCCTCACGACAACTGAAGAAGCATGAGCAGAACTACCCTATTCATGACCTGGAGATGGGGGCATGCAGTATTGTTCGCGCTGAAGATTTGGAGGCATTACCTCTATGGAGTGCACTGTGACATATTTTCGGATCATAAAAATCTGAAATATGTTGATACGCAGAAGGAGCTGAACGTTCGCTAGAGACGATGGATGGAGTTCCTTTCAGATTATGAGTACACGATTCACTACCACCTAGGGAAGGCGAATGTGGTGGCAGATGCACTAAGCTGGAAGGCTACAATCTCTGGAGCAGGACCTCAGTTGATGGCCATGGAGTTGGTTCAGATGTTAAACAAGATACAAATATCCCTAGTGTCCGAGGATCACCCAGAGTTGTACCGGGAGTACCTATCATCATTGGTTGCCACAGATGACATTCGAGATCGCATCAAAGCTGAGCAGAGGAAGGACGACAAGCTGGAGTCAGTGTTCATATCTTTGGAGGCAGGCATGGCTGGGGAATATACAGAGAGAGATGGGCCGATATGCTTCAGAGGCAGAGTGTACATACCAGCTGGGGACGGAATCTGAGAGGACATCATGACTGAGGCTCACTGCAACAGGTACTCAGTGCACGCAGGCATCATTAAGATGACGGCTGATGCGTTGGAGGTAAGATTACCATTCACGGTCAAGTAATAAAATGGAGGAGTAGCTTCCCCAAGTATCGATCTCATGCGGAATGCAAGTAGGGAGCATTTATTTCGCTTTCAGAGAAATGAATGAAAGTGCTAAGTAAAATCGAGGGGTTTGATTTTGGTTTTCCTACACTAAGCAGCATCAAACTAGTGCGGGTTGCCGTCACCGCGTCGCTAGGGTGAATTACTCCAGAGAGTAATAGCGGAGACGAACAAACTATCGAGGATCGTAAACACCTCTTCGCAACGCGCGCTTCTAGCAGTCGCTAGAACGGCTCAAACATGACTTTCTCTAACAAGGAGGAAACTCATCAACATACATCATGAACAAGAAATCACCATACAAAATCGTAACAAGACCTTGAACAAAACATGATTAATAAACCTCAAGCATACTAACACAAGATCAGTTTAAAGTAAATCCAAGAAAAGAGGGGATGAAATACAACCATGTACTCTAAGACTCTCAAAGATTCACGACCGAAAGCGAGGGTTGTCGAGCCTCGTCCTAGCTTGGTCTTTGGAAGGTATCCGGGATCCTGAAGGGCTGTCACTTCCTTCTTCACACCCGACTTCTTCGTGTTGTAGTTGTTGATTCGGATCGGAGCGAAATGCTTCACAAGTTCTGCAACAAAGAACTCAAACAGCAGCTTGGAGGTCGGCAATGGCAATGGCAGCCGGAGAGAAAGCTTTAGTAAGCTCTTTGGAGGTGAAAGGGTGGTCGTATGAACCCTCCAAGGAGGAGAGAGAAAACTATGGCTGGAGGGGCGAGTTACCACTCCAAGGTGCGGAAATAGTGGGGGAAAATGAATTGTCTAGGTCCACGAGAGATCTGCGGCTTAAATAGTAAAAGTCAGAAAAAATGGTCAAGCACAGTCTGGCGCACCATCGTGCGTGAACTGTGCGATATTAATAACCAGAAGACGCCTGAAGAAGAAGAAGCGTTGACCCATGCATTTCCTTTGCGCACGAGCGATCAGCCCGTGCATGAAGTAATTCGCACGGGTAACGACAGAGAGCAGAAATTGCAGGCAACTCGGTGAAATCGTGCGTATTACGCGCTCACGGGCGCTTCCTCCTGTGCGTGAAGAAGACGCACGACCAACCACAGAACAGAGAAAAACCCGTAAGTTTCCTCCGCGCATGGTTCCGAAGAAACTGTGCGTGAAGCAAGCGCACAGGCTGGTGAATATTCCAAAATATTCTGCAGAAAATGCACGACGGAAACAAACCGTGCGTCAATAAAACGCACGGTCGTGTGTTTTCCTCAAATCAGAATTCTAAAGAGGGAAAAACTGACTACATGCACACAATAAAACTAGCAACATAGGACCCTCCACAATCAACAAAATGCAATAAAAACTACTGGAATGAGCCCCGGGGAGCACCAATTGCATGCCCCTAGCAATCGAATGCGCACTTGCGCACCCACGGGCTAGTAAAGTGCACTAAATGCGAAACGCAGTAGGAACAAAATATCAATGAAAACAACTGAAAAGTGAAGTGCAAAGTCAGGAAAACTAGCCCAGATGAGTCCGCAAAATCCTATATAAACGGGACTCATCACACCCCCAGACTTACCTATTTGCGCGTCCCGAGCAAAGAAGATCCTTGCAGATTAGAAAAAGAACTAACTAAGACAGTAATTATGATCTGGGGTACCATGCGAAGTCGCACGCTCGCGGGTGTAAAAATATAGTAGAGAAAAATTCTAAGCATACAAAATAATTTATACTTTTCAGCATGCGTAACAAAAATTCAATGACTACTCAAAAACAAAATCGTGGTGAATCCTCCGGTAACGTGTAGGGAGAAAATAAACTATCCGTTAAGGTGAGGATTGCCAAAGATCGGGATTCAGGACAACCTCCAAAGGAATCCACCAATGTCGGTGACCATATGCTTGCCTGTTCGCACTCTCTCCACGACACTAGTTTGCCTTAAGCGCACGTCCATAGGACTTCGGGTGGTAATGGGGCTTGGGTTAAGGCGCGGTAATCAAGGATATAAACGAAGGCTACGCACAAAACCCAACTGCGCAAGCACCAAAAGAGTCTATCCACTACCCACAAAACACGCGGGCACACCACACCCCCAGACTTAATTTTTGAAATACGGGTGTGCGCGCCTACGCCACAAAATATACTAACTCAAATCAAATTTTCAGTTACGCTTTTCCTTCCTCTTTTTCTTTCTTTTTCAAATTTTCTTTTTATAACTTTTCTTATGCAACTTTCCAGCAAATAAATTCATGGGAGCACAACCACACATTTCACCAAGAACAACACCGCATCAACACCCCCATCATGAAATTAGAAAACAGTAAAGCTAGACTTGGGTGTGCGACTAGGGTCGGCTACTAGGCTTTGGTGAAATAAAAGTGGAGCTGAATCAAAGGAGGGGTAGACATAACGGGGCTAGCAAGGATAATATGTTAGGAACGGGTACAAAGCTCAACCTGGCCAAAATGATGACCTACATCATCCTCACGCTTAACTAACCATGCACCAATGCTTTGAGAGTAGCTTGAGGCAAGTTCTTAGTCAACGAGAAATAATATCCATCCTCCCGACTCAAGCAATACGAATCTAACAGCTGTCTACACACATCCCTAAGCTACCGTCGGATTCACACCGAATTCAACAATTTTTGAGTAGAATAAAAAGAATTTACGCAATTAGAAAAATCGAAAACTAAAAGCATGCAGAAAAATTAATTCTACTCTAATTTCTACAAGAGACGGGAGCACTCGACTAGGAGCACAACAAGGTCAACATTTTACCCCGTCTCACAATCCTATGTTAGCAAGATAATTTTCCAAAATCTAACGAAAGAAATAAGTTTGACTCGCCGTTCGCAAAAAGCTAAGTATTCGCTCATGTGGGTGCAAAGATGTGCAATGCAATGAACTAAACAAATAAATTAAAAATAGCTACTAGTATGTAAATGAAGTGCATGTGAAAAGGTAACATCAACAAGCTCTCCCCCAGACTTAAGCTAAGAAGCACACCATTTTATGTTGAAGTTAAAATTAAAATGAGAAAAGGGGAGAAGTTACCCAATGCTCAGAAGGTGAGCATACCAGAAGATTGACTTTAAACTTAATCAATAAGCCCACGGCCCAGACAAAATCACCTGCAAGAAGCTCATCTCCAACCAAGCAAATAATAGGCCTGCACACTCAAAAAGCTCAGCAAACAAATTAAAAGCAGCAAAATTGGGTTGTCTGCCAGAATCCCTTTTCTTTACCGTCCTTAAGGTGGACCAAATACCTGTATTAACAGTTTTATATAATGTTCAGGTAACACAAGTTTAATATGCAGAGAAAGAGAATTCAAAGTCACACACAACATTAAGCAAATACAATGCTAACAACAACAATACAAAAGGAAACGCCCCCGGAGATCCCTCACTTTTCAGCTAAACGCCGATTTGTGATAGATCTCCCCAGACACGCGAGATGAGGAAGAGGGGAAAGCTTTAGGGCCCAAGGATGACAAGTATCCCCTGCCCCTACCCTCCTCCATCCTGTGTCTGTAGGCAAAACTCTGCACTTTGCGCAGAAGCAACTCCTTTCGTTTTAATTCCACAGAAGAGGAGCGCCATGGCGGTAAGGTCACACCCGGCTCTTTAGCAGCTAGATTAACATCCAAATCCGGGGGCATCCTTTCTTCACCCGCTGAGGGTGAATGATTAGCCCATGATACTTGTTACATAGTTTTACAGACTTTAGCTAAACAACTTGCAGTTTTTAAATCGAAATTCTGCACGCCCACATCTGGCATGCACAACACATCCATCTTCGCAGCAGCATCATGCATCACATCAAGGACCTGTGTCACTTCTTTCCCTTTAGTTGTCATTGGCGTTTCAACATCTTCCTCTACCTTTTCTTGTCCCGTCGATTGAAAATCTGCCTTAGCACCACTAGAAACATCATTAGATGACACGATAGTTAAGTTTACTGGTTCTACGAGGTCAATAAAATTTAATTGAGGAGGCGAAGGTGATAAATGTGCAATAACTTTGGGCGCAATAGTGATGCCACTAGCATCAAAATGCAACGTTGCCTCACTGGCTTTAAGGAAGGGGACCCCAAGGATGGGTTTTAATGTGTTACCCCTGGGTCCAAGCACCTGAAAGTCCGTGAAGATAGCCGCCCCATTCAAAACTACTTCTACACCTTTCACCTCTCCATTGGTCTCAACCATAGATCCATCAGCTAGCATTAAGGATTTCCTTCCATCATATTCGATATTCAAATTAATCTTTTCAACATCTTGCAAAGCAAGAATGTTGCAAGATGAACTAGGATCATAAAGCGCTAGAGTTTTTACGGCATTTATCTCACATTTAACAGTCGTTTCACGGGCATTACATTCCCCCACATCCTCAACACTCTTACCCTACTCATAGGGATTCTTCTCCATGTTGCTAGGAAGTGTGCCTCGAGTGCGCTCAGAAAATACATGGGCCAATTGTCCCAATTGCGTTTCCAAATTCCTCATGGAAGAAGTCTGAGTAGTCAAATTCGATTGGGCCATTTCAACAAACTTTTCCATCATCTCCTCTAACGCGCTCTTTCGCGACCCTTGCAAATTCTGATTATAACCCAGCTGAGACGGTCGCAACTGGCTACCAGAAGCCCGAGCATCGAATTGATGCTGGCCCCTTGCCATCTTTGACCAGGCGCGTTTTGGTTCCACGAGAAATTGGGATGTTTTCTCGTTTTATGGTTATAAGTATTATTGTAAGGCACAACACGATTTTGATTATTTATAAAATTAAAATTTTCTTCACAAGCCATACCTGCTTGTTCAGCAAACAGTTCACCCGCAGGGCACTCATAAGCATGGTGGCCAGAGTTTCCACAATCCTGGCACAATATGCTCATCACAGGGGCAGACGATGTGGTAGATCGGCTCAACATCATCATCCCATCCAAAGTAGGATGGATCGATTCGGCGTGCAGCCCCACCGCATTTGCCTCAAACAAATTTCTCGCCACTCTAGGAGCATTCCTGCCCGCTGTCCAGTACGTGCTGTGGGATGCTGTATCTTTAAGGAGTCTCAACACTTCCTCAGGAGATAAGTTCATGATCGTGCCACCCACCGCCGCATCGATCATTGCTCTGAAATTTGGCTCAATGGCGAAATAGAATATCTCCACCAAATTCCAAGGCTCACAGTTGTGTTGAGGACAACGGCGCTGCAGGTCGGCAAATCTCTCCCATGCCTCAGAAAGAGTTTCTTGATCTAGCTGTCTAAACGTGGCTATTTCGCTGCGAGCATTAATAATTTTATCAACAGGATGAAACTTAGCAAAAACATGGAAGATAAAGCTTCCCAGGTGGTAGTGGTGCCAGGCGCGATCGTATGCATCCACATCTTGGCCCTATCCCTCAGTGAAAAAGGGAACAACTTTAGTTTCACAACTTCATCCACAATGCCCGCATAGCGGAAAGTACCATATATCTCAGAAACTTTGCCAAATGTAGCTGAGGATCCTCGCTCGGCAGACCCGAGTACTGAGTATTGTTCCTAATCATATTCAAAATCGCAGGCTTGATCCCAAAATGATTATTGGCTATGGCTGGACCGAACCCTGGATAAACACTCCCCACAGTAGGGGTTGTGAAATCCCGCATTGTCCTAATGCGAGGATGGGCAACATCCTGGTTCTCAACAATTCGTTCCCCTTGGCCATTTACCAAATGGCCCAAGTCATCCATCCTTCCCTTAGCTACAGTAGTATGCAAGCGAGCTCTCCCTGCTCGTGCAGTCTCAGGATTAGCACCCAAATCTTCATGCCTTCCACCAGGGTTCAGATCTGTCATAAAACACTCACAAAAAGAAAACACTAAAAACATCAAAACACTCACAAACTTTTCCCAAAAGAAACAAAATCCACGCAACAGTTGCACTCCCCGACAACGGCGCCAAAAACCTGATCCGCTGGTGGAGGAGTAGCTTCCCCGAGTATCGATCTCACGTAGAGTGCAAGTAGGTAGCATGGATTTCGCTTTCAGAGAAATGAATGAAAGTGTTGAGTAAAATCGAGGGGTTTGATTTTGGTTTTCCTACACTAAGAGCATCAAACTAGTGCGGGTCGCCGTCACCGCATCGCTAGGGTGAATTACTCCAAAGAGTAATAGCGGAGATGAACAAACTATCGAGGGTCGTAAACACCCCTTCGCAACGCGTACTTCTAGCAGTCGCAAGAACGGCTCAAACATGACTTTCTATAACAAGGAGGAAACTCATCAATATACATCATGAACAAGAAATCACCGTACAAAACCGTAATAAGACCTTGAACAAAACATGTTTAATAAACCTCAAGCATACAAGCACAAGATCAGTTTAAAGTAAATCCAAGAAAAGAGGGGATGAAATACAACCAAGCACTCGAAGACTCTCAAAGATCCACGGCCGGAAGCGAGGGTTGTCGAGCCTCGTCGTAGGTCGGTCTTTGGAAGGTATCCGGGATCCTGAAGGGCCGTCACTTCGTTCTCCACACCCAGCTTCTTCGTGTTGTAGTTGTTGATTCGGGTCGGAGCGAAATGCTTCACAAGTTCTTAAACTAAGAACTCAAACAGCTGCTTGGAGGTAGGCAATGGCTATGGCAGCCGGAGACAAAGCTTTAGTAAGCTCTTTAGAGGAGAAAGGGTGGTCGGATCAACCCTCCAAGGAGGAGAGAGAAAACAATGGTTGGAGGGGCGAGTTCCCGCTCCAAGGGGCAGAAATGGTGGGGGAAAACGAAGTGTCCAGGTCCAGGAGAAATCTGTGTCTTAAATAGTAAAAGTCAGAAAAAATGGTCACGCACGACCTGGCGCAGGACCATGCGTGAACCGTGCGATATTAATAACCAGAAGGGGCCTGAAGAAGAAGAAGCGTTGACCCGTGCATTTCCTTCGCGCACGAGCGATCAGCCCGTGCGTGAAGTAATTCTCACGGGTAACGACAGAGAGCAGAAATTGCAGGCAATCAGGTGAAATCGTGCGTATTACGCGCGCACGGGCGCTTCCACCCATACGTGAAGAAGACGCACGACCAACCACAGAACAGAGAAAAACCAAAAGGCTATAGGAAAACCGTGTGTTTCCTTCACGCACGGTTCCGAAGAAATCGTGCGTGAAGCAAGCGCACGGGCTGGTCAATCTTCGAAAATAATCTGCAGAAAACGCACGACGGAAACAAACCGTGCGTCAATAAAACGCACGGTCGTGCATTTTCCTCAAATCAGAATTCTGAAGAGGGGAAAACTGACCACATGCACACAATAAAACTAGCAACGGAGGACCCTCTAGCAATTAACAAATGCAATAAAAACTACTGTAACGAGCCCCGGGGAGCACCAAGTGCATACCCCCAGCAATCGAATGCGCAATTGCGCACCCATGGGCTGGAAAAGTGCACTAAATGCGAAACACAGTAGGAACGAAATATCAATGAAAACAACCCAAAAGTGAAGTGCAAAGTCAGGAAAACCAGCCCAGATGAGTCCGCAAAACCCTATATAAACGGGACTCATCAACGGCCGACCTGAAGAAGACGATATACTGGCCGGGCATGAAGAGGGACATCACCTACTTCATGACCCACTGCGAAGCCTGTCAGTTGGTGAAGGCAGAGTACAGAAACCCAATAGGATTGTTACAGCCACTCCCAGTGCCGTAGTGGAAGTTCAAGGATATCGCGATGGAATTCATACACGACCTTCCCCGATCGCGGACGAGAAATGATTCGATCTGGATAATCATCGACCAGCTGACGAAGGTATCCAGATTTATCCCGATCAGGAAGGATGACTCGGTTGGTGTGCTGGTTTGGAAATTTATTGAGCAGTTCATCCGTTATCATGGCATACCTCGGACGATTGTATCAGATCGGGATGGACGATTTACGTCCAGGGAGTGGAGATCAGTACAGACTTACTTGGGCACTCGACTGACATTCAGTACAGCTTTTCATCCCCAGACCGACTGGCAGACGGAACACACCAATCGGACTTTGTAAGATCTACTGCGACTATGAATTCTTGAGTACGGGGAGCCTTAGGATAAGTTGTTGCAACTGATGGAGTTCTCATATAATAACATCTACCAGTCCAGCATAGGGATGGCTCATTATGGGGCCCTATATGGACGAAGGTATAAGACTCCACTGTCGTGGATACAGGACGAGGATCTGAAGGCTTTGGGTTCAGAGTTTATTGACGACACCGAGGCTCAGGTGAGGCTAATACGTGATCAGATGTTAGAGGCTCAGAGCAGACATGCTAAGTATTACGATGCCCGACATCATCAGGTGGAGTTTCAGGTGGGGGACCAGGTATTCTTGAAGATCCGACCGATGTATGGAGGTTCACGGGTGCATGGTCGGAAGAAGAAGCTCAGCCCAAGGTATATGGGGCCTTATAGGATCCTGAAGCGGATCGGTCCCTTATCATACAGGCTGGAGCTGCCGGCAGAGCTGGGGGGTCTGTATGATGTGTTCCACGTATCCTCTCTTAGGAGGGCTCTACTACGCCCGAAGCAGCAAGTTATGACCACTGATGGCCCGATATCATCTTATCGGTCAGTTAACCTGGAGCCGATCCGGATTGACGACAAGGGGATACGGGTCTTGCGACACAAGAAGGTCCCGTTGGTCATGGTCTTGTGGAGAAATTATGGTTAGGAGGAGCATACATGGGAGCCACAGGACTTGATGCAATAACGGTACCTGGAGCTCTTCAGTCAGGTATTCCTTACAACCTCTCGGGATGTTACAATTTATTTTTCATACCTGAAAACCCGTAGGCCTAACTCGAATTTCGGGGACAAAATTTTTTTGTTTGTGTATTGGGATTTGTAACATCCCTCAGACAACTATACCTCCTAGGAGTGGTTTTGTCATGACTAGGTCATGACAAAACCCTAAGAAGCACAAGAAGACTAAGTGAACCTAGGAATGTAGGTGAGATCATTATGGTCTGCAAATAGTAGATTCCTAAACCCTAGTTTAGGATGATGATGGGGCTTCACCAAGACTCCAAGACCCCACCATGACCTCACCAATCTATTGAAAGGCCTTAAGGGTCCGTTGTAATCGACCCAGGGTGACCAAGTTGACCTAGAACCACCCTAGGCCTAAATTGGGTAAGGTGCCCTAACTAAGGGCAGTGTGCCCATAGTAAGCCCAATCAACCATACCCAAGTACTTCTAGACCTTAGGGGAGGCCCATGGGTCACCAAGGACCCATTTGGGTCAACCCTAGTGGCTAATTTGACCAAAGTCAACTCATGGGTCAAAGTGGCCAAACTAGCCTAAATGGCTAACTCAAGCCCAATACAAGTGGGCTAAGCCCAGACAAGTGTGGCCCATTGGTGTAGGAGGTGGAGAGACACATTTTAGGCCCACCAAATTCGGAGTTTGGTGACTAGGAGAGAGAGAGAGAGGAAGTTACCCAAATTTGGAGGAGAGAGAAAGTAATAGCTTAATGGCCATCATGGCCATGAAGGCTCCATAACCCCTCCTTTTGATGGGAATTTAACTCCTTGGAGGCAGGGGATGAGTTTTCAGGAGGTAGATGGCCAGTGGGGTGGCTCAGCCCATCAATTTGGGTGAAACCGAAAACTCACCCTTATGGCCATTAATGGTGCCTTGATGAATTGGGGAGTTACAAGCCACCTCTCCCCAATTCCTTCATTAAAAACCTTCACCAGGGCCAGGACAAGATTTTCCCCCAATTACATTTCAGTTTCAGTGGAGTTGGTGTGGAGGTTGTAGAGAATCCCAAACCAGCGGTCGGAAATGGCATGGAGGCACAACACCCGCTCTCAGGCTGCAATTCAGGTCCTCCCCTGCTCCTCTTCTTTTGGGTAGATCATAGGAATCATTTAGAATGGGAATCGGGCTCATTTGAGCCCGATCGAATTTTGTAATTTCCTGGACTTACGCATTTTTCATCTTGTTGGGATCGCCAGAAATGGCCGCTCCTGCGGTCGTGCCGCCGGCTGACGATAGCCACCACCTCGACATAGGCGGTGGAGGCGGTGGCCGGCCAGGGAGGTGGTCGAATGGCTGGCTGTGGCTCCTGGAAGAATCTCCAGGACGGGAGAATCGGGGCCGTTGGCTCGATGACGAAGACGAGTCGAGCGCCGTTGGATCATGCGTTAGGATCTGCACTGATCATCATTTAAGTTAATATAAATAAGTTAGTTTTGTATATTTCTACGACACAAACTGTAGTACTTTGAAATAAATGTTAAAAATACCTAGAGGCTCTGTATGAGAAAATGTCCAACATGAAAGTTGTAGCCCTAGGGGTTAACTGTAATTGAAAATTGACTTCACCAAATTTGGTTAAGTGGTCTGACCACAACACCAAAAATGGTGTAACCTATACATAGGGGTGACCAGACACAAAAATTAATCCCCACCCTTAAATACTCACCCAAATGCCTGAAATTTACAGAATAGGCTTTTCATAACCTTCCCCTAATACTGTCCAAACATCAGAATTTTTGGACATTAATTTTCTATAGTTTTATGAAAAATTTAATAATCTTAGGGTAAATTAATTAGGTGCCCTAATTACCTCCAAACCCTCCCAACTTTTGGTGAGTGGTCCTTGGGGTCATCAGGAGGCTGTGTATAAATTTGCACTCTAATTAGAGGTGATTTAGTTGGGAAATGGGCAAACCCTAGCCTTGCCCCAAAAGGGGTATTTTGGTCAAAAGTGCACTTTGAGTTTTGAGTGGCCAAATCCCCTCAACAGAGGTTGGGATTTAGGCCACTGGTTTTGCATGACATATAAGAACCTCGTATGGCATATGGGGTGGTTTGGGATTGAATTGCCTTAGGTCACCAATTCAAACCCTATGTTAGGACCTTGGGGGTTTGAGAAGGGCATGTGGTCAAATGCCCTTGTATGGACTTGAAATTTGGTAGGGAGGGTACTAGGGTAGTTAAGTCCTCTGGTAAAAATCTTAGAGGATTTGGAGATAGGTAGGCCCCTCAAAACCCTAACCCTAGCTTAGGGCACAACACTTGTACATGAAAGATAAGCCAACTAAATTTAAGGAAAAGCCATGAAATTTGGGTAGTGTAGTCATAGGGTTGGTATGAGTCCTTGGAAATTTTAATTGGAATTTTGAAGCAGTGATTTTGGTACTTCCTTTGTTATGCAAGTGTTAGACCTTATTTGATTAATTATTATTTTTGACCTCCCTATCCATAGTAAATTTGTATAATTTGGGAATAAGGAGTTTTGGGTTATTAACTTCACACATGAATTTTTTTAAAATTTGTAGATGCATATTTACACTACTTACTTCACAAGCTCTTAAAAATGGAAACTTGTTCAATATTTTATTCAGAGCTTATTATTTGTTGAGAAATTATGAAACTTGATCAGTAGTGATTCTAGGTTAACATGCTCTGGTGGAGATTTTTTTACAATTTTTAAATGAATAATTTCTGTACTTAGTGCATTAAATTACCAATTTGGATTATTGTTCAAATTTAGGTTTAGAGTTCTTTGTTCACTAGAAAAGTATGAAACTTGGCCTAGAGTGTTTATTGATCATTATGTACAAGTTTGGATTTTCTCAGAATTTTTGGAAGTATTCTTGATGTACTTGTCTCTTAAAAATAATTAATGTAGGTTATATTTAAAATTAGGGTTAGAGGCCTAAACCTTGCTGAAAAATTGGGAGACTTAGGATTCTATGTTAGATATCATCTTGTATTTATCATAAATTTTGTGGAGTATTTGCATGTATGAAATGGGTACTTCATGTTCAAACTTGCGTTTTTGAATTACTAGAAAAATTAAATAAATTATCAGATAAAATAGGAAAATTATGAATTTCTTGATTTAGGCTAAACATGTCATTGTAGAACTCCAATAATTATTATATGGATATTAGATGAATATTTTGAGTTCCTCTCATTGTATACTTCATATAGCTTAGGATGGTCTGCGTTAAGTAAAACTGCAGAAATCATGATATGGTGCAAAATGAACCCAGAGAGTTGGGATGTTGGTGTGTTGATCTTGTAAGTGAA
This sequence comes from Platanthera guangdongensis, assembly GCA_039583875.1. Classification (NCBI taxonomy): domain Eukaryota; kingdom Viridiplantae; phylum Streptophyta; class Magnoliopsida; order Asparagales; family Orchidaceae; genus Platanthera; species Platanthera guangdongensis. The sequence goes on from CM077163.1 coordinate 109,396,582, forward strand.
GTGAGTTCATCATCGGGAGTTGTGATGAGTAGTGGGTGGTTGACTAGTGTTAAGAGGTGCTCGGGATCGACGAAACATCGTATTCCCCGTGGAGATAGAGAAAGATTCAAAACACATTAGGATTAGGTGCAGAGTAATACTAAGGGATCGAGAATCAGGTATTAACCTATAATAATAAGTGCCTTGCGAAAGAGTGCTTTGAGCTTCAACCCATCGTAGTTCCTAGTGCCCTTTGAGAGCCCTTTACGGGGTATGCCGAGGGCAGTCCTGGGCTAACATAACCTGTAGGTAAAACTGAATTGCAAGAGTAACTAGCATAACTAGGGTTTCACATTCACTCACCTCGATGCCTCGGGATGTTAGGTGGGCTCACTCGAGCTGTAGGCTCGGTGGATTTAGTGATGGACAGGTTAGCCCGGCGAGCTTTGGCTCAGTTGATGTTTGTGACAGACTGGATAGTCCGGGGAGCTTTGGCTCGGTAGCTGATACATAAGTTACATGTGCATAAATTATAAGGTGGTGGGTCTTTGGTATTGGAGGGTCGATGCACCGACGATAATACATTGACTCGGCAAGTGTGGTTTAGCACTTTGCCAAATAAAGTCCGGTGCGCCAGCCGACAAGAGTACGCAGGAGCTCCACTTAGTGCACCAGCGTTGAGGCGTATGATAGATCTGACTGGTAGTGCAATTACCGGTTTAGAGGTGGGCGAGGCCCAACCCATCGATTTCATTTGCCACTACGGAGGTATCTTGGGAGGTTCGGCTCCAGAAAGGGGGAACTAAAGGTCTGTGTACACAGAGTTGAGTGGGTGAGTTGCATTTGCATGTTCACATCATGGCATAATTGCATTTCATAGCATAACCATTGCATATAAACCTAACAACTATTATATAAGTGGTATGAGACGCTTTATACAAAAGGCCCTGCAAAACGACCCCTTGGTTTATAAGTTCACGCGAGTGTGCTTATAAGTTAAGGTTTTTATAAGTAAATATATATGTATGCTTGGTAGAAAACCGACACCCTATCGTATAAATTAGTATGAGACTTTTTATACGATAGGAGGCTTGCAAAAGATCCCTTGGCTTATGTGTTTTCATATAAGTTAAGGTTACTTTTTCTTGTTCAGTCTTTCTTATCTTCATTCTGTCTTATACACTTTAGAACTGCTAGATTAGTTCCGCCGCCACCTGCTTATATTTGTTATTCTCCACTTTCATGTCCTCTCCTTTCCTCCTCCCCGCTCGGTGTCTAGGTGCCATGGGGGAACGAGGGGGGATGATAGGACTTAGCCTTTTAGACTAACGATTTTCGAACAACATTATTTTAAAGGACCGTGGAGCCCAGCATGGAGGAGCAGCCCCGGAGGTCGGCACATTTGGAGATGGGACAATCTAGTACCGGAGTTCAGACAGCAGAGACTGTGAGTCCTGATCGTTAGTAGTTATTTTAGTTTTGCTTCCGCGATGAGAGATATGTAGTGAGGACATTGATGTACTGGGTATGAGCCCAAGTTTTAGTACTTTTATTATATCTGTGGACACTCCCTTCGTGGAGATTATTTGCTATATATGTGACGTTTGTGGACTTGCCTTTTATTATTTTGCTACTGTTGTGATCGATTTGGCTGGCAGGATCGGCATTCTGTAGTGATGACCTTCTCGGGCGTGAAGGTGTCACCGCAAAGCGGCAGTTCTGGGCCTAAGATCCCGATGTTTAAAAAGGAAAAAAGGGGGGTCTTACATGAACAATCCGTCAAAGCCATGGCTCTAAATATTGATGACTTCGATCTACGTGACGAGGAGATCCTGCAGCGGGGTATGCCTATCAAAGGATTGGTCAAAGTTCACATGTTACCAATAGTTCCTGCTCGTAACCTCTAGCTTGGGTCCCTCCTTCCACAACAAGAGAAGGTGGAACTAACAACTTATCTCAATAAGTATAATGATATCTTTGTCTGGGCTCCCGAGCATATGCCTGGCATAGATCCTTAAGTGATCCAACATTCCCTCAACATAAACCCAGCTTACAAGCCCGTCATCCAGAAGAAGCAAAACTTTGCCCCAGAATGGCTCAAAGTAATTGAAGAAGAAGTACAAAAGCTCCTCGACACCCAGTTCATCCGGGAGGTAGAGTACCCCGCCTGGCTAGCCAACGTTGTCATGGTGAAGGAGTCTTCCGGGAAGTGCAGGATGTGTGTTGACTACACCAACCTTAATCTAGATTTCCCCAAGGATAGCTTCCACCTTCCCAGGATCGATCAATTAGTCGATATGACCGTCGGGCGTCGACTCCTCAGCTTCATGGACACCTACTGTGGCTTCAACAAGATTCAGATGTATCCGGCAGATGAAGAGCACACGACATTATGAACTGACAAAGGAATCTATTATTAAGAAGTGATGCCATTTGGGCTCAAAAACGAGGGAATAACCTATCAACGGCTCATGAACAAGGTTTTCAAGGAACTCATTGGCAAGTCTATGGAAGTATATGTGCACGATATGCTAGTTAAAAGCATTCGTGGAGATGATCACCTAGAATACTTGGAAAAGTGTTTCAAAATCCACCGCCAGTATGACATGAGGCTCAACCCCAGTAAATGTGAGTTCGGGGTTATGTCTGGTAAGTTCCTAGGATTCATGGTAACGCAACGGTGAATAGAAGCTAACCCAAAAAAGATCAAAGCTCTCGAGGAGGTGACACCGCATAGGTCCCTCAAAGAAGTACAACGTTTGAATGTGAGAATTACAACGCTCTCCCGGTTCCTAGCACGGACCAGAGATAACTATCTCCCTTTCTTTAAGATCCTCAGAGGAGCCAGGACTATAGGGTTCCAATGAACGGACGAGTGTCGGGCCGCCTTTGAGGCTTTGAAGCAATACCTGGCCTCCCCTCCGCTTCTATCATAGCCTACTCTCGGAGAAACACTTATTTTGTACCTCGCCATCACGCTCGTGACGCTAAGATTCGTGTTGTTAAAGGATGAAGCGGTAATCCAGCACCCCATCTACTACCTTAGTAAGATCCTCTCAGATACAATAACTCGGTATCCAGATGTAGACAAGACAGCCCTAGCACTCGTTTTCTCAACCTGTAAGCTTCGTTCCTACTTTCAAGCCCATGCAATCAAAGTATTGACCGATCTACCTCTCCATACAATCCTCCAGAAACCAGAAGCGTCTGGCCGATTGGTCAAGTGGGCAGTCGAATTAGGCGAATTCGACATCCACTTTTTACCACGCCCCATATTAAGTCACAAGTCCTGACAGATTTTGTTATTGAAAATACCCTACCAGCAGAGACAGAGAGCACGCAAGTCAAACCTTATCAGCGGTGGACTCTGTACGTTGATGGAGCGTCTGGGATCGAAGGCGTAGGAGAGGGATTGCTTCTCGTAAGCCCAGAACTTATCACTTTGGAATATGGGCTCCAATTGATGTTCCCCGCAACCAACAACATCGCCGAGTACGAAGCTTTAATTGCGGGACTCAGGCTCGCCATCGACTGCCACGTCAGAGGATTAATAGTCTACTCAGATTCTCATCTCATTGTCTCCCAAAAAGAAGGATACTACGAAGCGAAAAACAAGCAGCTAGCCCAGTACCTCCCACTTGTAAAGTCCCTCCTGCTCAGGATACTGCAGGTTCAGATCCTTCACATCCCCAGGGAACAGAATTCCTGGGAAGATGACATGTCAAAGCTGGCCACGTCACCTTCCCACTATGAGTCAAGGAAGCAACAAGTAGAATAAATTGTCTTTCCCAGTGTCCAAGGACAGTGTGAGGTTACAGAGATTGACAAGCCGGAAGAATCTTGGGTTAGTCCACATGTTACCAATGTAAAGTACCAGTGGTTGCCGGAAGACCAACAGAAGCACGGCGCTTAATGATGTGGGCATCCACCTTTGTGTTTATCGATGGAGAATTGTATAAGCTGTCCTTCTCGGGACCATACTTAAAGTGTATAGCAGTGAGAGATGCTTTGTATACTCTGTGTGAAGTCCACAAAGGGTTATGCGGTGAGCACTTAGTTGGGAAGGCCTTGGCATAAAAAATCTTATGTCAAGGCTCTATTGGCCCACTATAAAGAGGGAAGCGACCTACTTCATCCAATGGTGTAAGAGTTTCCAACTTCACACCAACATCCCTCGACAACCTCCCATTTCTGTCTCCACGCTGCAAGGAGCATGGTCGTTTGCATAATGGGGAATAGATATTCTTGGCCCTCTACCTCATGCTTCGGGGTAAAGGAAGTTCCTCATAATGGCCATTGATTATTTCACTAAATGGGTGGAAGAGGTTCCTGATGGCCCTCCACAGTGCTCGACCTTTTTATTTAGTTAGTGGTGCGGGGGTCGAATTTTGCGGAGGGAGCGAGAGGGAAGGCAAGTGCACTTATCGCAAGTAATACAAGATATTCGGGGGGAATATCGAGGTCGTATATTTCTCGGGGCAGGTTGATTATCTCTACTCCTCCCGGAGGGACTATAATCTTACCGAAAATTAATGGTGTCGGATTAACTAACTAAGGCGATTTTAAGAAAAGCTGAAAATAAATTGAAAAGATCGATAAAGAAATAACACTCGGTATCAAATTACGTTAGGATTAAATTAAATTTAGTTAACTAGAGATCCTAGGTTTCAATTCAATTAAAGGGGCAACTTGGCCGTGGAGGTTCCACAAGCATGAGTTCACCTATCTCTAGGGAAATCACTCACCTGAACATTAAGACTATTCGACCAAGCTCTCATTCGGTGAAGGATTCTTCTTAATGCCCGCTTTATGCTAAGAACCCCTCTATTGGGGGGGGGACCCAATTTGGTAAAATTCTGCGCCTCCTCTCTCGAGGTTTAGTGCAAAACTCTCTTTACCCAAGGGGGATCGGTCCATACGCACGGCCTCTCGGCTAGCTGGCGTATGGACAACGAAAATAGAGCCCACACATCGATATGTGATTCTACACGTCGTAGACCCGAGGTAAACCTTAAGTGATTCAATTAAATAGAAAAATAGGACATTTAATTATTTAAAAAGAATTTTTATGTCCCAATGCTCTTCGATACCGAGGGCTAAGAGCAATTAGCCAGTCATCGGGATGGGGACGGCTTATGAGTTTGGTGAGGCGTGAGTTTGAAACTAAGCACTAAAGGGTTACAAAAAAAGAAGACATAAAATAATCTAACATTAGAAAGCGAAGAGCTTACTAAAAAAAGGAGAATGCACCCACTCAACCAAAGGCATACTAAAAACATAAAGCTAAGTTATAAAAAAAGAAAATTACATAATTGAAATTACCAGTCCTACTAAAATTAGTAGGGGAGAAATTGCGAGTCCTACTCAAACGAGTATTAGGGAAATGACAAGTGCTACTCAAACGAGTATGTAAAAAATGAAAGCATTAAATTGCAAGTTCTACTCAAACGAGTAGGCGGGAAATGAGAAGTTCTACTCAAATGAGTAGGCGGGAAATGAGAAGTCCTACTCAAACGAGTAGGCGAGAAATGACAAGTCTGACTCAAACGAGTAGGCAGCAAATGAAATAGGTAAACTGTAAGTTCTACTCAAACGAGTAGGCGGGAAATGACAAGTCCTACTTAAACGAGTAGATGGAAAATGAAAGCAGTAAAAATTATCTCATACACGCACACACTCTACATGGAATTGAGAAAACATTAAAGGAAAGCTAAAACATACTAAGTCATACACTCACACACAACAAAAAGGGAAAACAATGTGTTTGAAAAATTAAAACGATTACATTTCTAGCGTTAGAACTTGCTAAAAATGCATAAAAGAAGAAATAAAAATTAAAGGAGCAAAAAAGTGTTAAAAAAATCAAAATGTTTCAAAAATAAAAACAACAATTAATTCATTCTTACAATTTTATAAAAATGCTTAAAAAGTGGAAAAAAAAACTTTTAACGAACCAAAAGTTTTACCAGATAAAAAAGCCTAAGTAAAAAATATATATCCACCTTTAAAACCCTTTTATAAATTCATAAAAATGGAATTAAAGGCACAAAAATCGCTAACCTAAACAAAGTTAAGGGACAAGATAAGAAAAAGGCTATTATAACAACACTAAACTAAGCAAAAAATGAGAACAAGGCAAAGTAAGAAAATAACTAAAACATTAAAGCATAAAACTACTCTTAGACACACACACACACACACAGAAGAAAGGAAAAACAAGTGGAAAAAAGAATATAATTGGGGCACCCACATGCATTCCATGACAACATAAGGAGGAAAAACTAGCATATTTTATTAAGACAAATGAAGGGTTATAAGAAGCTAAAACAAACACAAAGGGAGGGAGGGGAAAATTGTACTTACATAGCACAAATTGCACCTAAGTAGCCCACAGACAGCAAATTGGTCCAAAAACCAAAACACTTGGGACATACAAAAAATTTCAATTTAATTTGAGATTACAAGCCCCTGTCACGGGCATGACAGGGGGGCGTGTCGGGTCTGGCGGATGGATAAGCTGAATAGTTATTGGCGGTTGACTTTGGGGCTCTTCTGGAAGTTACACGTGGTGGTCATGGGTGTGCGCCGAATGACACGGACATCTAGGATGGGCATGACTGGCAAAAGCGTGCTGGAGACATAAAGTCCTTGCCTCGCTGGCGGCGTATTGTCTGGAAAAGTTGAGGCGGTCACAGGCATGCGCCGAATGACATGGGCGTGTCAGAGGTGTTAAATGTCGAGTCTGCTGGAGGCATTGAGTGTCGAGTCTGGTTTGACACGGGCGTGTCGGACGGGACAAGGGTGTGTTCCACCCGATTTCTCGGATTCACGTCGACAATAATTTTTTCACTAGCATCAAAGTGACATGACACGATCACGGGCGTGACAGTCAGGTCACGAGCGTGTACTTAGAATTTTTCAACTATTTATGCAAAATATTTAGGAAAAGAGAATAAAGCTAAGTTGGAAGAGTATATAGAAAAAAGAAACATTTTATTGAACAAAAGTAACTAAAAATAATGAAAATAAACTGAAATGACCTAAGTGAAGTACTGAAAATACGAATATTTACGACTCATCAAATACCCCAATACTTAAGCTTTTGCTATTCCAAAGCAAAAGTTGGAGATATAGTTATAAGAAATTAAAAGAAATCCTAAATTTAGCTAACACTTGAATTAATTAAAAGAGAGATCTAAATAAGCATAAGGTGTATAAGAGTTAAGTCCTAAATCATGAAAATGATTTAAATAGATGAAAAGTTTTGGCAAAAAGACTTTTGAAGTAACCAAATAGCAAGCAAAAGTTGTAATTGTTAGCTAAAAAAAATAGATTGAAATTCTAGAAACTTTAGCTTATAAGAGTTTAAAGGAAATAATGCAATTTAAAATTTATGCTCTAAAAAGATTTTATATTAAGTCTAGAATCATTGAATATAGCTAAGGGGGTTGTTGTTGGTTTATGAAGAGGGCTTTGGTTTTAGAGGCGAGGTATTTTTTTCTGAAACCTCTAATAAATTTTTTTTGAATGTGGATGTTTAGGAAAACAAAATCTTATTTTCTATAACATGTAATTGTTTTTTGAACAACTTCATATAACCCAAGGTATATGTATAAGAGTAATGAATTTTATCATCTTACTCTGTAACATATAATCTTTTAAAATAATGGATGCATATGTTTACAGAACGAAATTTTATTACAATTGACATAGGTTCTTTTGAGGATAAAAATTTTATCATGTCAAGTAAGACATGATAAATATGGGGAGATGAGTTTTTTTAAAAAGAAAACTAGTTTTAATAAAAAGTTTTTGAGAATAACTTTGATAAATTGAGAGTTCCTGTGTTTCAAAAAGCTTGAAGTAATAATAATTGAAGTCTATAGTTGTTTTTTCTAACATAATACACATTCCTCTATTTCAGATAAATTAGAAGTAGTGTCTAAAACAAATCCCCCATCTTAAGAACAAAGCATAAAAATTTCTTTAAAACTTAACCACAGATATTTATATCTATCAATCTCTAATTAATAAACCAATAATAAACAAAGAATTAATGAAATTCGCTTATAAATAAATTTGCAACAATATTTTTGGAGAGCAAAAATGGTTAAAAATGGTATATTCGATTTATTTGTTTTATATAATTTTTTTTTGGGGATTTTTAGAGTTATCATCTTTTTTATTGTGTTTTTAATTTTTTATCTTTTTATTTATTTTTGGAGTTATTATCATTTTTGTATTTTGCGTTTATTTCTTTAATATTTACATACTAAAAATGTGAAAAAGATATTTTTTTGAACAATATTTTTTGTTTTGTAATTTTTTATTTTTTAAGATTTTTAAGAAAATATTTACAAGAGAGGAAAGAGAGAAAAATTATTTAGAAAGAGGAGAAAAAGAGGAAGAGTGGAAAGAGAAAAAGGATATTTACAAAAATATTTAGAGAAAATATTTACAAAGTAAAACTAAACATTTTTGAAAATTTTGTTTTATATTTTTTTTGAAATTTTTTGATGATAAAATAAAAATTGCTTTTATAGTTTTCAAAAATTATTTTTTGAGTTTTCATTTTATAAATTTTTTGTTTTATTTTCATATTTTTTATTTTATTTAAAAAAAATTTTAGGAGTGCAGAAAATTGAAGTGCCAAAAAAAGAAAGCACGAAAACACCCACATACTTAATTTCAATATTGTCCCCAGTGCTGCAAGATAAGTATGTGAAATAAAAAAGAAATAAAATGCAATATATACAAAAAGTATAGAGGGAGGGTAGAAAATTTCCTGAAATGAGTTCGGGGAGGCCTAATTAGGAACCCTGCATTGTTAAGAACAAAACAACAAAAAAAGTAAAGAAATTACAAAAAAGATAAACATGAGGTGCCTCACAGGAGCGTTTTGTTTATAGTCGTGCAGCTGGACTATTTTGGCGAGTTTATATTTCGAGGAGGGTTATGGTTTCAATATTACCGCCCACAGGATCGCCCGCTATATATAATTTCAAATGATGACCGTTTACTTTAAACGAGCCTTTTTCCGGGTGGATGACGAGTACTGTCTTATATGGCCAAACCTCTTCAACTTTGAAGGGGTCGGAACCTAGTGGTAGTGCCTAAGTATTTGAGTGCACTCCACACCCGCGACGCATCTTTGGACTGCCTGGTCCCCGCAGATACGAAAAAGAAAAGGGTCCTCCTAAAAGAAATTTTTCATGTCAGAAATGAATTTCTTCTTTTGCTGGCGCGAAAAGTGTTTTGGGAGCTCCCGCGCAACTAAATAGTTCGCGAAATCTACGAACCAAGAAGAGGAATATGAAATTTTATTTATGGCTAGGAGGCATTCCTCAGGGAATGTGTCATTTATGTCAGATTCGATGAGCGCTTCTGAACCCAGATTTTCTAAATGGGAGAGGTGATCGGCGGCTAAATTCTCCACGCCCTTCTTATCCCGGATCTCCAAATCAAACTCTTGTAGGAGGAGGATCCATCGAAGAAGGTGGGGCTTGCCGTCTGTTTTAGCTAATAAATATTTTAATGCGGAGTGGTCGATAAATACGATAACTTTAGATTGCGTTATATACGAGCAAACCTTATTGAATGCAAAAACGACGACTAAAAGTTCCTTTTCCGTTGTCCTGTAATTACCTTGTGCGGAAGTGAGCATCTTGCTAGCGTAATAAAAAGGATGAAAATATTTGTTTATACGTTGGCCAAGAATGACACTTATGACAATATCATTAGCGTCGCACATAATATCGAATGGAAGGATCTAATCGTGCGACAAAAATGGGTGAGTTGATAGGTTTTTGTTTTATAAAATTAAAAGCGGACTCTCATTCACTACTAAAGACAAAATTTGATTCTTTTTCAAGGAGGTGAGTAAGCAGCTTTATTATTTTAGAAAAATCTTGAATGAAATGCCTATAAAAGCCCCCGCGTGGCCTAAGAAACTCCTAATAGATTTAATATTAGAAGGCGGGGGAAGTTTTTCGATAGTTTCCACCTTGGCCTTATCAACCTCCACCCCCTCAGAAAAAATCTTATGGCCGAGAACCAAACCTTCTCGAACCATAAAGTTACACTTTTCCCAATTTAAAATGAGATGCGTGTCCTCGCATCGCTGAAGCACACGATCTAAATTATGAAGACAAGTCGGGAATGAGCATTCGAAAGCAGAGAAGTTATCCATAAAGACTTCCATAATATCTCCTACCAGCCCGCCAAAGATCGCCAACATACATCTTTGGAATATAGGCTGCGCATTGCAGAGGCAAAATGGCATTCTTCGGTATGCGAAGGGGCCAAACGGGCATGTAAAAGTTATTTTCCCTTGCTCATCGGGGGAAATTGGGATTTGGAAAAACCCCGATAAACCATCCAAAAAACAAAAGTATGGATGGCTGGATAAACGCTCTAAAATTTGGTCTAAAAACGGTAGTGGGAAATGGTCCTTACAGGTGACATCATTTAGTTTTCTATAATCAATGCACACCCGCCAACTAGTAACAGTACGAGTTGGGACAAGTTCATTATGCTCATTTTCCACTATGGTAATACTGCCATTTTTTGGGCACAACATGAATGTGAATAACCCATGCACTGTTTGTTATAGGATAAATAATCCCCGCATCTAATAATTTTATAATTTCGGCTTTAACGACGCCCTTCATGTTTGAATTAAGATGTCACTATGGCTGAATAGTTTTGCGGCAATTATCGTTAAGGAAAATCTTATGAGTGCAGAAAGAGGGGTTAATCCCTTTTAAATCAGAAATTTGCCACACAATTGCGTGGCGATGTTTAAGAAAAACTTCCAATAAATCGGAAGTCTCTGAATCACTCAAATGCGAAGAAATGATAACAGGAAGGGTATCATCTTTTCCCAAAAAGGCGTATTTGAGAGATTCAGGTAGCTATTTGAGCTCTAGGCAGGGCGATTCTTATAACGAGGTTTTAATTTTAATATCTTTCGATCCAAATGGTTCGAAAGATAACTTTGTAGATTCATCCTCTTCGCAATTAAAGTTTTCTAGTGAAAAAATTGTCCTTTAAAAAGGTAGACTCGAAAACAGGGGAAGAATAATATCCAAAATAGGTATCTAAATTATAACAAAAGTCATCGCTCGATAACGAGTCCCCCATTGAGGGATTAATCGAGAAAGTAACCTCATCATATCCTACCCGAAGGAGGAGACAACCGTTACTCACAAAGATTAATGTGCAGGAGATGGCGAGAAAAGGGTGATCGAGTATAATTGGTACATCAGTGTCCTCCTCGATGTCTAAGATGAAAAAGTCTACCGGAAAGATAAACTTATCAACTCAGACAAGTACGTTCTCCACTACCCCGACGGGAAATTTAACCGAGTGATCTGCTAGTTTGATACACATTTTAGTAGGGGCTGTAGTGCCCAAACCTAATTTTTGAAAGAGTGAGAACGACATCAAATTAATGCTTGCGCCTAAATCTGCTAGAGCGTATTTTACTAGTATATTACCAAAAAGGCACGAGATGGAAAACCGTCGCGGGTCATTTCTTTTTAGGGGAAATTTATTAGTAAGAGCCCTAAGCAGTCTGCGTTGAGAGAGATATGCAAAATATTTTATAATTTTTTTATTAGAAAAAAGTTCTTTTAAATATTTCGCATACTTAGGCATCTGCGAGATTGCCTCGCAGAAGGGAACATTAATATGAATTTGTTTTAATAATAAAATAAATTTTTTTGTACTGCTCGTCCTTACTCTCACTATCTAACTTATATGGATACGGCAAGGGCATTTTTAAAATAATTTTTTCATTTAAAATTGGTAAAGGCGGTGTAACCAAAGAAGGGGAAGAGGGGTCGTAGGAGAAATATGTACATGTAGATTGATCCGTTTTGGATTGACCACCTCCTTTCCGCTATAGAGGGTTAAAGAATTGATATTCTCCCGTGGATGGGCTCCGTGTTCCCCGGAACTGCCCCGAGCGCACGCTCGGATATCATCCGCGCCAGCTATTCAACCTGCAGTTTTAAATTTTTTAGCGATCCGGTGATGTTCTGGATATTTGACACATTGGACGCTATGTATCTAGAAAAATTTTGTCCATTGGGGAGGGTTTTGGAAGAGGGGGAGGCGGTGAAAATCTGGGCGCAAGAGAGTTAGGGCGTGATGCACGTTATTCGCATTTCTCCATGAGAAGTTGGGGTGATTCCTCCAACTCGGGTTATAGTGATTACTATAAGGGTTGTTGTTGGGGTTGAAGGAAGGTCGACCCGAATTTCCCATGTAGTCTACGAACTCTTCGACTACACGGATGTTAGAGGAAATCGCCCAAGGAGGAGTGGAGGAGGTAACAGACATCTCCTGCCACCTACCTCATCAGCCTTTCAACTTGAAGGTCTAAGTAAGCAGTGTCATCCACTTCGAAGAGGCCAGCTGCCTGCTTGGGACGACCCCGTGGGATGATCCACTGGTAGACGTTCATGTCCATCTCTTTGATAAGGCTTGGGCAGCCTCGAGTGTCTTGTTATTCAGAGAACCCCCAACAACCATGTTAATGATTTAACGCGTCAGATAGTTAAGCCCATTGTAAAAGATTTGGCTCTGCAACCATGTTGGCAGCACGTGGTGCGAACACCTGCAGAGGAATTCCTTAAACCTCTCCAAAGTCTTAAATAGAGACTTTGGATCGTTCTGCACAAACGAAGAAATGTCCGCTCGCAACTTTGGAGTTTTGGCGGGTGGAAAATACTTTGTTAAAAACTTGTAAATGTTTGTTTAAGGATTGCGAGTGACAAAGAGGGGGTGAGTAGGTCCAATTTGAATATTGGCTACCCCTTTTTAGTTCAGACATATATTTTCTTTCAGTTAAATATCAAAGTCAGATAGACAAGATATTTTACCAGCTATCTAGAACTATCACAATATATCAAACACAACATACACATCACATCACACATAGTTTAATAGTGGATCCCTAATCTATGGGTATATTCACTTTCCCCCTTCTCCTATCTAGCAATGAACTAAATTCGGCCAAATTCCTTCTTCTTCCCTTTCTCAGATCCACAGATCTTACAGCTCAGAGCCCAGCTGGCTACTACAACTCAGACATTACAAGTCTTACCACTCAGATCACCAAGATCCTACACCTCAATTTCTTCCCAAGAACTCCACCTCAAAATGTATCCACACTCGTACTTCTTAGGCAAATGTTGCCCTACAACTTAGAGAAATTCCCTCTTCTCCTACTTCAGGCAATACCTGCCGTACCTCAGCCTTTATAACATAGGCTTACAATCTCAAAGAAAATGTTTCCCCTAAACTCAAATCTACAGGTAGATCTTACAAAATTAATAAAAATAAAAGAGATTGATTAAGAACAAGTCACCCAACAAGAAAGGAATAGGTGATTGCTTCTTGATCTGATCCTGATCGGTTTGCTTCCTTTCATCTTGAGGTAACAGATTTGATCCTGCCCTTCTTAGATTTTCAAAGCTTCTTGAAGTTGAAATTAGGGTAGATATAGGCTAGAGGATGTTGAAGACGATTCTTGATACGACTTCTCTCCACCTTCTGTATTCTAGAAGATAACTTCTTAGATCTGGACTTGCCAAATTTTATGTCTATCTTTTCTGAAGAGATGATCCCTTTATATATGCTCTGTCAAAGGTAACTTGCTGATCCAGTTAATAACTGACAAATGACAATTCTGACAGTTCTGACAGTTGTCCGACCCTCTGACTTGATTTCTATACTTAGGAAACAAATCTGCTTGAAGTGTTGAAACTTGACTGTTATATGTGTCGACACCAGTCCTAGGCATCGACACAACTCTTGTAGTGGTGTCGATATACTTCTGAATGTGTCGACACAACCTTCACCTTGTTTCAACACAACTGATGTAGAATATGTTGACACTAGTCCTGACTGTCGACACTGATTGCTTCCAGTCTTAACTCATCTTGTGAAGTGTGTCGACACTTCTCATGAGTATCGACACAGTTGTCTTTTGTCTCGACACTGCTTGTATAGAGTATGTCGACACACATCCTTAGTATCGACACAGCTTCTCTTTGTTTCGACACAACTTGTACAGTGTGTGTCGACACTAGTCTTGAGTGTCGACACAGTTGTTTTCTTGTATCATAGTGTCGACCCAAGTCCTGGCTGTCGACACAACTTCCTCCTTGACTCAGCACTATTATTTCAGTGTGTCGACACTAGTCCTGAGTGTCGACACAACCTTCTTCTTGTCTCAGCACATCCTCGATAAAGGTGTAGACGCATGTCTAGTATCTTGACATATTTGTACTTAACTTTATTTGCCTGCACACATGAACTTAACATTCATCAAATACAACTATGTATATATCATTGAACTGAAAGAGCTTCTTCAAATCAAGTATAATGTGACTAATATACCCAATAATCTCCCCCTATTTGGAGAAGTCATAACCTCAATTCAATGACATACAACATGATACCAAAATAAATTATGATAAAAAATTTTAAAAGTTCAGTGCAGTACAAAATATGAAATAACACAGCTAAAAACAAACACATATTTAAAAACAATAATGGTGAATCAAAAAAAAGACAAACAATTGCAATCCTAATTAATAACACATGAAATATTGAGTAAACCAAAATTTTCATTGAATGTTCACCACATGGTTAACAACCACAAGTTTTGGTTATACAATAGTTACATAACAAGAATTTCATGACATCCAAAACTATGAACATTCTATGGCTGCTCTGGCTCTTTGATGACTATGCCTTTTCCAGATTGAACCTTTGCCTTCACCTCTAACACCTGGTCATCCACAACCTTTTTCCCTTTGCCATCATTAGCTTTAGCATTTGCAATGACTTCTTCTTTCAGTATTTGTTTTTCAAAATAATGATATGACTTTGAAAAGTATTTACTGGGCTCAATTGACTTAGCAGGTAGCTTTCCTATCTTCAGATCATGTCTGAACTTTTGGATAACTTCTTGCTGCTTTAAATGTTTTGCTCATTCCTGTTCTGAATACCATTTGACTCTATCTGTCACATTTGAATTTATTGCCTTACATGAAGTGAGAATTATGTATCTGGAGGTTGGGCTCCACTGCTCAAAATCAGGTCTTGTCTCAGCTTGTTCTCTGAACCTTTTCTTTGAAAGCTGTGCCTCTTTTTATTTGAGCGTAACAGATTCAGGCATCTCCAACTTTTTACAGATAGCATTTTGATCTGATGGTGGAGGACTGTACATGTGAGAGATAGCAGCTTGGATTGTCTTAAAGGTAGCTTGCGCTGCAAATTATATATGGTTTCCACCTCAGCATGAGTACCAGTGGAATGAGGTACTTTAAGGAGAGCTGGTTGACAACCAAATTTAGCAGTCTGATCTCCATCATACCATAGGGGTGGAAAGCCTAAAGTTTCTCTGATATTATTTGATATCCAGGTAGCATGTTCAGAACTTGCTCTTATCATTACCCTCGCCCCCCTTTATGACTTCTCTTTCAACATGATCTATCAGATCATTCTTGTGAAATCTCACCTGCCCATATAAGTAATTGATACCTGAGGTGACAATATTCTTTTCTTTCATTAAATTGTTGTCCAAACTTTTGTTAGAAGTCTTTATATCTTCAAGCAAGGAGGCTGAATGGTCTGCCAACTATGTTTTTATGGCCTTTGTAGCAACAACTATTTTGTTGTCCAACTCAGTAGACTGCTCAGTAAGTTTAACCATTGTTTCTGTATGCAGGGCTATCATATTTTCATTCAAAATTCTCTCATTTTTAAGGACATAGCCTTGTTTGGCAACCATCTCATTTGTAGTTGACTTGGCCTCTTGCTACTGTTTAGCAAGATATACTACAACATTTGCTCCTTTTTCAAAGAAAGTAGTCATTTCAGATTTCAAAAGATTGACTTCAAATCTTATTGACTTAATATCCCGAGCCAATTGAAACTGAAGCTCTTTATTGCTGTCATCTACATACTTTTCTAGA
Source organism: Platanthera guangdongensis (assembly GCA_039583875.1). Classification (NCBI taxonomy): domain Eukaryota; kingdom Viridiplantae; phylum Streptophyta; class Magnoliopsida; order Asparagales; family Orchidaceae; genus Platanthera; species Platanthera guangdongensis. The sequence goes on from CM077163.1 coordinate 109,412,553, forward strand.
TCGTTCCTTTGCTTATCTAGCATTATTTGAATTTGTACTAGCAGAGAGCTAGTATCTTCTATATGAGCATCTAGTGTCCCAGATTGAAAATATTGTTTGTAGCTTTTGCTCCTCTTCTTCATTGTAGAAAGTTTCATTTTCTTAAGTTGATATTCTTCTGCATCTTTTGCTTCAAAAGAACTTACCTCTTCAATTTAAGGTGAATTTGTAGGTTTGTCAGTATCTGGGGCCAACTCCCCCTCAGTTCTTGTATCTGTCTCATTTATATTGATATTATCTAAGTTATCATTTGCATGCTGAATGTTAGCATCAAGAACTGCAATTTGGGGAAGTTCATCTATCTCCCCCTGCAAGTTTGTTTCTTTAGAAAGAAGAACTTCTTCTTCAGTCTCTTTTGGAATTTCTTCCTCCATCTCTTTCTCAGATATTTCTTGTTCAGATATCCTTGAGTGGTCCAGTTCCTGTACAACATCCATTATTATAGTTATAGCAATATCCATTGGTAATTCATTGAGAATGTCCCCCTCAATTTGTTCATTTTCAGAAATGTTCTCCCCCTACACCTGCTCACTAGTTCCAGGTGAGAGTCTTGGAGATCTTCTTGGTTCTTCCTCAACATCCTTATCTGAGCTAAACTCTACATGTTCTTCAGAATCACTTGTGGATTCTTCTTCCTCTATTACTTCTTTCTTTACTTTTACCTCCTTTGTCTTTTTGGGTTCTGGAGTGTCCTTAGACAAAACCCTTTCCCATCTGGACAGAATTCTCATGTCCATTCTTCTCATATGATTTATCTTGGATCTAATCTCCTGACTAATACTATCTGGAATTGCCTTTAGCAGATAGAGACTAACAATTCTGCCCATATTGGGATTCTGAATCCCCTTTGCTATTTTATCAAAGACTACCTTGTTCCAATCAGTCTTGATTTTAAAGATGATCCTAGTCATCAAGCTAATCATATGGGTTGAAATTCTGTCATGTGTTCCAGTCTTGCAGAGGAGCACCTCCAACTAGTTCAGATAAAAATTTTCCCTGGGAATTCATTCCCTTCATGTTCAAAGAACTCCAATCCTAATGGTTATAGCCAGTCCACACCACTCTAAAGCCTCTGCAGTCTTGCTAGAATCCAGGTAATCTTCTTGAGCAGTACTTAGAATCTGAAAGACTTTAGCCAGTCTTTTGGTTGTGACCTTTACTCTTGGACCATTAACATTGGATTTGATCTTACCTGACTTAGGGTTTAGTGAGGCATTGGAATAGAATTCAGATACTTCTCTCTTCCAAATCTGAGTGGTTTCTTAAATTAGATATTCAAGACCGACCTCAGTGACTAGGTCAATCACTTTCCTTATTTCTTCTGGTGCGGAGACGAAGGCATTTCACACAAGTTCGTAACCCTCGTTAATGTTGGCATCCATCTTGGGTGGCATTCTAGTTGAAAGAGTTTGATATTGAGTGGTGTCAACTAAGAATTTCTAGCTCTCGACACACATTGATCACTCTCTCAAGATTTCCTATAAGCATAGTCGACAATTCCTTTCTCCTACTATTTATAGTAACTGTCTATTGAAGGTGAAATGGTGCGCTGCACTTAGTAATTTTCTAAATATTGGGAAAATTCTAGTGTAGGCATGGAAAACCTATTTTGTCGAGTTATGTTGACTTAAGTCGACACAAGGTTCATGTCTCTCGACACAGACCTCAAGGTTTCGACAACCTTATGTCTCGACACTAAAGTATAATGTCTCGACACACTGTCGCTAATCAGTGTCGACACACTGTTACGTGTCTCGACACACGACTACTTATTGTGTTGACACACATTCTGATGTCTCGACACAATACTGCCCATAGTGTCTACATACACTGTGGTGTATCAACACAATTATTTTACTTAAACAAAATTTGTATTCTTAATATAATTTCTTAATTTTGTTGCTATTAATTGAAAAGACTGATGTGCCCGCGAACAGACTCTTACTGTGGTTGGTTCGGTGAGTCGATCGCCGCGGGCTTGCTCGGGTAGGCAAGTGCACCTATCGCAAGTAGTACTCGATATTCGGGGGAATACCGAGGTCGTATTGTTCTCGGGGTCGTGTTGACTATTCTTACTCCTCCTGGAGGACTATTATTTTACTGAAAGAAAGATGGATTTTTTTGCTTTAAGAAAAGATGGAAAAGCAAAGGAGCGAAAAAAAAACGATTTAGAGAATATTCGATGAAGGGTTAACGCTCGGCATCGAATCGGATTAAGACTAAAACAATTTTTAATAATAAAAAGACTTGGTTTTCAAATTAATAATAAGGCAACTTGGCCGTGGAGGTTCCACAAATGTGAGCTCACCTAGCTATAGGGATATCGCTCACCTAAACGTTAAGACTATTCGACCGAACGTTAGTCCGACGAAGGATTCCTCTTAACGCCCGCTTTACGCTAAGAACCCCGCTATTGGGTGGGGGACCCAATCCGGTAGAATTACGCTAGTCCTCTCTCGAGGGTATGCACGCAACTCTATTTACCCAGGGGTGATCGGTCCATATGCACGGCCTCTCGGCTAGCTAGCATATGGACTACGAAAATAGAGCCCACACATCGATTATGTGGTCCTACGCGTCGTAAACCGGGGCAAACCCTAAGTGCTTAAATTAAAATGAAAATAAAGAGCTTCAATTATTATAAATCATTTTAAATGTCCCAAAGCTCTTCGATGCCGAGGCTAATAGCGATTAGCCACACATCGGTATGGGGACGGCTTATAATTTAGTGAGGCGCGAGTTCGAAATTAAATGCTAAACGATTATAAGAAAGGGACAAAAGAAAAATAACAATATTTAGAAAGCTAAAAAGTTAACTAAACGAGAACTCACGCACACTCCAAATTATAAATTAAACAGAAACTAAGTTACACATGAATGAAATTTGCATAATTTAAATTTGTGAGTCCCACTCAAACGAGTGGGGGCGGTAAATAAAGGCTGAAAATTGCAACTCCTACTCAAACGAGTAGGACTGAAATGAAAGCGAGTCCTACTCAAATGAGTAGGAGAAAATAAATGCGATTACAGGGCTAAAAAGTCCGGCCATTTAACTCAAGTGAGTAGGCGGAAAAAATAAAGAAAGAAAAATTACAAGTCCTACTCAAACGAGTAGAACTGAAATAAGGTCCGGCCATTTAAACTCAAGTGAGTAGGCGGAAAAATAAAGAAAGAAAAATTACAAGTCCTACTCAAACGAGTAGGACTGAAAATGAAAACGATGCGCCATTTAACTCTTAACGAGTAGGCGGAAATAAATGCACACGAACACACACACTCCATATGAAATTCAAGAAAGCAATAAAATTTAACACCTACACTCACACACTCTACAAAATTGAACAAAGCATTAAAAGAAAGCATTAAAACAAAGCATGAAAATTTAACACCTACACTCACACACTTTACACAATTTAAATCAAAGCATAAAAATTATACACCTACACTCACACACTCTACATGGAAATTTAAGAAGAACAAAAGAAAGTTTAGTCTCATACACTCACACACACAAATAACAAAGAAAAATCAAAGTTACCTAAAAATGAAAATAACAAGATTTCTACTCCTAAAACTTACCCAAAACACATAAAAAGAACAAACAAAAAGAGAATGAGCAAAAAGTTTTACAAAATAAAGTCAAAATCAAAGGTGCTCAAAAATTAAAACTTTAACTTTTTCATGCTTAGGTTTTGCCAAAAACAAATAAAAAGAGAAAATTACAATTTTTAGAAGACTAAAGTTTTTCAAAGCAAATTAAAAATCAAAGTTTTTGGAAAATCAAAATACCAAAATTTTCATTCTTATGATGTTATGAAAGTGATAAAAAAGTGAAAAAGAAGTTGAAAAGAACAAAAGGGGTTTTACAATCCTAAAAGAAAACTAAGTAAAAAAAAGGAACAAAATCACTTTTTTTAAAAATCTCTTTTATAAAATCATAAGGATGAAATCAAAATCCTAAGCATGAAGACAAGTTTAAGGGAAAAAAAAGACATGGAAAGTGAATACATTACACTCATACACACACACACACACCTTTCATAAATGAAGAACAAGTGAAGAACAAAGATAAAACCAAGGATAAAAAGGAAAGAGGTGAGCCATCCAAATAAATTTTTCATGCTAATAAAGAGAGAAAATCTAACATTTTTATTAAAATTTTCAAACTATTACAAAGCTAAAAGGTAAAGCAAAACAAAACATGAAATAAGAAGGGAGAAATCTCCTTACATAGCACTAGAATCCACGGATTAAGCCCACAAAAAGACACTAACTTGGCCCAAAAATCTGAACCCTTGGACCTTACAGAACTGGGCTATTTATAGGAAAAAAATTCTAAGTACACGCCCTCGGTCACGGGCGTGTAGGGGGGGCGTGACAGTACTATTCATGAAGGCGGCTGGCGATTGGACAGCAAAGTTGACTTCGGGCTGAGTTCGCAGCAGTCACGCCCTAGGTCACGGGCGTGACTATGGGCGTGTCGGGGAGGTAGAACCGGGCGCGGGTTGCGTCAAATGTCTTCGGCAGCATCTTGTCGGGCCAGCTGGAAAGGTCACGCCCCATGTCACGGGCGTGACTATGGGCGTGACAGTTGGGGTCGACACTCGACGAATGTCGAGCGGAAAGTGTCGAGTCGAAATCGTTGAGCTGAAATTGGGTCACGCCCCAGGTCACGGGCGTGACACTGGGCGTGACAGTTGGTGTCGACACTCGACGATCGTCGAGCGGAATTCGTCGAGAGGAGAGGACACGGGCTTGGGTCACGCCCCGTGTCGGGTGACACGGGCGTGTCGCCAGGCGTGTCAAGCCTTTTCTTCAGAAATTTTCCGATTTCACGGGAAATGCACAGTCACGGCTCGGTCACGGGCGTGACCCATGTGTCACGGGCGTGTACTTCCCAAATTTTGGCAGATTTTGAAATTTTTCTGAAAAATCAAATAAAACAAGTTAGGAGAAAATTTACAAGAATAGGAACATTTTATTGAACAAAAATAAGTAAAAACGACGAAAATAAATGAAAATGACTAAATTAATGTGCATAAAAATACGCATATTTACAGTTCATCAAATACCCCCATACTTAGGCTTTTGCTATTCCAGAGCAAAAGTTTGAGGTGAATCTATAAGGAATAAAAAAAACTCTAAGTTTTGGCTATCGCTTAATCAATTATAAGAGAGATCGAAATAAATATACGGGGTGTAAGAGTTAAGTCCTAAAATTATGTAGATGATTTAAATAGCGCAAAAGTTTTGTCCAAAAGACTTCTTGATGTAATCAAATAGAAGGCAACATTTGTAATGGTTAGATTAACGAAAATAGTTTGGAATTATAAGAACTCTAGCTTATACGAGTGCTACCGGAAATAATACAATTTACTAATTATGCTCTCAAAAAGATTTTTGAATTAATTCTAGAATTCGTGTAATTGGCTAAGGGGGTAGTGTGGTTTATGAAGAGGGTTTTGATATTTGAGGTGAGGTAATTTTTTCTCGAACCTCCATATTTTTTTTCTTTTGGATTATTAGGAAAACGAAATCTTATTTTCCTAATATGATTTTTGTTTTTCAACTTCATAAGAAAAATTAACCCAATGTATATTTGTAGGAGTAATGAATTTTATCCTCTTACTCCTTATATAATCTTTTAAAATTATTGGGTGCCTATGTTTACGGAACGAAATCTTGTTCCCATTGACATAAGATCTTTTAAGGATAAAATTTTTCATGCCAAGTAGGTCATGAAAAGTGAGGGGAGAAAGGAAAACTAGATTGTAATCCTAAAAATTTTTGAGAGCAACCTTAATAATTTGTACGTTCCAATTTTTTTCAGAAAGCTAAAAGTAAGTATAATTGAATTCTATAGTCGTTATTTCCTAACATAATATACGTGCTCCTATCAATGAAAAATTAGAAGTAGTGCCTAAAACGAGTTCGCTATTTTTAACAAAGCATAAAGAATTCTTTAAAACTTAACCCCGGCTATTTAAATGTTTCAATCAATAATTAACAAACGGGTAGCAAACAAAGAATTAATAGTATTCACATATAAATAAACTCAAAACAGAATTTTTGGATAGCAGAAAAGTTAAGTATGGAATATTTAATTTATTTATTTCAAAACTTTTTTTTTTATTTTTATAGTTTTTGTTATCATTTTTTTTGTTTGTTTTTCATTTATTATCTTTTTTTGTATTTTTGTTTTTCTCAATTTTTTTGAAAATTTTTTGAACTATTATCCTTTTTTTTTATTTTTTTAAGAGAATTTTCATAATATGTACAAAAATAAGGGAGAAAAAGAAAAAGGTTTGTACAAGAATGAGGAAGGGGGAGAGAAAAAAAATAAAAAAAATATATACAAAGTGAAACTAAACAAAATAATTTTTTGTTTTGTTTTTTTTTTTTGAGTTTTTGGAAAAGAGAAAGAGAACAAAACAAATTTTTTTTGGATTTTTGTTTTTTTTCATTTAAAATTTTTTTTTTTTTTTTCATTTAAAATTTTTTTTTCATTTTAAGATGTTTTTTAATTTTTTTGTTTTTGTTTTGTTGTTATATGTATTTTTTTGTATTTTTCTTCTTTTTTTTTTGGAGATGCAGAAAAATTGAAGTGCAGAAAGTAAAGCACGAAAATACCCCCATACTTAAGTCCAACATTGTCCCCAATGTTGTATCGTAAGTATGCGGAACAGAAAGGAAAGACAATATGTACAAAGAAAAGAAAGGGAAGGGGGTAGAAGCTTCCCTGAAACGCGGAGGGGGAGGCCGATCAGAAACACTGCGTTTATTAGAAAAAAAATAACAAAGATAATAAGGAAAGAGCGAAAAAGATAAGCGAGGGGTGCCTCCCAGGAGCGCTTTGTTTATAGTCGTGTAGCTTGACTATTTTGGCGGGTTTATAATGTGGAGGAAAGTTATGGTTTCGCTAAAACCGATCACTGGGTCGCCCGCGATATAAGACTTTAACCGATGACCGTTTACTTTAAAAGAACCTTTGTCCGGGTGGGAGACGAGTACGGTTCCATAAGGAAAAACTTCTTCAACTAGGAAGGGACCGGACCATCTAGATTTTAATTTACCTGGAAAAAGCCTAAGACGTGAATTGTAAAGAAGGACAAGATCGCCCGGAGAAAATAATTTTTGGGACTTGATTTTTCGATCGTGATATAACTTAGAGCGCTCCTTATAGAATTTATTGCTCTCGTAAGCGTTCGCACGCCATTCATCGAGCTCGTTTAGTTGCAGTTTTCTATTCTGAGCGGCTAAGTTGGAGTCGAGGTTTAAGAGTTTTAAAGCCCAAAGTGCGCGATGTTCTAATTCTACGGGTAAGTGGCACGCTTTGTCGTAGACTAACCGGAACGGCGTACATCCAATAGCGGTTTTGTATGCCGTCCGATACGCCCACAACGCATCGTCGAGTTTAACGGACCAATCTTTCCTATTTAGCGAAACAGTTTTTTCTAAAATTCGCTTAATCTCTCGATTTACTACCTCGACTTGGCCACTTGTTTGCGGGTGGTAGGGGGTGGCAAGCTTGTGTGTGACTCCGTATTTAGCTAACGTCTTAGCCATAAGAGCGTTACAGAAATGCGTTCCCCTATCACTAACAATTGCGCGAGGCGTGCCGAAGCGAGAAAATAATTTTTTAAGAAACGTAACGACGACTCGCGCATCGTTGGTGGGGAGAGCTTGCGCTTCCGCCCACCTCGATACGTAGTCGACCGCCACTAAAATATACATATTTTTGAAAGATGGAGGTAGGGGGCCAACAAAATCTATGCCCCACAAATCGAAGACTTCGCATTCTAAAAACATATTTTGGGGCATCTCGTCACGACGAGAGATGTTACCCGACCGCTGACAGCTATCGCATGCGCGCACAAAATTATGCGCGTCTTTGAAGAGAGTGGGCCAAAAGTAGCCCGCCTCTAGCGCCTTCCGAGCGGTCCGGTTGGCTTGAATAATGCCCACCGGCTGGACCCTCGTGGCAGTGCTTAAGAATTTGCAAGCACTCCACACCCGCAACGCATCTTCGGACCGCTTGGTCCGCGCAGATACGAAAAAGAAATGGGTCCTCCCAAAAGAAATTTTTCAAGTCAGAAAAGAATTTCTTCTTTTGATGACTGGAAAACTCTTTTGGAAGGACCCGCGCTACTAAGAAATTTGCAAAATCTGCGAACCAAGGCGAAGATGACGAAGATTTATTAATGGCAAGAAGGCGTTCCTCGGGGAATCTGTCATTTATTTCAGATTCGACGAGCGCTTCCGCACCCGGATTTTCTAAACGGGAGAGGTGGTCCGCCGCTAGATTTTCCGCTCCCCGCTTATCTCGGATCTCCAAATCGAACTCTTGTAGGAGGAGAATCCATCGAAGAAGGCGGGGCTTCGCATCATTTTTAGCTAATAAATATTTAAGCGCGGAGTGATCGGTAAAAACGATAACTTTAGATAGCGTTATATACGAGCGAAACTTATCGAAAGCGAAAACGACGGCTAAGAGTTCCTTTTCCGTTGTCGTGTAATTTACTTGTGCGGAAGTGAGCGTCTTGCTAGCATAATAAATAGGATGAAAATGTTTTTCTACGCGTTGGCCAAGAACGGCACCTAAGGCAATATCACTAGCGTCGCACATTATTTCGAACGGAAGGGACCAATTAGGGGCCACTAATATTGGTGAAGAGATAAGTTTTTGTTTTATCAAATTAAAGGCGGACTCGCATTCGCTACTAAAGATGAAGCGTGATTCCTTTTCCAAGAGGTGAGTTAGCGGCTTTGTTATTTTTGAAAAATCTTGAATAAAGCGTCGGTAAAAGCCCGCATGGCCTAAGAAACTCCTAATAGATTTTACGTTGGTTGGATGCGGAAGTTTTTCTATAATTTCTATCTTGGCCTTATCCACCTCTATCCCCTTAGACGAAATCATATGGCCGAGGACCAAACCTCCTCGAACCATAAAGTTGCATTTTTCCCAATTTAAAACAAGGCTTGTGTCCTCGCACCGTTGAAGGACACGATCTAAATTTTGAAGGCAATCGGGAAAAGAGCGTCCGAAAACAGAAAAGTCATCCATAAAGACTTCCATAATGTCTTCTACTAGCTCGCCAAAGATCGCTAGCATACATCTTTGGAATGTAGCTGGCGCGTTGCAGAGTCCAAATGGCATTCTTCGATAGGCGAAGGTGCCAAACGGGCAAGTAAAAGTTGTTTTCTCTTGATCATCGGGGGAAATGGGGATTTGAAAAAACCCCGATAAACCATCAAGAAAACAATAATACGGATGACCGGATAAACGCTCTAAAATCTGGTCTAGAAATGGCAAAGGGAAATGGTCCTTGCGGGTGGCGTCGTTAAGTTTCCTATAGTCGATGCACACTCGCCAACCCGTAACAGTACGAGTTGGGACAAGCTCGTTATGCTCATTCGCCACTACGGTAAGACCGCCCTTCTTGGGCACGACATGCACGGGACTAACCCATGCACTGTCCGAAATAGGGTAGATAATCCCCGCATCTAATAACTTAATGATTTCGGCTTTAACGACGTCTTTCATGTTTGGGTTAAGACGACGTTGCGGCTGAATCGTTTTGCGGCAATTATCGTTTAAGAAAATCTTATGGGTGCAAAAGGAGGGGCTAATCCCCTTTAGGTCAGAGATTTGCCACGCAATTGCGTGGCGATGTTTAAATAAAACTTCCAATAAATCGGAAGTCTCCGAATCACTCAAGTCCGAAGAAATGATAACGGGGAGCGTATCACCTTTTCCCAAAAAAAGCGTACTTGAGCGAGGCGGGTAAGGGTTTGAGGTCTAGGATGGGCGGTTCTTCTAGGGAGGTTTTAATGCCTATGTCTTTCTTACCAATTGGTTCGAAAGGCAAGTCTATAGATGTATCCTCATCGCAGTTAAAATTTTCGAGCGCATAAATATCGTCATTTAAAAATACGGACTCGAAAATGGGAGAAGAACGATCTCCGAAAAAAGTATCTAAAGAATAGCAGAAATCGTCGCTCGATGACAAATTGTCCATCGAGGGATTAATAGAGAAAGTAACATGGTCATCGCCTACTCGGAGGAGAAGGCTACCATTACTAACATCTATTAGTGCGCGGGAGGTGGCGAGAAAAGGGCGACCGAGTATTATTGGTACCTCGGCGTCCTCCTCGATATCTAAGATGACGAAGTCTACCGGGAAGGTAAACTTGTCGACTCGGACAAGGACGTCCTCCACTACCCCGATAGGGAACTTAACCGAGCGATCCGCTAACTGGATGCGCATATTCGTAGGACTAGGAGTACCCAAACCTAAACGTGAAAAGAGCGAGAATGGCATCAGATTAATGCTAGCCCCTAAATCAGCTAAGGCGTACTTTACTAATATATCGCCAAAAAGGCACGGGATGGAAAACCGTCCCGGGTCGTTTTGTTTTGCGGGCAATTTATTAGTAAGGGCCGCCGAGCAGACAGCGTTGAGAGATACATGCGAAATATCCTCTAATTTGCATTTATTAGAAAGTAGTTCTTTTAAAAATTTCGCATATTTGGGCATTTGCGAGATAGCCTCGCAAAAAGGAACATTAATGTGAATTTGTTTTAATAATAAAATAAATTTTTCATATTGCGCGTCCTTACGCTCGTTTTCTAACTTATGCGGATACGGGAGAGACTTGTTTAAAATAATTTTTTCTTTTATAATAGGTAAAGGCGGCGTGAGCGAAGAAAGGGGAAGAGGGGTCGGAGGTGAAATATGTACCTGAGGGTCGGTCCGTTTTGGATCGACCACCTCCTTTCCGCTACGGAGGGTTATAGCGTTGGCGTTTTCCCGCGGATTGGGCTCCGTGTTTCCCGGCAATGCCCCGAGCGCGCGCTCGGACATCATCCTCGCTAGCTGTCCAACCTGTTGTTCGAGTGTTTTTAGCGATCCGGTGATGTTCCGGATATTTGACTCGTTGGACGCAATATACTTCGAAAAATTTTCCTCCATCGGGGAGGGTTTCGGAAGAGGAGGGGGAGGAAGAAATCCGGGCGCATAAGAAATAGGGGGACGCTGAGCATTATTCGGGTTGCTCCACGAGAAGTTGGGGTGATTCCTCCAACCCGGATTATAGTTATTACTATAAGGGTTGTTGTTGGGGTTGAAGGGAGGACGACCCGAATTTCCCATGAAGTCCACGAACTCTTCAGCTACGCAGACGTTAGGGGGAATAAAACAAGGCGGAGTGGAGGAGGCAGCAGACATCTCCGCCACCTGCTTTGTTAACCTTTCAACTTGAAGGGTCAAGAGAGCAGTGGCATCCACTTCAAAAAGACCAGCCGCCGGCTTTGGCCGTCCCCGCGGGACGTTCCATTGATAGGCGTTCATAGCCATCTCTTCGAATAAAGCCTGGGCGGCCTCGGGGGTTTTGTTGTTAAGCGTTCCCCCGGCAGCCGCGTCAATCATTTGACGCGTCTGAAAATTCAGCCCATTATAAAAAATTTGAACTTGCAACCACGTTGGCAGCGCGTGGTGCGGGCAACGGCGGAGGAATTCCTTAAATCGTTCCCAAGTCTCGTATAGAGACTCAGGATCGTTCTGCACAAACGAAGAAATGTCCGCCCGCAACTTTGCAGTTTTGGCGGGCGGAAAGTACTTCGTTAGGAACCGTTCCGTCAACTCAGCCCACGTGGTGATACATCCTCGCGGGAGGGCATTCAACCACGCCTTGGCTTTGGACTTAAGGGAAAAAGGAAATAAGCGCAAACGAATGGCGTCATCAGTGACGCCATTGATCTTGAAGGTGTCGCATATCTCCAAGAAATTGGACAAGTGGACATTCGGGTCCTCATCCGGCAGTCCATCGAACTGCACGGCGTTTTGGACCATTTGAATGACACTTGATTTTATTTCAAAATTATTATTGGCCACCGCAGGGCGAACAATACTCGACCCAGAATCATCCAGGTTAGGCCGGGCGTAATAAGACATAGTACGCTCGGCCGCCGGGGGAAGGTTAGGGGCGGCCATAACTACAACAGTGGGTTCTCTGATAGATTCCTCGGGATCTAAAGAAGGATTTCGGCGATGAGATCGGATACGCGCAAGAGAGCGTTCGATCTCAGGGTCGAAGTCTAAATCTTCAGACTCTGAGGGTTGTCCTCGGGTCATACACCCAAACAAAAATAAAACAAAAATAAACTTTTTTTTTGTTTTTAAAATAAAGTTTTTAGTTTTTTTTTGTTTTATAGAAAATAAGTAAAATTAATAGACTCCGGAATTCGAAATAGCAACTCGAAAAGAGATTCCCCGGCAACGGCGCCAAAAACTTGATGTGCCCGCGAACAGACTCTTACTGTGGTTGGTTCGGTGAGTCGATCGCCGCGGGCTTGCTCGGGTAGGCAAGTGCACCTATCGCAAGTAGTACTCGATATTCGGGGGAATACCGAGGTCGTATTGTTCTCGGGGTCGCGTTGACTATTCTTACTCCTCCGGGAGGACTATTATTTTACTGAAAGAAAGATGGATTTTTTGCTTTAAGAAAAGATGGAAAAGCAAAGGAGCGAAAAAAAAACGATTTAGAGAATATTCGATGAAGGGTTAACGCTCGGCATCGAATCAGATTAAGACTAAAACAATTTTTAATAATAAAAAGACTTGGTTTTCAAATTAATAATAAGGCAACATGGCCGTGGAGGTTCCACAAATGTGAGCTCACCTAGCTATAGGGATATCGCTCACCTAAACGTTAAGACTATTCGACCGAACGTTAGTCCGACGAAGGATTCCTCTTAACGCCCGCTTTACGCTAAGAACCCCGCTATTGGGTGGGAGACCCAATCCGGTAGAATTACGCTAGTCCTCTCTCGAGGGTATGCACGCAACTCTATTTACCCAGGGGTGATCGGTCCATATGCACGGCCTCTCGGCTAGCTAGCATATGGACTACGGAAATAGAGCCGACACATCGATTATGTGGTCCTACGCGTCGTAAACCCGGGGCAAACCCTAAGTGCTTAAGTTAAAATGAAAATAAAGAGCTTCAATTATTATAAATCATTTTAAATGTCCCAAAGCTCTTCGATGCCGAGGCTAATAGCGATTAGCCACACATCGGTATGGGGACGGCTTATAATTTAGTGAGGCGCGAGTTCGAAATTAAATGCTAAACGATTATAAGAAAGGGACAAAAGAAAAATAACAATATTTAGAAAGCTAAAAAGTTAACTAAACGAGAACTCACGCACACTCCAAATTATAAATTAAACAGAAACTAAGTTACACATGAATGAAATTTGCATAATTTAAATTTGCGAGTCCCACTCAAACGAGTGGGGGCGGTAAATAAAGGCTGAAAATTGCAACTCCTACTCAAACGAGTAGGACTGAAATGAAAGCGAGTCCTACTCAAATGAGTAGGAGAAAATAAATGCGATTACAGGGCTAAAAAGTCCGGCCATTTAACTCAAGTGAGTAGGCAGAAAAAATAAAGAAAGAAAAATTACATGTCCTACTCAAACGAGTAGAACTGAAATAAGGTCCGGCCATTTAAACTCAAGTGAGTAGGCGGAAAAATAAAGAAAGAAAAATTACAAGTCCTACTCAAACGAGTAGGACTGAAAATGAAAACGATGCGCCATTTAACTCTTAACGAGTAGGCGGAAATAAATGCACACGAACACACACACTCCATATGAAATTCAAGAAAGCAATAAAATTTAACACCTACACTCACACACTCTACAAAATTGAACGAAGCATTAAAAGAAAGCATTAAAACAAAGCATGAAAATTTAACACCTACACTCACACACTCTACACAATTTAAATCAAAGCATAAAAATTATACACCTACACTCACACACTCTACATGGAAATTTAAGAAGAACAAAAGAAAGTTTAGTCTCATACACTCACACACACAAATAACAAAGAAAAATCAAAGTTACCTAAAAATGAAAATAACAAGATTTCTACTCCTAAAACTTACCCAAAACACATAAAAAGAACAAACAAAAAGAGAATGAGCAAAAAGTTTTACAAAATAAAGTCAAAATCAAAGGTGCTCAAAAATTAAAACTTTAACTTTTTCATGCTTAGGTTTTGCCAAAAACAAATAAAAAGAGAAAATTACAATTTTTAGAAGACTAAAGTTTTTCAAAGCAAATTAAAAATCAAAGTTTTTGGAAAATCAAAATACCAAAATTTTCATTCTTATGATGTTATGAAAGTGATAAAAAAGTGAAAAAGAAGTTGAAAAGAACAAAAGGGGTTTTACAATCCTAAAAGAAAACTAAGTAAAAAAAAGGAACACAATCACTTTTTTTTAAAATCTCTTTTATAAAATCATAAGGATGAAATCAAAATCCTAAGCATGAAGACAAGTTTAAGGGAAAAAAAAGACATGGAAAGTGAATACATTACACTCATACACACACACACACCTTTCATAAATGAAGAACAAGTGAAGAACAAAGATAAAACCAAGGATAAAAAGGAAAGAGGTGAGCCATCCAAATAAATTTTTCATGCTAATAAAGAGAGAAAATCTAACATTTTTATTAAAATTTTCAAACTATTACAAAGCTAAAAGGTAAAGCAAAACAAAACATGAAATAAGAAGGGAGAAATCTCCTTACATAGCACTAGAATCCACGGATTAAGCCCACAAAAAGACACTAACTTGGCCCAAAAATCTGAACCCTTGGACCTTACAGAACTGGGCTATTTATAGGAAAAAAATTCTAAGTACACGCCCTCGGTCACGGGCGTGTAGGGGGGGGGACAGTACTATTCATGAAGGCGGCTGGCGATTGGACAGCAAAGTTGACTTCGGGCTGAGTTCGCAGCAGTCACGCCCTAGGTCACGGGCGTGACTATGGGCGTGTCGGGGAGGTAGAACCGGGCGCGGGTTGCGTCAAATGTCTTCGGCAGCATCTTGTCGGGCCAACTGGAAAGGTCACGCCCCATGTCACGGGCGTGACTATGGGCGTGACAGTTGGGGTCGACACTCGACGAATGTCGAGCGGAAAGTGTCGAGTCAAAATCGTTGAGCTGAAATTGGGTCACGCCCCAGGTCACGGGCGTGACACTGGGCATGACAGTTGGTGTCGACACTCGACGATCGTCGAGCGGAATTCGTCGAGAGGAGAGGACACGGGCTTGGGTCACGCCCCGTGTCGGGTGACACGGGCGTGTCGCCAGGCGTGTCAAGCCTTTTCTTCAGAAATTTTCCGATTTCACGGGAAATGCACAGTCACGGCTCGGTCACGGGCGTGACCCATGTGTCACGGGCGTGTACTTCCCAAATTTTGGCAGATTTTGAAATTTTTCTGAAAAATCAAATAAAACAAGTTAGGAGAAAATTTACAAGAATAGGAACATTTTATTGAACAAAAATAAGTAAAAACGACGAAAATAAATGAAAATGACTAAATTAATGTGCATAAAAATACGCATATTTACAGTTCATCAAAGACATATTCAATATTTAACATGCCTAGTTCAAATTTAAAGTAATTGAACTTGCAATCATCTAGGGGATTTGTAAAGTTGTCAGCAACTTATCTATCTGTTGGAGTATACTGTAGGCTAATATTTTCTTTTTCAACATTCTCTCTAAAAAGTGATATCTAATCTCTATATGTTTAGTTCTACTGTGTGAAACAAGATTAAGAGCAATAGAAATTGCACTAGTACAATCACAAAACATAATAGATTTACTTAGTTGTACACTGTAGTCCAGTAGTTGATGCTGAATCCATGGAAACTATGCACAATAGCTTCCAGCAGATATGTAATCAGATTCTGCTGTAGAAATTGCAACACTTGTTTGCTTCTCGCTACTCCAACTTATTAGTCTTTTTCCTAGAAACCGACAAGTTCCAGAAGTACTTTTTTCTATCCTCTTTTACCCTGCAAAATCTGTATCTGTGTAACCCGTGAATTTAAAATCACTATCCCTAGGATACCAAAGCCCAAGATTTGGTGTGCCCTTAAGATATCTCAATATTCTCTTCACAGTAGAGTAATGAGACTCTTTGGGGGCATGCTTGGTACCTTACATAGATAAATGTTGAGAACATAATATTTGACCTACTAGCAGTCAAATATAGGAGAGATCCAACGATGCCTCTATACAAGGTTTGATCAATTGGTTTCCCAGATTCATCCTTGTGTAGTGATACAGTTGAACACATTAGAGTTCTCATGGTAGAAGAATTCTCTATACCATATATCTTAATCAATTCCTTAGTGAACTTAGATTGAGAGATGGATATACCATCCCCAGATTGTCTAACTGGAATCCTAAGAAGAACTTTAGCTCACCCATGCTGCTCATTTCGAACATGCCTTGCATAAGCCTGGTAAATTTTCTACACAGCTTCTCATTAGTAGACCCAAAGATTATGTCTACATAAACTTGGACTAGGATGCTTGAACCTTTGATGTCCCTAAGAAAGGGTGTCTTGTCTATCTTTCCTCTAGAGAACTTGTTCTCTATAAGAAAGGTTGACATGGTCTCATAACAGGCCCTAGGTGCCTGTTTTAACCTATACAAAGCATTTATGCAATCTGAAGATATTGGTGTTATGTTTAGGGTTGACAAAACCTAGTGGCTGTTATACAAAGCATTTATGCAATGCTGACTTTACATCCATTTGGTTGACCTTGTATCCTTTGTATGCTGCATGAGCTAAAAAGAACCTTATGGATTCTAGCATATCTACAGGTGCAAAGGTTTGATCAAAGTCTATCCCTTCCTCTTGTTTATATCCTTTAGCCATTAATCTATATTTGTTCCTAACAATACCCCATGCTCATCTAGTTTATTCCTATAAATCCACTTAGTGCCTATGACATTGTGATTATTAGATCTTGGAACTAGACCCCATACTTTGCATCTCTCAAATTGATTGAGCTCTTCTTGTATATTCAAAATCCAGTTGGGGTCTGAATTAGCTTCTTCAAACCTTTTAGTTTCTACCCGACGTAGAAAACTAGAGTAAGAATCCTCATTGTGATGTCTACTTCTAGTTGTTACTTATAGCCTGACATCACCTATTATTTGGTAAATAGGATGATCTTTAAGGTGCCAAACTGCTACTGGCAGGTTCCTACCATTACCTAGTTCTATAGGAGGATTAGGATGATTCTCTTCCTCCCCCTCGGCAATTACTGTATCTTCTATAGGAATTTTTGCATTTTGTCTAGTGTGTAACTCTAGATCTGGTGAACCACCTATATTTAACTTTTCCATCCTAGAGTCTATATCACCTAGACTAGAGTTGTTAGAGTTCTTATTATATAAAACATAAGTATCATCAAAAACTACATTAATTGATTCTTCTACAACTTGATGTCTCAAATTGTAGATTCTGTATGCTTTGCTATGTCCACTACACCCTATAAAGATTCCTTCATAGGATTTTTCTAAGAACTTAGATAGATAAGTTTTCCCATTTTCTAAAACATAGCACTTGCTACAAAAAATCTTGAAGTAGGACAAATTTGGTTTTCTGCCTTTCATTAGTTCATAAGGAGTCTTGTTGTGATTCTTGTTGATCAATGCTATATTCTGAACATAGGATGCTATATTTACAATATCAGCTCAGAAATATCATGGAAGACATGTATGACTCAGCATTGTTCTAGCTGCCTCAATGAGTGTTCTTTTTTTCCTCTCAGCAACTCCATTTTATTATGGTTTTCTTGGTGAGAAGAACTCCTGAAATATCCTTAGTTTCTTAAAGAAATTTGTCATCTTTTCAGATTGAAATTCTATACCATGGTCACTTCTTAGTTTGACCATAGAACATCCCATCTCATTCTGGATTTGTTTGAAAAAATTAGCAAGGATATCTAGTGTTTCAGTCTTTCTCGTTAACAAGAATACCCAGGCAAACTTAGAGTGATCATCCACAATGTCATAGGTATAGGACTTCCAACCCAAACTAAGAACTTGCATAGGACCAAATAGATCCATATGTAGTAAGTACAAACACCTCTCAGTGTCTTTAGACTGTATGCTCTTAAAGGAGACTTTTGTCTGATTGTATTTTTGACATGCAGGATATAAGCCTTCTTTGGAGCATATGAGCTGTGGACTGTTTCTAACTAAGTCCATATAGAATAGTTTGCTTATTACTTTATAGTTTAAATGAGCCAGCCTCTTGTGCCAATGCACACACAAATAGTCTTTCTCATTAGCTACACGGCATATAGGTGATTTCTCATTTATACTTAAAAAATTTAGAAAAAAAATGTTCTCACTCCTAGTTCCTGACAAGATGATATTTTGATCACTTGGATTCCTTATCAGACACTTGTCATTATGGAAAAAAAATTTCATAACCTATATCACAAAGCTGACTTATGCTTATCAGATTGTGGTTCAATCCTTCAATATAAGCCACTTTTGTGACGGTAACTAGACCATTAGAAATGTTATCATAACCCTTGGTGAGTCCTTTCTCTGACCCTCCAAAGATGACTTTAGGTCCATTCCTTACTGAAGCATAATCCCTCAGCAAACTCATTGTTCCAGTCATGTGTGTGGAATAGCCACTATCCAAGTACCATATTACCCTTCCTGTAGTACTTGGTTCCTCCTGCAAACACAGAATTAATTTACCTTAGGCACCCAAATAGTTTTGGGGCCTTGGTTCCTATTAGTCATTGTTGTGTGAAACACAGCTTACTTTCTGAACAAACCTGGTTGAGTCTTGTATGAAGGTGTTGTTGGATTATACCAACAATCTAGGGAAAAATGTCCAATCTTCCCACAATACAAAACTCAAATTGATTATATCTTTTCTTTGGTTGCACTGGTGTAGTTGTTCTTTTGTGCAACTTGGATTTGACATCCAACTTCCAAGGTAGTGGTGCAAAGTTTACACCCTTACCTTTCAGGTTTTGGTGAGGTGTACTAGGACCAGCTCCAAGAATTCATTGGCTTCTTGGATTGATCAACCTTTGTGGTGGGTTTTGGCCTTTATTACCTTTAGATGTTTGTCCCTCCCAGCAAGGCTCTTTCTTGACATTACTGGTAGTGCACCCAGGATTCATGTGTCTAAGAACATATGATTTATTGCATCTGTTAGAAGTCAGATTCTTAGGGAGTAGCTTAACTGGATCCATTAGGGTTTTACCTTCAGGATCATACTTCTTAATAACCTTTTTATTTTTTCCAAATCCTACACGACTTCTAAATGGTGCATAAAATGTATCTATGATTGGTAGAACAGATATGGGTTTTTGAGTGCTATATCAGAAGCTATCTTTCCTGGGTGAGATTTGCTTCCAGGTCCTTGACAGTCTTGACCTGTTCTACGATTACTTTTGCCTGGCTATCTATCTTGTTAGTTAGTTCTACAACTTTCAGTTTTTGTAGGAACAACTTTATGTTGATCCTTTCCAACTGAAAAGATACTCCTCTCATGGATTCTAATTCACCGGCCTTATTCTTAGCAAGCTCTTTACTTGCAATCAAGGCCTTTAGTAACTTCAAATATCTATTGATAAGGATGTTAAAATCAACTTCAGTGTCTGAATCATGTTCTCTATTATTAGAGGAGTGAGAACATGATTCATTTTCTGATGTAGAAAAAGAAACTGATGTAAAAATAGGAGAGATTGGTTTTACCTTAGCAGGACTTGAACAATCCTGTCCTTCTTCTCCTTTTTGAGTTTCTTCTACAGCCATCAGTCCCATGATAGCCTCCTCCTCTTCTAATTCTGTTGAATCAATCTCACAATAAAACAGTGTAGATTATTTCTTTGTCAATAGACTTTTATCAGACTTCTTGTGTTATCTAGTCGTCAAGTTTTCTGACTTTTGTCCTTTCTTTTTGTTGGGCAATTCGCTATGACATGACCTTGCCTGTTGCAGCAATAATACATAATATTAGTCTTAATATATTTGTTTTGTGAAGAACCGTACCTGTCCTCAAAATTCTTCTTCCTGGGTTTCTCTGGATGATTGATCTTTTTGTGAGAAGAGTCTATAGTTGGACCCTTCCAGCTGCCTTGCCTTCTTCTCCTCAACATCTTCTTGAACTGTCTAGAGAAGAGAAACAGTTCCTCCTCAGTTAGGTCTCCTCCTGAATAGGATGATTTTGTACACTCAGATGTCACTTCTTGTTTCTCTGAGAGTGATGACTTTTCTCCAGCCTTCCTAGAAGTCTCAGCCTTTAGAGCCAAGAACTTTTCTCTATTGTGTGTTCTAGCTGAATCTTCTTCAGACTTTCTGAGGTTGAGATGTAACTCATGGGACAACAGCTCGCCAAATAGAGCCTGGGGGTATATATTGGCTAAATTGCCCATTTCTCTTATAACACAAATCTTGATGTCTCATTCCTGGTTCAGGGACCTCAAGAACTTGTCATTAAGTTCATAGTTAGTAAAGCTCCTTCCATAAGTTGTTAGGTTGTTCAAATTCTATAGAATTTTTCAAAATAGTCAGCCACTGAATCTTTCTTATCCTATCTGAAGGCTTCATATTATTGGTTTAGTAGAGATTTTCTATCATCTCTGACCTCTTCAGTTCCTTCCATGTAGACTATTAATGACTCCCACATTTCTTTTGATGTTTTGCAATGAATCAGATTTTGAAAAGTGGAATCATCTATTGCACTCACTATAATATTCTGAGCCATCTTATCCATATAGGCCAGAATGATTTCGTCCTTATCCATCTCCATGTAAGTATTGGGTGTCTTGATATTTGCATCAAGAACTGACACTTTCATGGGAATGAAAGGTCCTTCAATCACTGTGATATAAATTCTTGGATCTACTGTTTCCATAAATAATCTGACTCTCTCCTTCCATATTCCAAAATTTTCTTTGGAGCAGGCAGTGAGCTTGATGGAATTATTTTCCCTCTGAGCCATGATAAATCTTTCTTTCCAATACTCAGGATTCTCACTAGGCTATTATGCCTTTTTTAGTGAATCTCCCTCTGATTCCACTTGAAAATGTTTGTTTAAGGATTGAGAGTGACCTAGAGGGGGTGAATAGGTCCAATTTGAATCTTGGCTACCTATTTCTAGTTCGGAGATATATTTTTTTTCAGTTAAATATCATATTTAGATAAACAAGATAATTTACCAGCAATCTAGAACTATCACAATATATCAAACACAACATACACAACACATCACATACAGTCCTATAGTGGTTCCCCAATTTATGGGTACATCCACTTTCCCCCATCGCCTATCTAGCAATGAACTAGATTCGGTCAAACTCCTTCTTCATTTTCTAAGATACACAGATCTTACAGCTCAGAGCGCCGCTGGCTCCTACAACTCAGACTTTACAAGTCTTACCACTCAGGTCACCAAGATCCTACACCTCAAGTTCTTCCCAAGAACTTTACCTCAAAATGTATCCACACTTCTACTTCTCAGGAAAATGCTGCCCTACAACTCAGAGAAATTCCCTCTTCTCCTACCTCAGGCAATCCCTGCCCTACCACAGCCTTTATAACATAGACTTACAATCTCAGAGAAAATGTTTCCCCAACACTCAAATCTACAGGCAGATCTTATAAATTAATAAAAATAAAAGAGATTAATTGAGAACAAGTCACCCAAAAAGAAAGGAATGGGTGATTGCTTCTTGATCTGATCCTGATCGGTTTGCTTCCTTTGATCTTGATGTAACAAATTTGATCCTTCCCTTCTTACCTTTTCAAAGCTCTTGAAGTTAAAATTAGGGTAGATCTAGGCTAGAGGATGTTGAAGACGATACTTGATCAGACTTCTCTCCACATTCTGTATTCTAGAAGATAACTTCTTAGATCTAGATTTGCCAAATTTTATATCCATATTTCTAAAGAGTTGATCCCTTTATATAGGCTCTGTCAAAGGTAACCGACTGATCCGGTTAATAACTGACATCTGATAGTTCTGATAGTTTTGTCAGTTGTCCGACCCTCTGACTTGATTTCTATACTCAGGAAACAAATCAGCTTGAAGTGTTGAAACTTGGTTGTTGGATGTGTCGACACCAGTCCTAGGTGTCGACACAACTCTTATAGTGGTGTCGACATACTTCTAAATGTGTCTACACACTTCTAAATGTGTCGACACAACCTTCACCTTATCTCAACTTGGCTGATGTAGAATGTGTCGACACTAGTCCTGAGTGTCGACACTAATTGCTTCTAGTCTTGAACAAGCATGTTAAGTGTGTCGACACTTCTCTTGAGTGTCGATACAGTTGTCTTTAGTCTAGACACTTCTTGTATATATGTGTTGACACACATCCTTAGTGTCGACACAGCTTCTCTTTGTCTCGACACAACTTGTATAGTGTGTGTCGACACTAGTCCTGAGTGTCGACACAGTTGTTTTCTTGTATCAGGGTTTTAGGGTTGACCCAAGACCTGGATGTCGACATAACTTCTTCCTTGACTCAGCACTTCTTGTTTGAGTGTGTCGACACTAGTCCCGAGTGTCGACATAACCTTCTCCTTGTCTCAACACATCCTTGACAAAGTTGTTGACACATATCTAATATCTTGACACATTTATACTTAGCTTTATTTGCCTGCACACATGAACTTAACATTCATCAAATACAACTATGTGTATATCATTGAACTGAAATGGCTTCTTCAAATCAAGTATATTGTGACCAATGTACCTAATAGAACTGTTCCACAAGCTCGGCCCAAGTCGTGATACATCGTCGCGGGAGGGAATTCAACCATGCTTTAGCTTTGGAAAAGAAAATGGAAAAAGGCGCAAGGGAATGACATCATCAGTGATACCATTAATTTTATAAGTATCGCAGATTCTAAAAAATTTGATAAATGGATGTTCGGGTCCTCATCCGGCTGTCCTCGAACTGCACAGCATTTTGTATCATTTCAATAATGCTAGATTTTATTTCAAAATTATTGTTCGCCACCATCGGGCGAACAATACTGGACCCAGTATAATCCAAATTCGGTCGGGAGTACTAAGACATTGTACACTCCGCGACTGCGTTTTGGATAAGGCTTGCCATAACAGTACCAGAGGGTTCCCCGAAGAATTCTTCGGGGTCCAAAGAGGGATTCTGGTATTGAGATAGAATACGTGGAAGGGAGCATTCGATCTCAGGATCGAAATCAAAACTTTTAGACTCCGAAGGTTGTCCATGGGTCATACACCCTAAAATATATACTAAATAATTAACTTTTTGGATTTTTAAGTAGAGTTTTTAAGTTTTTTATAATTTTTAAAAAATAGGAAAAGTAATAGACTTCAGAATTTGTAATAACCACACGAGTACTCCCAGGAAACGACGCTAAAAACTTGATGGCCCTCCGCGAGCGGGAAGGCAAGTGCACCTATCACAAGTAATACATGATGTTCAGGGGGATTATCGAGGTCGTATATTTCTCGGGGCGTGTTGATTTTCTCTACTCCTCCCAGATGTACTATTATCTTACCAAAAATTAAAGGTGTCAGATTAACTAACTAAGGCGGTTTATAAGAAAAAGCTGGAAATAGTTTGAAAAAGATCGATGAAGAAATAACAATCAGTATCGAATTACGTTAGTACTAAAATAAATATAGTTAACTTGAGATCCTAGGTTTCAATTTAATTAAATGGGCAACTTGGCCATAGAGGTTCCACAAGCATGAGATCACCTATCTCTAGGGCTATCACTCACCTGAACATTAAGACTATTCGACCGATCTCTCATTCGGTGAAGGATTCCTCTTAATACCTGCTTTGCACTAAGAACCCCGCTTTGGGGGGGGGGGGGGGCAATCCGATAAAGTTCCGTGCCTCCTCTCTCAAGGTTTAGTGCAAAACTCTCTTTACACAAGGGTGATAGGTCCATACATACGTCCTCTCGGCTAGCTAGCGTTTGGACAACAAAAATAGATCACACACATCGATATGTGGTTTTACGCATCGTGGACCCGGGGTAAACCATAAGTGATTTAATTAAAGAGAAAAAGAGGTCCTTTAATTATTTAAAAAGATTTTTTATATCCCAATGCTCTTCGATATCGAGGGCTAATAGAGATTAACCACTCATCGGGATGGGGACGACATATGAGTTTGGTGAGGCGTGAGTTCGAAACTAAGCGCTAATGGGTTACAAAAAAAAGAAGACATAAAAGGACCTAACATTAGATAGAGAAGAGCTTACTAAAAAAGGAGAACACATGCACTCAACCAAACCCATAATGAAAACATAAAGATAAGTTACAAAAAAGAAAATTACACAATTGAAATTACAAGCCCTACTCAAACGAGTAGGCGAGAAATTGCGAGTCCTACTCAAACGAGTAGGAGGAGAATGACAAGTCCTACTCAAACGAGTAGGCGGGAAATGAAAGCTGTAAATTACAAGTCCTACTCAAACGAGTAGGGGAAATGACAAGTCCTATTCAAATGAGTAGGCGGGAAATAACAAGTCTTACTCAAACGAGTAGGCGGGAAATGAAAGCAGTAAATTGCAAGTCCAACTCAAACGAATAGGCGAGAAATGACAAGTCCTACTCAAACGAGTAGGCGGGAAATGGAAGCAGTAAAAATTATCTCACACACACACACACTCTACATAGTAACTCATACACTCACTCACAAAAAAAAGAGAAAAACAAAGTGATCAAAAATTAAAACAATTACATTTCTACCGTTAGAACTTGCTAAAAATACATAAAAAGAAGAAATAAAAATTAAAGTAGCAAAAACGTTTTCAAAGTAAAAGCAAAAATCAAAGTGTTTCAAAAATTAAAGCAACAACTAATTCATTCTTATAATTTTATAAAAATGCTTAAAAAGTTAAAAAAAGTTTAAAAGAACTAAAAGTTTTACAAGATAAAAAAAGCCTAAGTAAAAAAATTAAAATCCACTTTTAAAACCCTTTTATAGATTCATAAGAATGGAATAAAAGGCACAAAAAGCCTAAAGATAAACAAAGCTAAGGAACAAAATAAGAAAAAGGCTATTGTAACAACACTAAACTAAGCAAAAAAATGAGAACAAGGCTAAGTAAGAAAATAACTAAAACATAAAAGCATAAAACTACTCTTACACACACATACACCCATAAAAAAAAACAAGGAAAAACAAGGGGAAAAAGAGTATAAAATTGGGGCACCTACATGCATTCCATGACAACATAAGGAGGAAAAACTAGCATATTTTATTAAGATAAAAGAAGGGTTACAAGAAGCTAAAACAAACACAAAAGGAGGGAGGGGAAAATTCTCCTTACATAGCACAAATTACACCTAAGCAGCCCATAAACAGTAAATTGGTCCAAAAAAACTGAACCCTTGGGACATACAAAAAATTTCAATTTATAGACAAAAATTTGAGATTATACGCCCCTGTCATGGGCGTGATAGGGGGGTGTGTCGGGTCCGGCGGATGGATAAGCCGAATAGTTATTGGCGGTTGACTTCGGGGCTCTTCTGGAAGTTCCACATGGCGGTCACAGGCATGTAGGATGGGCGTGACTGGCAAAAGCATGTGGGAGGCATCGAGCTCTTGCCTCCCTAGCGACGTCTTATATTGAAAAGTTGAGGCGGTGACAGGCATGCGCCGAATGATACAAGCGTGTCAAATGTGTTGAGTGTCGAGTCTGCTGGAGGCGTTGAGTGTCGAGTCTGCTGGTGGCATTGAGTGTCGAGTCTGGTTTGACACAGGCATGTCAGACGGAACACGAGCGTGTTCCACCCCTATTTGTTGGATTCATAGCGGCAACAATTGTTTCATTGGCGTCAAAGTGACACGGCCCAGTCATGGACATGACAGTCAGGTCACGGGTGTGTACTTTGAATTTTTTAACTTTTTCTGCAAAAAATTTATGAAAGATGAATAAAGCTCAGTTAGAAGTGTATATACAAAAAAGAACATTTTATTGAACAAAATTAACTAAAAACAACGAAAATAAACTAAAATAACCTAAATAAAGTATTGAAAATATGAATATTTACAACTCATCAGAGCTGCTGGCCAAGATCACCGAAGAGATTGTATAGTAATTTGTGTGGAAGAACATCATTTGTCGTTTTGGAATCCCTGTAATCACCATCACCGACAACGGTACTCAGTTCACAGGAAGGTCCTTCACAAAACTATGCGAAGATTTAAAAATCGAGCTGCGACATACGTCTATGTCGTATCCTCAAACCAATGTGCAAATCGAGGTGACCAACCGTACCATCTTAAAAGGGTTGAAGACGCGACTACATGATGCTGGGGGGCAGTGGGTCCATGCACTCTCCAATGTGTTATGGGCATACTGGATAACCGAGAGAACTCCCATAGGAGAAACACCGTACAATCTCTGCTGCGACACCGAATCCATCATCCCGGTCAACATTGGCGATCCAAGCCCCTGGGTTTCCAACTTCACCCTCGAGAAGAATGGTGAAGCACTCAGAGACAACTTAGATTTGTCCCTGAAGTCCGCAAGGAGGTAGCCCTCCGCGCAGTGGCCTACCAACAATGGACTGCTCGGTACTTCAACCGCAAGATGAGACCCCTGAAAGTTAGGGTTAGATCAGATATACTCTAGAGGGGGGGGGGGGTGAATAGAGTATCTTAAAACTTTGAGGCCTATTTGTTGTAAATAAAAAAACAATCCTAAGATAAAATAATCTACAACAGGAACTGTAAATATAAACAAATATCACAGACACAGCAACCTAACTAGCACATCCACAACAAGAACAAAAGAAAAAGAAAGCAAGCAGACAACATAAGAATTTTATAGTGGTTCCCCTAAACTTGGGTACATACACTCTTCTACCACCCTGGTAGGAATCCACTCAGGTTTTTGATAAGGTGAATGCCACCAATGAGCTTTTGATCAGGTGCTCAAAAATCAATCCCAAGTCTTTTGATCAGGTGACTTGCAACCAGGAATAACTTTTGAAGGGAGTTAAAGAACCCTTTTTACAGTGGGGGGATGAGAGAGTGTTGTTGTCTTCTCTTTCTCAAATACAACAGAGAAGAATTTAGTGGATCTTTTGATGTTAACAAAGCTCCCCATGAGATATTGATCTGTTCAGGAAGGTTGGAGCTTTGCTTCAGGGTGAGTAGGTATTCAATGTTTCAGCCTTGACCAGAAGGTGTCCAGGAACTTCTTTGACTGATAGAGTATTTTTGCCCTCTGAAGAATCCTGGAATGAAGAAAGAAGAAGACTCTTGATTTTTGATTGATGTTCTTCTTCTTCTTCTGTATCTGGTATTATTTCTCTGGACTAGGGCTTTTCTTCTTTACTATTCTATTGCCCTGTATATCTTGTTCTCTGTGTTCCCTGTATTCTGTATGTCGTCTATGTTGTGCTGTGTTTTATATTGTGAAGGAAGAAGAAAAAAAATCCTTTTATATTTCTTATGACAACTTCCTTCTGAATTTTTGAATTCCTTCAGCATTGATTGCTGACGGCCTGGAGAATATCAGCATTAAGTCATTTCCCCAACTGTCCCATTGAAAAGTGGCAAGTAATAATCCTGATGAAGACCATAATCAATGCTTGCTTCGAACGGTAATATTCAGAGAATATTAAGTATTAATTACTCAGGAATTATTGCAATAAAATAAGGACAGAGGGAGGGAAATTTCCAAGTCTGGAACTGCACAGAAATCGTCGAGCAGAGAACATAATTCATCGACCTGGGTCCTGAGTTCGTCGAGCTGAGAAGTTATGTTCGTTGACCAGATAATCTTTGTTCGTCGAGCTGAGATCCAAGATCGTCAAACAAAGAATAGATAACTGCTTTCTCTAGAGCCTTGCTAATTCTATGTATCAAGATCGTCGAGATGAGATTCTAACTTCGTCGACTGGAGTTCAGTGAAATGTTTCTTGGACTTAAGAATGTAGATGTAAAGTGTCCAGAAATCGTCGACATGAGAATTAAGTTCGTCGACCTGAGAACTGCTAACAGCTACTTGATACATCTTGTTGAGACTGTGTTCCAAGTTCGTCGAGTGGAGAACATGAATTCGTCGACTGGAGTATAATTCTGGACTAATAATATTTGGATGTTTCTGGACTTAAAATGTTAAGGTAGAGCATCTAGAGATCGTCAACCTGAGAACCAAATTCGTTGAGCTCAGCTCAAAGAATTGTCTCTGAGTTTGTCGAGCTGAGCACGCCTTTCGTCGGGCTTAGTTCGACGAACGTCGAACTCATTTCCTGAGTCTTTGAAATTTCTCTAAGTCCAAAGTATTCTGCAGTCTGTTGATGGCTGGTCCATATAGTGTTGAATCTAAGAACATGGCCTAGACTCTAGGACACAAACATGACCCTGGCTATACAAGTTGGGTCAAACATCCTAGTTTAGTGAACCTAGCCCAAATCCAACTAGGGATCCAACAATCTCCCCCTATTTGGGTAAGGTTACGAATTACAAACACAAAAGAGCTACAAAGCAAGAAAACATATATCTGGCAGGAAAAATTTAAATGTGCAGCAGATATATATATACAATAAGCTTTGTATCAAGAAATAAATAAGCAGTTTTAGGACAACAGAGAAGTTAAAACAGTTAAAAAATCATTTCTTCTTCTTGTCCTCCTTGTGCTTCTCCTCTTGAACTTTTTCACCAGGCTGAGTGAACTTGATCTCCCTATTTGGATTGGCTGCTTGTACTTTTGTCATTATCATATCAGCAGCCCCAATGATATTAAGGGAGGTGGCCCATGACACTACTACTTCTAGATGCAATTTCATGTAGTCGTCAACATTAAAAAATTTGTTAGCTTTAGCAATCTTGTTGAGTTCTTCCTTTCTGTATTTGTATATGGTAGTGTATTCAGAAGGATCCTTTCCTTCACCTTTTGCTTTGTTGATCATGGATAGGCCAACCAATTCCTGGAATCTAGCCATCCTTGCAGTTGTAGCTATTTCTGGATCTTCAAAAGGTACAGGAGGGGAGGCAGGTCTCTTTGGGCTTTTAGCTTTCTGATGTTTAGTGCTTTGTTGTTGTTGTTGTTGATGATGCTGTTGTTGATGTTGTTTGTCAGATGAATATTGCCTCTACTGGCTGCTTCCTGAAGAAGAGGAGGACCTACCCTGATGTCTCTAATATGTTTGATACTGTGTAGTCCTCTGAGTTAAAGAACCTGAAGCACCAGTAGCAGGTGGAGGAGGAGGAGGAGGGTCTTTCCTGAATCTTGGAGGAGGGGGTGAGTATCTCATGCTTTTTCTTTCTTTCTTTTTGTTGGTTCTTGGACATCCACATCCATGCTGGCATGCCCTTGTATGGTATGATTTTATGCAGTATATAATAGGGAGTATCATTTGTTGGATTTGGTTTTGGGCAGGAGGTGGAGGAGCTTTTCTCTTCTTAGAGACTTTCTTCTTAGGCTCATCATCAGAGTCCTCTTCATCATCATCCTCATCAGAAGATTCTTGAGGACTATCATATAACACATCAATGGCTTTTAGTACAGATTTATCAATAGGCTTTTCATCCTGAGTAGGAGCTGGAGAAAGAACTGGAGCTGGAGCTGGAGAGCTATACGTAACAGTACTTTCAGCAACTATTTTATTTTCTTCTTTTATATCAGCCATGATCAGTGCATCAAGATCAGGCATTGGGGAGTCATCCATAACAAAAGTTTGAATAGACATGTCTCTAGGAGGGGATGAAGTAATGAGGGGAGCAGCTTTTGGTGGAGATGAAATAGCTAGAGACTCTATAATAGCAAAACTAGCCTTTAGTTGCTTGGCAACCTTAGGGCTTATTGGTGAGGTGTAGGAGACTATAGCCAAAGGTGGGTTAGTACTATCTTCTAGCAGAAAGTTCAAGTGAACTGTATCAAAAATGCATAACAGATTCAAAAGATCAACTTTGGGATTTATAATATAATCACCAGCAGTATCTATTTTCTTTGAGACGGTCTCATCCACTTCCATATAAGACTCAATGAAATGAATTAAATCAAATAAATCATTATCAGCATCTGCATCTGCTGTTGCTTCTGCTACTGCTACTACTGTTTCTGCTGTCACTGCTGCTTCTGCTACTTCTGCTGCTACTTCTTTATAGAATATCTCCCCTTGCCTGGTTTCAGTGGTTATTTAAGCCAGGCCCCTAGCTGAAGAAGGAGGATCAGAGAGAGTAGAAAGTTTGTTAACAAGAGAAGAGATGGAGGCAACAAGAGGTGAAATAGCCTATGCTATAAGGGTTTTGAGGAGGGGAGTGAGAAGTGCTAGAAGGGGTGGAATGATAGAGGGGGCCAGGGGCAGGAATGCAGAGGGTGGCTCAATGGAGACAGGAGGGATGTAGGAGGATGGTGGAAG
This sequence comes from Platanthera guangdongensis, assembly GCA_039583875.1. Taxonomy (NCBI): domain Eukaryota; kingdom Viridiplantae; phylum Streptophyta; class Magnoliopsida; order Asparagales; family Orchidaceae; genus Platanthera; species Platanthera guangdongensis. Next base: position 109,442,836 of record CM077163.1, read on the forward strand.
AGAATGTAGAGAATCCTGCATAGGTTCATCTGGTGGAGAAGGAGTATGAAGGGGGGATGTAAGCAGAGTGAAGGAGGGTAGGTAGGACAGATTTGAGAGGGGAATGTCAGCCAAATGAGGTGGAAGGGGGATGAAGGTGGTGATGTAGTTGGTGTACCATGTATGGAGGAAGGGGATGTATAAAAGTGAATATGAGTGGGAGATGTATGTATTGGGGATGCTGGAGGTATGGGAGTGTGGACTATGGTATAGACTCTATAAGGGAGTTGGTGTGTCATCTGAGGATGAGTTTGGATGGCTAGAGGTGATGAAGGTGCAGGAGGGATATCTTCAGCAGGGTGGGAAGTGGCTGGATCAGCCCTGGTACTCTCAGAAGGCCTTGAGGAAGAGGAAGAAGCCTTGTAGGGCTTGGTTATGTTCCTCTCCCACCTGCCAAAGAGGGAAAGAGTGAGCCTCTTGGAGGCATTTATGAATATGGTCGGGGTGACCAGGGATTCAACAGCCTTTTCTTTTAAGGAAGATTCTTAGAATCCCTCCAAAGCAAACCTCCTTTTTAGTATTCTTTTTCTTAATCAGTTCAAACATGATTTGAGCCCAATTCACTGTTGTCTTATTCACCACTGCACACATTACCAGAAATTGGTGCCTGGTGATGTAATCATGGGCAGTGTGCTTTCCCAGCAATACTTTCCCCACAACATCTGCTAGAAATTTGTACTCAGTGGACAGATGTTTCTTTATCAGTTTATTAGGGGTTGCTCCAGAATAACCCACTTTATTCAACATATCATTAAATTCTTCATTATCAATTTTTAATTCCTCATCACCATTTACTAAGCCAAAAATCTCAGTCAGGACGGCGGGGGTAAGAGAGACGGCAGTACCCGATATTGTGTCGGTCATGGTGTTCTCATCTGTTGTGGAGGAAGTATAGACCCATTCCCTGATTTCTGCACTGACGAGCTTGATCCTGGTGGACATCAACTTTTTCAACTGCTGTTCTTCAAGCAGTTTTAGAATATCAAGGAAGATTGGGTCGGAGTGTTCAAATGATTCAAAGTCCACATCAAAACCGGTATCAAATTTCATGGCCACAAGACTGCCTGCTGGAATCGCCGTTAGTTCACCTGCAAGAGAAAAACGAAGATCAAGTGCAAGGGAACTAAAAGGGCGGGACGGAGGTCGAAGAAAAACCTCGATATAGGATTTTTCGAAATATGAATCGACAAACTTTGTTCCACAAAAAATAAATAATTCTTCGATCTAAGATCGACGAAATAATTTGTAGTTAAATAATTCGTCGAGCTCAGCCTGAAGATTTGAAAACATTTTGTTGAGCTCCATTCGACGAAAGTTTTCTGAAGCAGATTCGTCGATCTCCGTTCGACGAAAACAACTTCCCTCACAGAGAGTTCGTCGATCTCCGTTCGACGAATATCTCAAGAACTTTTCCCAATTCATCGAGCTCCGTTCGACGAACTTTGAAAAATTCATCGAGTGTAGATAGAAGTTAAATCAAAGCTTCTCCATTGATCATGCCCAGCTGATTTATAAAGAACAAGTGATTTCTTTCATCCAAGGGTTTGGTGAAAATCTCTGCTCTTTGTAAATCAGTATAGATATAAACAAGTTTAATTTTATTTTTATCTACACACTCTATAATGAAATGATACCTAATCTTTATATGCTTAGTCCTACTGTGATGGACTGGATTCTGTACTATAGATATATATAGCACTTGTGTTATCACATAAGAGAGTTGAATTATTTAAGTTGAACCCATAGTCTAGGAGTTGGTTTTAAATCAACAACATCTGGGAACAACAACTGCCAGCTGCAATGTATTCTGCTTCAATAGTTGATGTGGACATAGATGATTGTTTCTTACAGAACCAAGACACTAATCTCATACCAAGGAACTGACTAGTTCCTGAGGTACTTTTCTTGTCTACCCTGCATCTAACAAAGTCAGCATCTGAATATCCAATTAAATCAAATTCTCACTCAGTAGGATACCAGATACCTAAACTAGGACAACTCTTTATATATCTCAAATTTTTTTTAGAAAAACTAGATGAGATTCTTTAGGGTTCACTTGAAACCTAGCACAAAGACATGTGGCAAACATTATGTCAGGTCTACTTGTTGTAAGATATAGTAGGGACCCAATAATGCCCCTATATAATTTTTGATCAACTGGTTTCCCATGTTCTTCAGTGTTTATTACAACATTAGTAGCCATATGTGTTTTCCTTGCTGCGGCATCAGCCATCCCAAACTTTTTAAGAAGCTCTTTAGCATATTTAGAATGGGAGATGAAGATGCCATCAGGTAGCTGCTTCACTTGGAGACAAATGAAGTAGGAGAGCTCACACATGCTACTCATTTCAAACTTAGAATGCATGAGGTTAGAAAACCTCTTGCATAGTTTGGAATCAGTAGACCCAAATATAATGTCATCTACATATATTTGTACTAACAAAATTTGATCCTTATGGTGTCTAGTGAACAATGTTTTATCGACTATGTCTCTAGTGAATTTATGCACTATCAGGAAGCTAGCTAGGGTCTCATACCAAGCTCTTGAAGCTTGCTTTAGACCATAAAGAGCTTTATGTCATTTAAACACATATGAGGGATGGGTTGGAGAGATAAAATCTGGAGGTTGTTCAACATAAACCTCTTCTTTCAGTACTCCATTCAGGAAGACACTCTTTATATCAATCTGATAGACTTTGAACTTTTTGTATGCAGCATAAGCAAGGAAGATCCTGATTGCTTCTAACCTTGCAACTGTTGCAAAATGTTTGGTCATAGTCTATACCTTCTTCTTACCTATTGTAACGCCTCCATCTTTTTCGATGATTTTATTTGAGTGGGCATCGTCATATTTATGACGTCATGACGTTACTTTTAACGTCGAGTTGGCGGCGCAATGCCGTTAAGGCATTTTCGCGTCCGTGCGGTCAAGTCGGCCAAATGTTTTTGTCGTAATTGGGAAAATTTTGCATTTGGAATTTAAGTTAAGTAATTTTGGACTTGCTCGTCAAGTTTCGTCGCGATCCGAGTGATATTTGGGCCTCGACGATTTTCTGAAGTTTTGTGAAATTTATGTTCGTCGTAAACTTTGAAAATTTATATCTCGAATATGGCTCGTCGGATTTAGATTTTGACTTCGCCGTTGCATTCGTAGTGTCAGTGTTCGCCTACGATGCGAATTTTATTTAATTCGGCACGCGTTTGGGCCTCCGTTTTGATGTCGTAGTTTCCTTATTCAAAAAATATATAAACAAGATAATTTTAATATTAAAGTACTATTCAAAAATGTATTTTACTATTCATTTATAAAGTTTGATCTTTTGGATATATTTATAAAAAGTTACTGTTCATGCAAAGGAATTGTCTTAATTACTCGTGTCCTCTTATCTTTTTAGTCGAGTCATGCTCTTTTTACTCGAGTCATGATATTCCTTTTACTCGAGTACTCCCTTTGATACTCGAGTGATTTTTTTCTGTCCGTGCAATATTTCACTCAAGTCCTTCCTTATCTCTCGAGTCCTTATCTCTCGAGTCCTGTTTTGAACTACTCGAGTGGTCATTTTGAACTACTAGAGTAGTCATTTTGAACTACTCGAGTAGCCATTTTGAACTACTCGAGTAGCCTTTTTTGAACTACTCGAGTAGCCATTTTGAACTACTCGAGTAGTCTTTTTGAACTACTCGAGTAGTCTTTTTGAACTACTCGAGTAGTCATTTTGAACTACTTGAGTAGACATTTTGAACTACTTGAGTAGCCGTTTTCTACTTCTCGAGTACCCGTAAGTTTGTTCTCGTATAGTCCGTTATAGTTTACGTTCAGGAGCTTTTTTGAGGGTCAAAACCATGTCTTTTGGAAAAATAGTTAACATGAAATTTGTTCGTCTCGATGAGATCTACAACTTTTATGTTGGGCACTTTTAGATTTGAAGCGATACTAAATTATTATTTTTTTCTTCCGCGCACCCGCGCGTTTTCAGTTCGTTTTTAGACAGAACATTTTATAAAATGTATATATTTATATATCTTTATATATATATACATATTTATACTAGAGAAAACTTCATCTTCTCCGATCTCTTTTCCTCCCGAACCAGAGCGGCATGAGCGTGAGAGAGAAAATATTTCGTGAACCTTCCGGTGGCCGCCGACGTTGCTCCGGGGCTCGAAATCTTCATCCGAACATAGATCCAGAAAGCTCTCGCCGAGAGCTACGCCATCGTGGTAATATCTTCCCAGTTTCTTGAGATTTCTCATTCGAGTTTTTCGGCCCTAACCTCTTTTACGACCGTTCTTGTTCAAATTTCAACTCCTCCCGCATCCTTTTGCCCTGATCTACGACGTGGAGTGATTCAGAGGACTTTTCCGGTAAAAGCAAGGAAAGTTGTGGTTTCCCCTCGTTTCTCCTTGTCCAATTTGATGGTAACGGCTATGTTTTCTTGTTCTTTAAAATTTTCTGCTTTTGTTTTTCCAAATTATTGTTTTAATTAACCGTTTCAATGATCACATGATGTTATAAGGTTTTGTCATGGTAAACTCGATCTTGACTGTTTATGTTTAATCGTTCTTGATGTGTCTTAATGATGGCTTTAAATGCCTTAGCTTTCGTTATTGAACGTATTATAGTTTATCGAGGATTGTATATCGTTCCTAAGTGTTGATCAACTGCGTCTTTAATCTAGAAGTGTCATGTAGAATCTGACTTGACAAATCTCGAGATATATGTGGTTGTTCCCTTGTGAGTTTTCTTGATTGCGGGAGTTAGCGGACGAAACCACCTCTACAATGTTTGATGCCTTTATTAGTACCTTGCAGAAGTATACTAGGTTTTTAGGCGTCTGCGGTGTATGGTGGATAGCATGAGACTCCCTCGCAATTAGGCAGATATTATATTTGTAAGGGTGTGTCCAGTTGAGTGACCACCTCGCCTGTGTTTTTGGGTAGAGTCGACCACATGTCCCTAATAAAGATTTCTTATTTTTTCCCTTATGATTTATTCACATCGTCACCTTATAGCCTCGTGCGTCTGGTGTACTCTTGTTGTACGTGACGAATCACGTAAGAGTTCTTTTCTGTGGATGCCTTGTTTCTTTTGTACTTTACTTCAGTGTTTTTGGTCTTGGGTTGGTACCCCTTTTGACCTTTGTTTATTTTGGCTTATTATTTTTCTACCACCATTTGTACCTTCTTGCTGATGTGTTCTGTCTTTGAAATGCCTCAGGTTCAGAGTAGTAGCAGATAACAGAGCTTGTTTTGAAGTTTCTGGGCGGCAGTGTTGGTCGTGGTTGTTACCTCATCTCAGCGAGGTAGATTGTTGTCTATTTAGTTACTAGTTCAGACTTACTAATCTGTAAGTGGATTCGTGTCAGTTTGTTGGCACCCACTGAATGATTATTTTTAGATACTTGCTAGCTGCTTATTTCTCTATATGTGGATGTGGATTACTTGCTCTCTAAGAGGATTTATGCTAGGAATGCATGTTAGGTATTTTTAAGAATAAAATCTACTACTATTACATCATGCACTGCATAATTTAAAAACTCTAACTTGTTATATTTAACGACCTGTTGGGCATTGTATCCACAACGTACCTGATTTGAAGAAGCCCCTGTACAAGCTAAGGTAAATAGACAATGTTTTTGACAAAATATTTCAAGTTGTGCTTGCAGTTATTCCACGCTAAGTGCACACCAATGTCAAGGTGCAGTAGGTCAATATACACGGGTCTGCACGACGTAATCCCTCGTTGAGCAGATCAGTGTGTTGGCCTACGTGTACTCTCTCTATTGGAGTGCACTTACTTTCAAGTACAGGACTGTGTTTATGCAAGAGCAGACAAGGAGCAAGGATGAGTCAAAGAGCAGCTCAGAGGCGTAAGACGAAAAATCATCTAAGTAAGAATCGACGAGAATCACCAAGTGATTCTCGCCGATTCGGCGAGAATCACTAGTGATTCTCGCCGAATCTTCGAGAATCACTGGCTGATTCTCGCCGGCTAAATCAGAGTGCAATCAAGTCAAATTCGACAAGAATCACTTTGTGATTCTCGACGAATCGTCGGGAATCACTTTGTGATTCTCGCCGAATCGTCGAGAATCACCCTTGATTCTCGACGATTCGACGAGAATCACAGGTGATTCTCGCCGATTTTTACTTGGGCAATTTTCGGGAAAAAGCTGGACCGGATTCTGCCGCTGGCACTATTTTGAACCGGATTTAGGGTTTCTTCTTGTAGGACCCACAATGGTCATTAAGGTGTTTACTTGTGTATATATATACAGGTGTTTTTGAACAGTAAAGACACATAGAAAGAAGCCGAGCGAAGAACTTGACCTAAAATCGCGAATTCCGCCGCCGTCGTCGCCGCTCGCTCTAGTTGGTCGCCGCTTTTGATCGCGATTCTTCCTGATCTTCCGGCGACAGAATCTTAGCCAAGCTTAGAGTCTCACGTGTCTAACCGGAGATCTCTTGTCTCTTGATTTGTTGATCGGGAAAATCTTCCCCATCTGAATCGATCGAGATGATTGATCCTAGTGTGACCGTTGGTAGACCTAGCTAGCTTCGCTACGAAGTTTGGATCTCCAAAGTACAGCAGCCGCACATCATTGTCGCCGCCGATCCCGTGAACATAGCCGCCGCCCATCTTGCCGCCGCCGGTTCCGGGGAGATTCTCTCCAAGAGAGATCTAGGGTTGTGGACTTTTTGTGGACTTCAAAAACACGTCGTCAACGAAGAGGGACACCTTAGTCTCCAAACGTAGTTTGTATCTCTTGTACATTCTAGTTTTACTTTTGTTGTAAAGGAACGTTGGTTCCTAGTTGTAAGGGTTGGGTGCAACCCGTGTTGTGGGAGTGTTGTCTCCTACGTGTGGAAGGGTTCCTTCCGATAGTGCAAGGATTGGATTTCAATCCTGTTGGTGAAGAGACCGAGTCGTCCCTTGTTGGGAGATAGGTCGAAGGGGGAAAGTGGATGTACCCAAATTGGGGAACCACTATAAATTGCTTGTGTACTTTCTGTGTTGTGCTGTTTTGTTTTATTGTGTAGGTACAATTTTAAATTCCGCAAAAACGCTGCACGTCACCTATTCCCCCCCCCCCCTTATAGGTGAAGATAGTTGACACTAGGTGGACTTTCAAGTTGTATCAGAGGGAGGTTACTCATCAAAAAGGTTAACACCTTGAGTAGAATCCTGCCGCTAGTGTCAAGAAGAAGGCAAACATCTACTATGGACGGGCTCAAGAGCACAGGCAAGATCCCAGTGTGCACCAGGCTCAACTTTCCTATCTGGAAGGAAAGGATCAGGTTCTACATGGAAGCAGTTGATCCTTGACTCTTCATGATCGTGGAGTAGGGACCTTATGTCCCTACTAAGGTCTCCACCATTGATCCTACCAAGAAAGTGCCGAAGAAACTTTCTGAAATGGACAAGGACGAGATGGTGCTAGTAGGACTTGACAAGAAGGCGTAGAACATTCTGGTTAGCGCGGTTGATGACTCAATGATGCAGAACTTCTGCAACTGCAGGACAGCAAAGGAGATCTGGAATTGCCTGATCATCCTAATGGAGGGCACTGATGAAGTGAGGGATGATCGTAGATCCCTCCTGAACCAGAAATATGAGTCCTTTAGACAAGGGCCTAAGGAAGAGATCGGAGTCACCTTCGAGAACTTCCTCAAGATTGTCAATGCCCTCAAAGGATACAGAAGAGTGTTCACTAATGGTGAACTCAATGATAAATTCCTTAGGTCCCTTACTAAGGAATGGGACACAAAGATCTGCGCCATCCGAGAGTTTGGCAGACTAGCTGAAACAGACCCGCAAATTCTGTTTGGGAAGCTGATGTCCTATGAGCTTCAACTGAACACCAGGAAAGCAGAAGAAGAAGCGGAGAAGGCTGCAGCCAAAGAAAAGACTGTGGCTCTAAAAGCCAGTCACTCCAGAAAAGGCAAGGGTGCGGTTTCATACCGTGCCAGGAAAAAGGATGAGGAGGAGGACTCCGAGCCATGCTCCTCCAGCTCAGAGCTGTCGGAGGAGGATTTCTCCCTCATCACCCGAGAGTTCAAGAAGTTCCTCAAGATGAGGAATCAAAGAATGAAAGACGGCTCCTCCTCCAGGCATCAGAAGAAAAATTATTCTTCTGACAGGTATGCTTCTAAACCGAACAAACATCGCTCCTCTGACATTATTTGCTTTGGAAGCAATAAGCCAGGACACGTCGTGGCCGACTGCTATCAAGGCAAGAGAGAAAAAGGGAAAGGAGAGGAGCACAAATCCTCTAGAGATAAGAAGAAAGAGCGGAGCTACATCGCCAAAAGGCCAAAGACACTGAGTGAGTCTGATTCCACAGACTCCAGTGATGATGAGGAAGCCTACTTCGGGCTGGTGGGTCGCTCCGACTCAGAAGGAGAATGCCCCCCATTTACTGGGAAGGTAAAAGCTCACAACCCTCTCTCCGACTCTGACTCTGATCCTGAGTCTCAGTATGATGACCCTGAGGATAGCCTTTCGGCCCGTGAAGCGGAGCTCCTCGAGAAGTATGAGCTTCTGCTCAACACATTCGAGGAGTGCCGTAAGAGATTGAAGGTTGAGAAAAAGGAAGTGAAATTCCTTAAGGGTGAGTGTGTCTCCCTAAGGGAAGAGGTCACCAGTTTGATTTCTCTCCGACAGGAGCACCTTGACCTGACTTTAAAGCATTCAGAGTCTCTTAAACTCCTTGATCTTAAGCAGGAGGAAGTCGACAAGTTGGAAGAACAACTTGCGGCAGAAAGGAAGATCGTCAAGAGCTTCTCTATGCCAAAAACAGTTCTTCCAGTAGTTGATACCTTCTCTGCTCAGGCCAAAGGAGCTGGCTTGGGGCATGTAAGGGTATCTGGTTCCTCATCCAGGAGAAACAGGAACCAGAGGAAGAATAAGGCCGCCAAGAAGGACTCTGCTGATGAAAAGGGATAGGCTCCGCTCAGTCCTGTTGCGTTCAGAAAGCCTAGCTTTCCTTGCAACCAACATGACTTTGAATCAACCTTTGATCATCATTTCCGGCGCTCGGTTGCAAAGCCAAAGAGCCGATATGATGGTTGGACCTTTCCCCGGAACTTCGGTGAGAGTGCCTTCAAGGCACCTTATGAGGAAATCCACATGGGAAATTATGGTCAATTCTCTAGCGGCCATAATGGAAAGCAGGCACCGAGAGTCAAGCCTGTTATACTGACGAAACAGAAGGTGAAGAAGTCATGTGACTGCAATCACTATGAGGCCTCCACCTCCAGATCCAAGGCCCCGGCTGTACCCACCATTCCCAGGGTAAGGCAGGAGCCTAGGAAGAGGTACAACAGATTCGACTGTTGGTGCTGTGGCAAAGTCGGTCACTTTGCTGTGGATTGTTGGTTTAATCCAAGGTATCTCGAGACTCCCTATGTTAGCAATGCGAGGCCGACCACTCGTAGGGTTAACCAACTGAGGGGGAGTATGCTAACCAAGAATCTAGGACCCAAGTTCGATTGGGTTCCTAAGGGAAATTGATTTTGTTTTGCAGGAATGTCCAAAGGCCACCAAAACGCCAATATGGTACTTGGACAGTGGATGCTCCCGGCATATGACTGGGACAAGAAGCCTGCTGCATGATTACACTCCCGTCGAGAATGGACCCAAAGTCATCTTTGGGTGGTCCGATCGTGGACTCACCAGAGGTTACGGTATGATTTCCAACGGTATAATCTCTATCACCGACGTGGCTTATGTTGAAGGGTTAAACCATAACCTGATCAGTGTAAGTCAGTTATGTGACAAAGATTATGACGTTAAGTTCTGCAAGGATAAATGTCTGATAATTTCACGTACCTCTTCTAAGACGGTATTATCAGGCATTAGGAGCAGAAATATCTTCTGCTTAGATTTTCTCAGTTTAGATTCATCTACCCCCGTATGCCTTGTGGTAACAGGCTTGCATCTCTTTGTGAACAATGGCACAAGAGATTGACACATATTAATTTCAAAACAATTAGTATGTTGTTTTCTAAAAACTTAGTAAGGGATGCTCCCGTTATCAAGTGCATCAAAGATAGCCCCTGTCCTGCACGCCAGATGGGCAAACAGACTCGGGCTACCTTTAAGAGCATTGCAGACAAAGACTCTTCCCGATGTCTTTACCTTCTACATATGGACTTGTTTGGTCTAATGCAAGTTCATAGCTTGGGAGGCAAGTCCTATACGCTAGTGATAGTTGATGATCATTCTCGGTTTACATGGGTGTTCTTCTTAAAACGAAAGTTAGATACGTTTGACATCTTCACTAGTTTTGTCAAGCAGGTTCAGAATGAATTTAACTGCTCAGTGGTCAAAATCAGAAGTGATCATGGAACAGAATTCGAATCTGGTGCTATGACAGAGTTTTGTGAAGAACAAGGTATCTTTCATGAGTTTTCCTCCCCGCGCACTCCTCAGCAAAATGGAGTTGCGGAGAGGGGAAATAGAACTCTCATTGAAGCCTGCACGACAATGTTGAAAGACGCTTCTCTCCCAGAATACTTCTGGGCAGAGGCTGTCAATACAGCTTGTCATGTACAAAACCGAGCATTGATCAACAAGCATCATCGTAAGACGCCTTATGAGCTACTGAGAGGCAGGAAACCAACCATGTCCTACTTGAGGATCTTTGGTTGCCGATGCTATGTACTGAATAATGGGAAGTACCCGCGTACTAAATTTGGTGAAAAATGCTTCGAAGGCATATTCATGGGCTATAGTTCCCACAGTCGGGCATATAGGGTCTTCAATAAGAAAACCCTAGTGGTAGAAGAATCAATTAATGTTGTATTTGATGAAAGAAGTTTGCTTAACAGCAATTCTTCCAGTGGTATTCTTGAAGATGCAGGTGCACGACTTGAACAGCTGGATCTCGATGAGACCGCTAAAGATGAAACTCCTAAGTATGTCAAAGTTTCCACCTCCACGTCATCTGGGAATGTTGAAGATCAAAATGGAACAAATCTCTTAGAAGAAGGAGAAGCCCAAGAAGTAGTCGAAGCTCCAGACGCCAGACTTCTAGAGCTCCGACACGTGAGGGATCATCCTAGAGATCAGATCATCGAAGATCCTCGTGTCGGTGTCAGAACTCGAAGAGGTACTATTAACGAAGTTTTGCATCTTAGCTTCCTGTCACAGGTTGAGCCAAAGAAGTTCGACGAGGCGAACAAAGACGCGGCATGGATTTTGGCCATGCAAGATGAACTACATCAATTCGAACGATGCAACGTTTGGACGCTGGTTCCCAGACCACACAAGCAGAATGTGATTGGCACCAAGTGGATCTTCAGAAACAAACTGGATGAACATGGTGTCATCATAAAGAACAAGGCCAGGCTGGTGGCTCAAGGTTACAGATAGGAGGATGAGATTGACTTCGACCAGACCTTCGCACCAGTGGCAAGGCTCGAGGCAATCAGACAGTTCCTGGCGTATGCTTCGCACAAAGGATTCACAGTCTATCAAATGGATGTGAAATCAGCTTTCTTGAACGGAGACCTGAAGGAGGAAGTATACGTCGCTCAACCCCCAGGTTTTGTCAATCCTACTTATCCCAATCATGTAAATTTTCTTAATAAAGCTTTATATGGGTTAAAACAAGCTCCACGAGCTTGGTATGAGACTTTATCTAGTTTTCTTCTTGAGAACAAGTTCTCTAGAGGTAAAATAGATAAGACATTGTTTCTTAGGGAAGTCAAAGGCAAGATTTTGCTGGTGCAAATCTATGTCTATGACATAATATTCGGCTCAACTAACAACAATCTTTGCAAAAAATTTTCTAAACTTATGCAAAGAAAGTTTAAAATGAGCAGTATGAGAGAGCTAAAGTATTTCCTGGGACTTCAAGTGAAACAGTCTGAGGATGGAATCTTCATTTCTCAGATAAAGTTCACAAATGAACTCCTCAAGAAATTCGGTATGGAGAATGCAACCTCTATGAGGACTCCAATGGGATCCACTATGTTTCTGGATAAAGATAAGAAAGGTAAACCTTTCGATGAAACCAAATACAGAAGCATCATTGGATCCCTGCTCTACCTTACTGCTAGTAGACCGGATATCATGTTCTCCACATGTGTCTGTGCCAGATATCAGGTGAACACTAAGGAATCTCACTATGTCGCTGCAAAACGAATTCTAAGATACCTTAAAGGTACTCCCAATCTTGGCTTGTGGTACCCGAGAAACAATGATGTCGAGCTAATAGGTTTTTCAGATGCTGATTTTGCAGGGAGTAGGGATGACAGGAAAAGCACTTCTGGGACGTGTCAATTCCTCGGAAGAAGGCTTATCTCATGGAACAGCAAGAAGCAGAATTGTGTAGCTACCTCCACAGCAGAGTCTGAGTACATCTCGGCAGGCAGCTGTTGCGCACAACTCCTATGGATCAGAAACCAGTTAGCCGACTACGACCTTCAGTTCAAGGAAGTACCAATGTACTGCGACTCCTCCAGTGCAATTGCAATTGCCAACAATCCGGTATCGCACATCAGAACGAAGCATATTGAAGTGCGATACCACTTCATTCGGGAGCACGTGGAGAACAAGGACATCTCTCTCTGTTATGTCCCCACGGACAAGTAGATTGCAGATATATTCACAAAGCCCTTAGACGAGGCCAAGTTCAGTCTTTTCAAAACTGAATTGGGGATGCTAAACTATGAGGAATGAAGACTACAGAAGCTCCAGGCTCGTGCATCTAGGGGGAGCCTCTGTCAGGAACTCAAGCGAGAGCACAGGTGCAAGAACTAAGGGGGAGCATGGGGTCAAAAGCAACAGACCCAGATTTGCAGAAGCCGAAAAGGGGGAGATTACCCTCTCGGCTAAGGCTAAGGTGGCTCCAAGTTTGCTCCCAAGAAATTGGTATTGGTAATGAATAACTCACTCAACTCAATTTCAAGTTTATGATTTTCATTCCCATATGCTCTATTCACCTTAGCTTGTGGGGTTTAAGCTTCTTCAAATAGGGGGAGATTGTTGGGCATTGTATCCACAACGTACCTGATTTGAAGAAGCCCTTGTAAAAGCTAAGGTAAATAGACAATGTTTTTGACAAAATATTTCAAGTTGTGCTTGCAGTTATTCCACGCTAAGTGCACACTAATGTCAGGGTGCAGTAGGTCAATATACACGGGTCTGCACGACGTAATCACTCGTTGAGCAGATCAGTGTGTTGGCCTACGTGTACTCTCTCTATTGGAGTGCACTTACTTTCAAGTACAGGGCTGTGTTTATGCAAGAGAAGACAAGGAGCAAGGATGAGTCAAAGAGAAGCTCAGAGGCGTAAGACGAAAAATCATCTAAGTAAGAATCGACGAGAATCACCAAGTGATTCTCGCCGAATCGTCGAGAATCACAGGCTGATTCTCGCTGGCTAAATCAGAGTGCAATCAAGTCAAATTCGACAAGAATCACTTTGTGATTCTCGATGAATCGTCGGGAATCACTTTGTGATTCTCGCGGAATCGTCGAGAATCACCCTTGATTCTCGACGATTCGACGAGAATCACAGGTGATTCTCGCCGATTTTTACTTGGGCAATTTTCGGGAAAAAGCTGGACCGGATTCTGCCGCTGGCACTATTTTGAACCGGATCTATGGTTTCTTCTTGTGGGACCCACAACGGTCATTAAGGTGTTTACTTGTGTATATATATACATGTATTTTTGAACAGTAAAGACACACAGAAAGAAGCTGAGCGACGATCTTGACCTAAAATCGCGAAACTGCTCCGCCGCCGCCGTTGCCGCTCGCGCTAGTTGGTCGCCGCTTTTGATCGCAATTCTTCCGGATCTTCCGACGACAGAAGCTTGGCCAAGCTTAGAGTCTCACGTGTCTAACCAGAGATCTCTTGTCTCTTGATTTGTTGATCGGGAAAATCTTCCCCATCCGAATCGATCGAGACGATTGATCCTAGTGTGACCGTTTGTAGACCTAGCTAGCTTCGCTACGAAGTTTGGATCTCCAAAGTACAGCAGCCGCACATCGTTGTCGCCACCGATCCCGTGAACCTAGCCGCCGCCCATCTTGCCGCCGCCGGTTCCGGGGAGATTCTTTCCAAGAGAGATCTAGGGTTGTGGACTTTTCGTGGACTTCAAAAACACGTCGTCAACGAAGAGGGACAACTTAGTCTCCAAACGTAGTTTGTATCTCTTGTACATTCTAGTTTTACTTTTGTTGTAAAGGAACGTTGGTTCCTAGTTGTAAGGGTTGGGTGCAACCCGTGTTGTGGGAGTGTTGTCTTCTACGTGTGGAAGGGTTCCTTCCGATAGTGCAAGGATTGGATTTCAATCCTGTTGGTGAAGAGACCGAGTCGTCCCTTGTTGGGAGATAGGTCGAAGGGGGAAAGTGGATGTACCCAAATCGGGGAACCACTATAAATTGCTTGTGTACTTTCTGTGCTGTGCTATTTTGTTTTATTGTGCCGGTACAATTTTAAATTCCGCAAAAACGCTGCACGTCACCTATCCCCCCCCCATAGGTGAAGATAGTTGACACTAGGTGGACTTTCACGACCGTAAAAGCTATCCTTACTACTATTATAAATTTAGAGTCTTGCATAGCATGAGTTGTCTCTTTGGGAACGTTTATACTCATGTAGTATGTTGGAGTCAATCTAAAACAAGTATTTTTTCCGTAGCGTATAATTATATTTTGATTCGTGTACTAGATGAGACACTAAGCCGAGAGATATGGCTTTCTTCTGCACTTAAACTGATTTTTTCCTTAAAATAACTTTAAAAAAATCTTTCTTCATGATTAAGTAGGTGTTTGCCTGAGCGTCCGCAGTTATCCCCTGTTGACGTGGCATCAGGACGTGCATTTTCCCTTACTCTGATAAGTTATTTTTTGCGGTGAAAATGCGGGTTGTGACAGTTCGTATCGGAGCCAGGTATCTTGACAATTGGTCGGGCAACCTTCTCTTGTTAGTGTTAGTTCTTTAGTGATATTTCATGTACACACCGATGTGTCATCAGTACGTCTTAGCCGAAGCATAGTCACTACACTCATAGCATGATAAGAAGTATACGGGGCATATTATGTAGTATGAGATGCATAATATGTGTTTGTATATGGATCCACGATAGGTGGCAACATGTGACGGTTATGTAGTATGGGATGCATAACCACCATCACATGGGTGCCCATTAACACGTTTTCTTTTCTCGTTGCATGCAATGTTATGTAGTATGAGATGCATAACATTTCATGTGTACGCCGCTCATAACATGCATTAGGACCTTTTTAGAATGCATAGCACTACATACATTGCATATCATCGCATAAGCGTGTGTGCTAAGTTAAGGTTTACATGATGATACGTGTACACACATGATTTTAAATAAGAATAAAGAATATATGCATTCATGTCTTAGGCACAAGAGTCAATAGGATGAGAGGATATCATCCTATGTAGGACATAACATCATTATAAAATCCCATAGCAAGTTGCAGCGTAAGCAAGTGTCTTTTATGTATGGTCTGAACTAGTCGTGTGGCTTTGTTGTAAGCTAGGATTTTGATGAGTTGTCCGTTTGCTTTTTTATTAGAAATGCCGCCAAAGCGTCCTGCGACGAGGTCGACTCCCCAGTCAGAGGGTGAGTCATCAGGTGCGCAAAGTGATGCGATTATCGAGGGTCTGCGTCAGAGCAATAAGGCTCTGTCGAGACAATTAATTGCGATGCAATCGCAAATTCAGTCTTTGTTGTCTCCCGCTCCCGCACAACAACCTTTAGTTTAAGAGCTTGCCTTGGGCCAAGCCGTGCCTGATACCCCTGCTCCTTTGGTGCCCCCGATGGCGATACCACCAGAAATGAATTTCATATCGCACTTCCAGCGGTTGGGACCTCCCACCCACGACGGGAGTGCCGACTTTTTGATTTTAGATGATTGGATCATCTCCATCGAGGAGATGTTTTCGTATTCCGGAATTCTAGAAGCCCAGAAGGTGATGATTGCAGCCTTTCAGTTAAAAAGGCTGGCAAAGAGTTGGTGGATTCGGGAAAGGGAGAGTCTGAAGGAAGGCTATTCTTGGGAAACTTTTAAGAAGATGCTGCTGAAGAAGTTTCTACCCTCGGTCGAGCAGGACCGCTTGATGAATAACTTCCTGCATCTGAAGTAGAGACAGCTCACTGTGAGCGAGTACGAGATTGAGTTTACTAAACAGAGTAGGTTTGCTCCTGATTTGGTAGCTTCTAAGGATGGTAGAGTGAAACGTTTCTTGGGAGGATTAAGATGCGATGTCCAACAGTGGGCATGCACTTATTGAGCTGAAAGTTATGATGAAGCAGTGGAAGCCGCCTTGAAAGTTGAGGAGATTGAAAACGCCAAGAATCGAGGTACTGTGGCGAGGAAAGATAAGAGGAAGGGTGTTGAGGATGGTAGCTCTAGGGCATCTGGCCATTCTCAGAGGAAGAAAAGTAAGAAGGTGTGTAGCTTCTATGGTCGTCTTGGCCTCCCTTATGAGAGGCGTTTCAAGAGGATTGCCACCGTGAAACAGCAGCAGGTGCACGCCATTCAAGGTGCACCCAAGGGAGAGCTAGTGTGCTCGTTCTGTGCAAGGAAGGGTCATGATGTGAGTCATTGCTGGATGAAATAAAGGACTTGCTTTCAGTGCGGTTAGAAGGGACACCAGAAGTCTTCGTGCCCCCAGGCTCAGCCCCCACTACAGCCTGCCCCGCTTCGAGCTCAGCCGCCGCCACCAAACCTCGATAAAGGAAAAGGAAAGCTGAACATGATGACCAGCGAGGAAGCCCAAACCTATACGCAAGTGATATCAGGTTAGACTCAGTTTAATTTATCTTTATTATTTATCATTATTGCCCTAGTTATCGTTCGTTTAGTTATGTATGCTACGGTTTTAGGGGAGTTTAAGTTGCGGAATAGGAGGGCGCGCATTCTTTTCGATTCGGGTGCCACCCATTCCTTTGTGGCCCTGAGGTTTGTTGAAAAACATTGCCTGAATGCAGATCAATTAGGAGACTCCTTCAATGTCAAGCTTCCCTCCGGTGATTCAGTGATATCTAATCAAGGAGTTCTGAGATGCCATATTTATCTTGGCAATTTTTTGGCCTTTGCGAATCTGTTGGTTTTAGATCTGGCTGATTTTGATGTGATTTTGGGCATGGACTGGCTGTCCAAGTATGATGCGGTCATCCAATGCAAGGCTAAGCGACTGGATTTTAGGATGGACGATGGACAACCTATGAGCGTCTATGGATTTTAGGACAGAGTTTCCCCTATCATTTCTGCGGTACATGCTTGTCGTGCTATAGAGTCTGGTTGCGAGGCATTTTTAGTTTCTATTTCTGCTCTGGAAACAGCTTCTGTTACACCATGTTTTGAGGATGTCTCGGTGGTGCAAGAATTCCAGATGTCTTTCCTGATTGTCTTCCAGGACTCCCTCCTAAAAGGGAGATAGAGTTTATGATAGAACTCGAGCCAGGTACTCATCCTATTGCCAAAGAACCGTACCGTATGGCACCGCGTGAGTTGGATGAGTTGCGTACTCAGCTCGATGTGTTGCTGAGGTGTGGTTTTTTTAGACCAAGTGCTTCTCCGTGGGGTGCTCCTGTTTTGTTCGTCAAGAAGAACGATGGATCGATGAGGCTTTGCATCGATTATAGGGAATTGAATAAGTTGACTGTTAAGAATAGATATCCCCTGCCAAGGATTGATGATCTGTTCGATCAGTTGCATGGTAGCTCGGTATTTTCAAAGATCGATCTTCGCTCAGGCTACCACCAGTTGAGAATTCATGAGGAATATATTCCCCGAACCGCTTTCCATTCACGACATGGACATTATGAGTTTTTGGTGATGTCTTTTAGTTTAACCAATGCACCCTCCGCTTTCATGGATTTGATGAATAGGGTGTTTAAGGATTTCTTGGACCGATTCGTTATTGTGTTTATAGATGATATCTTGGTGTATTCCCGCAATGTTGAGGAGCATACTCAGCATTTGCGTTTGGTTTTATCGACCCTGAGGGAGCATAGGTTATATGCGAAGTTGAGCAAATGTGAGTTCTGGCTACCTCAGGTGTCCTTTCTAGGTCATGTGGTAAGCAAGGACGGTATTTCTGTAGACCCGACCAAGATTTCTGCTGTGATGGAATGAGAGAGACCTTCTACACCTAAGGAGATTAGGAGCTTCTTAGGTCTGGCTGGCTATTATAGAAGATTCGTGGAAGGGTTTTCGGTGTTGTCTGCTCCTCTAACTAGACTTACTCAGAAGAATACTGCATTCATTTGGAGTGATAAGTGTGAAGAGGCTTTCCAAGAACTGAAGAAGAGATTATGTACTGCTCCAATTTTAACCTTACTTACTGAAAGAGTTAAGTATGTTGTGTATGTTGATGCATCACACATCAGACTTTATTGTGTTTTAATGCAAGATGGTAAGGTGATCGCGTATGGATCGAGGCAACCGAAGATTCACGAGAAAAACTATCCTACCCATGATTTGGAGTCTGCTGCTGTAATTTATGCGTTGAATCTTTGGAGACACATATTGTATGGCGCGCTGTGCAAGATCTATACGTACCATAAGAGTTTGAGGTACGTATTCACTCAGAAGGAACTAAACCTGCGCCAGCATCGGTGGTTAGAATTTGTGGCTGATTATGAAATGGAAATTCTTTATCATCCAGGAAAGGCTAATGTGGTAGTCGATGCCTTGAGTAGAAAGATCGCTAAAATTTTTAGTCTATCGGTACAGTACTTGGTGGAAGAATTTCTGTTGATGGATATTGAGGTTGGGAGTAGTACTGTGCCTGCTAGTCTAGAAGCAGAAGAGCCCTCTTGGATTTCCCTTACTCAAGCACATCAGAAGGATGATCCAGATTTGTTACACCTCCGGAATAGAACTGTGAAGGGAGAGCTACATTATTTCTCCTTGGATGAGTTGGATACCTTGAAGTATCAGGGTAGATTTTGCGTCCCCGCCTTTGGCGATATTCGAGCTAAGATCTGCTCTGAGGCTTATGGTTCTTCTGTAGCCTACCACCCTGGTTCCACTAAGATGTATAAAGATCTAAAGCAAATGGTTTGGTGGTCGGGGATGAAAAATGATATCGCGAAGTTTGTATCAGAATGTTATACGTGTCAGCGTGTTAAGGCTGATCATAGAAGGCCTGGTGGTAAACAAACAATGCTTGATATTCCAAGTTGGAAATGGGAGAGTATTTCAATGGATTTCATCACCGGTCTACCAAAATCTACCCGTGGGAACGACTCTGTTTGGGTGATAGTCGACAGATTGACAAAGTGTGCTCACTTTATTCCATTTAAGATTGGGTATTCGATGAAGAAGATAACTGAGCTATATCTTGAAGAGGTCATGAGGTTACATGGAGTGCCTCTTAGCATTGTATCAGATCGGGACTCCAGATTTAAGTCTCGTATTTGGAAGAGTTTACAGGAGGGGTTGGGTACCAATTTGAGGTATTCCACCGCCTATCATCTGCAAACGAATGGTCAGATGGAAAGGGTAAATCAGATCGTAGAAGATTTGATCAGGTGTTATATTTTGGATCATGGCGGTGCTTGGGATGAGCGTCTCAGACTCATGGAGTTTGCATACAATAATAGTTATCAAGAGAGTCTGCAGATGGCCCCGTTTGAGGCCTTATATGGGAGGCGATGTAGAATTCCTTTGTTTTGGGATGAAGTCGGTGAGAGACCGTTGTTAGGTCCGGAAGCGCTTGGGGAGATGAATTGTGCTGTGACTCAAATTCAGGAAAAGCTCCGAGTGGCTCAAGAGCGCAATGAGAAGTATGCTAATCAACGAAGGGTCGATTTAGAGTTTGCCGTTGGAGACTTGGTTTTCCTGAAGGTCTCTCCGATGTCGGGCGTTAAAAGGTTTGGAAGGAACTACAAGTTAGACCCCCGGTACGTGGGACCTTTCCAAATTCTAGAGCGCATCGAAGTGTCAGCTTATAGGCTGGAGTTGCCTGCTATCTTCCCTGGTGTCCATGATGTGTTCTATGTGAGTCAGTTGCGGAAGTGTGTTCGTAGTGATCGTCAAGTGCTCGACTCGATGCCCCAAATTCAGCCCAACCTTACGTATGTGGAAGAACCTGTTTGTATTCTGGATTCTCAAGAGCGTGTGTTACGGAGAAAGACATCCATATGGTCAAGATTCTTTGGAAAAATCAAGATATCGAGAGCGTGACGTGGGAATTGGAATCGGCGATGAGGGAATCTCTCACGCACCTCTTCTCTTAGTTTCAGGTATGTTGTTATAATTTAAGTAATGTTTGATTTTATCGTTTTGTTTTGAGTTTAGAGTTGTGTTAAGTTTTGTGATGAAACTTCTTTTTAGGGGGAGTGACTGTAACGCCCCCGACTTTTTCGATGATTTTATTTGAATGGGTATCGTCATATTTATGACGTTGTGGCGTTACTTTTAACGTCGAGTTGGCGACACAATGCCGTTAAGGCATTTTCGCGTCCGTGCGGTCGAGTTGGCCAAATTGTTTTGTCGTAATTGGGAAAATTTTTGCATTTGGAATTTAAGTTAAGTAATTTTGGACTTGCTCGTCAAGTTTCGTCGCGATCCGAGCGATATTTGGGACTCGGAGATTTTCCGAAGTTTTGTGTAATTTATGTTCGTTGTAAACTTTGAAAATATATATCTCGAGAATGACTCGTCGGATTTAGATTTTGACATCGCTGTTGCGTTCGTAGCATTAGTGTTCTCCTACGATGCGAATTTCATTTAATTCGGCACGTGTTTGAGCCTCCGTTTTGATATCGTAGTTTCCTTATTCAAAAAATATATAAACAGGAATATTATAATATTAAAGTATTATTCAAAAATGTATTTTACTATTCATTTATAAAGTTTGATCTTTTGGATATATTTGTAAAAGTTATTGTTCATGCAAAGTAATTGTCTTAATTACTCGTGTCCTCTTATCTTTTTACTCGAGTCATGCTCTTTTTCCTCGAGTCATGATATTTCTTTTACTCGAGTACTACCTTTGATACTCGTGTGATTTTTTTCTGTCCATGCAATATTTCACTCGAGTCCTACCTTATCTCTTAAGTCCTTCCTTATCTCTCGAGTCTTGTTTTGAATTACTCGAGTAGTCATTTTGAACTACTCGAGTAGTCATTTTGAACTACTCGAGTAGCAATTTTGAACTACTCGAGTAGTCTTTTTTGAACTACTCGAGTAGTCATTTTGAACTACTCGAGTAGCCATTTTGAACTAATCAAGTAGCCTTTTTGAACCACTTGAGTAGCCATTTTGAACTACTCGAGTAGCCATTTTGAACTACTCGAGTAGCCGTTTTCTACATCTCGAGTACCCGTAAGTTTGTTCTCGTGTAGTCCGTTGCAGTTTGCATTCGGGAGCCTTTTTGAGTGTCAAAACGATGTCGTTTGGAATAATAGTTAACATGAAATTTGTTCGTCTCGACGAGATCTACAACTTTCATGCCGGGTACTTTTCGATTTGAAGCCATCCTAAATCATTATTTTCATCTTACGCGCACTGACGCGTTTTCAGTTCGTTTTTAGACAGAACATTTTATAAAATGTATATATTTATATATATTTATATATATTTATATATGTATACATATGTATATATATATATACATATTTATACTAGAAAAAACTTCATCTTCTTCGATCTCTTTTCCTCTCGAACTAGAGCGGCGTGAGCGTGAGAGCGAAAATATTTCGTGAACCTTCCGGTGGCCGCCGACGGTGCTCCGGTGCTCGAAATCTTCATCCAAACATAGATCCGGAAAGCTCTCGCCGAGAGCTAAGCCATCGTGGTAATATCTTACCCATTTCTTGAGATTTCTCGTTAGGATGTTTCGTCCCTAACCTCTTTTTCGGCCGTTCTTGTTCAGATTTCAACTCCTCCCGCATCCTTTTGCCCCGATCTACGACGTGGAGTGATTTAGAGGACTTTTCCGGTAAAACCAAGGCAAGTGGTGGTTTCCCCTCGTTTCTCCTTGTCCGATTTGATGGTAACGGCTATGTTTTCGTGTTCTTTAAAATTTTCTGTGCTTGTTCTTCCAAATTATTGTTTTGATTAACTGTTTCAATGATCACATGATGTTGTAAGGTTTTGTCATGGTAAATTCGATTTTGTCTGGTTATGTTTAATCATTCTTGATGTGTCTTAATGATGGCTTTAAATGCCTTAGCTTTCGTTATTGAACGTATTATAGTTTATCGAGGATTGTATATCGTTCCTAAGTGTTGATCAACCGCGTCTTTAATCTAGAAGTGTCATGACGAAACCACCTCCGCAATGTTTGATGCCTTTATTAGTACCTTGTGGAAGTCTACCAGGTTTTTGGACATCTGCGGTGTATGGTGGAGATTATGAGACTCCCTCACAGTTAGACGGATATTATATTTGTAAGGGTGTGTCCAGTTGAGTGACCACCTCGCCCGTGTTTTTGGGTAGAGTCGACCACAGGTGCCTAATAAAGGTTTCATATTTTTTTCCTTATGATTTATTCACGTCGTCACCTTATATCCTTGTGCGTCTGGTGTACTCTTGTTGTACGTGACGAATCACGTAAGAGTTCTTTTCTATGGATGCCTTGTTTCTTTTGTACTTTACTTTAGTGCTTTTGGTCATGGGTTGGTACCCCTTTTGACCTTTGTTTATTTTGGCTTATTATTTTTTTGCCTTCATTTGTACCTTCTTGCTGAGGTGTTCTGTCTTTGAAATACCTCAGGTTCAGAGTAGTAGCAGATAACAGAGCTAGTTTTGGAGTTTATGGGCGGCAGTGTTGGCCGTGGTTGTTACCTCATCTCAGCAAGGTAGATTGTTGTTTATTTAGTTACTAGTTCAGACTTACTAATCTGTAAGTGGGTTCGTGTCAGTTTGTTGGCGCCCATATAATGGTTTTTTTTAGATACTTGCTAGCTGCTTATTTCTCTATATGTGGATGTGGATTACTTGCTCTCTGTGAGGATTTATGCTAGGAATGCATGTTAGGTATTTTTAAGAATAAAATCTACTACTATTACATCATACACTGCATAATTTAAAAACTCTAACTTGTTATATTTAACGACCGTAAAAGCTATCCTAACTACTATTATAAATTTAGAGTCTTGCATAGCGTGAGTTGTTCATTTGGGTACGTTTACACTCATGTAGGATGTTGGAGTCATTCTAAACAAGTATTTTTCCACAGCGTATAATTATATTTTGATTCGTATACTATATGAGCAACTAAGCCAAGGGATATGGCTTTCTTCTGCACTTAAACTGATTTTTTCCTTAAAAAACTTAAAAAAACCTTTCTTCATGATTAAGTAGGTGTTTGCCTGAGCATTCGCAGTTATCCCCTACCGATGTGGCATCATGACGCGCATTTTCTCTTACTCTGATAAGTTAATTTTTTTGCGGTGAAAGTGCTGGTTGTGACACCTATAACCTTGAGCAACAAGCCAAGCCTTATTCCTCACAATTACACTATGGGCATCTAGTTTGTTTCTATATACCCATTTAGTTCCATTGACTGGGTAGTCTTTGGGTCTGGCAACTAAATCCCAAACTCTACATCTATCAAATTGTTTGAGTTTCTCTTGCATTGCAATGATCCAGTGGGGATCTTGCTCAGCATCTTTTATGGATTGAGGCTGAACTTGAGAGAGAAAACATGCATGAATCATATCTTAATTAAGTTGATGCCTTATCTGTACACCTACTGTTATGTCTCCAATCACTTGAGATCTAGGGTGATCCCATAGTGTGACAAGATCAGTGGGTGGAGTTGGTTCAGCAACAGCATTTGGAATTAATTTCTCTTGTGAAATTATGTCTGCTGTTGAATAAAGTTCAGCCTCTTCCGAAGGTTCATCTTCACTGTCTTCATCAACTTGTGGAGGAGAAGGTTCTATAGCTTCTTATGGAAGGTTTAATTCACCCATTGTCTCACACAAGTGAGGTACCTGCAAGGTGTTATTGGTAGAAATCTTTTTCTCCTTATAAGACATGTTAGTTTCATCAAAAGTCTCATGTATTGATTCTTCAATTTTTAAATAAGACTTGTTAAACACCCTATAAGCTTTGCTTACTTGGGAATATCCTAGAAAAATTCCCTCTTCAGCCTTAGCTTCAATTTTATAATATATTCTTGTTGTTTTTATGTATATAACATATGTATCCAAATACTTTAAAATAGGTGATTTTAGATTTCTTCCCTTTAAGTAATTCATAGGGAGTCCAATTCTTAAGTTTATGTAATAGGCTTTTATTCAGTACATAGTTTACTGTGCTTACAACCTCTGCCCAAAATGATAGGGGCATGTAAGCATATGCAAGTAATGTGCCTGCAACTTCAATTAAGGTTCTGTTATTCCTTTCTGCTACACTATTTTGTTGAGGATTTCTAGGAGCTGAGAAGCAGTGCCGGATACCTTCCTTCTCACAGAACTCATGTATAAGAAGAGACTCAAACTCTGTACCATGATTACTTCTGATCAATACAACATGAGTAAAGTACTCAATCTGTATGGTCCTGAGAAAATCTGTAAGAACTTTGAATGTATCTGACTTAGATCTCAGAAAGAACACCCAAGTGAATCTTGAGAAGTCATCTACAATAACTAGAGTATAAGATTTCCCTCCTAGGATTTGTACAACAATAGGTCCAAATAGGTCCATGTGTAGCAAGTACAAAATCCTAGGTGAATCACTTTTATTAACTGACTTAAAACTTGATTTAGTTTGCTTGCCTAGTTGATAAGCCCTACAGAGGCCTTCCTTCTTGTAGGGACCAGAAGGTAAACCTCTCACAAGGTTGTCTTTAGATAGCCAAGTGATGACTACTTTTAGTCATTGGTTTTTGGGTAGTTTAGTATTCATAATTCCTAATTTATTTATTTATTTTAAGTATTTTTATGCATACTTTGTTTTATTTCTTGTTAATGTCTTTCATGTTTTGTTTTTGTTATTTCTAGTTTTATTATATGTGTTTTGTATCTTTGTTGTTGTTTAATAAGTTATATTATGTTATGTTTTATTTTGTTTAGTTTTATTTTTAATAACTAATTAATAGTATGAATGTTATGTTTGTAATGTTTAGTTTTATTTGACTAATGCTTTGTTTTGGTTTGTTATATTTTGTAGGTTCATGCTATCAAGAGCAACCCACATGTTCATGTGCAGCCCCCTACATGCAGCCCTTGAAGTTTGGAGCAGCCCGACCCCTTCCCTTGAAGCCCACATGATGCACCCAGCCCCACTTCAAGCTACCCGAGCCCACATAGATGCAGCCCACTCCATTCATGTGTTGGCCGGCCACTCATTTTCCCCCTCTCCCTTTCATTTAATTCATTCATGCACTTCTTCCACCATGCATGGCCGGACACCCCTCTCTCTCCCCCCTTTTTTATTTCTTTTTTTTTCCTTCATTTAATCCACATCCATTCCCCTCTCTATTTTATATTTTTCCAATCTCATTTCCATAAAGTCCATGCATTGAACCCACCTCCCACTCTCCCCCTCATTAAATGAAATGCATTCACCCTCTCCAAGCACATGGCCGACCACTTCTTTTGACCCCTTCATCTTCATTCCATTCTAGAACCTTCTCCCTCTCCTATAAAATGAACCTATGCCTCATGCTTTGAAGAAGTTGGATTTTGGAGAGCAAGTGAAGTACTAGTTCAAGAGAGAGTGCTTTCTTTTATGTTTCTTACATGTTGTTAAGTTTGATTAGTGTAACCTTTGCTTTTGTTAGTGTAATATTTTCTTTGGTAGCATAATCTTGTCTATTTATTATTTTGTACTTCTCCATTTTTATTAATCAATGAATATGAATTTTCTTCCTTTTATTGTGTTTTCTTCCTCAACTATGCGTAGCTAATTTTCTTTTAGCATTTGATCATGAGGATCCATGATTTGAGATAGGAATTCTTTTTACTTCGTAATTTTATTTTTGCTGAATTTCGCTCGATCCCTCTTTGATTTATTTTGAGCCGACTCCGTATTTTCGGTATACGGTAGTATGCATTTGATCTCATTTCATAGTAGTCGAGAGACTCGTTGATTTGAAAGATCACTGAAAGAAGGAAGGAGTTGCACGCAATCCTAGAGATGGGACGACGTAAATCCTCTGGATTGGAGTCAAATCCAATAGTGCAGATCGCCTCGATAATGCAACTTTAGGCCTCATTGATTTGTAAGGAGATTTCGATCAAAGCATCTATAAGTTAGGAGACTTAATGCTCTAGCGAGATTTTGTCTTATTTTCGGATCCGTCACGGTCGAGTTTAATTCACAATTATAAAATTACATTTTATTTCTCTTATCTCTTTTAATGGTGAATCATAGATCAAGTGCTATCTTTTAATCCATAACTTCGTTTTAATTTCGTTTCAGTTTAATTTTTAAAATTCTCAAAACCCAACAATCTTTCGGTAGGATAATAGTAGAAGCGTGAGTAGCAGTACTTGACAGCCCCGAGTTTAAATACGACCTTGGTACTACAATTCGATATGTATACTTGCCTTTTCGGGTTGATAGTGAATTCAACAAACCAAGTTTTTGGAGCCGTTGTTTTCCTCTTCATGTTTATAGTGCATAACCCGCACGAATCAAAAAATCAAAAAAAATTTACCTTTCTATATTTTCCTCTTTATGTTTCTATTTTCGTTCTTTTATTTTCATCCCTCCATTCTCCTTCAATTTTTTATAGTGCATAACCCGCACGAATCCGTCGCTACTTGTTGATTTGGACCCAGAAATTGAACACTCCTTTCGGAGACAACTGCAATTCGGGGCTTCCACTTCTCAAACAGCGGTTGAGGATTCCGACGGTGATTGTAATTTTAATTCTGAAATGGGAGATCCTAACCCAGGAATGGCAAAGCAAAGGACCATATCTGATTATGCTCGACCCAACCTGGAGGGTACAGAAACAAGTATTTTTCGACCTGCAATTGTGAACAATAATTTCGAGCTTAAGCCTAACATCATACAAATGGTTCAGCAATATGTACAGTTCCACAGATTACAAGATGAAGATCCGAACTTACATATTGCCAGTTTTCTTGAGATCTGTGACACCTTCAAAATAAATGGTGTCTCAGACGATGCTATTAGGCTAAGAATCTTCCCCTTCTCTTTAAGGACAAAAGCCAAACAGTGGTTGAGTTCTCTTCCAAGAGGATCAATCACTACTTGGAACATTTTAGTTGATAAATTTCTTGCTAGATATTTCCCTCTCGCTAAAACTGCTAAATTAAGAAATGATATAACTTCTTACTCTCAAATTGCTTCGGAGACCCTCTATGACACTTAGGAGAGGTTCAAAAAACTTTTGAGAAGATGCCCTCATCATGCTCTGCCTGTATGGTTACAGGTTCAGACATTTTATAACACTACTAGAAAATTGGTTTTTAGCCACGATTTTTTTGCCACGGATTCAAATTCGTGGCTAATAACCAAGTATTAGCCACGACTCGTAATTCATGGCTAATGAACATCTATTAGCCACGGCCTTACTAAAATCGTGGCTAAAAATAAAACATTAGCCACGACCTGAATTCATGGCTAAAAATTTATTATAGGCATAAATTATATTGTAATAAAAAATTTATCTTATATATAATTATATAATGGTTAATTGATATTAGGGCATATGCAAATCGAGCCCGACCTCAGCCTCCATTCACTTTTGCGATTCCCACACAGAGCCCCGTCCACTCCCCATTCGCGGCCCATCCCTAGTCGAGCCTTCTCTGTTCTCCGGTAAGACACCTCTATTCTCCGATGAGCCCCCTCTCAATTTGCATGGTGCGATTCTTCCTCCATCGTCGATTCAGCTGCGATTCAAGCAGGTAATCCATACTTTTAGGGTTTAAATTGGAATATCTGGAATTCAGACTCCGTGGAGCCATGATTTGTAGAAGCTCACGTAGATTAGGCATTGCCGTGATGTAAGATCTGGAACATCTGGAATTGGAACATCATGCTTATTTATTGAAGAGTCTTGTTGTTTGAATTTGATGTTGTTGAGAGTGGATTTTTCTTAGGTTTTCTATTGAATCCTTTTCTGATTGTCTTATCTTTGCAATTTTATGGTGAAGATATAGCGATTGTTCACTGAAGCTGATGTGATGATTTGAATCAAACAGTTGTTTGTTTTTTGCCCAGATTTTTTTGTAGTAGGATATTTGAGTAACGAATTGTTATGAAATGTAAGATTTGTTTTTTGTGTGTCTGCACTCAAGAAAATGAGATCATTTTAGGTATTTTTGTTGCTGGTTGTTCCGAAGATGTTTTGGGAGAGAGATCTGGGGAGATGATTTAAATCAATATTATTTCCAAGAGATAACATTCAATAAGTTTTGGGTTGGCATGTAGCACAAAAATTTATGAAGGATAAAATGAGAATTCTATAGGAAGTATGAAGCAGAAATATTCTCAAAACTGGCACATTGCAAGCCTCAACTACAGTGTACAGGTTTTGCTGCCAGGTTGACTCAACATTTTATGATAAAATTATTTCCATTATGTGGATTCATAAACTGAAGTTGCATAACAAAATGAGAATTTAGCTCATTGAGAGACTCCGTGGTGCTATATTCTATGAGCCTTCTGATGGTATCAAAATCTCGATGGCATCTGGGCGAGTCTCAGTTTCATAACACTTAACTTTTTATCATTTGCTTGTTATTTTCGTTGGAAATTTTATTGGGTTATCTTCGTTGGTTTGTAGATATGTTCAACTTATATGATTTCTTGTAAGTATACTGTGATTAAGGTGGCGTTAGAAAGTTGTTGGAAGCATTGGGTAAGGGGGGGAAGGGGTTATTTTGATTCTTTTAGGCTCGAGATTCAGTTAGTTTTACATCAGAATATGCTTTTCTTCTATTGTTTATAATATTATCACACTTTCATCTTGTTAGTGTTTGAGATCAGAAAGAGGATTATTTGAACTGAGATTTGCATACCTAGTGTAGTTAAACATTTTTCAACTTGCCACATGAGCAACAAACAAAAGAAGTTTCGCATAACCTGTGCAATTTATTTGGTATCTTCACAAGTTTCATTAATACTTGATGTATGATATGTATATCAATATGTTCTATTTTGAAACATGGCCAAAGCTTTTCATGATAGGTTTTGGATAATGCTGTGAAATGGTTGCGTATGATACCGCTGCATGTCCACAAACAAGTGAGCTTGCCAGTTCCAATTTTATACCAACTTAAAAATGAGCTGCACAATTTTATAGATTGTTGTGAAGCTACGCGAGATTCTTTGTAATGGTTGTGTATATGGGTTTTAGGAGATATTTATATGTTTAACCTTTTATGACATATTAAAAGAAAATCCATGTTTAAAATTTTGTTTTGGCTTAACTGATTTATTCTTTGAAGTGAAACTCTCAATACTCATGTTTTCCTGATTCCAATTTTATAGTCTTCTCTCATTGTAAATCACTTATTATGAGCTTTTATGTAGGTTACTCTACCATATAACATGGACAAGAGTTGGATTGATTTGCAAAATAGAGTTTAGATGAATATATTGAAGGCATTGACAAATTTTTGGATTATGCATACGAAAATAATTCAGGTAGTTATGAGAGTAGGATTTACTGTCCTTGCAAGAAATGTACCAACCGTTATCTTGTAGAGAGTACTATTGCACGTGAGCATATAATTATTCATGGGTTTCTAAAAAAGTACATGACATGGAGTTTTCATGGGGAGTCATGTCATTCACAAAATTATAGTGGAGATTGCTCAATTAATCATCATGTAAATTTGAGTGATGATATGATTGGAATGATACATGAGGCAGCTGGCATTCCTGCAATTGATGTTAGCTTGCATGAAGATCCACATACATCAAATAATCCAATAGATGATTTTACAGCAGGGGATGCAAAATTTAGAAAACTTATTGAAGATGCAGAGCGTCCATTGTACCCTGATTGTGCTAAATATACATCATTATCTTTCATGGTTAGGTTACTACATAGGAAAACAATGCATGGATGGACATATGTATCATTCACATGGTTGTTAGAATCTCTAATTGATGCATTTCCTGACTTAAACCTATCAAAATCTTATTATGAAGCTCAAAAAATCACTAAAGACTTGGGGTTTTCTTACGAGACTTGGGATGCATGCCCTAACAATTGTATGTTATTCAGAGGAAATGATTT
The DNA here is from genome assembly GCA_039583875.1 of Platanthera guangdongensis. Taxonomy (NCBI): domain Eukaryota; kingdom Viridiplantae; phylum Streptophyta; class Magnoliopsida; order Asparagales; family Orchidaceae; genus Platanthera; species Platanthera guangdongensis. The sequence goes on from CM077163.1 coordinate 109,473,063, forward strand.
GTTACTTGATGAATGTGAGATATGCAGTGAATCAAGATATAAAAAAAATAATGAAAGCTCATGTATTGTACATTGCACAACTACAGAAATTGCTTCAAAACAAGTAAGGTACTTTCCTATTAAACCAAGGCTAAAAAGGTTATTCATGTCATCAAAAACTGCACATTTCATGCGATGGCATACAGAAGAACGCACAGATGATAGGATCATGCGACACCATGCAGACACTCCTCAGTGGAAAAAATTGATAATGATTTTCCTGAATTTGCAGCTGAGCATCGCAATGTTAGACTTGGTTTGGCATATGATGGATTTAATCCTTTTAGAACCATGTCTATTACTTATAGCACTTGGCCAGTAGTTTTAATGCCTTATAATTTACCACCATGGTTGTGTATGACACAAGCTTTTCTTTTCCCAGTTGTGTTAATTGATGGACCAAAGGGACCAGTAATAAGATAGATGTTTATCTTCAACCGTTGATTGAAGAGTTGAATGAACTGTGGAGTTATGGTATGATAACATATGATGCATCAAAGAATCAAATGTTTACACTTCGTGCCGCACTACTCTGGACAATTAATGATTATCCAGCATATTCCAATTTATCAAGATGGAGTACAAAAGGTAAATGTGCTTGTGCAAATTGTAATCACCAAACTAGATCTCATTGGTTGGCAAATGGTAGAAAATTTTGTTACTTTGGTCATCGTCGTTGGTTACCTTGCGGACATAGGTTTCGAAGAGATAAGGTATCTTTTGATGGACATCAAGAGTTTGAAGATAAGCCTCCTAACTTAAAGGAAAGTGACATTTTAGCACAGTTGGATGGCATACTTACTGAGTACAAGAAAGATGACCTTAAAAAAGGAAGAGGGAAGAGCGTAACCGAGTAAGTAATATTGGACAAAGGCCTGGTTGGAAAAAAAGAGTATCTTTTTTGAATTATCATATTGGGGGTCTCTTCAAGTACGCCATTCCATTGATGTGATGCACCAAGAGAAAAATGTTGGAGAAAATTTGCTACATACCATATTAGGCATTACAGGGAAATCAAAGGATGGATTGAAGGCAAGACAAGATTTAAAGGTTTTGGGTATTCACACTATGTTGCACCCACAACTACTTGCATCTGGCAAGACTTTATTGTATCTAGCTCGCTTTACAATGGATAAAACACATCAAGATATTTTCTTAAGAGTTTAAAAAAGCATCCAAGTGCCTGATGGTTATGCATCAAATATTTCTCGATGTGTTCATTTGAAAGAAAGAAATATTTGGGGTCTTAAAAGTCATAACATGCATATAATTATGCAACAATTCCTTCCAGTAGCCATTAAAAAAGCATTGCCGATAGAGGTTGCGAAGGTATTTATTGAGTTATCCAATTTCTATAGACAATTGTGCTCCAAAAGTAACAGAGTTATTGAATTAAAGTCCTTGCAAGAACGCATTGTTCTCATACTATGTCATCTTAAAAAGATTTTTCCACCCGCATTTTTTGATATTATGGAGCATCTAACTATCCATTTAGCTGAAGAAGCTGCCATTGCTGGCCCGGTTCAATTTCGATGGATGTATCCCATTGAAAGGTAATGATGTTTGCTTGTATTTGATAATATTCTACCTTTTTTGTTAACATAATGTATATTTTAATTTAGGTATCTACTGACTATTAAGAGATATGTACGTAATCATGCTCATCCAGAAGGTTCTATTGCTAAAGGTTATCTTATGGAAGAATACATGAATTTTTGTGAGAGATACCTAGATCGAGTGGAAACAAAGTCTAACCGCCCAAGTAGAAATTATGATGGAGGTGATGTTTCTGGTCGTCCTTTCAGGAGAGGCAAAAAAATCCTTCTTGATGAAGTTACGTTGACACAAATGCATCGCCATGTTCTTTTCAACACAGATGCAATTACCATATTTTTAGAGTGAGTTTCAGGAACTTATTCAGGTTTAATATCTTTTGTATTAGTTGTCTATGATGCTGAATTTTATTATAGGAAACACATCGAAGAACTAAGAAAGGAGTTCCCTCGAGCAACCAAAAATCAAATTGACAAGGTTCATAATGAATCATTTCATTTGTGGTTCAAACAACATGTGAGTATATTCAACAAATTTTTTATTAAAGCATCATGATTATCTATGAAATAATTGAACTCCATACTTTTGTAGGTCAAATCCAGTGATATAAATATATCAAAGGAAATTAAGCAGCTTAGAGAAGGACAAAGTGATCGGGCATGGAGATACAATGGATATTTTATTAATGGATTTTGTTTCCGTACAAAGTACATTGATAGTAGGAGAAATACACAAAATAGTGGCGTGATGCTCAAAGCAAACACTATTAGCTACGCTAGTTCAAAGGATAAGAACCCTCGTTTCGGAGGTGTCACTTACTATGGGAAGTTACCTGATATTATTTAGATTCATTATACTAATGAATTTAAGTTTATCTTATTTAAATGTGATTGGATTGATCCTCTGGTAGGTCAAAAAATTGATGAGTTTAATTTCACCCTTGTGAACTTCAATAATTTATTATATAAGCATAACAAGGTGACACATGAGCCTTTTATATTAGCCACTCAAGCAGAACAAGTATGTTACGTCAAAGATCCTTTAGAACTCGATTGGTTAGTTGTTATGCATCTAACAATTAGAGATTCATTTGATATGTACTCCAAGGATTCATCCCATGTTTCTCGGCTTGTGCCTCAAGTTGAATCACTAGGTAGACAAGAATTAGATGAAATAATATATGTACGTGATGATGATGTTCATTGGGTTAGAGATGGAGTTGATTGCGTGTTAGTTGATGATGTACAAGTGGATGTTGATAATGACATAATTGAAGATTAAATGTTTTCTTATTTTATTTTATTGATGGTATGAATGTACCGCTACACACTTTTTTATTTAATTTATTAAAGGTTTCTCACATATTTTCATTTATTGGATGTTGATAATGACAAAATTGAGATCTGTTAATGACATTTGTAGGATTGGGGAAGAAAAAGCCTGCAGGACAAACTATGAACGCAAAAATGCAACTTGCAACCGGTGACCGTACCGCTACACCTTCAATTTCCCATCCCACTATACATCCTCCATCCTCTATTCCTGCCCCAAATATTAAGTCATTGTTTCGAGCCACTAAACATCCAATATCATCGCTCTCTATGCCACCACAAATATGTCGTCAGGATCCCAGTCAACTACTATACATGTACCATCCCTCTCGCAACCGGTGATCGTACCCATGCCACCACTCTTTGCACCACCAAATTCGGGATCTAATTCAATATCCAGTGCATCGGCAGGTACTTGAATATTGTGTTGTTTAATTATATGAGAAGTATTGTATATAATATTTTAATTTTTATGAAGATGCCTCAAACTTTAAAAGTAGCAATAGAGGACGTGGTGGAGCTAATGGCATTTCAACATGGGGCAGAGGAGAGCGGTTTCATATTGATTTTGATAAGCATGGGTTGCCTATTAGTAAGTGTGAGCAACCTTTAATAGGACAACTTGGTTTGCAAGCGAGGAATGGATTTAGAGTATCGCTAACATATCCACGATGGAGTGATTTACCTGATGATGTTCTTGATGGGTTGTGGGGGGAGGTACATGTATGCTTTTTTTTAACAAGTTAAAAACATAGATATTATTGTTTTATTCTAATTATCTTATTGTGTAAGTGTAGGATAATACAGATGCAACTCCAGAGTTTCGAACTAAATGTTTGCATATAATTGGAGAGAGATGGAGAGAATGGAAACATTACATTAAACGTCATAAATATAATATATATAAGACAGATGAGGAGAGCTTATCTATCATCCCAGATCGGGTTGTTGCTGATCAGTGGAGGACACTTGTTCAGTATTGGGGACAAGATGTTGTAAAGTCTATATCGACAACAAATTCATGCAACCGTGAGTGTCAGGGAGGATATCATAAGATCGGGAGATCATCATTTCTCTCCATTCGACAAAAGGTAATTAATTAACTAAAAGTATTTATAATTACACATGCATTTGAGAGTAATGTTATAAATTATATTGATATTTTAGATGGAGATGGAGGGAGTTGAAATTGATAAAATTAGTGTTTTTAAAAGAACACAAACTGACAAACGTGGCATGATTGAGTTTGAATCTCAAGATATTATTGTAAGTTCCCTTTTATTATTATAGATTTTCATTACAAGAAATAAAAAATATTCTGTATCTTCATAATACAGGATGAAGTGAATAGTTTGTATGAAACGTTACCTGAGGATGAGCGCACTGCATAATATAAAGAAGCTTGCTTTGTTAAGGTCATGGGAGAGGATGGCCATGGTCATGTGCGTACATGGGGTTCCGGAATAGCAAGCCATCGAGTGAGGAAGCCTCAAAATCAATTCGTACACAAATTCGAGAGGAGGTACAATCTCAATTTGATTCTCAAATTGCTCAAATGAAAGCACAAATGTATGAAATGTCATGTGCTCAACAAAATATGCAAGTGCTTTTAGAATGTGCTGGCATTCCATTAACATCAACAATGAATAAAACTGATGATCATTCCATTCCATCTAGCACTGGACAGGTTTGTTTTTAATATACTTTTCAATTACTAATTTTTTTAAAAAAATTCTAATATTTGAAATTTTATAGGTCGGAGATGAACATGATGCTTTAGAAGACGGAGAGTCGGAGGGCATGATGCATCCTTCAACGAATTAATTAATATGCTATAGTTTTTTGTTGGTTTTATTTTGTGGTGTGGGAATGATTTATATGAATTTATATTGTACTTTTTTATGCTATAGTTTTTTTTTATAAAAGTAACATTTTGTTTGATGGAGCACTCGTTCACGTGCTCAACAAAATATGAATTTATATTGTTCCTGCTTAAAAAAATACCATGGCACCCAGGATTGTAACACTTCAAAATTTGAAATTACTTTTTGAGTTACAAAAGAAGGTATGCTGTTTTTTCATGTAAAGTCTATTTTTGAATATGTATGATGTTTCTATGTGAGTTTTCCAGCTGTATTATGACTAACAGGTTGATGAATTGCATGAACCTAATGTTGGAAGCGTGGTGTCTCTTGCCAATATTTGCACGAAACCTCTAATTGATGATTGCTCTACACTAAGTGTTCTTCAGGTATATGTGCAAGATTTATTATTTTCACAGATTCTCTTGCTCATGCTTCAGAAAAATATTTACAAGCTTATTCTAGATTTGAAAGGTTGTATCGGTTATTGCAAATGTTGACCATTTTCTATTTCTCACTCTTGTGCTGAACAAGTGTGAACTTGCCCACCAGAAGGTATAGTGATCAACATTATGGTGAAATTGATGATCTTTATGAGCTCACTAGACATATCCAACACCATGGTATTTTGTGTTGGATATGTCCAGTGAGATCGTCTAAGATGCCATAAAATATAAAGGAGAACAAAAATTGAACCCATCTTTTTTGGTGAACATTACTGTGTGCTGCGTGTTGTATTTTTAAGCATATCTGAGCCGTTCGTTTTCTTTAAATAAGATCCAACGGCACAGATGGTTTCCCTGCTCTGTTAAGTTCGGAAATAGAGGATCAATTCCTCATTTTCTCCCTCTTCCTCTCTCTCTCAAGGAGTTAGAAAGAGGAGGAAGAAGGAGGAGTTTTCCGGCCGCCGGCGGAGCATCGGAGCACCGTTTTGAGATCTGAGAGCGGATCCGTGGAGGAAAGATCGTTGCAAAGATTTCCATCCGTGTAGTTTTCTATGGCACCAAAGTGTACTACAAGGGTAACGATTCTCAACTTGAGCATGTGAAGCTCTTCCTTTTTGCATAGGGAAAACCCGCTCCCGCGAGTGTGCGGTGAGTGTGCGGTTTTCCTTGGGGTTGACGGGAATAGTCCCCCTTGTGTTGCATATAGAGTCCGGAATCGAAGTACGTGCATAGGCATTGTGTGTGAAGCCTACCCGGACATGTTGGTCTGGATCGGTGATGTTGCATTTGTTATGATTTGCTGGAGAAGACTCCATGTTTTGGGGTTTTCGGGTTTCTATGCGGTAGATTGCAGCAGGGATCCTTGGAGGTTTGCACCTAGGCGCACCCGGAAAACTGAGCGGTATCGTTGTTCTGCTAACTTGGCGGTCTGAGAACCGGCCTTGACCATAACTGGGTTATGTAATTGTTTAGAAATGGCAGGATCCGAGAGAAGCTTGGCTCGTGCATACGTCTTAAGGTGTACTACGCGTTGTGAGAAACGGGCAAGTGGAATCGGACCTGGGCTATGTGGTTCGGTGCGAGAGAACCGAAAAGGGGACTGGCCATTGGCATAGTCAGGAGCCTTAGACAGTGGTCAGAAAGGCTAAATGCTCACGTGGTTGCCATCTTGGTGGTGGTGGTGAAGATGCTGAAGTGTCAGGATACACCGTTAATGTGCCCTGAGTGCACAGGGTGTTTGGCTGTACGAGCCTACACCTGTGGCGAAGTATGTTGTGACATAATTGTTTAGCAGGGCTAATGTTATGCAGGGAAAGAGCACCGCTGTCCCGAGTAAGCGACGGGGTCGTTATAATTTGGTCGGCTTTTGCTGACCGTTGTATTGTTTGCCACCGTGCGGTGGAATGTTGCTTGCAGGTGCTGTGGAGCCGAGTGCAAGTTAGCGGGCTGGAGCCCATGTTGCTGTGCTGGCCCTTGAAGGCCGTAAAGAATAGTTGTTTTTATTTTGTCATGTGTGGCCGGCCTGTGAGCCGATGTATGTAAGAAACTATTTGTTTAGTGAATATTTGTAAGGCCATAAGGCCGTGTACCCTTTCAGTGTATTTGGGTTTCATTCCTGTTGTTTGGATGTGGACATTCATGATTATGGATTTAAGTTTTGGGTTCTTCCAACTATTTAAAAGCTTCCGCTAGAATGCTCTGTGTAGGACGAGTAGTCTTAATTAGATAGTTTGGATATTCTTATGTAACCCTTCCGACTGTCCGTGGTATATGGCGTCGGGTTCCACCAGGACCTTCTGTTATATGCCATGTGACGGATGGGGGTGTTACAGCCGTGTTCATATAACAGAAGGTCCAGCTGGAACCCGACGTCATATACCACGAACAGTCGGAAGGGTTACATAAGAATATCCAAACTATCTAATTAAGACTACTCGTCCTATACAGAGCATTCTAGCAGAAGCTTTTAAATAGTTGAAAGAACCCAAAACTTAATTCCATAATCATGAATGTCCACATCCACACAACATGAATGAAACCCAAATACACTGAAAGGGTACACGGCCTTATGGCCTTAAAAATATTCACTTAACAAATAGTGTCTTACATACATCGGCTCACAGGCCGGCCACACATGACAAAATAAAAACAACTATTCTTTACGACCTTCAAGGGCCAGCACAGCAACATGGGCTCCAACCCGCTAACTTGTACTCGGCTCCACAGCACCTGCAAGTAACATTCCATAGCACGATGGAAAATAATGCAACGGTCAGCATAAGCCGACCAAATTATAACGACCCCGCCCCTTACTCGGGACATCGGTGCTCTTTCCCTGCATAACATTAGCCCAGCTAAACAATTATGTAAAAACATACTTCGCCACAGGTGTAGGCTCGCACAGCCAAACACCTCGTGCACTCAGGGCACATTAACGGTGAATCCTGACACTTCACCGTCTTCACCACCACCACCAAGCTGGCAAACACGTGAGCATTTAGCCTTTCTGACCACTGTCTAAGGCTCCCTACTATGCCAACGACCAGTCCTCTTTTCGGGTCTCTCGCACCAAACCACATAGCCCAGGTCCGATTCGACTTGCCCGTTGTTCACAACGCGTAGTACACCTTAAGATGTACGCACGAGCCAAGCTTCTCTCGGATAAAGCCATTTCCAGACAATCACATAACCCAGTTATTTTCAAGGCCAGTTACCAGACCGCCAAGTTAGCAGAAAAACGATTCTGCTCAGTTTTTCGGGTGCCCCTTGGAGCTAACCTCCAAGGATCCCTATTGCAATCTACCGCGTAGAAACCCGAAAACCCCAAAGCACGGAGTCTTCTCCGGCAAATAATAACAAATGCAACATCACCGATCCAAACCAACATGTCCGGGTAGGCTTCAAACGCAATGCATATGCCCGTACTTCAATTCCGGACTCTATATGCAACACAAGGGGGACTATTCCCGTCAACCCCAAGGAACACCGCACACTCGCGGGAGCGGGTTTTCCCTATGCAAAAAGGAAGAGCTTCACATGATCAAGTTGATAATCGTTACCCTTGTAGTATGCTTTGGCACCATAGAAAACTACAAATATGGAAATCTTTGCAACGATCTTTCCTCCACGGATCCGCTCTCAGATCTCAAAACAGTACTCCGATGCTCCGCCGGCGACCGGAAAACTCCTCCTTCTTCCTCCTCTTTCTAACTCCTTGAGAGAGAGAGGCTAAGGGATAAAATGAGGAATTGATCCTCTATTTCCGAACTTAACAGAGCAGGGAAACCATTTGGGCCGTTGGATATTATTTAAAGAAAACGAACGGCTCAGATCCGCTTAAAAATCCCCAAACCTGGGCCGAACACGGCTTGACACACAGCCGTGTCCTAGGCCGTGTGCCTCGATCCAGGCACGATCATCAAAAACAGAGACTCACCTGGGCTCAGACACGCTCGTGTCTCACTCGACACGCCCATGTCGGGTCCTTGACACAACCGTGACCGGGGGCGTGTCACACATAACCGCCACGCCAACCGACACGACCCAACTGAACACGGGTATGGACACAGGTATGAACATGCCCGTGTCACCCCTAACACGCCCGTGTCAAAAGTGTTCACAACATGTGTTTCCTGTCGTGTCCTTCTCAGGATGAAAATGGCCAAAACACCAGCCAGACACGGCCTTGGACACGCCCGTGTTCTAGGCCGTCTACCCCTATACAGGCACCAAAATCCCTTTTTTACGCAACCAACTCAAATACAATTTTCGGGATGTTACATCTCTCCTCCTGTTATTTTAGTTTCAAATTTGCCTACTACGCCTGTGCCACATGCGTCTAATTCAAAATTACCGTATCCGCCTAAACTTAAAAATGAACGCACAGAAGAAAGTTACAAAAAATTTTTAGAAATTCTAAAACAAATTCATATAAACGTGCCGTTCTGCGAAGCTATCTCTCAAATGACGAAATATGCGAAATATCTCAAGGAGCTCCTATGAAATAAGAAAATGCTCGAGGATATTTCGCATATTTCCTTAAATGTAGAATGCTCCGCGGTTGTGCTTAACAAATTACCCCGCAAAGTGAATGACCCGGGAAGGTTTTCCATCACGTGCCTATTCGGTAATCCATTGGTCAAACATGCGTTGGCAGACTTGGGAGCAAGCATAAATCTCATGCCCTTTTCGCTTTTTAAGAAATTAGGTCTAGGATCTCCGAACCCCACTCGTATGAGCATTCAGCTAGCCAATCATTCTGTGAAATATCTGATTGGGATTGTGGAGGATGTCTTGGTCAAGGTGGACAAATTCATCTTTCCGGTGGATTTTGTCATCTTAGACATCAAAAAGGATGCCGATGTACCCCTGATACTCGGCCGCCCCTTCCTGGCCACCTCTTGCGCTATTATTGATGTTAGTGATGGAAAGCTCCTCCTTCGGGTTGGAGATAATGAAATCACATTCAGCATTAATCCTTCCATGCGTAACACCCTAGAGCAAGATGATTCCTGCTTTTATCTAGAGGAATTCTTCGAAAATGAATTTTTTGTGCCTTTTGAATTAGTTTCTTCATCATTTGATGAATCTCTTATCACTGAGCTCTTCTGCTTAGAAGTCTCTCGCACTACCCTCCCCGAATCGCTTCCAATGGACACCATAAAATTCAAAACCTCTTACGAGGAAGCACCCATATTGGAGCTTAAGAAACACCACCCTCATCTGCAGTATCGTTTCCTCGAAAATGAGTCTAAGCTACCGGTTATTATCTCCTAAGATCTGAGCAACTCAGAAATTTCTGAGTTGACTCTAGTTTTGCAAAATCACCGCCATGCAATTGCGTGGCAGTTATCCGATATTAAGGGGATTAACCCATCATTATGCACACAAGATTTTCTTAGATAATAATTTTCGTAGTACTATCCAGCCCCAACGATGTTTAAATCCAAACATGAAGGACGTCGTGAAGGCTGAGGTTATTAAACTTCTAGATGCGGGAATTATCTATCCCATCTCCGATAGTACTTGGGTAAGCCCATTACAGGTCGTGCCAAAGAAAGGCGAAGTCACGGTAGTGGCCAATGGAAATAATGAATTAATTCCAACCCGTTCTATTACGGGTTGGAGGATGTGCATTGATTACCGAAAACTAAATGATGCCACACGAAAAGACCACTTCCCGCACCCCTTTATCGACCAAATTTTAGAACGGCTTTCCGGTCACTCCTTATACTGCTTTCTTGACGGTCTCTCGGGGTACTTTCAAATCCCTATTTCACCTGAAGACCAAGTGAAGACTACCTTTACCTGTCCCTTTGGCACTGTCGCTTACAGACGGATGCCATTTGGTTTATGTAATGTGCCAGCTACATTTTAGCGATGTATGCTGGCGATATTCAACGAATTGGTAGAATAAGTGATGGAGGTTTTCATGGACGACTTCTCGGTGTTTGGTAGTTCTTTCGTGAATTGTTTAAAAAATCTCGAGCGTGTGTTGATTCGTTGTGAGGAAACTAACTTATCCCTCAACTGGGAGAAATTCCATTTTATAGTCCCAGAGGGATTGGTCCTCGGCCATAAGATTTCAGGCAAGGGGATCGAGGTCGACCGGGCCAAGATCGAAATTATTGAAAAGCTCCCCCCTCCAACGAATATTAAAGCCATTCATTGTTTTCTTGGGCATGCGGGATTTTATCAGCGTTTTACCCAAAATGTTTCCAAAATAACGAAGCTGATAACCCATCTTCTCGAGAAAGAGTCACCTTTCATTTTTAACAACGATTGTCTTCTTGCTTTCAATTTAATAAAAGAAAAATTAGTAAACTCTCCAATTCTAGTTGCTCCGGATTGGTCGCTCCCTTTCGAAATCATGTGTGATGCTAGTGATATTGCGGTGGGCGCGGTCTTAGGCCAGCGGGTGGATAAATTCTTCCACCCGATTTATTATGCAAGCAAGACACTCACGTCTGCACAGGCCAACTACACCACCACCGAGAAAGAGCTCCTAGCAATTGTTTTTGCCTTCAATAAGTTTAGGTCTTATATCACCCTCTCCAAAGTAACCGTCTTTATGGATCACTCAGCACTTCTTTTTTTATTTATTAAAGCGGACGCAAAGCCCCACCTTTTGCGATTGATCCTCCTCTTACAGGAGTTTGATTTAGAGATCTGGGACAATAGAGGGGCTGAAAATTTGGCGGCCTACCATTTATCGCGTTTAGAAATCCCTGCCAGCGAAATATTAGTGGAAGCCGACATTAACGATAAATTCCCTGACGAGCGCCTCTTCGCTGTCAAAAATTCAAAAGATTATCCCGTGCCCTGGTTCGCCGACTTTGCCAATTATTTAGTGGCTCGGGTTTTGCCAAAGGAATTCTCAAGTCAGAAAAAGAAGAAATTCTTTTCTAATTAAAAGAATTACTTTTGGGAAGACACTTTCTTATTCAGAGTCTGTGCGGATCAGGTAGTGCAGCGTTGCGTTTCGAGTGAGGGAGTAGTGCAAATATTGGGGCATTGCCACGAAGGACCAACAGGTGGTCATTATCAAACAAACCACACCACAAGAAAGGTGATGTAGTCGGGTTTCTATTGGCCCACGCTATTCAAGGATGCTCACACCCTAGTGAGTACTTGTGATAGTTGCCAGCGGGTAGGAAATATCTCCCGGCGGGACGAGATGCCTCAAAATATTTTCCTCGAATGTGAATTCTTCGACCTTTGGGGCATCGACTTCATTGCCCCCTCTCTCCCTCTTATCAAAATAAATACATTCTCGTAGCTGTCAACTATGTATCAAGGTGGACGGAAGCGCAAGCTCTCCCCACCAACGATGCACGAGTCGTACTAAAATTTCTAAAAAAATTATTCTCTCGATTTGGCCATTTCTGCAATAGCTAGTTTCACAAAATTTTGGCAAAATATGGAGTAACGCACAAACTTTCCACCGCCTATCACCCCTAGACGAGCGGTCAAGTCAAGGTTGTTAATTGAGAATTGAAACGTATTTTAGAGAAACCGTATCTTTAAACAGGAAGGATTGGGCACTAAAACTAGATGATGCCCTATGGTCCTATCGAATGGCCTATAAGACAGCCATCGGCTGCACGCCATATCGATTGGTTTATGGTAATGCTTGACACCTTCCAGTTGAGTTAGAGCACCATGCATTTTGGGCCCTCAAAACATTAAATCTAGATCCCACCCCAACCGCCGAACACCGTAAATTTCAGCTCAATGAACTCGACGAATGGCGGGCGAACGCTTACCAGAGTAATAGGCTTTATATAGAGAGAACAAAGTTCTACCATGACAAAAATATTAATTTTCCTAATCCTTTTCGCCGGGCAATCTCGTCCTTCTTTATAACTCTCGGCTTCGCCTCTTTCTAGGTATATTAAGATCGCGTTGGTCCGGCCCCTTTATTGTTAAAGAGGCTTGGCTGTATGGGACGGTTCTCATTTCACACCCGGATAAGGGCGAATTCAAGGTAAATGGTGAGCGATTAAAACTCTATTTGCCTAACGATTTAATTCCTACTGCAATGGAACAATTAATGTTATCGAACTCATGAACGATTTCTTTTCTCCTTCATTTGGACTATAATAATAATCTAAGACTTCTTATTATTGGACAATATTCTTTTGGTCGAGCTCAAACGACCTTTATAAGCAAAGGGCGCTCTTAGGATGTAACTCAAATCATTTTTTTGTTTTCTTTATTTTACACTTTTTTCCCGGGCGGCTCCATAAGTTGAAGCTTCTACATTCACCACCGCCAATGCTGCTAAATCCATCACAAAGTCCGAAGAAGACATGAGCGCGAGCATGGGGGAGCGACATCAATCAACATTCGTGGCGCATAAATCCATGGAAGTACCTATTTTTAAAATTCTGTACTTTATTTCTGTTTTAATTTCTCTCTCTCTCTCTCATACCCCCTTCTTTATTCATTGAGGACAATGTCTATTTTATGCTTGGGGGAGGATTTCTTCCTTCTCTTGTCTTTATTTTTGTTTCATGTTGTCTGTAATAAAAATCAAAAGAAAACAAAAAACATATTTCAAAGTAAATTTTTTTGATATTTCACTAGTACCCCCCGACTTTTGTTTTGTTTATCTCAAAATTCCATATAGATAACTTATCCAATTATAATCTCTCTAATCATTTTTTTTTAATTTTGTTTCACAAGTAAAATGTTGGTCTTGCTGTGTTTCTAATTCACGGTAGCATTTTAAAGTGAAATGTTTTTCTAAAACTCGCATTTTTATTATGGTTTTCGTTTTTATTTTCTTTACTTTCTAGAAAATCTTTCATCCACTATTTTCCTTTTCATTTTTGGATAATTTTTGTAATATCAACTTTTGATTGTCGTAGTAGATGTGAACGATCCAAGGCGCATATTATTTCTATTTCCAAGATAATTTCATTAGTCTTTTTTATTATCTAAGACTTGCTTTTTAAAATTTTCCAAAACTAATGCTTTACAATAAATTTAGAAGCATGAAAATGATTTAGGCTGTCTTTGTTTTCGTTTGATCCTTCTTGCCAACCTAAATTTTTTTTACCCCTAGTAAGCCACTTTTGAGCCTTTTTCCTTACTCAATTGATTAGCTCCACTTATCGTTTCATTTTCACCAAAGCTTAAATATTCCAACCTATCTAATCACACTAGCCTTTTGAGTTTCATCAAAACTAAATTTTCATGATAGCATTATCTTTGTGATTTGTTTTTGGATAAATTTTTGAAAAATACGCTCAAAAGATGTATTGGCCAATTTTAAATTAAAAAGAAAATTATTTTTGGCCGTTATTTTGTAAAAAAGAAGAAGAAAAGGAAAATAAAGAAAAAAGAAACAAAGATAAAAAAATAGTTTATTTATGATAATTTTTTTTTGGTTTAGTGTGATTTTAAGCCTTCATGTTTATCTTTGATTTCCATTCCTAATTATATGCCTAAACCAAACGTTTCGGGCCTAATAAGTCCCTTTGATTCATGATCTTGATTTTTATTTATTAGCTAAATAAAGAAGAAAAGTAAAATAGTATAATCTTGGATTTAAATTTATATTTTTGTTATTTGATTGATATAGTTATAATGTGCCCCTTGAATCTAGTAACAACTCAATGTTCTTTTTCATTTTGTTATATTACTTAAATTTATTTAAAAGATCTTTTTAAAATTTTGGATGATTTATTTTCGTTAGTAAAGCTTATAATTTGTTAAACCATGGCCAAGTAACTGTTTTAGGTTTATGTTTCACATTCTAACTACTTGGAATTTCGTATAGTATTTGTGTAAGCATGATTAAAAACTTTCTGAATTAGTCACTGTTTATGATTAGCTAGTTTTTATATCTTTGCTTGGGGACAAGCAAAGCTTAAGCTTGGGGAATTTGATAGTACTTTTTGCAGTTAAATTTATTAGTGAATTTTTGGGTTTTTAAAGCACAAATCATTTCTTGCAAGTGCTTATATTGACCCCCTTTTGTAAATATTATTATCACTAATGTTTTTTCTGCTTTTTGCAAGTTTGCACGGCTTTCAGCAAAATTTTGCTGTGACACACCCCAAGGTCATGCCCTACCAGGGCACGTACCTAGTGCGTGTAGCCTAGAGGAATGAAGCAATAGGTCCGAAAATGCATTTCTTGGAAACTCAGTGAACACACCCTCTGTCATGCACGTGGCACGCCCGACACGGGTGTGTTCAAGGGGCATGTCCCCTGATCCCGAGAAATCGCCACAACAAGCTATTTTTCTCGCTCCACTGTCACACCGAAATAGTCATGCCCCCAAATACGCCCTGGTCGGGCGTGACATATGGGCGTGTACTCTAATTTCAACGCCCGTCATCTCCAGCAGTAAATTGCAGCCGAAAAAGTCGCACCGAAATGGTCACTCCCCCGGTACATGCCCTGGTCGGGCGTGACATATGAGCGTGTAACCCAACTACTACGCCCGTCACCTCCAGCATTCAATTTCAGCCCCAAAAGTCGCACCGAATGTGTCACGCCCTAGTTACACGCCCGACTCGGGCGTGTCAGGGGGGCGTGACCCAGCCCGAAAAATTCTATAAATTGAGCCCTTCTCCTAGGGTTCAGCAGGCAGTTTTGGAGTGAGAGGCGAGGTTCTTCCTCTTAGTTTTCTTGTATTTCTTATAATTTTCCATGTTTCCACTCTCCTTCCGCATTTCGAGCTTTGTAATCTAGCTTAGTTACTCTTATTTTGTATTATTTGCTGTAATTGCTTAGTAGCTAAGGGCAATGTTCACATAGATTTTCATTTCCCGCACCTGTAATCTTTCATTTTCAAGTTGTAGTTCTTTTTCAGTGCTAATAAAAAGTATGTCGTTTTCCTCGCTTTCTCAACGCATTTCTATTCATCTCTCTTTCCCCATTTCACCATGAGTAACTAATCCTCCTTGTACTCGATCTTGATGATCTGAGGTTCGAGTTGATTAAGTTATGATGCTCTAGTTTTATTTTTTCTTTGTAAGGCTTATACCTTGATTTACTCTTGATTTACCTTTGCTTGGAGATATATTATCGATATATATTTTCCATCATTAGCTTTCATTCTTGGCTAGCTGAGAGGACGATGGTTTGAAGTGAGCACTCAAGAGTGAAGAGAGTTGCACGCACCCCTCGAGAGTGGTGGACGTTAAATCTCCTGGATTGGAGTGGAATCCAATAACGGGGTTCACAGCATAAAGCAGGTTTTAGGCCTCCGATTCGGACGAGAGTTCAGTCAGACCTTCCTAAACTCAGATGGGCATGACTTCGAGAGAAGCATGTTCTTGCTTTAATAACCTCCGTGGTCAAGGTCTCTTGCCTTATTAATTTAAAAAGTTTATTATTGCATGTTTTGATCAACTTAAGCCGAGGTGATTCTCGATCGAGTACTATCGCTTAATTATCATTTAGCTTTTCTTTAATTTGCAAGTAAAACATTCTCACTTCTTTAATTTAGAAAGCAACCCCAAAATAACTTTTATTTGATAAGATAATAGTAACTCCTTGAAGTAGAAGTACTCAAATTGCCCCGGGTAATACGACCTTGATATGAAACTTAATATCCTATACTATATGCGATAAGATACACTTGGCTTCATCGAATATAGAATCGAAGAACGTCTCACAATCACACATTCACCTTCTCCCTCCTTAACTTTGTCTTATCCACGTATACCCCTTCTCCGAAAATTTATATCATGTTCTCTTGGTCATACCTATTGGAAGGTAGCACCATTTTCTTGAATGGAACAAGAGACTTTGAGGCCAGTGGCTGTGTTTGAGCTTTGCCCATTCTTTTGGGATTGACAACTGTTGTGGTTCCCTTGAATCTGAACACCTTTTTACCCTTTTGGGAAGTGATGGTGTCTATCAAGGGAAGCACTGAACTAGGCTTTGAATAGCTAGCCACAATTTTCTTCTCTCTCTCTAGCAGTACTTCCAGGTCCCTTATTCTATTTTCCTGGTACTATATGGTACCTATTTGAATGAAGGAAATAGTTTCAAGCTCACTAATCTGTTTTATTTTTTTGATCAAGCAGTAAGGCTGAATCAACATACTAGGAAGCTGCAAGCTGAAGGGAGCCAATTTCCTTAGCTTGCTTCTTAGCCAACAGTTTGCATTCCTTGAAAGCACTCAGAAGGATACCATATTTGTCAATTATAGAATTGACATCTTCCTCAGACCCAGAATCTCCTTCATCTTTGATGAATGAGCTTTAGAATCTGGGCTGGTCTCATATCCTGACTCAGAAGAAGACTTGGACAGAGAATTTTCCTTGATTTTTCGGAGTTAGATTCAGCATCCCTCCTTAGTGGAGAAGGTGTCTTTCTTCTGCTCCTCCTTGTGGCTTCAGCTTTGAAGGCCACAGATTTCTCTTTGGACACAGACTTATTGTATTTCTCCTCCTCCTTTCTGGCAGTCAATTGTATTTCATAGGACAGAAGCTTTCTAAATAATGTTGGTGGTGGAGTGTCTGTCAGTTTTGCCACTTCTCTAATGGTACAGATTTTAGTATCCCATTCTCTAGTTAGAGACCTGAGAAACTTGTCATTCAGCTCATATGTGCTGAAGACTCTTCCATATGTCCTCAACTCATTAACAATCCTGAAGAATCTTTCATAGCAGTAAGTTATGCTATCAGTGTTGCTCTGCCTGAATGCCTCATACTCTTGATTGAGCATGGACTTCCTGTCATTTATCAATTTCTCTATTTCCTCCATGTAGACCACTACGGTGTCCCACATCTTCATTGCAGTCGTAAAGTGTACCAGGTTTTGGAAGGTGGAGTCATCTATGGCACTAAAAATTATATTTTGTGCCCTCTTTTCAATGTTGGCAAGGATGACTTCATCCTTTGTCATTTTAGAGTAGGTCTTCCTGAGCTGATACTTTCATAGGGATGAAAGGCCCTTCCTTGACTATGATGAAGATTCTAGGGTTGGCTGCCTCCAAAAACAACCTAACCCTTTCCTTCTAGATGCCAAACCCTTCCTTCTTACAGATGGGAAGCTTCATGGCACACAGCTCCTTCTAGTTCACACCTAAACCCATAAGGATAGATTTTCTTGCTGAACTTGGAGATCTAATGTAACGCCCCCGATTTTTCAATGATTTTATTGTTTTGGGCAACGTCAGATTTATGACGTCGTGGCGTTACCTTTAACGTCGAGTTGACGGCACAATGTCGTTAAGGCATTTCCGCGTCCGTGCTTTCAAGTAGGCTGAATTCTTGTTGTAATGGGAAAATTTGGCATTTGGAATTTAAGTTAAGTAATTTTGGACTTGCTCGTCAAGTTTCGTCGCAATCCGAGCATTTTCGGAGTCTCGGCGCGCGATTGAAGTTTTGGATTTGTTTATGTTCGTTGTATACTTCGAAGATTAATATCTTGGGAATGGCTTGTCGGATTCTGATTTTGACATCGATGTTGTGTTCGTAGCGTCAGTGTTTGCCTACGGTGCGAGTTTCATTTAATTCCGTGCGCGTTTGGGCCTCCGTTTTGATCTCGTAGTTTCCTTATTCAAAATATATAAAATATGAATATTTTAATATTAAAGTACTATTCAAAAATGAAAAACACTATTCATTCATATAGTTTGATTTCTTGGGTATATTTGTAAAGAATTTTCAGATTTTGCAATTTCTGATTTCTATGTACTCGAGTGAATATGATTCTTACTCGAGTGATCTTCTGAATATACAAGAGTGATTTTGTCCTACTCGAGTGAAACTTTTCATATACACGAGTGACTTCTGTGCATACTCGAGTAAACGTTTTTCACCTACTCGAGTAATTTATGTTTCGCCTACTCAAGTAAATTTGGTTCTTACTCGAGTGCTGTTCTAGAACCACACGAGTACTTTTCCTTCTGACTCGTGTAAATTTTCTGACCTACTCGAGTAATTCTTCTTACCTACTCGAGTAATATTTCTACCTACTCGAGTAATTCTTCTAACATACACGAGTAATATTTCTACCTACTCGAGTACCCGTAAGCTTGTTCCCGTGTAGTCCGTTGTAGTTTAGGTTCGGGAGCCTTTTTGAGCATCAAAACGATGTCGTATGGAAAAATGGTTAACATGAAATTTGTGCATATCGATGAGATCTACAACCTTTATGTTGACTACTTTTCGATTTGAAGCAATCCTAAATCTCTATTTTCGTCTTCCGCGCACCCGCGCATTTATAGCTCGTTTTTAGACAGAAATTTTTATAAACATATCTTTATTATATAATACAATATACATATCTCCAATCACACCATCAAACAGATCTGGACCGTCCGATCTCCAGTAAATCAAATCTGGCTGTTAGATTTCTAAAGGGTGGCCTGCAATTAAAAAAAATCCCCCTCCAGCTACTGTTTATCCGCGGAAAAGCCCCGATAGGCCGTTTCCGCGGAAAAACTCTCCTCTGCCGCCGGCGGCGGAGCCGCCGGAGGCCTGCCCGGCACCCACCGGCGGGTTCGCCGGCCTCCGGGGAACCCGCCGGGGGTTGTCCGGCGGCGAGCGAGCAGGGCCACCGCCGGCGGTTGCCCTGCCCGCTCGCCGCCGGACAACCCCCGGGGGGTTCGTCGGCCTGGCCGGCGAACCCGCCGGTGGGCGCTGGGCGGGCCGGCGGCGGCCTGCCGGCGGAGGCTGCCCGAGCGGGTTTTCTTTTTTTTTTCGATTTTTTTTTATTTTTTAATATTTAAATAATTTATATTATTAATAAATAATTAAATAATTATTTTAAAAATCAGAAAATTAAAATTTTTAACTTTAAATTTTTAAAATTTTATGTCGGGCAGGCGAAGCCCGCCGGGGGGGGGGGGGGGGGGGGGGGGGGAAGCACGCCGGAATGCCAAGCGTGCGAAGCCCGCTTGGTTGCGGGCGAAGCCCGCAGCGACGCATCGAGAACGGGCGGAGCCCGTTCGAAGATGCTAGTATATTTATAAATATATTTATATATCGCTATATGTATATATGTATATATATACATATTTATACTTAGGGTTTTAGAAAGAAAAGAAAATCCCTTCTTCTTCTCCGATTCTTGTCTCCCGAACCATAGCGGCGTGAGCGTGGGAGTAAATTTTTCGTGAACCTTTCAGTGACCGCCGACGGTGCTCCGGTGCTCGAAATCTTCATCCGAGCATAGATCCGGAAAGCTCTCGCCGAGAGCTACGCTCGTGGTAATTTCTTTCCTGTTTCTTGATATTTCTCGTTAGGGTTTTTCGGCCCTAACCTCTATTTTGGCCATTTTTATCTAGATTTCAACTTCTCCCGCATCCTTTTGCCCCGATCTACGACGTGGAGTGATTCGGTGGACTTTTCCGGTAAAACCAAGGCAATTGGTGGTTTTCCCCTCGTTTCTCCTTGTCCGATTTGATGGTAACGGCTATGTTTTCATGTTCCTTAAATTCTCTACACTTATTCTTTCAAATTATTGTTATGATTTACCTTCTCAACGATCACATGATGTTGTAATGTTTCGTCATGGTAAACCCAATTTTGTCCGGATATGTTGATCGTTCTTGAAGTGTCTTATGATGGTTTTATGTGCCTTAGTTTTCGTTATTAAATGCGTCAGAATTTATCTAGGACTGTAAATTGCTCCTAGAGGTTGATCAACCGCGTCTTGAGTTCGGTAATGTCACGTAAAATCTGTCGAGCCAAATCTCGAGGTATTTGTGTTGTGGTTTCTTGGGGTTTCTTGAATGCAGGAGTTAGTGGGTGATCCCACCTCCGCAGTGTTTGTTACCTTCATTAGTGCCCTGTGGAAGTCTACCTAGTTTTTGGATGTCTGCGGTGTATGGTGGAGAGTATGAGACTCCCTCGCAGTTAGACTGATTGTATATCCGTTTGTTTTGGGTGGTGTGTCCAAGAGCGACCAGTTCGCCTGTATTTTTGGGTGGTATGTCCAAGAGTGACCACTTCGCCGTGTTTTTGGGTAGAGTCGACCACAGGTGCCTAATGAAGGTTTTGTATTTTTCTTTCTGGAGAAATATTTACTTAGTCACCTTATAGCCTTGTGCGTCTGGTGTACCCTTGTGGAACGTGACAAGTCACGTAGGAGTTCTTTTCCTGTTAATGCCCTATTTTCTTTTGTACTTTACTTCAGTACTTTTGGTCTTGGGTTGGTACCCCGGTTGACCCTTTGACTATTTTGGTTTATTACTTTTCCTGCCACTACTTGTACCTTCTTGCTGAGATATTCTGTTTTTGGAATGCCTCAGGTTCAGAGCAGTAGCAGTTAGCTGTGCTGGTGTTGGATTTCTGGCAGCAGTGTTGGCCGTGGTTGTTGCCTCGTCATAACAAGGTAGTTTGTTGTTGGTTTTGTTTTTACTAGTTCAGACATACTTTTTTTCGTGGGTTCGTGTCAGCTTGTTGGCGCCGACTGATTTGTTAGTTATTGATACTTGCTAGCTGCTCATTTATTTAAAAGAGGATGTGGTTTACTTGCTCTCTGGGAGGATTTATGCTAGAAATGCAAGTTAGGTATTTTCAACTATAAAATCTACTACTATTACTTCATATATTGCATAATTTGAAACCCTAACCTATTATTTTTAGCGACTGTAAAAGCAATCTTTCCTACCATAATAAATTTAGAGTTCTGCATAACATGAGTTGTCCTTTGGGGACGTTTATAATCCTGTAGGATGTTTGGGTTAATCTAATCAAGTATTTTTCCACTGCGTATAATATATTTTAATTCGTGGATTAGATGAGCCACTAAGCCGAGGGATACGGCTAACTTCTGCACGTAACTGATTTTCCTTAAAATGAATTTAAATGAACCTTTCTTCATGTTTAGTTTGTGCCAGCCTGAGCGTACGCAGTTATCCCCTGCTGATGTGGCATCATGACGCGCATTTTCCCTTACTCTGATAAGCTTTATTTCCGGTGAAAATGCGGGTTGTGACAGTTGGTATCAGAGGGAGGTTGCTTGACAATTTGTCGGGCAACCTTTCCTTGTTAGTATTAGGTGTTTAGCATCATATAATACACACACAGATATATCTTCAGCATGTCTTGGCCGAAGCACGAACACTACACTCATAGCATAACATGAAATATACGAGGCATATTATGTAGTACGGGATGCATAATATATGTCTGTATATGGATCCACGATAGGGGCAACATGTGACGGTTATGTAGTATGGGATGCATAACCTCGCCACATGAATGCGACTAGCACGTTTCTTTTTCATTGCATGAGAATGTCATGTAGTATGGGATGCATAACATTTTCATGCATACGCCGCTCATAACATGCATTAGGGCCTTTTCAGAATGCATAGCCGAATCATGCATAGCATAACATTGCATAAGCACAACGTGCCAAGCTAAAGATTTGCGGGATGACATATGTACACACATGTGTTTAAATCAGAAAATGAATATAAATACATGCATTCATGTCATAGGCACAAGAGTCAATAGGATGAGTGGATATCATCCTAAGTAGGACATAACATCATTAAAAAATCCCAGAGCAAGTTGCAGCGTAAACAAGTATCTCTTAAGTATGGTCTGAACTAGTTGTGTGGCTTTGTCGTAAGATAGGATTTTGATGAGTTGTTCGTTTGCTTTTTAGAATGCCGCCAAAGCGTCCTGCGATGAGATCGACTCCCCAGTCGGAGGGTGAGTCATCTGGTGCGCAAAGTGGACGCGATTATCGAGAGTCTGCGTCAGAGCAATGAGGCTCTGTCAAGGCAATTGTTTGCGATGCAATCGCAAATTGAGTCTTTGTTGTATGCTGCTCCCGCGCAACAACCTTCAGCCAAGAGCCCGCCTCGGGCCAAGCCGTGCCCAATACCCCTGTTCCTCTGGTGCCCCCGATGGCGATACCACCAGAAATGAATTTCATATCGCACTTCAAGCGGTTGGGACCTCCCACCTTCGACGGGAGTGCTGACTTTATGATTATAGATGACTGGATCATCTCCATCGAGGAGATGTTTTCGTATTCTGGAATTCTAGAATCCCAGAGGGTGATGATTGCAGCCTATCAGTTAAAAGGTCTGGCGAAGAGTTGGTGGATTCGGGAAAGAGAGAGCCTGAAGGAAGGTTGTACTTGGGAATCTTTTAAGAAGATGCTACTGAAGAAGTTTGTACCCTCGGTCGAGCAAGACCGCCTGATGAATAACTTCCTGCATCTAAAGCAGAGACAACTCACCGTGAGCGAGTATGAAATTGAGTTTAGCAAACTGAGCAGGTTCGCTCCAGATTTGGTAGCTTCTGAGGAGGGTAGAGTGAAACGTTTCTTGGGAGGACTAAGAAGCGATGTCCAGTAGTTGGCATGCGCTTACCAAGCTGAAAGTTATGCTGAAGCAGTGGAAGCTGCTTTAAAAGTGGAGGCGATTGAAAATGCCAAGAACCGCGGTGCTGCGGTAAGGAAGGAGAAAAGAAAAGGTGTTGAGGATGGTAGCTCCAGGGCGTCTGTCCCTTCTTCGAAGAAGAAAAGGAAGGATATGTGTAGCATCTGTGGTCGACCTGGCCACCCCTACGAAAGGTGCTTCAAGAGTACTGCCACCCTGAAGCAACAGCAGGTGCATGCCATCCAAGATGCACCCAAGGGAGAGCATGTGTGCTCGTTCTGTGCATGGAAGGGTCATGATGTGACTCGTTGTTGGATGAAAGACAGGGTTTGCTTCCAGTGTGGGCAGAAGGGACACCATAAGTCTTCGTGCCCCCAGGCTCAGTCCCCACTGTAGCCTGCCCCACTTCGAGCTCTGCCGCCGCCACCAAGTCTGGATAAAGGAAAAGGAAAGCTGAACGTGATGACCAGCGAGGAAGCCCAAACCTCTACGCAAGTGATATCAGGTTAGCCTCAGTTTAATTTATCCTTATTAATTATCTTCGTTTCCCTAGTTGTCGTTCGTTTAGTTATGTATGTTACGATTTTAGGGGAGTTGAAGGTGCGGAATAGGTGGGAGCGCGTTCTTTTCGATTCGGGTGCCACCCATTCCTTTGTAGCCCGGAGATTTGTCGATAAGCAACGTCTGAGTGTGGACCAATTTGGAGGTTCCTTCAATGTCAAGCTCCCTTCCGGTGATTCGGTGATATCTAACCATGGAGTTCTGAGATGCCCTATTTGTCTTGGGAATTTTATGGCTTATGCGGATCTGATGATTTTGGATCTGTCTGATTTTGGCGTGATTCTGGGCATGGACTGGCTGTCCAAATATGATGCGGTTATCCAGTGCAAGGCTAAGCGATTGGATTTCAGAATGGACGACGGACAACGTATGAGCGTCTATGGATTTCTGGACAGAGTTTCTCCTGTCATTTCTACGGTACGTGTTTATCGTGCTATAGAGTCTGGTTGCGAGGTGTTTTTGGTTTCTATTTCTGCTCTGGAAACAGCTTTTGTTACGCCACGTCTTGAGGATGTCTCGGTTGTGCGAGAGTTTCTAGATGTCTTTCCTGATAGTCTTCCAGGACTTCCTCTTGAAAGGGAGATAGAGTTTGTGATATACCTCGAACCAGGTACTCATCCTATTGCAAAAGCACCGTACTGTATGGCTCCGCGTGAGTTGGATGAGTTGCGTACTCAGCTCGATGATTTGCTCAGGTGTGGTTTTATTAGGCCAAATACTTCTCCATGGGGTGCTCCTGTTTTGTTCGTCAAGAAGAAAGATGGATTGATGAGAGTTTGCATCGATTATAGGGAATTGAACAAGGTAACAATTAAGAATAGATATCCCCTGCCAAGGATTGATGATTTGTTCGACCAATTGCGTGGTAGCTCGGTATTTTCAAAGATCGATCTTCGCTCAGGCTACCACCAGTTGAGGATTCGAGAGGCAGATATTCCCCGAACCTCTTTACGTTCTCGTCATGGGCATTATGAGTTTTTGGTGATGTCTTTTGTTTTAACCAATGCACCCTCTGCTTTCATGGATTTGATGAATCGAGTGTTTAAGGATTTCTTGTGCCGATTTGTTATTGTGTTCATAGATAATGTCTTGGTGTATTCCCGCAATGTTGAGGAGCATACTCAGCATTTTCGTCTGGTTTTGTCGACCCTGAGGGAGCATAAGTTATATGCGATGTTGAGCAAGTGTGAGTTCTGACTGCCTTAGGTGCCCTTTGTGGGTCATGTCGTAAGCAAGGATGGTATTTCTGTAGACCCGACCAAGATTTCTGCGGTAATGGAGTGGGAGAGACCTTCTACGCCGAAGGAGATTAGGAGTTACTTAGGCCTAGCTGGCTATTATACAAGATTCGTGAAAGGATTTTCGGTGTTGTATGCTCCTCTAACTAGACTTACTCAGAAGAATACTGCTTTCATTTGGAGTGATAAATGTGAAGAAGCTTTCCAAGAGCTGAAGAAGAGATTATGTACTGCTCTGATTTTAACCTTACCTATTGAAGGAGTTAAGTATGTTGTGTATGTTGACGCATCACATATTGGACTTGGTTGCGTTTTAATGCAAGATGGTAAGGTGATTGCGTATGGATTGAGACAACTAAAAATCCACGAGAGAAACTAGCTGACGCATGATTTGTAGTTTGCTTCCGTAATTTATGCGTTGAAGCTTTGGAGACACTTATTATATGGCGCGTTGTGCAAGATCTATACGGACCATAAGAGTTTTAAGTACGTCTTCACTCAGAAAGAACTAAATCTGCGCCAGCGTCGGTTGTTAGAATATGTGGCAGATTATGAAGTGGAAATTCTTTATCATCCAGGAAAGGCTAACTTAGTAGCCAATGCCTTGAGTAGGAAGACCGCTAAGATTTTTAATCTGTCGATGCAGTCCTTGATAGAAGAATTTTTGTTGATGGATATTGAGGTTGGGAGTAGTACTGCGCCTGCTAGTCTAGAAGCAGAAGAACCCTCTTGGATTTCCCTTACTCGAGCTCACAAGAAGGATGATCCTGATTTATTGCACCTCCGGAATAGAACTGTGAAGTGAGAGCTACCGGATTTCTCCCTGGATGAGTTAGACACCTTGAAGTATCGGGGTAGATTTTGTGTCCCCGCCTTTGGCGATATTCGAGCTAAGATCTGTGTTGAAGCCCATGGATCCAGTGTATCCTACCACCCTGGTTCCACGAAGATGTATTAAGATCCAAAGCAAATTGTTTGGTGGTTAGGGATGAAGAATGACATCGCCAGGTATATATCGGAATGTTTTACTTGTCCGCGTGTTAAAGCTGATCACAGAAGGCCTGGTGGTAAATTGACACCGCTTGATATTCCAAGTTGGAAATGGGAGAGTATTTCAATGGATTTTATCACCGGTCTGCCAAAATCTCCCCGTGGGCACGACTCCGTTTGGGTGATAGTCGACAGATTGACAAAGTGTGCTCATTTTGTTCCATTTAAGATTGGGTATTCGATGAAAAAGATAGCAGAGCTGTATCTTGAAGAGGTTATCAGATTGCATGGAGTGCCTGTTAGCATTGTATCGGATCGGGACTATAAATTTACGTCTCGTTTTTGGAAGTGTTTACAGGAGGGGTTGGGTACCGATTTAAGGTATTCCACCACTGATCATCCGCAGTCTAATGGTCAGACGGAAAGGGTAAATCAGATCGTAGAGGATATGATCAGATGTTATGTTTTGGATCATGATGGTGTTTGGGATGAGCGTCTCAGGCTCATGGAGTTTGCTTACAATAACAGTTATCAAGAGAGTCTGCAGATGGCTCCGTTTGAGGCCTTGTATGGGAGGCGTTGTAGAACTCCACTGTTTTGGGCTGAAGTTGGTGAGAGGCCACTGTTAGGTCTGGAAGCTCTTGAAGAGAAGAATTGTGTTGTAACTCATATTCGAGAAAAGCTTCGTGTGGCTCAAGAGCGCTATGAGAAGTATGCTAACCTACGAAGGGTCGATCTGGAGTTTTCGGCTAGAGACTTGGTATTTCTGAAGGTTTCTCCGATGTCTGGTGTTAAAAGGTTTGGAAGGAACCACAAGTTAGACCCCCGGTATGTGGGACCTTTCCAGATTCTTGAGCGCATCGGGGTGTCGGCTTATAGGTTGGAATTGCCTGCGACCTTCCCTGGTGTCCATGATGTGTTCCATGTAAGCCAGTTGCGGAAATGTGTTCGTAATGATCGTCAAGTCCTCGACTCGATACCCCAGATTCAGCCCAACCTTACTTATGTGGAAGAACCTGTTCGTGTTTTGGATTTTCACGAGCGGGTGTTGCGGAGAAAGACCATCCCTATGGTCAAGATTCTTTGGAGAAATCAAGATGTCGAGAGCGCGACATGGGAATTGGAATCAGCCATGAGAGAATCTCATCCGCACCTCTTCTCTTAGTTTCGGGTATGTTACTATGTTTTCAGTTATGCATGGTCTTATCGATTTTGGTTTGGTTTTGGAGTAGTGATAAGTTTCGGGACGAAACTTCTTTTTAGGGGGAGTGACCGTAACGCCCCCGATTTTTCAATGATTTTATTGGTTTGGGCAACGTTAGATTTATGACGTCGTGGCGTTACCTTTAACGTCGAGTTGACGGCACAATGCCGTTAAGGTATTTCCGCATCTGTGCGGTCAAGTAGGCCGAATTCTTGTTGTAATGGGAAAATTTGGCATTTGGAATTTAAGTTAAGTAATTTTGGACTTGCTCATCAAGTTTCGTCGCAATCCGAGCATTTTTGGAGTCTCGGCGCGCGATTGAAGTTTTGGATTTGTTTATGTTCGTCGTATACTTCGAAGATTAATATCTCGGGAATGGCTCGTCGGATTCTGGTTTTGACTTCGCTGTTGTGTTCGTAGCATCAGTGTTTGCCTACGGTGCGAGTTTCGTTTAATTCGGTGCGCGTTTGGGCCTCCGTTTTGATCTCGTAATTTCCTTATTCAAAATATATAAAATATGAATATTTTAATATTAAAGTACTATTCAAAAATGAAAAACACTATTCATTCATATAATTTGATTTTTTTGGTATATTTGTAAAGAATTTTCAGATTTTGCTTTCTACCTAGTCGAGTGAATATGATTCTTACTCGAGTGATCTTCTGAATATACACGAGTGATTTTGTCCTACTCGAGTGAAACTTTTCATATACACGAGTGACTTCTGTGCATACTCAAGTAAACATTTTTCACCTACTCGAGTAATTTCTATTTCGCCTACTCGAGTAAATTTGGTTCTTACTCGAGTGCTGTTCTAGATCTACACGAGTACTTTTCCTTCTTACTCGTGTAAATTTTCTGACCTACTCGAGTAATTCTTCTTACCTGCTCGAGTAATTCTTCTTACCTACTCAAGTAATTCTTCTAACATACACGAGTAATATTTCTACATACTCGAGTACCCGTAAGCTTGTTCCCGTGTAGTCCGTTGTAGTTTAGGTTCGGGAGCCGTTTTGAGCATCAAAACGATGTCGTATGGAAACATGGTTAACATGAAATTTGTGCGTCTCGACGAGATCTACAACTTTCATGATGACTAATTTTCGATTTGAAATCATCCTAAACCACTATTTTCGTATTCCGCGCACCCGCGTATTTATAGCTCGTTTTTAGACAAAAAGTTTTATAAACATATATATTTATAAATATATTTATATATCTCTCTATATATATGTGTATATATATATATATATATATATATATATATATATATATATATATATATATATATATATATATATATATATATACATATTTATACTTAGGTTATTAGAAAGAATAGAAAATCCCTTCTTCTTCTCCGATTCTTGTCTCCCGAACCAGAGCGGCGTGAGCGTGAGAGTAAATTTTTCGTGAACCTTCCGGTGGCCGCCGACGGTGCTGCGGTGCTCGAAATCTTCATCCGAGCATAGATCCGGAAAGCTCTCGCCGAGAGCTACGCCCTCGTGGTAATTTCTTTCCCGTTTCTTGATATTTCTCGTTAGGGTTTTTCAGCCCTAACCTCTATTTTGGCCATTTTTGTCTAGATTTCAACTTCTCCCGCATCCTTTTGCCCCGATCTACGACGTGGAGTGATTCGGTGGACTTTTCCGGTAAAACCAAGGCAAGTGGTGGTTTTCCCCTCGTTTCTCCTTGTCTGATTTGATGGTAACGGTTATGTTTTCATGTTCCTTAAATTCTCTACACTTATTCTTGCAAATTATTGTTATGATTTACCTTCTCAACGATCACATGATGTTGTAATATTTCATCATGGTAAACCCAATTTTGTCCGGATATGTTGATCGTTCTTGAAGTGTCTTATGATGGCTTTATGTGCCTTAGTTTTCGTTATTAAATGCATTAGAATTTATCTAGGACTGTAAATTGCTCATAGAGGTTGATCAACCGCGTCTTGAGTTCGGTAATGTCACGTAGAATCTATCGAGCCAAATCTCGAGGTATTTGTGTTGTGGTTTCTTGGGGTTTCTTGAATGCGGGAGTTAGTGGGCGATCCCACCTCCACAGTGTTTGTTACCTTCAATAGTGCCCTGTGGAAGTCTACCTAGTTTTTGGATGT
Source organism: Platanthera guangdongensis (assembly GCA_039583875.1). Lineage (NCBI taxonomy): Eukaryota > Viridiplantae > Streptophyta > Magnoliopsida > Asparagales > Orchidaceae > Platanthera > Platanthera guangdongensis. The sequence continues at coordinate 109,502,226 of CM077163.1, forward strand.
CTGCAGTGTATGGTGGAGAGTATGAGACTCCCTCGCAGTTAGACGGATTGTATATCCGTTTGTTTTGGGTGGTGTGTCCAAGAGCGACGACTTCGCCTTTGTTTTTGGGTTGTGTGTCCAAGAGTGACCACTTCGTCGTGTCTTTGGGTAGAGTCGACCACTGGTGCCTAATGAAGGTTTTGTATTTTTCATTCTGGAGAAATATTTACTTAGTCACCTTACAGCCTTGTGCGTTTGGTGTACCCTTGTGGAACGTGACAAGTCACGTAAGAGTTCTTTTCCTGTTGATGCCCTGTTTTCTTTTGTACTTTAGTACTTTTGGTCTTGGGTTGGTACCCCGGTTGACCATTTGACTATTTTGGTTTATTACTTTTCCTGCCACTACTTGTACCTTCCTGCTGAGGTTTTCTGTTTTTGGAATGCCTCAGGTTCAGAGCAGTAGCAGTTAGCAGTGCTGCTGTTGGATTTCTGGCGGCAGTGTTGGCCATGGTTGTTGCCTTGTCATAGCGAGGTAGTTTGTTGTTGGTTTTGTTTATACTAGTTCAGACATACTTTTGTTCGTTGGTTCGTGTCAGCTTGTTGGCGCCCACTGATTTGTTAGTTGTTGATACTTGTTAGCTGCTCATTTATTTAAAAGAGGATGTGGTTTACTTGCTCTCTGGGAGTATTTATGCTAGGAATGCATGTTAGGTATTTTCAACTATAAAATCTACTACTATTACTTCATACATTGCATAATTTGAAACTCTAACCTGTTATTTTTAGTGACCGTAAAAGCTATCTTTCCTACCATAATTAATTTAGAGTTCTGCATAGCATGAGTTGTCCTTTGGGGACGTTTATACTCTTGTAGGATGTTTGAGTTAATCTAATCAAGTATTTTTCCGTAGCGTATAATATATTTTAATTCGTGGAATAGATGAGCCACTAAGCCGAGGGATACAGCTAACTTCTGCACGTAACTGATTTTCCTTAAAATGACTTTAAAAGAACCTTTCTTCATGTTTAGTTGGTGTCTGCCTGAGCGTCCACAGTTATCCCCTACTGACGTGGCATCATGACGCGCATTTTCCCTTACTCTAATAAGCTTTATTTGCGGTGAAAATGCGGGTTGTGACATCTACTCAAATTGTTAAGCCTTCTATGAGTAACCTCCCTCTGATACCACTTGAAAGACTTTGTTTTCAAGGTCAACTAACACCTAGAGGGGGGGGGATGAATAGGTTTTTGGTCTCTTTTTAATTATCTAGACCTATACCTTAATTGCTGTGCTTGGTGATTTGGTAGATTAAGCTTTCAAGAACATCAACCAAATGACACAGATATTTTATAGTGGTTCCCCACAGTATGGGTATGTCCACTATCTCTCTGCGCCCTTCTACCAGTGTGTTAGACAAGGCTCATCCACCAAAACTCGGCTCCAAGGAGCTTACAACACGATCCCGCAGGACCACTCAGTCTTCTTCAAGACTTATAGCTCAGGCAGCATGCCCTACCACTCAGATCCCACCTTTATCCTGCCTCAGCCTTTATAACACAGGCCTACCACCCAGATTCACACAAGAATCCTACACTTAGATCAACAACATATCTTACCTCGGCCTTTATAACACATGCTGACACTCAGATTCACTCAAGAATCTTACTATAGGATCGAAGATTGGATCCTAGAAGAAATAATAGTGATTTGAAATAATTAGACACCAGAGAAAAAGCTCAGTGCCTATCTTCCTAGGCTAAGCAGATTTCAGCCCTATCTTCTTCCTAGTAACAAGTTGACAAGGTCTTCACTACTGGGCTGCTTTTGCTGGAAGTAGCTTGAAGAAATCTCTAACTCTTCTTTTTCAAGAATCAGTCCTGACGTTACTGTTGTAGATGAATATCGCATCAGCTATCACTTTTCGCTTTCGGGTTGACTGAACTGAACAGGACCTTCAGACTCGACAGTAATGACGATGAAGAAGATGATGTTCAGCCGCAAATACGTAATCAGAAAACCCTAATTGCTTACTGTCAACTCATCTAATCTTTACATTATATTGATCGTCGATCAACAAATCTTTGCACTACGGGGCCCTGCCTTAATTGCCGATTTTCCACCTTCCATTTGCAAAATACGATAAAAGCTGTCTGCTAGCATCATCAGTGGCTTACTCCATCTTTCCCGCAATGAATTTGAACAGTGTTGACTTTGTTGACTTTTGCTGACTCATACTGACGCCAGCCATCTGTGGACTTAGCCAAAATCAAGGAACATTAGCATATGCGTTGAGTGAGTAAGCATCACTCAATGCCAAATCAATTAGACATATTTTTTGTCATTAGGCGTTGAGTGAACAACCTTCACTCAACGCCAAAATAATTAGAAAATATTTCAGTCATTAGACATTGAGAGCATTGAGTGCACTCAACGTTTTTTTCCTTAGAAAATATTCCTGCTTCTCTGGCATTGAGAGAGTTGAGTGTTTCTTCATCACTCAACGCTTTTTATCACATGACATTGAGAGCGTTGAGTATGTCTTCATCAGTCAACGCGTTTTGCCATAGCCAAACTTTTTGTTATTAGGCGTTTAGAGCGTTGAGTGTGTCTTCATCACTAAATGTTTTTTGCCTTAGTCGAACTTTTTGTAACTAGGCATTGAGAGCGTTGAGTGTGTCTTCATCACTCAATGCATTTTGCCTTAGCCAAACTTTCTGTTACTAGCACTGAGTGAGCCTTCATCACTTAACGCCATATTACTTAGACAGATTTTGATACTTGGCGTTGAGTGAGTATGCTTCACTCAATGCCAAAGTACTTAACAAATATTCTTCTATTATCTGGCATTGAGTGAGGAAGCTACAATCAATGCATTTGGACATAATCAATTTTCTGTGTCTGAAAACAATGTCTCAGACTGGATGAGAATAAGCCAATGCTTTTTATCACATGGCGTTGAGTGAGCTTTCCTCACTCAATGCCTGTGAACTTAGTCAAATATCTACACAGATTTTCTATAGCATTGACTATTTGAGATATACTCAACGATTTATGTTATATGGTGTTGAGTGAGTAGACTTCAAACAACGCCTGTGGACATAGACACATTTCAGAAATTTTCTCCTTATGCTTTGACTGCCTCAACCTGTCTCACAGCTTTTTGTTATATGGTATTGAGTGAGTGGACTACACTAAACGCTTGTGGCCTTAGCCATATTTTCATCTTGACAATCGTTAGGCTTAGACTAACCTAGCTATACTCAATGATTTTACTTACATGGCATTGACTGAATAGACTTCACTCAACGCCTGTAGACTTAGGAGATTTCCAGCCTATCCAACATCTTCCCTTGCATCTAGCATTGAGTGAGCTTGCATCAATCAAAGCCTGTAGACTTAACTGAATTCCTGCACCTGGCATTGAGTGAGCTTGCTTCACTTAATGCCTGCGGACTTAGGCAAATTCCTGCCTGTCCACCAGCTTACTTGGTGTCCACCTGTCTAATAAGTGTAATATTAATTGACCTGCATGCATAAACTCAAACACACATCAAATACAACTAGTGTGTGTCATTGACTTGTTTGAATTCTTACAAATCTGGGCCATGTGGATCAATGGACCCAACACCAAGTTCCTTTGGGGCTGCCCGACTCGCTTGGGTTGGTGGGTAGTATAGATGGGGCAAGTGGAGCAGGCGGGCTCGCACTCTCCCCTGACATCTCGGCAGGTAGCCGGCAAGTGGGGCAGGATGGGCCCTCACTCGCCCCTGCCCTCGAGGAGAAGGCGATTACCAGCCTCATCAGGCACTCGCAACCCCAGGCGAGTGGAAGCTCAAGGACCTCTCGCCCAGTGATGTATCATTTACCATTCTACTCCCATTGACCTGCCCATAGACTTTCAGGACATCGGAGTTCCACTGTTGGCAGGCCAACTTGTACTGTATTTAGCTGTTTAGAACAACGGAGGTACACTATTTGAAGACCGTTTTCAGGCCAACTTGGACTATATGTAGCTGTTTAGAACAGTAGAGGTACACTATTTGCAGACCATTTTCAGTTTGCCTGTGCAGAGTTCATCTGTTTTTATCGACAACTTGGGATTGACCTCAGTTTTTCCTCGGTCCACCAGCCCAGGCGCAACGGTCAGGTGGACGTGGAAAACAAGATCATTGTAAACCTCTTGAAGAAGAAAGTTGAGAACTTGAAGGGGAGCTGGGTAGAACAACTTCCTTCAGTCCTTTGGGCCTTGAGAACCACCCTCAATATAGCTACAGGGGAGACCCCTTTCAAACTCTCCCATGGTTGCGAAGCAGTACTTCCGCGAGGTTCAGACACTGCAGATGGTGGCAGCAGAGGAAGGTGGAGAAGAGTGGCAGGCCAAGAACAAGGATGATCTTCGGCTCTCCCTTGACATGGTGGAGGAGCTGCGTGACCTATCATCTATCCAGCAGGAAGAGGTCAAGTGAAGAATGGCTAAGTATTATGACAAGCAAGTTCAAATCAAGCAGTTCACGGAGGGGGACTTGGTCTTGAAAAATGTGGATGCAGTCGGAAGATCAGCTTCCCAGGGGAATCTCAACCCCAACTGGGAAGACCCGTACATTGTACAGGAAGCATTGAGATCAGGATAGTATCGCCTCCAAAATCTGTAGGGCAAGACCCTAAGTCATACCTAGGGCGGTGATGACTTGAAGCATTTCTATCCATGAAATATGTGCGTAGTTGCCTTTGTTAAAATATGAAACCCTTTGATCTTATATCTCTTTTTGGCAGTTATGTTCGTAACAGGCCAAAGTTTCCTTAGACCTCGAGTAGATCCCGCTACCAGGCTCCCACCTAGCTGGCAGGGCTGGATGTCACTCGAGGAGTCTACACAAGTCTCGAGATGCTCCCACTGCCAGTCTTCCATCTAGCTGGCATATTCGGGATCCTTGATGGATATTGTTATGGCTCTGAAGCTAGGTCTCGAGATGCTCCTGCTGTCAGTCTTTCATCTAGCTGCCAGGGCTGGGATCCTTGATGGAAATCATTATAGCTCTAGAGTTAGGTCTCGAGATGCACCCGCTGTCAGGCTTCCATTTAACTGACAGGCCCAGGATCCTCGATGGACATAGTTATGGCTCTAAAGCTAGGTCTTGAGGTGCTCCCGATGTCAGGCTTCCATCTATTTGGAAAGGCTGGGATCCTCGATGGATATCATTATGGATATGGAGCTAGGTCTTAAGATACTCTAGCTATCATTCTTCCATCTAGTTGGTAGGGTCAGGATCCTCGATGGATATCGTTATCGCTCTGGAGCTAGGTATCGAGATTCTCCCACTTTCAGTCTTCCATCTAACTGGCAGGGTCGGGATCCTCGATGGACATCATTATGGATCAGGAGATAGGTCTCGATATGCTCCCACTACCAGGCTTCCATCTAGATTATAGTGTCGGGATACTCGGTGGACATCATTATGGCTCTGGAGCTAGGTCTCGAGATGCTCCTGCTGTCAGGCTTCCATCTAGGTGGCAGGGATACGATCCTCATTGGACATCGTTATGGCTTTGGAGCTAGGTCTCGAGAAGCTCCCACTATCAGGCTTCCATCTAGGTGGTTGTGGAGGGATCATAGATGGACATCGTTATGGCTCTAGAGCTTGTTCTCGAGATGCTCTCGCTGTCAGGCTTCCATCTAGATGGCAGGGCTAGGATCCTTATTATGTCTCTAGAGCTAAGTATCGAGATGCTCCCGCTGTCAGGTTTCCTTCTAGCTGATAGGGATGTAATCCGCGATGGAAATATTTCTTGCTCTGGAGCCAGGACCCGGGATGCTTTTGTCAATCAACACCAGTTAGTTGAAGTTACTTGGGGCAGAGGTTGGGGGAACATGATGCCCATAAATCTTTGGGCGTGCTGAATGTGGAGAGATGGCAACCCAACAACTACCATGGGGGTGACATTATCTGGGCAAGGCAAGGTCAAAGATGGTGAACTGATATCTCGGCAAAAGGATGGGTCGTTGCTATGCTCAGCTACTATGTTCCATCCCATGGATATTTTTCTTGGAAAATCTAGAATAAATTTCGGGCTTGGAACAAATCTCTAGAAAGAAGAGATCTCGCAGGCGAGCTGGGTTTTCATTAGACCAGCACGACTAGTGGTCTACCCGTGATAGTCTAGGGTCGGCGAGATCTCAAGGTCTCCCCACGGGTATATGCCCTAACTCAATTACATTCAAATGACGAATGCTATCCTAGCGAGGTTGCACAAGGAAGAGCCGGCGCGCTTGCGAGTGCAACTTTTAAAGTAAACAGAAAAGGGACGGAAGATTTGGTAAAGTGATTTTCCATTAATGTACATTTTAATACAAAAGGGGCTCACCTCGGTGAGGTTATATAATTAAAGGGGGATCATTACAAAGAAAAAATAAGATTGGCTATCTCTCACCCTCCCCTCCACAATTGTCATGCCTATAGCCGGCGACGTCCTTGAAGAGGGACTCGAAGCTGTCTTCCATCTCACCAGGGGGAAGTGGGAGGGGAGAATGGCTCTGGAACCAAGTCCCTGATAGTCATCTCCTTGCAGCCTTCCGTAAGCAACTTCGTATCTTACATGATTTGTAGGGTGAACGCAGAGGCACTGATGGAGTTGACGTGCAGATTCTTGGAGACCTACGCCTCAGTGAAGATCTTTGGTCTCTGGACTGGGCCGCCTGGCTCGTCACCAGAGGGAAGGAGGATGATGTCCATTGGGCAAGTGTCCTCACCATGGAGTCATTTGTTCTGCTCATCCAACATCTTGATTCTCCACTCCATCTCGGCGGTGCAAAAAAAGGTAAGAAGCTATGGAAAACCAAAGTAAAAAAGGAGAAGGCGTTAGCCGATACTTGCCAGCCCGCTGGATGATTTAGCGAGGAGGCTCTCGGTGATCTTAAGCCACTTCTCCAGGTCAATGACATTGTCCTTTGCGACATAACGCTCCCGCTCCACCTTCGCCACATCGTGGCTAAATTGGAAGCTGCGGCGAGTCGACCGTACATCATCGCGACCGTACAGCCCTAATACTATGGCATATGCATGCACGCTGGGATGGTGGCGCTCTGACCAAGAGGGATGGATAGAGGAGATGGAGAATCAGTGAGCCTGCTCATCCTATTGGACCATCGATGAGCCGAGCTGGTCCTTGGTCTTCCCGTCGAGATAATAGTTCTGGTGGTCTTTCATCAAGCTCGGCTAATGAACAACGAACTCCTCAGCGGTGTTGGAGGCAGGCGGGTTGCCTCCGCACTGCTCGTTCTCTGGCGACTTCTCCAGAGTGGTCTCTGGGGAGATCAAGTATATTTGATGTTCTTGTTGTTGTTCACCCTTGGAGACCGCCATCGACTTTTTATTCTTTTTTTGAGGCGTAAGGCGACGAGGCGAGCTGGATACCACAGCGTCGGGTCGCCTCTTACTGGAGGAAGGTTTGGCTCACCGCAGCTCGCTCTGGCAGGCTGCTGCGACTGCCCGCCCGCACGCGAGTGTATCCGGGAAGAATCTCATGTCCGCAAAAGGAGGGTGCTCCGGAACCAGCCGCTCCACTGCAGAAAAAGACTTGGGAGTTAAAAAATCATTACTATATGTAAGGGAGCCTATTGAGGAGGAAAGAAGGGAAAGAGCTATACCTTTGCCGGGTGGAACCGGGGGAAGCGAGTTGAGGCCCCTTCGAAGGAAGGCGACCTCGAAGTCCTTGTTGAGAAAGAATTTGTGGAGCTCGTCATCATCACACATCACCGTAGGGGGCCGGTACACCTCATCGCTCCTCTATCGAGGAGAGACGGGTATGTTTCCGATCTCACCCTTGATGAAGTGGAGCTATGAGAACCAATTCTGGTTCTTGTTGGCCATCTCACAAACCTTGAACTGTGAGCCGGCCAGGCAGAAGACCACATCATTGGTAGCGCGTTAGATGAAGAGCTTCCTGAAGACTATCAGGTTGAACTCTATCCTATCTCGACAGAGGTAAAAGGCAAATGCCACCATCATTGCGATGTCATTTAGGTTCAGTTTGGCGGGGACAACCCCGTAGTACTTCAGGATTTGGCGATTTTCTGTCCATAGGGGGTGGCACAACCCCACCTCAAACTGTGCGATGCGGAAGGTGAGGTCATACTCATAGAATGAGTTGATGGCTTCGCCTGCCGCATGTCGGTACACAGAGAACCGCACAGGGACATAGTCAGAGTTGAAGTCTACGAGCTCCTGCTCGCTGGTATTTCCCTCATAGCAGCTGTACTCGGCGGATTGCCGAGCACATTTCGTCCTCCAGTCAGCATTGGGTCGCGTTTTGCCCATGGTTCCAATGGTTATGGCGCGAGTTGAGGTGGCGCAAAGGGCAAGAAGAGGGGAGTAAGAATCAACAATAAAGACGATAGTCTGGGGGTTGGTGAGGGGGCCTATTTATAGAAAACAGGATTAATGGCCGAGTCGACTAGTCAGTCCGGCTCGACGACCCCTGCGACCTATTCTATCCTATGGCGACCTGAACCTAAAGCGCAGTATATTATGCAGAATCAATAAACAATAAAATATAAAAAAATTTCCAAGTTACTACAGACAGGGGTTCTCGCAGTTCAGAAAAAGAAAGTACAACAAGAAGGGGAAGTTATTTTACCGTGCGCAAGCTGGGGGCTGAGGGGCAAGTGTCGGTAGGCTCAACTAGGGAGCCATTTCCAACTACCCCAGCCTTGCATCATCATCTTCGGAGGTCTGCTCTGGTTGTTGAACTCACAAACCAACTCCAGATCATGGTGGATGAACCACATGTTCTTGGTGATCCTGTCCATGAGCAGTGTGGGGGACGTCAGCCCGCTTGCCAAGCAGCGCTTCACCTTGTTCGCGAGCAGCACGCTATCCCACATTAGTACCTGCAGCCTCTGCTCGCCGATATTATTCTCCCCTTGCATCTTGCGCAGCGTGCACCCCTGATTCTTGAAGATGTCAACGACTCTCTTACTCAGCTCAGCGGAGTCTAGTGAGATGTCCAGGAAGTTCTCTATCATGTTGGGGGAAGGGGGTGGCGAGTGCTGGGCTCGCTCAGAAGATTCTTCATCCTCAGATTGGCTGGGAAGATCTGCAAAAGACAACCAAGATAAATGTACAAAAGGTGAGTGCTTCATGCGAGATGTTCCTATGAAAGTAGAGCTTATGTGATGAGCTTGGATGCACCCGAAAGGTGTAGGTAGGAGGCAAGGCAAGGTTCTTATCGCAACCCAGATGATGAGATACTGGGGGAGATGAGCTCGAAGCTCGGGATAGGGATGTCCCTCCAACTCTCCCCGTGAATGAAGGAGCAAGTGTAGGTTTCTGAGAAGGTGCACGGGCAGGCGAGTTCAACCTCAGTGAGTCCAGCCCCATGGTCCCAAAGGGGTAGATGGGTCTCGCTGGCTAGTAGGCAGAGTTTTAGGCCACGAGTCATCACAGGGGGAGTCTAGTCGCGGCGTGGATGCTTTGCCGTCAATCTGATGGCTGTCCAGGTCTGCAGGAATCTCAATGATTCCCTTTCCCCATTGCTCGGGAGCTATCCGAATGGAATAAGTGAGTCCATGGTCGGGGGTGAAGATCAGGTTGTGATAGGCCGACTTGGCAGTTTTTAGGGCTGACTTGGCCTTTTTGGCAGGTTGAGGATTGGCAGGCATACACAGTAAAATGTTGGGGGTGACAGCATCCAGGCTAGGACCACGAGAGGCATTGAGCCCGTGGGCACGGTCCAGCATCTATTGGAGCTCTTTAGAAAGAGGCATCTCAACAGGGTCATAGTAAGGGGAATGAAAAATGTCACCCAGGTAAGCGGGCACATATATATAGCTGCTGGTGGATCCCACCAAAGGATTTCCTTGGGCTCGCTGACCCACTCGCCGATCTCTTGGGGTTGGATGTTTCTTTCCGAGTTTGGGGCAATCTCGCATAGAGCGGTGATTGTGTACAACCCTGTATCCGGCGAGTGGCGTCAGCAAGATTCGGCCCAAACATTTTAGCACAGTCCAAGTTCCGGGTGAGTCAAGTGGGGGACAAGTACCCTTGGGGATGCCCGACTCGCCTGGGTTGGGGGGTAGTATAGAAGGGGCGAGTGGAGCAGGCGGGCTCGCACTTGCCCCTGACATCTCGGCAGGTAGCTGATGACTTGGGAAGGCCGGGCTAGCACTCACCCTGGCGCTCGAGGAGATGGCGAGTGCTAGTCTCATCACACACTCGCCACCCCAGGCGAGTGGAATCTCATGGACCGCTCGCCCAGTGATGTATCCTTTACCATTCTACTATCATTGGCCTACCCATAGCCTTTCAGAATAGTTATGTTGTGCTGTTGGCAAGCCAACCTGGAATGTATATAGCTGTTTAGAACAACAGAGGTATGGTATTTGCAGTCTGTTTTCAGAAAACTATAAATAGACCCAAGGGGGTACCTCAGAGGGCATGCTTACTTGTGCCCTGGTCTTATTGCACTCTCCGATGTATCCTTAGCTCAGCACTTGGCTAAGGAGGGGAACCACTCTAAGATCTTCCAGGTGTGTGGTGGGACTTATGCTGGATCCTTGGGTCTGTTCCATGTGCAAAGTATTTGGTTGTTTGCATTATGAGAGAGAAGTAAGTGTGTGATCACCCATTCCCCAATGGTCGAACTCTACAGAGACCAATTTTTGATTTCAACATTTATACTAAATCGTGCTCCAACAAAAGCGGTTCTAAAGAAACCATCTGAGATATGGACTAGGAAGCATCCTAGTACGCCATTCATTAAGTTTTGGGGCTATGAGGCGTACATGAGACATCAGATGCCTGACAAGCTAGACCCAAAGTCAGATAAATGTTATCTCGTGGGGTATCCTAAAGAAACTAAAGGATACTTTTTATGCCTACCATCCGAGGGCAAAGTGGTTGTTGTGAGGACTGGTGTCTTTCTTGAGAAAGAGTTCTTAAGTAGAAAGACTGCCAGGGTAGAACTTGAAGAAGTTAAAGAACGACAAACCGTGAATGAACCAGAATTAGAACCTGAGCTAGGAGTACAAGTTGTTGTAGCGAGAGAGCCTGCTCAAGAAACACAAGTTTCACATAGATCTGGTAGACCAAGATTTGAGCCTGAGAGATATGGATTTCTCATGACTCAAATAGGTAATGCGTTGCTTCTGGATCATGATGATGAGTCTGGAACCTACCAAGAGGCTATGAGTGGACCAGACTACGAGAAGTGGCTTGATGCCATGAAATCTATAATGGACTCCATGTATGCAAACCAAGTTTGGACCTTGGTGGAACCACCTGAAGGGGTACGACCCATAAGGTGCAAGTGGGTCTTTAAGAAGAAGACCGACATGGATGGGAATGCACAAATATTCAAAGGGCAATTAGTGGCTAAAGGTTTCAACAAAATTTATGGTGTTGATTATTATGAGACCTTTTCCCCTATTGCTATGGTTAATTCTATTAGAATTCTGTTTGCTATTGCTGTGTATTATGACTACGAGATCTAACAGATGTATGTCAAAATGACTTTCCTAAATGTAAACCTCCTCGAATAAGTGTACATGACATAACCCGAGGGTTTTGTATCTTTAGGTGAAACAACTCAAATATGTAAGATGCAGTGATCCATTTATGGATTAAAATAGGCTTCTCAAAGTTGGAATCTTCGTTTTGATGAAAAGATCGAAGAGTTTGGTTTTATCAAGAATTAGGATGAATCGTGTGTTTATAAAAGAATTAGTGGGAGCATTGTTGTCTTCCTGATATTGTATATAGATGACATAATATTGATCGGGAATGAGAAACTGGCCCTATAAGTTGTTAAGAGCAACATAGGGAACTGCTTTTCTATGAAATACTTGGGCGAAGAGACTTATATACTTGGTATTAAGATCTATGAAGATAGATCAAAGAAGTTGTTGGATTTGACCCAAAGTACGTACATTGATAATGTGTTGAAACGTTTCAACATGCTTGAGTCTAAGAAAGGATTCTTACCCATGTCTCATGGTGTGAGTCTTTCTAAGGACCGATGTCCTAAATCTTATGAAGATAAGGACCACATGAAGTTGATTCCATATGCTTCGTCAATTGGATCAATCATATACATATTGATATGCACTCGACCCGATGTCTATTATGCATTGAGCATGACTAGCAGATATCAGTCAGATCCCTGTGAAAGTCACTGGATTACCGTCAAGCATATGCTAAATTACTTGAGAAGGACTAAAGATACGTTCTTGGTATTTGGTGGAGAGGAATAACTCGTTGTAAAGGGTTACACAGATGCTAGCTTCCAAAATGATAGGGATGACTCAAAGTCTCAGTCAGGATTTATATTTTGTATAAATGGAGGAGCTGTTAATTGGAAGAGTTCCAAGGAAGAGACAGTTGCTGATTGTACAACTGAGGCAGAGCATATCGCTATAGTAAATACATCGAAGGAGGCTGTATGGATTAGGAAATTCATCGGCGAGTTAGATCTAGTTCCCTATATTGTTGGTCTCGTAGTTCTCTACTGTGACAACAACGATGCAATTACACTAGCTTCGAAACCTAGATCTCATCAGCGCTCCAAGCACAAACTTCGGCGGTTCCATCTTATTCGAGAGATTGTCGATCAAGGAGATGTGAGCATTTGCAGGGTGCCGACTAAAGAAAATATACCTCAATCATAGCGAAAACATGATGGTCATGTTAGATCTACGGGTATACGATACGTTAATTATCAGGCCTAGTGGGAGTCTTATGAATTGTATATTTGTCGATTGTTGTAATAATTCATTTGATGAATAGAGTACTATACATTTCATTTTAAATTTATGGCAACATCTTTTGTTATATAAAATTTATTTCTATCGTGATAGATTAATTTAATGTAAAAATACCCTTAGAATGTTTGCTTCCATAGGAGTCAAGTGGTGACTTGAATGTGAGAGCCTATGTTCTCAAAAGCTTCATTCTTAAATGATCCCTGGTCGAGTGTCATCTTAGAAGCTGAGGGAGATGACGTTATGTTAAGACTAGCATGTGCGTTGACTGATGACTGGTTCTCACAGCTCGTGATATTATGATATCAAGTCATCACATGGGTACTTATTAGTGAACAAGTTGTACTAGACAGACCCACCATGAGAATACTTTGTGGATAGTTATATGAACGTGTCACAAGTATGGCTCAAGTGGTAATAGTGTTTGTAGTCCTTTGACCTGAAGTTACAATATTCATCGAGTGAGGAAGAGTGTGCTTTGATGCTATCAAAAGTCTAGTCTTGATAAAGTTGGATGTTAAAGGTGGTTATTGGGTACGTTACGAATCATTTGGGTGTTTGTGTGTGAGCAGAGATTGGATTTGTCCTCCTATATGACAGGAGTTGCATCCATGGGCCCCTTGATGGAATGAGACTGAGAAATGCATGACCATGCTTGGTTGAGTCAATATGTGATATTGGATACACCAATTTCTAGAAGTCCATTCTAGATCAGGAAACTATGATTGAATAATTATGAGGGTGACAACATCTATACCTCTAGTTCAATCCGAATGTAAGGGATGAAGGGACATGACAACACTGATACATTGATCACAATGGCTTTTGAGTTTTAAACTCTTATTGCTTGGGGAGCAATGAAGCATTGCTAGATGCCGCTCATTATTTGTGAAGCTTTTGATATACTTTCAAGATCAAGTGGGAGACTGTTGGTGTTACCATTATGATCTGAAAGTGATCAAGCACATAGTATCACTACCATCTCAGTATGTGCCTATCAGGGTCGCACATAAGAGTGTTTGGAGAATTTGGAGATTGATTTATGTTGGTATTACTCATATGAGATAAGTGAAGGACTGGACTCAATGAGGCATTGAGTGTGTCAAATCTACTCAGCCAGGCGTTGAGTGCATCAAGACCACTTGATGCTTTCATGGAGTCAAGTGTTGATTCGTCGAGTTAGCATTGAGGGCATCGAGACCACCACATGATTCATAGAGACAATTGTTGATTCGTCGAATGATGGCATTGAGTAGGTCGAGACCACTCGACGCCTTCATTGAGTCAAATGTTGACTTATCGAATTAGGCGCTGAGAGCATTGAGACCATTCGATGCCTTCGTCGAGTTAAATATTGACTCGGCGAAATAGGCATTTAGAGCGTCAAGTTCACTCGACGATTCGTCGAGTCAAGTAATGATTCGACGAGTCTGATGCTGAGTGCGTTGAGTCCACTCGACGCTTCATCAAGTCAAATGTGGATTCGTCGGGTTAGGAGTTGAGGACACTCGACGCTTTGTCGAGGCAAATGTTGATACGTCGATTATCAATGTGAATACTCGACGAATTTTTTTTTCATCCGCTTTATTACCTTTAAGTCCCGTTCGGCATGGTTTGCTGGTATCGGTTGGCTCAGTATTCAGTATATTTAGATATGTATAGTAAACCGAGTAAGCAACGATATGTTTTGACCTAATCGCATGTCAGAGTCTTCTTCCTCCCGAAGGAGTAGTTTCATTAAGGTCATGAACGCCGATCTCGCCGCCGACCGTCTGGCATCCTTGTACGTCGCCATAAAGTGTTTCCAATGCGTCGTATTCGTCAACGCCATCTCCTCTAGAGTATACCTAGCAATCTGTGAAGACGCAGAGTCCTTTCTTCCAACCTATATCTTGTGTGATAAGATTCTAAGAGTTCTCCCATTCTTGTGGATCATCTGTAGAGGCGTGGACATTATTCTGCGCTCAGAACTCCAGCCGCTAGTGATCGACAAATTTCTGGGAGCATCTTAGTTGAGTATTGACTCAATCCCGCAAAGGTAAACTTTATTTACAGTGATTTTACTTCTTGATCAATGTTCATCGCAAGATCCGAACTATTTTGTGTTTTCTTGTTCCATTTTTGATGCGCACAAGTGTTGTGACGTATAGAAAAACTCAACATGTCACACCCAAGACCAGGGTGTGTTTGTTGAAACGTTTCAATGGCATAAACTACTTTTTTCACTAGTGAGGCACAACCCCTGAAATGGAGGTCACACCCCCTATCATACCCATGATGGGAGCGTATAATTTTAATCCAACATTCTTAAGGCATTATCGGAGCTGGAGGTGGGTATGACTTGCGGCATTGGTCACACCCCTTAGTCATGCCTGTGTCCTAGGGGCGTGTATTTGAGATTTTTCTCAAAATCACATAAAAATTGCTCGAATCATTCCAATGAGATCAAAAATGATATTTGTCGCACATATTTAGCTGAAATTCCAAAAGTATCTAATTAAAGATTTTAACTAGTAAAATATAAATAAAAATTAAATAACTATTAAATAAATCTATGTAAAAATAAAGATAAAATTATAGTTATCAGCTAGCGTTATGTTCTACTGAATGGTGCTAGAAACCAAATTTTGTTTTTTTGCTTAGAAAACATATTTTTGATCATTTTCATTTTTTATTGATTCATGTTTGTTAAGATGGGGGACACCAATTACCGCAAGGAGTTAGGAACAAAGAGCAAAAAGTTGCTAATTTGAGATTTTTAGCCTAAGGTGTCAAGAATAGGTTTATTTTTCAAAATACTTGTGTTTTTAAAATCATGAAAACTCAAAGAGATATAATATGCAAAACCTAAGATAGCAAGTTTTAACAAATATATGTATGTTTGAAATGAACATAAAGAGTGCAATAATGTTCATGCAATGTTTATGATATGACTATAACTAAGATTAAGATACCCTAGTAATATGTCTACACCCTAACTCAATAATAAGTAACTGATGGGAATGTGGATCTATACATATGTCATTGGTTGGGTGCTGATCTTATATGAATACAAAAAGATGTCGATCAACCTAGCACTCCTACCAATTAGTGCCTCGTAAGGCCCATTAGAAGCCTTGGCAGTTAAGGAAAAGACATAACTTATAAGTTAGAGTCACTAATGCACACAAATCTATGCCCTTGCTATTGTGAGACATATAATGTTACTGAATGATCTTGAATATACTAAACATTTACGCATAAATAAAAAGTTCATTTCCTATTATTTTTTAAGAATTTTTTAAATGTTATTGTAATTTTTTAAAGCATAACTTGGCAATGTAAATATCTAGCATAGACATTAAAATGAATAAGTGTTCAAGAGGCGATGCTAAAATAATAAGTTTAGTTAGCACAATACAATGTTATGTAAAGTATGATAAAATTCAATATATAAATTTGATTTGCATGTATACATCATAAAGATTCAATCTAAATGATCATAGGCCTAGAATGAAAATATAAATCTATTTGATTTTTTATTGATTGGTAGAAATTGATTCTAGGGTCTAGATATAATTGAGATATATGCAAATACTAAGTGTGATAGAAGTAGTGAATTTAGGATTATTTCATGATTGATCACGAATTATAAATAGAGTGAATTCAAGAATAGGATATTAGTTTAATCATAATATATCATCATGATGTATGTAAAGTTTATATTTATCTTTTTTTTTTAATTTATTATATTGAATTATTTCACTATGAATATGTTTTGTTGTTTTTTTGAATTGTTTGGTAAATTTTCTTTTTTATTTTGATTTTTAAAAATTAGATAATACATATATAAAATATCTAAATGTCAAAAATAAGGATAATTCCAATAGTTAAGTAATTTTTAGTGGATATAATTTAGAATAACTCGAATCTTTCAAGAGAATAGGCGATCTCGGGAAGGGAGTCTAATTGTCGGTGTTAGTAATTTAGTTTGGTTCTTTCATGAATTAAACTTTGTTTTCGTGATTTTTCAATTTTAGTTTTTCTTCATTATGATTTTTCAATTTTAGTTTTTCTTCATTATGATTTTTCATTATTGGGGCTATCATATGCAGTAAGGAACTCAAAGAAATAGTCAAAAAGCCCCATTAAATGTTTTAATCTAAGACTCCTTAATAAACCAATGAAATCCTTTTTTTAGTAATGAATTGGGATATGATAGAATTCATCATGATAATACAACTTAAGAATTTAGATACTCATTTTTAATGACATTATAAGTAATTAATTTTTAATACTATAGATACTAGTATTACCGAGATAAATATGTCACCTATAATGATATGGCTAGTACTAAATTTGATCTAATTTAATTTATAAGAGTTTAAGCTTATGTATGGTGATTGTGTCATATCACATTATATGCATAAAGACCACACATATATCAACTAAAGAATTTTTTTTAATTTTAAGTTAAACATATCATGAAGTAGAGTTTTGTATATTCCATTTTGATTTATTTCTACTTTATGCCATTTGATTGTATACTAATGAATAAGTGATTTAGGTATCCAAAGTGAACCAAGTGTGACAGTTCCCCTGGGTTTCCAAATGTATCATGATGATTTATGAGGAGGTAACATTGAATAATGGGCCCTTTTAATGGAGTTAATGTGTTATTTTTAATTTTGGGCCACCATTCATACTTTGGTTGAATATTAGTTGTATTCATCGACTATCTGCAATCATTAAATTGTGGCTTACAATCATATTGACTTATGAAACATTAATTTTTAGAAAATTCACGAGCTTTCACTTTTATGTTGGCAGAAATTTGATTTTGTAAATAATGATGATGATTGTGTTTTGGAAGTTTAATTACAAGCATTTGTTGTTCTTTAATCCCATTGTTTGGCTTCATAAATATATGAAAATTCATGTTTAACTTGCTATTGGATTTTCATCATATTGTGGATTTATGTTTTGTGAATTTCTAATCAAATTCCCTATAGCAAGTTTATTTATGATTCTAATTCTTTATTCTTAATCTTGAGATTTTCTCTAGCTTTCGTATAAGTGATCTTGCTTGTTATAAGAGTGGAGATTATGAAATCAATATGTGTTTTATAGTTATTTCTTAATTTGCCAAATGTTTCATCCATAACTTTAATTTACTTTTTTAAATTTTGCATATCTCACCATCATTTATCAATGATGATTTTTCAAAAACAATATTTCATCATGTTCTTTTGAAGTAGAAATCCCTTTTTCAAAACCCTTGAGTTTCTTTGATTAAAATACAATCAATACAAGGTATATCAATATTATATAAAGAGCCTAATGGTGAACTAGACACATCAATCTTAGATTTTACAATAGCATTTGCTTATAAATTTTTTTCTAAACATAATTTGGAATTTGCAATTTCAAATTTTTTAATTATACATTTAGCAATTTGTAGCATATGTTATGAAGAAATATAATGAGAATCAAGAAGGGAATTTTTACTTACAATGTCTTTAGAAGAGGCATTATTTGAACATAAAGTTCCTTTGTCTTTTTTTCTAGACATTCACTTCCATAGTTTAGTTTCCATCCTCCCTTTCACTTGATGTGTAGTGTTCCTCCATTCCACATGATGTGCATTCAGTGGATCCATCAAAAAATAGCTTTCTTAAATACTTATGCAAGCATGCATATTCTCCAATTTAAGGCCTCACATGATCAGGATCTATTCTATAGCATGCATATTCTCCAATTCCTATACTTGTTTGGCTCCTGTAGATGGAGAATCATATTTTTCTTCATAAAATTTCCAAATTTTATAACCCGTAGGGAAAGTATAAATTAGTTCGAAGATGGTTTGATCTAGTGCATAAAATAGACTCTTTATTGATTCAGCATTTAAATTCATTTCTTTTATTTTGTATACTTAGGTGGCGTTTTTTAAAGATATATTCCAAACTTCAATATCTAAAGATTTCAGAATATTTTCCAATATAGTTTTTCCCCCATTGTAATTTTCACCCATAAAAAGCATGATATAATGATTTTTCATTTATATAAAGATTATATCCTCAATTGGATGTAAGATCAAGAAGCACCATTATTCTCAATTATGAAGCCGTTTTGGAATAACCTACCTCCAATACCACTTGTTGGATCTGTAAATTCCCTTAGAGGGGGCATTGAATAAGGGATTTAGAGAATTTAAATCTTAATAATAAACTTATTATAATTTAAATAAGTTTCGAAGTATATTGCAAAAAATATTACCTTATTATTATAAGAAATATTATATTAAAAAATTCGCTTTAAAAAATATTGAGTTCAATTTATATTCACAACCGCTAGAGGCTAGTTCTATGGCCCGACGCAAGCTCACAGAATTTAAAATCTAAGTGTTATTGAACACAAACAAAATTTGCAATATATTTTTAGTTAATGCATTGATAGAAAATATTATTTAAAGTATTTCAAAGTACAAATAAAATCAAGATGATAAAATAATGAAAGATATGATTTTATTTCATAGAAAAATTTTACAAGAAAATTGATTTCTATAATGTTTGAAAGCAGGGAATAATATAAAAATCACTTTATTGCTTTCTACACAAACCTTTTTTCCAAGAATGAGTGGTTTCTAGCATATCACTCCCCAGATAAGCCCTTAAACTACCCCGAGATCAATACCTATACCTAGTTGAAAAGGCACACGATGAATTGCAAAATCATCCTCGAAATTCAAAGTTATCCTTTAACAATTCCCTCTTATGTCTTGTGAGACTTAGTTACCAACAATCCCAGCGAATTTCCCATGGGAACTTCTTATAATCCGACATTCTGACTGAACAATTTCTCTACTCCCATAATAAAAGATATAACAAAATTCATTATAAAATTAAAAAATGGTAAGAGAGACTCCCTATGAATTTTTAAAGGTGAAGATGAAGGTGATGTAGATGTCGATGTTCTTGAAGCATTCGTCCTTCATATTGAATATGTATTATAACACTTCTCCTTAAAATTCTTCTTTCAATCTTCATGTTTATCCAAGGGAGTTCTCTCAATGTTTGAAGTTGTTCCCCTCCAAAATGATACAGAGTTTTGGCTTTGGATGAGAAATTTTTGCCATAGAAGGAGAGGATCCATAGTTTAAATAGGCTCAGAGAGATACTGTCGGTGTCACAACCTGCATTTTCTCTGCATTTAATTAATATATCATAGTAAGAGAAAATACGTGTCGTGATGCCACACAGTGTAGGGGATAACTGTAGATGCTCCGGGAAGAACTTGAACCTATCACTTTATAAGAAATCCTCAAGTTTATTATGAAGAAAACTGTAATTTAAGTTAAGTTTTAATAGCCGTATCCCCGGCTATGCTGAACAACTAGTCCACAAGTAGAAATATGAATATACTGAAAGGATTGGTTTCAAGACTACCTAAACCACCTAGAGGGGGGGGGGGGTGAATAGGTACAATTCCTTTTTAAACTTTAAGGCAGATTCCTGTTTTTGTTTTTACTGTCTTTATTATTATTAGCAGCTACCACATGCATAGAAAAACAATAATCACAGAGCACACAGTGGTTTATAGTGGTTCCCCAAATATTGGGTACATCCACTTTCCCCCTTCGCCTATCTAGTAGTGTACTAGATTCGACCTTACTCCCTTCCTTTTCCTCAGATCCTCAGATCTTATAACTCAGGCTATAACAGCCGTACCTCAGCCTTTAGCAAGGCCTACACTCAGGCTAAACATCCCTACCTCAGCCTTCAATGAGGCCTACACTCAGGCTAAACAGCCCTACCTCAGCCTTCAACAAGGCCTAGACTCAGAGAATAGATTCTCCTACACTCAGGCTCAAAAGCCCTACCTCAGCCTTTATAAATTTAGGCTTGCAACTCAGATCCCTTAGGATCCTACAAAAAGATAATAAAGTGTTTTAGGTTAGCACTCTGTTTGAGAGAATGAAGAGGGCAACTTTCTTGATCAGTTCTTGATAGAACTAATTTCTGAGATCAACTTTGTCTTTGCTTTCTTCAAGACTTCTTGAGTCTGAACTCAATAAAAGTTGATCTTCTTGAAGTAGACTGGATGGCAACTTCCTTCTTAAGATGGAGAATTAAATCTGGATCCTTCTTTGCAGTCTGGTTCAAAACCTGCTTCTTAAGAGATTTGATTAAACAAGTCTCTTTCTTGATTTCAATTACTGGAGTTCTCTCTCTCCAAATAAATCTGAAGTTTCTTCAAAATACTGATTTACAGTTTTCTATGGATCTGTATTCAACAATGATTGATCATCTTTCTGTTGAAGGAGAAAGCCTTTATATAGTCTTTCTCCATGGTAACCAGCTGATCCGATTTCTAACGAACTTCTGACAGCTTTGACAGTTGTGGTAGACCGGTTGAAATGACAGCTGTCAAGTCATCCAGTCACTTCTTGAAAATACTGTCTCTGTCTGAAAGTGTCGAGACTGATCTTCAATATGCGTCGACAGAAATAGACTAAGTGTCGACACAAGTGCACAAAGTATCGACACATACCTTGGTGGTGTCAACACAACTTCTGTTGTTGTTGTAACACCTTCTCGATACTGCTTCTTCAAAATGTGTCGACACTGATTCTGTGAGTCGACACAAGCCTTCTGTTGAATTTATCGACACTGATTCTGTGTGTCGACACAAATACTTCTTCTTTAACACTTAGTTGAGTTTCGTTGTGTGCCGACATATCTCCTTTGTGTCGACACCACTTCTTTTGTTGTTGATACTTGCTTAGTGTCGACACATCTCCTTTGTGTCGACAAAAGTACTTCTTTTACTTTAACTTTGTTGAAGCTTGCTGAGTGTCGACACAGCCTCCTGGTGTCGACACATTTGATGTCGACAAGCTTCTCTGGGTGTCGACACTGCCTCTAAGTGTCGACATAATTTATGTTGACAATTCTTGAAGTGTGTCGACACTGCCTGTATGTGTCGACACATTTCTTCTGGTGTTGACTCTGCCTTTCCTGGTGTCGACACAATTTAGTCCAAGTGTCGACACAGCTTTTCTCCAGTGTCAACACAAGCCTTCATAAGTGTCGACACTACTTCTCTAGGTGTCGACATATGGACTTAGAAATTTTTCAGCATTTCCTGCAATTACTTAACCTGCATATATAAACTCAAAACACATCAAATACACCTTGATGTTTATCATTGAGTAGGGTGAGGCTTCTTCAAATCTGGTACACATTTTCCAATATACCCAACAATCTCCCCCTATTTGGAGAAGTCATAACCCTTAGTCAATGATATACACCATACATAACAAATACATAATATGATGTATAACAACATTATATGACAGGTAAATACTAAACAAAACATGTATAAACAATCTTCATAGAATAATAATGTAACAGATTGAACATTAAACATTGTTTTGTTACAACTTCCAATAGTTTCATGAACAACAGTTTACATAGATGTTTAACACTAAAGATTACAAAATGTAAACTCAAGTAATTCTATTCTAAAGCTGCACTGGTTCCTTGATGACAATGCCCTTGCCTGATTGAATCTTGGCTTGAACTGGAGCATCATTGTCATCAGTAGGCTTCTTTCCCTTAAGATCTTTCTTCTTTAACCCTTCAGCCCTTATCTTTTTTCTTTCAAAATAATGATAAGGCTTTGGGAAATATTTGATATGGTCCTGAGCATTAGGAGGTAGCTTCCCAAGTTTAGCATTTCTTCTATACTGTACAATAACCTCTTGCCTGGCTTCATGTTTTCTCCACTCTTATTCAGAATACCATTTACCCCTCTCTAGAATATTGTCCTTTGCAGTTTTCCAAGTAGTCAGTATAATATTTCTAGAAGTTGGGCTCCACTGTTCAAAATCAGGCCTAACTCTGCCTATTCTCTGAATCTCTTCTTAGATAATTGAGCTTATTGCTCTTTCAAAACTGCCTCTGACATAGGCTTGTCTACTTTCTTAATGATTACATTATGAGCACCTTCAGGAGGGCTATACATAGATAGGACTTCATGATGTATCATGTCAAAATCTGCAGGAGGATAAATGACCTGAGCAACTTCAGCTTGGTCTCTTCCAAAATATGCAGGATTTATACCAGATTCAGCTACATTGTCATCATCACACAAGGGTGGATATCCAAGTGTGGCTCTGATGCTATTGGAAATCACTTTAGCATGGTCAGATCCAGCTTTGACTAGTACTTTCTCCCCCTTTGTGACTTCTCTTTCAATATGATCCCTGAGATCATGTTTCTGAAATCTGATTTGGGCATTAAGATAATTAACACCATCTTTATACGAT
Organism: Platanthera guangdongensis; assembly: GCA_039583875.1. NCBI lineage: Eukaryota > Viridiplantae > Streptophyta > Magnoliopsida > Asparagales > Orchidaceae > Platanthera > Platanthera guangdongensis. The sequence goes on from CM077163.1 coordinate 109,525,269, forward strand.
GGCTTCAGTTAATGTAACTTTGCAGTAATATCCTTTTGAGAATCCTCAAGATCAGTCTTTACAGCATCTATTCCTTCTTGAATTGTTTATCAAATTCTGCTTTGGCTGTAGCCCTTGCTGTAGTCTGCGCAGTAGCAAGAGTTTTCATCTCAGTGACAATGGCATTATGAGAGGCAGTCAGATTATCATTCATTCTAAGCTGATTTTCCAGAACATATCCTTATTTTACAGCCATGTCATCTACTTGTGTTTTGATCTTTTCTTGGTGTGTGGCAAGGTAAACCATTGCATTGCCCCCTTGGTGGAAACAGTCAGTCATTTCCTTCGTATTTGGATTCATCTCAAATCTTAGAGATTTTATATCTATAGCCAAGGAGAATTGGAGTTCTTTGTGAGTTTCATCTATATACTTCTCCATTGCTACTCTTTGCTCATCCAACTTAATTTGCAAATACACTAACAATGAGCTGTAGTCAGTTGTAGGGGCAGGTTGTGGAGCCACAGTTTGTAATGTTTTCTTGTAACTCTGGCTTCTTCTCTTGAAGACCATGAGCTTCCTTTTCTTTGCTTGAACCTCAGCAGCATCTTCAGATTCTGAGGTACTAGCTATGTCAACTCTATCCTTTGGACTAGGAGGCAATTCCTTCTCAGTCCTTGGCAGCTCCTCTTCATTCCTTACAGTCTCCTCATGAGATCTCTCATGCTCCCCATCAATATGGGCTTACTCTTCCTCAAAAGCAGGTTTCTCCCCCTCAAAACTAGCATGCTACCCCTCAATATCAGGAAACAACTCTTCTAGAGTAAACTCCCGTTGAGTAGGGACTGGAGATTCTCTTATCTCAGGAGCATTATCAGCAACTGATGTATCTTCCATGACAACTTCTTGTGATTGACTATGTAACTGAGTTTGCTGATCAACATCAATTAAAGACACAGTTAATACTTCATCCTCAATATGAAAAATTGATTGATTAACTTCATGTATTATCTCAAGGATTGTTTGAGTTGTCATTTCGCTATCTAAGTGAGTTGGCTCTTCCACATGTTGAGGCTCCCCCTGGAGTGGATCCAGGTGGATGGGGCTAGCAGATGGTTGCTCCACCTGCCTCTATGCATCTTCATCCCTTACTGGTGACCTTCCAGTATTATCAGTTTCTTCCTCATTAGAACTGAAAACTACTTGCTCCTCTGAGCTACTGGATGATTCAGGAGCCATTATGGCTTTCTTCTTCTTCTTCTGTGGAGGTGTTTCCTTATCTAGAGTAGGCATGTCCTTATTTAACACCCTATCCCATCTTGAGATAATTCTGATATCCCTCCTCCTCATATGGTTAATTTTAGAACCAGCAGCTTGGTTCATGACTTCTAGAATAGTTCCAGCTAAGTACATGCTCATAATTCTACCCAGATTGGGCTTCTTCAGACTTTCCTTAATCTTTTCAAACATCACTGCTGACCAATCAGGTTTTAGCTTAAAGATAATTCTTGTCATTAAGCTGAACATGGGAGTTGATATCCTATTATGCCCACCTGGCTTGCTCAGAATCACCTTTCCTACTACTTCTGACAAGAACTTTCCCTGCATATTCATGCCTTTCCTGTTAAAAATGGAGCCAATCTTCATGGTTGAATCTAGTCCACACCATTGCAGTGCATCCCTAGTCTTAGATGTAGGTACAGCTTCCTCTTCTTTAGTTCTTGGTAGATGTAGAACTTTTCTAAGACTCTTCTGGGTGAGTTTTACTTTTACTCCATGAACTGCAGACTTGATTTTGAGTCAAGTATCATCAAGGGTAGCTTCACCAAAGAATTCAAGTACTTCCTTCTTCAAAATCTTGGTTGGCTCAGAAACTAAATACTCCAACCCGTTCTCAGTAATTAGTGTTACAACATCCTTGATTTCTGGTTCTGTATGGTCAAATGCATTGCGAACTAGCTCATATCCCTCATTGACGTTCTCCTCGAGCTTAGGCGCCATTAGGGTTTAGAGAAATCTTGAATTTAGATGAGAGAGATGTCGACACAAAGTTTTGGTCTCGAAACTATTGAGAGTGTGTCGACAAACAATGGTGAAGACCTATTTATACCTTTCTAAAACGAAGGTGAAAGGGCGCGTCATAATACTCTTAATGTGTCGACACTGTTGAAAAGTGTCGACACTTACTTCTAATATCTCGACATAAGTGTTGACTTCTATGTGTCGACACTAATATAGTCGACAGAATATATGTGTCGACAGTTAAACATCTGCGCTCGACGATTAGTCGATACTCCACTCGACGAATTCTGTGTTAATCCTAAGTGTCGACAACATTTATGGATGTGTCGACACCTACTCTGGATGTGTCGACACTACTTCTCTGAAGTGTCGACATAGACTTTCTAGATGTGTCGACACCATTTCTCTGAAATGTCGACACCACTTCTATGTGTCGACACAGACAACTCCTTGTGTCGACACTATCTTACTTAGCCAATTTTTTAAACTATTCTAAGTTCAACATTCCTAATTCAATTTTAAATTTATTGAATTTAGTTTCATCAAGAGGCTTAGTAAACATATCAGCAATCTGATTATCTGTTTTAACATATTTTAGGGAAATGCCCTCTTTTTCTACATGTTCTCTAAGAAAATGTTATCTAATTTCTATGTGCTTAGTCCTACTATGTATGACAGGATTATTTACAATAGAAATAGCACTTGTAGAATCACAAAGCAAAGGTGTTCTACTTACTTGAATACCATAGTCTTCTAGCTGATGCTGAATCCACAATAGTTATGTACAGCAGCTTCTTGGAGCAATATATTCTGACTCAGCTTTGGAGATTGCCACACTGGTCTGCTTCTTAATACTCCAAGACAGTAGTCTTCCACCTAGAAATTTACAGGTGTCTGAAGTACTTTTTCTATCTTCCTTACAACCTGCAAAATCTGCATCTGAATAGCTAGTTAGTAGAAAATCTCCATTCCTATGGTACCAAAGGCCTAGATTAGGGGTGCCCTTAAGATATCTCAAAATCCTTTTGACTGCAGTGAGATGAGATTCTTTAGGGCATGCTTGGTACGTAGCACAGACACATGTAGTATACATGATATCTGGTCTACTAGCAGTCAGATATAGAAGGGGGCCAACTATCCCTTTATACAAAGTTTCATCTACAGGTTTCCCTGCATCATCTTTGCTAAGAGATACACTTGACCCCATAGGAGTTCTCATGGTAGTGGATGATTCCATACCATACTTCTTTATTAACTCCAGGGTGAACTTAGACCGAGTTATGGACAGGCCATCTTCAGTAGGTCTTACTTGGAGACCCAAGAAGAACTTAAGTTCCCCCATACTGCTCATTTCAAATTTTCCTTGCATAAGTTTTGCAAACTTTCTGCAAAGATTAGTTTCAGTAGACCCAAATATTATGTCATCAACATATATTTAGACTACGATAATCTTTCCTTTAGATTCACTAAGGAATAGTCTTGTCTATTTTCCCCCTTGAGAATTTGTTCTCAATGAGGAAACTAGACAGGGTTTCATACCAAGCCCTTAGGGCTTGTTTCAAGCCATATAATGCTTTCCTAAGTCTATAAACATAATCAGGTTTGAGAGGATCAATAAAACCTGAGGGTTGCTCTGCATAGACTTCTTCCTTTAGATTTCCATTCAGGAAAGCTGACTTTACATCCATTTGAAATACCTTGAAACCTTGATATATTGCATAAGCAAGGAATATCCTGATTGCTTCCAATCTTGCTACTGGGGCAAATGTTTGATCAAAATCAATACCTTCTTCCTGCCTATAACCTTTTGCAATAAGTCTTGCTTTATTCTTCACAATGACTCCATTCTCATCCAACTTGTTCCTAAAGATCCACTTTCTTTCAATTATGTTGTGGTCTTTTGGTTTAGGAACTAGCTTCCAGACCTTGCATCCTTTGAACTGATTCAGCTCCTCTTGCATGGCATCAATCAAATGTGGGTCTAGAACTGCTTCTTCAAATTTCTTTGGATCCACTTGTGATAGGAAACTGAAAGAAATTGTACCTAATCACGTAGAGGGGGGGGGGGGAGGGGGTGAATAAGTGACTTTAATCTTTTTAAATTTTTAGGCAGACTTAATCACAGCAGGGTGAATTAATCACAACATTCACAGATCTTTGCACAACATTCACAGAATCAGTCACACACACAGAGTACACATAGTTTTATAGTGGTTCCCCAAGGTCTGGGTACATCCACTTTCCCCCTTCGCCTATCTAGTAGTGTACTAGATTCTGCCAAACTCCTCCACTATTCCTCAGATCCTCAGATCTTACACTCAGAACCCCAACTAGGTTCCTACAGCTCAGAGTGATCCCACTCCTATAACTCAGGCTCAACAGCCCTACCACTCAGTCTTCATAAAGACCTACACTCAGCCACAAGGACTACACTCAGAGAAATGAATCTCCTACACTCAGGCACACAGGCCCTACCACTCAGCCTTTATAATTTCAGGATTACAACTCAGATCCCTAAGGATCCTACAAGAAATTAAGAAGACAATGTATATAACCTCAACTCAGAATAAGAGAGAAGAGTTGACGGGTTTCTTGATGAGTTATTGGAAGAACTCTGCTGAGATCAACCTCCCTTGGCTTCCTTCAAAGCTTCTTGAATGTAGAAAATAGTAGGGTTGATTCTCTATGCAGCTGATCTTCAATCACTGCAACTTAAGATTCAGATATCAATCTGAAACCTTCTTCACAGCCTGGTTCAACAGCTGTCTTCTTGGAAGGAGCTCTCTCTCTCCAACTTCTTAGATCTTCACTTGAAGGTCTTCTTCTAGTTGTGTTGTACTTCAATGATTTCTTGATCACCTCTTATTGTTAATCATCTTCTTCTGTTGACAGAGTAAGCCTTTATATAGGCTTTCTTCATGGTGACCGGCTGATCCGGTCCCTAACAGCTTTCTGACATCTCTGACAGTTGCAGTAGACCGGCTAGAATGGCAGCTATCATGTCATTCAGTCACTTCTTAAATTTTCTGTAACTGTCTGAAAGTCTCGAGACAGTCTGTCTTTAAGTGTCGACACTGATAGACTAAGTGTCTACACAAGTAGACTAAGTGTCGACACTAGCCTTCATGGTGTCGACACAACTCCTTGTGTTGTAGAATTTACTTCTCGACACAGCTTATTCAACATGTGTCGACACTGATATTGTGTGTCGACACAAGTCCTTGATCTTCAGTACTTTGTTAATTTCTTATAAATGTCGACACAACTCCTTTGTGTAGACACATCTTCTTGTGTTGAACTTGTTAAGTGTCGACACATCTTCTTTGTATCGACACATGCCTTCTGTGTTGAACATTTTGCTGAGTGTCGACACATCTCCTTTGTGTCGACACTTGTACTTAGATTTTATTGCAATTTGCTGAGTGTCGACACAGCCTCCTAGTGTCGACACTTTCTTCATGTGTTGAGACTTTTACTGTGTGTCGACACATTCTTCATTATGTCGACACATTCTTCTTGTGTTGAGACTTTGGCTGAGTGTCGACACATCTCCTTTGTGTCGACACTTGTACTTAAACTTTGTTGAAGTTTTGCTGAGTGTCGACACAGCCTCCAAGTGTCGACACTTTTGATGTCGACAAAGTTCTGCTGGGTGTTGACACTGCTTCTAAGTGTCGACACAGATTCTCTGGACATTTCTTCATTGTGTGTCGACACAGCATGTATGTGTCGACACTTTCCTTCTGGTGTCGACTCTGCATCCCTGGTGTCGACACAATTACTCCAAGTGTCGACACTGCTTCTCTGGGTGTCGACACAAGTCTTCTTAAGTGTCGACACTTTTCTTCTGGGTGTCGACACATGGACTTAGAATCTTTTAAGCTTTCCCTGCAATTACTTAACCTACACAAGATAACTCAAAATACATCAAATACATCTTGATGTATATCATTGAGTAGGGTGAGGCTTCTTCAAATTAGGTACATTTATTCCAATGTACCCAACAATCTCCCCTATTTGGAGAAGTTATAACCCTTAGTCAATGATATACACCATACATAACAAATTCACAGTATGATGTAAAACAGGATTATATAACAGAGTAAGTACATAAACATGTATAAGCAAAACATGCATACTCAAATTTCACAGAACATTAATGTAATAGATTTAACATATATCACATTGTTCTTTCAAAATCCAACATTTACATTAATCAAAAGTTTACATTGAGTTTACTACAAATGATTACAACTTGTAAACTTAAGTAAATGTCTATCCTATTGCTGCTCAGGCTCCTTGATCACAATGCCCTTTCCTGATTGTATCTTTGCTTAGACAAGAGCTTCAGTATCTTCATCAGCAGCAGGCTTCTTTCCTTTAAGATCCTTCTTTTTCAAATCTTCAGCTTTGATCTTCTGCCTTTCAAAGTAATGATAAGGCTTAGGAAAGTACTTGCTAGGCTCTTGTGCATTAGGATGTAGCTTTCCCATCTTAGCCTTTCTTCTATACTGCATAATGGCCTCTTGCCTTGCCTCATGCTTCCTCCACTCCAGTTCAGAATACCACTTGTTTCTATCCTGGATATTGTCTTTGGCAGCCTTCCATCCAGTCAAGATAATATTCCTGGAAGTGGGGCTCCACTGTTCAAAATCAGGCCTAAGTTCAGCTTGCTCTCTGAATCTCTTCTTAGACAATTGAGTCTCTTGTTCTTTTAGCAAAGCTTCTTGTTCTTTCATAATTGCCTCTGGCACTGGCTGAACTACTTTCTCAAGGATGACATTCTGATTTCCTTCAGGAGGACTATACATTGATTGTATGTCTTGATGTATCATATCAAAGTCTGGTGGAGGATATATTACTTGAGCTACTTCAGCTGGCTCCCCTCCAAGATATGCATGATTAATTCCAGACTCTGCAACATTATCATCATCACATAATGGAGGATATCCAAGGGTGGCTCTGATGGAATTTGAAATCCACTTTGCATGATCTGAGCCTGCTTTGACTAACACTCTCGCCCCCTTTATGACTTCTCTTTCAATGTTATCCCTCAGATCATCTTTCTGAAATCTAATTTGTGCATTCAAATAATTTACTCCATCCTTATAGAAAGGTTTCAACCTTTTTAGCTTTTCAGTTATTAACTTTTGGGAATCCTGAAGTGCAGAAGTAACAGCAGTTAAGCTCTCTTGCAATGCCTTGTCAAATTCTTCTTTGGCAGTGGACATGGCTGTAGTCTGACCAGTAGCTATATTCTTCATTTCTGTTACTATTGCATTGTGTGAAGCAGTGAGTTTGTCATTCATTCTCAGCTGGTTCTCCAGGACATAGCCTTGCTTCACTGTAATTTCATCCACTTGAGCTTTGATCTTCTCCTGATGAGTTACTAGATAGACTACTGCATTTCCTCCCTTATGAAAGCAGTCAGTCATCTCTTTCTTATTCAGATTCATTTCAAATCTGATAGACTTAATATCTTGTGCAAGATCAAATTATAAGGACTTATGCCCCTCATCAACATACTTTTCCAGAGCTTGCCTTTGCTCATCAAGCTTAATTTGTAAAGCCACCATCAATGAACTGTAATCTGTAGATGGGGTTGGCTGTGGTGCAGGCTGTGGTGCTATTGTTTGTAAAGCTTTCTTATATGTCTGGCTTCTCCTCTTGAAAACTTGAAATTTTCTCTTCTTGGCTCTTGCAGCCTCTTCATCTTCTGATGCAGATGTGCTTGCAATATCTATCCTATCCTTAGGACTTGGAGGTAACTCCTTCTCAGTCCTTGGTGGTTGCTCAGCTTCCTTTTGCTTCTCAGTCTCTTTGCCTGCAGTTTCCTCTATATTATCCACTTGCTCCCCCTCAACATGGGCTTTCTCCCCCTTAGCAACAACACTTTCTTTCTCAAAGTCAGTTTGTAGAAGATCTGAGAATAGCTCTTCTAGGGTAAATTCTTGTTGAGGATGAGGTGGAGAAACTCTTATCTCATCATCAACTTGATCAGCAACAGATGTGTCCTTCATGACAACATCTTGGGGTTGACTAGGAATCTGAGGTTACTGATTAACATCAGACAATCTGTCAGTCATATCTTCATTTTAAATAGAGAAATATAATTGGTTGATTTCAGTTATTACCTCAAGTATTGTGTGGGTAGCTTGTTCACTCTCTAGTGGAGTTGGCTCATCCACCAGTAGAGGCTCCCCCTGGATGGAATCCTGGTCTATTGGGCTTGCTGTGGGTAGCTCCCCCTGCCTCTCAGCATCTTCTTGTCTTGCTGGAGATTGTCCAGCATTTCCAGGTTCTTCTTCGTCTGGATTGAACACTACATGTTCTTCAGAGCTGCTTGATGATTCTTGAGCCACAGGGGCTGTCTTTTTCTTCTTCTTCAGGGGTATTTCATTCTCAGGAGTTGGCATTTCCTTGGTCAAGACTCTATCCCACCTAGAGAAGATTCTCATATACATCTTCCTCATGTGGTTGATCTTAGATCCAGCTTCTTGACTCATTACCTCTGGTATACTACCAGCTAGGTATAGACTTATTATTCTACCCAAATTGGGCTTCTTCAAACTCTCTTTTATCTTCTCAAACACTACTGCAGACCAATCAGTTTCTAGTTTGAAGATAATTCTTGTCATTAGACTGAACATATAAGCAGATATTCTATCATGTCCTCCAGGTTAGCTCAAGATAGCCTTGCCAACAATTTCAGATAAAAATTTGCCTTGCATGTTCATTCCCTTCCTATTGAAAACAGATCCTATTTTCAGATTTGAGTCCAAACCACACCATGTTAATGCTTCTCTAGTCTTAGTAGCAGAAACATCTTCTTCTTCCTTTGCCCTAGGTAGTTGAAGTACCTTTCTTAGACTCTTAGGAGAGACCTTCACCTTTTCCCCATGAACTCTTGACTTAATTTGGAGTCCTGATTCATCTAGGGTTGCTGTATTCAGAAATTCCAGGACTTTTTTCTTCCAGATCTTGCTTGGTTCTGAAACAAGAAATTCTAATCCAGTCTCTGCGATTAGGGTTATCACGCCTTTGATATCGGGTTCCGCGTCATCAAATGCGTGGCGCACGAGTTCATATCCTTCATTCACATTCTCTTCTAGCTTGGGCGCCATTAGGGTTCGAAGAAATTTGAATTAGAGAAGAGAGATGTCGACACACAAGTTTGGTCTTGAAACTTTGGTGTGCGTGTCGACAGACAATGACAAAAACCTATTTATACCTTTCTAGAATCGAAGATGAAAGGGCGCGTCAAAATACTTAAATTGTGTCGACACTGTTGAAAAGTGTCGACACTCACTTATAATGTCTCGACAACTATGTGTCTACACAAGTATAGTCGACAGAATATATGTGTCGACACTTGTTTATGTGTCGACACCGCTTAGCTCGACACTTAGTCGAGACTTTACCAGACTAATGTTGAGTAAATACTAAGTGTCGACACCACCTTGGATGTGTTGACACCTACTATTTATGTGTGGACACTAATTCTCTTAAGTGTCGACACAGACTGTCTAGATGTGTCGACACCATTTCTCTGAAATGTCGAAACCACTTTTCTGTGTCGACACAGACAACTCTGTTTGTCGACACCATTTTATTTAGCCAATTTTGAAAACTAATTCTAAGTTTATCACACCTAATTCAATTTTGAACCTATTGAATTTGGTTTCATCTAAGGGCTTAGTATATATGTCAGCTAGTTGATTATCTGTATTTATATATTCTAGTGAAATATCTCCTTTTTCCACAAGTTCCTTAGAAAATGGTATTTTATTTCTATGTACTTAGTCCTACTATGGGAGACAGGATTGTTTATAATAGAAATAGCACTAGTAGAATCACAAAATAGAGGTGTTCTACTTACTTGAATACCATAGTCTTATAGCTGATGTTGAATCCATAGCAGTTGAGCACAGCAACTTCCTACAGCAACATACTCTGATTCTGCTGTGGAGATAGCCACACTTGTTTGCTTCTTGCTACTCCATGATATCAGTCTTCCACCTAGGAATTGACAGGTACCTGTTGAACTTTTCCTATCTTCCTTGCAGCCTGCAAAATCTGCATCTGAATAACCTGTCAGTTCAAAGTCTCCATTCCTAGGGTACCAAAGGCCTAGATAAGGAGTGCCCTTAAGATATCTCAGTATTCTTTTGACTGCTGTCAAATGAGATTCTTTAGGGCAATCTTGGTACCTAGCACAGACACATGTAGCATACATGATATCTGGTCTACTTGTAGTCAAATACAATAGGGAGCCAACTATCCCTCTATATAAAGTCTCATCTACAGGTTTCCCTGTATCATCTTTGCTAAGAGACATACTTGACCCCATAGGAGTTTTCATGGTACTGGATGATTCCATACCATACTTCCTTATCAATTCTAGAGTGAACTTAGACTGGCATATGGATAAACCATTCTCAGCCTGTCTAACTTGGAGACCCAAGAAGAACTTAAGTTCCCCCATATTGCTCATTTCAAATTGTCCTTGCATTAGTTTTGCAAACTTTTTGCAAAGACAACTTTCAGTAGACCCAAATATGATGTCATCTACATATATTTGGACTAGTATGATCTTGCCTCTAGATTCCCTAAGAAATAGAGTCTTGTCTATTTCCCCCTTGTGAATTTATTCTCAATGAGGAAACTAGACAGGGTTTCATACCAAGCCCTAGGGGCTTGTTTTAACCCATACAAAGCCTTCCTAAGTCTATAGACATAATTAGGTCTAGTAGAATCAACAAAACCTGATGGCTGTTCCACATAGACTTCTTCCTTCAGATTGCCATTCACAAAGGCTGACTTTACATAAATTTTGTATACTTTAAACCCTTGATAGGTTGCATAGGCCAAGAACATCCTTATTGGCTCCAGTCTGGCTACTGGAGCAAAGGTTTGATCAAAGTCAATACCTTCTTCCTGCCTATATCACTTAGTAACCAGTCTTGTTTTGTTCTTTATAATCACTCCATGTTCATCCATCTTGTTCCTGAAGATCCACTTAGTTCCAATTATGTTATGGTCTTTTGGTTTAGGAACAAGCTCCCAGAATTTGCATCTCTTGAACTGATTCAGCTCCTCTTGCATTGCCTCAATCCAATGAGGGTCTAGGATGGCTTCTTCAAATTTCTTTGGCTTAACCTGGGATAGAAAGCTGGAGTGGAGTACTGAACTTAGATTTCTGCTCCTTGTTTGTACCCCTTGACTTAGATCACCAATAATTTGATTTGCTGGATGATCTTTTAGATGTCTATTAGCTGGAGGCAGCCTGGCTTCAGGTTGAACTCCTTCAGCTTCTTCAACTTGCTGCACTCCTTGGTCTTCTTCTACATCAGGTGCATCTAGTACTCCCCCTAGACAGCAGCCACTATCAACCACATGCTGACTTGCAATAGATCCTTCTTTAATAGTGAGCTTGTCCATCTTCTTAGTCACACCTGTGGAGCTGCAAATACTTGTAGACAATTCATTGTTAATGAGTCTAGCTTCATCAAATACTACATGTACTGATTCTTCTACAACTTGAGTAGTCAAGTTGTAGACCCTATAAGCCTTACTATTGTTGTTGTACCCAACAAAGATCCCCTCTTGGGATTTGGCAGCAAACTTGGTTAAGTAAGACTTACCATTGTTAAGTATATAGAATTTACAACCAAAGATCCTGAAATAGGATAGGTTTGGTTTTCTGCCTTTCACAATCTCATAGGGGGTCTTATTGTGGCTTTTGGTGATAGTAGCCCTATTAATTACATGGCAAGCAGTGTTTACTGCCTCAGCCCAGAAATATTCAGGGAGAGATGTGTCACTTAATAGGGTTCTACCAGCCTCAATCAAGGTTCTATTTTTCCATTCAGCAATGCCATTTTGCTGAGGTGTTCTTGGTGAAGAAAATTCCTGAAATATCCCAAACTCTACACATAGCTTTGTCATACTATCAGACTGGAATTCAGTAACATGGTCACTTCGTATTTTGACCACTATACTGTCTAACTCATTCTGAATTTGTTTGACAAAACTATAGAAGATACTAGGTGTTTCAGATTTCTGTTTAAGGAAGAACACCCAGGAAAACCTTGAGTAGTCATCTACAACTACAAATGTGTAGACCTTCCTACCTAGGCTGTGAACTGGCATAGGACCAAAAAGATCCATATGCAAGAGGTATAAGCACCTCACAGCATCATTGTTTTCAATGCTATTAAAGATGGATCTAGTCTGCTTGCCCTTTTGACAAGCTGAACATATTCCATCTTTAATACACTTAACCTGAGGACCATTCCTCACTAACTCTTTGCTATAGATTTGGCCAATTGTCTTGTAATTAAGATGGGCTAGCCTCTTGTGCCATTTGACACAATGAGAGACTTTCTCATCAGCTACAAGACACACTGGAGAAACATTGTTCTCACACATAATGTCTAGACAATAGACATTTCTCTTCCTATAACCAGTCAGAATGATCTCTTGATCATTTGATCTCCTGATATGACAACCATCTTTGATAAATGAGATGTCATATCCTAAATCACTCAGCTGACTTATACTAATAAGGTTGTGTTTCAAACCTTTAACATAAGCCACTTGAGTAATTGTTATAAGGTTGCTAGAAATGTTACCAAAACCTTTGATGATTCCTTTTTCAGAACCACCAAAGGTGACTTTAGGACCATCCTTGATTGGTGTATAGTCCTTTAGCAATCCCCTAGTTCCAGTCATGTGCCTGGAACATCCACTGTCCAAGTACCATATTGGGGCATGGTCACTTGGACTCACCTGCAAAACAGATTAGTTAACCTTAGAACCCAAAGAATTCTTGGGTCCTTGGTGCTGGTTAGTTTGTCTCTTAACAAAACTACCTGTAGTATTTTTCGCAGGCAGCTTGCTACTCACCTTGGCATTAGAATTATGCCAACAGTCTATGGCAAAGTGGCCTATCTTGCCACAGCACCAACACTCAAATCTGTTGTACCTTTGCTTAGGTACAACCCTGGCTGTTCTATCTACAGCAGGCTTGTTGAGTACTGGGGCTTTGCCCTTAGACTTGGACTTTGCAGTCCTAGCAGGTTGTGTAAACCCTAATCCAGTTTTACCCTTTTGATGTACAAATTCATCTATCAAAGGTAAAATAGACTTTAGTTTAGAAAACCTTGCAACTATTTCTCTCTCCTTCTGAAGACTAATCTCCAGATTTCTGATTTGATCATTCTTGAATGTTATAGTCCCCATCTGAATAACAGTTATGTTCTTCAGCCTGGCTATTTCATTTAGTTTTTGATCAAGCAACTTATCAAAATCTGTTGCAGCCACTTTGAGATTAGCTATCTCCTTAGCCTGACTCTTGGTCAAGGATTTGCTTTTCTTCAAAGCTTGCAACACTACTCTATATTCATCAATTAATTGATGAATGTCTCCTTCAGATTCAGATTCACTCTCATCACTTGATGTTGATGAATCTGATTCTGATGCAGTACTATAAATTGAACTAACTGAACAATTTTGTACCTGACTAGGTCAAGGCTGATCCTGGATTTTGTCTCCTTCTGACAAGGCCATCAGTTCCTGACACTGATTGTCCTCTTGCTCATATATAGAGTTCATTAACTGTATGAACTCTTCTTCCTCTTCTTCCGCAAACAGTCCAATGTAAGCTTCAGCTTCTGAATCAGTTTCTGAAGAAGACATATCTGACAGACTTTTGTCCTTTTTAGCAACAAAGGACCTTTCCTTTTTTCCCTTGATTCGAGTCTTTTTCTTATCAGTTGACTCTTTCCTTTTCTCTGGACAGTCAACAACAACATGTCCTTGTTTGTTACAACAATAACAAACTATCTTTGAAGATGTAGTTCTACTTGACTTGGGCTTTCTCCTGTCATTCTTTGATGACTTCTGTGAAGTGGATGGCTTAGACCTTCACTATTTCTTCTTTAGGAACTTCTGAAAATGTCTTGTGAAAGCTGCAAAGTCGTCATCACTCTCACTGCTTTCAGAATTCTTACTTTTTGACTCATTTGTCTCAGTCTCAGTAACTTTTGGGGGAGGAGATGGAGACTTACTTTTATATTTCTTAGTGGCTTCTGTCTTGAATGCCACAGCTCTTTCTTTATGCTCAATTATTGTAGTCTTCTCTTCCTCTTTCCTAACCATTAGCTGCATTTCATAGGATAACAACTTTCCAAACAATGTTGGAGGAGGAATATCTGCTAACTTGGCCATTTCCCTTATGGCACAAATCTTGGTATCCCAATCTTTAGTTAGGGATCTCAAGAACTTATCATTCAACTCATAATTGCTGAATTCTCTTCCATAGGACATTAGCTCATTAACTATCCTATAGAATTTCTTATAGCACTAAGTTATGCTATCAGACCTTCCTTGTCTGAAGCTCTCATACTCTTGCTTTAATAATGACTTTTTGTTCTGTCTAACTTCTTTAGAACCCTCCATGTACACTATCAGAGTATCCCACATCTACTTTGATGTTTTACAGTGTATCAAGTTCTTAAATGTAGCATCATCTATTGCACTTACTATTATATTTTGGGCCCTTTTGTCCATGGTGGCCAGAATAATCTCATCCTTGGTCATTTCAGAAAAGTCCTTAGGACTTCTCTGATTTGCATCCAGGACTGAAACTTTCATAGGCACATATGGCCCTTCTTTGACTGTGATATAGATTCTAGGGTCAGAGTCTTCTATAAATAGCCTAACCCTTTCTTTCTAGATGCCAAAAATCTCCTTTCTGCAAATTGGCAACTTCATGGATCCAAGTTCTTTGTGATTCTCTGTTGAACCCATTTTCTTGATTTTCTTGATTCTGTACTTGATTATACTGAATCTGCCAATAGGATCTACTCAGACAGTTATTTCCTTTTTGAGTAACCTGGCTCTGATACCACTTGAAAGAAATTGTACCTAATCACCTAGAGGGGGGGGGGTGAATAGGTGACTTTAATCTTTTTAAATTTTTAGGCAGACTTAATCACAGCAGGGTGAATGAATCACAGCATTCACAGATCTTTGCACAACATTCACAGAATCAGTCACCCACACAGAGTACACACAGTTTTATAGTGGTTCCCTAAGGTCTGGGTACATCCACTTTCCCCCTTCGCCTATCTAGTACTGTACTAGATTCGGCCAAACTCCTCCACTATTCCTCAGATCCTCAGATCTTACACTCAGAACCCCAACCAGGTTCCTACAGCTCAGAGTGATCCCACTCCTACAACTCAGGCTCAACAGCACTACCACTCAGTCTTCATAAAGACCTACACTCAGCCATAAGGCCTACACTCAGAGAAATGAATCTCCTACACTCAGG
The DNA here is from genome assembly GCA_039583875.1 of Platanthera guangdongensis. Taxonomy (NCBI): domain Eukaryota; kingdom Viridiplantae; phylum Streptophyta; class Magnoliopsida; order Asparagales; family Orchidaceae; genus Platanthera; species Platanthera guangdongensis. Next base: position 109,540,607 of record CM077163.1, read on the forward strand.
CACACAGGCCCTACCACTCAGTCTTTATAATTTCAGGCTTACAACTCAGATCCCTAAGGATCCTACAAGAAATTAAGAATACAATGTATATAACCTGAACTCAGAATAAGAGAGAAGAGTTGACAGGTTTCTTGATGAGTTCTTTGAAGAACTCTGCTGAGATCAACCTCCCTTGGCTTCCTTCAAAGCTTCTTGAATGTAGAACATAGTAGGGCTGATTCTCTATGTAGCTGATCTTCAATCACTGCAACTTAAGATTCAGATCTCAATCTGAAACCTTCTTCACATCCTGGTTCAACAGCTATCTTCTTGGAAGGAGCTCTCTCTCTCTCCAACTTCTTAGATCTTCACTTGAAGGTCTTCTTCTAGTTGTGTTGTACTTCAATGATTCCTTGATCACCTCTTATTGTTAATCATCTTCTTCTGTTGATAGAGTAAGCCTTTATATAAGCTTTCTTCATGGTGACCGGCTGATCCGGTCCCTAACAGCTTTCTGACATCTCTGACAGTTGCAGTAGACCGGCTGGAATTGCAGCTGTCATGTCATCCAGTCACTTCTTGAATTTTCTGTAACTATCTGAAAGTGTTGGGACAGTCTGTCTTTAAGTGTCGACACTGATAGACTAAGTGTCGACACAAGTAGACTAAGTGTCGACACTAGCCTTCATGGTGTCGACACAACTCCTTGTGTTGTAGAATTTACTTCTCGACACAGCTTCTTCAACATGTGTCGACACTGATATTGTGTGTCGACACAAGTCCTTGATCTTTAGTACTTTGTTGATTTCTTGTAAATGTCGACACAACTCCTTTGTGTCGACACATCTTCTTGTGTTGAACTTGTTAAGTGTCGACATATCTTCTTTGTGTCGACACATGCCTTCTATGTTGAACCTTTTCCTGAGTGTCGACACATCTCCTTTGTGTCGACACTTGTACTTAGATTTTATTGCAATTTGCTGAGTGTCGACACAGCCTCCTAGTGTTGACACTTTCTTCATGTGTTGAGACTTTTGTTGTGTGTCGACACATTCTTCATTATGTCGACACATTCTTCTTGTGTTGAGACTTTGGCTGAGTGTCGACACATCTCCTTTGTGTCGACACTTGTACTTAAACTTTGTTGAAGTTTTGCTGAGTGTCGACACAACCTCCAAGTGTCGACACTTTTGATGTCGACAAAGTTCTGCTGGGTGTCGACACTGCTTCTAAGTGTCGACACAGCTTCTCCTGACATTTCTTCATTGTGTGTCGACACAGCCTGTATGTGTCGACACTTTCCTTCTGGTGTCGACTCTGCATCCCTGGTGTCGACACAATTACTCCAAGTGTCGACACTGCTTCTCTGGGTGTCGACACAAGTCTTCTTAAGTGTCGACACTTTTCTTCTGGGTGTCGACACATGGACTTAGAATCTTTTAAGCTTTCCCTGCAATTACTTAACCTGCACAAGGTAACTCAAAATACATCAAATACATATTGATGTATATCATTGAGTAGGGTGAGGCTTCTTCAAATCAGGTACATTTATTCCAATGTACCCAACAGAAACCAGAGTAAAGAACTGTGCTCAGAATCCTGCTTCTTCTTTGCACTCCTTGACTTGGATCACTTATTATCTGATTGGCTAGATCCTTTAAGTGTCTATTAGCTGGAGGTAGTCTATCTTCAGATTGTACACCTCCAGCCTCTTCATTTAGATGCACCTCTTGGTCTTCTTCTACATCTAGAGAGTCTTGTACTCCCCCTGGACAGCAGCCACCATTTTCCACTTGATGAGTTGTAGTAGAATCTTCTGTATTGGTAAGCTTGTCCATTCTCTCTTTTATACCTGTAAAACTGTAAACACTACTTGGCAATTCACAGTTAATGAGTCTTATTTTATCAAAAACTACATGTACAGACTCTTCTACAACTTGAGTAACCAAGTTGTAAATCCTATAAGCCTTACTATTGTTGCTTTACCCAACAAAGATCCCCTCTTGGGATTTGACAACAAACTTAGTTAGATAAGACTTGCCATTGTTAAGTATATAACACTTGTAACCAAAGATCCTGAAATAGGATAAATTTGCTTTTCTGCCCTTCACAATCTTATAGGGAGTCTTTTTGTGGCACTTGGTGATAGTAGCCCTATTGATCACATGACATGCAGTGTTTACAGCCTCAGCCCAGAAATATTCTTGGAGAGAAGTGTCACTCAATAGAGTTCTACCAGCCTCTATCAATGTTCTATTCTTCCTTTCAGTAATACCATTTTGCTGTTGTGTTCTTGGTGAGGAAAATTCCTGAAAAATCACAAATTCTTCACATAGTCTTAACATACTTTCAGACTGAAATTCAGAACAATGGACACTTCTGATTTTGACCACTGTACTGTCCAACTCATTCTAAATTTGTTTAACAAAACTATATAAGATACTTGGGGTTTCAGATTTTTGCCTTAGGAAGAACACCCAGGAATATCTAGAATACTCATCTACTACCACAAATGTGTAGACCTTCCTACCTAGACTATGAACTGGCATAGAACCAAATTGATCCATATGCAAGAGATATAGACACCTCACTGAATCCTTGTTTTCAAGGCTATGAAAGGTGGATTTGGTCTGCTTGCCTTTTTGACAAGCTGAGCATATCCCATCCTTTATATACTTAACTTGAGGACTATTTCTCACTAACTCTTTGCTAAAGAGTTGGTCAATAGTCTTGTAGTTAAGATGGGTCAGCCTCTTGTGCCATTTAACACAATGTGATACTCTCTCATCATCTACAAGACAAATAGGAGAAACATTGTTCTCATACACAAAGTCAAGACAATAAACATTCCTCTTCCTATATCCTGTCAAAATGATCTTTTGATCATTTGACCTTTTGATATGACAACCATTCTTGACAAATGAGATGTCATATCCTAAATAACTCAGCTGACTTATGCTAATGAGGTTATGTTTCAAACCCTTCACATAGGCCACTTGAGTGATAGTAATCTCGTTACTAGAAATGCTACCAAAGCCTTTGATGATTACTTTTTCTGAACCACCAAAGGTAACTTTAGGGTCATCCTTGATAGGTGTGTAGTCCTTCAGCAAACCCCTTGTTCCAGTCATGTGCTTGGAACATCCACTGTCCAAGTACCATATTGGGGCATGACAACTTGGACTCACCTGCAACACAGATTACTTAACCTTAGAACCCAAATAACTTTTGGGTCATTGGTGCATGTTAGTCTGTACTTTAACAAATCTACCTGTAGCTCTTCTAGCAGGCAGATTGCTACTCTCCTTGACACTAGAATTGTGCCAACAATCTAAGGCAAAGTGGCCTACCTTGCCACAACACCAGCACTCAAACCTGTTGTACCTTTGTTTAGGTACTAACCTGGCTGAATTATCTACAGTAAGCTTCTTGTTTTGTGCTGGGGCTTTGCCTTTAGATTTGGACTTTGTAGTTCATGCAGTTTTCTTAAATCTCAATCCAGCTTTACCCTTTTGAGGCACAAACTCATCAATCAAGGGTAATATATATTTAGGTTTAGAAAAACTAGCTACTATCTCTTTCTCTTTCTGAAGTCTAACCTCCAGATTTCTAATCTGATCATTCTTGAATGTGATAGTACCCATCTGAATAACTGTAATATTTTTCAGTCTAGCTATCTCATTCAGTTTTTGATCTAGCAACTTCTCAGAATCTACTGCAGCCAACTTAAGATCTGCAATTTCCTTAGCCTGAGATTTGGCCAAGTTTTTTATCTTCTTAAGTGCATGTATCAAGTCCCTATATTCATCAATTAACTGATGAATATCTCCTTCAGATTCAGACCCACCCACATCATTTGATGCTGATGTATCTGACTCTGTCTCAGTACTATAAATTGAACTAGAAGAACAACTTTGTACCTCACTTGGTCTAGGCTGATCCTGGATCTTGTCTCCTTAAGATATAGTCATCAGTCCCTTGCACTGATGGTCTTCATGCTAATAAATTGAGTTCATTAGCTGAATGAACTCATCTTCTTCCTCTTCAACAAATAATCCAATGTAGGCTTCAGCTTCTGATTCTGTTTCTGAAGATGACTGGTCTGTCAGACTTGTCTTTCTGAGCAATAAAGGACTTTCCTTTTTGCTCTTAAACTGAGTCTTCTTTTTGTCAGCTGACTCCTTCCTCTTTTCAAGACAGTCAGTCACTACATGTCCCTGTCTATTGCAGCAATAACACACAATCTTTGAAGATGTACCTTTGTTTGGCTTGGACCTGCTTCTGTCATTCCTGGATGACTTTCTCTTCTGATAGTAGTCATCTTTTGGCTGAGAAGTGGAAGACTTAGATCTCCACTGCCTCTTCTTTAGAAATATTTGAAAGTGCCTAGTAAAAGCAGCAAAGTCTTCATCACTTTCACTGCTATCAGAACTCTTGCTATTTGAATTATCTGTGACAGCCTCAGCAATTATTTTAGGTGGAGATGGAGACTTGCTTCTATACTTCTTAGTGGCTTCAGTCTTGAAGGCCACAGACTTTTCCTTGTGCTCCACTCTAGTATTCTTCTCTTCCTCCTTTCTAGCCATTAACTGCATGTCATAAGATAGCAGTTTTCCAAACAAAGTTGGAGGAGGTATATCAACAAGTTTGGCCACTTCCCTAATGACACAAATCTTGGTGTCCCAGTGCTTAGTCAGGGATCTTAAGAAATTGTCATTCAGCTCATAGTTACTAAAGTCTCTTCCATAGGACATCAACTCATTAACTATCATATAGAACTTCTTGTAACATTCTGTAATGCTATCAGACTTTCCTTGTCTGAATCTTTCATATTCCTGATTTAACATTGACTTCCTATCTTGTCTTACTTCCTCTGATCCCTCCATATAGACTATTAATGTGTCCCACATTTCTTTAGAGATTTTACAATGAATTAAGTTCTGAAATGTTGAATCATCAATGACACTAACAATGATATTATGGGCTCTCTTGTCCATAGTGGCCAGTATGATTTCATCTTTAGTCATTTCAGAAAAGTCCTTGGGAGTTTTCTGATTTGCATCCAGAATGGATATCTTCATTGGCACATGTGGGCCTTCTTTGACTGTAATATATATCCTTGGGTCAGAAGCTTCCATAAAGAGTCTGACCCTCTCTTTCCATATCCCAAATATCTCTTTTCTACATATTGACTATTTCATTGACCCCACCTCTTTGTGATTCTCACTGGAACCCATTTTCTTGATTCTTGTTTGTTTTGAATCTGCCTACAGGATCTTACTCAGACTTTTAAGTCCCTTTTTGAGAAACCTCGCTTTGATACCACTTGAAAGGATTGGTTTCAAGACTACCTAAACCACATAGAGGGGGGGGGGGGGTGAATAGGTACAATTCCTTTTTAAACTTTAAGGAAGATTACTGTTTTTGTTTTTACTATCTTTATTACTATTATAAGCTACCACATGCACAGAAAAACAATAATCACACAGCACACAGTGGTTTATAGTGGTTCCCCAAATATTGGGTACATCCACTTTCCCCCTTTGTCTATCTAGTAGTGTACTAGATTCGGCCTTACTCCCTTCCTTTTCCTCAGATCCTCAGATCTTACAACTCAGGCTATAACAGCCCTACCTCAGCCTTTAACAAGGCCTACACTCAGGCTAAACAACCCTACCTCAGCCTTCAACAAGGCCTACACTCAGGATAAACAGCCCTACCTCAGCCTTCAACAAGGCCTACACTCAGCGAATAGATTCTCCTACACTCATGCTTAAAATCCCAACCTTAGGCTTTATAAATTTAGGCTTACAACTCAGATCTCTTAGGATCCTACAAAAAGATAATAAAGTGTTTTAGGTTACCACTCTGTTTGAGAGAATGAAGAGGGCAACCTTCTTGATCAGTTCTTGATAGAACTGATTTCTGAGATCAACTTTGTCTTTGCTTTCTTCAAGGCTTCTTGAGTCTGAACTCAGTAAATGTTGATCTTCTTGAAGTAGACTGGCTGGCAACTTCCTTCTTAAGTTGGAGAATTAAATCTGGATCCTTCTTTGCAGTCTGGTTCAGAACCTGCTTCTTAAGAGATTTGATTAAACAAGTCTCTTTCTTGATTTCAATTACAGGAGTTCTCTATCTCCAAGTAAATCTGAAGTATCTTCAAAATACTTATTTACATTTTTCTCTGGATCTGTATTCTACAATGATTGATCGTCTTTCTGTTGAAGGAGAAAGCCTTTATATAGTCTTTCTCCATGGTAACCGGCTGATCCGGTTTCTAACGAACTTCTGACAGCTTTGACAGTTGTGGTAGACTGGTTGAAATGGCAGCTATCAAGTCATCCAGTCACTTCTTGAAAATACTGTCTCTGTCTGAAAGTGTCGAGACTGATCTTCAATATGTGTCGACACAAATAGACTAAGTGTCTACACAAGTGGACTAAGTGTCGACACATTCTTTGGTGGTGTCGACACAACTTCTTTTGTTGTTGTAACACCTTCTCGACACTGATTCTGTGAGTCGACACAAGCCTTTTGTTGAATGTGTCGACACCGATTCTGTGTGTCGACACAAATAATTCTTCTTTAACACTTAGTTGAATTCTGTTGTGTGTCGACACATCTCCTTTGTGTCGACACAACTTCTTTTGTTGTTGATACTTGCTGAGTGTCGACACATCTCCTTTGTGTCGACACAAGTACTTCTTTTACTTTAACTTTGTTGAAGCTTGCTGAGTGTCGACACAGTCTCCTGGTGTCGACATATTTGATGTCGACAAGCTTCTCCGGGTGTCGACACTGCCTCTAAGTGTCGACATAATTTATGTTGACAATTCTTCACAGTGTGTCGACACTGACTGTATGTGTCGACACATTTCGTCTGGTGTCAACTCTGCCTTTCCTGGTGTCGACACAATTTACTCCAAGTGTAGACACAACTTTTCTCTAGTGTCGACACAAGCCTTCATAAGTGTCGACACTGCTTCTCTAGTTGTCGACATATGGACTTAGAAATTTTTCAGCATTTCCTGCAATTACTTAACCTGCACATATAAACTCAAAACACATCAAATACACCTTGATGTATATCATTGAGTATGGTGAGGCTTCTTCAAATCTTGTACACATTTTCCAATGTACCCAACATATACGCTGTGGAAAATAATTTGTTTATATGGATTGGCATCCTACATGTGTATAAACATCCAAATAACACAACTCATGGTATGCACACCTCTAAATTTAATATATGTATATAAAGAGACTTTTACATTAGTTAAAATTTAGTGACTTTGGTTTGAAGCAGTTCTATATATGAGATAGTCAAATGATACTTTTATACTTTTAAAATAACAAACATACAATCCTAGAATAAAACTTTCACAAAGAGCAAGTAAACCAACCAATCATCGAGAAGATATTAAGCCGCTAGAAAGTAACTTAACAAGATAAAAAATCTAGTGGGCATCAATAAACTGACACGAACCCACCAAAATCATGTATGTCTGAACTAAATAACAAAGTAACAGCACTACATCACTATGGTGAGGAAAAGATGATTGCAACAACTGCAGAATACCTGCAAAACCAACTCCAGCCACTCAACTGTCTACTGCACCAAACGAGAGTTATTCTAGAGAGAAGAACACCTCAACAAGAATAAACAAGTGACAATAAAATAAGTAGGCAAAACGTGGAGTCAAAAGGGTTACCAACCCAAGTACAAGAAAAGCTGACACTTCAGCAAACAAGATATAAGAAAATGACAAAATATTAACTAATAGAGTTCAAGAGTAAAAAAGATTGCAGTAAGCGCGAAACGAAGCCATGCTTCGAGGACATCTGCACAGTAAGCAAGATAACGTATGTTGGTACAAAAGAAGAAAGAGGCTTAATAGCTTCTAAACATGTTAATAATTAACAACTGTAAAACGGTTCTGAGTCGGTGGACACAATGTCCAACACAAACTAATAGACCCAAACATCTTCAGAAGGTACTACGGTGGTGGCAACAATGTCCAACACAACTTGATAGTCCAAATATCTCACAAAATACATTGTGGTGGTGGCCATAATGTACAACACAACCCATCAGTCCAAGAGAAAACAACATAAGAAAACCCACCACGTGCAATGATTCAAAAGCTGGCACTAGGTTTGTGGTCCTTTATCCACTGCCAACCATGGACACAACTAAATATACATAAAAACCAATAAAACCCCAACCCAAACACTTGATTTATCTATAGAAAACAAGGAAGGAAACCCCTAAATCATCCTAAGGCCATACTCGACGAATTGGCTAAGTTCGGCGAGAAAATTCCAAGTCCCAAAATGATTCGTCCGGTATACTCGACGAATCGGCAAAATTAACCTAAGTCCATTGAAATTCATCGAGAATACTCGATGCCTTACTAGGTTCACTCGACTCCTGGACTTAACTCCACGATTTTTACTTCACTCAAGGCATTCACTCAACATCACGCTGAGTCCACTTAGTGCATTCGATGTCGTGCTAACCATACTCGATGAATTCATCGAGATTACACGACGAATCTTACTTAGACTCAGAGACCCCTAAATTCTCTGAACCCTAAACCCTAAACCAAAACACTCAATGTCAAGCGTGTTACTCGACTAATTCATCGTGAATACTCGACGAATATGCCTTAGCCTTACAAGCACTCAACGCTTTTCACTTAACGAATGCAAAACACTCAATGTTGAGACTATACTCAACAAATCAACTTAGTCAAAGACTGATACTCGATGAATCTGACTCCACTCAATGCCTAAACTATTCGACGATGAAAGTTATTAATTCGAGGTTAGCTAGTCACCTAATGGGGGGGGGGGGGTGAATCGGTCTTCAAAAATTCCCAAGTCTTTTTGTTGTTTTCTTACTAAGTGTTTAGCTTTCTTTTACTTTCTTCCTAAGGTAATCTCAGAGCATGTCCTTAGTACCTATAATATAAAAGAAGAACAAACAACATAGCAAAGCACACAGATATTTATAGTGGTTCCCCAATTTGGTACATCCACTTTCCCTCCCACCTTTCTAACTTATGTTAGAAAGGTCCAAACTCCTCCAAAATGCTCCTCAGAGCTTACACCTCAGGCTCTTAGCCTTACACTCAGGTTCTCTTCAGAAAACAACCTCAGAACCAAAATGTTCCTACCTCAGAGCCATGTAGTGCTCCTACAACTCAGTGGTCCTCAAACCACCTACCTCGGCCTTATCTCTAAGGCCTACAGCTTAGGCTTTTCTGCCCTATAACGTCTGGCACAAGATCTTACTCTTAGAGTGCTGCAACACTACTAAAGCTCAGTACCCTTCCAGGTACCTACCTAAGTGCCCTTCTAGGCACCTACAACTCAATGATACACTTGTCACCGACCTCAGGCCAAAAGGCCCTACCCTCAGTATCCTCCAATACCCACCACTTAGTGACACACTTGTCATCTACAGCTCAGTGACTGAACAGTCACATACCTCAGGCACCAGTCCAAACTACTCAGGCTGGGAGGATAGCCCTACTCTCAGATCCACACGTGGATCCTACCTCAGTACCCCAGCAGGGCACCTATCTTAGGGACTAATTAGCCACCTATAACTCAGGCATTAAAGGCTATACAGCTAAGATTCAGACAATCAGAATCCTATAGGAAATTAATCAAAAAATGAAATAAATTATAACACTGACTTAGAGAGAAATCTCAGAGTCTATCTTGCTGTACTGAGCACGTATCAGTACAGCCCTCTCACTGTAGAAGGAATTAGTCATCTTCTGAAACTAATTGCTTCTCTGTTGCACTAAAGAACTGCTATCTGCTGTTGAAGACTGACGACCCTTCACACAGGTATCTCTTCTTGATGATTAGATGAATCAGCCAACTTGTTTTGCACATAACAAACTTGATGAACTGGAAAAGCTTTAGCTATCTTTCTCTGCATGCTGGCTTGCACTGCTGGACTAGGCTTTCAAGATCGTCGGAGAAGATGAAGTCCATCCGTTACTATTTTTCGTAAACCTAATCCCCTTTTTCTCGATTTAATTTTCCCTTTTTATATCTATTGATTTGAATCAATGACACTATTTGAGTGTGGACCCAGCCATGGATGGTGAGCGCCACCTCCCCCAGAAGAAGACAAATAGTAGCATCCGACTCTACTGTAGCTTTCTCGCAACGACATGAAATAATTTAACTTGTTGACTTCTGGTGACGTCAGTAGTGGTCATCCGACGCTACTGTAGCTTTCCCGCAATGACATGAAATACTTTGACTTGTTGACTTCTAGTGATGTCAGCAGTGGTCATCAATTTCTGGACTTAGAAAAATTCAGAACTCATTAAGCATTAAGTGAAGTTGAATCACTCAATGCACGTTGACTTGGCTCTTCTTTAGAAGAATCCTGCTGGCTTTGTCTCAGCGGTTCCTTCTCAAATATCTCAACACTTTATTCTTCACAACTGAGATTATCTCCTGTCTTAGTGGTTGTGCTGAGACCAACACTTCTCTCAATGCTTTGCATTGAGCTACTCAGCTGTCTCAGCAGTTATGCTGAGACCTTCTTCTCAACTGTCTTAGCTGTCTCAATGCTTTTTTCCTTAGTCAAAATATCTGACTTCCAGGTAACTCTTTTTGTTCACTTGTCCAATCAAGGACAACCTGCATGCATGAACTTAAGCATACATCAAATACATTATTACCCTTAGTATGATTGGTGATGCCTCTTCAACTCCTGAGGAACATTGGAGGGCACGATTCCCAGCAATCTCCCCAAATTTGAAGAAGCCAGAACACCTATCCATGCCAAGGTCCATCAACACAAAAGTGTCATGATAGGCCTGATGAGACATTATCATGATAACTAGCCATCCTAGTATAGGATAACTCCCCCTAGATGAGATGGCTTAACACAATGATCGATTAACCAATAGTACTAGTGAATTATCAATCGTTAACAATGTAACAATATGATTAACAACAAAATTTTTATTAATCATTAACAAGGTAAACAATATGATTAAGATATACCTAATTATTAACTAATTTAGAGATGCTTAGCTAAACAATAGTAGAAAAAACTTGTGATTATAAGATATCTATGAAATAAGGGTATTTTCATTAATCATAAATATATAAGTAAGAATTGCATGCACATTTACCAGAACAATATAGTCAGGGCCAACTCTTATTAATTTCATTGATAGAAATTTGATATTGTTACACCATTGATTTTCCTTACAAGACATTGATTAAATATTTAAAGAACCCTAAGTCTTGTACGCTCATATCTCCTCTTCTTTGATGAACTTGAATCAGCATCCTTGGTAGCAACAGCAGCAACATCAGTCTCTTCAAGTTTTTAGCTTTGTTCTCCTGCTATTTGAAGTAAAGGAATGGCTTTGGAATATTTCTTGGAGGCATTTTCTTAGGGTTGCTCTTCCTTACTAGAGTTTCTTTGAATACTCTTTCTGTAACGACTCCATCCGTTCATAGGTATATACTAGAAGGTCCGGCCGGGGCCCCACAACATATACCATAAAATAGGCGGGGAAGTCACGTAGTGATAACAGAGTTGCGCATCCTAACTCATTGCATTGTAGCGGAAGCCTATAACACGAAGTTGAACTCACACACATGAATGTCCATAATATAAAAGTTCCACATTTATATAAAACAGGAATCATAGCGAATACAAAGTCAACTGGCCTTATGGTCTTACAGGGCTTTACACAATAGTGACCTCAAACATTGGCGCGTAGGGTGGCAATGATAATCAAACATAGCAATTTTATTTAGCCTTCGAGGGCTAGCAGTTGCAGCAGTAGCAGCAGTAGCAGCAGCAGCCGGAACCTTAGCCTTTCTGCGTCCCGCTTGTCTCTCCATCACCTGTACAGGGACAACCCACCCAATGGTGGCAAACAGGCAATGGTCAGCATTCAGCTAACCAAATTTTAACGACCCCAACCCTTTCCCGGGGCGGTGGTATTCTATCCCTGTAGGCATAGCATTTCACAGGCAAGCATGTATATCATACATTATGCTCTCACATACATACATTCCATCACAACCGTCAGCCACACGACCCGACGATCCGTGCACTCAGGGCACATTCTTGGTGTACCGACGAACCAGGGTCCCACCACCGTATCAGGGTCGCAACCCAACGGTAACTATTGAGCATTTTGCTCCATGGCTTATAGTCGGAGACTTTAGTCTTAATGCACTGGGATTGTCCCGTAGCCCCCCATTGTGTCATGGTGCGCAAGCCTAAGACTCTTGCTATGCGCTCCAACAGACCGCACTTTCAGGTCTCACATCGGACGGACATAGTGTAGGTCGGATCATCCACCCCCCGTTGCTCAAGTCCCCTTGCCATCACCAAGTATGACATACTCACGACTACATAAAAGCTACAGGTCAGTTTCACCTTGGCTGTTTCCTTTAGGTGAACTCATCAGTTCATACATAACCAGCCCATTCTCACAGAACTGGCTTCACATTCATCGGTTACCAAGGAGCCACGCCTCGCGTTAGCGACATAACTCACTTTCCATCCTTAGGCTTAACTGTACATCACTTGAGGGTATCTTCCTGGACTGCCAAGCCAGTACTTCCTGCTACTCCCCTTCACTGGCACAACACACCAAACGTTCCAAGCATCAAGGGTATTTCCTGGCTTATCACGTCAGTATTTCCTGCTAATACCCTTCGCAGGTCCACCCACCAGCACAAGCATTATACGGGTATTTTCCTAGACTACCACTCCAGTACTTCCTGCTACTACCCTTCGCAGGTCTAACCCGTCGACTCCTTAAACTACATGTTTATCACGGAGTCTTCTCCGGGGCGTATATGCAACATCACCAATCCAGACCAACCTATCCAGATGGGCTTCACACAGCATGCCTATTCTGTACTCCTTTTCCGGATCTATATGCCAAATGATTGGGGATTCCATGAATCAACCCAAGAGACTCCCATAACACGCCACCCTCTGGTGGGGGAATCATATGTACATGCCAAAAAGGAAGCCTTCACATGGCTAGGAAGAAAAGTCATTACCCTCGAAGACCGCTTCGGCACCATGAGCTCCTAGCTGGCTGAAAAGAACCGCAACGGCTTTTCCTCCGCAACGCTAGCCTAAGATCTCTTGTCGAAACTCCGCAGCACCACCAGTGGCCAACTCCTCTTACTCCTCTCTTTCTCTTTCTAGGATTTAGAAAGATGAAGGCCAAATGACAAATGAGAATTCCCTTCTCATCCACGGGCATAAGGAAGCAGGGTGGCACCTCAGCCATTGGATCACAGCTGAAGAAATGGACAGCCACGATTTTGCAACAAAATCATATTTTTTTGCCTGACATGGTCTGTGACACGCCCGTGTCCTAGGCCGTGTTCCTCAAGTGGTTCTCAACCGACTTATCCAGTCCAGTACATGCCCATGTGACACGCCCGTATCACGGGACGTATCACCTGACACGCCTTCAGACACGCCCGTGTCTGTGGCCGTGTACATCAGGCTGCACAAAATTGAGATCAACCCGAGACAGACACAGCCTGTGATACGCCTGTGTCCCAGGCCGTGCGCCCATACACGACACTAGACACGCCCCAGTTCCACTTCGTCAAGCTGAAATTCATTGAACCGCGAGGAAACGCCCTGTGACACGCCCGTGTCATAGGCCGTGTACTCTGCACTCGATAATCGTCGACCGAATCAATTTCGTCGAGCTGAAATTCGTCGACCCGCGAGGATACGCCCTGTGACACGCCCGTGTCACAGGCTGTGTACTATGCACTCGACAACCATCGACTGAATTTTGTCGACCACTCGTCGACTGCTCACCCGAGAAGGACACACCCTGGGACACGCCCGTGTCCCAGGCCGTGGCACCCAATTTTCCCAACTCTGGAATTTAGGGTGTTACAACCCACCCCTCCTTACAAAAATTTCATCCACGAAATTTGCAGAATGTAAGGACTCAAATAGAAGGATTTTATTTCACAAACATTCATTACAATTCGATATACACTGCATCACAGTTACTCAAAGAGCTTGGGAAACTCAACGCGCATGGTCTGCTCTCGCTTCCATGTGAGATCTTCAAGGCCGTAATTGTCCCACCGGACTTTGACCATCTCGATCGTCTTGTTCCGTAACTTTTTGTTGGCACGATCCTCAATCTGAATGGGCCTAACCTTCATCGTTAGCCCATACTCCACTGACACACGATCATTCTCGATCACTTGAGCTGGATCCTTCACGGCTTTCCGCAGCACTGAGATGTGAAACACATCATGTAATACACTCAAGACTGCCAACAGAGCTAGCCGATATGCAGCTTCCCCAACTCGCTCCACCACTTCAAATGGACCAAGGTACCATGGACTCAACTTTTTCAGACGTCGAATCCTGGATACACCTTTGAATGGTTTGATCTTCAAGTATACCCAGTTGCCCACCGCAAACTCCACATTTTGGTTCCTGTTGTTATAGTATTTCGCTTGACGATCTTGGGCTATCAGTAGCCTTTCTCGAATAGTGCGTATCATCGAGTTCGCTTCATCGACTTCATTACGCCTATACAACTTGGAGTCGTCTGCTTCTACACAAGCCAAAGTAGTACGACACTTCCGTCCATACAAAGCTTCATACGGTGCCTTACCAATGCTCGGTTGGATGTTGTTATTGTAGGCAAACTCCACCATGTAGAGATGATCTTCCCATCTCTTCCCAAAATCCAGGGCGCACATGCGGAGCATATCCTCCATCGTTCTATTGGTCCTTTCAGTTTGGCGATCTGTTTGGGGATGAAAGGCCGTACTGAATGTTAACTTCGTGCCCAACAGCTTATGAACCAACCTCCAATCATTCAAAGTAAATTGCCCATCTTGATCACTCACGATGCTCCAAGGAACACCATGTAACCATACAATCTGTTCAACATACAACTTTGCCAAACATTCTACTGAATCGACCCGCCTATTCGGAAGGAAGTGTGCCACTTTCATCAGCCGATCGAAAATTACCGAGATGGAATCATTTTCGCGGTGAGATCTCAGCAACCCGTGCAAGAAATCCATGGAAATATCGTCGAACTTCCACTCCAAAATCGGCAACGACTTCAAGAAACCACTAGGTTTTTGGCATTTTGCCTTCACCATAGCACAAGTTTGGCATTTGGCCACATAATGAGCAATATAATTCTTCAGTCCTGGCCACCAGAATAGATTTTTCAAGTCTCTGAACATCTTTGTGCTCACAGGGTGAATTGAGTACTTCGTGTAATGCGGTTGATACATCATCTCTTCCCTCAATTTGCCCAAACTTGGGATGCACAAACGGCCTTCTTTCCTCAAAAGCCCGTCATCCCAGGAGAATTTGCCCTCTGGCCCATCCTTGGCATATCGTTGGAGACTCTCATCTAGCTCCGTTGCTCATCAAACTCTATCCGTATGGTCACACTACACCTTCGTCCAGTTCAATCATGCATCGACTATCACATTCTTGTCAACACAAGAAATCTCTAACGCTTCCAACTCCTGGATTAGACGTTCATCATGCCTCTGCAACTAGCTTGCCCTTACCGGAGCTCTCCGACTCAAGGCATCCGCGACAAAATTTCCCTTTCGGGGCGTATAATGAATCGCAAAGGTGTAGTCCCCAAGGAACTCCAACCACCTTCATTGTCGCATATCCAAGTCCTTATGCTCCAACAGGTACATTAGGCTCTTGTGGTCCGTATATATCTCCATGTTCACGACATACAGATAATGCCTCCACAATTTCAGTGCAAAGATCACCGCCGCCAACTCTAAGTCGTGGATGGGATAATTTCTCTCGTGCACTTTCAACTGGCGAGAGCCATAAGCAATCACTTTCCCATTTTGCAGAAGAACGCAGCCTAAGCCGCTTCCTAATGCATCACTGTAAATTTCAAATCCATCAGTACCACATAACGACGTCAACACAGGCATCCTAGTCAACCGACACTTCAGCTCTTCAAAAGCTCGTGCGCACTCCGGCGTCCAAACGAACTTCTGATCCTTTCTCGACAGTGTGGTTAGATGCAAAGCAATCCGCAAGAAGTTTGCAACAAATCTTCGATAGTAGCCTGCTAGTCCATGGAAGCTCCTAACTTCAGCCCCAGAAGACAACACTGGCCACTCTTGTATGGCCTTTATCTTTGCCGGATCCACTTCTATGCCCTCTCTGCTTACCACATGGCCCAGAAAAACCACCGACGATAGCCAAAACTCGCACTTCGAGAACTTGGCGTAGAGATGATTCTTCCTCAACGTCTGCAACACCAACCTCAAGTGGGTTTCATGATCAGCTTTAGATCGAGAGTAGACCAGAATATCATCAATGAATACTATCACAAACAGGTCCAGGTACTCTCAAAACATTCGTTCCATCAAGTCCATGAACACCGACGGCGCATTGCACAACCCAAACAACATTACTATGAACTCATAGTGCCCATAACGTGTTCCAAATGAGGTTTTGGGAATGTCACCTTCCTGAATCCTCAACTAGTAGTAACCCAACTTCAAATCCAACTTGGAGTAGACGGTTGACCCCACCAGCTGATCGAACAACTCATCAATCCGTGGGATCAGATACTTATTCTTCTCGGTCAACTTGTTCAGTTCACAGTAGTCAATACATAACCACAAACCACCATCGTTCTTTTTCACAAACAGAACAGACTCGCTCCAAGGTGACATGCTTGGGCAAATATAACCCTGCTCCAACAACTCCTGCAGTTGGACTTTCAACTCCGCCATTTCCTTTGGAGCAATGCGATATGGCGAGCGGGCCACAGGTTTCGTACCTGGCACCTACTCGATCGTGAAGTCAATCTCTCGCTGGGGTGGTAGCCCAGGGAGATCCTTGGGGAAAACATCTGCAAATTCCGATACCACTGGAACATCCCTCACACTGGCCTTAAGCTCCACAGCATGAATCAGCGTGAAGTAGCACTCCGCGCCCTTCTGAACAACCTTGATTACCTGGAGTGCAGATATCAACGTCCCGCCCACTCCTCGCATACTCGAGCACTTCGTCTCCTGCTCGGTTTTCTGGCACAACGTGATCTCTTTGGCATTACAATCAATCAAGGCACGCTCCTCCGCGAGCCAATCCATACCAAAGATCACGTCGAATTCCGATATCGGCAATACAGATACAGTCAAGCAGAATTCCCGACTTCCTATTTGGACCGCCACATCGCAAGCTCGATCAGCGAGCATCAAACAACCATTCGGCAACAACACCCTGACGCTATCTATCTTCACACGACTAGGTATCCCAAGCCGCGCTATGAACTCTTTAGACAGAAAAAATGCGAACCACCCGTATAAAATAGTGCACACGCCAGCGTGTTCCGAATCATCACAAATCCCTTGACAATCATGTAACACATACAAGCCGCATACAAATAGGCCAGAAACAAAGCATGCGATAAGCAAAACAATACAATAACTTAACTCGTACCTGTGATGACGTCACTCTGCTTAATGGCCTCCTACATGCCAAGATTGTAGACTCAGGGCTGCGCCTGCGAGGCAGAGGACTCCATGACTGTCTTTCCTTTCTCCGCATATGACAATCCCGCCTTCTTCTCACCCTTTGGTGGACCACTACGGCAGTTACGGGCTATATGCCCCACTTTTCCACATGTAAAGAACGTATGAGTATCCAGCCTTGAAGAGCCCCCCGACGTTGCACCCGATGCAACGGTAGAAGGTGCTTGTCCAGTCGACTTGGACCTCTTGCCCCAATTCTTCTTATAATATGATTTCCCAGGTCAGGGTGCCTTGAACTCCGGCTTGTTCACAGCCAAGGCTCTCTCCCTTGAACCCTTTTCATATCCTTTTTCAGCGCGCATGCAGTGTCGACCAATGCCTTGAAGCATTGGGTCACAGAATTAGAGAGAATTGTAACTCGTCTCGCAGTCCTTCATAGAACCTATTCGCCTTCCTCTGCTCATCAGCAAAGATCGAACCCGCATAGCATCTCAACCTCGTGAACCTATGCATGTACATGTCAACACTGCCTTCACCTTGCATTATCCTTTGGAATTCGTTCTCCATGGCAATACGCTGTGCTGCCGAGAGGTGCTTTACCAGGAAGAGTCTCGAGAATTCTTCCATTGACACTTGTATTAACAGTCGACCAGCTATGTGGTGCAGTTCCATCTCATCCCACCATAAACGAGCCTCTCCTTCCAGCAAGAAGGTGGCTATGGTGACTTTCTGATGTTCCTCCGTTCCAATCGCCGTCATAATCTGCTTGACACGCGATAACTAATACTCAGCCTGCGTAGGGGATCCCAGGCATGTAAACATAGGCGGGTTAAAACTCATGAACTGCGGCAACTGCTTCTCAGCTGCTCAAGGATCCACAGCCGCTACAGGTTCTCGCCTCGCCGCAACCTATTCTGGCATCAATGCCTGCTGCGCCTGCCCTTGCGCCTGCCCAATCGGCTGTGCTTGGATCATGGCAAACAATGCCTTAGTAATTAATCGCACAGTTTCCGTAGAAGGCGGAGGTGTAGGCACCTCAGCTTGTGTCGTACTTTCATCAGAATGTTGGGGCTTCGATTGCCTCGTACCACTCCGCGTCACCTATAGGTGAACAAGACACTCACATTAGCGACTGCACACAAGCAATAACAACAAAATAGGAACGTGTAGGTTCCTCAAAAACATGTATTTGCATTCCTAAGGTGGATATTACGAGTTCATTAGTGTTAACATGGTTCACACAAACACGTGCTCGCCACCCCACAAAAGAATTCGACGACGAATTTGAAAGGTAAAGATCAAGACAGCTCTGATACCAAAAATGTAATGACTCCATCCGTTCATAAGTATATACTAGATGGTACGGTCGTGGCCCCACATCATATACCATAAAATAGGCAGGGAAGTCACGTAGTGATACCGGAGTTGCGCATCCTAACTCATTGCATTCTAGCGGAAGCCTATAACACGAAGCTGAACTCACACACATGAATGTCCACCGTTTAAAAGTTCCACATTTATATAAAACTGGAATCGTAACAAATACAAACTCAACTGGCCTTATGGCCTTACAGGGCTTTACATAACAGTGGCCTCAAACATTGGCTCGCAGGCCGGCCATGTATAATCAAACATAGCAATTTCATTTAGACTTCGAGGGCTAGTAGTAGCAGCAGTAGCAGCAGCAGTAGCAAGAACTTCAGGCTTTCTGCATCCCACTTGGCTCTCCAACACCTGCATAAGGACAACCCACCTATTGGTGGCAAACAGGCAACGGTCAGCATTCAGTTGACCAAATTATAACGACGCCACCCCTTTCCCGTGGCGGTTGTATTCCTTCCCTGCAGGCATAGCATTTTATAGGCAAACATGTATATCATACATTATACTCTCACGCACATACATGCCATCATAACCGTCAGCCACAAGGCCCGACGATCCGTGCACTCCGGGCACATTCATGGTGTATCGGCGAACCAGGGTCCCACCACCGTATCAGGGTCACAACCCAATGGTAACTATTGAGCATTTTGCTCCATGGCGTATAGCCGGAGACTTTAGTCTTAATGCACCGGGATTGGCTCGTAGCCCCCTATTGTGTCATGGCGCGCAGGCCTAAGACTCTTACTATGCGCTCCAACAGACCGCACTTTCATGACTAACATCGAATTGACATAGCGCAGGTCGGATCATCCACCCCCCTGTTGCTCAAGACGCCTTGCCAACACCGAGTACGGCGTACTCGCGGCTACATAAAAGGCGCGGGTCGATTTCACCTTGCATGTTTCCTTTAGGTGAACTCCTTAGTTCACACATTACCAGCCCAATCTCACAGAACTGCCTTCACATTCATCGATTACCTAGGAGCCACGCCTCGCGTTAGCGATAGAACTCACTTTCCATCCCTAGGTTTAACCGTACATCACTTGAGGGTATTTTCCTGGCTTATCAAGCTAGTACTTCCTGCTACTGCCCTTCGCAGGTCCACCCAACAGCACAAGCATTATACGGGCATTTTCCTGGACTACCACTCAAGTATTTCCTGCTACTGCCTTTCACAGGTCTAACCCGTCGACTCCTTAAACTACACGTTTATCACGGAGTATTATTCTCCGGTGCCTATATGCAACATCACCAATCCAAACCAACCTGTCCAGATGGGCTTCACACAGCATGACTATTCCGGATCTATATGCGAAATAATTTTGGATTCCATGAATTAACCCAAGAGACTCCCATAACATGCCACTCTCTGGTGTGGGAATCATATGCACATGACAAAAAGGAAGACTTCACATGGCTAGGAAGGAAAGTCGTTACCCTCGACGATCGCTTCGGCGCCTTGAGCTCCAGCTAGATGGAAAGAACCGCAACGGCTTTTCCTCCGCAACGCTGGCATCAAATCTTTTCTCGGAACTCCAAAGCACCACCAGTGGCCAACTCCTCTTCCTCCTCTCTTTCTCTATCTAGGATTTAGAAATATGAAGGCCAAATGACAAATGAGAATTCCGTTCTCATCCACGACCATAAGGAAGCAGGGAGGCACCTCAGCCATTGGATCACATCTGAAGAAATGGACAACCACGATTTTGCAACAAAATCATATTTTTTTGCATGACACGGCCTGTGACACGCCCGTGTCCCAGGCCGTGTACCTCAAGCAGTGCTCGACTGACTTATCCAGTCTATTACATACCCATGTGGTACGCCCGTGTCACAGGCCGTGTCACCTAACACGGCTTCAGACAAGCCCGTGTCTGTGGCCGTGTACATCAGTCTGTAGAAAATCGAGATCAAATTGAGAGGGACACGGCCTATGACATGCCCGTGTCCCAGGCCGTGTGCCCATACACGGCACTAGACACGCCCCAGCTCCACTTCGTCGAGCAGAAATTCGTTGACCCGCGAGGACACGCCCTGTGACACGTCCGTGTCACAGGCCGTGTACTCTGTACTGGACAATCGTCGACCTAATCAACTTCGTCGAGCTGAAATTCGTCGACCCGTGAGGACACGCACTGTGACACTCCCGTGTCATAGGTCGTTCACTCTGCACTCGACAATCGTCGACCGAATTTTGTCGACCACTCGTTGACTGCTAATCCAAGAAGGACACGCCCTAGGACACGCCCGTGTCCCAGGCCGTGTCACCCAATTTTCCCAACTCTGGAATTTAGGGTGTTACAATTTCCCTTAGGAAATTTCTTTCCAAATGCTTTGTTCATTCCTCAGAAGGATATACACTATCAATATTCTTTAAGATTTGTCCATGGCTTACCCAAGTATTGATAATGATGGATTTAGAGGTATCACTTAGCTATTCATGATCTGGATCATCTCTATTCTCATCTCTTCTCTTTGTCATGAACTCTTCAGCCATCTGAGTTCCTTCCCTCTTTCTTCTGACAGCAAGTTGTGCATTCTGTACAACTCTAGCTTATGCTGTGAAGTCTAGGTCCTCTGGCCTCTTTTTATCCAGAAGGGGTAGTTGCAGTGCCACCCTAGTGCCTTGAATTATATTGAAGGATTGATCTTCAATGACTGTTGTTGTCTTAACATGGCTGCTCTCCCCCTTTCTGCCTTCTTTAAAGATGGTCTTTTCCAGTAGGGTGGCGTTGGCTTTATTTTTGCATGATATAGATTTGAATATTTTCTCATTGTCAGCAAGCAGCTCATTTTTCAGAAGTATTGCCTACTTCAGAGAGTGTACAACAACATTGGTGACATGCTGATTTACATGATCTGCTGCACCCCTTATCACCTCATCAGTTGCACTCACATAATTCTTGATATATCCTATGTCTGCTGTAGAGAAATTTTGGCTTGTTTCGAAGGATTTCATGAGGTTGGCAAGCTTTATGCCAGCAGTTCCAACCATATCAAACCAGGTGGTGACCTGTTTGTTTAAGTGAGAGATTTCTTCTTTACTTCCCTTGACTTCAGTTAATAATTCATCCCTTAGCTTGACAACTGATTGGTCAACATACTCCTTGAGGGTTGTGGTCTGAGCATCCAACAGTGCTTTGATATGGTTTAGGAGTAACTCATTAGAGATTTGGGTAGTGGGTGGTTGGCTTAATAGAGGAGGGACATCTTCCTAAGTAGGGACCTGTGAAGGCTCCCCTCAACTACAGCAGCTACAAAAGAAACATTTACTTAGCTAAAGTTGTATTAACACTACTAATTAAGAGGGTATGAGTATTACCTGTAATAGGTGCAGACTCAACCATTATGTTGACAACTTGATCCAAAGTTGTCAAATCCATATGATTACGCTCCCCATCAGATTGAGCATCCTTCTCTGGGCTTGACTGATCAAGATAAGTACCTAATGCCTCAGGAGGCTCACTGTTATCTTTTGTAGCAGGGATATCTTCAACTGCAACTATAATATTAGTATCAGCCATATCTGCTTCATCTTTTGCAGCAATCTCTGCTTCATCTTTTGCAGCAATCTCTTCTTCTGCAGCAGTCTTTGAAACTTGTCCTAACCTAGGGCTGGCATGAATTTTATCAACATGCACAACATTATTTAGAGTTGAATGTTTGCTATGGAGAGACTCAGGGATATGTCTTTCTACAGTCCAACATCAGCAGGGGGAGAGGTTACTAGCCCAGGTTCAGAGAAGGATGAACTGTCCACTTCAACAACTTTCTTTCCCTTATCCCTTGAGAAGTCCTTTGTTGTTGAAGGTAGGCTCTTGGATAGGATCCTAGTAAATCTATCCAATGTCTTTATGTCCATCCTTTTCAGGTAGTGAATCTTGACTCAATGCTCCTGCTTGAATGTATCAGGGTAACTGTTCACTAGGTACAAAGAAAGAATTTTGCTCATGTTTGGAGTGTGTAGACAATCTACTGTTCTCTAGTAGATGAGAGAAGACCAAGAGGTCTGCATATTGAAGATTATCCTAGTCATGACATCAAACATTGACCTTGAGATTGTGTCATGTGATCCTGGTTTGTAGATAAGGGCTTTCCCTACAATATATGATAGCAGTTTACCTCTCTGATTGAAGAATTTCCTCTTAAGAGACCCAAGTTTGGAATCACTGTATCCACACAACCTGAGAGCTCTATCTCTATCCTTGATGGTGGGTTCTTCTTCCACACTAGGGTTGATGGAGGGTAGATGAAGGGCTTTGCATAGTCTCTTAGGGTTTACCTTAATCTTGATGTACTCAATCTTAGACTTAAGTGAGTTTTGAGAAGAAGACACCTTAACATTGGAGAAGAATTCTACTACCTCTTCTCTAAGAATGGTGGAGGGTTCAGAAAGGGTATACTCCAAACCTGTGGTTTCAATCATCCTTAACACTTCATTAATCTCTGGCGAGGCATGACTGAATCCATTCTTCACAATTTCATAGCCCTCCTGGAGCTCCTTCGTGATATTTGATGTCATTGAACCAGTGCGGCAAGACGCTGAGAAGGTTTCGGCCTCGACGGCTAGGGGTAGGGCTTTTAAGAGTGGTGTGGCTTTTCGTTTCCTGTCGCCTTTATATATATAATGAAAAAGTTTAATTACCATAACATTAGATTAACTAATTAAACATTTTTAGCTTAAGTTTTTTACTTTTAGGCTTTTCGGCTTGCTCTACGCTTCCGGTTATGATACATGGCACTCAGCACTTCTATTATACATGTCAGCTCTTCTTTCATTCACTCAACGTCTGATTAATTTGTAGCTTCCCTCACTGTCTGGATGTTCATTCTATTTGTCACACCATTATTCAATTATTTTATCAATTCTAAATATAATGGAGACCTAACATAATAATAATCCAGTTTTATTAGCAACTTTATTATGCACTAATTTACATGTTATTTGAGCTTGAGAGAAAAAGTTATATAATTTAACAGTGCAGATAATTATGAAGGATAATTGAATCATTATTTTCTAACTGGTGTGCTTGATTAGGTTTATCCTAAGCACATCTAATTTAATTCATGAATTTGCAAACTTAGTCTCTATGCAAAAGAGAGAGAGAGAGAGACTTACCTTGAGGCTTGCTGCCTCTAGCTTTTGAGGATTACACACTTAACAACCTCAACCTTTGTTTATTGCTTTACATGGACCATATTGCTTGAGCAATCACACTGCCCCAGACAATTGCCTGAAAAATCCATTGTCCAAATACGAAGTCTTATCTAGACAGGAATTTGGACTATCCTGCAAAAAAAATTTATTTACCCTTAGGCAACCAATAATTGTTGGTTCCTAGGTTCTTGTTAGTATTATAAAACTTTTGCCCAACTCTCTGCCTGCGTTGTGCACCTTTCTGTCCACTAGCCACATTCAGGTTGTGCCAACAATTAATGGCAAAGTGACCCACTTTCCCATAGCACCAACATTTCTGAATGTTGTATCTTCTCTTCTGTACAACACAGAATTGATGTCCATGAGAGATGTGAGCAGCTCCAGATTTTGCTGGATGAGCATTGCATGATGTTGCTTCCTTCTTCCTGAGTGAAGGTGTCGAAGTACTAAATACAACTATTCCAGGATGGGCCAATTATTTTTGTGGAGCCTACCATCTAGTGGTCTCTCTCATCTCTTTAGATAAAGGATATTTGGATCCAAATCTAAAGGACTTATCCTGAACATTATGGCTATAGTGGATAACATCACTCCTTCTGTGATCATGTGTCTTTACCCCACTCGTAGAGCACACATTTGATTGATCCTTATGGGGAGGTGCAAATTGATAGTTTTAGAATGTAAAATCACCTTTTGAAATACTGTCAACTTATCAGGGAGATTTGATTTGACTTTATAATTTGTGTGATTAATACCCAGCTTCTTAGAGGTTTGACAAGTTGCAGCTTTTGGCAACATACCAAGTGATTGAGAAGGGTTAATCACAATCCATAATCTCTCAGTTAACTTCTGTTCTAGATATCTAATATGTTTATATTTTTCTTCTAGAACCTTGTTTTGACACTCAAGACTTTTCTTGAGTTCAAACACCTCATGACTTTTCTTATAAAACTCAATAGATTTCTTGTTATAAAGAGTTTTATATGGCTTGAGGACTTCAATCTCCTTTGCTTGCCTTTTAATAAGATTTCTGCTCTTCTTTAGAGCATCTAGGAGCAGTCCATACTTGTCAATCAACTGATTGACATCAGTATCAGATTTTGAGTAATCTTCATCATGAGATGAAGATGCACCAGTATCTGGACTGGTTTCATAGTCAGAGGAAGATGAAGAAATGGAGAGATGTTGTACCATGAATGATTCTATATGCACCTCATTTCTTTCTTCTTAAGTTATTGCCATCAGCCCTTGGCATCCACAGTCTTCTTCATCCACCTCATTGTCACTTTCTGAGTGTGATAGAGGGGCCCTTATTCCTATCCTGCCAGTAGGATATTCCTCTTCTTCTTCTAGACCTGCACCAACTGAGATCAACCCTATATAGGCTTATTCCTCTTCATCTTCTGATTTGCTTTGTATGGAAGCCTCATAGTCTTGGTTGAGCATGTACTTCCTATCATCTCTACCTTCCTCAGAGCCTTCCATGTAGACCATAAGAGTGTCCCACATTTCCTTGGAGGTCTTGCAGTGTACAAAATTTTGGAAGGTTGAGTCATCAACGACACTGGCTATAATATTGTGTGCCCTTTTGTCCATGGTAGACAAAATTACCTCATCTCAGTCTATCTCTATATATGCCTTGGGCACTCTCAGAGTTGGATCTATGGTCGAAGCCTTTGTGGGGATAAAAGGACTTTCCACTACTGTTACATAGATCCTAGGGTCAGATGCTTCCATGAACAGTCTGACCCTTTTCTTTCAGAGACCAAATCCTTCCTTCTTGCAGATTGGTAGTTTCATGGCCCCTAGATCCTTATAGTTCATTCCTGACCCCATAATTATATCTTATAGCTAACCTTGGAGTTATACTCAGATTGTTAAATCCTTTTTGAGCAACCTCCCTCTGATACCATT
The DNA here is from genome assembly GCA_039583875.1 of Platanthera guangdongensis. Lineage (NCBI taxonomy): Eukaryota > Viridiplantae > Streptophyta > Magnoliopsida > Asparagales > Orchidaceae > Platanthera > Platanthera guangdongensis. The sequence continues at coordinate 109,566,585 of CM077163.1, forward strand.
TGAAAGTTATTAATTCAAGGTTAGTTAGTCACCTAGGGGGTGAATAGGTCTTTGAAAATTCCTAAGTCTTTTTGCTGTTTTCTTTCTAAGTGTTTCGCTTTCTTTTACTTTCTTTCTAAGTTGATCTTAGAGCTTGTCCTTAGTACCTGCAATATAAAAGAAGAACAAACAACACAACAAAGGATATAGATATTTATAGTGGTTCCCCAATTTGGTACATCCACTTTCCCTCCCACCTTTCTAACTTATTTTAGACAAGGTCCAAACTCCTCCAAAATGCTCCACAGAGCTTACACCTCAGGCCCTCACCTTTACACTCAGGTTCTCTTCAGAACCCTACCTCAGAACCACAAAGGTTCCTACCTCAGAGCCTTGTAGTGCTCCTATAACTTAGTTGTCCTCAAACCACCTACCTCAGTCTTATCTCTAAGGCCCGCAGCTTAGTATTTTTAGCCCTACAACTTCAGGCACATGGCCCTACTCTCAGAGTGCTGAAACACTCCTATAGCTCATTACCCTTCTAGATACCTACCTCAGTTCCCTTCCAGGCACCTATAGCTCAGTGACACACTTGTCACCTACCTTAGGGCAAAAGGACCTACCCTCAGTCTCATCCAAGACCTATAACTTAGAGACACACTTATCACCTACAGTTCAGTGACTCAACAGTCACCTACCTCAGGCACCAGGACCTAATACTCAGGATTGGAGGACAACACTACTCTCAGATCCACACCTGGATCCTACCTCAGTACCCCAGTAGGGCACATACCTCTGTGACTAATTCGTCACCTATTACTCAGGCACAAAAGGCCCTATAGTTCAGATTCAGACAACATAAATCCTACAAGAAATTAATCAAAAAATGAAATAAATTAAAACACTGACTCAGAGATGAATCTCAGAGTCTACCTTGTTGGACTGAGCAGGTATCAGTGCAGCCCTCTTACTGTAGAAGGAATTAGTCATCTTCTACAGCTAACTGCTTCTCTACTGCACTGAAGAACAACTATCAACTGTTGAAGGCTGACGACCCTTCGCACAGCTATCTCTTCTTACTTATTAGATGAATCAGCCAACTTGTTCTGCACAGAACAAACTTGCTGAATTGGAAAAGCTTCTACTATCTTTCTCTACATGTTAGCTTGCACTGCTGGACTTGAATTTCAATCTCGTCGGAGAAGATGAAGATGGTGAGTGCCACCTCCCCCAAAAAAAGACAAATAGTAGCATCTGACGCTATTGTAGCTTTCTCGCAACGGCATGAAATACTTTGACTTGTTGACTTCTGGTGATATCAATAGTGGTCATCCGACACTACTATAGCTTTCCCGCAACGACATGAAATACTCTGACTTGATGACTTCTGGTGACATAAACAATGGTCATCACTTTCTGGACTTAGAAAAATTTTAGAACTCATTAAGCATTGTGTGATGTTGAATCACTCAATGCGTGCTGACTTGGCTCTTCATTAGAAGAATCCTGCTGGCTTTGTTTTAGCGGTTCCTTCTCAACTGTCTCAACGCTTTATTCTTCACAGCCGAGATTATCTCCTATCTCAGCGGTTGTGCTGAGACCAACACTTCTCTCAACGCTTTGCATTGAGCTACTCAACTATCTTAGCTGTTATGCAAAGACCTTCTCAGATGTCTAGCTGTCTTGATGCTTTTGCCTTAGTCAAAATATCTGACTTCAAGCTACTCTTTTTGTTGACCTGTCCAATCAAGGACAACCTGCATACATGAACTTAAACACACATCAAATACATTATGCCCCTTAGGATGATTGGTGATGCCTCTTCAAATCCTGAGGAATATTGGAGGGCACAACTCCCAACATATGACTTTGACTTAGTCAAATACCGATACTCGATAGATCTAAAGTAATCCAGACTTATACATGGCAAACTTCACACAGGCTGACCTCACCCTATTCGACGATTTTAACCTAATTTGATTGTTCTATTTGATGAATTGGCTTAGACTAGTTGTCTTATACTCGATAGGTTTGTCTTAAGCAACAATCATATAACTGACGAATTTTGCTGAGACTAACTGTCAAATACGACTAAATTGCCTTTAGACTATCAGTCATATCCTACACTATGCAGCAGGCCAATCTTGGCAAAACCCTACCCTATTCCTAATTTCTAAACCGGGGGGGGGGGGATAACATAGAACAAAAAGGGAAAGAAACTTAGCAAGGGGAACAAATGGCCACTTGCCTCAAATCGCCCGAATCCGGCCACGCAGGCGCACCACCTATAGGATTTGGCTGCAAGAACACCTAAGAAACGATTCCTGAAACTTTTTGAGGAAACATAGGGTCAAAATTGAATAACCTAACGTCCAAAATTTCAAGAAATGGGAAAAATTCACCACACACACGTAGATCTTGGTGAGAGAAGTCTGAATCTACCCTCCGATGACGATTTCGAGCACCAGAGCTCCTTCAATTGACAGCCAAAAGCCTAGCAAAGTCCGTCGTTCCTCTCTTTCGCAAAACATTACAACGATTCGGGAGGAAGATGATGAATAGGGTTTCCTTCAAATCGCATGGCTATTTATACTTATAGTATTCTATTATTATTATAATAAACATACAAATGATCGAAAAAATCCAATCAACTCGGATTTCCACGAAATTCGCACTGATGCTAAATATCAATGCTACGAATCCAATGATGAAGTCGAAATCCAAATCCGACAAACCAAACTCGGGAAAAACTCCCCAAAGTCAAAAGAATAAACATCCCCCAAAAAACTCCACCGAGTTCTAAAACAAGCCCCGACTTGTAATGGAAATCCAAAAAACACACTATAAATTAGCCATGCTAATATTCTAAGTCAAAACCTCGGATACCAATGAGTAAAAGTCACGCTCCAACAATGGTACCCATCATCTATGCATCAACATAACACTCTGACGTCAAAAATACGCCACTAAAAAATTAAAATAAACATCAAAAAATCAGGGGCATTACATCCACTTTCCCTAAAAGGAAGTTTCGTCCTGAAACTTGCTACACAATGAAATTACTTTACAAGGGAAAATAACCAAGGGTTATTAGTAGAAAACTCTTACCAAAATAATCTAGGAGAACAAATGAGGATGAGCCCCCTCATAGGTGACTCCAACTCACACGTCGCGCTTTCCACATCTTGGTTTTGCCACAAAACTTTGACCATGTTTATTGGCTTTCTTCGCAACACCCGATCTTGAGTATCCAGTATGCGAACATGCATCTCCATATAAGAGAGATTAGGCTGCAACTAGGGCACTGAATCTAGAACATGTCGGTCACTAACAACACGCTTCTGCAACTAGCTCACATGAAACACATCGTGCACACCAGGAAAGGTCCTTATAGTGTTTGGACACTATTTTATTGATTGAAGTGTCCTAATCTTCTATGTCATAATGTTGTATTCTTAAGTTAGAATTAAATAGGTAAATTTACTTTTTTTAGGAAACATCATTAATATAAAAATTTGCTTTCCTTTTACTAGTAAGAGTTACATTGCATGTGGCTGATGAAATTACAAGACATTGTGAGTGATTGAATACAACCTTCTATTCCTTATCATACAATTGGTTTATGATATTTTTATTATGCTTTAACCTTCATCATGAGCAAACTTGCCAAATGTAGTCGGCCCAACTATGGTCATTCCATATACTTGGGTTTGACCACGGCTGGATTCTCCAAATATTACTTTTGGTCCTTGCTTAACACTATAGTTTTTTTAGAAATTGTTTATCTCTAGTCATATGTCTGGAGCAACCACTATCCAAGTATCATAGTTGATTTGTTACTGGACAGGTCCTTTACTACAAAAAAAATTAAAAGTTAGGAGGAACCAAGGTTACCTTAGGTCTAATTCTTCTATTATAGAGTATAACAAAAGATTAAGAGAGTTTTCCTTATATCCCTTAGGATGGCCAGTTTCTAGTTGATTATACCAGCATTCTTTCATATAATGCCCTATTTTATTGGAGTAAATGTATTCATATTTATTATTAATATATTATTAAAAATAGTTTTATAATAGCTAGGAGGTCTTATAGGGGATTTCTCAATTCTGTGATTTTGAATTTCATCTGTCATATGTCGAGTACTATTCAACACAAAAATATGTATATCGCATTACATGCCAAAATGAATTTGATTTATAATAATAATAATTATATATATAAGTTAACGGACTTCCTTATATTTTTGAGGGAGCATTTCCAAGGATTCCACTTTTTAGAGGAACTAAATCTACCTTTACGTAACTCATTTGATCATTGTTTCCTTATAAAAGACTTTCTTTTTTTCTTCTTTAAAGTAGAAGGAATTTTAAGTAGCAAGTCTGTTGGATCTTTTCCTTTAACACAGATAAATTTCACTAGATTTCTTCCAGGCTGGTATAATAGGAGAATCAGCCTTCTGTAGAGGTTCAACACCTAGACCTATGTTTTGAACTTAACTGAGAGGTTTTTAGATATAGCCTTCAAATGCTAGCGCCTCTCATTAAAGATATCCTAAAAAAGCTTTGCTTTATTGAGTTTAGATTTCAAATTGTTAATCACTGATTTTAGAGAATCAACTTCTTTTTCATCTTTAAATTCTCCACACAAAATTCATAATTTATTACAATAGAATTTTCTTCATCTAATTTTTAGAAAGATGAGCTATTTCTTTTCTTAAAACTTTTATTGACTTTCTGTAACAAATTGGACTTTAGAAAATCATTTGAAATATATTTTAAAATCTTCTATTGAAAAATCAAAATTTAAAAAGCAAGTTACCTCATCATTTTCTTCTAAAGGTTCAACTTTCTTTTTAGTGAGTTACAAAGATATCATGCAAAATTTTTCTTCTTTGCACTTATCTTCATCAAACTTGAAGAACAGATTTCAGTGCCACTCCAAGTCTTTGCAAGGACTCCTTTTCATTTCCATTTATTTCTTTTCTTAGGTTCATAATTCTTCTTATGATTCTTATCCTTCTTATATATTTTCTCCTTGATTTGATAAAAACACATTGGTGCAATATGTCTAGGTTTCCTGATTGAGAAGCATATTATTTTCTTTGAAGGAGTTTTATCATACCTGGAATTGGAATGTACTTTTTTTCTTTCTTTCTTATGAAATCTTCAGGTTTAACCTTTTCTTGAATCTTCTGTCTTGAAGACACATCCGTTCTGTAACACCCCCTATCCGTCGCATAGCATATAGCAGTTGGTCCGGCCGGGGCCCGACGCCATATGCCACAGACAGACCGGGTGGTTACTTATGGAAACCATCCAACCAATCTCAACGTCCTACACAGAGCATTCTAGCGGAAGCAGTTTGTAAAAGTTGTAAACAAGAACCCAGCATAAGAGCACGAATGTCCACTAACATGATAATAGGAATGTTATTACAAAAATGCCCAAATATTCGTCCTTAAGGCCTTACAGAATGTTTCTCTAGACTAATACATGATTTACAAACCTCGGCACGCAGGCCGGTCATACATGAGTAAAACAGAAAACATTTCCACTTGGGCCTTCGAGGGCCAGCTTCGCAAAAAGGGCTTTAGCCCGCTATTGACCGCTTGGTCCAGCTGCACCTGCAAGCAACAAACCACCGCATGGTGGCAAACAAAGCAACGGTCAGCAATGCTGACCAAATTATAACGATCCCGCCCCCAACTCGGGGCGGCGATGCTCCTTCCCTGCATTTCATTAGCACAAGCTAGCAATGCATATAACCATAGCCATTTCAACACAGACGTTGGCTCGTACGGCCACACGTCCCGTGCACTCAGGGCACATTCTCGGTGAACCGGTCGATGTTACGTCAATTAAAGCCATTAACATTCCGGACTCACCACCGCCACTTAGACGGCCATTCCTATGAGCAATTCGTCTTCATGGTATTGGTCACGTCAATTTAAGCCATCGACCACAGAAGACCTCCATTTATGCCAACGGCGAGTGCCATGTAACTTTAGGTCTCTCTAACCCGAACGACATAAAGCGGGTACGGCTCCATCTAACCCGTGCTCACATCGCAACGGTAATTTAAGCCATATGCGCGGGTCAAACTTTCACCGAGTCCCATTCTACCGCAATACACATAACCCCGTTATGTTCAAGTTGGCTCTCAGGCCACCAAGTTGGCAAGACCTCGTGTCCGCCCAGTTTTCCGGGTGCACCTTTGGGTTAGTCCCCAAGGCTCCCTGCTGCAATCTACCGCGTAGAAAACCCGAAAAATACCCAATAGCACGGAGTCTTCTCCGGCCTTATGCAATGCAACATCGCCGATCCGGACTAACATGTCCGGGTAGGCTTCAACCAAAATGCCTACGTCCGTTCTCGCATACGGACTCTAAACAACGGGGACTTTACATATCTACCCGAAGGAACGCCTCCAACTCTTCGCAAACTCGCGAGAGAGGGCTTCCTATGCTAAGAAAGAGAGCTATCATGCTCACAAGTGAGGATCGTTACCCTTGGATTCCTCTTTGGCGCCATCGAAATGTAATCGGATAGAAATCACCGCACTTGCGTTGCCTCCGTGGATCCGGAGTCGGCTTGCGATTCGGAGCTCCGAAGCTCCTCCAATGGCGGATCTAGCTCCTCTTCCTCTTGCCTTAGCTCTTCTTTCTCCAAGGGTTTGGAGAGAGGATAAGGTATGAAAAGTGGATTTTTCCAAGTCAACTCACGGGTATATCCCTGCAGGAACATCACCCAGCCGTCGGATCTCAACCTAAGGAAACGAACGGCTTTGATTCGGGGCTGAAATGCCCAATCTGGGCCGAACACGGCCTGGCACACGCCCGTGTCCAGGGCCGTGTGCCGCATTCGCCGTCAAAATCGAATCTTCTGAACCCGCACACGGGTATCGAACACGCCCGTGTTCGAGCTGACACGCCCGTGTTCCAGCTGACACGGCCGTGTAGCCGGCCGTGTACCCCATGATTTTATCCCATTTTTAACCCGAGCACTACACGGGTTCTAGGACACGCCCGTGTCCTTGCCCGTGTCACATTGACACGCCTGGGCCCCCAGGCCGTGTACACGGGACAATTCGTCAAGGGGAGAACGACGACTGGATGACACGGCATTGGACACGCCCGTGTCCTAGGCCGTGTGCCTTGTCTCGACGATCGTCGAGTGAATCTCGACGATTTCACCTTGACGATCGTCGACACGGGTCGACACGCCCTGCGACACGCCCGTGTCACAGGCCGTGTGCCCATTCTCGACGAATCGTCGAGAATAACTCGACGATTTCACGGCTAAGTGTCGACACGGGTCGACACGCCCTGCGACACGCCCGTGTCGCAGGCCGTGTGCCCATTCTCGACGAATCGTCGAGAATAACTCGACGACTTCGCGGCTAAGTGTCGACACATGCTTGACACGCCCTGGGACACGCCCGTGTCCCAGGCCGTGTGCCTTCAGCCAGAAACCAAAACTAGCCCAAAACGTCCCCCTTTGCTCCTTTGAGTTTCGGGGCGTTACAACTCTCCCCCTCTTAAAAGAATTTCGCCCACGAAATTTCATAAAGGAAAGATATACAAAAACAACATTTGTACCTGAGCGGAACAACTCCGGATACTCGTCAAGCATAGTCTGCTCTCGTTCCCAAGAGAGCTCCTCACGACCGCAATTGTCCCACCGGACTTTGACCATCCTGATCTCTTTATTGCGTAGCCGCTTGACCTCCGAGTCCTCAATCCGCACGGGCTTGACCTTTGTCGTTAGCCCACTATCCAACGGCACTTGATCGACCGCGATCACTTGCGTAGGCTCTTGCACCGCCTTCCGAAGCACTGAAATGTGGAACACATCGTGTAAACCACTTAGCTCCACCGAAAGCTTCAACCTATAGGCCGCTTCTCCAACCCGCTCCAGAACCTCAAACGGTCCAAGGTACCTCGGGCTTAGCTTTTTCAACCGTCGCACCCGCGAGACACCCTTGAACGGCTTGATTTTCAAGTATACATAAGCGCCCACAGCGAACTCCACGTTCCTGTGCTTGGCATTATAGTACTTTGCTTGCCGGTCCTGAGCGATAAGCAACCTCTCCCGAATGGTTCTCACCAAAGAAGTAGCATCCTCCACTTACGATCGCTTATACAACTTCGACTCGCCCGTTTCTAACCAAGACAACGACGTGCGACATCTTCTACCATATAGGGCCTCGAAAGGCGCCATCTGAATACTTGCTTGGTAGCTGTTGTTGTATGCGAACTCCACCAAATAAAGGTGGTCCTCCCATTGCTTTCCAAAGTCCAAGACACACATGCAAAGCATGTCTTCCATCGTTCTATTGACCCTCTCGGTCTGCCCATCCGTTTGCGGATGGAAGGCTGTGCTAAACTTCAGCTTTGTTCCCAACATTTGCTGCACCAGCCTCCAATCATTGGACGTGAACCGCCCATCACGGTCACTCACGATGCTGCGGGGCACACCATGAAGCCGCACTATGTTATCCACATAAAGCTTTGCCAGCTTCTCCACCGGATCATCCTTCCTATGCGGAATAAAATGCGACACCTTTGTTAATCGATCGACCACCACCCAAATGGCGTCGTTCCCTTTTTGCGACCTTGGCAAACCATGCACAAAGTCCATAGAGATGTCGTCGAATTTCCACTCCGGAATAGGCAAGGACTTAAGAAATCCTCCCGGCTTTTGGCACTCCGCCTTTACTAAGGCGCAGGTTTGGCACTTCGCTACGTATAGCGCCACATCCTTTTTCAAACCCGGCCACCAAAATAACTTCTTGACGTCGCGGTACATCTTCGTGCTCCCCGGGTGAATCGAGTACTTGGTATGGTGTGCCTCGTACAACAACTCCACCCGTAAATTGCCCACGCTTGGGACGCATAGACGACCGTCTTTCCACAGCAATCCGTCCTCCACGACGAATTGTGAATTTGACCCATCCAGAGCCTCTATCATGAACTGCTTCATATGAGCATCCATATCCAAAGCCTGCCGAATCCGATCAGCCAGGTCATATTGGACTTCAGTCCAATTCAGCACTGCTTCAGCACTAGATTGTCTATCCACACAAACAATCTCCAACGCCTCCAGCTCCTGCACCAACCGCTCATCATGCACTGATAGCCAATTCGCTTGAGCTGGGGCTCGGCGACTCAATGCGTCCGCAACCTCATTCCCTTTGCCAGGCACGTAGTGGATCTTGAATGTATAGTCCCCCAGGAACTCCATCCATCTACGCTGCCGCATATTCAGATCTTTCTGATCAATCAGGTACTATAGGCTCTTGTGATCGGTGTAGATATCAATCTTCACACCGTACAAATAGTGTCTCCACAGCTTCAAGGCAAAAATCACGGCCGCTAACTCCAAGTCATGGACCGGATAATTCCTCTCGTGCACTTTTAGCTGTCTCGAGCCATAAGCTATCACGCTGCCGTGCTGCAATAGCACGCAACCCAAACCGCTGCCCGAAGCATCACTATATATCTCATAGCCTTCGGTCCCAACCGGCGAACTCAACACAGGCGCCGTGGTCAACCGACACTTAAGTTCCTCAAAAGCTCGCGCGCACTCCGGCGTCCAAACGAACTTATGCTCCTTCCTCGTCAAAGTAGTGAGAGGTAACGCTATCCGTGAGAAGTTCTCTACGAAGCGCCTATAATAGCCGGCAAGACCCAAAAAGCTCCGGACTTCTGCTACCGTAGCAAGCTCAGGCCACTCCCGTATCGCAACAATCTTCGTCGGATCCACAACAATACCCTCTCCACTCACTATATGCCCGAGGAACGCCACTGAGGATAGCCAAAACTCGCACTTCGAGAACTTGGCATACAACTGGTTTCTCCTTAGCGTCTCCAACACCAAATGAAGATGCTTGAAGTGATCTTCCTCACTTTGCGAGTACACCAAAATATCGTCGATGAAGACGATCACGAAATGGTCCAAGTACTCCCTGAACGTTCTGTTCATCAAATCCATGAACACTGACGGCGCATTAGTCAGCCCAAACGGCATGACCGTAAACTCATAATGCCCGTATCTGGTACTAAACGCTGTCTTCGGGATATCACTCTCCCTTATCCGCAGCTGATAGTACCCAGACTTGAGATCTAACTTCGAGTACACCGTCGACCCGACTAACTGATCGAAGAGATCATCAATCCGAGGGATCGGGTACTTGTTCTTCTCAGTCAGCTTGTTTAGCTCCCGATAATCAATACATAATCTCAAGCTTCCGTCCTTCTTCTTAACAAAGAGGACCGGTGCGCTCCAAGGCGAAGAACTCGGGCGCACATACCCTTGCTCCAACAACTCTTGCAGTTGAACTTTCAGCTCCGCCATTTCCTTAGGCGCTAGCCGATACGGAGATCGTGACACAGGCTTTGCACCTGGCACTAGCTCGATCGTAAAATCTATCTCCCGTTGAGGCGGGGCTCCAGGAAGATCTACGGGGAACACATCAGGGTATTCCGATACCACTGAAATACAATCCAAAGCGGGCTTCGGCTTTGCAACCTCCACTAGTGTAAAGAACAGTTCTGCTCCGGCACGAACCGCCTTCACCACCTGAAGAGCAGACATCAACGTCTTGCTCGACCCCTTTAAGCCCGTAAAAGTCGTCTCACGACTTGCTCCCAGCTTTACTTCCTTGCTACCGCAATCTATATGGGCCTGCTGCTCCGAGAGCCAGTCCATTCCAAATATGACGTCGAACTCCACTAACGGAAGTAAAGACGCCCGCAGGTCGAACTCCTGCTCTCCAATACGAGTCTTAACCTCGCAGATCCTAACCGCTCGCATCGAACACCCATTGGGCAACAACACATCCAACTTGTCCTTCGCCATCGAAGAAGGGACTCCGATGCGTGCTATAAATCCTTCGGACAAGAAGGAGTGCGAAGCTCCCGTATCGAAGAGTGCTCGAGCGGGATTTTCACAAATCATTACAAATCCTAAACAAGCAGTGGTAAGGTAACATATACATAACAAGCATATAAAGGAATTGACTTGCTATAAATTAAACCGTACCTGTCACCACGTCAGCTTGTTTAATGGCCTCCTGTTGGCCAAGATTGTAAACCCTTGGTTGGGCCGGAGCATAGTGGGATGCGGTCGACTCCACCGCCTTACCCTTCTCTTCATAAGTAGCTCCTGGCCTCCTCTCGGACTTAGGACGTCCGCTCCAACAATCACGGGCGAAATGCCCCGTCTTGCCACACGTAAAGCACGCACCCGGGGTCCGACCCGTAGTCGCCCCAGAAGCGCCAGAAGGAGCTGGACCCGAAGTCCTATGCTTCTTGAAAGTCCTCCGATAGCCTGACTTTGAAGTAGTCGGCACTCTGAACTCAGATTTCTTTTCACTCAAGCTTTTCTTCGCTTGCACACTCTTCATGTCCTTCTCCAAGGACCGGGCAGTATTGACCAAGGTAAAGAAACCTTGCGTCATCGGCCCCGACAGTAACAGTCTCAGCTCATCCCTCAAGCCTTCATAAAAACGATTAGTCTTGCGCTCCTCATCCATGATGGTAGAGCTCGCATAACGACTCAACCGCGTAAACTCGTGGAGATATTCATCCACGCTCCTCTCACCCTGCACCAACTTCAGGAATTCATTCTCCATTGAAATCCTCTGAGTCGAAGGGAGGTATCTTGCCAAGAACAATTCCGAGAACTCTTCCATCGGAATGTCTATCAGTTGTCTACCTCTCAGGTGATGCAGCTCCAAACCTTCCCACCACATCCTCGCTTCACCGTCCAGCAGGAACGTAGCGATGGTGGTCATCTGCCACTCCGCCGTCTCCGTCGCTGTCATGACTCTCTTCACCCTAGAGAGCCAGTCTTCAGCCTGCGATGGGGTTCCCAACCCCGAGAATAACGGAGGGTTAAAGCTCATTACATGCTTCAACTGCCTCTCAGTCGCCCTCCTTGGCACTATTGGTTCTACAACCACTTGCTCCATCCTCCTCGGCTCAGCCTCTTGAAGAGGTACTTGCTCCATCACAGGAGCGGGTTGCTGCGCTTGCCTCCCAGGCTGCGCATTTATCACGGCCAACACCGCTTCAGCAACCAATCGTATATTTTCAGCCGATAGAGGTGTTGCAGGAGCAACATCCGGTGCACTACTTGCCTCAGAAACTCGGCGTTCTGACGGCCCAACACCACTTCGGGTCACCTATAGTGGTACAAAACACCGTTAAGCGACCAAAACAAATTACAAACAGCAATTATAGGAACACGCAGGTTCCTCAAACACGAGTATTTTCATTCCTAAGTGGACATTCATGGGTTCTTTTGACTGTTATAACGATGACGCACACAATGTGCTCACCACCCCTTAAAAAGAATTCGCCCACGAATTCAATTCAAGCCGGACCAAAACCAGTAGTTTGATACCAAATTGTAACACCCCCTATCCGTCGCATAGCATATAGCAGTAGGTCCGGCCGGGGCCCGACGCCATATGCCACAGACAGACTGGGTGGTTACTTATGGAAACCATCCAACCAATCTCAACGTCCTACACAGAGCATTCTAGCGGAAGCAGTTTGTAAAAGTTGTAAACAAGAACCCAGCATAAGAGCACGAATGTTCACTAACATGATAATAGGAATGTTATTACAAAAATGCCCAAATATTCGGCCTTAAGGCCTTACAGAATGTTTCTCTTGACTAATACATGATTTACAAACCTCGGCACGCAGGCCGGTCATACATGAGTAAAACAGAAAACATTTCCACTTGGGCCTTCGAGGGCCAGCTTCGCAAAAAGGGCTTTAGCCCGCTATTGACCGCTTGGTCCAGCTGCACCTGCAAGCAACAAACCACCGCACGGTGGCAAACAAAGCAACGGTCAGCAATGCTGACCAAATTATAACGATCCCGCCCCCAACTCGGGGCGGCGATGCTCCTTCCCTGCATTTCATTAGCACAAGCGAGCAATGCATATAACCATAGCCATTTCAACACAGACGTTGGCTCGTACGGCCACACGTCCCGTGCACTCAGGGAACATTCTCGGTGAACCGGTCGATGTTACGTCAATTAAAGCCATTAACATTCCGGACTCACCACCGCCACTTAGACGGCCATTCCTATGAGCAATTCGTCTTCATGGTATTGGTCACGTCAATTTAAGCCATCGACCACCGAAGACCTCCATTTATGCCAACGGCGAGTGCCATGTAACTTTAGGTCTCTCTAACCCGAACGACATAAAGCGGGTACGGCTCCATCTAACCCGTGCTCACATCGCAACGGCAATTTAAGCCATATGCGCGGGTCAAACTTTCACCGATTCCCATTCTACCGCAATACACATAACCCTGTTATGTTCAAGTTGGCTCTCAGGCCACCAAGTTGGCAAGACCTCGTGTCCGCCCAGTTTTCCGGGTGCACCTTTGGGTTAGTCCCCAAGGCTCCCTGCTGCAATCTACCGCGTAGAAAACCCGAAAAACACCCAATAGCACGGAGTCTTCTCCGGCCTTATGCAATGCAACATCGCCGATCCGGACTAACATGTCCGGGTAGGCTTCAACCAAAATGCCTACGTCCGTTCTCGCATACGGACTCTAAACAACGGGGACTTTACATATCTACCCGAAGGAACGCCTACAACTCTTCGCAAACTCGCGAGAGAGGGCTTCCTATGCTAAGAAAGAGAGCTATCATGCTCACAAGTGAGGATCGTTACCCTTGGATTCCTCTTTGGCGCCATCGAAATGTAATCGGATAGAAATCACCGCACTTGCGTTGCCTCCGTGGATCCGGAGTCGGCTTGCGATTCGGAGCTCCGAAGCTCCTCCAATGGCGGATCTAGCTCCTCTTCCTCTTGCCTTAGCTCTTCTTTCTCCAAGGGTTTGGAGAGAGGATAAGGTATGAAAAGTGGATTTTTCCAAGTCAACTCACGGGTATATCCCTGCAGGAACATCCCCCAGCCGTCGGATCTCAACCTAAGGAAACGAACGGCTTTGATTCGGGGCTGAAATGCCCAATCTGGGCCGAACACGGCCTGGCACACGCCCGTGTCCAGGGCCGTGTGCCGCATTCGCCGTCAAAATCGAATCTTCTGAACCCGCACACGGGTATCGAACACGCCCGTGTTCGAGCTGACACGCCCGTGTTCCAGCTGACACGGCCGTGTAGCCGGCCGTGTACCCCATGATTTTCTCCCGTTTTCAACCCGAGCACTACACGGGTTCTAGGACACGCCCGTGTCCTTGCCCGTGTCACATTGACACGCCTGGGCCCCCAGGCCGTGTACACGGGACAATTCGTCGAGGGGAGAACGATGACTGGATGACACGGCCTTGGACACGCCCGTGTCCTAGGCCGTGTGCCTTGTCTCGACGATCGTCGAGTGAATCTCGACGATTTCACCTTGACGATCGTCGACACGGGTCGACACGCCCTGCGACACGCCCGTGTCGCAGGCCGTGTGCCCATTCTCGACGAATCGTCGAGAATAACTCGACGATTTCACGGCTAAGTGTCGACACGGGTCGACACGCCCTGCGACACGCCCGTGTCGCAGGACGTGTGCCCATTCTCGACGAATCGTCGAGAATAACTCGACGACTTCGCGGCTAAGTGTCGACACACGCTTGACACGCCCTGGGACACGCCCGTGTCCCAGGCCGTGTGCCTTCAGCCAGAAACCAAAACTGGTCCAAAACGTCCCCCTTTGCTCCTTTGAGTTTCGGGGCGTTACACGTTCACCATCCATAGAATGGCTTTCTTCATAGACATACTTGATTTCTATGTGTTTCTCATCGAAGGTTGAGTGGGTGTTCCCTTTTTCTTCTCTTTCTGATCCTAGTTTAAATAGGAGTTTACAAGATTTGAACTTGCAATGGAGAGCGTTAATGGTAATCTCATTTTGACATTTGGCCATCTTATGGACCAAATCCTTATATCTCATGAGCTTTTGATGTATTTTAGAATCTTATAACTATCTATATCATATAGATTTCCTTTTCAAATCCCTTTAGTTTATTTACTATGAGACTGAATCCAGAATACATATCTATTACAGATTCTTCTAAACGTTTCTTAAAGTTCTCATATTATGAGATGAATGAGGACCTCTTATCCTTCCTCTCATCTGATCTTCCTTTAAATAAATTTGATAGTGAATAATAAATACCTTTAGCTGATTGATACTTGACAATTTTTTGGAATATGTCATCATGCATTATGTACAACAAAATATTCATTGCTTTGGCATCACATGATCTAGCCTTATTATGATCTTCTATCAATTTACCCTTCGGTATCTACACATGTTTCTCATTTTCATCTGTTCTAGTAATACTTTTTAGAACTATAATGATTGATTCAAAAAAATCTCAATCAATCAAATTAATCTACAACAATATTATAGATTTCCATAGTGTATATATTCTAGATTAAAGACTAGAGATCTGGTGGATGCATAGTCTCTATTATATGTAGAGCTCATGATTAAAATAAAAAAATTACAATAGTAACTCTTAATACCCTTTGATCTTGATGAAGGTGTTAGGCATTTTTGATCAAACTTCCTTTGATATAAATTGAATGGTAGTGTTTGATGCTAAGAAGTACTTTAGAAGGTGGTTGGGAAAATATAGTATTTAAACTATCTTTTTAGTTATTAATCATTCATTTCACATCCATTTAGTATTTTGTCTGTTAATTATTATGCCGAAAAAATAACCAAGAGAAAGAAACAAAACAAGTAAGAATTATGAAATCCTAAAGACACAAATTGTATAGAGGTTCTGTATGTCCTCTCTTATACCCCTTTATAGGTTATCCACTTTAGAAAATGTTGAGATTTTATAAGGAGAATCTTAGAATTGATTATAACTTAATCTTTTGATAAGGAGATTCCAAGAACCAGAAGAGATTTTGATAACGTCTCTTAAATAATTAGCTTATTGATAAGTGTTGGATCTATAGGTGTCCTTAGAGGGGAGGGGGTGAATAAGGGCATTAAAATATTTTATGACTTAAAACAAAAGGTAAAAAAAATAGAAAGACTATAGTTTATGTTGTTACCCCTAGAAGTAAGAACTACTCCCTGTCATTAGTAATAGGAATTTTCTTTTTTGCTTGTATATGTGTGATTAAAAAAAATAACGCCAAGATGTAAAGTAAAAACCGATTTTATTTCAAGAATAATGTTTATAAAACTTTCACCCCAATAATGCTTGGATCGTGGTGGTAGAAAAACCTTTTGGTTTTCTATACTGACCTTCTCCCAAGGACTACTTGGTGATGTACTATTGGTAAGTGCATCAGTTGCTAAAGTGCTATAGAATGGGAATGAATCCCCAAGTATAGATCTCGAAGGAATGCATGTTAGGGTTTTGTCTCAATTGATTAGAAAATTAAATATAAAGAATAAAAGGGATGATTTGGGTTTGAATTGGTGGTGTGATTAGTTGCACTAAAGAAAATGAAAGAGTTATACAGTTCGCATTCATCACTTCGACAGGCATGGGGATTATGCAGGTCATTAGCATCGCTTGGTTTGGCGAATGGATGTGTGCGCAAATGGATGGAATGAAAACAATGTAGAAATGAGGATCGTGTTCACCTCCTCTCATAGCATATAACAAGCAATTGCTACTGTGGCGATATCCAATGAATTATTTTGACCATCGTCTGTGGATGGTACCTGATAAGTTGTAAATATCCGTATTTTTAAGTAGTACATTTATATAGTTTTAGTTTATTTTTGTTATTTTTAGTTAGTTTTCTGCAATAAAATGTTCCATTTTTGTATATAATTATCTAATATAGCTTTATTTTGTTTTTCAGAAATTTTCAGAAAAAGACAAAAAATCAAAGTACACGACCGTGTAAATTTGGTCACGCCCGTAACCTGGGCGTGTCACTTTGATTCCAGCAGAAATTAGCCTACTGTAATGCCAAATTCAAGAAACGCCAGTCTCCAATCTTTACACTCCCGTGTTCAGTCTGACATGCCCCATGTCACGTCACTCGACACTCGACGTTCGTCGACACAACACTCGACGCTCGACGTTTGTCGAACTTGACTCAACGCTTTGCTAAATATGCTCGTGTCAAGATTCGATAAACCTGTGTAAATAATGTCTCGACACTCAATGCCTCTGAAAGTGCAGGTTAGATCTGAAATACTCTGGAGGAGGGGGGGGGTGAATAGAGTATTGTGCTTCAAACTTTTTACAACTTTTGTTGTATTCCTAAGTGAACAAGTCAGCAAAAAAAATAAATAAGCACATCAAACTATCTAATCACAGAGCACAACCAAAACAAAAGAAAAGGGAAACCAGATGACAAAAGAAGTTTTATAGTGGTTCCCCAACCTTGGTACATCCACTCTTCTACCACCCTGGTAGGAATCCACTCAGGTTTTTGATCAGGTTCCTGACACCAATGAGCTTTTGTTCAGGTGCTCAAAAACCAAAACCTCAAGTCTTTTGGTATGAGACTTGCAACCAGAATAATTTTGAAGGGAATTAAAACCCTGTACAGGAGTTGGAAGAGAGGTGATGGTGTCTTCTCTTTCTCAATGACAACTGAGAAGACTGTGGATTGATTTCAGCAAATTTGCTCCCCCCCTGAGATCTTGAATGTATCAGGAAAATTGGAGCACTGCTTCAGGGTGATAGGTCTTCAAAGACCTAGAGTGCCTGGACCAGAGATTGTTCAGGAATTTCTTTGACAGATAGAATTTTGTTGTACTTTTGAAGTTGTCCTGAGAATTAACAGAAGAAGACTCTTGATAGTGATAGGTTGTTCTTCTTCTTCTTGATGAAGTTGTTCTCTGGCCAAGGTTGATTGCATTAGAACTTTAGATTTCTATATGATTGTTCTACTATGCAATCTAACTGTGTGTCTGACTGACTGTATGCAAGATTACTTTTTCTTCTCTGTTAGTTTTTGACTGAAGAATCCTTTTGAAATTTGAATGCCTGAGCAGTAATTGCAGTCGGCCTGGGAAGGAAGCGGAAATCAATGATTTCCCTAACTGTCCCATGGAAAACGGCATGAAATAATCCAAGATTAATTGCACGTTCTAACGGTAACATTCCGAGAAGATCTGACATTAATTATTCAGGAATCATCACTAAGAAATGGGACGGGAAACTGGAGAAGACCTAGTCTGGAATCGTCGAACGAAGAACAAAATTCGTCGAGCTGAGTTTGAGTTCGTCGAGCTGAGTTGAGGAGTTTGTCGACCATATAATAGAAATAGTCTTCAAGTAAATCTTGTCAATTCTGCTTCAATATTCGTCGAAATGACAATCTTCATTCGTCAAGCTAAGAATCATCATTCGTCGAGCTGAGGTCCAAATTTGTCGACCTGAGAAGTTGAGAACTTGAGGTCTAAGTTCATCGAACTCAGAATCTAGTTCGTCGACCAAAGCTTGAAGCTGGACTTAGAAAAATTCTGAAGTTTTCCTGACTATAGCTTGATGTAGAAACTCAGTCTTCGTCGAACAGAGAACGAAGATCGTCGAGCTCAGCACTAAGAATTATCGCATGATCGTCGAGCGCCGAATACCTTTCGTCGAGCTGAGTTCGATGAACGTCGAACTCATTTGACTTAGTCTTGAAAACTTCTAATTCTGGAGTCTCTGATGGTCTTGTTGATAGCTGGTCCATCTGATGTTGACTCTAAGGTCTTGGCCTAGACTCTAGGACACAAATTGACCCTAGCTATACAGGTTGGGTCACATCCTAAGCTAGTGAACCTAGCGCAAATCAACTAGGGATCCATCAATCTCCCCCTATTTGGGTGAGGTCACTAGTAGAGTCAAAACAGAAACAAACAGAAAAAACAAAGCAAGAAAAGAAATATATCTAACAGAGAATTACCAACACATGCAGCAGATATATATATACATAGGCTTTGTTTAAACAAATAACATAGTTTCAAAACTAATGTAGAAAGAGACTGAAACAAAAATAAGGATTACTTCTTTTGCCTTTTCTACTTGGACCTGTCTTCTGCTGTCTGCTCTCCTGGCTTTTTGAAGATGATTTCTCTCTTTGGATCTGAAGCCTGAGCCTTTGTTATAGTCATATTAGCTGCCCCAATAATATTCAATGATGTAGGTCTGGGGACAACTGCTTCTGGATGGAGCTTCATATAGTCATCGACATTAAACAGTTTATTGCCTTTGTCAAACCTTTTCAACTATTCTTTTCTGTACTTTGACATTGTTGTTAAACTTGATGTGTCTTTTCCTTCAGCCTTTGTTTTATTGATCAAAGATAGTCCAATTAATTTCTGGTATCTAGCCATTCTTGCAGTATTTGTAGTTTCAGGATCTTCAAATGGAATTGGAGGAGAGTATGGCCTTTTTGGATTGTCAGCTTTCTAATCTTCAGAGGTATGTTGCTGCTGCTGCTGATGTTGTTTTTGCTGTTGATTTCCTGAGGATGGTTGCCTCTGCTGGCTGCTTCCAGATGATCTCCCTGACTGTCTCTGATATGTTTGCATGGGGGCAGATCTCTGAGAGCTAGAGCCACTGGCACCAGCTGCTGGAGGAGGAGGAGGAGGATCCTTCCTGTATCTATGAACAGGAGGAGGAGAGTATCTCCTACTTCACTTCCTATCCTTCTATTGGTTCTTGGATAACCACATCCATGCAGGCATTCCCTTATATGGAGTAACATTGTGCAGAATGTTATAAGGGGTGTCAGCATTTGGATTAGGCTTAGGAGCTGGAGGAGGAGGAGCCTTCCTCTTCTTTGATAGCATCTTCTTTTTCTTACTGACATCATCTTCATCTGAGTCATCATCATCATCTGCTTCATCATCTTCAGTATCAGAACCCTGAGGGTTATCATAAAGAGCATCCAAAGCTTTTAAAGTTTTATCAGAAATAACAGCTTTTTCTGGAGGAGGGGCAGAAGGTTCAGGAACTGGAGTTTCAGAAACAGGAGAGGAGGAGACTGTACAGGAATCAGGAATAATAAGGACAGAGCTTTCAACTGCTGCCTTATTTTCCTCCTCAATGTCAGCCAGGATTAGCTCATCCAAATCAGGCATAGGAGAGTCATCTATAACAAAACTTGGGGCTGAGATATCTTCTGGAAGAACTTCTGAACTAGCTGCAGAGATTAAAGCTAAAGCTGGAATAGCAAAACTATCACAGAGTTGCTTAGCAACTGCTGGACTAACTGGAGATGTGTAGGGTACAATAGCCAAATGTGGCTTAGTAAAGACTTTTGGAAGAGATTGTATATATACAGTATCAAAATCTTTCAACAAAACAGTCAAATTAACTGTGGGATTTAAATGGAAATCACCATCAGCTTTTATTTGCACTTGTACTGACTCATCTAAGTCACTGTCAGTATCCATAAAATGAATCAATTCAATCATCTCAGAATTATATTCTGGCAAAATTTTTGCATCTTCATCTGTATCTGCATCTGTATCTGCATCTGCTGTAGAAAGAACTGCTGCTGTGACTGCTGCTGCTGCTGTATCTGCATCTGCTGCAACTTCATCACTGAGCATCTCCCCCTGCCTGGGTTTAGGAAAACCTGGAGCCAGGCCCCTGGATAAAGAGGGGGCAGCAGAGAGAAGAGAAACTTGTGCAGATAAAGAATTGATAGAATTCATAAGATGTGTAATGTCCTCTGTGATTAGAGTTTTGATGAGTGGGTAAGAATGGTGAGGATAGATGAGATGGTAGTTGAGTTAAAGGAGGAAGGGGAAGAGGATGGAATGGAGGGTGAAATAACATCAGTGTGATGAGTGGATGGGGATGAAGATGGAATGGGGGCATCTGGCATGATAGAGTCTGTGGGTATGTTGTAAGATGGAATGGAGGACAAATAAGGGGGAAGTGGAGACTGAGGAGGTGTAGGGATATGTGAGTCATGAGGTGAAGCTGGAGGTGTTGGTTGTTGATGAGCTGGCAAAGGGGAAGATGGAATGTTGGTGATGTCCATAGGTGGAGATGGAGGTGGAGTAGGCACATGAGGAGGCTGCTTGACTGGAAGAGGTGCTGGAAGAGATGGTGGAGATGGAATGACCTCTTCTGCAGGGTGGGGAGTGGCCTTTACAGCCCTGGTGCTCTCAGAAGCTGGGATGGCAGAGGAGGAAGCCTTGGAGGTCTTGGAGATCATCCTCTCCCATCTACAAAACAAGGCGCAGGTGAGGCGCTTGCTGGCATTGATGAAGATGGTCGGGGAGACCATGCATTCACCAGCCTTTTCCTGGAGGAAGATCCCTAGGATTCTTCCGAAACAAACTTCTTTCTTGCTGTTCTTTTTCTTAATCAACTCAAAGAAAATCTTACTCCAATTAACAGAACGCTTATTCACCACCGCACACATGATAAGGAATTGATGTCGGGTAATGTAATCATGTGCGGTATGCTTGCCCATCAGAACCTTTCCCACAATATCCGCCAAAAACTGATAAGCGGAAGAAAGTTGTTTCTTCAACAACTTGTTAGGGTTGCTTCCAGAAAACCCCATTAACTTCAGCATTTCACTAAATTCTTCAGAATCCATTTCCATATTATCTTCTCCATTTACCAAACCAAAAATCTCAGAGAGAACGGTGAGAGATAGGGAAACAGCGATACACCCGATGGTTCCTGTCAATGTTTCATCCTCAGAAGCAGTAGACGTGTATACCCATTCTCTAATCTCAGTCTCTTGTAGTTTAATCCTTCTGGTCATGAAATCTTTGAGATGAAGTTCTTCTAGCAGTTCCAGGATATAGAGAAATATGGGGTCAGAGTGTTGGAAGGAAACAAAATCCATATCAAACCCGGTGTCGAACTTCATTGAGGCTAAGGTGCTCGCTGGAATCGCTATTGATTACCTGCAAGAAAGAAATAGAGAAAGCGGCGATCAAGAGCAAGAGAACTGAAAGCGCGGGATGGAGGTCGAAGAAAACTTAGATATAAGTTTTCCAGAATATGAATCGACAAACTCCGTTCCACGAAAAAGGAAAAATTCTTCGATCTGAGCTCGACGAAATAAATTGTAGACAAATAATTCGTCGATCTCATCCAGAAGAATCGAAAACAGTTCATTGAACTCCATTCGACGAAATATCTTCTGAAGCAAAGTTCGTCGATCTCCGATCGAAGAAAGTTGTTTCCACACACAGAGAATTCGTCGATCTCCGTTCGACGAGAATCTCTCAAACTTTCCCTAATTCGTCGAACTCCGTTCGACGAACTCTGGAAAATTCGTCGAATGCAGACCAAAACTAATTTAACTCTTCACCATTGATCATTCCCAGTTGATTTATAAAGAATAGATGAGTTTTCTCATCCAATGGTTTGGTGAAAATGTCTGCTCTCTGTAAATCAGTAGGAATATGGACAGTTAATTTTCTTTTTGTCTATATTATCTCTAATGAAATGATGTCTTATTTCAATATGCTTAGTCCTAGAATGGTGAATTGGATTCTGTGCTATAGCAATATCACTAGTATTATCACAAAATAATGTTGAATTATTTAAGTTGATACCATAGTCTAGGAGTTGGTTTTGTATACATAACATTTGTGAACAGCAGCTGCCAGCAGCCATGTATTCTGCTTCTGCAGTTGATGTAGACACAGATGTTTGCTTTTTACAAAACCAGGAGACAAGTCTCATACCCAGGAACTGGCAAGTTCCAGAGGTACTCTTCCTGTCCACTCTACATCCAGCATAGTCAGCATTTGAGTATCCAGTTAACTCAAATTCTGACTCTGTAGGATACCAGAGTCCTAGATTAGGACAACTCTTTATATATCTCAAAATTCTTTTTAAGAAAATAAGGTGAGATTCTTTAGGGTTCACTTGGAACATAGCACAAAGGCATGTAGCAAACATTATATCAGGTCTGCTAGCTGTTAGGTATAATAGGGATCCAACAATTGCACTATAATGTTTCTGATCCACAGGTTTCCCTGCTGTATTAGAATCCACAACAACATTAGTAGCCATAGGTGTTTTCGTTCCTGAAGCATCACCCATCCCAAACTTCTTGATAAGCTCTTTAGTATACTTAGCTTGGGAGAGGAAGATACAATCAGGGAGCTGCTTCACTTGAAGACCAAGGAAGTAGGAAAGCTCACCCATGCTACTCATCTCAAATTTAGAATGCATGAGGTCAGCAAACCTCTTGCATAATTTGGGATCAGTAGACCCAAAAATGATGTCATCCACATATATTTGTACTAACAAGATTTGCTCCTTATGATGTCTAGTGAAAAGAGTTTTATCTATGGTTTCTCTTGTAAATTTATGCTCTAAAAGAAAGCTTGCTAAGGTCTCATACCATGCTCTTGGAGCTTGCTTTAAACCATAGAGAGCTTTATGCAATTTAAATATAAAAGACGGTTGAGTTAGAGAGATAAAACCTGGAGGTTGTTCTACATAAACCTCTTCTTGAAGCACTCCATTCAAGAATGCACTCTTGACATCCATTTGGAACACTTTGAATCTCATGTGAGCTGCATAGGCAAGGAAGATTCTTATGGCCTCTAACCTTGCAACAGGGGCAAAGGTTTGGTCATAGTCAATTCCTTCCTCTTGCCTGTAGCCTTGAGCAACAAGCCTAGCCTTGTTTTTTACTATATTTTCTTGAGTATCCAACTTGTTTCTGTAGACCCATTTGGTTCCAATAACTGGGTAGTTATGAGGTCTTGGAACCAAATCCCAAACTCTACATCTCTCAAACTGATTTAGTTCCTCTTGCATTGCAATGATCCAGTGGGGATCTTGCTTTGCTTCATGGATGGTGAGAGGTTCAATTGGAGAGAGAAAACAGGCATGCATCAAGTCTTGGTTGAGTTGATGTCTTGTCTGTACACCTGCTGAAATGTCTCCAATCACTTGAGATCTGGGGTGATCTCTAAGTGTGACAAGATCAGCTGGTGGAGTTTGTTGAACAACAGCTTCTGTATTTAATTCCTCCTGTGGAATGGTACTAGCTGTTGAGGGAAGGTCAGCTTCTTCCACTTGAATTTCTTCTTCACTGTCTTCAGCAACCTATGGAGTGGGATGGGTTGACACCTCTTGGGTAAGGTTTAGTCCATCCATAGACTCGCATAGTGGTGGAACCTGCAAAGAGTTATTGGTAGAAATATCTTTCTCCTTGTAAGACATGTTAGCTTCATCAAAAGATACATGAACAGACTCTTCAATTTTAAGAGAGGATTTATTGAAAATCCTATAGGCCTTGCTTACTTGGGAGTATCCTAGAAAAATCCCTTCTTCAGCCTTAGCCTCAAACTTTCTAATGTATCTTTTGTTATTTGTGTGAATGTAACATATACAACCAAAAATTTTAAAATATGTGATTTTAGGTTTCTTCCCTTTAAGTAATTCATAGGTGGTCTTATTTTTTAGCTTATGTATAAGGCTTCTATTCATGACATAGTTAGCAGTGTTTACAACTTCTGCCTAAAAAGACAGAGGCATGTAAGCATCTGGCAATAATGTGCCTGTAACTTCAATGAGTGTCCTATTTTTCCTTTCAGCTACCACATTTTGTTGGGCAGTTCTAGGAGCTGAGAAGCACTGCCAGATAGCTTCCTTCTCACAGAAATCATGCATAAGAAGAGACTCAAACTCTGTGCCATGATCACTTCTGATCAATGCAACATGAGTAGAGAACTCAATCTGTATGGTCCTGAGAAAATCTGTAAGAACCTTGAATGTATCTGACTTAGCTCTCAGAAAGGCTACCCAACTGAATCTGGAGAAGTCATCAACAATCACTAAAGTGTAAGACTTCCCTCCTAGGCTTTGTACTGCAATGGGTCCAAATAGATCCACATGAAGCATGTACAGAATCCTAGGTGAACCACTTTTATTAATGGATTTGAAACTAGTTTTAGTTTGCTTGCCTAAATGACAAGCCCTGCATAGGCTTTCCTTCTTGTAGGGGACAGAAGGTAAACCTATAACAAGGTTGTCTTTAGATAACCTAGATATATTCTTAAGTTTTACATGCCCTAATCTTTTATGTCATAACTCATTTTGATTACTAGTGATATTGAGTAAGCAAACATCAGTTTTGGCAGAAATGAAATCTACTAGATATATGTTGTCTTGTCTAATTTCAATTAAAACAGTTTGGTTTTCACTATTTATAATAGAACAAGAGGTAGAGTTAAAGTGTACCTGATAACCTTCATCACATAACTGACTTATGGATATTAGGTTATGTTTAAGTCCTCTTACATGTTTTACTTTCTTGAAAGTGACTGTCCCAAACTTGACTGTTCCATATCCTTCTGACTGGCCACTCTTTGAATCACCAAAGATCACCTTTGGTCCTAGCTTGGACTTGTAATTGGATAGATTGCCCTTGCTGCCTGTCATGTGCTTGGAGCAGCCACTGTCCAAGTACCAGGTCTGACTTACCCTTGGATAGCTCTTCACCTGTACCTGCAATGAAAAGCAAAATTCAATTGTTCTTGACCTAGGTTACCTTGGGTCCTTTATTTGGTTGAAAATAGAAACTGGATATAACTGATAATGCAGGTTGAGATTTATAACCTAAGGGGTGATATCTCCTAGGTGGAATTACCGAATCAGCTACTGGATTGAATGATTTATTAGCTGGTTTAGAGTTTCTGTAAAAGAAATAGTTTAAGTTTGGTCCTTCTGGGTTCGACAAATTGTTGTAAGTTCGTCAACCAGAGTTCGACGAATAGGGATGAGATCGTCGATCTTTGCTCAGAGAATGACAATAGTCATTTTCTGCGCCCCAAGTTCGTCAACCTCTGCTCGACGAACCATACACAGTTCATCGATCGCAGTTAGACGAATTATTATAACTGAAGTTTGCATTCAGCATTCGTCGATCTGGGTTCAACGAACTGGCCACATTTCGTCGATCTGAGTTCGACGAATGCTGCTGAACCGTATTTTTATTAACTGTTTTCTGATTTCTGTTTCTCTTGTCTATAGGTTTTGGATTGTTTTCAGACAATGGTTTGTTTATAATCTTTTCTTTTCCCTTGGCAGAAATAAATTTAATAGGGGTTGTAAGAATATTTTTCTTAATTATGGGGGGTAAACTTGATGAAGCACCCAAGCCCAGCTTGCCATTTAATCTGGCATCCACTGTGCTTGTAATGTCCATCAGCTTGAGGATTCTCCCATTGAGAGATTGCTCAAGTTGTTTGGCCTCACATAATTCAGATTTTAGTTTAATTATTTGTTCATTTACTAAGGTTAGTTGGTCTGGTAGTTTAATATTTTCTGAGTTAACAGATTCAAGATTTCCTAGTCTTTCTCTAAGAGTTTTTATCTCCTTTTCTGAGCTAATTAAATCAAAACACATGACTTTGAATTCAATTTTGAATGAATCAGAATTAAAATCAAAATTTGAAAGAACCTGATCTGCCTCTGATTCTGAGGCTGCTTCATCTTCAGATTCTCCTTCTGATCCAGAATTGCTCCTAGAGGCATCAATTGCCATTAGGCAAACCTCCTTGTATCTTGCTTCTTCCTCTTCTTCACTTGAGCTAGAAGAGGATGATTCTTCCTCTGTATCACTCCATGTTTCAGCAACAAAGCCCTTGTCTTTCTTTTTGTATTTGCTGGAGGAGGTTTTACTGGAGTCTTTTTCTCTGCTCGTCCTTCTACTGGTTTTCTGGACATTCAGAGATGTAATGTCCAGGCTTTCTGCACCCAAAGCACACAACCTCCTTGGTTGGTCTCTTTTCAAATCTGGGATTATCATCCTGCCTGGATGATTTCCTTCTAAAATCCTTTATAGCCATCTTGTAGAACCTTTTTGCAAGGAGGCTCATGAGTTATTCATTTGAAGTTGAGGTCTCACTTTCCTCAGATGCTTTGAAGGCTATGCTGTGATTCATTCTCACTGGAGCTGTTGCCTTCTGGTCTGCAGCTTCTCTTGACTTGATAAGCTGCTCATAGGACTTTAATTTGCCTAGCAGAGATTTAGTTGATATCTCATTTAGGCTTCTGGCTTCTTTGATTGGCAAGATTCTGGAGTCCCAAGAGCTAGGGAAGCACATCAATATCTTATCATTCACCTCTGTCAGGGTGATGTCCTTATCCAAGATTTTGAGCTCATTGATGATTGAGCTCAACCTATTATACATGTCAGCCACTGATTCAGCCTCATCCTTCTTGAAATTCTCATACAGGGATATGAGATTGGATCTCATATCTTTCCTTTCATCTTCTGAACCAGCTACCATTTGGTTGAGGGAATCCCAAATGTCCTTGGCTGAGGTGCACTCAGCCACCTTTTGAAACATGTCATCTGACATAGTTTGAGCCAAGATGTTTATTGCCTTAGCATCTGCCATTTTGGCTTTCTTGTAAGCTTCATTGTTCTCTGGAGGAGGTACTGAAGTCATGTTTGTTGGGGTGCTTGTAGAAGCTGTAGGTGCTGGAGGTACACCTGTTAAGATAACAGAAAAAATGTCCTCATCAATAGAATTCATATATAATCTGATTCTTGCCTTCCAGATGGCAAACTAGTTAAGATTGCAAACTGGAGGTCTGATGCTTGCATAATCTTTATTTTGGGCCATTTCTGTGAAGAAATAAATCTAATAACAAAAACAAACAAACAGATCTAATAAGAGGGATCTTTGTGGTTCAGGTGTTACCTTGTACAACCAATTAAGGTATGGTATTTTAGCCAACCTCGCATTGATACCAATTGAAAGTGCAGGATAGATCTGAAATACTCTAGGGGGGTGAATAGAGTATTGTGCTTACTTCAAACTTTTTACAACTTTTGTTGTATTCCTAAGTGAACAAGTCAGCAAATAAAATAAATAAGCACAACAAACTATCTAATCACATAGCACAGCCAAAACAAAAGAAAAGGGCAACCAGACGACACAAGAAGTTTTATAGTGGTTCCCCAACCTGGTTACATCCACTCTTCTACAACCCTGGTAGGAATCCACTCAGGTTTTTGATCAGGTGCCTGACACCAATGAGCTTTTGTTCAGGTGCTCAAAAAACAAAACCTCAAGTCTTTTGGTAGGAGACTTACAACCAGAATAATTTTGAAGGGAATTAAAACCCTGTACAGGAGTTGGAAGAGAGGTGATGGTGTCTTCTCTTTCTCAATGACAACTGAGAAGACTGTGGATTGATTTCAGCAGATTTGCTCCCCCTGAGATCTGAATGTATCAGGAAAATTGGAGCACTGCTTCAGGGTGATAGGTCTTCAAAGACCTAGAGTGCCTGGACCAGAAATTGTTCAGGAACTTCTTTAATAGATAGAATTTTGTTGTCCTTTTGAAGTTGTCCTGAGAATTGATAGAAGAGGACTCTTGATAGTGATAGGTTGTTCTTCTTCTTCTTGATGAAGTTGTTCTCTGGCCTAGGCTGATTGTAGTAGAACTTTAGATTTCTGTATGATTGTTCTTCTGTGCAATCTGACTGTGTGTCTAACTGACTGTATGCAAGATTACTTTTTCTTTTCTGTTAGTTTTTGACTGAAGAATCCTTTTGAAATTTAAATGCTTGAGCAGTAATTGCAGTCAGCCTGGGAAGGAAGCGACAATCAATGATTTCCCTAACTGTCCCATGGAAAAACGGCATGAAATAATCCAAGATTAATTGCACGTTCTAACGGTAACATTCCGAGAAGATCTGACATTAGTTGTTCAGGAATCATCGCCAAGAAACGCGACAGGAAACTGGAGAAGACCTAGTCTGGAATCGTCGAACGAAGAACACAATTCGTTGAGCTGAGTTTGAGTTTGTCGAGCTTAGTTGAGGAGTTCGTCGACCAGATAATAGAAATAGTCTTCAAGTAAATCTTGTCAATTCTGCTTCAATATTCGTCAAACTGACAATCTTCATTCTTCGAGCTACGAATCATCATTCGTCGAGCTGAGATCCAAATTCGTCGACCTGAGAAGTTGAGAACTTGAGGTCTAAGTTCGTCGACCTCAGAATCTTGTTCGTCGACCAAAGCTTGAAGCTGGACTTAGAAAAATTCTGAAGTTTTCCTGACATTAGCTTGATGTAGAAACTTAGTCTTTGTCGAATAGAGAACAAAGATCGTCGAGCTCAGCACTAAGAATTGTCGCACGATCATCGAGCGCCGAACACCTTTCATCGAGCTGAGTTCAACGAACGTCGAACTCATTTGACTTATTCTTGAAAACTTCTAATTCTAGAGTCTCTGATGGTCTTGTTGATAGCTGGTCCATCTGATGTTGACTCTAAGGACTTGGCCTAGACTCTAGGACACAAATTGACCCTGGCTATACAGGTTGGGTCACATCCTAAGCTAGTGAACCTAGCGCAAATCAATTAGGGATCCAACAGCCTCCAGGTCGGCATTCGACATTCGACGTTCGTGGAATTGTCGGCCACGCCCGTGCCAATATACTACACGCCCGTACCCATTCCACCTGTCCCAGACAAGATGTCTCTAGCATGGCAATAACTCGACGCCTTCACCACATAAACCTTCCGGACACGCCGTGTCGATTCAGGAACATGCCCATGAATGCCTCAAATTTCCTGACAAGACGTCGCCAGCGATGCAAGGACTCGATGCTTTGGTAGTCATGCCCATACTATACGCCTTTGACCGCAGGGTCATGCCCGTGACTTCCACGTGGAATGCACCAAAGTCAACCAGCAATAAATTTTCGACTTCACCTCAGCGCTAGTACTGACATGCACCCCTACATGCACGTCACCTGGGCATGTAATCTGAAAATTTTTTTCTATCAATAGGACTCAGCTGTAAGGTCCAATATTCCCTTTATTGAACCATTTTGCTTTGGGTTAGGGATGCTTTGGTGTTTTCCAATCTATGTAAGGGAATTTTGTCCACCTCTTTTTAGTATTTGCTTTAGCTTTCTTTGAAACTCCTTTTTAACTTAATAAAATTTGTAGATTTTCTCCCTTTATATCATTTTTGAATGCATTTGAGCACCCTACTCTAAGGGATCTTTTGTATCTTCTTTTTAAAGTTTTCAAGTTATTATGTTCCTTAGTTTAGTTTTAAGTTTTCTTATAATTAGTCGTTATGCTAGGTTCTATTTCCATTTTACTTAACCTTTTTAGTTTATTTGCTTTTAAAATCACTTTGTGTTCATTCTTATAGTAAAAGAGTTTTTTAAAAAGTGTTTTTATTTTTCTCTAACCTAGTTTGTACTCTTTATTTTGTAAACTTTTTGTTACGTTAACCTTAATTTCCACTTTTTATGCACTTTTATAAAGCTATAAGAATGAATAAGTCATCATTTTAATATTTCGAACACTTTGATTTTGCTTTTATTTCCAAAAACTTTTGTTCCTTTAATTTTTATTTCTCCTTTTTATGTATTTTTAACAAATTCTAACGGTAAAAATATAGTTGTTTGAATTTTTCTATCACTTCATTTTTCTATTTATTTGCTTGTGTGTGTGAGTGTATGAGTTAGATTTTATTGCTTTCTTAAATTCATGTAGAGTGTGTGCATTTTATTTATGTAGAGTGTTTGCGTTTTATTTATGTGGAGTGTGTGCATTTCATTTATGTAGAGTGTGTGCATTTTATTCCTGTAGAGTGCATGCGTGCATGAGATAGCTTTTTTAGCTTTAATTTCACTCCTACTCAATTGAGTAAGACTCATAATTTCCCTCCTACTCGTTTAAGTAGGACTCGCAATTTCCCGCCAACTCATTTGAGTAGGACTCGCAATTTACAGCTTTAAATTCCCGCCTACTCGTTTGAATAGGACTTGTCATTTTATCGCTTTCATTTCTCGCCTATTCGTTTGAGTAGGACTTGTAATTTTACTGCTTTCATTTCCAGCCTACTCATTTGAGTAGGACTTGCAATTTTATCGCTTTAATTTCCTGCCTACTCATTTGAGTAGGACTTGCATTTTACTGCTTTTTACTGCTTTCTTTACTGCTTTAATTTCCAACCTACTTGTTTGAGTAGGACTTGCAATTTTTTTGCTTTAATTTCCCGCCAACTCATTTGAGTAGGACTTGCATTTACTGCTTTCTTTTTTGCTTTCTTTACTGCTTTCTTTTTTTTACTTTCTTTACTGCTTTCTTTACTACTTTCATTTCACGCCTACTTGTTTGAGTAGAACTCGCATTTTCAATCATGCATTTTCTTTTCATAAGCCGTCCCCATTCCGGTGAGTGGCTAATCACTCTTAGCCATCAGTATCGAATAGCATTGGTATAGATAAAATCACTTTAAATAATTAAATGTCTTCTTTTTCTCGTTAATTAAATTACTTAAGGTTTTCCCCGAGTTTACAACGCGTAGAACCACATATTGATGTGTGGACACTATTTCCATTATCCATACGCTAGCTAGCCGAGAGGCTGTGCGTATGGACTGATAACCCTTCGGTAAAGAGAGTTCCACACTAACCCTCGAGAGAGGAGGTGCAGAATTCTTCCGGATTGTGTTCCCCACCCAATAGCGGGGTTCTTAGCGTAATGTGGGCATTAAGAGAAATCCTTCGTCGGATGAGAGCCCGGTCGAATAGTCTTAATGTTCAAGTGAGTGATAGTCCTATAGATAGGTGAGCTCAATTTTATGGAACCTCAATGGCAAAGTTTCCGCCTTAATTAATTTAAAATTTAGGATCTCTATTTATTAAAAGTTATTTTAGGTCAAATATGATTTGATACCAATGCGCAATTTCTTCATCGACTTTTTAATCATTATTTTCTGTTTATATATAACCGTAATAATAACCAGATAAGTTATCTTCGGTAAAATAATAGTCCCACTAGGGAAGAGTAGAAATAATAAACCCTTCTCCGAGAATAATACGACCCCACCGGAATATCCTACACTACACGTGATAGGTGCACTTGCCACCTTTCATTAAAACTCAGATTTAAATTTTTTATAGATAATAAATCCGCGCGCCCCGTCCTTCCAAAAAAACCTAAATACTTTCTAAATAAAACCGTGGGGCGCCGCGAGTTTTAACCATCAATTTTTTGACACCGTTGTCGGGGACTTGGTAAACCATCAAGTTTTTGGTGATGTTGCCGGGGACTTGGTAAACCATGAAGTTTTTTGCGCCTTTGTAGGAGAGTTTTCGTGTTGTTTTTTCGAACTCTGGAAAACTATTACTTTTACCTATTTTTATTTTTATATATATAACAAAAAATGGCCATCAAATAATAATAATAATAATAATAAAACTACTTAAAAAATTATATTATTATTATTATTTTATATATTTATCAATAAAACAAAAAATCTAAACAAACTAAAAACTCAAAAAAACTAAAAAACTAAAAAAATCTAAAAACTAAAAACTAAAAGAATCTAAAAAACTAAAACAAAAAAATAACTAAAAGACTAAAAAATTCTAATGAACTAAAAAAACATAAAAACAAAAAAACCAAAAAAACTAAAAAAAAACCCTAAAATAACTATTAAAAATTACAAAAAAAATTTCTCATATATATATATATATATTTTTAACTTTTTCAAAAAATCCAAATTTTTTTTTATTAAGAGTTATATATTTATTTTCTAGGTTTGGTACGCCTCACGTTATTTTATGTGATAGGGGAACACATTTATATTGCGCTCATATAGCTAAGACGTTAGCTACTTACGAGTCACACACACTTGCCACACCCTACCACCTGGAATTATATGGCCAAGTCGTGTTAGTAAATCTATAAATAATGTGCATAATAGAAATAAAAAACTCGCGCCACCAAATAAATTCCATATAACAGAATTGTTTTTTTTCTTTCTTTTTTTCTAAATAATGCAGGGTTTCAAACCGAGCCTCCCCGACCTCGTCTCAGGGAAGCTTCTACCCTCCCTCTTTATTTCGTTTGTAAATATTGCATTTTATTTCCTTTTTATTCTGCATACTTATATTGCAATATTGGGGACAATGTTGGATTTAAGTATGATGGTGTTTTCTTATCTTCATGTTTTGCACTTTTATATTCTGCACTCATTAAAAATACAAAAAATTCAAAAAATACAAAACAATTTTTAAAAAACCAAAAATTCTGTTTGTTTTTATAATCAAAAACTAAAAAAATTCATAAAACAAAATTCCAAAAAATTAGAAAACAAATTTTCCAAAAAAATATATTTTTGATTACTTTGTAAATCTTTTTGTAAAAGTCTTGCTTTTTCCCCCTCTTTTCTTTATAAATGACATCTCTTTTTCAGTCCTTTCTTGTAAATAACTTGATAAAATGTTAAAACATCCAAAAAATTTTAGAAAATCCAAAATTGAAAAAAAGACAAAAACTCTAAAATTCAAAAAAAAAGATAAAATATCAAAAACACAGAAAAATGATTATAACTCTAAAAAATACCAAAAATATTATAAAACAAATAAATCGAATATCTCATTCTTAACCCTTTTTCGCTTTCAAAAAATTTTATTATGAGTTTATTTATAAGCGAATTTTATTAATTGTTCATTTACTATTCGTTTATTAATTGGAGATTGATAAATTAAGATATCCGTGGTTAAGTTTTAAAGAATTTCTTATGATAATTTTTATTTAGATAAGAGACTTGTTTTCAGTGCTACTTCTAATTCATCTAAATAGTTGTACATTTATTTTGTTAAAAAATAACAACCTTAGATTTCAATTAGTTTACTCCAAGTTTTTTTTGAAATACAGGAACGTTCAATTTATAAAGGTTGCTCTCAAATTTTTTTATTAAATCTAGTTTTCTTTCTGAAAAAACCTACCTCCCTATTTTTTTTCGTGTCTTACTTTGCATGATTTTGATCCTTAAAGGAACCTATGTCAATGGGAATAAGATTTCGTTCTGTAAACATAGGCATCCAATTTTTTTAAAAGATTATATGTTACGGAGTAAGAGGTTAAAATTCATTACTCCAATACATATACATTGGGTTTATATAAAGTTGTTCAAAAAATATTATATGTTATGGAAAATAAGATTTCGTTTTCCTAAACATCCACATTCAACCAAAAATTTCATTATAGGTTTGAGCAAAAAAAAATATACCTCACCTCTAAATCAAAGCCCTCTTTATAAACCACAACATTACCCTCCGCCATATTCAAATGATTCTAGATTTAATTTTAAAATCTTTTTGAGTGCATAATTTTTAAATTACATTATTTTCTTTAATTCTTATAAGCTAAAGTTTCTATAATTCCAATCTATTTTGTTAACCTAACAAATACAATTTTTTCTTTCTATTTAATTATATCGAGAAGTTTTTTTTAGCTGAAACTCTTCCACTATTTAAATTTTTGTCATAATTTAGGACTTAACTCTTATACCCCTAATAATTATTTTGATCTTTCTTTCAATTAATTCAATCGGTAGCTAAATTTAGGATTTCTTTAATTCCTTATAAGTATATCTCCAACTTTGGCTCTGGAATAACAAAAGCTTAAGTATGAGGGTATTAGATAAGTTGTAAATATTCGTATTTTTAAGTATTATATTTATGTAGTTTTAGTTTATTTTCATTATTTTTAGTTAGTTTTCTGCAATAAAATGTTCCTTTTTTGTATGTAATTTTCAAACTTAGCTTTATTTTATTTTTCAGAAATTTTCAGAAAAAGCCAAAAAATCAAAGTACCCACCCGTGTAAATTTAGTCACGCCCATGACTTGGGCATGTCACTTTGATTCCAGCAGAAATCTGCCACCTGCAATGCCAAAGTTAAGACACGCCCGTGACCAATCTTTACACTCTATGTCACGCCACTCGACACTCGACTTTTGTCGACTAAACATTCGACGCTCGACGTTCATCGAACTCGACTCAACGCTTTGCTTAACATACCCGTGTCCTAATTTGACACGCCCGTGTCAATCATATCTCAACACTCAATGCCTCCATCTCGACGTTCGACATTCAGCATTCGTCGAATTGCCGGTCACGCCCATGTAAATATGCAACACACACGTGCCCACTCCACCTATCCTAGACTAGACATCGCCAGCATGGAAACCACTCGACGCATTCACTAGATAAACCTTCTGGATAAGCCCGTGTCGATTCAGGAACACGCCCATGACTCCCATAAATTTCCTGACAAGATGTCGCCAGTGATTTAAGGACTCGACGCTTTGCCAGCCACGCCCATGCTAGAAGCCCATGACAGCATGGTCACGCCCGTGACTTCCACTTGGAATGCCCCAAAATCACCCGACAAAAAATTTTCGGCTTCACCTCAGCTCCAGTACTAACACGCCACACCTACACGCTCGTGACATGGGCGTGTAATCTGAAAAATTTTGTCTATAAATAGGACTCAGCTGTAAGGTCCAATGTTCCATTTTTTGAACCATTTTGCTTAGGGTTAGGGGTTGCTTTGGTATTTTCCAAGCTATGTAAGTGAATTTTCTCCCACCCTTTTCAGTATTTGTTGTAGCTTTCTTTGAAACTCCTTTTTGACTTAATAAAATTTGTGATTTTCCCCTTTTATATCGTTTTGGAATGCATCTGAGCGCCCTACTCTATGTGATCTTTTGTATCTTCTTTTTGAAGTTTTCAAGTTATTATGTTGCTTAGTTTAGTTTTAAGTTCTCTTATAATTAGTCGTTATGCTAGCTTTTATTTCCATTTTACTTAGCTTTTTTAGTTTATTTGCTTTTAAAATCACTTTGTGTTCATTATTATAGGTTAATAAAAGAGTTTTTAAAAAAGTGTTTTTATTTTTTCTCTAACTTAGTTTCTACTCTTTATTCTGTAAATTATTTTCTGTTAACCTTAATTTCCACTTTTTATGCACTTTTATAAAGCTATAAGAATGAATAAGTCATCATTTTAATTTTTCGAACACTTTGATTTTGCTTTTATTTCCAAAAACTTTTGCTACTTTAATTTTTATTTCTTATTTTTTTTCATTTTTAATAAATTCTAACGGTAGAAATATAGTTGTTTGAATTTTTCGATCACTTTGTTTTTTTGTTTATTTGCTTGTGTGTGTGAGTGTATGAGTTAGATTTTATTGCTTTCGTTAATTCAAGTAGAGTGTGTGCGTTTTATTTATGTAGAGCATGTGTATTTTATTTATATAGAGTGTGTGCATTTCATTTATATAGAGTGTGTGCGTTTCATTCCTGTAGAGTGCGTGCGTGTATAAGATAGCTTTTTCAGCTTTAATTTCCCTCCAACTCATTTGAGTAGGACTCGTAATTTCCTGCCTACTCGTTTGAGTAGGACTCGCAATTTCCCGCTTACTCGTTTGAGTAGGACTCGCTATTTACAACTTTAATTTCCCGCCTACTCATTTGAGTATGACATGTCATTTTTTCGCTTCCATTTCCCGCCTACTCTTTTGAGTAGGACTCGTAATTTTACTGCTTTCATTTCCCGCCTACTCGTTTGTGTGGGACTTGCAATTTTATCGCTTTAATTTCTTTCCTACTCATTTGAGTAGGACTTAAATGAGTAGGACTTGCATTTATCGCTTTCTTTACTGCTTTCATTTCCCGCCTACTCGTTTGAGTAGGACTTGGAATTTTATCCCTTTAATTTCCCGCCTACTCGTTTGAGTAGGACTTGCATTTTACTGTATTCTTTACTACTTCTTTACTGCTTTCTTTACTACTTTCATTTCCCGCTTGCTTGTTTGAGTAGGACTCGCATTTTCAATTATGCATTTTCTTTTCGTAAGCCGTCCCCATTCTGATGTGGCTAATCGCTCTTAGCCCATAGTATCAAAGAGCATTGGGATAAATATAATCGCTTTAAATTATTAAAGGTCCTCGTTTTCTATTTTATTAAATTACCTAAGGTTGGCCCCGGGTTTACGACGCGTAGAACCACATATTGATGTGTGGGATCTATTTCCATTATCCATACACTAGCTAGCTGAGAGGCCGTAAGTATGGACTGATCACCCTTGGGTAAAGAGAGTTCTGCACTAACACTCGAGAGAGGAGGCGCAGAATTCTTCTGGATTGGGTTCCCCACCCAATAGCGGGGTTCTTAGCGTAATGCGTGCATTAAGAGGAATCCTTCATCGGACGAGAGCCCGGTCAAATAGTCTTAATGTTTACGTGAGCAATAGTCCTAGACATAGGTGAGCTCATTTTTATGGAACCTCCACGGCCAAGTCGCCGCCTTAATTAATTTGAAATTTAGGATCTCTATTTATTAAAATTTATTTTAGTTCAAATACGATTTGATACCGATGCGCTATTTCTTCATCGACATTTTAATGTTTATTTTATGTTTATATATATATATATATATATATATATATATATATATATATATATATATATATATATATATATAACCGCAATAATAACCCGACAAGTTATCTTCTGTAAAGTAATAGTCCCACTAGGGAAGTGTAGAAATAATTGACCTATGCCCGAGAACAATACTATCCCGATATTCCCCACCGAAATATCATGTAGTACGCGTGATGGATGCACTTGTCTCCTTTCATTAAAACTCGGTTTCAACTATTTTATAAATAATAAATCTGCCTGGCCCGTCCTTCCAAAATAAAACAAACAGCTTTCTATATAAACCCGCAGGGCGCTGCAAGTTTTAACCATCAAGTTTTTCACACCGTTGTCGGGGACTTGGTAAACCATCATGTTTTTCGCATCGTTGTCGGGGACTTGGTAAACCATCAAGTTTTTGGCACCGTTACAGGGGAGTTTTCGTGTTGTTATTTCGAACTCTGAAAAACTATTACTTTTACATATTTTATTTTTATATATATTACAAAAAATGCCCATCAAATAATAATAATAATAAAACTACTTAAAAAAACTAAAACTTTAAAAAATTATATTATTATTATTATTTCATATATTTATCAATAAAAAAAACAAATCTAAACAAACTTAAAACTCCAAAAATACTAAAAAATCTAAAAACTAAAAGAATCTAAAAAACTAAAAAACCAAAAAAAAAACAAAAAAAAAACTAAAAGACTAAAAAAATCTAAAAAACTAAAAAAACCTAAAAACTAAAAAACCTAAAAAATGAAAACAAAAACACTAAAAAAACTACTAAAATCCTCAAAAAACTTTTCCTGTATATATTTTATTTTAACTTTTTCAAAAAAAACCCAAATTTTTTTTTATTATGAGATATATTTATTTTCTTGCTTTGGCACGCCTCACGTTATTTTAGGCGATAGGGGAACACATTTCTATTATGCTCATATTGCTAAGACTTTAGCGACTTACGAGTCACCCACACTTGCTGCCCCTAGCACCCGGAACTATATGACCAAGTCGAGTTAGTAAATTTATAAATAAGGCGTATATTAGAAATAAAAGCTCGCGCCACCAAATAAATTCCATATTACAGAAATGTTTTTTTTTCTTTCTTTTTTCTAAATAATACAGGGTTTCAAACCGAGCCTCCCCGAGCTCATCTCAGGGAAGCTTCTACCCTCGCCCTTTATTTCATTTTTAAATATTGCATTTTATTTCCTTTTTATTCTGCATACTTATATTGTAACATTGGGGACAATGTTGGATTTAAGTATGGGGGTATTTTCTTATCTTCTTGTTTTGTACTTTTATATTCTGCACTCATTAAAAATATAAAATAATACAAAAAAATTTCAAAACTCCAAAAATTCTATTTTTTATAATCAAAAACTTAAAAAAAATTCATAAAAAAATTTCCAAAAAAGTTGAAAACAAAAATTCCAAAAAAAAATATATTTTTGTTTACTTTGTAAATCGTTTTGTAAAAATCTTTCTCTTTCCCCCCTCTTTTCTTTGTAAATGACATCTCTTTCTCTCGCCTTTCTTGTAAATAACTTGATAAAATGTTAAAACATTAAAAAAATTTAGAAAATCCAAAAAAAGACAATAAATCTAAAATTAAATAAAAAAGTTAATAAATCAAAAACACACACAAAAATGATAATAACTCTAAAAAATCCCAAAAATATTACAAAACAAATAAATCGAATATCTCATTCTTAACCCATTTCCACTTTCCAAAAAATTTGTTGCGAGTTTATTTATAAGCGAATTTTATTAATTCTTTGTTTACTATTCATTTATTAATTGAAGATTGATAGATTTAGATATCTAGGATTAAGTTTTAAAGAATTTCTTATACTTTTATTTTTACTTAGGTAAGGGACTTGTTTTCAGCACTACTTCTAATTAATCTAAATAGTTGCACATTTATTTTTTTTAGAAAATAACAACCTTATATTTCAATTATGTTTACTCCAAGCTTTTTTTTGAAATACAGGAACGTTCAATTTATAATGGTTGTTCTCAAAAGTTTTTTATTAAATCTTGTTCTCTTTCGGAAAAAACCTATCTCCCTATTTTTTTCATGTCTTACTTAGCATGATTATGATCCTTAAAAGAACCTATGTCAATGATAATAAGATTTCGTTCCGTAAACATAGGCATCCAATATTTCTAAAAAATTATATGTTTTGAAGTAAGAGGATAAAATTCATTACTCCTATACATATACATTGTGTTTATATAAAGTTGTTCAAAAAATATTATATGTTATGGAAAACAAGATTTCATTTTCCTAAACATCCACATTCAACCAAAAATTTCATTAGAGGTTTGAGCGAAAAAAATATACCTCACCTCTAAATCAAAGCCCTCTTCATAAACCATAACCTCCCCCTCTGCCATATTCAAATGATTATAGATTTAATTTTAAAATCTTTTTGAGAGAATAATTTTTAAATTGCATTATTTCTTTTAATTCTTATAAGATAAAGTTTCTATAATTCCAATCTATTTTTGTTAACCTAACAAATACAATTTTTGCTTTCTATTAGATTATATCAAGAAGTTTTTTTTAGCTGAAACTTTTCCTCTATTTAAATTTTTGTCATAATTTAGGACTTAACTCTTATACCCCTGATAATTATTTTGATCTTTTTTTCAATTAATTCAAGCAGTAGCTAAATTTAGGATTTCTTTAATTCCTTAAAAGTATATCTCCAACTTTTGCTATGGAATAACAAAAGCTTAAGTATGAGGGTATTTGATAAGTTGTAAATATCCGTACTTTTATATAGTATGTTTAAGCAGTTTTAGTTTATTTTCGTTATTTTCAGATAGTTTTCTGCAATAAAATGTTCCTTTTTTGTATATAATTTTCTAACTTAGCTTTATTTTGTTTTTTTAGAAATTTTCAGAAAATGCCAAAAAATCAATGTACATACCCGTGTAAATTTGGTCACACTAGTGACGTGGGCATGTCACTTTGATTCCAAAAGAAACCAGCCGCCTGCAATTCCAAAGCCAAGACACGCCCGCGTCCAATCTTTACATGCATGTGTTCAGTCCGACATGCCCCATGTCAGGCCACTCGAGACTCGACGTTTGTCGATGCAACACTCGATGCTCGATGTTCGTCGAACTCGAGTCAATGCTTTGCTGAACACGCCCGTGTCTCGATTCAACATGCCCGTATCAATCAGGTCTTGAGACTCA
Organism: Platanthera guangdongensis; assembly: GCA_039583875.1. Classification (NCBI taxonomy): domain Eukaryota; kingdom Viridiplantae; phylum Streptophyta; class Magnoliopsida; order Asparagales; family Orchidaceae; genus Platanthera; species Platanthera guangdongensis. The sequence goes on from CM077163.1 coordinate 109,606,945, forward strand.
ATGCCTCTAGCTCGACGTTTGACATTCGGCGTTCATCGAACTTCCGGTCACGCCTGTGTCAATATGCTACACGCCCTTGCCCACTCCACCTGTCCTAGACAAGACGTTGTCAGCGTGGCAATAACTTGACGCCTTCACCAAATAAACATTCCGGACATGCCCGTCTTGATTTACGAACATGCCCGTGACTGCCTCAAATTTCCTGACAAGGTGTCGCTGGTGATGTGAAGACTCGACGCTTTGCCAGTCACGCCTATGCTACATGCCCGTGACAGCAGGGTCATGCCCATGACTACCATGTGGAATGCTCTAAATTCAACCGACAATACATTTTTTGCTTCACCTCCACGGCAATACTAACACGCCCCCCTCCACCCCCCCCCCCCCCCCCCGACACGTCCGTGACCTGGGAGTTTAATCTGAAATATTTTGTCTATAAATAGGACTCAACTGTAAGGTCCAATGTTTCCTTTTTTGAACAATTTTGCTTAGGGTTAGGGGCTGCTTTGGTGTTTTCCAAGATATGTAAGGGAATTTTCTCCCCCTCTTTTTAGTATTTGTTTTAGCTTTCTTTGTAACTCCTTTTTTACTTAATGAAATTTGTTGATTTTATCCCTTTATATTGTTTTGGAATGCATCTGAGCGCCCTACTCTAAGTGAACTCTTGTCTCTTCTTTTTAAAGTTTTAAAGTTATTATGTTGCTTAGTTTAGTTTTAAGTTCTCTTATAATTAGTCATTATGCTTGCTTTTATTTCCATTTTACTTGGACTTTTTAGTTTATTTGCTTTTAAAATCACTTTGTGTCCATTCTTATAAGTTTATAAAAGAGTTTTTTAAAAAAATGTTTTTATTTTTCTCTAACTTAGTTTTTACTCTTTTTTTGTAAACTTTGTGTTCTGTTAACCTTAATTTCCACTTTTATGCACTCTTATAAAGCTATAAGAATGAATAAGTGATCATTTTAATTTTCAAACACTTTGATTTTGCTTTTATTTCCAAAACTCTTGCTCCTTTAATTTTTATTTCTTCTTTTTATGCATTTTTAATAAATTTTAACGATAGAAATCTAGTTGTTTGAATTTTTCGATCATTCCATTTTCCTGTTTATTTGCTTTTGTGTGAAAGTGTGTGAGTGTGTATGAGTTAGATTTTATTGCTTTCTTAAATTCAAATATAGTGTGTGTGTTTTATTTATGTAGAGTATGTGCGTTTTATTTATGTAGAGTTTGTGTGTTTCATTTATGTAGAGTGTGTGTGTTTTATTGCTGTAGAGTGCGTGCATGTATGAGATAGCTTTTTCAGCTTTAATTTCCCACCTACTCGTTTAAGTAGGACACGCAATTTCCTGCCTAATCATTTGAGTAGGACTCATAATTTCATGTCTACTCGTTTGAATAGGACTCACAATTTACAGCTTTAATTTCTCACCTACTCGTTTGAGTGAGACTTGTCATTTTATCGCTTTCATTTCTCGCCTAATCATTTGAGTAGGGCTCGTAATTTTACTGCTTTCATTTCCCGCCTACCCGTTTGAGTAGGACTTGCAATTTTATCGCTTTAATTTCTCACCTACTCGTTTGAGTAGGACTTGCATTTTACTGCTTTCTTTACTGATTTCTTTACTGCTTTCATTTCCCGCATACTTGTTTGAGTAGGACTTGCATTTTACTGCTTTCTTTACTGCTTTCTTTTCCACTTTCATTTCCCGCCTACTCGTTTGAGTAGGACTCGCAGTTTCTTTTCGTAAGCCATCCCCATTCCGATGAGTGGCTAATCACCTTTATCCCTTAGTATCGAAGAGCATTGGGATAGATAAAATCGCTTTAAATAATTAAATGTCCTCCTTTTCTCTTTAATTAAATTACTTAAGATGTGCCCCGGGTTTACGAGACGTAGAACCACATATCGATGTGTGGGTTCTATTTCATTATCCTTACGCTAACTAGCAGAGAGGACATGCATATGGACAGAACACCCATGGGTAAAGAGAGTTCCGCACTAACCCTCGAGAGAAGAGGCGCGGAATTCTTCCGGATTGGGTTCCCCACTCAATTGCGTAGTTCTTAGCATAATGCGGGCATTAAGAGGAATCCTTCATCAGATGAGAGCCCGGTCGAATATTCATAATGTTCAGGTGAGCGATAGTCCTAGAGATAGGTGAGCTCATTTGTATGAAACCTCCACAGCCAAGTCGCCGCCTTAATTAATTTGAAATTTAGGATCTCTATTTATTAAATGTTATTTTAGTTCAAATATGATTTGATACCGATGCGCTATTTCTTTATCGGCTTTTTAATGTTTATTTCTATTTGTATATATAACCGCAATAATAACCCGAAAAGTTATCTTCGGTAAAATAATAGTCCCACCAGCGAAGAGTAGAAATAATCAACCAGTCCCCAAATACAATACGACCCCGATATTCCCCACCGGAATATCATGTACTACATGTGATAGGTGCACTTCCCTCCTTTCATTAAAACTCAGTTTAAACTTTTTTATAGATAATAAATCCGAGCGCCCAGTCCTTCCAAAATAAAACCTAAATACTTTCTAAATAAACCCGTGTGGCACCGCAAGTTTTAACAATCAAGTTTTTGGCGCTGTTGTCGTGGATGTAACACCCCCATCCGTCGTATGTCATATAACAGAAGGTCCAGCTGGAACCCGGCGCCATATACCACGGATAGACCGAAGGGTTACATATTAATAACCAAACATTCCAATTAAGACTACTCGTCCTACACATAGCATTTTTGCGGAAGCTTTTAAATAGTTGAAAGAAACCAAAACATAAATCAATAATCATGAATGACCACAACCACACAACATTAATGAAAACCAAATACACTGAAAGGGGGAACACGACCTTATGGCCTTACAATAGTTCACTTAACAAATAGTATCTTACATACATCGGCTCGCAGGCCGACCACACATGACAAAATAAAAACAACTATTCTTTACGGCCTTCAAAGGCCAGCACAGCAACATGGGCTCCAGCCCGCTATTTTGCACTCGGCTCCGCAGCACCTGCAAGCAACATTCCACCGCATGGTGGCAAACAGGCAACGGTCAGCTAAAGCCGACCAAATTATAATGACCTCGCCCCTTACTCGGGATGGCGGTGCTCTTTCCCAGCATAACATTAGCCCAGTTAAATAATAAAGTGCAATTACATTTCACCACAGATGTAGGCTCGCATGGCCAAACACCCCGTGCACTCAGGGCACATTAACGGTGAATCCTGACACTTCAGCGTCTTCACCACCACCACCAAGATGGAAACCACGTGAGCATTTAGCCTTTCTGACCACCGTCTAAGGCTCCCGACTATGCCAACGACCAGTCCCCTTTTCTGGTCTCTCGCACTAAACCACATAGCCCAGGTCAGATTCCACTTGCCCGTTGCTCACAACGCATAGTACACCTTAAGACGTACACACGAGCCAAGCTTCTCTCAGATCCTGGCATTTCCAAACAATAACATAACCCAGTTATGTTCATGGCCGGTTCCCAGACCACCAAGTTAGCAGAACACGTTTCCGCTCAAATTTTCGGGTGCGCCTTGGAGCTAATCCCCAAGGATCCCTGCTGCAATCTACCGCGTAGAAACCCGAAAACCTAAAGCACGGAGTCTTCTCCGGCAAATCATAACAAATGCAACATCTCCGATCCAGACTAACATGTCCGGGTAGGCTTCACACACAATGCCTATGCCCGTACTTCGATTCCGGACTCTATATGCAACACAAGGGGGACTATTCCCGTCAACCCCAAGGAACACCGCACACTCGCGGGAGCGGGTTTTCCCCATGAAAAAAGGAAGAATTTCACATGATCAAGTTGAGAATTGTTACCCTTGTAGTCCGCTTTGGCTCTATGGAAAAACTACACGGATAGAAGTCTTTGCAACGATCTTTCCTCCACGGATCCGCTCTCAGATCTCAAAACGGTGCTTCGATGCTCCGCCGGCAGCCGAAATCCTCCTCCTTCTTCCTCCTTGCTCTAACTCCTTGGAAAGAGAAAGCTTTGGAGATAAATGAAGGATTCAACACCCATTCACGGCCTTAACAGAGCAGGAAACCAACTTGGCCGTCGGATTTTAAATAAAGAAATCAAACGGCTCTGATCCGCTCAAAAATCAACAGACATGGGCCGAACACAGCTTAGCACACGGCCGTGTCCTAGGCCGTGTGCCTCGATCCAGGCACCATCGTTGAACACAGAGACTCATATGGGCTCATACACGCCCGTGTCTCACTCGACACGCCCATGTCGGGTTCCTCAACATGCCCATGTCTGGGGGCATGTCACATATAACCACCACGCCAACCGACACGACCCTGTTGAACACGGGTACTGACACATGTAGGCACACGCCCGTGTTAAATGACACACCCGTGTCATTAAGCCGTGTTCATTGTCGTGTCCTTCTCAGGATGAAAACGGCCAAAACACCAGCCAGACACGGCCTTGGACACGCCCGTGTCCTAGGTTGTGTACCACTATACATGCACCAAAATCCCTTTTTATGCGACCAACTCAAATACAATTTTCGGGGCATTACAAATCTCCCCCACTTAAGGAATTTCGTCCCGAAATTAAGTAAAGGTACACAAAATTACAAGTTACATGAACGGAATAACTCGGGGTATTCTTCCAACATAGTTTTCTCTCGCTCCCAAGAAAGCTCCTCACATCTGCAATTATCCCAACGGACTTTAACCATTCAGATATCCTTGTTGCGGAGTAGCTTGACTTCAACGTCTTCTATACGTAAAGGCTTGACCTTTGTTGTCAACTCGTAATCAATTGGCACTTGATCAACCACAATTATCTGCGTAGGCTCTTGCACCACCTTACGCAACACCGATACGTGGAACACATCATGTAGCCCACTCAACTCCACCGACAGCTTCAATCTATACGTTGCTTCACCAACACGCTCCAGGATCTCAAATGGTCCAAGGTATCTCGGACTCAGCTTCTTCAAGCATCAAACCCGTGAGACACCCTTGAACGGTTTGATTTTCAAGTACACCCAGTCGCCAACACTGAACTCCACATTCCTATGCTTGGCTTTATAGTACTTTGACTCTATGTCCTGAGCGATCTTCAACCGTTCCTGAACTATCTGTATCACTAAAGTGGCATCTTCCACCTCTTGATGTTTGTAAAGCTTTGACTCTCCCGTCTCCAACCAAGACAACGACGTGCGACACTTTCTCCCGTACAAGGCCTCGAAAGGCACCATTCCAATACTCGCCTGAAAGCTGTTGTTATACGCAAACTCCACCATGTACAGGTGATCTTCCCACTGCTTTCCAAAATCTAGGACGCACATGCGAAGCATGTCCTCCAACGTCTGATTGACCCTGTCGGTTTGGCCATCCGTCTGCGAATGAAAGGCTGTGCTGAACTTTAGCTTAGTACCCAACAGACTGTGCACCAACATCCAGTCATTCGATGTGAAGCGTCCATCTCGATCACTAACAATACTGCGGGGCACACCATGCAACCGTACAATATTCTCCACATAGAGTTTGGCCAACCTTTCCACCGGATCTTCCTTCCTGATCGAGATGAAGTGCGACACCTTTGTCAACCTATCTACGACCACCCAGATGACATCGTTTCCCCTCTGCGCCTTCGGCAAACCATGCACAAAATATATAGAAATGTTGTCGAATTTCCATTCCGGGATAGGCAAGGACTGTAGGAAACCTCCGGGCTTCTGGCACTCTGCCTTAACCAAGGCACAAGTTTGGCACTTGGCCACATAGAGTGCCACATCCTTCTTCAATCCTGGCGACCAAAATAATTTCTTCATGTCTCTATACATCTTCGTGCTTCCCGGGTGGATTGAGTACTTGGTATGATTATCCTCGTACATCAACTCCTCCCGAAGATTATCCGCACTAGGAACGCATAGGCGACCGTCCTTCCTTAGCAACCCATCCTCAACAGCACACTGGGAATTTCACCCATCCAATAATTCATCCAAGATCTGCTTCATGCTGTAATCCTGAATCAAAGCCCGCCGAACTCTATCAGCTAGGTCACACTACACCTTGGTCCAAAATAGTTTCGCCTCGGTACTAGACTGCTTGTCGACGCAAGATATCTCCAAAGCCTCAAACTCACGGACCAATCTCTCATCATGTACCGATAACTAGTTGGCCTATGCAGGAACGTTACGACTCAATGCATCCACTACTGCATTACCTTTCCCGGGGACATAATGTATCTTGAAGGTGTAGTCCCCTAGTAACTCCATCCACCTCTGCTGCCTCATGTTTAGATCCTTTTGATCTAACAGGTACTTCAAGTACTTATGATCGGTGTATATATCGACTTTCACACCGTACAGATAGTGCCTTCACAGATTTAAATCAAATATCATGGCCGCTAACTCCAAGTCATTGACTGAATAATTTCTCTCGTGAGCCTTCAATTTCCGTGAACCGTAGGCTACCACACTCCTATGCTGTCGTAGAACACAGCTCAAACCACTGCCAGAAGCATCACTATAGATTTTGAACCCTTCGGTTCCACTTGGGGAACATAAAATAGACATTGTGGTCAACCGCCTCTTCAACTCTTCAAAAGCTTGTTCGCACTCCGAAGACCACACAAACTTTTGATTCTTCCTATTCAAGGTCATGAGTGGTAGCGCTATCCGCGAGAAGTTCTTTACGAAGAGCCTGTAGTAGCCAGTAAGCCCCAGAAAGCTCCGGACCTCCGCCACTGTGGTCAAAGCAGGCCACTCCCGTATCGCCACTATCTTCGCCGGATCCACAGCTATCCCATCTCCACTAACAACATGACCAAGGAGCGCTATCGAGGATAACCAGAACTAACACTTGGAGAACTTATCATACAACTGGTTTCTCTTCAATGTCTCCAACACCAAGTGCGGGTGATTGTAGTGATCCTCTTCACACTACGCGTACACTAGGATATCGTCGAAAAATACTATCACAAAGCGGTCCAGGTACTCTCTTAACGTCATGTTCATCAGATCCATAAACACGGATGGCGCATTGGTCAAACCAAACGGCATGTCTGTGAACTCGTAATGCCCAAACCACGTACTGAATGCTGTCTTTGGGATGCTGCTCTCCCTTATCCTCAATTGGTAGTAACCAGACTTCATGTCTAACCTCGAATATACCGTTGACCCAATCAACTGATCAAATAGATCATCAATTCTCGTGATCGATACTTATTCTTTTCCGTAAGCTTGTTCAATTCCTGGTAGTTGATACAAAGCCGAAAGCTCCCATCTTTCTTCTTAACAAAGAGAACCGGTGCGCTCCAAGGTGACGAACTTGGACGCACATAACCTTGCGCTAACAACTCCTGCAGTTGCACCTTCAACTCTGACATCTCTTTTGGCACTATCCGGTACGGAGAGCGTGACACTGGTTTGTCACCCGGTACAACCTCAATGGTAAAATCAATCTCCCGCTGAGGAGGGTCTCCTGGGAGATCATCTGGGAACACATCAGGATACTCAGACACAACTAAGATACTGTCCAGACTTGGCCTAGGAGTTAAAGCTTTCACTAAAGTGACAAACAACTCTGCACCAGACCGAACCGCCTTAATCACTTGAAGGGCCGACATCAAAACTTTACCCGACCCCTTCATGCCCGCAAACATAGTCTCCCGTTCAGTATGCAGTCCCAACTTAACCTAATTTCGGTTGCAATAGATGTAAGCTCGCTGCTCTGAGAGCCAGTCTATACTAAAGATTACGTCGAACTCCACTAGCGGTAGAACCAACGCTCGCAAATCAAACTCCTGATATCCAATCCGAACCTTGACTACACAGACCTTATCCGCGCGCATTGAGCACCCATTGGGCAACAACACATCCAACTTAAAAGAAATAGTGCCTAACCACCTAGAGGGGGGGGGGTGAATAGGTGAACTTTATCTTTTTAAATTTAAGGCAGAAACACTGAACAATTAAACCTGTATTTGCAATTTTCTATAGCAATTCAGCACAGCTAACTCAGCAATCACAGAAATAAACAAACATAGAGTGCACACAGATTTTTATAGTGGTTCCCCAAGGTCTGGGTACATCTACTTTCCCCCTTCGCCTATCTAGTAGTGTACTAGATTCGGCCAAACTTCTGCACTACTACTCAGATCCTCAGATCCTACATCTTAGAACCCCAAACAGGTTCCTACAACTCAGAGTGTCCCCACTCCTACAACTTAGGCACAAAGTCGTACCCATCAGTCTTCAATAAGACCTACACTCAGGCTAAACAGCAATACCTCAGCCTTCAACAAGGCCTACACTCAGAGAATTGATTCTCCTACACTCAGGCTCAAATGCCCTACCTCAGTCTTTACAGATTTAGGCTTACAACTCAGATCTATAAAAGATCATATAGGAATTTGATAATACAAAGTAATTAACCACAACCCTGTCAGAGAGAGATGAGTTGACTGGCTTCTTGATGAGTTCTTGGAAGAACTTGGCAGAGATCAACCTCCCTTAGCTTTCTTCAAAGCTTCTTGAATTAGAACTCAGTAGGGTTGAATCTCCTGTGAGGATGATCTTCAATCAACTTCTGTCTTGAGATTCAGATCTCAATCTGAATCTTACTTAGCAGCCTAGTTTAGCAACTGTTCTTCTTAGAAGGAGCTCTCTCGCTCCAACTTCTTAGATCTTCTGTCGAAGGACTTTTTCTTTTGTGTTGTTAGATCTCAGTGTAGATCTTCAATCTATTATTGATCTTCAATGAATAATCTGTTGATTGATTGTCTTGTTACACCCTGTTGAAAGAAAAAGCCTTTATATAAACTTTCTGCATGGTGACCGGCTGATCCGGTTTCTAACAACCTCCTAACAGCTCTGACAGTTGCAGTTGACCAGTTGAAATGGCAGCTGTCAAGTCATCCAGTCACTTCTTGAAATCACTATCACTGTCTGAAAGTGTCGAGATAGATAGTCATTATGTGTCGACACAAATAGACTAAGTGTCGACACAATTAGACTATGTGTCGACACTAGGCTTGATGGTGTCGACAGAACTCCTTGTGTTGTTGTAACAGCTTCTCGACACTGCTTCTTCAGAATGTGTCGACACTGATTCTGTGTGTCGACACAAGACTTCTGTTGAATGTGTCGACAATGATTCTGTGTGTCGACACAAGTACTTCTTCTTTAACACTTAGTTGAATTCTGTTGTGTGTCGACACAACTCCTTTGTGTCGACACATGCCTTCTTGTGTTGAAAACGTGCTGAGTGTCGACACATCTCCTTTGTGTCGACACATGCCTTCTTGTGTTGAAACTTGCTGAGTGTCGACACATCTCCTTTGTGTCGACACATGTCTTCATGTGTTGAAACTTGCTGAGTGTCGACACATCTCCTTTGTGTTGACACAAGTACTTTAACTTTGTTGAAGCTTTGCTGAGTGTCGACACAGCCTCCTGGTGTCGACACATTTGATGTCGACAAAGTTTCTCTGGGTGTCGACACTGCCTCTAAGTGTTGACACAGATTATGTTGACAATTCTTCACAGTGTGTCGACACTGCCTGCATATGTCGACACTTTTCTTCTGGTGTCAGCTCTGCCTTTCCTGGTGTCGACACAATTACTCTAAGTGTTGACATAGCTTCTCTAGGTGTCGACACAAGCCTTCATAAGTGTCGACACTTCACCTCTAGGTGTCAACACATGGACTTAGAAACTTTTTTGCATTTCCTGCAATTACTTAACCTGCACATATAAACTCAAAGCACATCAAATACACCTTGATGTATGTCATTGAGTAGGGTGAGGTTTCTTCAAATCTGGTACACATTTTCCAATGTACCAAACAATCTCCCCCTATTTGGAGAAGTCATAACTCTTAGTTAATGATATACACCATTCATAATAAATACTCAATATGATGTATAATAGTATTATATGACAGGGTAAAAACTAAACATATATAAAAAAAACATGTATAAACAATTGTCTCAGAATAACAATGTAATAGATTGAACATTAAACATTGTTTTGTTACAACTTCCAAAAGTTTTATTAATCAAAAGTTTACATGGAGTTTAATGTAAATGATTACAAAGTTGTAAACTTAAGAAAATTCTATCCTATGGCTGCTCTGGCTCCTTGATAACAATGCCCTTTCAAGATTGAATCTTGGCTTGAACTGGAGCATCATTGTCATCAGCAGGCTTCTTTCCCTTAAGATCTTTCTTCTTCTGTTCTTCAGCCCTTATCTTCTGTCTCTCAAAATAATGATAAGGCTTAGGGAAATACTTGCTAGGCTTTTGTGCATTAGAAGGTAGCTTCCCTAGTTTAGCCTTTCTTTTGTACTGTACAATGGTCTCTTGCCTAGCTTCATGTTTTCTCCACTCCTGCTCAGAATACCATTTTCCCCTTTCTAGGATATTATCCTTTACAGCTTTCCAAGCAGTCAGAATAATATTTCTGGAAGTTGGGTTGCATTGTTCAAAATTTGGCCTTAATTCAGCCTGTTCTCTGAACCTCTTCTTGGATAATTGAGCTTCTTGCTCTTTTAATACTGCCTCTGGCATAGTCTGTACTACTTTCTCACAAATAATATTTTGATTACCCTCAGGAGGGCTATACATAGATTGTACCTCCTGATGTATCATCTCAAAATCAGCTGGAGGGTATATTACTTATGCAACTTCAGCTGGCTCACCTCCAAAATAGGCAGGATTTGTCCCAGATTCTACTACATTATCATCATCACACAAGGGTGGATATCCAATGGTAGCTCTGATGATGTTTGAAATCCATTTAGCATGGTCAGAGCCTGCTTTGACTAATACCCGCTCCCCCTTTATGACTTCTCTTTCTATATGATCCCAAAGATCATCCTTCTGAAACCTGATCTGAGCATTCAGATAGTTAACACCATATTTATAAAAAGGTTTTACCTTTGGAGCTTTTCAGTGATAACCTTTTGAGAATATTCAATGGCAGTTTTAACAGCAGTGCGGCTTTCTTGTAAGTGCTTGTCAAACTCAGCCTTGGCAGCAGTCCTTACTGCAGTTTGAGCAGCTGTAATATTCTGCATTTCAGTTACTATCACATTATATGATTCAGTTAAATTGTCATTCATTCTAATCTGGTTTTCCAGGACATATCCTTGTTTCACTGCCATGTCATCAACCTGCTTCTTTATCTGCTCTTGATGTGTATCCAGATATACCACTGAATTGCCTCCTTTGTGGAAACAATCAGTCATTTCTTTCTTAGTTTGATTAACTTCAAATCTAATAGATTTTATATCTTGAGTTAGATCAAATTGAAGTGATTTATGTCCTTTATCCATATAAGTTTGGAGTGCCTTCCTTTGCCCATCCATCTTGATCTACAAAGCCACCAATAATGAACTATAATTAGCAGTTGGGGCAGGCTATGGAACAATGGTTTGCAGTGCTTTCTTGTAGGTCTGGCTTCTCCTTTTGAAAACCTGGAGCTTTCTTTCCTGGGCTCTAGCAGCCTCTTCATCTTCAGAGTCAGAAGTACAAGCAAAGTCTACTCTATCCTGTGGAGTAGGTGGCAATTCCTTTTCTGCTCTTGGTAGCTCCTCAGCACTCCTTTGCTCCTCAGTCTCTTTTCTAGCAGTCTCCTCCTGTGATCTTACATGCTCCCCCTCAAGGTTAGTTGACTCCCCCTCAACAGCTGCTCTCTCTCCCTCAAAATTAGTCTGTAGTAAATCAGGGAACAGCTCTTCTAGAGTAAACTCCTGTTGAGTAGGGACTGGAGAATCTCTGATCTCAGGAGCATTATCAGCAACTGATATGTCCTCCATGACAACATCTTATGGTTGACTATGTAACTGAGTTTGCTGATCAACATCAAGTAATGATTCAGTCAATAATTCATCCTCTATATTGAAAATAGATTGATTAACTTCATTAATTACCTCAAGAATTGTTTGAGTTGCCCTTTTACAATCTAAATGAGTTGTCTCATCCACATGTTGAGGCTCCCCCTGGAGTCGATCCAGGTGAATGGGGCTAGAAGATGGTAGCTCCCCTGCCTCTGTGCATCTACAGGTCTTACTGGTGACTGTCCAGCATTTCCACCCTCTCCATCATCAGAACTAAAAACTACATGCTCTTCTGAGCTACTTGAGGATTCAGGATCCACAATGGCTTTCTTCTTCTTCTTCTGATGAGAAACTTCCTTTTCAGGAGTAGGCATTTCCTTTGTCAACACCCTATCCCACCTTGAGATAATCCTAACATCCATTCTCCTCATATGATTTATCTTAGAACCAGCAGCTTAGTTAATGACTTCAGGGATACTTCCAGCTAAGTATAAACTCATAATCCTACCCAGATTGGGATTCTTTAGACTTTCCTTTATCTTATCAAACATTACTGCTGACCAATCAGTTTTACGTTGGAAAATTATCCTTGTCATTAAATTGAACATGTGAGCTGATATTCTATCAAGCCCACCTGGCTTGCTCAGAATTACTTTGCCTACTATTTCAGACAAGAACTTGCCCTGCATGTTCATGTCTTTCCTATTAAAGACTGATCCAATCTTCTTGCTTGAATCAAGTCCACACCATTGCAGTGCCTCCCTTGTCTTTGATGCAGGTACATCTTCCTCTTCTTTAGTTTTAGGTAGATGTAGAATCTTTCTTAGACTTTTCTGGGTGATTTTTTACTTTTGCCCCATGGACTGTGGACTTAATCTTGAGTCCAGTTTCATCAAGTGTAGCTGCACTAAATAATTCAAGGAGCTCCTTCTTCCAAATCTTGATTGATACTAAAACAAGATACTCTAACCCAGTCTCTGCAACTATGGTTACCACAACTTGGATTTCTGGTTCCGCGTCGTCAAAGACGTGTCGCACGAGCTCATAACCTTCATTGATGTTCTCTTCTAGCTTTAGCGCCATTAGGGTTTGGAGAAATTTTTAATTTATAGAAGAGAGATGTCGACACACAAGTTTGGTCTTAAAACTATGGTGAGCGTATCGACAAATAATGGTGAAGACGTATTTATACCTTTCTAAAATCGAAGGTGAAAAGGCGCGTCAAAATACTTGAAATGTGTCGACAATGTTGAAAAGTGTCGACACTTACTTCTAATGTCTCGACAACTATATGTCGACACAAATATAGTCGACAGAATATATGTGTCGACACTTATACATCTCAGCTCGATGATTAGGCGAAACTCTACTCGACGAATTATGTGTAAATCCTAAGTGTCGACAACACCCTGGATGTGTCGACACCTACTCTGCATGTGTTGACACTAATTCTCTGAAGTGTCGACACTGACTGCGTAGATGTGTCAACACCATTTCTCTGAAATGTCGACACCACTTCTATGTGTCGACAAAGACAACTCTGTGTGTCGACACTATTTTACTTAGTCAATTTTTTAAACTATTCTAAATTTAACATTCCTAATTAGATTTTAAAATTATTGAATTTGGTTTCATCTAGTGTCTTAGTAAACATATCAGCAATCTGATTATCTGTTTTAACATATTCTAGTGAAATGTCTCCTTTTTCTACATATTCTCTAAGAAAATGGTATTTAATTTCTATGTGCTTAGTCCTACTATGGGAGACAGGATTATTTGCAATAGAAATGACACTTGTAGAATCACAAAATAAAGGTGTTCTACTTACTTGAATACCATAGTCTTCTAGCTGATGTTGAATCCACAAAAGGTTTACACAGTAACTTCCTGCTGCCACATATTCTGACTCAGCTATGGAGATAGCCACACTGGTCTGCTTCTTACTGCTCCATGACACCAGCCTTCCACATAGAAATTGACAGGTTCCTGTAGTACTCTTCCTATCTTCATTGCAGCCTGCAAAATCTGCATCTGAATAACCTGTCAGTATAAAATCTCCATTCCTAGGGTACCAAAGGCCTAGATAAGGTGTGCCCTTAAGATATCTCAAAATCCATTTGACTGCTGTTAGATGAGATTCTTTAGGGCATGCTTGGTACCTAGCATAGACACATGTTGCATACATGATATCTGCTCTACTAGCAGTCAAATACAGTAGGGAGCCAACTATCCCTCTATACAAAGTTTCATCTACAGGTTTCCCTGCATCATCTTTGCTTAGAGACATGCTTGACCCCATAGGATTTTTCATGGTAGTGGATGATTTCATACCATACTTCTTTATCAACTCTAGGGTGAACTTAGACTGACATATGGACAAGCCATCTTCAGTCTGTCTAACTTGGAGACCCAAGAAGAACTTAAGTTCCACCATACTGCTCATTTTAAATTGTCCTTGCATAAGTTTTGCAAACTTTCTGCAAAGACTACTTTCTGTAGACCAAAATATTATGTCATCTACATATATTTGGACTAAGATAATCTTGCCTTTAGATTCACTAAGGAATAGAGTCTTGTCTATTTTCCCCCTTGAGAATTTGTTCTCAATGAGGAAACTAGACAGAGTTTCATACCAAGCCCTTGGGGCTTGTTTTAACCCATACAAAGCCTTCCTAAGTCTATATACATAATCAGGTTTAAGAGAATCAACAAAACCTGATGGCTGCTCTACATAGACTTCTTCCTTCAGATTTCCATTCAGAAAAGCTGACTTTACATCCATTTGATATACCTTAAACCCTTGATATATTGCATAGGCAAGGAACATCCTTATTGCTTCCAGTCTTGCTACTGGAGCAAAGGTTTGATCAAAATCAATACCTTTTTCCTGCTTATATCCTTTTGCAACCAGTCTAGCTTTATTCTTTATAATGATTCCATTCTCATCCAATTTGTTCCTAAAGATCCACTTAGTTCCAATGATGTTGTGGTCCTTGGGTTTAGGAACTAGCTCCCAGACCTTGCATCTTCTAAACTGGTTCAGCTCCTCTTCCATGGCCTCAATCCAATGAGGCTCTAGAATTGCTTCTTCAAACTTCTTTGGTTCCACTTGGTATAGGAAGCTGGAGTAAAGAACTGTACTTAGATTCATGCTCCTTATTTGCACTCCTTGTCTGGGATCTCCAATTATTTGATTGGTTGGATGATCCTTTAAGTGTCTATTTGCTGGAGGCATCCTGTCTTCAGGTTGTACACCTTCAGTCTCTTCATTTAGCTGCACCTCTTGGTCTTCTTCAGCAGCAGGAGTATCTTGTACTCCCCCTGGACAGCAGCCACCATTTTCCACTTGCTAACTTGTAGTAGAACCTTTTGCAATGGTAAGCTTGTCCATCTTCTCAGTTACACCTGTAGAGCTGCAAACACTACTTGGCAATTCACTGTTAATGAGCCTTGCTTTATCAAAAACTACATGTACAGACTCTTCTACAACTTGAGTTATCAAGTTGTAGACCCTATAAGCCTTACTATTGTTGTTATACCCAACAAAGATCCTCTCTTGGGATTTGGCAGCAAACTCGGTTAGGTAAGACTTTCCATTGTTAAGTATATAGCACTTGCAACCAAAGATCCTGAAATAGTATAAATTTGGTTTTCTGCCCTTCACAATCTCATAGGGGGTCTTCTTGTGGCTTTTGGTGATAGTAGCTCTATTGATTACATGACATGCAGTGTTTACTACCTCAGCCCAGAAATATTCTGGGAGAGAAGTGTCACTCAATAGGGTTCTACCAGCCTCTATCAATGTTCTATTCTTCCTTTCAGCAATACCATTTTGCTGGGGTGTTCTTGGTGAGGAAAATTCCTGAAAAATCCCAAACTATTCACACAGTATTGTCATACTTTCAGACTGAAATTCAGTACCATGGTCACTTCTAATTTTGACCACTGTACTGTTCAATTCATTCTGAATTTGTTTAACAAAACTATATAAGATACTTGGGATTTCAGATTTTTGTCTTAGGAATAACACCCAGGAATATCTTGAATAGTCATCTACAACCACAAATGCGTAGACCTTCCTACCTAGACTGTGAACTGGCATACGACCAAAAAGATCCATATGCATGAGGTATAGACACCTCACAGAATCCTTGTTCTCAAGGCTATGAAAGGTGGATTTGTTCTGCTTGCCTTTTTGACAAGCTGAGCATATCCCATCCTTTATACACTTAACTTGAGGTCCATTCCTCATTAAATCTCTGCTAAAGAGTTGGCCAATTGTCTTATAGTTAAGATGAGCCGGCCTCTTGTGTCATTTAACACAATGTGAGACTTTCTCATCAGCTACAAGACAAATAGGAGAAACATTATTCACACATACAAAGTCAAGACAATAGACATTTCTCTTCCTATATCCTATCAGAATGATCTTTTGATCACTTGACCTTTTAATATGATAACCATTCTTAACAAATGAGATGTCATATCCTAAATCACTCAGCTGACTTATGCTAATGAGGTTATGTTTCAAACCCTTTATATAAGCCACTTGAGTAATTGTAATCAGGTCACTAGAAATGTTACCAAAACCTTTGATGATTCCTTTTTTTTGAACCACCAACGGTAACTTTAGGGCCATCCTTGATGGGTGTATAGTCCTTCAACAACCCTCTAGTTCCAGTCATGTACCTGGAACATCCACTGTCCAAGTACCATATAGGGGCATGGCTACTTGGACTCACCTGCAAAACAGATTACTTAACCTTAGAACCCAAATAACTCTTGGGTCCTTGGTGCAGGTTAGTCTGACTTTTAACAAAACTACCTGTAGCTCTTCTAGCAGGCAGTTTGCTACTCTCCTTGACACTTGAATTGTGCCAACAATCTAAGGCAAAGTAGCCTATCTTGCCACAACACCAGCACTCAAACATGTTGTACCTTTGTTTATGTACTACCCTGGTTGAGGTATCTACAACAGGCTTTATGTTTTGAGCTGGGGCTTTGCCCTTAGATTTGTACCTAGCAGTCCAAGCAGGTTTTTTAAACCCCAATCCATTCTTACCCTTTTGTGGTACAAACTCATCTATCAAGGGTAAAACAGATTTAGGTTTAAAAAAACTTGCAACTATCTCTCTCTCTTTCTAAAGTCTAATCTCCAGATTTCTGATCTGATCATTCTTAAATGTAATAGTACCCATCTGAATAACAGTAATGTTCTTCAGTCTGGCTATTTCATTCAGTTTCTGATCTAACAACTTGTCTGAATCGGCAGCAGCTAATTTAAGACTAGCAATCTCCTTTGCCTGAGTTTTGGCCAAGGTTTTGCTTTTCTTCAAGGCCTGCAACAAGTCCCTATATTCATCAATTAACTGATGAATATCTCTTTCAGATTCAAACCCACCCACATCACTTGATGCAGATGTATCTGATTTTGACTCAGTACTATAAATTGAACTAGAAGAACAACTTTGTACCTTACTTGGTCAAGGCTGATCCTGGATCTTGTCTCCTTCAGATAAAGCCATCAGTCCCTTGCACTGATGGTCCTCATGCTCATAAATTGAGTTCATTAGGTGCATGAACTCATCTTCTTCATCTTTAGCAAATAATCCAATGTAGGCTTCAGCTTCTGATTCTGTTTCTGAAGATGACTGATCTGTCAGACTTTTGTCTTTCTTAGCAACAAAGGACTTTTCCTTTTTGCCCTTAAACTGAGTCTTCTTTTTGTCAGCTGACTCCTTCCCCTTTTCAGGACAGTCAGCCACTACATGTCCCTGTCTATTGCAGCAATAACACACAATCTTTGATGATGTAGCTTTGCTTGGCTTGGACATGTTTCTGTCATTCCTTGATGACTTTCTTTTCTGATAGTAATCATCTTTTGGCTGAGAAGTGGAAGGCTTAGACCTCCACTGATTCTTCTTCAGAAACTTTTGAAAATGCTTAGTAAAAGCAGCAAAGTCTTCATCACTTTCACTGCTATCTGAATTCTTGCTTTCTGAATTATCTGTCACAGCCTCAACAACTATTTGAGGTGGAGATGGAGACTTGCTTCTATACTTCCTTGTGGCTTCAGTCTTGAAGGCCACAGATCTTTCCTTGTGCTCCACTCTAGTAGTCTTCTCTTCCTCCTTTCTAGCCATTAACTGCATCTTATAAGATAACAGTTTTCCAAACAAAGTTGGAGGAGGTATGTCAGCTAGTTTGGCTACTTCCATAGTGGCACAAATCTTGGTGTCCCAGTCCTTAGTCAGGGATCTTAAGAACTTGTCATTCAGCTCATATTTGCTGAATTCTCTTCCATAAGACATCAATTCATTGACTATCCTATAGAACTTCTTGTAACATTCTGTAATGCTATCAGACTTTCCTTGTCTGAAGCTTTCATATTCCTGATTTAACAAGGACTTCATATCTTGTCTTACTTCTTCTGATCCCTCCATATAAACTATTAATGTGTCCCACATTTCTTTAGAGGTTTTACAATGAATTAAGTTCTGAAATGTTGCATCATCAATGGCCCTAACAATAATATTCTGGGCTCTCTTGTCCATAGTGGCCAGAATGATTTCATCTTTAGTCATTTCAGAGAAGTCCTTAGGAGTTTTCTGATTTGCATCCAGAATGGATATCTTCATTGGCACATATGAGCCTTCTTTAACTGTAATATATATCCTTGGGTCAGAAGCTTCCATAAAAAGTGTAACCCTCTCTTTCCATATGCTAAATATCTCTTTTCTACATATTGGCAATTTCATGGACCCCAGCTCTTTGTGATTCTCACTAGAACCCATTTTCTTGATTCTTGTTTGTTCTGTATCTGCCTACAGGATCTTACTAAGACTGTCAAGTCCCTTTTTGAGTAACCTCCCTCTGATACCACTTGAAAGAAATAGTGCCTAACCACCTAGAGGGGGGTGGGGTGAATATGTGAACTTTATCTTTTTAAATTTAAGGCAGAAACACTGAATAATTAAACCTGTATTTGCAATTTTTTATAGCAATTCAGCACAGCTAGCTCAGCAATCACAGAAATAAACAAACATAGAGTGCACACAGATTTTTATAGTGTTTCCCCAAGGTCTGGGTACATCCACTTTCCCCCTTCGCCTATCTAGTAGTGTACTAGATTCGGCCTAACTTCTGCACTACTCCTCAGATCCTCAGATCCTACAGCTCAGAACCCCAAACAGGTTCCTATAACTCAGAGTGTCCCCACTCCTACAACTTAGGCACAAAGCCCTACCACTCAGTCTTCAATAAGACCTACACTCAGGCTAAACAGCCCTACCTCAGCCTTTAACAAGGCCTACACTCAGAGAATTGATTCTCCTACACTCAGGCTCAAATGCCCTACCTCAGCCTTTATAGATTTAGGCTTACAACTCAGATCTATACAAGATCCTATAGGAATTTGATAATACAAAGTAATTAACAACCACCCTGTCAGAGAGAGATGAGTTGACTGGCTTCTTGATGAGTTCTTGGAAGAACTTGGCAGAGATCAACCTCCCTTAGCTTTCTTCAAACCTTCTTGAATTAGAACTCAGTAGGCTTGAATCTCCTGTGAAGATGATCTTCAATCAACTTCTGTCTTTAGATTCAGATCTCAATCTGAATCTTACTTAGCAGCCTGGTTCAGCAGTTGTTCTTCTTAGAAGGAGCTCTCTCTCTCCAACTTCTTAGATCTTCTGTCGAAGGTCTTCTTCTTTTGTGTTGTTAGATCTCAGTGTAGATCTTCAATCTATTATTGATCTTAAATGAATAATCTGTTGATTTATTGTCTTGTTACACCCTGTTGAAAGAAAAAGCCTTTATATAAAATTTCTCCATGGTGATCGGCTGATCCAGATTCTAACAACCTCCTGACAGCTCTGACAGTTACAGTTGACCGGTTGAAATGGCAGCTGTCAAGTCATCCAGTCACTTCTTGAAATCACTGTCACAGTCTGAAAGTGTCGAGATAGATAGTCATTATGTGTCGACACAAATAGACTAAGTGTCGACACAAGCAGACAAAGTGTCGACACTAGCCTTGATGGTGTCGATAGAACTCCTGGTGTTGTTGTAACAGCTTCTCGACACTACTTCTTCAGAATGTGTCGACACTGATTCTGTGTGTCGACACAAGCCTTCTATTGAATGTGTCGACACTGATTCTGTATGTCGACACAAGTACTTCTTCTTTAACACTTAGTTGAATTCTGCTATGTGTCGACACAAATACTTTGTGTCGACACATGCCTTCTTGTGTTGAAAACTTGCTGAGTGTCGACACATCTCCTTTGTGTCGACACATGCCTTCTTGTGTTGAAACTTGCTGAGTGTCAACACATCTCCTTTGTGTCGACACATGCCTTCATGTGTTGAAACTTGCTGAGTGTCGACACATCTCCTTTGTGTCGACACAAGTACTTTAACTTTGTTGAAGCTTTGCTGAGTGTCGACACAGCCTCCTGGTGTCGACACATTTGATGTCGACAAAGTTTCTCTGGTTGTCTACACTGCCTCTAAGTGTCGACACAGATTATGTTGACAATTCTTCACAGTGTGTCGACACTGCCTGTATGTGTCGACACTTTTCTTTTGGTGTCGACTCTGCCTTTCCTAGTTTCGACACAATTACTCCAAGTGTCGACACAGCTTCTCTAGCTGTCGACACAAGCCTTCATAAGTGTCGACACTTCACCTCTAGGTGTCGACACATGGACTTAGAAACTTTTGTGCATTTCCTGCAATTACTTAACCTGCACATATAAACTCAAAGCACATCCAATACACCTTGATGTATATCATTGAGTAGGGTGAGGCTTCTTCAAATCTGGTACACATTTTCCAATGTACCCAACACAACATGTCTTTTGCCATCGAGGGATGGACCCCGGTGCGCGTCACAAATCGTTCGGACAAGAAGGAATGCGAAGCTCCCGTATCAAACAAGGCTCTCGCTGGACAATCGAGAATCAATACAAATCCTAGCAACAATAGAAGTAAGCTAACACATAAAAGAGGTAACAACTACAAAAGTTAATCTACCATAAATTAACTCATACCTGTCACCACGTTAGCTTGCTTTATGGCCTCTTGCAGACCAAGATTATAAAATCTAGGTTGGACTGGAGCATGATGGGACGCAGTTGACTCCACCTCCTTCCCTTTCTCCTCATAAGTTGCTCCAGACTTTCTCTCAGACTTTGCACGTCCGCTCCAACATTCACGAGCAAAGTGCCCCTTCTTCCCACAGTTGTAGCAAGCTCCTGAAACTTGACTTGTGGTTGCCCCTGACGCACCAGACGAAGGGGCTGAGTTCGAAGTCCTCTGCTTCTTGCTCCATTTGCGGAATCCTGACTTTGCATTAGGCACTTTGAACTCTGCCTTCTTTTCTCTTGGGTCCTTCTTCTCTTGCACCCTCTTCACAACCTTCTCCAAAGAGCGGGCCGAGTTGACCAAGGATAGGAAGCCCTGCGCCTTAGGCCCAGCAAGGAGTAACTGTAGGTCACCACAAAGACCCTCATAAAATCAGATGGTCGTCCTCTCCTCTTCCGTAAACATAGCCCCAGCATACCGACCCAACCGTGTAAACTCGTGGAGGTACTCGTCCACGCTTCTGGATCCCTGAGTCAACCCAAGATATTGGTTCTCCATCTCAAGCTTTTGAGCAGAGGGTACAAATCTGTCTAGGAACAATCTTGAAAATTCCTCCATAGGCACATCAGCAAGCTGCCTACCCACTAAGAGATGAAACTCCAACTCATCCCACCACAGCCTCGCCTCACCATCCAAAAGGAAGTTCGCTATGGTGGTCTTCTGCCATTCTTCCGTTAACATGGCCGTCAAGAACCTCTTTATTGTAGAGAGCCAATCCTCAGCTTGAGCTGGCATTCCAACCTCATCGAACCTCGAAGGATTAAAGCCCATTACATTCTTTAGCTGTCTCTCCGTAGCTCTCCTCGGCTATCCCAAATCAACTGTTACGCGCTCCACCACCCTCAGCTCTGCCGCCCTAACCGGTTCATGCTCATTCGCAGGAGGTGCGTGATGCATTTTCCCTGCAGGTTGGGCATTAATCATCGCAAATACGGCTTCAGCCACCATCCTGATGGTTTCCGCTGAAGGAGGTGTAGTAGGCATGTCTGTCGGTGCACTACTTTCCGCCGATTGCGGACGCTCTGATTGACCAGCACCGCTCCTAGCTGCCTATATAAGCAAAGACACGCGATTAAACGACAACCAAATTGCTAAAAGTAATCATTGGAACACTCAGATTCCATAAAACAAGTGTATTTTTCATTCCTAAGTGGACATTCATGGGTTCTTTTTGATGTTATAGTGATGACGCACACATGTGCTCACCACCCCTTAAAAGAATTCGTCCACGAATTCATTTAAGCCTGACCGTAACCTCCCATTCAACTTGCCTCTGATACCAAATTTTAACACCCCCATCCGTCGTATGGCATATAACAAAAGGTCCAGCTGGAATCCGACGCCATATACCACGGACAGACGGAAGGGTTACGTATTAATAACCAAACATTCCAATTAAGACTACTCGTCCTACACAGAGCATTCTAGCGGAAGCTTTTAAATAGTTAAAAGAACCCAAAACTTAAATCCATAATCATGAATGTCCACATCCACACAACAGGAATGAAAACCAAATACACTGAAAGGGGGAACATGGCCTTATGGCCTTACAATAGTTCACATAACAAATAGTGTTTTACATACATCGGCTCGTAGGCCGGCCACACATGACAAAATAAAAACAACTATTCTTTACGTCCTTCAAGGGCCAGCATAGCAACATGGGCTCCAGCCCGCTATTTTGCACTCGGCTCCACAGTACCTGCAAGCAACATTCCACCGCATGGTGGCAAACAGGCAACGGTCAGCTAAAGCCGATCAAATTATAATGACCCCGCCCCTTACTCAGGATGGCGGTTCTCTTTCCCTACATAACATTAGCCCAGCTAAACAATAAAGTGTAATTACATTTCGCCACAGATGTAGGCTCGCATGGCCAAACACCCCGTGCACTCAGGGCACATTAACGGTGAATCCTGACACTTCAGCGTCTTCACCACCACCACCAAGATGGAAACCATGTGAGCATTTAGCCTTTCTGACCACCGTCTAAGGCTCCTGACTATGCCAACGACCAGTACCCTTTTTGGGTCTCTCGCACCGAACCACATAGCCCAGCTCCGATTCCACTTGCTCGTTGCTCACAACGCGTAGTACACCTTAAGACGTACGCACGAGCCAAGCTTCTCTCAGATCCTGGCATTTCCAAACAATCACATAACCTAGTTATGTTCAAGGCCGGTTCCCAGACCGCCAAGTTAGCAGAACACGTTTCCGCTCAGATTTCTGGGTGCGCCTTGGAGCTAATCCCCAAGGATCCCTGCTGCAATCTACTGCGTAGAAACCCGAAAACCCAAAGCATGGAGTCTTCTATGGAAAATCATAACAAATGCAACATCACCGATCCAGACTAACATGTCCGGGTAGGCTTCACACACAATTCCTATGCCCGCACATCGATTCTGGACTCTGTATGCAACACAAGGGGGACTATTCCCGTCAACCCCAAGGAACACCGCACACTCACCACACACTCACGGGAGCGGGTTTTCCCTATGAAAAAAGGAAGAGCTTCACATGCTCAAGTTGAGAATCGTTACCCTTGTAGTCCGTTTTGGCGCCATGGAAAAACAACACAGATAGAAGTCTTCGCAATGATCTTTCCTCCACAGATCCGCTTTCAGATCTCAAAACGGTGCTCCGATGCTCCGCCGGCGGCCGGAATCCTCCTCCTTCTTCCTCCTTGCTCTAACTCCTTGGAAAGAGAAATCTTTGAAGAGAAATGAAGTATTCAACTCCCATTCACGGCCTTAACAGAGCAGGAAACCACCTGGGCCGTCGGATTTTAAATAAAGAAATCGAACGACTCTGATCCGCTCAAAAATCAACAGACCTGGGCCGAACACGGCTTAGCACATGGTTGTGTCCCAGGCAATGTGCCTCGATCCAGGCACGATCATTGAACATAGAGACTCACACGGGCTCAGACAAGCCAGTGTCTCACTCGACACGCCTGTGTCCGGGGGCGTGTCATATATAACCGGTACGCCAACCGACACGACCCAGCTGAACACGGGTACTGACACGTGTAGGCACACGCCCGTGTCAAATGACACGCCCGTATCATTAAGCCGTGTTCCTTGCCGTGTCCTTCTCGGGATGAAAACAACCAAAACACCATCTAGACACGGCCTTGGACACGCCCGTGACCTATGTCGTGTACCCCTATACAGGAACCAAAATCCCTATTTACGCGACCAACTCAAATACAATTTTCGGGGCGTTACAGGGGACATGGTAAACCATCAAGTTTTTGGCGTCGTTGTCGGGGACTTGGTAAACCATCAGTACCGCCCAACGGTAGAGGTACTATATAGTGGTTGTGTTCCATGTGTCATGATGTGTTTGGAGGTCGTTGAGCGGTAGGGCGGTGCTGACTGAGACCATTTCTGCCACCTAAGTTACCGCGTAATGGTAGCGGGTTACCGCATGGCGGCTGCTATTTTAAAATGAATACTTAAGGGAATCTTGGCAATCCACACCTTAGGAGGTGGAGATCTTGTGGCCGAGAGTACAACTTGGATTGTATAAGGGTTGGGGTTGATTTTCTACTCATTCCTTTCACTCACACACACACTCTCTCTCTCGCTCTCTTGCACTGTGAGAAAAGGAGAAAGAAAAGAGAAAAGAAGAGAAGGGGAAGGAGAAGTTGGAACCAGCATATGAGAAGAGGTTTGGAGGTGTACTTATGATCGAGGTGGCGAGTTGAAGTTAGATCCGTGGAGAGGAAAGCACAACACTCATTTCCACTTGGATCAAGTGTAGGATCATGGCTCCTAAACGATCAACAAGGGTAATGATTCTCTCCATGGACAAGTGAAGTCTTTAATTTGGCACAGTTGCATGAAGTCCCCTACTAATTGGTGGAGAGAAAAGGGATTTTTATAGGTCGATACAAAGTGTCCCTTGTAGAACTTGCATATAGAATCTGGAATCGAAGTACAGAATAAGCAAGATATGTGAAGCCCATTAAGACAAGTAGGTCTAAATTGGTGATTTATTGCTTTGCATGCCGGAGAAGATTATGTGGTTAAACATGTGGAAGAATTTGTGTTCCGTCCCCTACCGTGCGACGGTAGTGCTACTACTGGAGGTAAATGCTAGAGAGTTATTTGTAAGGCCTGTCTCTTGGAGACTAGGGGCCAATATGTTTAGTTTTGAGCTTAAAGTGACCACCAATGGTGGTCATGAGAGCCAGCCTTAAAACAAAACGCAGTTATATTTTTTATGAATGGGCAAAAGGAGGCTGACCCTTATCGTGGCTTGCGAGCCTGATGGTTTGAGCAATGGACTGTGGCTAACCTGTACCCATTCAATGGTGATTAACTTGGAGTTAGTTACTGGCATGTATCTAAAGTAAATAAAGTTCCTTTGACTCTGTGATACCATAGGGGGGAGAGAATCTTAGTCTATGGGCCGAAAAGACTAGTAATGCTCAAATGTTACAATCTAAGTGGTTGATGCCTAAGATGGTGGTGGCCTAGGAAAGTCCAGAAAATCGAAATATTCTTTGAGTGCGTGGAGTGTGTGGCTATGCGTGCCAACATCTGTGGTGAATGGTGCTTAAATTTCATGTTCTGTTGCCAAAATAGATAAATATTGTTTTATGCAGGGATGGAGCACCGCCGCCCTGAGTGAGTGGTGGGGTCATTATAATTTGGTCAGGTAATGCTGACTGATGCATTAGTTTTCCACATCTTGGTGGGTTGTGCTTGTGCAGGTGTTGGAGAGCTAAGTGGGAAGTAGCGGGCTGAAGTCCTTTATACTATATTGACTGTCCCTCGAAGGCCCAAAGGAGAATCTTTTACTGTTTCCATGTGTGGCAGTCCTGTATACCGATGTATGTAATATACATTTGTGAATAGAATAATTGTAAGGCCTTAAGGTCAAAACAATTTTTGGATTTTGATTATCATTCCTATATTGTTGTTAGTGGACATTCCAACGTTTGGGTTATAAGAAAATTTAAATACGTTTGCTAGAATGCACTCTGAGTTACGATGCATGAATGTTATGATTTTAATGCATAGCTCCACTGACTTTCCATAGAATATGGCTTGGGGACCCGACCTGACCTTCTATTATATTTTATGAGATGGATGGGGGAGTTACAAATTTGGTATCAGCTTCTTGTGTCGGTCATTCTTGTTCGAATTTGTGGTCGAACTCCTTTAAGGGGTGGTGAGCATGTGTATGTGCGTTATCGTTACAACATAAAAGAACCCATAAATGTCCACTTAGGAATGAAAATACACATGTTTGAGAAACTGGTGCACTCATATAATTGTTTTTTTGTAATATTGTTGGTTGCTTAATTGTGTGTTTCATGATTATAGTAGACTAGAAACGGTGCGGGAAGTCTCAACCCTAGCGCTTGACAGAGAGTAGTACACTGGGTGATGCGCCTACACCTTCTCATTCTACTGAAACTAAAAATGTTTGTTTTAGAGGGTAGATAAACCACCTCGGGGGGAATAGGTTTCTAGATTTTTAGTACGTCTTTTAACTTTTATAATTTTAGGCTATGAGAGGTGATATACTTCCTAGTGCTTTCAAGATATTCACCCAGATGACACATCAGTTTATAGTGGTTCCTCAGATTATGGGTACGTCCACTGTCCCTCCTGCCTTTCTAATATTTTGTTAGACAAGGCACCACTCCAATATCTCGGATCCTAAGATCTTACAACATGATCCCGCAGGACCACTCAGTCTCCTCCAAGATATACAACACGAGCATAAATCCCTACAACTCAGTGGTCAGATTACTACCTACCTAGTGTAGGGGTGTACGTGACACGGACGTGCTTACGCTATCAGTAGTTTACCCATCACAGAACATAGAAAAAAAAGAGAGTGCTCCGACCAAAAGCGAACAAAAAGGGGTCGGTTGGCTCTCTAAAATACGGGACTCGATAGCACGTCCTTAGGACCTAACTCTCCAACAAGCACACAACTCGCTCCTAGCCGGACTCGATACCACGACCTTAAGACCTACCTCTCCAACAAGCACACGTCTCACCGCACCTACACAAGCATCTATTCTTTTCACATTAAGCCGTCAATCGCAGCAATAAAATATTTAGGAGCGGCGGTAAACGATAAGAAGCGATCAAGAACAAGTTGAGGTTAACTCCCTTGTTAGCACAAGCGTGCCAAAACTTGGAGAACAAGTCAAGGCTATGCCTAGTTTGTTCTCCAATGGATCTTCCCAATCCGGATAACAAGAGGGTCAATAACAACGTTCGATTCAGATTTTTGCAAGCGGAAAACACTTTAAAATCGCAGAAAAGACGGTTGAATAACCTACACAAAATTTCACAGCAAGAAACACAAAGATAGGGAAGGGATTACCCAACCAAGAAGATGATCACACAATATTTGTGGGAGAATCACTCTCTCCACGGTTCCACCGGTTTCACACCGAATGGGGCTGCTTCCTTCTTCCACGGAGTCGCACTGATAGAAGCCACGCCGGAGTCGCACCGAACGGGGATGGAGGAGGCAAGGCTTGGCTTCACACCAAAGGGGGGGGGGGCGGCTAATGGACTCTCTCCATGGTGGCCGAATTCTTCAAAGGGGGGTTTTTAGGTTTTCTTTTTCATTCCCATAACTCATCATAATAGCCTCCTTTAAATAGGAGTTACAAAAGAGATCCAACCGTCCATGATGGAGGTGAAATCTCATCCATCCGGGCGGTTACATACACATAATAGCCTCCTTTAAATAGGAGTTACAAAAGAGATCCAACCGTGCATGATGGAGATGAAATCTCATCCATCCGGGCGGTTACATACACACCAAGTGTTTAGTAGCACACCAACATGAAAATAAAAATTAATACAAGCCATATGTTTAAAGCGATTAAAATAAAACTAAGTAAAACGTTTAAGCAAGCTTTGCGCGCCGCGGACGGAGGTTGTATCGCAGCTTTCCGTTAGCGTCCGTGGCGTTGTCATGACGTCGCAAATCTTTAAATTGTTGCGCCGCGGCAACCGGGTCATCATCAGGAAGTGTTGGAGGGGCCGCGCCATCAATCCTCCCCCACTCAAAATCGCGCATCTCCGATGCGTGGGCCGAGAGGAAGCGGCGGAGAAGCTCGGCATCCAAACGTTGAAGCTCTGTCGCGAGTACCCATGAGTCGTCCGAAGGGGGGCGGTCACGCCAACGGATGAGGAAGCGGTAGTAGCACCGTCTGGAGTAGTAAGTGGCTCAGCAGCGAGTATCACATCTGGATGGAGAAACGTCTTGGGAAACCTGGGAAACATGTCAGCAGTAGGAATAAAAGAAGGCAACGTACCATCCGATGTTATACCTGCGGGGACCGAAGGAGAGAGATCATCCGAACTACCACTCCCCAACCCATTAGAAATTTTAGTGGAGGGAGGAGACGACAAAGAAACCAACTCTTGTGGAGGCGCAACAAACAACGTCAAATCCGAGACGTTAAAAATAGGGGAGATACCCCATTCAGCAGGAAAATCCAATACGAAAGCGTTGTCACCTAGCTTCTTTATAATCCGAAAAGGACCGGCGCGCTTTGGAGATAACTTTTTAACGGTGCCAGTTGACATTCGTTCGGGAACTAACCGTACTAAAACCAGATCGCCGACCTTAAAGTGTGACACCTTCCTATGTAGATTAGCGTGTGCTTGATAAGACTCATATTGAGCAGTCAAGGTAGCTCGTATACGTGCATGTAAGTCATGAATATGTTGGGCGAAGGATTGTGCAAACTGACTTGTTTTGTATGTGGGAGGTAAGGGGACCAAGTCAAGTGGCACAGGGGCCTTATACCCGTGAACAATTTCATTCGGAGACATACCCGTGGTCCGATTTTTTGAATTATTGTAAGCCAGTTGTGCATGTGGAAGAAGTAAATCCCAAGTGCCTTTATGATCGCTCACGAGACATCTAAGAAGATTTCCTAGGCTCCGATTGACTACTTCCGTCTGGCCATCAGTTTGTGGGTGATAAGCCGCAGAGAATAATAATTTTGTTCCCATAAGAACCCACAAGGTTTACCAAAAGTAGCTAGTGAACTTGACGTCCCTATCCGAGACAATAGTCTTCGGAACTCCACGGTGACTAACGACGTCCTTAAAATACAGTTTCGCAATGTGAGAAGCGTCGTTGGTCTTACTACATGGGAGGAAGTACGCCATCTTGGAGAACCTATCCACGACAACGAGTATAGAATCATGACGTCGAAGGGTGGGGGGAAGGCCTAATACGAAGTCCATGCTCACGTCTTCCCACGGAACGAACGGAATAGGTAGCAGGGTGTATAAACCTACATTGGACTTAGTACCCTTAGAAACTTGACACGTACGGCAACTGCTCACTACTTTCCCAACCATCGCCTTTAGTTTAGGCCAAAAGAATTTCTCCTCTACGAGCGTTATCGTTTTGTCTCGGCCAAAGTGACCACTCAAGCCACCACTATGTAACTCCCAAATGATGTGGAGTCACAAAGAGGAGTGAGGGATACACAATTTTCCGTGTTTGAATAAATATCCGTCTCTAAGTGAAAAGGCCGTGATGGTCGCGGGAGAGCTATCCTGGGCAGATAAGTATGGCTCCTGAAAATCAGGGCATATGGCATATTCATCCTTTATGCGCTCGAACCCTACCACGTGGACTTGCATGGAGGAAAGTAAGAGGGTGAGGCAACTGAGTGCATCAGCAACTCGATTGTCGGACCCCTTAAGGTGCTTGAGAGTAAATGTGTATTCTTGCTGACCATTGATGAATCGTAACGCTTCATGATCAGAGAGGATCACGAACTCCTTATGAAGGAGATAGTGCCTCCAATGATGCAAACATCTAATGACCGCGTAAAACTCCCTATCGTAATTGGAATAATTTAATTTAGCACCCGCTAACTTCTCACTAAAATAACTAACCGGGTGACCCTCTTGACTCAAGACAGCTCCAATCCCTACGCCAGATGCATCACAAGTAAGCTCGAAGACCTTGGTGAAGTCTGTGAGACGTAACACCGGTGCTTCAGTCATAAGCTCCTTAATACGATGGAATGCAAACATGGCGGATTTGGACCATGTGAATTCTCCTTTCTTCATGCAGTCCGTAATGGGTGCCATAATGCTACTAAAATCGCGTATGAAACGACGATAAAAGGTAGCTAACCCGTGGAAACTACGCACCTCACGAAGGCTAGTGGGCTCGGGCCAGTCTCTAATCACTTGAACCTTTCCTGGGTCAACACGAATTCCTTCGGAGCCAACTATGTAACCTAAGAATTCAACCTCTAAAACATAAAACGTGCATTTCTTAAGATTTAGATATAAGGTTTTAGTCCTTAAGGTGGAGAGGACTACTTTGATGTGGGAGAGGTGTTCGGCGGGGGAGGTACTAAACACTAGGATGTCGTCGAAATATACTACAACAAACTTCCCCATATATGGCCTAAAGATGTGTGTCATCATCCGGGAGAAGGTGTTGGGGGCATTGGATAACCCAAAGGGCATTACAAGCCATTCATACAACCCGTCCTTAGACTTGAACGCCGTCTTCCACTCATCCCCCTCTCGGATCCTAATCTGGTGGTAACCACTCCGTAAGTCCAATTTTGAGAAGATAGTGGCACCCGATAGGACATCCAAGAGATCATCTAGTCGCGGAATTGGAAACCTATATTTTATAGTAATTTTGTTGAGGGCTCGGCTATCAACACACATGCGCCAGGTGCCATCCTTCTTAGGGGCAAGAAGGGCGGGGACAGCACATGGGCTCATACTCATCCTAATAAATCCCTTATTTAGCAAATCCTCTATCTGGGTTTGTAACACTATATGGGCAGTAGGATTAAGCCTATAGTGTGGTTGATTGGGTAAGGACGATCCGGGGATAAGGTCTATTGCGTGTTGTATATCTCTAAGCGTTGGTAACGACAAAGGTAACTCTTCCGGGTATACATCCCTAAACTCATCCAACAATACCCGTAGCTCTCGGGGTAAATCTTCCAACACGCCACTATCAGTCTTTGCACTCAGGAGTACGAGAGCGTACATTATTCCCCCAATGAAGGGATCCTTCACAAATTCATTCCTACCAACTAAACTCAAGGCTTTCCTCTCTACTGGGATGGTGGTATCCTTAGCCAACACTACTGGCTCTTTTGGCACAGTCGGTCTCAAGGTGACGATCTTGCCATTGAATTTAAACTCATAAGTGTTTGCACGACCATAGTGCGTCACATCACGGTCGTATAGCCAAGGGCGGCCTAGTAACACATGACAAACGTCCATCGGTAGGACGTCGCACCAAACCTCATCCGTGTAGGATTTGAAAGGTAGGGGGACTAGGCATCGTTGGGTAACCTTAATAGTAACCTTACTAATCCAAGCGACCTGGTAAGGGGTCGGGTGCGGCACGACAGTCAAGGACATACGCTTAACAGCGTTCTCAGAAATGGCGTTTACGCAACTACCACCATCGATAACTAATTTGCAAAGTTTTTCTCCACTCTTAAAGATCAGGGAAAATATGCTCGTCCTCTTCCAGTCGTCTACGGGACGAGGAGTGGTCATAATGCAACGCATCACCATAAGGCGGTGATCGTCCTCCAAGTCACTAGGGACTCCATCGGGGCCGCTCTCCTCTTCGGCCTCATAAACATAATTGTCAGGGTCGGTAGCGGACTCTAGCAAGGCTATGGCCTTCGTCTTAGTGGGGCACTCGTAGGGATAGTGGCCTTGAACACCGCATGAGTAGCAAGTGGTGTTAGCCTTGCTAACCTTTCCAACGGGGATACGCTCACTAGCGGGGTTTTTGGTATTTGTAGCGGTAATCACTACGGATTTCGAATCAGAGGATCTAAATTTTCCCTTATCAGGAAAAGTGGAAGTAGATGCCCCAGTGGTGGACTTATTCTTCGTATTAGGATAACGGGAGTGAGCCTTAGAGGCAAGGTGCTTTTCAATGTCCAAGGCGGCATTGAAAGTCGTATTCAAGTCCGTGTGACCGTAACGCAAGAGTTTCCGCTGAATGTCGGGGTGAAGTCCCTTTCGGAATCTAGATAAAGTGACTTCGGGGAGATCTCGAAGGTCACATCGTACCATACGGTCCTTAAGTTCTCCCATATATTCAGCAACAGACATTGAGCCTTGTCGAAGGGTGGCAAGCTCATCGAACATCTGCGTCTGATGGTACGCGGGAACGTACTGATCGGTTAGCAGGTTCTTCATCACATCCCATCCAATGAGTGGGACCCCGTGCCCAGCTCCTAACCTACGTTCTTCATTCAGCCAATAAGTTTTGGCACATCCCATTAATTTCATCCTAGCAACTTGAACCTTTTGGGGGTCCGTGAGGTTGTGCCATTCGAAATAGCACTCCATGTCGATAGCCCAATGGAGGAAGATCTGGGGATCTCCCATGCCATCATAGGTGGGGGCATTTATCTTGATGGCCCTCGTGATATCAAATCCTCGCTCGGGGCGGGGTTCTCGAGGGGGCACATGGGGAGAGTTTCCCTCAGAATCCGAGTCAAAGTTCGGTTGGTGTCGGTTGGGCTGCCCAACATTAACGGGAGGTTGGGGTGGCCTTTCCTGATTTCGTAGGATCTGGGCTAAGACGGTCCTAAGCTCAGCCATTTCAGCACGAAGACCCGCTATAGCCTCGGTGTTGGGATCACCATGCTCGTTCGCAGACATCCTAGACGTAGACGGGGTTGAGTACTCTGTTCCTAGCCTAGTGCGCATTCAGGTTTGGGAGACCCCGGGCTAGATGAATTTTCCTAGGGTTGAAGCTATACTGGAAATGGAATATTTTTAGATGTTCCCGATGGGAGTAAGGCGTAG
This sequence comes from Platanthera guangdongensis, assembly GCA_039583875.1. Classification (NCBI taxonomy): domain Eukaryota; kingdom Viridiplantae; phylum Streptophyta; class Magnoliopsida; order Asparagales; family Orchidaceae; genus Platanthera; species Platanthera guangdongensis. Next base: position 109,639,764 of record CM077163.1, read on the forward strand.
ATCATTAAAATTTTTTTTTCAGATTTCGCAGAAAATTACAGATTTTAGCCCGCTATTGGCAGACCACAAAAAAAATTTTTTGATTGCGTTTTTTTTTCTAAGATTAGATGGACCGACAAGGAACGCAGCGAGGATGTTTGCAACGTAGAAGTTGAAACAACCTCCCTCTGATACCAAATTGGTGTAGGGGTGTACGTGACACGGACGTGCTTACGCTATCGGTAGTTTACCCATCACAGAACATAGAAAATAAAGAGAGTGCTCCGACCAAAAGCGAACAAAAAGTGGTCGGTTGGCTCTCTAAAATGCGGGACTCGATACCACGTCCTTAGGACCTAACTCTCCAACAAGCACACAACTCGCTCCTAGCCGGACTCGATACCACGACCTTAAGACCTACCTCTCCAACAAGCACACGTCTCACCGCACCTACACAAGCATCTATTCTTTTCACATTAAGCCGTCAATCGCAGCAATAAAATATTTAGGAGCGGCAGTAAACGATAAGAAGCGATCAAGAACAAGTTGAGGTTAACTCCCTTGTTAGCACAAGCGTGCCAAAACTTGGAGAACAAGTCAAGGCTAGGCCTAGTTTGTTCTCCAATGGATCTTCCCAATCCGGATAACAAGAGGGTCAATAACAACGTTCGATTCAGATTTTTGCAAGCGGAAAACACTTTAAAATCGCAGAAAAGACGGTTGAATAACCTCCACAAAATCTCACAGCAAGAAACACAAAGATAGGGAAGGGATTACCCAACCAAGAAGATGATCACACAATATTTGTGGGAGAATCACTCTCTCCACGGTTCCACCGGTTTCACACCGAATGGGGCTGCTTCCTTCTTCCACGGAGTCGCACCGATAGAAGCCACGTCGGAGTCGCACCGAACGGGGATGGAGGAGGCAAGGCTTGGCTTCACACCAAAGGGGGGGGGGGGGGGCGGCTAATGGACTCTCTCCATGGTGGCCGAATTCTTCAAAGGGGGGTTTTTAGGTTTTCTTTTTCATTCCCATAACTCATCAAAATAGCCTCCTTTAAATAGGAGTTACAATAGAGATCCAACCGTCCATGATGGAGATGAAATCTCATCCATCCGGGCGGTTATATACACATAATAGCCTCCTTTAAATAGGAGTTACAAAAGAGATCCAACCGTGCATGATGGAGATGAAATCTCATCCATCCGGGCGGTTACATACACACCAAGTGTTTAGTAGCACACCAACATGAAAATAAAAATTAATACAAGCCATATGTTTAAAGCGATTAAAATAAAACTAAGTAAAACGCTTAAGCAAACTTTGCGCGCCGCGGACGGAGGTTGTATCGCAGCTTTCCGTTAGCGTCCGTGGCGTTGTCATGACGTCGCAAATCTTTAAATTGTTGCGCCGCGGCAACCGGGTCATCATCAGGAAGTGTTGGCGGGGCCGCGCCATCACTACCTCAGGCCTAGAGGACCTTCCACTCAGGCTGGGAGGATAGCCCTACAACTCAGATCTAAAGGATCTTACAACTCAGGCCAAAGCCCTACCACTCAGATCTATAAGAGATCATACAAACTCAGCCTTTATAACACAGGCTCACAGCACAGATCCAAAAGGATCTTATAGAGAGAAAAAGAATTGGTGTTTATTTGACACACGCGAAATTATCTCTATGTCTTACTCCTTCTATCCTGAGAAAAATCAGTCAAGATTTATTCTTCACAGCTCCAGAAATTATCTTCAGGAATTACTCAGCTTGGGCTATGAAGTGGTCGTATCTAGGGTTAGCGTTGTTTCTCCTTCTTTCTTGTTGTTGATGATGAGGATGACAACAACTAACTGAAAGAACTTTTGGGTCGATCGATTTGAGCTTTTTGCTTCTTGTCTCAGCAATAATGGTGAGGAATACGATGACAATCTTCAAAAAGAGAAATCCCTCAAAGTTCGTGATTCCATCTTCTGATTTTCTTCATTATATCTTCCGCAGATTAATGGCTATATGATTTGTGGGCCCATCTTTAATTGCTGGTATAAAGCCTTCCTTGTACAGAATATATTATACAGCTGGCCGCAGGTGCCATTAGCAGTGGATTCCAGCTTTACCGCACTGAATTTTAATTCCGTTGACTTTTATTAACTGTGGATGACGTCAGCATCTGGGTAATTGGACAAATCTTCACTTTCATCCTAGGAATTAAGTGAACATGCTTCACTCAACGATTCTGGACTTAGCCAATCTTTTGCTTCCTCGGGCCATGAGTGCATTGAGTGAACAAGCTTCACTCAATGCCAAACCCCATAGTCAACTTTCTGAACCATTCTGAATATTTAGCATCGAGAGCAGTGAGTGAGCCTTCATCACTCAATTCTTTCTTATATAGCTCATCATTCTGCCTCTAGGCGTTGAGAGCATTGAATGAGCCTTCCTAACTCAACTCCACTGGACTTAGCCAAATTCTGACTTTCATAGTCCAACATTCTCTGCATGATTAGGCATTGAGTGTGTTGAGTGAACTAGCTTCACTTAATGCCTCAATACTTTCTCCACTTGTTAAACGTTGAGTGCGTTGAGTGAACTGGCTTCTCTCAATGCCTCTAGACTTGGACAATTCTTCACATGTCAGAAGGAGTTGAGTGAGCTGGCATCACTTAATGCTTTTGCCTTGGCCTGTCTTCTTTATTAGGCGTTGAGTGAGCTGGCTTCACTTAACTCTTCTGTACTTAGTCGATTTCTATCCGTATTCTTCTTAGGCTTTGACGACAGCAACATGACTCGACACTTTTTTGTCTTGGTGTTGAGTGCGTTGACATCACGCAATGCTTTTGGACTTGTGTCATTTTTCTTCACTATTAACGCAAGAGCTTTGACTGTCTGTTCTTTACTCGACGCTTCAGCTCATCTGGCATTAAGTGAACTGACATCACTCAACACCTCTGGACTTAACACGAATTTTGCCTTTGTCAACTGCTCTTCTTGACGTTTGGCGTTGATTGAACTAGCTTCACTCAACACCTGTGGTCTTCGTATAATATCTTTACATGGAGTTTAGTGAGCTTGCTTCACTCAACGCCTATGGACTTGGGCAAATTCCTCTCTTTCCAGCCAACTCCTTTGTATCCACCTGTCATTGCCACTTGAGCCACCTGTCCAATTAATGTGACAAAGAGCAACCTGCATGCATGAACTTGAATATACTTCGAATACAATTATGTGTATATCATTGACTTGTTTGACTTCTTATAAATCTGTCATATTGGGATCAATGGACCCAACAATCTCCCCCTATTTGAAGAAGTCAAAACTTTTCATCAAAACTCTTAGTCAATGATACACATAACATATGCTACAGATAATCAGTATAATGGAAGAGGTAATAAGATATTGGTTACCACACTTTCCTTGCCTATAAGGTGTTCATCATCATTTGCTACTCCTGCTATTTTGCTGTATAGCCTTGATCATTTCCTTAATCACATTATCCTCCACCTTTTTGACTTCTGTATAATAGTCAGGGAGGTGCTGGCCTTACCTTCCTTTGAACATCTTCTCCCCCTATCTAAATATAAATAATCAACTTCTTGCACATTCTCTATAGGAAATAGAATTAGTTCCTACAAGTGTTGGACTTGCTCCCCCTCAATAGGAGCATCCAGTCATGGTAGCACTTTATCCACTTGAAAGGCTTGATATAACGGAAGGTATTTTCCAAATGGAAGAAGTGGTACAACCTGCAACAAAAACAACATGAGGAGCAACTGAAGCTATACCAAGTTCAACATACCAAACTCAAACTTGATGGCTTTGAACTTTGTTTCACCTAGTGGATTAGTGAAGATGTCAGCCACTTTCTTGTCTTTAGGGACAAACTCAAGACTGATGTTTTCACATTCCACATGCTCTCTAATAAAATGATATCTTATCTCAATATGCTTAGTCCTGCTGTTTGAGACATGATTCGTAGCAATTAAGATGGCAATAATAAAATCACAAAATAAAGGACTTCTACTTATCTGGAGTTTATAGTCCTGGAGCTGATGTTGGATCCACAGCAACTGTACACAGCAGCTCCCAGCAAAAATATACTCTGATTCTACAGTTGAGATTGCAACACTTGTTTGCTTCTTACTGCTCCAAGACACTGGTCTTCCTCCCAAGAACTGATAGGTGGCTAATGTGCTCTTTATGTTTTCTTTATACCCTACAAAGCTTGCATTTGAATAGCCTGTTAGATTAAAATCGCCATTTCTAGGGTACCATAGGCCAAGATCTGGTGTGCCCTTAAGATACCTCAAATTCCCTTAGCAGTTGAGTAATGAGATTCTTTAGGGCAGGCCTGATACATAGCATAAACACATGTAGCATACATGATGTCTGGCCAACATGCAGTAATGTATAAATGGCAGCCAATTATCCCTCTATACAAAGTTTCATCAACAAGTTTCCCTGCTTCATCTTTGTCTATTGGCATACTTGACCCCATGGCAGTTTTCATGGCGGAGGAATTCTCCATAACAAACTTCATGATGAACTCCCTAGTGAACTGAGACTGGGATTTGGACAAGCCATCATCAGTCTGTCTTACTTGGAGTCCCAAGAAGAACCCGAGCTCACCCATACAGCTCATCTCAAACTTATCTTGCATAAGTTTAGCAAACTTCCTGCAAAGGTTATCATTAGTAGATCCAAAAATTTTGAGATCAACATAATTCTGGATTAGGATGATCTTGCCCTTAGATTCCCTTAGGAATATTGTCCTTTCTACCTTTCCCCTTGAGAATTTGTTCTCAATGAGGAAGCTGGACAATGTCTCACACCAAGATCTAAGAGCTTGCTTCAGTCCTTATAGAGCTTTTCTAAGTCTATAAACAGAATCAAGTTAGTTAGGAACAACAAAACCTAGAGGTTGTTCAACATAAACCTCTTACTTTAAGTTACCATTCAGAAAGGCTGACTTCACATCCATCTGGTATACTTTGAATCCTTGGTATACATCATATGCAAGGAAAATTCTGATGGCTTACAATGTGGCTACTAGGGCAAAGGTTTGATCAAAATCAATACCTTATTCTTGCATGTATCCTTTAGCCACTAGTCTAGCCTTGTTCTTAACTATAATGTCATTTTTATCATGTTAGTTTCTATTGATCCACTTGTCTCCAATGACATTATGTCCTTGTGGTCTGGGAACCAACTTCTAGATGTTACACCTCTTAAACTGTTTCAGTTTTTCTTACATTACTACAATCTAGAACTGATTTGTGTTGGCCTCTTCAAATCTCTTGGGCTTAACCTGTGATAAGAAACTAGAATATAAGGTTGTATTCAGACTTTTGCTCCTTATCATTACTCATTGGCTGACATCACCAATGATCTAGTGTCTCGGATGTTCCAAGAGATGCCTGACTGCTGGAGGCAATATTGCTTCATGATCTTCATTATCTTCACTTGGTTTATCATCGTCCACAACCTGTGTGCCTTGAGCTTCCTCTGGAATTCACACTCTGTCAATTTCATCTTGAGTTAATGGAGTAGCCTCCTTAATAGTCAGCTTGTCCATCATCAGTTCAGTACTTGCAGGACTAGAAGGAGCTTGGAAGCTCATTGTTAATCATTGTAGACTCATCAAAAACTACATGAATAGACTCTTCTACAACTTGGCTTTTCAAGTTGTCGATCCTATAGGCCTTATTATGATTGTTGTAACCAACATAAATCCCTTCATAGGACTTGGTAGCAAACTTAGTCACATAGGACTTTCCATTGTTTAGCATATAACACTTACTACCAAATATCCTGAAATAGCTCAGGTTTGGTTTTCTGCCCTTCAAGATCTCATAGGGAGTCTTCTTGTGTCTCTTGGTGATAGAAGCCCTGTTAAGGACATGATATGTAGTGTTAACTACCTTAGCCTAGAAGTATTCTGGGAGAGATGTATCACTTAACACGGTCATTCCAGCCTCAGTGAGAGTCCTACTCTTTCTCTCAGTAATCCCATTTTGATGGTGTGTTCTAGGAGAGGATAATTCTTGGTGAATCCCGTGCTCTTCACAGAACCTTGCCATGCATTCAGTCTGAAATTCAGTCCCATGGTCACTTCTGATTTTGACCACAGTCTTGTCAAATTCATTCTGAATTTGCATGACAAATGTCTTGAAGAGATCAGGAGCTTCAGACTTATTCATAAGAAAGAAAACCCAAGCAAATCTGGAAAAGTCATCAACAACCACAATGGTGTAGACTTTCATATCTAGACTTTGAACTGGCATAGGACCAAACAAGTCTATATGCAAGAGGTATAAGTACCTCACTAAGTCTTTGGTCCCATGGCACTTGAATAAGGTCTTGGTCTGTTTGCCCTTTTTGCATGCGAAGCAGATACCCTCCTTAGAGCACTTTTTCTTAGGACCGTTTCTAACTAGCACTTCACTAAAGAACTTGCCTATGGTTTTATAATTCAGATGTGAAAGTCCACCTAGTGTCAGCTATATGCACCTATGGGGGGGGGGGGAATAGGTGACGAGTAGCGCTTTTGCGGAATTTACGAACGTACCTGCACAATAAAAATAAAAAGCACAGCACACAGAATACACAGGCAATTTATAGTGGTTCCCCGACTTGGGTACATCCACTTTCCCCCTTCGACCTATCTCCCCAACAAGGGACGACTCGGTCACTTCTCCAACGGGATTGAAATCCAATCCCTGCACTACCGGAAGGAACCCTTCCACACGTGAGAGTCAACACTCCCACAAAACGGGTTGCACCCAACCCTTACAACACGGAACAAAAGTTCCTTTACAACTAAAGAAAATATAGAATGTACACGAGATACAAACTTCTTTTGGAGACTACGGTGTTCCTCTTCGTTCGACGACGTGTTCTTGAAGTCGATGAAGAGTCTACAACCTCGGTCTCTCTTGGAGAGGATCTCCCCGGAACCGGCGGCGGCACACGAGCGGCGGCTAGCTTAGGGATCGGCGGCTACGATGATGAGAGGCTGCTGAACTTGGAGATCCAAACTTCGTAGCAAAGCAAACTAGGTCTACCAACGGTCACTCCTTGATCGGTCGTCTCGATCGATTCGGATGGAGGAGATTTTCCCGGTCAACAAATCGAGAGACAAGAGATCTCTGGATAGACACGTGAGATAAAAGCTTTGCTAAGCTTCTGTCGCCGGAGATCACGAAGGAATCACGAATGTTGACGGCGACCTACTTGCCCGAACGCGACGGCGGCGGAGGAGAGAAATCGCGAATCTAGGGTTACGTCGCGGCTGAGCTTCTTTTTCTTTTCTACTTTTTACTGTTCAAAATACTGGAATATATATACTGTAGATAATTCCAATATGACCGTTTGTGGGACCCACACTAGAAATCCCTAAGTCCGGTTCAAACTAGTCTAGAGGCAGAATCCGGTCGAGCAGCAACCTGAGAAAACGCTAAGTGAAAATCGGCGAGAATCGCAGGCGATTCTCGACGAATCGGCGAGAATCACCAAGTGATTCTCGACGATTCGTCGAGAATCGTTAGTGATTCTCGCCGAATCACTTATTGATTCTCAACGAATTTCACTTTGTATACATGAGCTGCTTGGCCACTGGTTCGGCGAGAATCACTAGTGATTCTCGCCGAATCTTACTTGGCACCGTTTTGAGGTAGCCAGAAGGAGTCGGCGAGAATCACTAATGATTCTCGTCGATTCGGCGAGAATCACTAGTGATTCTCGTCGAATCGGCGAGAATCACTTAGTGATTCTCATCGAATCGGCGAGAATCACTTGGTGATTCTCGTCGAATTTTCCTTGGACGAATTTTCGTCTTCCACCCTGGAGCTGCTCCTTGACCCATCCATGCTCCTTGTCTTCTCTTGCATATGAACGGCCCTGTACTTGAATGTAAGTGCACTCCAATAGAGAGAGTACACGTAGGCCAACACACTGATCTGCTCAACGAGGGATTACGTCTTGCAGACCCGTGTATATTGACCTACTGCACCCTGACATTGGTGTGCACTTAGCGTGGAGGAGCTGCAAGTACAACTTAAGATGTTTCATCAAATACATTGTGAATTCATCTTAGCTTGACAGGTGGCTTCCTCAAATCTAGGTAATCGTGGATACAATACCCAACAAGATGAGCTATCCTCTTGTGCTACTGGACAAAGTATGAGGTTTTCTCATCTGTAACTAGGCATACAAGGTAGTATATATCTGAATATAGAAAATTCAAACAATAGATGTTCCCACTCCTAGTACCTGCCAAGATTACCTCTTGGTCACATGACCTATTAATCTGGCACTCATCATTGTGGAATGAGGTGACATTGCCTAGATCACATAACTGGCATATGCTTATTAGTTTATTTTTCAAACCTTCCACATAGGCAACTATTGTGATAGTGAATATGCCATTAATGATCTTACCATACCCTCTAGTGACTCCTCTATCTAAACCACCAAAGATAAATTTGGGTCCATCCTTCACTGGAGTATACTACTTCAGATAACTCCATGTTACAGTCATGTGACTATTGTTTCATCCTCGTCTGAGCTACTTTCCTCACTGGTCTCGTCAGTCTCTGACATGGACACGGGAGCTCTGATACAATCTGAGGGATCCTTGCATTCATCTTCAGAAGTGAAGACCCCCACATACGCTTCATCCTCTGATTGGCAGCATATTTCAGCTTTCTCTGACCCCCCCATCAGCTCTGAGATCATTATCCACAGAGATTTAGCCGTTCTACATTTTTCCAATCTAGAGCGAGAGGCTCCGGACCAGACATCCATGATAATTTGTCGAATCCTCTCGTCCAAGTGAAATAGAGATAGTTCTGTCTCAGACATCTCAGCAACGCCCATGGGCACTTGGATCCCAGAGTCGGAGGTCTTCATGGGGATAAACGGACCCTCTTCCAGGATGAAGGATGCTCGAGGATCGATAGCATCAAGGTGAAAGGATACTCTCATTCTCCAGATGGGATAATAATCCTTTATGCATGCGGGGAGTTTGAGTGGCGGAATCTCATAATCCAGATCCATGCTTCTGACACTGGTGGCAGGATTCTACTCAAGGTGTTAACCTTTTTGAAGAGGAACCTCGCTTTGATACCACTTGAAAGTCCACCTAGTGTCAGCTATATGCACCTATGGGGGGGGGGGGGGAATAGGTGACGAGTAGCGCTTTTGCGGAATTTACGAACGTACCTGCACAATAAAAATAAAAAGCACAGCACACAGAATACACAGGCAATTTATAGTGGTTCCCCGACTTGGGTACATCCACTTTACCCCTTCGACCTATCTCCCCAACAAGGGACGACTCGGTCACTTCTAAAACGGGATTGAAATCCAATCCCTGCACTACCGGAAGGAACCCTTCCACACGTGAGAGTCAACACTCCCACAAAACGGGTTGCACCCAACCCTTACAACACGGAACAAAAGTTCCTTTACAACTAAAGAAAATATAGAATGTACACGAGATACAAACTTCTTTTGGAGACTACGGTGTTCCTCTTCGTTCGACGACGTGTTCTTGAAGTCGATGAAGAGTCTACAACCTCGGTCTCTCTTGGAGAGGATCTCCCCGGAACCGGCGGCGGCACACGAGCGGCGGCTAGCTTAGGGATCGGCGGCTACGATGATGAGCGGCTGCTGAACTTGGAGATCCAAACTTCGTAGCAAAGCAAACAAGGTCTACCAACGGTCACTCTAGGATCGGTCGTCTCGATCGATTCGGACGGAGGAGATTTTCCCGGTCAACAAATCGAGAGACAAGAGATCTCTGGATAGACACGTGAGACACAAGCTTTGCTAAGCTTATGTCGCCGGAGATCACGAAGGAATCACGAATGTTAACGGCGACCTACTTGCCCGAACGCGACGGCGGCGGAGGAGAGAAATCGCGAATCTATGGTTACGTCGCGGCTGAGCTTCTTTTTCTTTTCTACTTTTTACTGTTCAAAATACTGGAATATATATACTGTAGATAATTCCAATATGACCGTTTGTGGGACCCACACTAGAAATCCCTAAGTCCGGTTCAAACTAGTCTAGAGGCAGAATCCGGTCCAGCAGCAACCTGAGAAAACGCTAAGTGAAAATCGGCGAGAATCGCAGGCGATTCTCGACAAATCGGCGAGAATCACCAAGTGATTCTCGACGATTCGTCGAGAATCGTTAGTGATTCTCGCCGAATCACTTATTGATTCTCAACGAATTTCACTTTGTATACATGAGCTGCTTGGCCACTGGTTCGGCGAGAATCACTAGTGATTCTCGCCGAATCTTACTTGGCACCGTTTTGAGGTAGCCAGAAGGAGTCGGCGAGAATCACTAATGATTCTCGTCGATTCGGCGAGAATCACTAGTGATTCTCGTCGAATCGGCGAGAATCACTTAGTGATTCTCGTCGAATCGGCGAGAATCACTTGGTGATTCTCGTCGAATTTTCCTTGGACGAATTTTCGTCTTCCACCCTGGAGCTGCTCCTTGACCCATCCATGCTCCTTGTCTTCTCTTGCATATGAACGGCCCTGTACTTGAAAGTAAGTGCACTCCAATAGAGAGAGTACACGTAGGCCAACACACTGATCTGCTCAACGAGGGATTACGTCTTGCAGACCCGTGTATATTGACCTACTGCACCCTGACATTGGTGTGCACTTAGCGTGGAGGAGCTGCAAGTACAACTTAAGATGTTTCATCAAATACATTGTGAATTCATCTTAGCTTGACAGGAGGCTTCCTCAAATCTAGGTAATCGTGGATACAATACCCTACAATCTCCCCCTATTTGACGAAGCCAAAACCCTACTAGCTAAGATGAATAACACATATCAAATAATAAACATTGCATTCAGAAATTAAACATGCAGCACAAGAGAATATATGCAATCAGATCAGGACTTGAGTCATTCACAAATTCAAATATATATACCAATATAAATATATACACATATAATCCAGAATTGTTTCTATGACAACAAAAATCATTAAATGTTCTTAAGACAAAGTGACAAGCTATAAGTTTTTGACTATTTTTCCTTAGCTAAGTCACCCTTAGGATTTTGAGCCAAGTACTTCTTGCTTTGCCTCTCCATGTATTCTTTGGGCTTTGGGTAATACCTAGGAGGAGCAACTTTATCTGCATCCTTGTTGTTTCTGAAAAAGATGTTGCGTTTTGCTTCAAACGTTTTGTGCGTTTCCCACTCATACTGGCTATATACTTCGTTTCGATTGATCTCTCCTCTTTCTTGCAGCCAGAAGGTGTCTAAGATGATGTTCCTTGAAACTGGACTCCACCTTTCGTTTCGTACATCCTCCTCATTCATTCGAGTTCTCTTTGCAGCCTGTGTCTCCTTGGAGGTCCCTTCTTGAACTTTTCTCTTTCCCCTGGCTTTTGCTAAGGCCTCTTGGTCAAACATGCTCCTCAGTTTAGCTTTTGAGAGAGCCCTAGCATCAGCGTCATTTGTGGGAATATCTGCAGCACTTGCACTTACACCCTCAGCAACACTTACTTCCTCAGCGGCCTTAGATGTCTCAGGGACATGAATACCGGCAGGATTGTCAGGCAGAATGACGCCTAACGTACCTAGCGCCTGTTGGAGCATCCACCAGCAGCTCTCATAGACATATTTACTTGATTGGGCGAAGTGTGTTCTCATGCTTTCTTGAAGCTCGGCCAACTTAGCTATATATTCTTTCTCCCCCTTTTTGGCTTCGACAGCTATGCAGTTGGCATATGAGTGCAGAGAGTCATCAATATGCTTCGTGGTCTTGGCGAATTCAGTGATCAGGGCCTGCTGATTGGCATTTAAAGTGACCATATTACCATCAAACTTCTGAATGTTGTTGGCTACAACGTGTGCGTTCTGATTTACGACAGCTAGAGTATCAGTATTCTTTTTCAAGCCGGCCATTAAGAGTGTGACAGCTTCGCCGGCCGCGGTATACTTCTCTTCAAATTTCTTCTCCATCACGTCCAGCTTATGGTTGATTTCCACCATATTCTTGAGCATCAGATTTTCAGAAGTCTTAATCCTTTTCAGCAGTGTTTTCTCAGCTGTATCAAAAGAGACTTTAAGTTCATTCACAATGCCCTGAATGATATTGACAGTGTGAGTAGCTAGCTCATCTCGTAACGGAATAGCCGGAGGCACTTGTGGGCCTTGCATTTCAGCAGACGCATCTGTAGAGCTGGATACAATTACAGTCTCTAATGGAGGAATGCTGGCTGCCTCTGTAGATTTATCTAACTCCCCCTCCACTGGTGCAGACTTGTCAGATGGAGGTTCAACAGGATCTGGAGTCTCAAATGCTTCATGTCCCTCATTCTCAGCTTCCTCTCCGTCCTCATCCAAGAATTCATCTATATCAGCAACCTCTTCCAATTCTCGGTCAGCAGTCTCCAGTGCTTCAGCTTCGGTTCTTTGAGTGTTTCTGTTCAGGAACTCCTCATCCTCCAGCTCAGGTTCACTTACTTCATGAATTTCGGCCACCGCATCCCTGGCCACCTGGGCAATTTCAGAAACTACATCTGTATGAGGGGGTAGAGTATCCCCCTCGATTCCTGCAGTCAGGGTATCAGGAATTTCACGGGGGGTGGCTGCTGGAGATACTTCCTGTCGCTCTTCCACGGCAGGCTGCCCGATCCGCCTCTCCCATCGATCAAACACACTTGCATCCATCTTCTTCAAGTAGTGGAGAGGGACACCTTTGCTCATGTCGAACTTGTCTCCGTTTAGCTGGTTTAGATATAGACTTATGATGCGGCCGAAACTAGGAGTGCCCAGGGAGTCCTTGATCTTCTCGAACATCAACCCCCCCAGTTGAACCTCTTGCGGCAGACAACAGCTATGAGGATCTTGAACATATCTCCTGAGATATGGTCATGCGAGCCCGGCTTGCAGATGAGCACTTTTCCAATAATGTCAGATAGGAGCTTCCCTTCTTCATTCATCTCCTTTCTCTTTATGGATCGAGTTCCTCGTGGAAGGCCGCAGAACAAGAGAGTTCTGGTCTTGTCCTCGTCCTCCAGATAATCCTCCTGCTCCGAACTAGAAAGCTGCAGGTAGCGAGTCAGCTTGCTGGCAGACATCTTTACTTTTGCTCCAGCCACCTTGCTCTTGATTATGGAGTCTCCATCTCGGAGTCTTGCGGTAGCGAAGAACTCCAGCACCTCTTTGTCCAGGATTTTGCAAGGGTGCTCCAAGACGAAGGTTAGCCCAGCCTCTTCCAGCATGAGAATAATGTTGCGGAATTCGTCCGAGGCGTGAGAAAACCCAGTTCGAACCAGCTCGCAGCCAGAGACCAACCCTGCAGTTGTCCTTGGAGCCATCGTAGATCTAGAGAGAGAAGCCCTATTCATCGCTTAATCAAAAATCAAAATAGAAGTGATTCTAGTGATCACGTCCAAGTGAGGGTGAGGGGATACCTAGAGGTTAAGTCGGTGAGGTGGTTCGAGCGGAGAAAAATCGAAACTTGGGGAGATCGACGGTGCGAGCTTCGGCGGGATTCGTCGGGAGCCTTTCGACGAGAACTTTGCGAGAACCTTGCGGGAGCTTAGGGGGAGACGATGCGGGAGCCGACGAGATCTTTGCGCGATTTCTAAGTGAGAAACCTTGCGGGAGCCGAAGGAAGAAGCTTTGCGAACTGGCGTGGTTTCTGCGAGAGTCGGCGGGACTAGTATCGCCTGCGCCTTCTGCGGGAAACTTGAGGAAGTTGAACGGTCGGCGAGCTCCTTCGGCGGGATTCGGCGGGATTCTTCGGCGGGATTCCTAGTATATAAAGTGAAATTGAGGTTTTTCTTCACCACTTGTAATTGAGGGGTTTTCTTTACTAGGAATTGAAAGGTTCCGAGGTTCCGAATTGAAGGGTTTTTCTACTGGGAATTTCCACGTTGGGAAGCATTGCAACATTTTCAAATTCTTCTGATGTCAAGTTAATATAAGATTAATAAATACATGTTTATTGGACCGACAATCTATTTGGATTTGAGCGAGACTTCTCCAAACACTTCTTGATGTCAATTATGATTTGTCGAGATTCTTCTAGGCAGAGGCAGTGAACACCTCCAACTATGTGCTGAACAGAAGTCTGATACATAAATTGAAGGGAAAGACTCCCTATGAATTACTCAAAGGGAAGAAACCTAAAATTGACTATTTCAGAATTTTTGGTTGCATTTGCTACATTCACAATAATGATAAGAAATATTTAGCAAAATTTCAAGCCAAAGCTGATGAAGGAGTGTTTCTGGGATACTCCATGATCAGCAAGTCCTATAGGGTCTATAATAAATCATCTTTGAAAATTGAGGAATCTGTTCATGTTTCCTTTGATGAAACTAACATGTCTTTCAAGGAGAAGATTTCTTCTACCATAGAACCTTTGCAGGAACACTCTCTATTTGAAGATATGAACAAGTTGCAGGTTGCTCAAGAGAATGAAAGCAGTGAAGATGAAGGGAATGCTCAACACATTGAAGCTCAACATGAAGAGCCAGTTGTTGTACCACAAGAGGAAACAACAACACAGGTTGGTGAACAATCAACACCCCATGTTGATTTAGTAACATCAAGAGACCATCCAATTTCCCAAATAATTGGAGAACTCTCAGCTGGGGTGCAAACCAGAAATCAGGTCAACCAAAACCTGTTGCACACCTGCTTCCTTTATCAAATTGAACCTCAGTCCATTCAAGATGCAGAGCAAGATCCACACTGGATCATTGCCATGCAAGAGGAGTTGCATCAATTTGAGAGGAACAAAGTATGGGAACTAGTGCCAAAGCCTAAGAATCATTCCATTGTTGGAACAAAATGGGTATTCAGAAATAAACTGGATGATCAAGGAGTAATAATAAGGAACAAGGCAAGGCTAGTTGCCCAAGGATATTCTCAAGAAGAAGGAATTGACTACGACCAGACCCTTGCACCTGTTGCAAGATTAGAAGCCATCAGGATATTTTTAGCTTATGCAGCTCACAAAGGCTTCAAGGTTTATCAGATGGATGTCAAGAGTGCCTTCTTAAATGGAGACATCAAAGAGGAAGTCTATGTCAGACAACCTCCAGGTTTTATCTCTCCAACTCATCCTGATTATGTTTTTAGATTACATAAAGCATTATATGGTCTCAAGCAAGCTCCTAGAGCATGGTATGAGACCCTAGCATGCTTTCTCTTGGTAATGGTTTTATAAGGGGTAGAGTAGACCAAACTCTTTTTATTAGAACCCATAAGTCCCATACCCTACTAGTACAAATTTATGTAGACGATATCATTTTTGGTTCTACTGACTCAAAATTGTGCAGAAGGTTTTCTAACCTAATGCATTCTAAATTTGAGATGAGTAGCATGGGTGAGCTATCCTTCTTCCTAGGATTGCAAGTCAAACAACATGCTGAAGGCATCTTTATTTCTCAAACCAAATATAATAATGAGCTGGTTAAGAAATTTGGCATGTCTGAGGCATCTTGTATGAAAACACCCATGCCTACCAATGCTGTATTAGATGCTGATGAACATGGGAAACCTGTTGATCAGACAACATATAGAGCAATGATTGGCTCTTTACTGTATCTTACAGCTAGTAGACCAGATATAATGTTTGCTACATGTATATGTGCTAGGTTCCAAGTTAGCCCTAGAGAGTCACACCTAACATTAGTAAAGAGGATTCTCAGGTATGTTAAAAGTTGTCCAAATTTAGGTCTCTGGTATCCAAAAGATTCAGCATTTGAGTTAACTGGATTCTCTGATGCTGATTATGCTGGATGCAGAATTGACAGGAAAAGCACCAGTGGAACTTGTCAGTTCCTTGGTGATAGACTTGTCTCTTGGTTTTGTAAGAAACAAACATCTGTGTCAACTTCAACTGCTGAAGCTGAATATATGGCTGCAGGCAGTTGTTGTTCACAAATATTATGGATTCAAAATCAACTCCTAGACTATGGTTACAACTTAGAGAAGTCAAAAATCTTTTGTGACAATACAAGTGCTATTTCCATAGCTCAAAATCCAGTCCTCCATAGTAGGACAAAACACATAGAGATTAGGCATCACTTCTTAAGGGACAATGTTGAAAAGAATAAAATTGAACTGCATTATATCCCAACTGATTTACAAAGGGGAGATATTTTCACCAAGCCCTTGGATGAAAAGAAACACACTTTCTTCCTAAATCAGTTAGGAATGTTAGATGGAGGAAGTCTTAAATAATATCCAAGATTTTGAAAGCTAAAAATTGACCAAAACTAGGCAAAAATTCTGATTTTCCTTGGTGTGTAGAATTTTCTGATCTCTGAACTGCGCTCGACGATTTTCCCAACGATCGTCGAACGGAGTTCGACGATTTCCAGAATCGTCGAACTGAGTTCAGCGCCCCTCAGATAGTGTGTACTATCTCTTCCGGTCAACGATCGTCGAACGGCGCTCGACGATTTGGTTCCCTGAACGATCGTCGAACGGAGCTCGACGCCTTCCAAGATCGTCGAACGGAGATCGACGATGTTGGAGTCTCTTCAGATTCCTTTAGAAGCCTCGATCGTCGAACTGAGTTCAACGATCTTTCCATTTCTGCGTCGAACCCTAATATAAAACTCATTTTTCGCCGTCGTTCTCTCTTGCGCTTTCAATTTCTCTGCAAAAAATATTCTTCCCTCCAAACAGTTATACACTTGTTCGGTTTGTTTGTTAAGTTTTTGCAGGTACCATGGCCGTCTCAGTCGCTGTCCTCGCCGCAATGAAGTTTGATGTAGGGTTTGACATTGATCTGGACTCCTTCAACACCACTGATCAAATCTTCCAGGACATCCTGAGTTTATTCAAAGATCAGCATCTGTCTGCCCTTATGACCACAAGAATCAAACTTGCCTCAGATGAAATCAAAGAATGGGTGTATACTGCACACAACCTTGACAACAATACCATAGTTGGATCTATTGCTGGAACACAGGTACCTCTGACCCCAACAGTCTTAACAGAAGTTTTTGGTTTAAGAAATGGTGAAGACACTGCTGAACTATCTGGAGAAGAGTTGTCTGATATACTTGCCAGGATGGGTCATCCTGAGGGAAACCCTAACAAGTTGTTTAAGAGGAACTTGTCAGTTGAATATAGGTTCCTAGCTGATGTTGTAGGCAAGGTGCTGTTGGCCAAGCATTCTGCACATGACACCATCTCCAGACATCAGCTCTGCCTTATGGGAGCTCTGGTAGATAGGAAAAGCTTGAACTGGGGAGAGGTCTTCTTTGACCTGATAAAGAAAAAGATTAACAAAACCTTTGTGAATTTTGGAAGAATTCTGGGAGTTTTCCTTCAGGCAAGGTGCCCTGCTTTGTTGGTCTCCTCTGGAGTGCACATCAATGCCTCCAAGAGACTCACCTGTGCCCTATTTGGGAAATGGGACAGGCAAATTAGCAAGCCCAGCAGGCCCTCTTCAACTGCCCCTTCAGGCACCAGGACTCAAAGAGTCACTCCCCCCCAGGTCTCTGCTCCTGCAGAAGACCTGCCTGCTGCTAGTGCTGCTTCTCCTCCTCCTCCAAGTCCAACCCTACCAATTCCATCCACCACTCCAGCTCCATCCACAATTACAATCTCCAGCCCATCTCCAACCTCAATTCCATCTCCAGCAACCACTTCATCACCTCCAGTAGACCACTTCCACCCATTATTCTCATATCCACCACCAGATGTCACCTCATCCCCATCCATACCATCCTTCACACTTCTGGATGAATCCTACATGGATGATTCCCCCTCCTCTCCTCCAGAATTACCATCCTCTTCAACATCTTTCCAAGACCTTCTCCACCACATCATTGACCAACCCACTTTCACTCCCTCCATATCCCTCCCTTTGTCCTCCATCTCCACAATCCCCTCTCCTGAGCCATTCATTCCACCATTCAGCCCTCCACCTCCAGCTTCTTCAGCCATCCCTGTACCCTCTACCTCTGCTCCTCTTCTTGAGCAAGTAGATCTTTCAGCCCTTGCTGACAAGTTGTATGAGCTCATTGCCCCCAGGCTCTCCCTTCTCTTGGAGACCTCTTTAGCTCCTCTACACTTGTCAGTGGCAGCCCTCTCTGCCAGGCTTTCTTCTCTCCTTCCTCAAGCAGCCCCACCAGCAGTTTGCCTTGATACAGAGGTATCTGCATCCAGGCAGGGGGAGATGCCCTATGAAGCCAGCCTTCATGCTGCTGCTGCTGCTGCTGCTCCTGTGTCTGCTGCCTCTTCTGCTCCAGTTGCTGCTGCTACTCCAGTCTTAGCAATAGACCTAAGGTCTTTGCTATCTGCATTTGATACTGCATATTACAGCTACCTTCCAGAAGCTATTGCTGTCCAGCCCTCAGAAGATCTGTCTAAGGCAATGGTGCCCTTCTCTGGCTGTGACCCCAACATTCTTTCATCCTTTGTACTCTCAGTGATGACTGCTGCTGCTGCTGATAAAGAAAAGGCTGAATCTGCTTCTGAAATTGTTCTTGCTGCTGCTGAAGAAAATATTCCAACTGCTGCTGAAAATCAAATTGTTTCTGATGAGCCCATTTCCCAGGATTCTCTGATGACAGAGGCTGTTGTTTTTGAGCCTGCTGTAGATGTTGTTGTTGTTTCTGAACCTGCTGCTGCCATAATTCCTGAAATAACCACTGTTGCTTCTACTGCTGCTCCAGTATCTGTTGTTACATCTGCTGTTGTATCTGTCTCTGTTGCTCCTTCTGCTTCTGCTTCTGCCCCATCTGCTGTTGTTCAACTAAAAAAAGGTTTGATGAAAAGGATTGATGCTTTATATGATGCTCAAAGATCTGAATCTGATGACTACAACACTGCCTCTGATGATTCTTCTGCCACCATTGCAAGGAAAAGGAAGGCAAGAAGTAAGGCAATGAAAAGAATTCCACCTGCCAAAGTTAGAGATGACAATGATGTTCCCTACTATATTCTGCACAACTGCCCAATTACTGAACATTGGATGCAGTTCTCTAAAAATCAGCTAAAGGCAATGAAGAAGAAAAGGAAGTATGAGAAAGGTTCCACCCAGTCCAAGCACCCTCATCCTCCTCCACCACCTCCACCTGATGCAGGTGCAGGTGGCAGCTCTGCAAGCTCAGCCCCATCTAGAAGCCAGGCTCCCTACCAACCCCATGCTAGAACATATCAAAGGGAAAGCCAGTCTAGGGGCTCTTACTCTAGAAGGGGAGGATATAGGGGAAATCAAAGAGAGACTCAAGTATATTCTAAAGGGCATTCCAGGCAGCACCCTTATTCCAGGGGAGGACATGTTCCTTCTGATACATCTTCTGGTCCATTCCCCTACAAGCTCAAAGAAACTGTGACTGCCAGGACTCCTCAAGATACTTCTTCCAACAGGTATGAGCCACCTGTTCCATTTGAGGACCCTGAGAAGAATCCTGTTGCTTGGACTGCTAGAATGAAAGAGTTGGCTGCATTAGATCAAATAAAGAAAGCTAGAGAGCAAGGCCTAGACACCTCCAATATTTCTACCATGTCAGAACAAAGACAGAAGGAATTAGATAGATATGCTTCCAGCAAATTTTTTGATGCAGAAAGATATATGGAATTGCATCCTGCTGCTGTGGTTCCCAGGGCTACTAAGCAAATTTATTTGGGTGCAGCAGATGACACCAGATCCAAACAAGAAGCTTTAAATCCTAACAGAGAAATCAAAATGGTAAAAGGCAAAGAGAAAGAGTAATTCTGTAAGGTGACAATCCTTGGTTTCTCTGACTGATATCTGGATGACATATATATATATATCTCTGTGATGGTTCTGCAAATGACTAGCTGCTATTGTTTTTATGCATTTTTGATTGTATGTTGCTATTTGATTTTTCAAAATCTATAAATAGTAATCCTAACCCAAATAGGGGGAGATTGTTGGAACACCCTATTACTAATTTGGGTCAGGATCACTATGTCTCTAGGAATCTTTGTTTGACCTTCTGTATAGCTTAATAGGTCAATTAGAATTGAGTCTAAGGGTTAGAAGTCTAGGTTTGGAAGCTGCCCTGAAGACCAAGTTTTTCTGGAGACTAAGTCCAATCGTCGAGCTCAGCACGACGATTCGTCGAACTCCGGTCGACGATCGTCTAGCTCAACTTCGACAGATCGTCGAGCTCCATTCGACGATCGCTGAGCTCAAACCTCATAATATCGTCGAGCTCCACTCGACGATCGCTGAGCTCAACTTCTCAATATCGTCGAACTCCATTCGACGATCGCTGAGCTCAGGTCGACGATTTTGACTCTGCACTGGATCCTCATCTCTGAGCTCAGTTCGACGATCTTTGAGCTCAGATCGACGATTATCTTGCTACTTGGATTTTCCAGTTCGCTGAGCTCAGCTCGACGATAGCAGAGCTCAGTTCGACGATTTCAGTTATCTTTCAGAATTCAAATTTAAATCAGATAGAAGTTATTCTGCATTTAATTCAGAAGATCTGCCAGCCGTTTTCATTTACTTCTGGAGCAAGTTTCAAGGGATTTTTCAAGGAACAATTCAGTGGACTTTCCTTCAGAACAAATTATGCAATTAAGGCTGTAATCAATACAGACCAACGGCTATCTTTGACAGAGTAATATTCTATTCTGGCACAGAGAATAAATGACAGAATGTTTTTGAATGAAATAGAGAAGATATACAGAGATTGACAAGAAGAGGACACACAACTCAGAATACAGAGACTCTTTCAAAATATTCTGTCAACAAGAATTCAGAAGGACACTCATCAGAGAGATCAAGCTTTCAAAAATTCTTCAGATCTCTTCAGCTCTAAAAGTGTTCAAGGCCAACATCATTTCAAGACCCCAGACACTCAACATTTCAGCTTGCTGAAATCATCTTTTGCTGGAGATCTATATTTGAAGGCCTATCACCCTCAGCAAAGCTCATCTTCCTGAAGATCAAGGACTCAGGGGGAGCTTTGACATCAATCCACTAAGTCTTCTCAGTTGATTGAGAAAAGAGAAGGCTGCCATCACTCTCTCACCCCCACTCTGTAAAGGGTTTTCAAACTCCCTTCAAAAGTTTGAATCTGGTTTTTGAGCACCTTGTCAAAAGCTCATTGGTGGCAAGACACCTGATCAAAAAATCTGTTTTGGTTTTTGAGCACCTTATCAAAAGCTCATTGGTGCCCAGGACACCTGATCAACTCATCCTGCAGTGGATTCCTACCTAGGGTGGTAGAAGAGTAGATGTACCCAAGTTTGGGGAACCACTATAACTCCTTGTGTCATCTGGTTCTGCATGTTTTCTTTTTGTTTCTGGCCTAGATTTTCTTGTGCTTAGTTTCTGCATAGCTTGGTTTTGTGATTAGTTTTATTTCTGCTTCCCTGCTTACACTCATTACAATAATTGTTGTAAAGCTTTGCAAAAGTTTTTCTTTGTGTTTTAAAAAGCACCATATATTCTATTCACCCCCCTCTAGAGTATATCTGATCTAGTTTCCCCTTTCATATTTGATGAAGGAAGTTTGCTTAACAAGCAATTCTTCCAGTGGTATTCTTGAAGATGCAGCTGCACGACTTGAACAGCTGAGTCTCGATGAGACCGCTAAAGATGAAACTCCTAAGTACGTCAAAGTTTCCACCTCAACGTCAACTGGGAATGTTGAAGATCAAAATGGAACAAATCTCTTAGAAGAAGGAGAAGCCCAAGAAGTAGTCGAAGCTCCAGACGCCAGATTTCTAGAGCTCCGGCACGTGAGGGATCATCCTAGAGATCAGATCATCGGAGATCCTCGTGACGGTGTCAGAACTCGAAGAGGTACCATTAACGAGGTTTTACATCTTAGCTTCCTGTCACAGGTTGAGCCAAAGAAGTTTGACGAGGCGAACAAAGATGCGGCATGGATTTTGGCCATGCAAGATGAACTACATCAATTCGAACGATGCAACGTTTGGACGCTGGTTCCCAGACCACACAAGCAGAATGTGATTGGCACCAAGTTGGTCTTCAGAAACAAGCTGGATGAACATGGTGTCATCATAAAGAACAAGGCAAGGCTGGTGGCTCAAGGTTACAGACAGGAGGAGGGGATTGACTTCGACCAGACCTTTGCACCAGTAGCAAGGCTCGAGGCAATCAGATTGTTCCTGGCATATGCTTCGCACAAAGGATTCACAGTCTATCAAATGGATGTGAAATCAACATTCTTGAACGGAGATCTGAAAGAGGAAGTATACGTCGCTCAACCCCCAGGTTTTGTCAATCCTACTTATCCCAATCATGTATATTTTCTTAATAAAGCTTTATATGGTTTAAAACAAGTTCCACGAGCTTGGTATGAGACTTTATCTAGTTTTCTTCTTGAGAACAAGTTCTCTAGAGGTAAAATAGATAAGACATTGTTTCTCAGGGAAGTCAAAGGCAAGATTTTGCTGGTGCAAATCTATGTCGATGACATAATATTCGGCTCTACGGACAACAATCTTTGCAAGAAGTTTTGTAAACTTATGCAAGGAAAGTTTGAAATGAGCAGTATGGGAGAGCTAAAGTATTTCTTGGGACTTCAAGTGAAACAGTCTAAGGATGGAATCTTCATCTCTCAGACGAAGTTCACAAATGAACTCCTCAAGAAATTCGGTATGGAGAGTGCAACCTCTATGAGGACTCCAATGGGATCCACTATGTCTCTGGATAAGGATGAGAAAGGTAAACCTTTCGATGAAACCAATTACAGAAGCATCATTGGATCCCTGCTCTACCTTACTGCCAGTAGACCGGATATCATGTTCTCCACATGTGTCTGTGCCAGATATCAGGTGAACACTAAGGAATCTCACTATGTCACTGCAAAGCGAATTCTAAGATACCTTAAAGGTACTCCCAATCTTGGCTTGTGGTACCTGAGAAACAATGATGTCGAGTTAATAGGTTTTTCAGATGCTGATTTTGCAGGGAGTAGGGATGACAGGAAAAACACTTCCGGGACGTGTCAATTCCTCGGAAGAAGGCTTATCTCATGGAACAGCAAGAAGGAGAATTGTGTAGCTACCTCCACAGCAGAGTCTGAGTACATCTCGGCAGGCAGCTGTTGCGCACAACTCATATGGATCAGAAACCAGTTAGCAGACTATGACCTTCAGTTCAAGGAAGTACCAATATACTGCGACTCCTCCAGTGCAATTGCAATTGCCAACAATCCGGTATCGCACAGCAGAACGAAGCATATTGAAGTGCGCTACCACTTCATTCAAGAGCATGTGGAGAACAAGGACATCCCTCTCTGTTATGTCCCCACGGACAAGCAGATTGCAGACATTTTCACAAAGCCCTTAGACGAAGCCAAGTTCAGTCTTTTCAAAACTGAATTGGGGATGCTAAAGTATGAGGAATGAAGACTACAGAAGCTCCATGCTCGTGCATCTAGGGGGAGGCTTTGCCAGGAACTACAGGGTGAGCACAGGTGCAAGAACTGAGGGGGAGAAAGGGGTCAAATGCTACAGACCCCGATTTGAAGAAGCCGAAAAGGGGGAGATTACCATTACCCTCTTGGCTAAGGCTAAGGTGGCTCCCAGTTTGCTCTCAAATTGGTCTTGGTAATAAATATCTCTCTCAACTCAATTTCAAGGTTATGATTTTCATTCCCATACGCCATATTCACCTTAGCTTGTAGGGTTTAGGCTTCTTCAAATAGGGGGAGATTGTTGGGTATTGTATCCACAACGTACCTGATTTGAAGAAGCCCCTGAAAAGCTAAGGTAAATAGATAATGTATTTGATAAAATATTTCAAGTTGTGCTTGCAGTTTTTCCACGCTAAGTGCACACCAATATCAGGGTGCAGTAGGTCAATATACACGGGTCTGCACGACGTAATCCCTCGTTGAGTAGATCAGTGTGTTGGCCTACGTGTACTCTCTCTATTGGAGTGTACTTATTTTCAAGTACAGGGTCGTGATCATGCAAGAGCAGACAAGGAGCAAGGATGGGTCAAAGAGCAGTCCATGGGCGGATAGACGAAAATCGTCTAAGTGTTAATCGACGAGAATCACCAAGTGATTCTCGCCGATTCGGTGAGAATCATCAAGTGATTCTCGCCGATTCGGGGAGAATCACTAGTGATTCTCGCCGATTCGGGGAGAGTCACTAGTGATTCTCGCCGAATCGTCGAGAATCACTAGCTGATTCTCGACGTCTCCTTTCGGCGAAAACAGTGCGTGCAACCAAGTCAACTTCGTCGAGAATCATCTTTGATTCTCGCCAAATCGTCGAGAATCACCTTTGATTCTCGACGATTCGATGATACTCACCTTTGATTCTCGCCGAATTTGACTTGGGCGAATTCTGGATCCCGCTGGACCGGACTCTGCCGCTGGCGCTGTTTTGAACCGGGGTTAGGGTTTCTTCAGGTGGGACCCATAACGGTTATAATAGAGTATTTCCACCGTATAAATATACGCATATTTTGAACAGTAGAGTGACACAAAAAGAAATACACGATCTGCCGACCGTGACCTAGATCGCGATATCTGCTCCGCCGCCGTTGCCGGTCGTGCAAGTTGTTCGCCGACCTTGATCGTGATCTCTTCCAGATCTTCCGTCGACAGAAGCTTAGCCAAGCTTAGAGTCTCACGCGTCTAACCAGAGATCCTTTGTCTCTTGATTTGTTGATCGGGAAAACCTTCCCCGTCCGAATCGATCGAGACGATCAATCCTAGTGTGACCGTTGGAAGACCTAGCTAGCTTCGCTACGAAGTTTGAATCTCCAAAGTACAGCAGCCGCACACCGTTGTCGCCGCCGATCCCGAGAACCAAGCCGCCGCTCCTCTTGCCGCCGCCTGTCTCGGGGAGATTCTCTCCAACTGAGATTTAGGGTTGTGGACTCTTCGATTACTTCAAGAACACGTCATCAAACGAAGAGGGACACCTTAGTCTCCAAAAGTAGTTTGTATTTATCGTACATTCTAGTTTATTTTTGTTGTAAAGGAACGTTGGTTCCTACTTGTAAGGGTTGGGTGCAACCCGTGCTGTGGGAGTGTTGACTCCTACGTGTGGAAGGGTTCCTTCCGATAGTGCAAGGATTGGTTTTCAATCCTGTTGGTGAAGAGATCGAGTCGTCCCTTGTTGGGAGATAGGTCGAAGAGGGAAAGTGGATGTACCCAACTCGGGGAACCACTATAAATAGCTTGTGTACCTTCTTTGCTGTGCTGGTTTGTTTATTTGTGCAGGTACAATTTTAATTCCGCAAAAATGTTGCACGTCACCTATTCCCCCCCCCCCCATAGGTGAAGGTAGTTGACACTAGGTGGACTTTCAAACTCGCTAGACAGAAAAGAATACGAAGCATCCATATCAAACAGTGCCTAGGTTGCATGTAACACACACAAGAAACATACATAAGATGCAAACAAAAGCAAGCAATACGATTATCCCGCACTCGTAAAACTTAGGATTGCGCTTGAGACGCGAAGGACTCAACCACTGCTTTTCCCGTCTCCAACAAAGACGCTCTGATTTCCTGTTCACCCAGACGTTGATGACTCCTGATAAGGTTGGGCACAAGTGTACCCATGGCAGAAAACATCAACAATCTAGTCATGTTCACGACTATCGTACAAACACGTTGATCCCACACATCCATGTATTGTAGTTATATAACATAACGCCATCAGAGAACTATCATCCCAAATGGCTTACTGTACATATAACACATGCATAATCCACCATACATGAGGAGCCCAATTATTTATGTACATCATTATGTCGACATTTCCTTCTCCTTTATTGCCCGCTCCTAGCCAACGCGGCAATCTCGGGATTTATGTCCTGCTTTATCACATGAATAACACTTGTATTGCTTCTTTGGCTGCTGAACACCATCCCAACAGTCACGAACGATGTGTCCTACCTGACCACAAGAATAACAAGTACGCTTCTCGAGTCTTTGCCTCTTACGGTGAGCAGACTTCCCAACCCTTGGAGTGCGCACTTTCCTGGTCGCAGGCCTCTGCTGGGCTCTCATCAATTCCATTTCCAACAGTCTAGCTGCCTCCACCAGTGGTTTGAATCCCAAGAACTTAGGACTCATCAACAAGAAACGGAGTTCCTGGCGTAGCCCATCATAAAACTGATTGATCTTCATCCCCTCGGTTTCAAACACAAACTCGGGTTGTTGTCTCATTGCAAAAAATGCATGAAAATAGTCCTCAACCGTGTCCTCTCCTTGGCTCAAACACACATTCACCGACAAAGCTGAGGCACTTCCCCTTGCCGTCTGCTCAAGTTCACTACCAGCATGGGACGCATGACCAGATCAGAGGGTTGAACCTGTCCCTCATGGTATGCCTTGAGCGTTACAAAAACCACATCGGCAATCAGTCGAGCCGTTTCAATCGATGGAGGAGATGTTGGTACCACAGTTGATGTCATGCTTCCCATCGAGTGTTGGGGTTCCTGCTGCCATGTCGTCACACTCGTCACCTACATTCGGAAAATTACACAAGTAAGCAACAAGATAGGAACACGCATGTTCCTCAAACACAAAAATTTGCATTCCGATCATAGACATTCAGGAGTTCAAACGGGTTAACGTGGTTTGCACATACACGTGCTCGCCACCCCACAAAAGAAGTCGACCACGACTTCGAGAGGGAAAGACCAAGACAGCTGATACCAAAAAGGTAACAACCCCATATGTTCATATAATATATACTAGAAGGTCCGGCCGGGGCCCCACAACATACACCACAAAACAGACGATGAAGCTACGGAGTGATACCAGAGTAGCGCAGAGCAACTAACACATTGCATTCTAGCGGAAGCATATAACACTACTTTTGAACTCCACTCTTGAATGTCCAACATATAAAAACTCCACATTTTTTATATCATAGGAATGTCTTACAAAACACATAAAGAGATGGCCTTATGGCCTTACAGGGCTTTTAAACAGTGGCCTAAACATTGGCACGCAGGATGCCACATCAAAAGAACTACATCCACATTAGCCTTCGATGGCTAGCAGCGGCTGCAGCAAAAATAGCGGTATCAACCCCTTTTCATCCCGCTTGGCTCTCCAGCACCTGTACAGGGACAATCCACCCAATGGTGGCAAACAAAGGCAACGGTCAGCATGCAGCTGACCAAATTATAACGACCCTACCCCTTTCTCGGGGTAGCAGTAATCTTCCTTGCAGGCATATCATATCACAAGCATGGCTATATATCTCATATAATGTGCTTTCACGCACACATGCCATCACAACCGTCAGCCACCCGACCCAACAGTCTGTGCACTCAGGGCACATTCTTGGTGTACTGGCAAATAAGTTGCCAACCACTGTATCAGGGTCACAGCCCAACGACAACTCATTGGAGCATTTACTCCATGGCGTGCAGCTGGAGTTTTATAGTCTTAGTGAACTGTGATTGGCCCGTAGCCCCCATTGTATCACGGCGCTTAGGCCTAAGACTCTTACTGTAACGCCCCGAAACTCAAAAGAGCGACGGGAGGCATTTCAGGCCAAATCTGGTATTTGGCAGGGGGCACACGGCCTGGGACACGGGCCTGTCCCATGGCGTGTCAGGCTCGAGTCGATGAGTTGGCCGCTAGGTCGACGAAACTTGGAGTCGACCATCGTCGAGCAGGGAACACGGCCTGATACACGGGTGTGTCTCAGCGCGTGTCGAGCCGTGTCGACGATCGGCCAGGGAAGTCGACAATTTTTGCTCGACGATGTGTCGAGAGAAGGCACATGGCCTAGGACACGGGCATGTCGAAGGCCGTGTCGTGTGGTTGACGAACTTCGCTCAACGAAGTGTCGAGAATGTGAATACAGCCTGAAGCCCAGGCGTGTTCGGGTGTGACACGGGCGTGGACACTGGCGTGTCCAAGACCCGTGTGAGTCTCGAGTTGTTTTTGGGGCTGTGTCGATGAAGGCACATGACCGACCACACGACCGTGTTAGTTGGAACAAGGGAGTGTCAGGTCGAACACGGGCATGTCAGATGCCCGTGTGCTGTTCCAGACGCGTCGATTTTGACGGCGAATGGGGGATACGGCCCTAGAGACAGGCGTGTCACAGGCCTAGTTCGGCCCAGTTTTAGCATTTTAGATCTGGATCGAGGCCGTTCGTTTCTGTAATTTGGGATCCAACGGCTGGGGGTTGTTCCTGATGGGATATACACGGGATTGTACCCTTCAAACCCTCATTTCTTTTGAGTGGTTCTCTTTCTAAGTCTAGAGAGAAGGGAGAGCAAAGGAGGAAGAAGAAGCTTAGATCCGGCCGTTGGAGGAGCTTCGAAGCTCCAAATCGCGAGCCGACTTCGGATCTAGGGAGGCAAAGAGAGTGCGGTGCTTTTCATCCGCTTACATTTCTATGGCGTCGAAGAACGCTAGGGTAACGATTCTCTTCTTGAGCATGTGAAGCTCTCCTTCTTTGCATAGTAAGCCCGCTCTCGCGAGTTTACGGTGAGTTGGAGGCATTCCTTCGGGTAGATATGTAAAGTCCCCGTTGTTTAGAGTCTGTAATCGAGAACGGATATAGGCATGATGTGTGAAGCCTATCCGGAAATGTTGGTCTGGATCGGTGATATTGCATTACATAAATGCCGGAGAAGACTCCGTGTGAATGTTTGTTTTCGGGTTTTTCTACGTGGTAGATTGCAATAGGGAGCCTTGGGGGTTAACCCAAAGGTGCACCCGAAAAATTGGGCAGATGCATGTTTCTGCCAAACTTGTAGGTTTGGGAGCCAATTTGAACATAACTGGGTTATGTGTTGTGTGTAAACGATTTGGGACTCGGGAAAGTTTGACCCGCGCATATGTTTTGAATTAACGTTGCGGTGTGAGCAACGGGTCAGGCGGAACCGTACCCGCTCTATGTCATTCGGTTAAAGAGACCTAAAGTAACTTGGCACTTACCATTGGCATAGATTGACGGTCTTAGGCAGTGGCCAGAAAAATCAAATGCGCACGAGAGATTGCCGTCCCGGGGACGGTGGTGAGTCGGCAGACTTAGGCTGTGATCACCGAGAATGTGCCCTGAGAGCACGGGGCGTGTGGCAGTACGTGCCAACGCCTGTGATGCAATGTATTTATTTACTGCTTGGTTGTGCTAATAAAAAGCAGGGAAGGAGCATCGCCGCCCCGAGTTGGGGGCGGGATCGTTATAATTTGGTCAGCATTGCTGACCGTTACTTTTGTTTACCACCGTGCGATGGATTGTGCTTGCAGGTGCTGCCGGATCAAGCGATTAATAGCGGGCTAAAGCCCAAATTGCGAAGCCGGCTCTTGAAGGCCTAATTGGAGTGTTTTACTTGCTTTTGTTCATGTATGACCGGCCTGCGTGCCGTGATATGGAAAACATGTAAAATGAGTAAACCCTTTTTAAGGCCTTAAGGCCAGTATTTGTGTATGTACTTCATTCCTATTTGGTATTTTAGTGGACATTCATGCTTGGTGCTGGGTTCTTTTAATTGCAACTTATAAAATTGCTTCTGCTAGAATGCTCTGTGTAGGACGTTGGATTGGTTGAATGATTTCCATTGTGTAACCACCCGGTCTGTCTGTGGTATATGGCGTCGTGCCCCGGCCGGACCTACTGCTATATGCTATGCGACGGATAGGGGGTGTTACAATTTGGTATCAGACTACTGGTTTTGGTCGGGCTTAAAATGAATTCGTGGCAGAATTCTTTTTAAGGGTTGGTGAGCACATGTGTGTGCGTCATCGTTATAACAGTAAAATAACCCATGAATGTCAACTTAGAAATGAAAATACACAAATTTGGGGAACCTGCGTGTTCCTATACTTGCTGTTTGCAATTTTATTCGGTCGCTTAACGGTGTTTTGTGCAGCTATAGGCGACCGGAGGCGATGCTGGGCCGCCAGAATGTCCGGTTTCTGAGGAGTATAGTGCACCCGGTGAGGTGTTTGAGACCCCTCCTTCGTATGAAACCGTAAGAAGGATCGTTGAAGCAGTGTTCGCTGTGGCGAGTGCACAGCATGGAAGAAATGTACAACCCTGTGCCCCTATTGTGGCTTCAATGCCAGGTGGCGTGATGGAGCAGATGACTTTTGGTAGACCATCGGGGCAGCAGCTGAATATGCAGTTAGTGCACGGAGCGCACACAGTTGATGAATATTTGCAAGCATTTCTTATGATAAGCCGCTACTCATGCTTCGAGTTGGATAATGAGCAAGCTACAATCAATAGATTTTACGAGTTCTACTGCTAGGACCAAAGTTATTGGGATTCCGAGCCTTGGTGGAATCAACTAAATCTTTGGAGGCAAACTTGAGGAAGACTCACCCGATGCCAGCGACCATGGTATCGAACTATGCAAGCCCCATAGAAGCGACATCCGACAGAATGCTGGAGAAGGGGGCTACGACACAGACCAGCAAAGCTACTTCCACTTGTTATACTTGTGGAAAGAAAGGGCACTTTGCCCGAAGGTGTTGGAATGGTGCTCAGAGGACTAAGAAAGCTATGTCAGGAGCAGTTGAGGACGTTAGTGCAAAGGAACCGACATTCAAAATGCCAAACACCTCAAAGTCTGGATATCGTAGGTGGTATAAGAAGGCTAGGACTTTGGGTCTAGTTCCTCCTTTTGGTGCTTCGGGGGCATCTACAGGCCAAACCCCAGGTGCATGTTATAACTGTGGGGAGTCGAGCCATTATGCCCGTGGGTGACTAAAGCTCGGAAGAATACACGCCGCTGTGAGGACAGGTATGGTTTAAAGTTATAGCAGTTTAGCCTTAAATACTTGTCGCCCTTGTGCGTGTTAACTTAGAACTTCTTTTGCTAAGCTTTGTTTTGATTTTTTGTTTATCCAGCGAGAGCACCGTTCGTGTAAACGAAGCTTCGCATTCCTTTATTTAGGAATTATATTACGCGTCGGAGTACCTCCTTTGATGGTAAGTGACAAATTGGATGCGCTTGGTCCAATGGTGCTCAATGCACGCGGGTAGATTCTGTTGCGCTTAGGTGTGGTCAGGGAGCCAAGACTTTGACTTACAAGTGTCGTTACTACCGTTAGGGTAGCTCGACGTGACTTTTGGCATGGACTGGCTCTCAGAGCAGCCAGCCTATATTGATTGCGGTCGCAAGGAAGTCAAGTTGGGAGCAAGTCGTGAGATGACTTTTACGGGCTTGAAGGGGTCGAGCAAGACGTTGGTGTCTGCTCTTCAGGTGGTGAAGACGGTTCGTGCTGGTGCAGAGCTATTCTTTAAACAATTGGAGGTTGCAAAGATGAAGCATACATTGGATAGTATTTCAGTGGTAGCTGAGTACCCTGATATGTTCCCCGCCAATTTTCCCAGAGCCCCGCCTCAACGGGAGATAAATTTTACGATAGAGCTCGTACCAGGTTCAAAGCCTGTGTCACGCTCACCATATCGGCTAGCGCCTAAGGAAATGGCGGAGCTGAATGTACAACTGCAAGAGTTGTTGGAGCAAGGGTATGTGCGTCCAAGTTCGTCGTCTTGGAGTGCGCCAATCCTCTTTGTTAAGAAGAAGGACGGAAGCTTGAGGCTATGTATTGATTATCGGGAGTTAAACATGCTCACGGAAAAGAACAAGTACCCGATCGTAAGTATCGATTATCTTTTGATCAGTTGGTCGGGTCGACGGTGTACGCTAAATTGGATCTCAGGTCTAGTTAATATCACCTGAGGATAAGGGAGACTGGTATCCCTAAAACAGCGTTCAGTACGAGATACGGGCATTACGAGTTTACTGTCATGCCATTTGGGCTGACTAATGCGCTGCCAGTGTTCATGGATTCGATGAACATGACTGGCAGGGAGTACTTGGACCATTTTGTGATCGTCTTCATTGACAATATTTTTGGTGTACTCGCAAAGTGAGGCGAATCACTTCAGGCGTCTTCATTTGGCGTTGGAGATGCTGAGGAGGAATCAACTATACGCCAAGTTCTCCAAATGCGGGTTTTGGTTGTCCTTAGTGGCATTCCTCGGTCTTATAGTGAGTGGGGAAGATATTGTAGTGGATCCGGCGAAGATTAT
Organism: Platanthera guangdongensis; assembly: GCA_039583875.1. Classification (NCBI taxonomy): domain Eukaryota; kingdom Viridiplantae; phylum Streptophyta; class Magnoliopsida; order Asparagales; family Orchidaceae; genus Platanthera; species Platanthera guangdongensis. The sequence goes on from CM077163.1 coordinate 109,671,746, forward strand.
TACGATACGGGATTGGCCTGAGCTTTCTACAGTAGCGGAAGTCCGGAGCATTCTTGGGCTTACCGGCTATTATTGGCGCTTCATAGAGAACTTCTCACGGATAGTGATACCTCTCACTACTTCGACGAGGAAGGAGAAGAAGTTCGTTGGGATGCCGGGGTGCGCATGAGCTTTTGAGGAGTTGAAATGTCGGTTGACCACGATGCCTGTATTGAGTTCGCCGAGTGGAACCGATGGTTATGAGATTTATAGTGATGCTTCTGGCAGCGGTTTGGGTTGTGTGCTACTGCAACACGGAAGTTTGATAGCTTATGGCTCGAGACAGCTGAAAGTGTATGAGAGGAATTATCCGGCCAGTGACTTGGAGTTAGCGGCCGTGATTTTTGCCTTGAAGCTGTAGAGGCATTATCTGTACGGTATGAAGGTTGATATCTACACCGATCACAAGAAGCCTGATGTATTTGTTTGATTAGAAAGATCTGAATATGTGGCAGCATAGAGGGATGGAGTTCCTGGGGGACTATACATTGAAGATACACTACGTGCCTGGTAAAGGTAATGTGATTGAGTACGCGTTGAGTCGCCGGGCCCCAGCTCAAGCCAATTGGTTGTCGATCCATGACTAGCGGTTGGTTCGGGAGTTGGAGGCGTTGGAGATTGTTTGTGTAGCTAAGCAAGCAAGTGCTGAAGCAGTACGAAATTGTATTGAAGTCCAATATGACCTGGCTGATCAGATTCGACAGGCTTTGGATTTGGATGACCATATGAAGCAGTTCATGGTAGAGACTCTGGATGGGTCAAACTCTCAATTCATTGTGGAGGATGGATTGCTTTGGAGATACAGTCGTCTGTGGGTTCCAATTGTGGGCAAGTTACCGGTGGACTTGTGGTACGAGGCACGCCATACCAAGTACTTGATTCACCCGGGAGCACAAAGTTGTACCGCGACTTTAAGAAATTGTTTTGGTGGCCGGGTTTGAAGAAGGATGTGGCGCTCTACGTGGCGGAGTGCCAAACTTCGCCTTAGTGAAGGCGGAATGCCAAAATATGGGAGGATTTCTGAAGTCCTTGCCTATCCCGGAGTGGAAATTCGACGACATCTCTATGGACTTTGTGCACGGGTTGCCAAGGTCGCAAAAGGGGAACGACGCAATTTGGGTGGTCGTAGATCGGCTAATGAATGTGTCGCATTTCATTCCGCATAGGAAGGATGATCCGGTGGAGAAGTTGGCAAAACTATATGTGGATAATATTGTACGGCTTCACAGTGTGCCCCGCAGCATCGTGAGTGTCTGAGATGGGCGGTTCACGTCCAATGACTAGAGGCTAGTGCAGCAAATGTTGGGAACAAAGATAAAATTTAGCACAGCCTTCCATCCGCAAACAGATGGGAAGACTGAGAGGGTCAATAGAACTACGGAAGACATGCTCCGCATGTGTGTCTTGGATGCACGTCGTTGTCTTGGTTAGAAACGGGTGAGTCAAAGTTGTACAAGCGCCAAGAGGTGGAAGATGCTACGTCTTTGGTTCGTACCTATTAGGAGAGGTTGCTTATCGCTCAGCACCGGCAAGCGAAGTACTATAATGCCAAGCACAGGAACGTGGAGTTCGCTGTGGGCGACTGGGTGTACTTAAAGATCAAGCCGTTCAAGGGTATCTCACGGGTGCGGCGATCGAAAAAGCTAAGCCCTAGGTACCTTGGGCCGTTTGAGGTTCTGGAGTGAGTTGGTGAAGCAACCAATCAGTTGAAGCTTTCAGTGGAGCTTAGTGGTTTACATGATGTATTCCATAGTTCGGTGCTACGGAAGGCGGTGCAAGAGCCTTCGCAAGTGATCGCGGTTGACCAAGTGCCGGTGAATAGTGGGTTGACGACAAAAGTCAAACCCGTGCGGATTGAGGACTCGGAGGTCAAGCGGCTACGCAATAAAGAGATCAGGATGGTCAAAATCGGTTGGGACAATTGCGGCTGAGAGGAGCTCTCTTAGGAATGAAAGCAGACTATGCTTGAGGAGTACCTGGAGTGGTTTCACTCAGGTACCATTTAAGTTTTATGTTTCTTTCCTTTATGAAAATTTCGAGGACGAAATTCCTTTTAAGAGGGGGAGAGTTGTAACGCCCCGAAACTCAAAAGAGCGACGGGAGGCGTTTCGGGCCAAATCTGGTATTTAGCAGGGGGCACACGGCCTGGGACACGGGTGTGTCCTAGGGCGTGTCAGGCTCGAGTCGACGCGTTGGCCGCTAGGTCGACGAAACTTGGAGTCGACGATCGTCGAACAGGGAACACGGCCTGAGACACGGGCGTGTCTCAGGGCGTGTCGAGCAGTGTCGACGATCGGCCAGGGAAGTCGATGATTTTCGCTCGATGATGTGTCAAGAGAAAGCACACGGCCTAGGACATGTGCGTGTCGAAGGCCGTGTCATGTGGTCGACGAACTTCGCTCGATGAAGTGTCGAGACTGTGAACACGGTCTGAAGCCCAGGCGTGTTCGGGTGTGACATGGGCGTGGACACGGGCGTGTCCAAGACTCGTGTGGGTCTCGGGTTGTTTTTGGGGCTGTGTCGATGTAGTCACACGGCCGACCACATGACCGTGTTAGTTGGAACACGGGTGTGTCAGGTCGAACACGGGCATGTCGGATGCCCGTATGCTGTTCCAGACGCGTCGATATTGACAACGAATGGGGGACACGACCCTGGACACGGGCGTGTCGCAGGGCGTATTCGGCCCAGTTTTAGCATTTTAGATCTGGATCGAGGCCGTTCGTTTCTGTAATTTGGGATCCAACGGCTGGGGGTTGTTCCTGATTGGATATACACGGGATTGGACCCTTGAAACCCTCATTTCTTTTGAGTGGTTCTCTTTCTAAGTCTAGAGAGAAGGGAGAGAAAAGGAGGAAGAAGAAGCTTAGATCCGGCCATTGGAGGATCTTCGAAGCTCCAAATCGCGAGTCGACTTCGGATCTACGGAGGCAAAGAGAGTGCGGTGCTTTTCATCCGCTTACATTTCCATGGCGCCGAAGAACGCTAGTGTAACAATTCTCTTCTTGAGCATGTGAAGCTCTCCTTCTTTGCATAAGAAGCCCGCTCTCGCGAGTTTGCGGTGAGTTGGAGGCATTCCTTCGGGTAGATATGTAAAGTCCCCATTGTTTAGAGTCCGTAATCGAGAACTGATATAGACATGATGTGTGAAGCCTATCCGGACATGTTGGTCTGGATCGGTGATGTTGCATTGCATAAATTTCGGAGAAGACTCCGTGCGAATGTTTGTTTTTGGGTTTTTCTACGTGGTAGATTGCAATAGGGAGCCATGGGGATTAACCCAAAGGTGCACCCAGAAAATTGGGCAGATGCGTGTTTCTGCCAAACTTCTAGTCCTGGGAGCCAATTTGAACATAACTGGGTTATGTGTTGTGTGTAAACGATTTGGGACTCGGGAAAATTTGACCCGTGCATATGTTTTGAATTAATGTTGCGGTGTGAGAAACGGGTCAGGCAGAACCGTACCCGCTCTATGTCGTTCGGTTAAAGAGACCTAAAGTAACTTGACACTTATCGTTGGCATAGATTGAGGGTCTTAGGCAGTGGCCAGAAAGACCAAATGCTCACGAGAGATTGCCGTCCCGGGGACGGTGGTGAGTCGGCAGACTTAGGCTGTGATCACCGAGAATGTGCCCTGAGAGCATGGGGCGTGTGGTCGTGCATGCCAACGCCTGTGATGCAATGTATTTATTTACTGCTTGGTTGTGCTAATAAAATGTAGGGAAGGAGCATCGCCGCCCCGAGTTGGGGGCGGGATCGTAATAATTTGGTCAGCATTGCTGACCGTTACTTTTGTTTACCACCGTGTGGTGGATTGTGCTTGCAGGTGCTGCCGGACCAAGCGATTAATAGCGGGCTAAAGCCCAAATTGTGAAGCCGGCCCTTGAAGGCCTAATTGGATTGTTTTACTTGCTTTTGTTCATGTATGACCGGCCTGCGTGTCGTGGTATGAAAACATGTAAAATGAGTAAACCCTTTTGTAAGGCCATAAGGCCAGTATTTGTGTATGTACTTCATTCCTATTTGGTATTTTAGTGGACATTCATGCTTGGTGTTGGGTTCTTTTAATTGCAACTTATAAAATTGCTTCCGCTAGAATGCTCTGTGTAGGACGTTGGATTGGTTGAATGGTTTACATTGAGTAACCACCCAGTCTGTCTGTGGTATATGGCGTCGGGCCCCGGCCGGACCTACTACTATATGCTATGCGACGGATATGGGGTGTTACACTTGCTATGCGCTCAAACAAACCGCACTTTCTGGTCTCACGTCGGACGGACATAACGCAGGTCGGATCCTCCATCCCCCGTTGCTCAAATCTCCTTGCCATCACCGAGTATGGCGTACTCGCGGCTAACTAAAGGAGCGGGTAGGTCTCACCGATCCTATTCTGGAATTTAAGCCTGAGCATAAGTCTTACACCCATTCTCTCACAACATTAGCGGGTCTTTCTTGGGCACACCAGTACTTCCTGCTACTCTCTTTGCAGGTGGACACCGCAAATATCACAAATGTCAGGGGTCTTTCCTGGCTACCATGCTAGTACTTCCTGTTTCTCTCTTCACAGGTGGACTACCCATGAACATTAAGCATTACAAAGTGTATTTCTTGGAATTCCAATCCAGTACTTCCTGCTACTTCCTTTCACAGGTAGAACACAATAGCACAAGCAGTACACACATTATACGAGTATTTTCCTGGACTACCACTCCAGTACTTCCTGCTACTTCCTTTCACAGGTCTAACCCGTCGACTCCTAAACTACACATTTATCACGGAGTCTTCTCCGATTCGTATATGAACCATCACCAATCTAGACCAACCTGTCCAGATGGGCTTCACACAACATGCCTATTCCGTACTCCATTTCTGGATCTATATGCCAACAAAGGGGATTCCATGAATCGACCCAAAGACTCCTAAAATCAGCCACCCTTTGGTGGGAGAATCACATACATATGCCAAAAAGGAAGCCTTCACATGTCTAGAAAGAAAGGTCGTTGCCCTCGAAGACTGTTTCGGTGCCATGAACGCCTACCTGGCTCGAAAGAACCGCAAAAGCTTTTCCTTCGCAACGCCGGCCTCGGATCTCTCGTCGGACTACCGCAACAGCACCGGTGACCAGCCCCTTTCCTCCTCCTCCTTCTTCTTCTCCCTTTCTCTCACTAGGAATGTAGAAAGAGAAGACCAAATAAAAAAATGAGATTTTCCCTTCTCATCCACAGCCTTAAGGAAGTAGGGAGGCAACTCAGCCATTGGATCCCAATTGAAGGAATGGACGTCCACGATTTTGCCACAAAAGCCAAATTTTTTCCTGACATGGCCTGTGACACACCCGTGTCCCAGGCCGTGTGCCTCAAGCGGTGCTCAACAGACTTATCCAATCCAGTGAACGCCCATGTGACACACCCGTATCATGGGCCGTGTCACCCGACACGCCTTCAGACACGCCCGTGTCTGTAGCCGTGTTCATCAGGATGAAAAATCTCAAAATCACCCGAGACTCACACGACCTGTGACACACCCGTGTCCCAGGCCGTGTGCCCATACACGGCACTAGACACGCCCCATATCAAATTCGTCGGGCTGAGTTCGTCGACTGCGCTGACATGCCCTGTGATACGCCCGTGTCACAGGCCGTGTCCTAAGCACTCGACGATCGTCGACCAACTTTTCTCGACCACTCGTCGAGTGTTCCTCACGAACACTCGTCGAACGAAGGACATGCCCTGGGACACGCCCGTGTCCCAGGCCGTGTCACCCCAAATACTTGCCTGCTGAAAAATGGGCTGTTACAGTGCGCACACCACGTGATCGCTTAAATTTCCCTTAGGAACCCCTTGCCATTTCGTTCCTTAATCCCACCCTCGGGAGTGGCCTGCATCAGCGGGCTGGGTGGAACATGCCTCTTCAGTTCGAGCCCGCGCCAAGACTGCGGGCTAAGGGAGTTTGACCTCGCTGCTGGAGAGAAGCAGGTGCTGGAGGATGAGGAATGGCGGGCTGCATAGCAAATCTGTTTAGTCTGCGAAGTCCGCGTCTGCTGACAAGCTGAGTCTGTCGATGCTGGATTGAGGATGAGGCCTGCTGTTTCTTAGGAGCTGGAGCTGGGGTTCATCAACGTAGGGGATTGGAAGGTTTGATTGCACTTCGAGTCCTCCTAGCTCATGATGAATTGGGTATTGCTGCTGGTCTTTACGGGTAGCCGGGGAGTTGGAGTGTCCGCGCTCCTTAGGCGAACTGATGATGCTGGCTGCCCATACTGCTGGATGACAAGTGATGGGCGACCTGTCGGACAGACGAGGCAGGCCGAGCATGTTGGCGAGGTGGAAACGGAGGTAGCTGGCTGGTGGCCTGGGGGCAGGTCACCACTTTTGTTTGGCGGTTTGAACGGTCTGGGAGGATAGACATTTTAAGTCCGTCAACATTGGATGTCACCTGTCAAAAGCGTGCTAAGTAACAGCTTGTTGCCGGCATGGGCGGATAGACATCCGAGCGCGGCAAAGGGGGCTCATGTTGAGAAACCTGCGGTTAAGCTGACAAGGGGCACAACCTGCAGGGACAGACTGCAGGAGCAGTCTACGGCACCTGCCGACCAAAGGAACAAGGCGCGCGGCCTGTGCGGTCATACCGCTGAGACCGCCCGAGCCATACGTCCTGAGCGGACAAAAATTCTGTCCACCCACCCTAGGACGATGCGACCTCCATGATGAAACTAGAGCAGGCCGCGACTAGCGTGCTGGCTGCCTTGGGAAGGATCACTGATTTCGGGGTTAACATAATCCCCGCACTTTTTATGTTTCGAAGGGAGCTTCAAAAAAGTTGGAGACCCACGAAAATCATGATCCACCCCAAAGGAATGGAAGGGAGTAAGGAGAGATAGAACCTGATGTCTCTCCTTAGTAGTTTGTCAATTCCTATCTTTTTCCTGCAAAAGAAAAGATAGTCGTTGGCCTGTCATAAATGACTTCCTTAACTACATTTTGTCTTCTGGAGGAAAGTCCAATAAAAACATTCCTTTGAAAATCTCTTGAAACTTGCTCCAGATTAATTGAAAATGGCTGCAAGATCCTTGAAATAAATGCTGAGAATAATTCCACAACTGTCTGAATTTGAATCTTGAAAAATGTCGATCTCACCAGAAAAACGTCGACCTGAGCTCAGAGACTGGTCTTAGACTGAAGCGTAGATCGTCGATCTAAGCTCAACTATCGTCGAACTGAGCTCAGAGATAGAGAAACAAACTAGAGATAAGAACGTCGATTTGAGCTCGAAGCTCGTCGAATGGAGTTCGATGACTTGTTGAAGTTGAGCTCAGAGATTGTTGTATGAAGTTCGATGATTCGTCGCGGTGAGCTCAGCGATCGTCGAATGGAGTTCGACGATTCATCGTACTGAGCTCGAGGAAATGACTTGGTCTCCTGAACTGAAATATCTGGTCTTGAGGGCAGCTTTCAAACCTAAATACTAACCCTTAGACACAATTCTAATTGACCTTTAGATCTATACAAGGAGTTCAAAACAGATTTCCTAAAAGACATAGTAATCCTTGCCCAAATCAGTAATAGGGTGTTCCAACAATCTCCCCCTATTTGGGTTAGGATTACTATGTCCTTTAAGAAATCTGTTTTGACCTCCTTGTATAGATCTAAAGGTCAATTATAATTGAGTCTAAGGGTTAGTATTTAGGTTTGAAAGCTGCCCTCAAGACCAGATATTTCAGTTCAGGAGACCAAGTAATTTCGTCGAGCTCAGTACGACGAATCGTCGAACTCCATTCGACGATCGCTGAGCTCACCGCGACGAACCGTCGAACTCCATTCGACGATCTCTAAGCTCAACTTCAACAAGTCGTCGAACTCCATTCGACGAGCTTCGAGCTCAGATCGACGTTCTTGTCTCCAGTTTGTTTCTCTATCTCTGAGCTCAGTTCGACGATAGTTGGGCTCAGATCGACGATCTCTACTTCAGTCTAAGATCAGGTTCTGAGCCCAGTTCAACGATAGTAGTGCTCAGCTCGACGTTTTTCTGGTGAGATCGACGTTTTTCAAGATTCAAATTCAAACAGTTGTGGAATTATTCTCAGTATTTTTTTCAAGGATCTTGTAGCCGTTTTCAATTAATCTGGAGCAAGTTTCAAGGGATTTTCAAAGGAATGTTTTTATTGGACTTTCCTCCAGGAGACAAAATGCAGTTAAGGAAGTCATTTATGACAGGCCAACGGCTATATTGGACAGAGAAATATTCATTCAGATCTAAGGAATAAAAGAGATATTCATATTCTGCTGGAAAAGAGAATAACATAGAAGAATAACATCATCAACAACAACTCTTACAACAATCACAACAACATAAAGAGAAAGAGTTGCAGATATTCTCAGTCTTAGAATTCATACAAGAACACCATCATAAAAGGAGATCAACACACTGAAATTTTCAGATCCCTTTTGATTCCAGTGTTCAAAGGCCATCATCATTCAAGACTCCAGACACCACACATTTCAGTTGTTGCTGAAATCATCTTTTGCTGGAGATCAAATTTTCTGAAAGCCTATCACCCTACTGCAAAGCTTCACTTCCTGAACAACTCAAGATCTCAGGGGGAGCTTTGACAACATCCACTATCTTCTATCTGATTGTTGACAGAGAAGATCATCTCATCCCTCTCTCTCTCTCTCTCTCTCTCTGCTGTAAAGGGTTTTTCAAACTACCTTCAAAAGTTTGTGCTGTTTTCTGAGACCTTGTCAAAACTCAGTGGTGGCAAGACACCTGATCAAAAAATCTGGTTTGGTTTTTGAGCACCTTATCAAAAGCTCATTGGTGCCCAGGACACCTGATCAACTCATCCTGAAGTGGATTCCTACCTAGGGTGGTAGAAGAGTGGATGTACCCAGGTTGATTGGGGAACCACTATAGCTCCTTGTGTCATCTGGTTGCTTACTTTCTTTTGTTTTCAGGCTGTGGTTTGTGATTGCTTTTTGATTAAATAGTTGTTGTAGTTCAATTGCTTCCCTGTTCACTTAGGAATACAACAAGAGTTGTAAAAAGTTTTTAGCAAGCACCATACTCTCTTCACCCCCTCTAGAGTATATCAGATCTAACTTGCACTTTCAAGCACCATACTCTTTTGCTTCTTTTCTTTTCTTTTCATAATGCATGGATTTAATTGGGCATCCCGAACTCGTCTAAGGGAAGCTTCTACCTTCTCTTTTTCTTTTTATACTTAGTATATTTTGTATATTACCTGTTCTGCATACTTAGATTACAACAGTGGGGACAATGTTGGGTTTAAGTATGGGGGTATTTTCCTATTCTGCATTTTTATTCTATACTCATAAAAATACAAAAAAAATTACAAAAATTAAAACCGGAAAAAAGTTTCCCTGTTTTTTTTATTATCATAAAACTCAAAAAATCATAAAACACAAAAAATTCACAAAAAAAACTTATAAAACATCAAAAAACTCAAAAAAAAATTTCTTTTGCTTTGTAAATATTTTTTTTAAAAAATAAATCTCTTTTCCCCCTTTCTTTTTGTAAAAGCTCGCTTTTTAGCATCCCCGCGGTGTTCGACTCATCGAACTAACCACCCAAATAAGAGTTTGTTCGCGGGACCCCTTCGAGTTTTTACTTTGTACATTATTTAAAAATAAAAAAATAAAATTTTTTGATCTTTTTCCCCACTATCTCCTTAGTAAATAACATTTCTTTCTCTCCTCTTTTTTGTAAATTACTTATCAAATTACACTAAAAAATCAAAAAATTAGAAAAACCAAAAATTCCTAAAAAAGATAATAACTCTAAAAACGGAAAAAAAAAATTATAATCACAAAAAAATTCAAAAAATGATAAAAACCCAAAATCCCAAAAATATTTTGTTAATTATGTAACGCATAAATCGAATATCTCAATTCTTAATTTTCTTGCTATCCAAAAAATTTGTTTTGATTTTATTTATATGGAATTTTATTAATTCTCTGTTTGCTATTCGTTTGTTAATTATTGATTGAAAATTTAAATAGTCGGGGTTAAGTTTTAAAGAATTCATTATGCTTTGTTAAAGATAGCGAACTCGTTTTAGGCACTACTTCTAATTTTTCATTAATAGGAGAACGTGTATTATGTTAGGAAATAACGACTATAGAATTCAATTATACTTACTTTTAGGTTTCTGAAAAATTGGAACGTACAATTTATTAAGGTTGCTCTCAAACATTTTTAGGATTAAAAATCTAGTTTTCTTTTTTCCCCTTACTTATCATGACCTACTTGGCATGATAAAATTTTTATCCTTAAAAGATCCTATGTCAATGGGAATAAGATTTCGTTCCGTAAACATAGGCACCCAATAATTTAAAAAGATTATATGTTATGGAGTATGAGGATAAAATTCATTACTCCTACACATATACATTGGATTATTTTTATTCTTATGAAGTTGAAAAAACAAAAATCCTATTAGGAAAATAAGATTTCATTTTCCTAATAATCCAAAAGAAAAAAAATGGAGGTTTGAGAAAAAAATTACCTCACCTCAAAATCCAAACCCTCTTCATTAACCAACATCAACCCCTTAGCCAATTCCACGATTCTAGAATTAATTCAAAAATCTATTTGAGAGCATAATTAGTAAATTATATTATTTCCAGTAACACTCCTATAAGCTAGAGTTCATATAATTCCAAACTATTTTCGTTAATCTAACCATTACAATTATTGCTTTCTATTTGATTACATCAAGAAATCTTTTCTCCAAAACTTTTGCGCTATTTAAATCATCTACATAATTTTAGGACTTAACTCTTATACCCCGTATATTTATTTAGATCTCTCTTATAATTTATTAAGCGGTAGCTAAACTTAGAGTTATTTCTATTCCTTATAAGTTCACCTCAAACTTTTGCCCTGGAATAACAAAAGCTTAAGTATGGGGGTATTTGATGAATTGTAAATATACATATTTTTATGTACATTACTTAAGTCATTTTCATTTATTTTTGTCATTTTTACTTGTTTTTATTCAATAAAATGCTCCTATTTTTGTAAATATTTTACTAACTTGTTTTATTTTATTTTTCAGGAAAAAAATAAAAATCTGCAAAAAATTGCCAAGTCACACCCGTGACTTATTGGGCATGCCCGTGACCAGGCCGTGATTCGTCAAACCCATGGAATCAGCGAATTTTAAAGAGAAATTTCTGGTCGACGATTTCCGATCGACGATTTCAGCTTGATAAATTCCGATCAACGATTTCAGCTCGACTTTCCGTTCGACTATTGTCGACACCCCCCTACATGCCCAGAGTCACGCCCGTGACCTAGGGCGTGACTCATCTTCCCGCTTGACGAAATTATGCTCGACGATTTTCGCTCGACAAACTCGCGCTCGACGATTCTCCAGCAGCTCGACGATTTTTCAACTCGATAATTTCCGCTCAACATTTGTCGAGTGTCGACTCAACCCGACACGCCCAGCGACACGACCAGAGTCACGCCGTGACCTAGTGTGTGACTTCTCCACCTGGCCGACAAGACCCGCACAACGACATTTGAAGCACCGCTCCCAGATCCACATCCTCAACACGCCTAGAGTCACGCCCGTGACATGGGGCGTGACCAATGCGAGACCGACACGTGTCCAGCCCCAAGTCCACTTTCTCGTCAAATCGACGGCCGCATTTTGTACAGTGCAGAAACGCCCCCCCCCCCTACACGCCCGTGTCAATGGGCGTATACTTTGAATTTTTTTCTCTATAAATACCAGCTTGCTGTAAGAGTTTCTGTTCTCCTTTTGGACCATTTTGCTTAGGATTTATGCTACCTAGATGCATCTCAAATCTATGTAAGGGAAATTTTCCCCCTCTCTCTTAGCTTTGTAATCCTTTTTTTTATTAATAAATTTGTAGATTTTCTCCCTTACATGATTATGGACTTCATCTATGTTTCATCTCTTAAGCAATCTTATTTTTTTACTTATTTTTATCTTTGTTTCTACTTTGTTTTCTTTTCTTTAAAAAGTGTGTGTGTCTGTGTATGAGTGTAAATTTTTTGTGTTTTCATAGCTTTAATAGTGCTAATAGTTTAGCTTTTCCGTTCTTGTTCATCCTTATGAAAATATAAAAATGGTTAAAAAGTGGTTTTGATTTTTCTTACTTAGCCGTTGTTTTGTTATTTTTGTAAAACTTTTCGTGCTTTTAACTTTTCTTCCACTTTTTAGGCATTTTTATAGCATTATAAGAATGAATAAGTTGTCATTTTAATTTTTTAAACACTTGTATTTTCCCTTTATTTTCCAAAAACTTTTTGCCCCTTTTATTTTTATTTCTTTTTTTACTCATGTCTACCGTATTCTACCGGTAGAAATGTATTTATTTCAATTTTTCGGGCATTTTCATTTTGCGTTTATTTGCAAACCTTTTTGTCGGTTTATTTTTATTTCAGCTTTTTACTCATTTCTATCGCATTCTAGCGGTAGAAATGCTGTCGTTTTAATTTTTTGATAACTTAGTTTTTTTTCAATTTCTGTTGTGTGCGCATTTATTTCCGCCTACTCGTTAAGAGTTAAATGGCGCAATGCTTTTATTTCATTTCAGTAGAGTGTGTAAAGTGTGTTTACTTTCCTGCAGTGTGTGTGTGTGTTTTACTTTATGTCGAGAGAGTGTATGCATGAGTTTTACTTTCTGTCGAGTGTGTGCGTGTGTTGCATTTATTTAGTCCTACTCATTTGAGTAGGACTCGCTTTCATTTCTCCCGCCCAGGCACTTGCGCCGGGACTCGCATTTACTGCTTTCATTTCAGTCCTACTTATTTTAGTAGGACTTGCAATTTACTACTTTCTTACTGCTTTATTTTACTGCTTTCATTTCCTGCTTTCCATTTTCTGCTTTCTTTATTGCTTTCACCGCTGCCGTCCCCATTCCGATGAGTGGCTAATCGTTCTTAGCCCTCAGTATCAAAGAGCATTGGGACAAAAAAATTCCTTTAAATAATTAAAGGTCTTATTTTTCTATTTAATTAAAAGTACTTAAGGTTTGCTAAGGATTAACGACGCGTAGGACGACATAATCGATGTGTGGGCCCTAATTCTGTTTTCCATACGCTAGCCGAGAGGTCGTGCGTACAGACAGATCACCCCTTGTCAAAGAGAGTTCCACACTAACCCTCGAGAGAGGAGGCGCGCCAACTCTACCGAATTGGGTTCCCCACCCAATAGCGGGGTTCTTAGCGTAATGTGGGCGTTAAGAGGAATCCTTTGTCGGACTAACGTTTGGTTGAATAGTCTTACCGTTCAGGTGAGAGATAGCCCTATAGCTAGGTGAGCTCATTCTAGTGGAACCTCCACGGCCAAGTCTCCGCCTTAATTAATTAGAAATTTAGGATCTCTTTTTATTAAAAGTCTATTTTAGTTCGAATTTAATTCGCTGTCGTTGCGCTAAGCTTTTCATCGGCTCCACCTTTTATGCTTTCATTTTCTGTCTTTCTTTTGCCTTTTTATTATATATATAAAAAATATCCTGACAAGATAATTATCGGTAAAATAATAGTCCCCTCCAGGGAAGAGTAGAAATAATCGAACCGACCCCGAGAATAATACGACCTCGATATTCCACCAGGAATATCCTGTACTACTCACGATAGGTGCACTTGCCTCCTTTCGGTAAAACTCGATCTAAACCGTTTTATATACAAATTAAATAAATCTGTGTGCCCCGTTTTCTAAATAAAACCAAATCCTCTTTTCTACTTAAATAAAACCGTTGGGTCGCCGCGTGATCGTAAATTTTTTTTGAGTTTGAACCAATCACCAGTCTTTGCTGGTTTTTGCAAAGGACAAGTTAGAATCAAATATGGGAGTAAAGAAAAAAGCCGCAAATACTTGAAGGCAACTAGCAGGTGCTGCTGTTCTCTGCAAGAAAAGAGTTTAGAAGCAGATATCTTATATAAAAGTAAGTTGCAAGTACCTGTGAAGAAACTTGCAAGTATCTACTGATCTCTGCAAAAAAAGAGTCAAATGCATACATATATATGAAAGTAGTTTGCAAGTACCTGTGAAGAAACTTGCAAGTATCTACTGATCTCTGCAAAAAAATAGTCAGACGTAGACATATATATGAAAGTAGCTTACAAGTACCTGTGAAGTAACTTACAAGTGTCTGCCGATTTCTGCAAAATGAGAGTTAGAAGCAGGCATAATATTTGAATATTGCAAGTACCTGGGTAAGAATTGTAGGAGCCTGCTAATCACTGCAAAGAGAAGAGTGAGCAGCAGACATAAAATAATGAGCTAAGCTGCAAGTACCTGGATAAGACTTGTAGGAGCCTGCCAATCACTACAAAGAGAAGAGTGAGCAGCAGACTTAAAATAATGAGCTAAGCTGTAAGTACTTGGATGAGGCTTGCAGATGCTAACTGTTGATAAGATAAGACCGATATGATCACATGGCAGAGGAAATGTCTAATGAATTCGACTGATCTTAACTAGATTCTAATAGCAAGGCTGATGGAGATTATGCAGGCAATGCATATAAGATGAGCACAAGCAAAATGAATATCTGCTAATCCTTTGGGTAGGTCAGATTTAACCTGCTAACCTGTGAAAGGGGCAGTGGACAAAAAAGAGGTCTATACTGGGAGATGACCAAGAAAAACTGGATATTGCCACAGGAGAAACACCCGTGGGCCTTATACATTGCTTGCCTAAGAGAGGTCGTCGCGAGTGTAGTCTTACTAAGAGGGGGTTAGATGCATATCCTTTAGAAGCGCACAAAAGATAAAAGCACGGGAAATCATGAGAAAGATCACTAGATGCACTGCTCTCATGCCTCGGGTTACAACATCACTGATCAATGAGACTAGTTGCGCTAAGTGGCCTAAAGCATTACTTGTCTGTGGAAAGATCAGTGGAGTTGTGGACCCCGCAAAAGCATGGATTGAGAGCACCATAGAGTGTTCGTCCATCACAGTTGTGAGATGATCGAAGAGACAAGGCTACGCTTGGTCGTCATTTCTTGTCAAGCAAAGATCACCGTAACTGTAATGTATCCTTAACGGAGGACTTCAGAGCTAACACATTGGGCCTCCCTAGCACACACTCTGTGTCAGATGCCGGCTAGGATCCGAAGTCACGTATTCCTCCACATGAGAGTTGAATAGCCCCCACTACACATATGCAAAAACTCCCCACGATATGCGGTCATTATGGCCTTATGCCGGAATCCAATCTCGAGGGGGCCTATAGCAAGACTCGACGATATCTCAGTGGTTCAGTGATCTCTTTGGGAAAGAGAAAATAGAGGAAGAAGCACTCCAAAAAGATAAATGTGTCAGTACAGGATCCCTGAAGTAAATTTTATTGAAATGCAAGAAGGAACACGTAGAAGTATTTTGTAAAGAAAATGTTTGAAAGAGTAAGAGTAGAGGTAACCCATCATAGTTGTGAAAAAATTTGAAGAACTATGAAGTCCTTTGCCGGCTTAGAATATTCTTCCAAGAGCGCCCTCGTCATCGGCATCGAAGCATTCAACAACATTGTTAATAACAAGGAGAGGGTGCTCTTTGACTAGGCTCACTCCTCTCGAGCTGCAAGGAATGTCTGCAACTTCTTTGCCCTTTGAGGTTGCTGGATTAGTGAGATCATCTTTGGGAAACAGGTCACACATATTACCGTGCCGGAGCATCCTTTGCATCAGTTGGCGTAGTGCTTGGCACTTCTCTGTAAGGTGGACTGGCTCTTTGTGGAATTCACAATACGAATCTTCAAACCTTTAGTTCTTGAAATGCAGCTTTGCACTGGGGTGTCCAGTCATATGGCACACATTTCTTGGTTAGGGAAGTAAGAGTAAGGGATATCCTTGAAAATCCTTTCACGAACTTGCGATAATGCCCAGCAAGCCCAAGAAAGCTTTGTACATCGGCTACTGATTTCAGAGGCAACCATTCCTTCACGACACACAACTTGGTTGGGTCTACCACTAATCCCATGCCGCTAATAACATGGAAAAACAAGGAGACTTCTCAGAGACAAAATTCACACTTGATGAACTTAGCGAACATGGAATGCTCTTTTAATTTCTTCAAAACCAAAGATAAGTGTTCAACATGTTAATCTTCTGCCTTCGAGTAGACCAAAATGCCATCGATGAAGATGATGATGAAGACGTACAAATACAACCCAAATACCATGTTCATCTAACTCATGAATGCGGAAGAGGTGTTTGTGAGCCCAAAGGACATCACTGTGAACTCGTATAAATCGTATCTCGAACTGAATGCTATCTTCTGAATATCTTCCACTTGAATCCTACACTAATAGTTCCCCGAGCACAATCCAATTTGGAAAACCAATGCACTCCTACCAACTGATCGAATAACTAGTCGATCTGAGCTAACAGATAGGTGTTCCTCACCATCTGTCGGTTGAGTTCTCGGTAGTCTATGCACAACCGTAGTGATCCATCTTTCTTCTTAACAAACAAAATAGGGGCTCCCCAGGGTGATGAACTGGGACGAACAAACCCTGATTCCACTAACTCCTGCAACTTAACTCTAAACTCAGCGAGTTCCTTTCAATCCGTTCGATAAGGGGTCCTAGAGATGGGCATTGCACCAGGTAGTAGTTTAATTTGAAAGTCCACTTCTCTATGTGGGGGTAATCCTGGCAACTTCCGGGAATACCTCAGGAAAATCCCGCACCACCAGCACATCTTTCATACTATTAACCCAGAAATCGACGATCCCTGCCAAGGTAGCTAGCTCACAAGCCGCGGCCTGCTCCAAGTTTCCCTTGGAGGTCGCAACCTATCTCAACCCTCTTTTTGGGTTGGGAGGATAGACTTCTCTATCCGCCCCGCCCGCGCGGCTAGGGAGGTCTACCCAGTTTGACCGCCTAGGTCGCGCAGTAGCTGTGTTCTGTAGGGGTGCGGACTGCTTCCAAATTCCATCACTGCAGGCCCCGCAGTTTGTCTGCCTAACCACGCAGTAGATCTCCCTTTCTTCTACAGGTGCGGATAACACTCCCAATTAGGTCGCGTGGCTAGCCAGGCGGGTAGTGGTCTCCTCCAGCCAACCACCAGTAAGCAGACTCATCATCCCACCTATAACAACCTAGGTCAATTTGGGTTCAGGCATGGGTGACACGGCCTGGGACACGGGAGAGTCCTACGGCGTGTCATGCCTGGGTTGTGTCGAGTCGTGCGGTCGACGAATTTTGCTCGACGATCGTCGAGTGTCGAGTGCTGAGTGAGGACACGGCTTGTGATACGGGCATGCCACAGGGAGTGTCAATGTGATCGACGAACTCAGCTCGACGTTTTGAGCCAGGGCGTGTTTGCGGGACACGAGTGTGTGCAAGTGCACACAGCCTGGAACACGGGCGTATCCCAGGGCCGTGTGAGTCTCAGGTGATTTTGAGATTGTGCAGCCTGATGAACACGGCCACAGACACGGGCATGTCTGTAGGCGTGTCAGGGGACACAGCCCGTGACACGGGCGTGTCCCACGGCCGTGTTCTGGTTGGCTGTAAGTCGGTTTCCTGCCGCTTAAGTGACACGGCCTGTGACACAGGCGTGTCACAGGGCGTGTCAGGCCGTGTTCATGTTTTTCTGGACAATTCTGAGCCGTTTGATTCCCTCTTTCTGGATCCAATGGATAGGCTTTGTCCAGGTGTTGATAAGGCCTGGGAAAAAGGGGATTTAACCCTTCCTCTTCATTATCTTCTCCTTCTCATTTCAAGAGAGAGCAAGAAGAAGGGAGTGCAAGGGAAGGAAGGAGGAAGAGAAACCAGCTGCTAGAGGAACTGCGGAGTGCGGAACGAAGATCCGAGAGCGGATTCATGGAGGCTAAGCCGAGGCGGTGACTGCCATCCGACTACTTCATGGCACCGAAGCGATCTTCAAGGGTAATGATCTCCTTCTTGGACATCGAAGTCCTTTCGTTTATGCATATGCGTGGAATCCTCCACCAAAAGGTTGATTCGCGAAGTGATTCTGTCATTGAGTCTGCATCTAGAGCCAGAATTATTAAGTACGGCATAGGCATGTTGTGTGAAGCCCATCTAGACCGTTAGTCTGGATTGGTGATGATCATGGGTAAACTGGAGAAGACTCCGTGGAGTTGCAAAGATGCTATGTGCTTTGTGTATTGGATGATTGAATGTTATGTGTGGATGGTATATACTCATGCATGGGCTAGCCATGGATATGATCTTGGATGCTTTGCGAAGCTCCTTGTGATTTGCTCTGCGAGAGCGGGAAGCTGCGGCTACCCAGGAATGGAAGGCCGACCCGCGTCATGGTGCGCCAGTGACGATGTGAGCACGGGCAAGGCTAACCTGTACCTGGGCATGTTGGAGAGATCGATTGGAGGCAGTGTTCGGGAGCGTGCGATAGCCCGACTTGCTACACCGAACTAAAAGTGGGTCGATCTATTAGATGAATGCTCATATTTGCCATGCGGTACGTACCTCTACTTGGTTTGGGTGGAATGCAACCAGCATGCTTGTTGGGGTGACTAGGACCGGCCAACCAACAAGTTAATTATCGTGCGATTGGTGGTGTTACCACGGGTTTTCGGTACACCGTAAGGTGCCCTCAGAGCACGAAGCGTCGGGCTGCGGTCGGAGTTTGTGATTTGATATGTATGCTTGTGATTGTTAGCTATTGTACTTGCAAATGCATATAGGGAAGGAATCGCTGCACCAGGCAGGGGGTAGAGTCATTATAATTGGTCAGATGTAGCTGACCGTTACTTTGTTTGCCGCTCTTTGGTGGATGTCTACTTGCAGGTGCTGCGGCTTGAAATGAAATGCATGAATTGAAACTTGTTGCTAGGGCCCTTGAAGGCCAAGTGCGTCGTGGTTGGATTTCATGTGTGGCCGGCCTGTGTGCCGATGTACGAACTTATGTATGTGTAAAAAGAGAATTCTCTAAGGCCTTAAGGCCATGTGTGTGTGGGTTGTATACATTCCTGGTTTTGGATATATAAATGTGAAATTTATGTATTAGTGGACATTCCTGGAGTTGAGTTCATGCCACTTAATTAATGTTGTGCTAGAATGAATTGGGTTAAGGACACGGATCATATTTGAGCACCACAAGTAATTCTGTCACTTGTCTGTGACCTATGGCATGGGGCCCCGGCCGGACCCACCGTTATAGGCCATATGACGAGTGGGGCGTTACAAAGTGGTACCAAAGCCAGGTTTAGATTGTTTGGGGAGGAGAGAACAGAATGGAACTCATGAATGTCCACTAGGAATGTATTTCATGCACATGACGTGCGTGAGTGTGTAGTAAATGTATCATTAATGTTATGATTTGAAGTATTAATGGTGTTCTGTACATTGCTAGGTGGAGAGGAGTGGAGCTGGGCCATATGAGCCCCAGCGGTCTGATGAGAGTGTCGCACCGGTTGAAGCTCCTACGCCTCCTTTGGCGGAGACCATTCGGGTGGTGACAGAAATAGTGCTCGCAGTATTTCAGACACAACCTGCAAGGCCTGCAGTGGTACCTGTACAGCTTGGCGTACGGCAAGAGCCTGTTGATGAGCAGTTGAAAAGCTTTATGGAATTTCATCCACCTACGTTTGGTGGGGCGATTTCTCCAACGCAGGCGGAAGATTGGCTTGCGAGAGTCAAACGGATCATGACTGCCATCAGGACAACGGAGGAGCAGAAAGTGTCGTTGGCCACTTTTCTGTTGGAAGGAGACGCAAGATTATGGTGGGATGAGATGGAGGTGCATTACTTGGCCGGTCGCGGGTTAGCAGAGGTTTCTATGGACGAATTCTCCCGCTTGTTTTTAGCCAAGTACGTGCCAGTGTCCTAGCGGATTGCAATGGAAAATGAATTTTTATGTCTAGTGCAGGATGAGCGGGATATTGATACGTACCTGAATGAATTTACTAGACTGGGGCGGTATGCGGGATCTACTTTCGCCGAGGAAGCCCGAAAGACGAATCGATTTTATGAGGGCCTTTGAGATGAGTTAAGGTTGGCACTTCTGAGTTCGGTGAGCCAAGGATTCCAAGCGTTGGTAGATACATCCCGTGCATTGGAGAAGGATATGAAACGAGTGCAAGAAACGAGGAGACTGGCAATGGAGAAGCCAGAATTCAAAGTTCCGCAGTCGGAACAATTGGATTTTCAGAAACGAGAGAAGAAGAGATTCAAGTCTGTGGAACAAACCTCGTCGAATGTTGCATCAGAAGCAACGTATGGACAAAAGCGTGTGGAGACACGTACCTGTTTTAAATGCGGAAAACAGGGGCATATAGCCTCTAACTGTCGAAGCGGCCCTCCTAGAATTGAGAAAAACTACGGGTGCGTCTTCTGAAGATAAGGGTAAAGCAGTGGCTGAATCATCTGCATCTCGACGCAGCCTCGATTGCATAATATGAAAGTACCAGAGCCGCAAAGTGCACTTGGTGAAATTCAACCTCGGGTTTTCAATTTGGCATTTATCGAGGAGTTTAAACGCTACTTGCAAAATAATACGGATGAGCGGAAATAAGTGTGGCCCATCATCTCTGTGTGTATGTGAATGTTATGTAATTATATTTGTGATATATGTGATATATGAGACATGATATAGATATCAGACATGAAAGGGGCGGGTGAAATGATGGATATATGCTGTGTTGGGTGAACACTTTTGTTGTGACTGATTGGCGTGAGCCAAATTTCAAGGACGAAATTATTTGAAGGAGGGGAGGATTGTAACACCCTAGGTCAATTTGGGTTCAGGCATGGGTGACACGGCCCAGGACACGGGCGTGTCCCAGGGCGTGTCATTCCTGGGTTGTGTCGAGTCGTGCGGTCGACGAATTTTGCTCGACGATCGTCGAGTGTAGAGTGTCGAGTGAGGACACGGCCTGTGACACGGGCGTGTCACAGGGCATGTCAATGTGGTCGACAAACTCAGCTCGACGTTTTGAGCCAGGGTGTTTGCTAGACACGGTTGTGTCCAGGTGCACACGGGCGTGTCCTAGGGCCGTGTGAGTCTCGGGTGATGTTGAGATTGTTCAGCCAGATGAACACGGCCACAGACACGGGCGTGTCTGAATGCGTGTTAGGGGACGCGGCCCGTGATACGGGCGTGTCCAATGGCCGTGTTCTGGTTGGCTGTAAGTCGGTTGCCTGCCGCTTAAGTGACACGGCCTGTGACACTGGCGTGTCACAGGGCGTGTCAGGCCGTGTTCATGTTTTTCTGGACAATTCTGAGCCGTTTGATTCCCTCTTTCTGGATCTAATGGATAGGCTTTGTCCAGGTGTTGATAAAGCCGGGGATGAAGGGCATTTAACCCTTCCTCTTCATTATCTTCTCCTTCTCATTTCAAGAGAGAGTAAGAAGAAGGGAGTGCAAGGGAAGGACGGAGGAAGAGAAACCAGCAGCTGGAGGAACTGTGGAGTACGGAATGAAGATCCGAGAGCGGATTCGTGGAGGCTAAGCCGAGGCGGTGACTGCCATCCGGCTACTTCATGGCACCGAAGCGATCTTCAAGGGTAACGATCTTCTTCTTGGACATCGAAGTCCTTTCGTTTATGCATACACGTGGAATCCTCCACCAAAAGGTGGATTCACGAAGTGATTCCGTCGTTGAGTCTGCATCTAGAGCCGGAATTGTGAAGTACGACATAGGCATGCTGTATGAAACCCATCTGGACTGTTAGTCTGGATTGGTGATGATCATGGGTAAAGCAGAGAAGACTCCGTGGAGTTGCAAGGATTCTATGTGCTTTGTGTATTGGATGATTGAATGCTATGTGTGGATGGTATGCTCATGCGTGGGCTAGCCATGGATATGATCATGGATGCTTTACAAAGCTCCATGTGATTTGCTCTGCGAGAGAGGGAAGCTGCGGCTACCAAGGAATGGAAGGCCGACCCGCGTCACGGTGTGCTAGTGACGATGTGAGCACGGGCAAGGCTAACCTATACCTGGGCATGTTGGAGAGATCAATTGGTGGCAGTGTTCGGGAGCGTGCGTTAGCCGACTTGCTACACTGAAATAAAAGCGGGTCGATCTGTTGGATGAATGCTCATGTTTGCCATGCGGTACGTACCTCTGCTTGGTTTGGGCGGAATGCAACCAGCATGCATGTTGGGGTGACTAGGACCGGCCAACCAACCAGTTAATTACCGTGCAATTGGTGGTGTTACCACGGGTTTCCGGTACACCGTAAGGTGCCCTGAGAGCACGAAGCGTCGGGTTGCGGTCGGCGTTTGTGATTTGATATGTATGCTTGTGATTGTTAGCTATTGTACTTGTAAATGCATACAGGGAAGGAACTGCTGCCCCGGGCAGGGGGTAGGGTCGTTATAATTGGTCAGCTGTAGCTGACCGTTACTTTGTTTGCCGCTCTTTGGTGGATGTCTACTTGCAGGTGCTACAGCTTGAAATGAAATGCATGGATTGAAAGCTTGTTGCTAGGTCCCTTGAAGGCCAAGTGCGTCGTGGTTGGATTTCATGTGTGGCCGGCCTGCGTGCCGATGTACGAACTTGTATATGTGTAAAAAGAGAAATTTGTAAGGCCTTAAGGCCATGTGTGTGTGGGTTGTATACATTCCTGGTTTTGGATATATAAATGTGAAATTTATGTATTAGTGGACAATCCTGGATTTGAGTTCATGCAACTTAATTAATGCTGCACTAGAATGAATGTGTTAAGGACACAGATCGAATTTGAGCACCACAAGTAATTCCGTCACTTGTGTGTGACCTATGGCGTGGTGCCCGGCCGGACCCACCGTTATAGTCCATGTGACGAGTGGGGGTGTTACACCATCTACGATAGGTTTCCTCACATTCCAATATACGGTAGCCTTATCATATCACTTGGCGGTAGATAACGCCCAAGATTGGGGCGGACTTCATCCCAGTTCTCCTAAGGGCGGCGGATTCAGCCTCCAGGTCGCCAATAGTAGGGCGACCTATTCAATCTCCAGCTCGGCAGCGGCATAGGCGACCTTCCTCCAGGTTGCTCAGAAATAGGCGGCCTACCTCTAAGTCGTCCAGCAGTAGACGACCTGCCTCCAGGTCACCCAGCTGTACGTGAACTTCCTCCGGGTCGCCCAACAGTAGGTGACCTATGGAACATCCCTTTCATGCTAAGCTCCTCGCACGCATTCTGATTTAGGAGACTTGACTCGGGCTCCGGTGAATTGGACGAAGGGTTAAGGTTGAGTGATACTCAATGAATAATGGGGAATGAACCTTAGATAAAATGAACCAAGGGAAATTCATCGAATATCTTCGAGAATATTAGATGAATTCATCGAGTGTCGCTGGGTGATTCTCGGCACACTCGACATCGGAATTTGGAAGAACGGTCAAGTGAAATTTGTCGGATATCTCTAATGATATCTAACAAATTCGTCGAGTGGGATGATTATTCATTGAGTATTGCTGGCTAATACTCGATGCAGTCAACGCCAGAACTTGAGATGTCAGCCAAGTAAAATTCGTCAGATATCGCCAATGATATCCGACGAATTTGTTGAATATGGTGGAGGAGGACTCGGCGGGAGAAAATGTAGGAAATTCGTCTTAGAGAATTTTGTCTAATATCACTAAGGATATTCGATGAATTCGTCGATTACCACTTAGCCGATTCGGCGAGATGGAGGTGAATTCGTCGAGTATACATGGTTATATTCAGCGATTTGTCAAGTATGGAAGCCGATAGTCACAGAATCTGACTTGTGCATTTTTCGGCCTAGGTAGAATTCGCTGGCTTGTACAGGCAGGTTGAACCAGACTTTGGGATTCGTGCAAAGTGATTCTTTGGACCAGTCATTTCAAATGAGACTTAATTTAGCTAATAATGGGCGGTCCACTAGCATGACGATATGTGGCAAGTGACTTGACCTAATATATCACTATAAAAGGAACAAACTGAAAACCCTAGCCGTCATTATCTCTTCTTTTACCGAGCCATAATTGTGCAAATCCATCAGAGAGAAACAAAGTCGCAGGAGATGTAGTTTTGGGAGGAAGAGTCGTCCTTCTCTGTGGAGAACATCACCAATGAAGAGAGAGAGCCATGCCACACAGATGGGTGACAAGATCCACTGCCGGAAATGCCGGAAATGAGGTGAGCTTCCTACCCTCTCCCTTGTTACTAGATCTCTCGTTACTTCTAGGAGAGATATCGACTCAAAAGAGTTTCAATTCATGAGAAAAAGACTTCCTAGGAATAGACCATGCTAGAACTTGTGTTCTAGAGATTTTTTGTCTTTAACCTTTCCACTCTTCGTTGTGAAGAGGATTGAATTGGTTTTGTGAAGAGAAATGGTCTTGTGAGGGTGAATAAGGGAGGAGGAAAAATCTGTACTAAACTTTGAGTAAATGGTTTGATGAGGAAGACGAACCGATGCCGTCCTGAAAGTAAAAGGATAGATCTTATTTTACTCTAGTTAAATATATATGTTATACAAAAAGAGTGAGCACAACATAAAAAATAAAGAAAAGGAGCAAGCAACACAGACAATGCAACAAATTTATAGTGGTTCCCCAAAACATGGGTACATCCACTCTTCTACCACCTTGGTTGGAATCCACTACAGGTTTTGATCAGGTGTCCTACCACCACAGGTTTTTCTCAGGTGCCCTGTCACCACAAGATCTATTTCAAGGGATATTTCATAACCCTTTGAGCTTTTGATCAGGTTCCCCAAAACCAAACCAAGTCTTTTGATTAGGAGACTTGACAACCAAAGGAGTTAACTTTTGAAGGGAGTTATAACCTTATACATAGTTGGAAAAAGAAAAGTGATGATGTTCTTCTCTATTAACAGTCTAAGAGAAGACTAGTGGATTTGATGTTGTCAAAGCTCCCCTGAGATGTAGAATTGTTCAGGAGAAAGAGAGCTTTGCACAGGGTGTAGGCCTTCAAATTGATGAATGATCTTCAGAAGCTTTCTAGTCTGATATTGAATAGTTGTCCCTTGAATGCTCTAAAGCTGATGGTGAAGAACTCTATAAGAATCTCTGTAATAGTGTAGCCTGGATGTGTATCCTTGAGATTGAAAAACTTCTTCACAGCCTCACTCCTTAAAATTGGCTGCACAAATTTCACATATATTTGAATCAATAGCTGGAGCATTCCTTGAGAAAGGAAACTTTCCTTGGGAAATAATCAACAATAACTCTGAGATAATATCCATATTTAATGCTGCCTCTCAACGACTATATTCATTGGAATATATTGCATTAAATGATGGCTCCATAACTGCCTGAAATTAATCTCATTTGAATATATTACCTTTGGAGAGATTAGCCTGAGATTAAATCTTCTTTTGGAAATAACGTACTTCCTAAAATAACTGCTTAGAAAAATGTCGAGCTCAACCTATAGATCGTCGACCAGAGCATGTAGATCGTCGAGCTTGATTCTTCATATTGTTCGACTTGAGTTCCAATTTCGTCGACCAGAACTTGTTGATCGTCGAGCTTAGCTTCTATTTCACCAAGCTGAGAATCTCGCTGAGTTCAGCGATCGTCGACCTGAGCTCGGATTTCATCGTGCTCAGCTCAAAGATGGAACTCTGAGTTCGTCGACCTGAGTTTGAATTTCATCGAATTGAATTTCTGACTGATCAAAATGCATTTCTTGGAATTCTTTCAGCAATTCTAGAGAGTCCTTCTGAGGCAAACCTGGAAATAAACCTATGACCCATGACTATACATTTTAGGTCAATCGAATCATCCTAATAGTGATCCTTGTCCAAATCAGAACTAGGGTTCCAACAATCTCCCCCTATTTGGGTGAGGACACTATTTATACAAAATAAATAAAATACAAAGCAAAACAATCTGCCTGAATTATAAATTTTTCAGTAGATATACAAAGGTGCTTTGAGAAATTAAGAAAGATAACAAAGATTTTAGAACTCCATTAAAAACTAAAGAGCAGCTGCAAGAAAATCTGTTAAGGATGTCAGCTGCACTTTTGCTTATCTTTAACAGAATCTATTTCAGCAAGTCTGAATCCATTTCTGATTCTCTGAATGATTGAAACTACTGACTGTTGTAACCTTTGCACTAACTGAGACTAAGGCTTTTGTTTTTTATCAAATATCAATGTTCCTGTGTGGTAAGATATGTCTTTTCCTGAAACGAGATGTTAGGAGTTCTGGACCCAGATTACCTTGGGTCCTGGTTCTCTTTTATAATAATTAGAAATAATTAGAAATTTTCTGGGTGGAATTATCCATTGAGAAAAGTGGTTAACAAATTTGTGTCTTTGATTATTGTTGTGATAGAAATTAAAATTTCTGTTTTGATAGATTTTGTTTGATGATTTTTGTTGAGTTCATCGATCTGAGTTCGACGAAAAGTATTGATTTCGTTGATCTCGGTTAACAGAATGATAGTGATCATTTTCTGAGTTCCACAATCGTTGATCTCTATTCACCCAAACATGTTGATTCCGTTGAGCACCTTTTGTAGAGAAAACCTACCTAAACTTTGTGTTTAGAGACCGACGATAGTCGTTCGAAGTATAATACTGCTTTCGTCGAGCTCGGTTCGACGAAATATTTTGAACATGATTTTTCTGAAAATTCTTAACTCGTTTGCTTTTATTATTATGTAAAACTTTGGTCATTTTACCAAAATTTTTCTAACTGTTCTTTTCCTTTAGTTGATTCAAAATGAGTAATCTGTTCAAGAGCAGTTTTCAAATTTTCTTTAAGGTTTGTGTTTTCTGAAGAAGAATTATTTAATTTTTTCTCTGAGAAGTTTTATTTCCTTCTCAGATTGAATAAAATTCTTACAAAGAATTTTAAAATTTCTTTAAAATGATCATAAGAAAAATCAAAGGAAGAGATTTTCTGATCCTCTTCTGATTTAGTTTTCTGCTTCAAATTCTGATTGTTCATTAGAGTTGCTACAAGAGGTATTTATTGCCATTAGGCAAAATTCTCTTGCTCTTGACTCTTCTTCATCTTCAGTTAAACATGATGAAGCTTCAGAGTCAGAGTCACTCCAAGTGTCAACATCAAATATTCTCTTTTTAGCTGATCCAGCAACCATTGCTGTGAGGGAGTCCCAAATATCCTTTAAAGATGAACATTCATCAATTTCCTAAAAAATGACATCAGACATTGATTGTGCAAAAATGTTCATTGCTTTTGCATCAGCAATCTTTAGCCTTTTCTGGGCTTATGTCCATTGAGGTGATGAAACAGAGTTGATGCTAATTATTTCCACTGGTTGATAAGGACCTGTCAAAATGGAATTGTAAATGACTTCATTGATAGAGTTCATAAAAAGACTAATCCTGGCCTTCTATAGTGCAAGCTTATCTAGATTGCACATAGGTGGTCTAGTGCTTGAAAATTCTTCATTTTGTGTCATGATAAACTCGTAAGAAATATAAGATCTATCAGATCATTTTGGTTCAGGTGTTAACCTGTGAAACCAAACAACCTAGCTTTGATACCAATTGAAAGTAATGGGGATAGATCTTATTTTACTCTAGTTAAATATATATGTCATACAAAAGAGTGAGCACAGCACAAAAAATAAAGAAAGGGAGCAAGCAACATAGATGACACAAGAACTTTATAGTGGTTCCCCTAAACTTGGGTACATCCACTCTTCTACCACCTAGTAGGAATCCACTATAGGGTTTTGATCTGGTGCACTGCCACCACAGGTTTTTGCTCAGATGCTCTGTCACCACAAGATCTATTTCAAGGCAGATCTCACAACCTTTGAGCTTTTGATCAGGTTCCCAAAAACAAAACCATTCTTTTGATCAGGAGACTTGACAAACAAAGGGGATAAATTTGAAGGCAGTTATAACCCTGTACACAGTTGGAAAAAGAAAAGTGATGATGTTCTTCCCTGTCAACAGTCTAAGAGAAGACTAGTGATTTGATGTTGTCAAAGCTCCCCCTGAGATGTAAAATCGTTAAGGAGAAAGAGAGTTTGCACAGGGTGTAGCCTTCAATTGATGAATGATATTCAGAAGCTTACTGACTGATATTGTGTAAGACACCCTTTTTTTCTTTTGAAACACCGGGGTCTTAGGCCCAGAACCGCCGCTTTGCGGTGACACCTTCACGCCCTGGAAGGTCATCACTACAAAACGCTGATCCTGCCTGCCAAATCGATCACAACAGTAGCAAAATAATAAAAGGCAAGTCCACAGAAAATCACATATATAATAATAATCTCCACGAAGGGAGTGTCCACAGAAATAATAAGGGCACTAAATCTTGGGCTGATGCCTAATACATAAAATCCTCACTACATGTCTCTCATCGCGGAAGCAAAATAAATAAAACTACTAGCGATCAGGACTCATAGTCCCTGCTGTCTGAACTTCGGTGCTAGACTGCAACGTCTCCAAGCATGCCGTCCTCCGGGGCTGCTCCTCCATGCTGGGCTTCATTGTCCCCTAAAATGATGTGGTTCGAAAACCGTTAGTCTAAAATACTAAGTCCTATCATCCCCCGCCCCTTCCACCATGGATCCTAGGCACCGAGCGTGGAGAAGGAAAGGAGAGGACTTGAAGGTTGAGAATAACAAAATGAGCAGATGGTGGCGGAACTAAACTAGCAGTTCTATAGTATATAGGGCAGTAATAAAGGCATGAAAACGTGAACAAGAGATGTAACCTTAACTTATGCGAAAACACATATGCCAAGGGTTCTTTTGCAGGGCTCCTATCGTATAAAAAGTCACATACCAATTTATATGATAGGGTGTCGGTTTTCTAGCTAGCATATATATAATACTGAATAAAAACCTTAACTTATAAGCACGCTCGCACGAACTATAAACCAAGGGGTCGTTTTACAGGGCCTATTGTATAAAGCGTTCCATACCACTTATACAATAGGTGTCGAGTTATATACAATGATTATGCTATGAAATACAATTATGCCATGATGTGAACATGCAAGTGCAACTCACCCACTCAACTCTGTGTACACAGACCTTCAGTTCCCCCTTTTTGGAGCCGAACCTCCCAGGATACCTCCGTAGTGGCAAACAAAAGCGGTGGGTTGGGCCTCGCCCACCTATAAACCGGTAATTGCACTACCATTCAGACCTATCATATGCCTCAATGCTGATGCGCTAAGCAGAGCTCCTGCGTAATCTTGCTGGCTAGCGTACCAGACTTTATTTGGCCAAGTGCTAAACCACACTTACCGAGTCAACGTATTGCTGTCGGTGCATCAAATATCCAATACCGAAGACCCACCACCTTATACTTGATGCACATGCAACCTGAAGTATAACCTCTGAGCCAAAGCTCCGTGGACCATCCCGTTTGTCTCAAGCAACAACCGAGCCAAAGCTCGTCGGGCCAACCTGCCCATCACCAACTCCACCGAGCCTACTGCCCGAGTGACCCAACCTAACATTCCGAGACATCGAGGTGAGTGAGAGTGAACCCCTAGTTACAATAGTTACTCTTGCAATTTAGTTTTACATACAGTTTAGGTTAGCCCAGGACTGCCCAAGCTATACCCCGTGAAGGGCTCTCGAAGGCACTAGCAACTATGATGGGATTACGCCCAAAGATCCCTTTCGCAAGCCACTTACTATTGTTGGTTGCTATCAAATTCCCAAACCCTTACGTTTTGTACTGTATCTAACCCTAGAGTATTTGACATTTCCTCCCCACGGGAAAGACGATCTTTCGTCGATCCCGCGCACCACTTAACACTAGCCAAACCAGCACTCTACTCATCCTAACTTCCAATGATGAACTCATTTTTATTTATCCAAACCAATAAATAGTTATCCCAAACTCATGTGCCCAAATTCATATTCCAACCTAAATTCTGCAATTTTACAAAATGCAGACCAAGTTAAGCTATATGACATGTAAAATGGGAGGTATAGCAAATAATCACCCAGTACTCCTATAATAATTACTGGGGCACTATTATGATATTTATGGCCTAAATCAAGAAATTCACAATTTTCCTAATTATCTGATAATTTATTTAATTAATTTAGTAAATCAAAAACCCAAGTTTGAACATGAAGTGCCAATTTGATGCAAGTAAATGCTCTACCAAATTTATGATAAATTCCAGATGATTATATAACACAGAATCCCAAGTATCCCAATTTTTCAACAAGGTTAAGCCTATGAATGTAATTTTTGAATATAACTTATTTTTATCAATTTAAGAGGCAAGTATAGCAAAACGATTTCCAAAAATTCTGACAAAATTCAAGCAAGATTGTAAGGACATATAAATGCTCTAAGTCAAGTTTCATAATTTATTATCAAGTAATGAGCTCTAAACAAATTAATGAACAATTTTCCAAGTTATTGAGCTTATGAAGTAGGTACTGCAAATGTGTATTCAAAAATTCTGATAAAATTCAAACATGAGAATTAAGGTCTAAAACTCCCTCTGCCTAATTTTCATGACTTTCCAATGTGTAGTGGGATCATAATAATCAAATGATTAATTAGGGTAATCCCATGAGTTACGAAGGAAGTGATAAGATTTTTGATCCAAAATTCCCAATTAAATTACCAGAGGTTCATACTACCCCTATGACCACACTACCCAAATTTCATTATTGTTCAATGAGTTTTACTAACCTACTCTAGCATCATAAGTTTGTGCCCTAAACTATGGTTAGGGTTTTGAGGGGCCTTCCCTTTTCCAAATCCCCTAATATTCTTACCAGAGGGTTTTAGTTACCCTAGTACCCTTCCCACCAAATTTCAAGTTCATTCAAGGTCTTTTGGCCTCATGCCCTTCACAAGGCATAAAAGCCCTTCCTTAGGGTTGGTCTTAGATCTTAGAGCAAATCTATTACATTCTACCCCATCCTTCATGGGGAGGTGCTTAAAGCCATGTAAATCCAGTGGCCCCAATTTTAACCTCTGTTGAGGTGATTTGGCCACTCAAAACCCCAAGTGCACTTTTTGACCAGAACACTATTTTTAAGGCAAGGCTAGGGTTTGCATGATTACAATTAAAACCACCTCCAAATGAGATGAAATATTAACCAGAGCTTTATAATGACGCCAAGCACCACCCACCAAAATTTGGGTGAGTTTGGGGGTCATTTGGTCCCTAAATTAATTTACCCTAGAGAAATTAAATAATTCCAAAAAGTATGGAAAATTTATCCCCCAAAATTCTCATTTTTAGGCAGGACCTAGATATGGTCTAGGTGACTCCCTATCCAAATTTCAAGTCATTTGGACCAGAGATGAAGGGAGGCATCCATTTTGATTTCTGCCTAGCACTAGGTATAGACCCCACAAAATGGGTGCCCTGGTCAAACCAAGCACCCAAATTAGTTCAAAGCAATTTTAAAATAAAGTAGACCCATATGGCTACAAATATGTGTTGAAATTTTCTCCTACAGAGACTCTAACTCTTTTTGTAATTTAAAACTTTAAATAGTAATAATGTGACAGAATTGAAATAATCAAAATAATTAAAACCTACAGTTTAAAATCATCACAGCACGAATCTTGGTACAGCTTTGGACGGCATCTAGTTGTCTCCTACCTCCAGTCGACGGTCCCGATTCAACCCGCCTGGAGCCATTTCCAACCACTGCCACCGGCCATCCTACCACCTTCCGGCGAGCCACCGCCACCACCACCTCCGTTGAGGTGGTGGCTGTCGCCAGGCGGCGGCACAGTCGCCGGATGGCCATATTCCGGCAAACTCGACAAGTGTATTTTTTGCGGAAAAACATGGAGAGAAGCTCTCCCGATCGGGCTCAATTGAGCCCGAACCTTGGCCCTAAGGATTGCTATGAACTACCCATGGAAGAAGGAGTGGAGGAGGACCTTGCTTGCGTCCTAGAGACGCGTCGATCGCCGGGAAGCCATTTGTGGTGGTGGCGCCGCTCGGGTATCTGCAACTGCACAGTGGAAATGTCACAACCCGCATTTCCTCAACGAGTACATCGTATTAGAGCAAGAGGAACTACGGGTTATGATGCCACGTCGTGCAGGGGATAACTGCACACGCTCAGGCAACTCTTGACGCTTACTTTATGAGTTGAAATTCAACAGTGAAATGTAAGAAAACCTCTGGATTGAATGGCCGTATCCCTCGGCCTTAGGTATCAAAAACTGTATTTGTACGTGGCGGAAATACTGTGTTTATTTATGATGAGTTCCTATATGCAGTCTATAGTGATACTACTATAAGAAATCCTCTTTGTTTACGTCATTTGGAAAATACGTCTTAGTTGATCAAGACATGTATGCATGATATACAATAATAGGTTTTGTTAGCTTCAAAATATCTAATGCAACCTACCATAAATCCTTCCCAAGAGCAAGAAGACATCATCCAAATGAGTCACATAGCAGTCTATTATTCATACGTCACAAGTAAAGAAAACCACCAATGGGCGCCAAAAAACTGACACGAACCCATTGGGGCACATGTATGTCTGTACAACAAAGAAAAGAACTACCTCGCTACGTAAGCTCGGCTAGCTCCCAAGAAACTCCACCAACAAACCTAGCCACTCAACCGGCTACAACCTGCACCTGAGGCATTCAAGAAAGAATACCTCAGCAATCAACCAAGCTATACAAAAGAGAGCATGAATTTCATAATCGATAAAGAAGGGGCTTACCGACCCCGTAGCAATGTTTCATATAAGTAAAAAGAGTGCATAAACAAGTGCGTACAAGTAGTAAACAATGTCATTCCAAAGTGCCAACCGCACCAAGTGCATACAAGTTCAGCAAGTCCTGCTCCACCCGTAGGAGCAAAAGGGCAAGTTTGGTTGTTTCTTGTTTATAAGAGGCTGAGTTTGGGCAATACACATGCCCAAACTCAGCCTCTTATAAACAAGAAACAACCAAACTAGTGAAACATAAGCAGCGGTTAAGTTCAATTCCGCAAGAGTATTTCGGTGGCGGCCCTAAAGTGGAACGCACCAAACAAAACCAGCCCAAATCGGGGCCAAAGTGGTCTCTCTAACCACAAAAACCAAAACCTGGTGGCCACAGGCTGAAACCACACCACCCCTTGCAGCATTCTCACACAAACGCTCCTGCCATGGTTCACAATTCGCCTCGCAAAACTCCCCATAACCCAAGGTAATACGTTCCTTTCATCGTCCTCACGTATGACGACAAGTTGATAGAAATGCAATTAAACTATGATTCACATGAATTATATGATGAGGAACAAGAACAAATCACATGATTAGGCAAGAAAAAGGCTACATGAACATGAATAAATAGAGCTACATGAGTCACATGAACAAGATAAACGACATGAAGCAATCTAACATGGACTTGCTAACTAAAACTAAGCATGGAAATCATAGTCTTAGAGCATAGGGAAATTCAAAGGCATCATAAAGGCTAGTGAGGAAGAACTCAAAATAAGAAGAATAAGCTAGGAAATTTAAAAGAGAAAAACTAGCTAAGTTGGCACAATCCAAATCAAGAAAGAAGATTGGCAAGGGTGAAGAACACCGCTTGCCTGAACTTAGACGATGCCGCGACGGCTGCTCCTCTCTTTCCTTGCCTTGCTTGAGCCTTGCTCCCTTGCTTTCTCTTTGAGAGTGAAGAAGAAGATGAAGAGAAGGTCAAATGAGAAGAACAATTCTCTGTTTCGGCCTTATTTCCTCCAGAACAGAGCTGGACCGTTAGATGCAGAATCAAGGAAATGAACGGCACAAAAAAATCTGGAAAAACTCGATTTTCGGGCCGGTCACGCCCTGTGTCACGCCCGTGACACAGGGCGTGTACCATAAGCGGCACAGAAAGTCGGCAAATCCAAGTTTATCCACACGGTACACGGTCGGGTACACGCCCGTGACGGGTCGGTCACGCCCGTGACCTAGGGCATGTAGCCCGTGTTTCGACACCTCATCGACACAAAGTGTCGACACTGGACACAGCTTGACACGCCATGTGACACGCCCGTGTCACAGACCGTGTCCCCTCTCTCGATACCCGACACTCGACACTCAACACTCGACACTCAACACTCGACACTGTGGGACACGACTCGTGACACGCCCGTGTCACGGGGCGTGTACCCCATTCGTCGAGCTCAACTCGACGCAAGAAAAAAATTCGTCGAGTTAAGGAGGTCACGCCCAGGTCACGGCCTAGGTCACGCCCATGTCAGGGGCGTGTCTCACACAAAAACGACCATTTTTCCCTATTTTGAAAAATGTTCCTGTGTCGTCCTAGACCATTTTTGCCTTAAGAACTTTTTACCCTTTTTTTGTTTCCTGTACCAGCAACTCACTTTCAGCAACATTTCCCGGGCGCGAAAAAGTGCAAACATTCCCTAAGAGGCCTCACCGAGTCCCCAATTTGGACTCCGATTTGCTAGGGAATCGTGCAACTCGGCAACCAAAATAGCCACTCGCAAGCCCGCGGGAAAAACCATGCTCGAACAACGTTCAAAGCCAACGTAACGCCATCATGCGTACGTAATCAAAATCCGGGGTGTTACAGTCACTCCCCCTAACAAAAAGTTTTGCCTCGAAACTTTTCAATCATTTTGATCTCACTCAAAAGAAGGTAACAAACCAAAAACAGCAATGCAATAAAAACACCAATCCACATACCAGCTTGTTTACGGGAACAAATGAGGGTAAGCCGCCCTCATCGTTCACTCGAGCTCCCACGTCGCGCTTTCCACATTCTGATTTTTCCATAGCACCTTGACCATAGGAATCTTCTTTTTCCGTAACACGCGATCTTGGGAGTCTAATATCCGGATGGGCATCTCCACATAAGAAAGGTTTGGCACCAATTGCGGCACCACATCCAACACTTGCGTGTCATGTCGCACACACTTGCGAAGTTGGCTAACATGAAACACATCGTGAACACCAGGAAAGTTCACGGGTAATTCTACCTTGTAAGCGGATGCACCAAACTCGTGCAAGAATCTTGAAGGGACCCACAAATCTTGGGTCTAATTTGCGCTCTTTACCAAACCTTTTAATCCCAACCATTGGGGAGACTTTCAAGAAAACAGAATCTCCCACCGCAAACTCTAATTCCGACCTTCGTCGATTGACATACTTTTCATATCGCTCTTGGGCGATTCGGAGCTTCTCGCGGATCCATCGTACGACAACTTCCATGTCCTCGAGCGCCTCTGGGCCCAACAAAAGCCGCTCGCCAACCTCAGTCCAAAAGAGGGGAGTCCGACATCGATGCTCATATAAAGCTTCGAACGGAGCCATTTGCAAGCTTTCTTGATAGCTGTTATTATATGCGAATCCCATAAGCCGCAAACGTTCATCCCATGCTCCGCCATACTCAAGAATATAGCATCGAATCATATCTTCTACAATTTGATTTACTCGTTTTGTTTGGCCATTCGTCTGAGGGTGGTAAGCAGTGGAATACCGTAAATCCGTCCCCAAACCCTCTTGTAGACTCTTCAAGAAACGAGAAGTAAATCGGGAATCCCTGTCTGATATGATATTGACTGGCACACCATGCAGTCGGATGATTTCATTCCAATAGAGCTCCGCTATTGTCTTCATCGGGTAGTTGACCTTAAATGGTATGAAATGAGCACACTTGGTCAATCTATCCACGACTATCCACACGGAGTCATGTCCTCGTGGAGATCTTGGTAAACCTGTAATAAAATCCATTGAGATGCTTTCCCACTTCCATGTTGGAATCTCCAATGGTGTCAACTTGCCACCAGGCCTCCCATGATCAGCTTTCACCCGCTTGCAGGTATGACATTCAGCTACAACTTGCGCTATATCTCTTTTCATTCCATACCACCAGACAATTTGTTTCAAATCACGGTACATTTTGGTTGAGCATGGATGGTAGGCCATACTTGAACCATGTGCTTCCCGACACACCATCTCGCGAATGTTTCCAACTGCGAGAATACAAAATCGACCACGATACTTTAACGTGCCTGCACCATCAATCGCAAAATCTGGTAATTCATCCTTTTCAGTCCGAAGAAATAAATGTAAAAGATCAGGATCATCTTTTTGATGTTGTCTTGCAAGCACCAGCCGTGAAGGTTCTTCTACTGCCGAATGACTTTGCGGGTCATATTTGCCCACAGAAATATCCATCAATAGAAATTCCTACACAAGACGGTCGACTGAAAGATGAAATAATTTCCCCGTCTTCCGACTCAAAGCATCGGCCACAACATTCGCTTTCCCCGGGTGATACTGAATGTCCCCATCATAATCAGCTACATATTCCAGCCATCGACGTTGGCGCAGATTCAGTTCCTTCTGTGTGAAGACATACTTTAAACTTTTATGATCTGTAAAGATTTTGCACTGTGCACCATACAGTAAGTGTCTCCACAACTTCAACGCAAAGATCACCGCTACGAACTCCAAATCAGGCGTTGGGTAGTTCTTTTCATGACTTTTCAATTGCAGAGACCCATACACAATCACCTTTTTGTCTTGCATTAATACACATCCAAGTCCAACGTGCGACGCATCAACAAAGACGTCATAATCTATCCCTTCTGTCGGCAAGATCAACATAGGAGCGGTACATAACCTGTTCTTGAGTTCCAGGAAGGACGCCTCACACTTGTCATTCCACTCAAACGCCACATGATTCTGGGTTAATCGAGTCAAAGGTGCGGCCAACGTCGCAAAACCTTCGACAAATCTGCGATAATAGCCGGCCAATCCCAAGAAGCTTCGAATCTCCTTGGGTGTCTCCGGTCTTCTCCATTCCATGACTGCAGCAATCTTTTCGAGATCCACGGAAATTCCATGTTGATTAATGACATGACCCAGAAAAGCAACTTGAGGCAACCAAAACTCACATTTGCTTAGTTTGGCGAATAATCGTTGGTCTCGCAAAGTGGCCAATACCAAACGCAGATGCTGTTCATGCTCCTCAGCACTGCGGGAGTAGACAAGAACGTCATCAATAAAAACCACCACAAACTTATCCAAGTAGTCCTTGAACACCCTGTTCATCATATCCATGAAGGCTGATGGTGCGTTGGTCAAACCAAATGACATCACCAGAAATTCAAAATGACCATGTCGTGATCGAAATGCAGTCCGTGGAATATCAGACTCCCGGACCTTGAGCTGATGATAGCCCGAGCGGAGATCAATCTTCGAAAATACGGAACTGCCACGCAGTTGATCAAACAAATCATCGATTCTTGGCAGTGGGTACTTGTTCTTAATCGTCACCTTGATCAACTCCCGGTAATCGATGCAAAGGCGCATCGACCCATCTTTCTTCTTCACAAATAACACCGGTGCACCCCAAGGTAATGAACTCGGCCTGATAAACACTTTTGCCAATAAGTCATCCAATTGGGTACGCAACTCTGATAGCTCACGCGGGGCCATTCTGTACGGCGCTTTCGCAATAGGCCGCGTACCCGGTTCCAAATCAATAACGAACTCGACATCATGATCAGGGGGAAGACCAGGAAGATCTGTAGGAAAAACATCTGAAAATTCACGTACAACAGGAATCTCCTCCAAACTCGGCAAAACAGCACTAGTCCCCACAACGGAGACTAGACAAACAAAACAATCGGAATCAAACAACGTCCGAACACATACCGCCGAAATCCCTGGAGAATCCTGGCAAGAATCACCATACACACTTCCTGGCTGACCATCGTCCTTTATAAAATCCAAGCGCTTCCCTCTGCACTGGATGACGGCGTCATAGCGGGATAACCAGTCCATACCCAGAATGACGTCAAAATCCTCCAAATCGATCACTTTGAAATCAGCCTTTGCTAAGAAATCGCCCAACAAAATGGGACAATCAAGAAGACCCCAGTCTGCCACCACCGAAGCACTGGAAGGAAATTTCACCAAAAACGCATTCCCCACTCGATCTGGTGTCAAATGATACCGATCCAGAAAGGTTCGAGCCACAAATGAATGGGTCGCGCCAGAATCAAAGAGAACACGCGCCCAACGGTTCTTTACCTTAAAGTTTCCTATAAGGGTATATATGCTAAGAACTACACGTAAAAGGCAGAAACAAAACAGGAACCAGAGGAATAAATCGAACCTGTGATAACTTGAGGTGACATCTGAGCTTCCTCTGAAGAGACCACATTCAACTTCCCTTTGCCTTTGTCTAAACGCAGAGGCGGAGGCAAAGCCTGGAGTGGTGCGGGTTGCAAAACAGGTTGGATCTGCGGGCACCTTGCACGAAGATGTCCTGGTCTGCCACACTGGAAGCACACCTTGTCTTTGGCCCAGCAGCGGCCCACATCATGACCTCTTCTCCCACAAAATGTACACTCCAAGTCTCTGGTTGGCGCACCCTGAATGGCGTGCACCTGCTCCTTCTTTTGCATCCCCAACCGCTTGAAACATTTCTCATATGGGTAACCAGCTCGGCCACAGAAGCTACATTGTTCCTTCTTCTTCTTTACGTCTGCCTCGTGGGACATTTTCTCTCCCACCAGCTGTCTCTTGCCCTGCCTCACCTGCTGCCCTCTTTATTTGGCATTTTCGATAGCTTCCACCTTCAATGCTGCCTCAACCACAGTAGTGTAACTTGTCGTTCCATAAGCACTTGCGAACTGCTGCACGTCGCTGCGGAGTCTGCCCAAAAATCGCTTGACTCGATCAGCTTCCGTAGTCACCAAGCTCGGAGCGAACCGACTTAACTTGCTAAACTCAATTTCATACTCACTCACTGTGAGTTTCCTCTGCTTCAAGTACAAGAAGTCATTCATCAGGCGGTCCCTTTCCACTGCCGGTAGAAACTTGCGCCGTAGCATTTCTTTGAACGCTTCCCACGAACAGTCCGCCACTCGGCCTTCCTTTTCTCACAACCACCAACCTTTCGCCAACCCTTTGAGTTGATAGGCGGCAAGCATCACCTTCTGGTCCTCGGTAATGCCAGAATACACAAACATCTCTTCCAATGTGATTACCCAATCATCCAAGATCACAAAGTCTGCTTTTCCATCATAAGTCGGTGGTCCAAGTCGCTGAAACTGCGAGATGAAGGTCATCGCAGGAGGAACCACAACTGGGGGTGTCACTGCCACTGAAGGAGTCGAACTAGTGGGGGCTCTAACCGTCTCTTGTCCTCTTGGTG
This sequence comes from Platanthera guangdongensis, assembly GCA_039583875.1. NCBI lineage: Eukaryota > Viridiplantae > Streptophyta > Magnoliopsida > Asparagales > Orchidaceae > Platanthera > Platanthera guangdongensis. The sequence goes on from CM077163.1 coordinate 109,710,825, forward strand.
CCAGCCCCGACATCGCTGATGACATAGCTTGGAGCTGGGACTGCACTTCCTGCACCTGCCTCGTCAAAGCCTCATTACTTTGGAGAAGAATATCCATCAGGGCATTATTCTATGCGCCCGAATACTCTCCCTCGGATTGGGGAGTTTGCCTTGTCACTGGACGCTTCGACATCCTATACACACGTTCACTCTTATCAAGCTCAACCCAACAAAACACACAACGGCTAAGTACAGACCATACATATATATACATATGAATATCACCTGCTAACTTGCTCTAGGAGTTTAAGAATGATGGTATGCCTAGCCTAAAGATGACTCACCGTCATCCCACTACTTGTGCCTAACCGATGAATGCATGACTTTATTTGACCCAAAACCATGAGTGTACAGGTGTCATCATGTAAATCTTAGCTTGGCACGTTGTGCTCATGCAATGTTATGTTATTCGTGCTGTGCGATGCAATTTAGAAAAGGCCTTAATGCATGCCATGAGCGGTCGTACGCATCACAATGCTATGCATCCTATACTACATAGCATTGCATGCAACGAAGAAAAGAAAACGTGCTAGCCGCATCCATGTGGTAAGGTTATGCATCTCATACTACATAACCCGCACATGTTGCCCCTATGGTGGATCCATATACAACCATATATTATGCATCCCATACTACATAATATGCCCCGTATACTTCTTGTCATGCCATGAGTGTAGTGTGCGTGCTTCGGCCAAGACATACTGATGGCACCTCGGTGTGTGTATGATATGATGCTTACAACCAAAAAAGAAAATTTGCCAGACCAATTGTCAAGCAAACCTGGCTCTGATACCAACTGTCACAACCCGCATTTCCTCAACGAGTACATCGTATCATAGCAAGAGGAACAACGGGTTATGATGCCATGTCGTGCAGGTGATAACTGCACACGCTCAGGCAACTCTTGACGCTTACTTTATGAGTTGAAATTCAACAGTGAAATGTAAGAAAACCTTTGGATTGAATGGTCGTATCCCTCGGCCTTAGGTATCAAAAAACTGTATTTGTACACGGCGGAAATACTGTGTTTATTTATGATGAGTTCCTATATGCAGTCTATAGTGATACTACTATAAGAAATCCTCTTTGTTTACGTCATTTGGAAAATACGTCTTAGTTGATCAAGACATGTATGCATGATATACAATAATAGGTTTTGTTAGCTTCAAAATATCTAATGCAACCTACCATAAATCCTTCCCAAGAGCAAGAAGACATCATCCAAATGAGTCACATAACAGTCTATTATTCATACGTCACAAGTAAAGAAAACCACCAATGGGCGCCAACAAACTGACACGAACCATTGGGGCACATGTATGTCTGTACAACAAAGAAAAGAACTACCTCGCTACGTAAGCTCAGCTAGCTACCAAGAAACTCCACCAATAAACCTAGCCGCTCAACCGGCTACAACCTGCACCTGAGGCATTCAAGAAAGAATACCTCAACAATCAACCAAGCTATACAAAAGAGAGCATGAATTTCATAATCGATAAAGAAGGGGCCTACCGACCCCGTAGCAATGTTTCATATAAGTAAAAAGAGTGCATAAACAAGTGCGTACAAGTAGTAAACAATGTCATTCCAAAGTACCAACCGCACCAAGTGCGTACAAGTTCAACAAGTCCTGCTCCACCCGTAGGAGCAAAAGGGCAATACACATGCCCAAACTCAGCCTCTTATAAACAAGAAACAACCAAACTAGTGAAACATAAGCAGCGGTTAAGTTCAATTCCGCAAGAGTCTTTCGGTGGCGGCCCTAAAGTGGAACGCACCAAACAAAACCAGCCCAAATCGGGGCCAAAGTGGTCTCTCTAACCACAAAAACCAAAACCCGGTGGACACAGGCTGAAACCACACCACCCCTTGCAGCATTCTCACACAAACGCTCCTGCCATGTTTCACAATTCGCCTCGCAAAACGCCCCATAACCCAAGGTAATACGTTCCTTTCATCGTCCTCACGTATGACGACAAGTTGATAGAAATGCAATTAAACTATGATTCACATGAATTATATGATGAGGAACAAGAACAAATCACATGATTAGGCAAGAAAAAGGCTACATGAACATGAATAAATAGAGCTACATGAGTCACATGAACAAGATAAACGACATGAAGCAATCTAACATGGACTTGCTAACTAAAACTAAGCATGGAAATCATAGTCATGGAGCATAGGGAAATTCAAAGGCATCATAAAGGCTAGTGAGGAAGAACTCAAAATAAGAAGAATAAGCTAGGAAATTTAAAAGAGAAAAACGAGCTAAGTTGGCACAATCCAAATCAAGAAAGAAGATTGGCAAGGGTGAAGAACACCGCTTGCCTGAACTTAGACGATGCCACGACGGCTGCTCCTCTCTTTCCTTGCCTTGCTTGAGCCTTGCTCCCTTGCTTTCTCTTTGAGAGTGAAGAAGAAGATGAAGAGAAGGTGAAATGAGAAGAACAATTCTCTATTTCGGCCTTATTTCCTCCAGAACAGAGCTGGACCGTTAGATGCAGAATCAAGGAAATGAACGACACAAAAACTGGAAAAACTCGATTTTCGGGCCGGTCACGCCCGTGACACAGGGCGTGTACCATAAGCGGCACAGAAAGTCGGCAAATCCAAGTTTATCCACACGGTACACGACCGGGTACACGCCCGTGACGGGTAGGTCACGCCCGTGACCTAGGGCGTGTAGCCCGTGTCTCGACACCTCGTCGACACAAAGTGTCGACACTCGACACAGCTTGACACGCCCTCTGACACGCCCGTATCACAGGCCGTGTCCCCTCTCTCGACACCCGACACTCGACACTCAACACTCGACACTCAACACTCGACACTCGACACTGCGGGACACGGCCCGTGACACGCCCGTGTCACGGGGCGTGTACCCCATTCGTCGAGCTCAACTCGACGCAAGAAAACAATTCGTCGAGTCAAGGAGGTCACGCCCAGGTCACGGCCTGGGTCACGCCCGTGTCAGGGGGCGTGTCTCGCACAAAAACGACCATTTTTCCCTGTTTTGAAAAATGTTCCTGTGTTGTCCTAGACCATTTTTGCCTTAAGAACTTTTTACCCTTTTTTTGTTTCCTGTACCAGCAACTCACTTTCAGCAACATTTCCCGGGCGCGAAAAAGTGCAAACATTCCCTAAGAGGCCTCACCGAGTCCCCAATTTGGACTCCGGTTTGCTGGGGAATCATGCAACTCGGCAACCAAAATAGCCACTCGCAAGCCCGCGGGAAAAACCATGCTCGAACAACGTTCAAAGCCAACGTAACGACATCATGTGTACGCAATCAAAATCCGGGGTGTTACAGGAAAGGCTCGAACTCTTCATGTAAATGGTGAAGAAAGCTCCCCTCTGCCCACTGATGGTGTTTAAAGCCTCAGTTAGGGAGGGGAGAGGCTAAGTCATCAATGACCATTAATGGCCATTGAAAGCTTGGCTCAGCTATGGTGGTTCTCCTGCCCTAGCCACTACATTGGCCTGGAAAACCCTTGGCCTCCTCTTAACTACATAGGGGAGATGGTTCCAGCATGGGGAGAGGCCTCTTGGCCTCCCTAACCATGAATGGCCTCTTCCCTTCATTTTCTCTCTCCTCCATTAAAGGGGCAAATGGAGCTTTCACTCTCTACTCACCATGGCCGAATTTTAATCTCTCCACCTACCTATTGGCACCCCACTAACCCATATGACTAAAAACAAAGAGGTTAGCCCAAGTGGGGGAATTGGGTTTGAGCTTGGGTTAGCTCATTTGAGCTAGGTTTGACATAACCTTGACTAGGGTTGACCTATGTCAAATTGACCTTTTGTGTCACCATTATTAGGTCCCTGGTGACCTATTGGGCTCCCCTAGGGTAATGGTAGGGATGGGTAGGGTTGACTTGGCACTTTGGGGGTCACCTACCCTTAGGAAGGGTACTTTGCCCAAATTAGGGTTAGGGTTGACTTTGGTCAACCCAAACTCTTTGGTTGACCCTAATGGGTCTTTGGTGACCCTTTGACCTCACCTACGGTTGTTAGGGTATGGGTGGGGTACACTTTGGCTAGGGGAGGGTCAACGTAACCACTTTGACTACCGTCCATGGGTCCTTAGTGACCCATTGACCCCACGTTAGGTCTAGGAAGACCCTGGTAGGGTCAGTTGGGCTTTTACTAGGGTACCCTGCCTTTAGTTAGGGCACCCTGTATAATTTAGACCTAGAGTAGTTCTAGGTCGACTTGGCCACCCTGAGTCGACTCCAATGGACCCTTTGGGCTCAAATGAACCTTACATTGGATTGGTGAGGCCATGGTGGGGTCTTGAAGTCTTGGTGAAGCCCCATGATCATCTTAAGCTAGGGTTCAGAAATCTACTGTTTGTATACGAATCCCAATATATATAGAGGTTTCACCTTCATTTCTAGGTTCACTTGGCCTCCTTGGGCTTCCTAGGGTTTTGTCATGACCTAGTCATGACAAAACCACTCCTAGGGGCCGAGTTGTTTGAGGGATGTTACAAATCCCAATATATATAAAAAAAATTTCGTCCTCCAAATTCTAGTTAGGCCTACAGGGTTTCAAATATGAAAGGAAAATGTAACATCCCGAGAGGTTGTGAGTAATACCTCACTGAAAAGCTCCAGGTACCTCGGTTGCATCAAGTCCTGAGGCTCCCATGTGTGCTCCTCTCGCCCATGATTCCTCCATAGGACCTTGACCAATGGACCTTCTAGCGTGCAAGACCCGTACCCCCTTGCCATCGATCTGGATCGGTTCCAGGTGAACTGACCAATCAGATGCTACCGGCCCATCCGTGGCCGTAATTTGTTGCTCCGAGTGTAGTAGAGCCCTCCTGAGAGAGGATACATGGAACACATCATGCAGGTTCGCCAGCTCCTTTGCCAGTTCCAGCCTGTATATCAAGGGTCCGATCCGCTCCCGGATCCTATAAGGCCCCATATATCTTGGACTGAGCTTCTTTTTCCGACTGCGCACCCGTGAAACCCCGTGCATTTGTCAGGTCTTCAAGAACACCTGGTCTCCCACCTGGAACTCTACCTGACGATGACGATCATCATAATACTTAGCCTATCGGCTCTGTGCCTCTAGCATCCTGTCCCGTATCAATCTCACCTGAGCCTCCGTGTCCCCAACAAACTCCAAACCCAAAGCCTTCGAATCCTCGTCCTATATATTTATAACAGTGGAGTCCTACACCTCCGTCCGTATAGGGCCTCATAAGGATACATCCTTATGCTGGACTGGTAGCTATTATTATATGAGAACTCGATCAGTGGAAACAACTTCTCCCAGGGCTCACCGCGATCCAATATGTAAAGTCGAAACAGATCTTCCATGGTTCGATTGGTGCATTCCGTCTGCCTATCAGTCTGGGGATGAAATGCTATACAGAATGTCAGCCGAGTGCCCAAGTACGTCTGCACTGATCTCCACTCCCTGGACAAAAACAGTCCATCCCGATCCGATACAATCTACCTGGGTACGCCATGATAACAGAGGAACTGTTCTACGAACTTCCGAACCAACACACCAACTGAATCATCCTTCCTGATCGGAATAAATCTAGCTACCTTCGTCAGCCAGTCGACAATCACCCAGATTGAATCGTTTCTCGTCCGCGATCGGGAAGCCCATGTATAAAATCCATTGCGACATCATCGAACTTCCACTCTGGCACTGGGAGTGGCTGCAATAATCCTGCGGGGTTTCTGCACTCATCCTTCACCAACTGGCATGCCTCGTAATGGGTCACAAAGTAGGTGATTTCCTTCTTCATGCCCGGCCAATAAATGGTCTTCTTCAGATCCGCAGTCATCTTTGTCACACCCGGGTTTACTGAATATCGACTATAATGAGCCTCCGTCATGATATCTTCCCGGACACGGCCTCCCTTTGGTATATAAATCTGTCCCCTGAAACACACAAGACAATCCCTCAGCGAGTAATCTCCAGCCGTGCCTACTTCTAAGGCCCGAAATATCGGTTCTAGCTTGGCATCCTGCCTCTGCCCATCTCTGACTCGGTCTCGAATATCATCTGGGGCAACCAACGATGCTAGGTACTCCCGGTACAGCTCTGGGTGATCCTCAAACACCAATGATATCTGCATCTTTTCTAACATTTGAACTATCTCCAAGTCCATCAACTGCGTACCCGCTCCAGAGTTTGTGGCCTTCCGGCTCAGCGCATCTGCCACCACATTCGCCTTCCCCAGGTGGTAGTGCATCTCGTACTAGTAATCTGCTAGAAACTCCACCCATCGCCTCTGCCTAATATTCAGCTCCTTCTGCGTGTCCACATACCTCAAGTTCTTGTGATCGGAGTAAATGTTGCAATGGGCGCCGTAGAGATAGTGTCGCCAGACTTTTAGAGCAAAAATAACCGCTACCATCTCTATGTCATGAACTAGGTAGTTTTGTTCATGCTTCTTCAGCTGCCGAGAAGCGTAAGCTATCACATGACCATTCTGCATCAGCACCGCGCCCATGGCTTTGTAGGAAGCGTCGGTGTAGATCTGGAATCCTTCTCTCCCCGAAGGGAGGGCAAGTATATGAGCTGAGGTGAGTCGATCCTTCAGCTAATGAAAAGCCACCTCGCACTGTGGGGTCCAGACAAAGGGCACATATTTCCTTGTCAGGGATGTGAGTGGAAGGGCAAAACGAGAAAATCCCTCCACGAAATTCTGGTAGTAACCGACAAGTCCTAGGAAACTCCGCACATCTGAGGCCGACTTTAGCTGCGGCCAATCCCGAACTGCCTGAATCTTGGCCGGGTCCACTGCCAACCCAGCGCCACTGATGATATGGCCACCTCCTTCAACCAAAACTGGCATTTGCTGAACTTCGCATAAAGCTGGTGCTCCCGTAGTCTCTCAAGGGTCAGCATCAGATCTAGTGTGTGCTCCTCCTCTATCCTCTAGTAGATGAGGATGTCGTCAATAAATACAATGACCAACACATCCATATATGCCTTGAACACCCGACTCATGAGGCTCATGAACGCCGTCGGTGCATTCATGAGCCCGAAGGGCATCACAGTAAACTCGAACAGCCCATATCTGCTACTGAAGGAATTCTTCGGTATGTCCTTCTCCTGAATCTGCAGCTGATAGTAGCCTGACCTCAAGTACAATTTTGAAAAGAAATGCGCGACCTCCATTTGGTCAAATAGCTCATCTATTCTTGGCAGTAGATAGGTATTCTGGACTGTCAGTCGGTTCAGTGCCTGGTAGTCGATGCACAATATGAGTGTCCCGTCCTTCTTCTTGAAGAATAACATTGGGGCTCCCCATGGTGAAGAGCTTGGCCGGACAAATCCGGCCTCCACTAGCTCCTGCAGCTGGTTCCGAAACTCTGTTAGCTCCTTCAGGGCCATCCGGTAAGGGGCTCTAGATGCTGGCTTATCCCCCGGCACTAGCTGTATCCGGAAATCTTGCTGTCGGTGCTGGGGTATCCCTGACAACTTCTCTGGAAATACGTCGGCAAAATCTCGCACCACCGGGATGTCTGAGATGGAACCCTTGGCCTCGGCCATCTCATACAACACTTCATAGACTTCCTCCCCCTGCAAGTGGGCCTTGACGGCCTGCACGGATGACAACAAGAGAGGGGGAATAGATCTAATACCTTCGATGATGATGTTGGAGTCCCCATGCCTCACAGTAATACTCTTGGACATTCAGTCAATCTAAGCATGGTTCCAGCACAACTATATCATTCCCAGGATCAAATCAAAGACTGGCATCTTCATGATCATCGCTGGTGCTTCAAATATCATTTTGTCAATCTCCGCCTACATGTTGCAGCGGGCGGTGGTGAATAACTCTGTTCCGTCAGGTAGCCGTATCCTCATCATCATGCCTATGAATCGCTCCACGCCTTCTAGCACTTCCACGAAGGCTTCCAACACGAACGAGTGAGAAGCACCAATATCGAACAGTGTATACGCGGGCATGCCGCTGATGAAGACTATGTCTGTGGTCACTTGTTCAGGATTCCGTTGCTGAGTCAGATCCAATGCATACACTTGCTCCCTCTCCTGCCTGTGGCCTCTGCCCTGACATCCACGACCTAGGCCACGTCCTCAGCCTCTAAAATACTGATCTTGTGGGGCAGCCGGTGATACTGGTGGTGGTGCCCCCTCATGGGGCAATATCTCCTGATATGCCCCACCTGGTGACAGTTGAAGCACTCTGGAGGGGGATATGCCATACCCCTGGGTCTCTGCACCTCCCGCATCTGGGGTGGCAGAGGGGACACCACTACTGGTTCCCTCTACTCCTGTCTCACCTCCTGACGAGGCTGATCTTCTGCTCTTCTCTCATCTGTGATGCGACCCCGTCGCTGATCATTTCGGGCTCCCCGGCCCTAGTCCTCAGTTGGCCGCTTTCGGCCTCGGGTAGTTTGCCAATCTGCCTCGATCCTTTTCTCCATCTCCAATATCTGAGGAATAAGCCCGTCAGACACGAACAGCAGAGCCTCCCTCAGATCCTCTCATAGGCCCTTGCAGAACCTCTTAGTGTAACTTGCCTCATCCAACTGATAAGAATCCGCAAACCGAGCTAGGTGGTTGAATTTCCGATGATACTCCACCACCGTCTTGCTACCCTATCTCAACTGTAGAAATCTATCTTCCAACTAACCTTTGGACGACTATGGGACAAAATACTCCAATAGTGCGGCCCTAAATTCCCCCCAAGCTATCTCAGCAACCTCTCTGTCAGCAAACGTCGTGTCCAACGAAGTCTTCCACCATCTCTTGGCGTTGGACTCCAAGCACGAGACAACCAAGGGCACTCTCTCCTCCCACGGGCAACGGATCCCTGTCAACATCTCATACATAATGTCCAACCACTCCTCCGTACGAACGGACGACTATGTCCCCAAGTAGGATGGGGAGAAAGTCCTCGAAAAATACTCAACCAGTTGGCCCCTGGGTTTGGTTGCGGAGCCGGAGCCTGTTGAGCCCTAAAAGCCTCCAAGATAGCTGTCAGAGTCTGCCCCATCTCTGACTGTGGGAACGTAGTGGGGACTGGGGGGGGGGGTGTGGTGCAACATTCGGAGTCTGCTGGACTCCGCCCTATGGTGTAGACTGTGTTGGGGGCTGCGTAACAAAGGCCAATTAGTGAATAATCGACTCAATACTAATTAATAAAGGACAATTTACATGTGATCCCCCTTATGGGCACACAATGCTTCCGCTGCTTAGTTTTTCCCCAAACTAAACTTGCATGGGGGTGATCTAGGGGTTGTGTAGTGCTATTTTTCGATCGAGTTTTGCTCTGATACAACTTGTAAGACCCCCCCCCCTTTTTTTCTTTTGAAACACCAGGGTCTTAGGCCCAGAACCAATGCTTTGCGGTGACACCTTCACGCCCTGGAAGGCCATCACTACAAAACGCCGTTCCTGCCGGCCAAATTGATCACAACTGTAGCAAAATAACAAAAAGGTAAGTCCACAGAAAATCACATATATAATAATAATCTCCACGAAGGGAGTGTCCACAGAAATAATAAAGGCACTAAATCTTGGGCTCATGCCTAGTACATCAAATCCTCACTACATGTCTCTCATCACGAAAGAAAAATAAATAAAACTACTACCGATTAGGACTCACAGTCCCTGCTGTCTGAACTCCTGTGCTAGACTGCCCCATCTCCAAGCATGGCGACCTCAGGGGCTGCTCCTCCATGCTGGGATCCATGGTCCCCTAAAATGATGTGTTTCGAAAACCGTTAGTCTAAAAGACTAAGTACTATCATCCCCCGCCCCTTCCCCCATGGCTCCTAAGAACCGAGCGGGGAGAAGGAAAGGAGAGTACTTGAAGGTGGAGAATAACAAAATGAGCAGATGGCGGTGGAACTAAACTAGCAGTTCTATAGTATATAGGGCAGTAATAAAGGTATGAAAAACTGAATAAGAGATGTAAGCTTAACTAACGCAAAAACACATAGGCCAAGGGATATTTTGCAGGGCTCCTATCGTATAAAAAGTCTCATACCAATTTATACGATAGGGTGTCGATTTTCTAGCTAGTATATATATATAATATTGAATAAAAACCTTAACTTATAAGCACGCTCGCACGAACTTATAAACCAAGGAGTCATTTTGCAGGGCCTATTGTATAGAGCATCCCATACCACTTATACAATAGGTGTCGGGTTATATGCAATGATTATGCTATGAAATACAATTATGCCATGATGTGAACATACAAGTGCAACTCACCCACTCGACTCTGTGTACACAGACCTTTAGTTCCCCCTTTCTGGAGACGAACCTCCCAGGATACCTCTGTAGTGGCAAACAGAAGCGATGGGTTGGGCCTTGCCTACCTCTAAACCGGTAATTGTACTACCAGTCATACCTATCGTACGAATCAATGCTGGTGCACTAAGCAGAGCTCCTGCGTACTTTTGTCGGCTGCCGCACCGAACTTTATTTGGCCATGTGCTAAACCACACTTGCCGAGTCAACTTATTGGCGTCGGTGCATCGACTCTCCAATACCGAAGACCCAAAACCTTATACCTGATGCACATGCAACCTTAAAGTATAACCTCCGAGCAAAAGTTCCCCGGACCATCCCGTCCGTCTCAAGCAACAACCGAGCGAAAGATCGCCGGGCCAACCTGCCCATCACCAACTCCACCGAACCTACTACTCGAGTGACGCAACCTAACATTCCGAGACATCGAGGTGAGTGAGAGTGAACCCCTAGTTACACTAGTTACTCTTGTAATTTAGTTTTACCTACAGTTTAGGTTAGTCTAGGACTGCCTAAGGTATATCCCATGAAGGGCTCTCGAAGGCACTAGGAACTATGATGAGATTACGCTCAAAGCTCCATTTTGCAAGGCACTTACTATTGTTGGTTGCTATCAAATTCCCAAACCCTTACGTGTTGTACTGGATCTAACCCTAGAGTATTTGACATTTCCTCCCCATGGGAAAGACGATCTTTCGTCGATCCTGCGCACCACTTAATAAATAGAAGAAATGTTGTGGTATAGAAAAAACAGATCATCAAAACTAAAGGTTTATATTAATAGATATTGTCCAAGAAAAAAGTCAATTCCAAATGATCTCAAAAATGAATTTTCTGATCATCTTCAATTTCTACTAGTTCTGCTGTTGTTAGTTTCTGTCCTGCTTCTCTTGTTGCCTCTTCTGATAATTGTAAGGTTTAAGAAAGTATTTGGGAGGTTTGGGTGGAGGCTTTGGATTGTTCTTTCCATACTCTCTGTCATACAATCTCCTCTTGGTAAGAGATTTCACATATAAGTCCCATTCATGGGAGATTTAATGAATATTTCTGTCTTCATTGAAATCAACAACAAGTTTAAGAGTTTCAAGAATTAGGGATTTGGAGGTTGGACTCCATACTTCAGAAAATTCTTAGGCTCTTCTTTTTTCAGCTTCAGGATAAGGAGTGGATCTGCTAGCATAGACACCTTCACCATATTTTCTTCTTTTAGCTTTCTATATCTCAGTAGGTACATGAGGAGGCATATTTGCTTGTTCAGGATCTCATACTTATTCATAGATTTCAGTAGGTGGTCCTTCAAAATATTCAGGCCTTGGAGAGAATGTAGGTCTATTTACATCCGGGCATGTAGGAGGGGTTGTAGAAGGGTCAATTGATAGTTCAGGGAAAAGATGATTGTGCATCCATATTGCAGTATCATATGTGTAAAGCATTATACTCTTATCTTCTTTGAGCACTGGTGCTTGAATTTCTTTCATTTGATCATCCCATTGATTTTTCATTGTTTGAACTTTCTTCTCAAGCTGTTCTTTCACTAAATCCTCCCCCTTTCTGACTTCTACAGATAGGGTGCTAATGACACTTTCTTTGAACTGCCCAACTTCTTCACAAGTCTTGAAGTTGTGTTCTTGAGCTTTCTTTTCTAATTGTATCTGATTATTTCCAAGAGTAACTTATTGTTCCATGACCATACGAATGCTGGTAATACTGTGATCTATAGCTTTTCCCCCAATTTGTAAGTCTTTTAAATTCATTATTATTATTTTGGATTTCAGTAAATCTTCGGCTCATCTCTTTCTCCAAGGAAGTTACCTTATCAGTTACAACTTTAATAGAAGTTTCGAAATATTTTCTCTGGTCAGCTAGCATTGCTTCAATCTTCCTCAAGATATTACCTTCAGGAAATACTTCAGTTTGAGGAGGAGGAGGCAGAACTGGGACAGTCTACGGGGCAATTTCTTCAATGAGGACTATGGAGGTAGAAGTTTATTTTCTTCTCACTGTACTGTCTTCATCTTCAGCATCTTTAGCTAATATGGTGGGAATGTTGAAATGGAGACTTGGAAGAGGAGTGACATAATCTTTAGTTGGTGTTTCTTCTTTAGTATCAGGAATTGACACAACCTCTTCATCATGTACATCTTAAAGTGGAGATTTTTTGGTTCTGGTTCAGAAGAAGGTTCTGGTTGAGGAGACTTTCATTGAGGAGACTTTGCTAGTGGAGAAGGATGATCTTCAGGTATAGTGAATAGAGGATCTTTAGAAGAGAGTTCCTCTATCATCTTGTTGATATCATCATCTGTAGAAAAAATTTGTTCAGTTACCTGAGCATTAGTCAGGGTTTCTGCATCAGGTGGATCTTTAGAAATGAAATCTGAATTTTCTGCTTGGAGAGAGGTGGCCTGGGCAGCAACTGATGGAGTTGAACTATCTTCTAAAACTGTATTTGCAGCAGCAGGAGAAGAGGTAGAAGTAACTGAATGTACAACAACAGTAGGTGAAGTGACTTGGGGTGGAATTTCTGTAGAAACTGGGGCAGGAGTTGGAGCTTGAGAGGGCTGAACTAGAGAACATGGAGCAGGCTCCCCCTCAATAATTGGATCAGTTATTTGATGAGAAGGAGGAGATGGAGTCCTGACTTCATCTTCATTTTTCTTTGGTGCTTGGTCAGATTTCTGAAGCTTAATCTCCCATCTTTGGATGGAGGAGATGAAGATTTTCTTCATGTGGTGAAGGGCCATACCCTAATTCATAAGGAAGACATTTGACATCATCTGGTTTAGGTAAAGAGATAGGATTCTACCATAGTTAGGGCTCTTGATACTTGCCTTAATCTTATCAAAAATCATCATGCCCCGTTGATATTTATTTCTGCATATAACAATAGTCATCATATCAAAGAAGTCTGGGGTGATGTAACTGATAGAACTGGTCCTGTAGAGGAGGACTTTGCCAAGAATGTCTGCAAGCAATTTGCTTTCTGAATTCATATGTTTTCTGCGAACAGTGTGAGTTGACTGAGGAAGGCCACAGAAACTGCAAGCCCTCTCATAATCAGTCTCTTCTAGGTCATCTTCTTCATCAATCACTGGTAGCCGCAAGAATTGTGAAACAGAGTTAGTAGACATCTTGATTTTGAAGTCCCGAACCCTAGATTTCATCACTTTTCCATTGCGCTTGATCTTGGCATGTTGGTAGAATTTCTCTAAAACAGAAATTAAAAATCGGCAAGGGTGTTCCAGGATGAAGGATAATCCGACGGTATCGAGCGAGATGAGAACATTTCTGAAATTGTCAGAAATTTCGCTGATTCCTGTTGAGATGAGTACACTGCTGATTCCTAACTTGGATGGAGATGGCATTGATTTGAAGAAAGTAACGTTTGTTGGTCGGCGAATGGAGAAGTGGGGTTGCTTGCGGCAGTTCGGTGGAGACGGAGAAGATGAAGAGCTTTTCTCAAGAGAGAGGTATTTTGAAATCGGGAATAAAAAATTCTTGGACCTAAATCTATTTACATATTCCTTTAATCTTGATGATAAATGACATAAATAATGCTAAAATACTTGGAATATGGAGGTAAAGTACCCGGGTGCCAATATGAAAAATTTGAACTTGAAGAGAAATTTGGCATCAGATTTGTCGAGTGAGATATGAGTTCTCGAGAAGAAGAAAATTACTACTCGAGTAAAAGCGGTCTTGTTCTCGAGTAGAACTTTCCAAGTTCTCGAGTAGAGCTGTTATTCTCGAGGTGTCCATTGTTCTCAAGTACAAATGATGTACTCGAGAAATGAAGTCCACACATTGAATTTTCTTGGATTTTGACGTATAACCCAAACTTGAACTTGCATGTGACTTTTTCTTCTTTCTTCCATGTTGACAATGTCATGTTCTGTTTTGAAAAACGAGAACTTGGCCTCATCCAGCAGCTTTGTGAATATATCTACAATCTTCCTGTCAGTTGGAACGTAGTGGAGATTGATGTCTCCATGCTCCACATGCTCCCTAATGAAGTGGTACTGCAGCTCCATGTGCTTTGTCCGGCTGTGAGAGACTGTGTTGTTGGCTATTATAATTGCACTAGAGGAGTCGCAAAACATTGGAATGTTCTTGAACTTCATATTGTAGTCTTCACATTGGTTCTTTATCCATAATAATTGTGCACAACAACTGCCAACATAAATGTTTTCTGACTCAACCATTGAAATTGCGACACAATTTTGCTTCTTGATGCTCCATGAAATGAGCCTCCTTCCAAGGAATTGTCAAGTCTCGGAAGTGCTCTTTCTATCAACTTTGCTTCCTACAAAATCTTCATCTGAAAAACCAATTAGTTCGTTATCATTACTTCTTGGGTACCATAAGCCAAGATTGGGTGTACCTTTAAGGTATCTCAAAATCTGCTTTACAGTAGTGTAGTGAGATTCATTAGAGTTCACTAGAAATCAAGCACACACATATGTTGAAAACATTATATCCAGTCTACTAGCAGTAAGATAGAGCAAGGACCCAATTATGCTTCTGCACTTAGTTTCATCAAAAGGTTTCCCTTAATCATCCTTGTCTAGAGACATAGTTGAACCCATTAGAGTTCTCATAGAGGTTGCATTCTCCATTCCGAATTTCTTAATTAACTCATTGGTGAATTTCGTCTGAGAGATGAAAATTCAATCTTCAGATTGTTTCACCTGAAGTCCTAAGAAATACTTCACTCTCCCATACTACTCATTTCAAACTTCTCTTACATAGGTTTGGAAAGGTTTTTGCAATGGTTTTCGTCAGTAGAGCCAAATATGATGTCATCGACATAGATTTGCACTAGTAAAATCTTGCCTTTTATTTCCCTAAGAAATAATGTCTTATCTATCTTTCCTCTTGTGAACTTGTTCTCAAGACGAAAGTTAGAAAGCGTCTCATACCAAGCTCGATGAGCTTCTTTCAAACCATATAAAGCTTTATACAAAATTTAAACATGCTCAGGATAACTAGAATCAACGAAACCTGGAGGTTGTTCCGCATACACCTCTTCCTTTATGTCACCATTAAGGAAGGCCGACTTCACGTCTATCTGATAGACAGTGAAGCTCTTAAGTGCTGCATTTGCTAGGAACAACATAATTGCCTCCAGCATTTCCACTGGTGCATACATCTGATTGAAGTTAATTCCTTCTTCTTGTATGTATCCCTTGGCGACAAGTCATGCCTTATTCTTTATAATTGTCCCATCCTCGTCCATCATGTTCCTGTAGACCCACTTTGTTCTGATAATGTTCTTACCTTTAGGTCTTAGGTCAAGCTTCCAGACTTCGCAATACTTGAATTGATTTAGTTCTTCTTCCATTGCTATTATCCAAGATGCGTCTGAGTTTGCTTCCTCAAACTTCTTTGATTCAACCTGCAAGAGGAAACTTAAATACAGATTTTCATTAGATGTACATCTACGAATTCTGACACCATCCCAGGGGTCTCCTATGATTTGATCCATTGGGTGATCCTTCAAGTGTCTGAGCTCTAGAGTCCTTGCATCTGGATCTTCTTCAACCAATGGAGTGACTTCATCAACTTGAATGAAATCTTCATCATGGTCATCAACCTCTCCAATTGGGGTTGGAGTGATGATCTTGATGAACTTTTGATCATTTTCTTCTGTCAGATTATCCAAGTTTAATTCCTTTATCCTTGAACCTGCATCTTCAATAAACACACTAGAAGAGCTACCTTGTAGCAAGCTCGTCTCGTCAAATACAACGTGAATAGATTCTTCTACAACCAGGGTTTTCTTATTAAAAATCCTATATGTCTTACTATGACTACTATAACCTACGAAAATACCTTCAAAGTTCTTTTCACTAAATTTAGTGGTGTGATACTTACCATCATTACGGACGAAGTATTTACTACCAAAGATTCTAAAATATGAAATAGTAGGTTTCCTGCCCTTTAGTAGTTCGTAAGGTGTCTAATTATGGTTCTTGTTTATGAGTGCTCGATTTTGCATGTGGCACGTAGTGTTGGCGGCTTCAGCCCAGAAATATTCTGATAGTGAGGCATCACTCAACATGGTTCTGCAGACCTCTATAAGTGTTCTATTCCTTCTCTCCTCTACTCCGTTCTATTAAGGAGTACGATGAGAGGAAAACTCATGAAAGATACCTAGGCTTTCACAGAATTCTGTCATGGCCCCTGAATTGAACTCTGTTCCATTGTCGCATCTGATTTTGACAACAGAGCAGCTATATTCATTCTGGACCTGCCTGACAAAATTAGTAAAGATATCAAAAGTATCAGACTTGTGTTTTAGAAAGAACAACCACGCAAAGCGAGAGTAATCATCAACAATAACCAATGTATAATCCTTACCTCCCAAACTTCTAACTTGCAGTGGACCGAAAAAATCCATATGAAGTAGGTGTAAACACCTATTAGAGTCTTTGCCAATAATGCTTTTAAAGATAGCCCTTGTTTGCTTTCCTTTTACACATGTGTGACAAGGTCTATCTTTAACGCACTTGACATTTGGGGCATCACGTACTAAATTAAAAGAAAATAATTTATTAATAGTTTTGAAATTTATATGTGCTAATCTCTTGTGCCATTGGTCACCAAGAGACGCACTATCTTTTGCCAAAAAACACACTGGTGTAGAAGAGTTTATGCAAATAAAATTTAAACAAAATATATTCCTACTACGAGTGCCTGATAGAATCATTTCCAAGTTATCTATCGATTTTATCAAGCACTTGTCTGCATGAAATTCTACTATGTATCTTTTATCACAGAGCTGGCTTATGCTTATAAGATTGTGTTCCAATCCTTCAACATAAGCCACATCTGAGAAGGATACACTACCATTAGTAATTATATCGTATCCTTTAGTAAATCCTCTATCAGAACCTCCAAATATGACCTTTGGCCCTTCATGACTGGAGAGTAATTCTAGAGTAGGCTTCCAGTCCCGATCATATGCTTAGAGTATCCACTGTCCAAATACCAGATAGGATTTTTAGCGGCCTTTGGATATACCTGCATTCACAAATCAGTTTGCCTTAGGAACCCAAACTCCTTTGGATCCTTGGTCTCTAGTTAGCACACTCCCCCTATGTGTGTTAACATTGTGAGTGGTCTTTCTCACATTATTAACTTGAGGAGTTACAAAATATCTGGGGTTAAACCAGCAATCTATAGCAAAGTGACCAACTTTGCCACAACACCATAGTCAAACCTATTGTACCTTGGCCTAAAGTTCTCCTGCTTGACCTTTTGAGAGTGTGGTCTAGCAGGGGCAGCGGACTTGGAGGTAGAAGCTTCGTGGTGATAGCACTCACATGACTTCTTCTCCTTAAGAGGATTTTCCACAATGGGTTTAACTTTTGGAGCTTTCTTGATGTTATGACCATGACTATAAGGGCCATAGCTCTGAAGAGTGATCTCCTCATAAGGTGCCTTGAAGACACTTTCACCAAAATTCCGGGGATCGGTCCATCATTGGTACCAAGACTTGGGCTCTACATAAGTAGGCCTAACAAAGTGACCGTAGGATGAATCAAGATCAAACTCGTTAGTTGGAAAGATAACCTTTTTAAATGAAGTTTAGTCTTGAGGAGCTTTCCCCTTCTCCTTGGCTAGAGCTTTCTTGGCAGCCTTATATTTTCATTAAGATTTATTTATTCTAGAAGATTTACTAGGAGCATCCACATGGCCTAAGCCATCACCTTTGGCATGAGCAGAGAATTCAGCAACAAACTGAAGGACTGTCTTGGGCTTGGAGAAAGTTTCAACAAGTTTCTTTTCAGCTGCGAGTTGTTCTTCCAATTCCTTGATGATGTTTTCCTTCAGATTTAGGTGCTTGAGAGCTTTATTATATTCTTCAATTGCAGCATTGAAATCCTCTCTGAGTGAGTCCGTCTTGGCGACTTCCTCTCTCAGAGTGCTCTCTCCAGCCTTAAGAGATTTAATCTCCTTTGCCTAAGTTTTAACTACTCTTCGACACTTGTCGAGGGCCTTGATTTACTCTTTGTATTGAGTCATGAGTTCAGATTCATCACCAGATGAACAATCCTCATGATCATGGTCAAAAGCTTCTGATTCAGGGAGAGGATTGTGAGAGTTTACCTTCCCAGTGTACTGGGGCTCTTCTTCTTCGTCTGTCTGTGCCATTACCCCAAAGTAGGCTTCCTCTTCCGCACTTGACTCAGATGAGTTAGAGTCGTTGAGAGTCTTGGCCTTCTTGGCTACCAGGCTTCTTTAAGTTTTCTTCTTATTATAAGAAGATTTCTTCTCCTCTCTTCTTCTACCCTCCTTCTTCTTGTGAGGGCAATTAGCTATGATTTGTCCTGGATTATTACAATAATAACAAACAATGTTAGAAGAAATATGTTAGTTCAGTTTAGAGTGATACCTGTCTTAGCTACTTGATCTTTTCTTATGACGATCACCATTATGATGTGATCTTCTGGATGAGGCATCTTTTTCTCTCCACTGTTTCTTCTTGTTCAAGAACTTCTTGAACTGCCTTGAAAGAAGAGAAAACTCTCCTTCAGATAGCTTTGAGCCTAAGGTACTTGTCTCTAAAGCTTCTTCTTCACTCTCTTCTTGTGCGGGGGTAGGAGATGAAGCTTTTGACTTCCTTGAGATGTTTGCCTTTAAAGTGACAGACTTCTCCTTGGATGAAGACTGGCTCTTCTCTTATTCAGCTTTTCTTAAATTTATTTGGAGCTCATATGACATAAGCTTTTCAAAGAGATTTTCAGGGTCAGTCTCTGCCATCTTACCAAACTCCCGGATTGCAGACACTTTGTTGTACCATTCCTTAGTCAGGGATCTTAAAAATTTGTCATTGAGTTCTCCATTAGTGAAGACCCGGCCATAGACTCTTAGGCTATTGACAATCTTGAAGAAGCTTTCAAAAGTATAATCAATAGAATTGATGGATAAAATTTAGGATAAGTAATATCTCCAAATTCAATGAACTATAGGCAAGAGCACCGATCGTTCCTAATATAGGATATTTTAATAATATCAAGTGTCGTATTCTTTCGGGTCTGTTGAGTACTTCTACTCACGTAAATTAATATTATTTTATCGGTAAAAAATTGAATTTAAACTATAGCTAGAAAATAAATTAAAAGATAACACTTGATTTAGACTCACTTTAAAAAACATTTCATAAAAGCAAACTTCTAAATTACCTACTTCGACTACGGAGGTTCCTAAATTACAAAAGCACCTCTCTCGAGAATATGCTCTAGACTAAAATTAGGTTGATTAATTAAGACCTCTCGGCCAGTCGAAACCCCTAAGCTTGCCTTATGCGGTGAACCCCGCTATTGGATTTGACTCCAATCCGAAAGATCCATGTCATCCTATCTCGAGGAGTGCACGCGGCTCCTTTTATCCTTGAGTGATCTACTCGTATCCACAACCTCTCGATAAATCTAGGATACAGATCTAAGATTGAATAACCATATCTGCAAAATATGAATTCGATGAAATTAAAATCAAAGATAAACCGGAGTAAAGAAATTAGTAGAGTTTGACAAAAAGAAGATTATTTTATTCTAAAGATTGTCATCATCAAGTGATAATTAAATTAGCTACTTGACATGAAAAGGGAGATACATAGAAAGATAAATAAAGACATGATCGAAATAAAATAGTACTGAAATTGAAAGTTAACAAAGAGTGAAACTACACTATGTAATTGAAAAGTACATAAATGAAATGCATGAAAATAAGAAAATAAGCTACTAAAACTACTCCTAGATGACTGCCTAGATGCCTCCTCAGCTCCTAGATTTGTCTAGAATTTATAGGAAATTTTTTGTAAGGTCACGCTCCTAGGTCACGCCCGTGATCTAGGGCATGTAAGGCTCGGAACAGTAGTCTTGAAAGCCCGGGAACGTTGGGAGAAAGACCGCCAAAATTGCCGTTCTACATGTCACACCCCTATGTCACGCCCGTGACCGAGGGCGTGTTTATGCTGTTACTAGAAACAATGGGAACTGGAAATGACGGGACTTAAACAATGGCTGTTGTGGGAAGTCACACCCCTAGGTCACGCCCGTGACCTAGGGCGTCTAAGCCGAAAACTATCTGGATCCGAAAATGTCTTCATAACACACGACACACCTGGATGTCACGCCTAATAGTCATTCCTGTGACCCAATGGTCACGCCCATGACCTAGGCGTATAACTTTAATCCGACGTGGAGTTTGCTCTAGAGCTCCTTCATGGGTCACGGCCACCTGTCACGCCCTTGACCTTAGGGTCACGCCCGTGATCGGGGCATGTTCTTGAGATTTTTCTAGCTCTTCTCTGTTTCATCTCCTGACCAGTTCTATCAGCTCCAAATTGCTATTAGCAGCCCAGATTGACCTGAAATAAGAAAAAATAAAGCATTTTTATAACAATATTAAAATAAACTAAATAAAATCTATATATAAATAACTTTAAATAATGACTTATCAAGAATCCTTGGGACCTTGTCCGAATGCTTCATATTTCTGATTCAGGATGGATCTTCTTTCATCCCTTACCTCTTCAGCACCTTCCATTAGGACGATAAGAGATTGCCACATTTCCCTAGCTGATTGACAGTGAATCAGGTTCTGCAACATAGAATCATCGACTGCACTTGCGATGATATTTTTGGCTTTCTTGTCAAATGAGACAAATGCAATCTCATCTTTGTCAAGATCCAAAAGATTCTTTGGAACTTGCTTTGTTGGATCAATAGTGGAGACTGTCATGGGAACATAGGATCCTTCTTCCACAATCATAAAGATCCTTGGATCCACAGCTTCCAAGAAAAAATTTATTCTTTCTTTCCACATGGGAAAGTTATTCTTTGTGCATAAAGGAAGCTTAGCAAAATCCTTGGCTCTGTCCATGCTTGTATCCTCTTTAGACAACTAGGGGCAGATCTATTCAAGTTATTAACCTTTTGATGAACAACCTCCCTCTGATACCAATGGAAAATGTTTTAGTTGTTTACCTAAATCACCTAGAGGGAGGTGAATAGGTGAGTTCTGCATCTTTATGCGGAATAAAAATTTGTAAGTGCGATGCATAGAAACTAAACAAGCATACACAGATGACACCAAGAATTATAGTGGTTCCCCAACCATGGGTACATCCACTTTCCACCTCACCGATATAGCAACGCACTAGACTCCACTACTCCACTATTCTCTCGGATTGAAAACAATCCTACAACTAGGAACAAGGTTCCTACAACTCGATCCCCCAAAACAGGATCTACACTCGGAAGAGAAACTTCCTATAAAAATATCAGATAATAAAGCTCTGACAACTCGGAGAAGAATCTCCTACAAGAATAAAATGATTTACAGAGAAATATACAAATAGTAATATCTCAGATCTGAATCTTTAGCCCTTCTTCCTTCTTAAACTTTGAAGCTCTGTCAGAAAAATATCGAAGAAGACAAAGGTGAAATCTCTAGATCTGAAAACTTTGGACTCAGCACGATCAAGGAAAAGATCTGTCGATGTAGAAAATCTTGATCTGTTGAATCTCTTGTTCTGAATCTCTTGGATCGAAAGCAGATCAGCGATGAAGATAATGAACAACGGCTACTTCCCGATTTAGAATGAAAATTGTGATTCAGAATACTTAGGTTTTTCTTCTTAGGGTTGGTCGATTTTGATTAGACCTTTTATAGGACTTGCCTAACAGTCATAATCACATTAAACTCATGCCACGTGGACCAATTAACTGCTAATCATATTTGAAATTACTTCTGTCGGGACTTAAGAAAAATTCAGAAATCGTTACTGCATTTCTCGAGAGAGTCAATTGTACTAGAGAAGATGTTTTTTTTAACGATAAAAATTATGAATTTCTCGAGAAAAGTGCTTAGGAAAAATATAGAGGTGGAATCCAGCTATCTCGAGAATGAGAATAAGTACTCGAGAAGGATAAATTTTTATTCTCAAGAATAAGTATTCTTGTACTCGAGAACAAGGAAATATCTCGAGAAAAGATTTCTTACTCCCGAGAAGAGTATTTAAGGTCTCGAGAAAAGGTTTCTGGTTCTCGAGAACTATACATGGCCTTCTCGAGAAAAATATTTGGCTTCTCGAGAAAAATACTTGGAAAAAGTTTTGACTGGAAATGAGGTAACTCGAGAAGGAGAATCATGGTCTACTCGAGTACGCATGGCTTTCTCGAGAACAATACTAAGCTTTCTCGATAACTGCTTCTACAAATTGAATACATGACTGATCTCACTCAAGTATAAACTTTAGTTCTACTCGAGTATAAAAGATCCTACTCGAGAAAAATACATAGAAATTTTCTGTAAGTCTGAAAACTTATTTTCTTCAAATATTCAGCAACAAGCTTTTCTCCCATGACTTTAGTGCTTGAAAAAGAAGTGTGTCCCAATAGAGAGGCTACACATAAGTCAACACCATGGATCACATAATGAGGGATTACATTGTATGGTCCTGTGTTTGGTGACTCATTGTAGACTGACATTGGTCTACAATTGGCAAATATATCCTGCAAACACTCAACTAGAAAAGTCATCAAATACAAACTTAATTCATCTTAGTTCAAGGGTGACTTCATACAAATCTGGGTTATTGTGGATGCAATACCCAACACTTTTGTTGACCTTAGCTGACGTTAGCATCTGTGGACTTAGACAAATCTTCACTTTCATCCAAGGCATTATGTGCATTGAGTAAACTTGCTTCACTCAACAATTCTGGACTTAGCCAATCTTTTGCTTCCTCAGGCATTGAGTGCGTTGAGTGAACAAGCTTCACTCAACGCTAAACCCCTTAGTCAACTTTCTGGACCATCTTGCATCTTTGGCATTGACAGCATTGAGTCAGCCTTCATCACTTAATGCTTTATGACTTCGCTCATTATTCTGCCTCTAGGAGTTGAGAGCATTGAGTGAACCTTTCTCACCCAATGCCCCTGGACTTAGCCAAATTTTGACTTTCATATTCCAATATTCTTTGCATGATTAGGCATTGAGTGCGTTAAGTGAACAGGCTTCACTCAATGCCACAGTACTTTCTCCACTTGTTTAAGCGTTGAGTGTGTTGAGTGAACTGGCTTCCCTTAATGCTTCTAGACTTCGACAACTCTTCACCTATATGAAGGAGTTGAGTGAGCTGGCCTCACTAAATCTTTCTGCCTTTTCCTGTCTTCTTTATTAAGCATTGAGTGAACTAGCTTCACTCAACGCTTTTGGACTTAGTCGATTTTTATCCTCATTCTTCATAGGATTTGACTGCAGCAACATGACTCAATGCTTTTTGGTCTTGGCATCGAGTGCATTGACATCACTCAACGCTTCTAGACTTGAGTCATTTTTATTCACTATCAATGCAAGAGCTTTGACTGAGTGGTATTTACTCGACGCTTCAGCTCATCTTATGTTGAGTTAGTTAGCATCACTCAACGCCTCTGGACCTATCCAGAATTTTGCCTTTATCAGCAGTTCTTCTCTACATCTGGCACTGAGTCAACTAGTTTCACTGAACGCTTGTGGACTTCATCAAATATCGTTACCTGAGGTTGAGTGAGCTTGCTTCACTCAACGCCTGTAGACTTAGGAAAATTCCACCCTTTCTGGAAAGCTTCTTTATATCCATCTGTCATTATCACTTGATCCACCTACCTAATCAATGTGATAAAGAAACCTACATGCATGACCTTGAACATACATCAAATACAACTATGTGTATATCATTGACTTGTTTGACTTCTTACAAATCTGGGACGTTCAAATCAATGGACCCAACAGAAATGATACAGTTTGATGTTAAAGCTGTGTTCATATCAATCAATGCGCAACCAGGTGGGAAAATACAACCTCTTACCCCTGGGGTGGCCCAAGATTAGGTAGGCGCATTTGAGTGCGGCTATGCGATATGTGCCCGATGAGCCTTTGGCGATGAGTCAAGCGACGGAAGTGCAATTAAAGTATGTTATGAGCTTCAACCATCCAATGTTTGAGGGAACTGGATCGCCCACTCAGTCTAAATATTGTCTCTCAAGAGTAAAGAGAATCTTGGCAGCAATAGAGACGAAGGTGAGGCAGAAGGTGTCTGTGACTACCTTTCTTTTGGAAGGAGATGCAAGACTTCGGTGTTACGAGCTGGAACTACGTCTGTTTGTTGGAAGGTAACTATCTGAGATCTCGATGGAGGAGTTCTCGAGGCATTTATAGCAAGGTATCTCCCATATGATCAGAGCATTGCTATGGAGAATCAATTTTAGAGGTTAATTCAGGGTGAGAGTTGTGTGGATGAGTACTTGCATGAGTTTACATGATTGAAGCAGTATGCATGCTCTATGTTTTCTAACAAGGAGCGCAAGACAAACAGATTTTATGAGGGACTGCGGGATGATTTGAGGCTACTTCTCTCGGGTCCAATGACAAAGGGCTTTCTTACATTAGTAAATAATGCCCTATCCATGGAATAGGATTTGAAAAGAGTCCAAGGAAAGAAGGAATTGGGTGTGAATAAACCAGAGTTCAAAGTCCCAAACTCTTCAAAGATAGGGTATCAAAGGAATAATAAGAAGTCCAAATCTTCTGGACCAACTCCTTCTTCTGTTGTGTATATAGTAACTTCTGGGCGAGGCCCAATAATTTGTTAAATTTGTGGCAAGCCGGGACACTTAGCCTGAGAGTGTCATAGTGGTCCTATAAGGATAGAGAAAATGCAGGTCCGGCTTATGCAGAGAAAGGGAAGGAAAAAAAGTCGACTGCGTCCAATTATACTCCACCGCAGCCCCGAGTATACAATCTTGGCCAACATAAGTCCATTAAACAAAGTGACTTAGTGACGGGTATGAGTTAAGAAACAATTTTTACTACTTTCTATACTTGCTACCTTGTGCATTGCTTAACGTGTTTGAATTCAGCTTTGTCCTGATTTTGGATTGTCTGGCGAGAGCACTGTTTGATACAGGAGACTCTTATTCCTTTCTGACTGAGGACTTTGTGGTGTGTATCATAGTGCCTTCTTTTGTATCGGCAGATAGAGTGAATGTGTTGTTGCCTAACGGGTTCTTGATATGCGTCGATAGAGACTGCTATATTAAGGTGTGTATAGGAAGTCATGATTTGGCTTGGAAGCACCTGCGTTGTCAATATCTGAGTTTGATGTGATCTTTAGCATGGAATGGCTCTCAGAGTAGTGTGCATGTATAGATTACCACTCAAAGGAAGTCATACTGGGCAAAACACCAAACAAGA
Source organism: Platanthera guangdongensis (assembly GCA_039583875.1). Classification (NCBI taxonomy): domain Eukaryota; kingdom Viridiplantae; phylum Streptophyta; class Magnoliopsida; order Asparagales; family Orchidaceae; genus Platanthera; species Platanthera guangdongensis. Next base: position 109,736,376 of record CM077163.1, read on the forward strand.
GACTACATTTGCGGGTATGTGAGGATCGAGCATGATATTGATGCCTACTATCCAAGTAGTCAAGGCGGTTTGGAAGGGTGCAGAATTGTTCTTCACACAATTAGAGAGTGTAGGGCTGAAGCCCAGTTTGATTGACATTCCTATTATGTCGGAGGTTACAGATGTGTTTCCTAAGGATCTCCCTAGACTTCCACTCCAACGAGAGATTGACTTAACGATTGATTTGTTGCCAGGTGTGAAACATGCGTCATGCTCACCATACTGTATAGCACCAAAGGAGATGGTGGAACTGATGGTTAAGTTATAGGAATTGCCGTATAAAGGCTATATACGTCCAAGTATGTCTCCTTGAAGTGCACCAGTCCTCTTTGTGAAGAAGAGCGACAGAAGCTTGCATCTATGCATTGATTATCGTGAACTGGACAAGCTGATGGAGAAGAAAAATTATCTAATTCCGCGAATCGATGATTTGTTTGATCAGTTGGTTAGATCGAATGCCTATTCAAAGTTTGATTTGACATCCAGATATTGACAGTTGAGAATTTAGGAAAGTGATATTCCCAAGACGTACAAGCTATGGGCATTATGAATTTACTATGATTCCTTTTGGGCTCGTTAATGGACCATCAGTGTTTATGGACTTCATGCACAGAACCTTTAGAGAATATTGAGACCTGTTTGTGATCGACTTTATTAATAACATACTTGTATACTCTCAGTCAGAAGAGGATCATGTAAATCATTTGAGATTGGTTATGAATACCTTGAGGATGAATCGATTATATTCCAAGTTCTCCATGTTTGATTTTTGGCTATATTTAGTGTCTGTTCTTGGTCATGTAGTTTGTGGAGAGGGTATTGATATTATAGGCGCTTCATAGAAAACTTTTTGAGGATTGCCTTTCCTTTCACTACATCGACAAGGAAGAATTAAAAGTTCATTTGAACGCTAGATTGCGCACGAGCTTTAGAGTAGTTGAAGAGTTGTCTGACAACGATGCCTGTATTGTGCTAGCTATGTGGAATAGAAGGCTTTGAAATTAATAGTGATGCCTCGAGGAGCGGCTTAGGTTTCATTCTTTTACAATTTGTTCATGTTATTGCTTATGGCTCTCACCAACTAAAAGTGCACGAGAGGAATTATCTGGTTGACAACTTGGAATTGGCAGCCGTGATATTCTCTCTTAAGCTATGGCGACATTATTTGTATGGCGTGATGGTTGACATATTTACGGACCATAAGAGCCTGAAATACTAGTTACATTAGAAGGATCTAAATTTACACCTGCAAAGGTGGATGGAGTTCGTTGGGAACCACACTTTTGAGATTCATTACACTCCCGGGAAGGGAAATGTAGTCGCGGATGCCCTAATTCGCAAGGATCCAACAATAGAAAATTGGTTACAGATGTATGATAAGTGTCTGATTCGTGAGTTTGAGGCTTTGGACATCTCTTGTTTTTGACGGGATGACCAGCGCAGATGCATTCTTGAATTGGATGGAGGTTCAATATGACCCCGCGGGTAGGATTCGATAGGCTTTGGAGCTTGAAGATAAAATGAAGCGCTACATTGCAAAGATAGCGTGAAAGTGAGGGGTTAGATCAGGAATACTCTAGAGGAGGGGGGGGGGGGTGAATATAGTATCTTTACAAAACTTTACAACTTTTTGTTGTAAATAAAAATTTCAGCAGAGTTGATTAGTCCTGAGATAAACCAGACTATCACAGATGTTGTAGAATATAAACTAATTAAACACCAACACAACTATCCTAACTACCACAGCCACAACAAGAAACAAAAGAAAAGTGCAACCAGACAACACAAGAAATTTATAGTGGTTCCCCAACCTGGGTACATATACTCTTATACCACCCGGGTAGGAATTCACTCAGATTTTTGATCAGGTTCCTGACACCAATGAGCTTTTGATCAGGTGCAAAAAAACCAAACCTCAAGTCTTTTGATCAGGTGACTTGCTACCAGGGATAACTTTTGAAGGGAGTTAAGAACCCTTTATACAGTGGGGGATGAGAGATTGATTTTGTCTTCTCTTTCTCAATGTACAACTGAGAAGACTTTTGTGGATTTGATGTTAGTAAAGGCTCCCCCTGAGATGTAGAATGGTTCAGGAAATTGGAGCTTTCCTGCAGGGTGATTGGACTTCAAACTGTTGCTTTGACCAGATGAGCTCCAGGAACTTCTTGACAGATATTGTAATTGTTGTCCTTTGAAGAATCTTGGAAGAAGATAGAAGAAGACTCTTGATTTTGATTAGTTATTGTTCTTCTTCTTCAGATTGCTGGTGTCTCTGGTCTATAGCTTGTTTCTCTATATCACTGTATTTTGTATGATTGTTGTTATGTTGCAGAGCCAGTGTATTGTCTTCTCTGTCTGTATATTATTTCTCACTCTCTATTTTTTTGAGAGAAGGAAGAAAATCCCTTTTATATTTTCCAGATTATCTTCCTTTTGAAATTTGAATTTCTACTGCATTCATTGGTGACGACATCGAGAATATTTTGCATTGAATGATTTCCCCAACTGTCCCATTGAAAAACGGCTAACAATTATCCTGAAGAAGACCATAATCAATGCCCCGTCTAACGATAATATTCAGAGAATATTTTAGCATTAATTACTCAGGAATTATTGCAAGAGAATAAGGACAGATGGATGAAAATAACTAAGTCTGGAATCGTCGAACAGAGAACAGAATTCGTCGAGCTGAGTCCACAGTTCGTCGAGCTAAGAAGTTAAGTTCGTTGATCTGATAATAGCTGTTTGTCGAGCTAAGATCCAAGATCGTCGACCTATGAATAGACGACTGCTTTCTCCAGAACCTTGCCAATTCTGTGCATGAAGTTCATCAAGCTGATAATCTAAGTTCGTCGACTGGAGTTCAGTAAAGTGTTTTTGGACTTAGAATATTCTAGATGTCTTTAGAATGAAGTGTTGAAGTGGAGTTGCCAGAAATCATCGACCTGAGAACTAGATTCGTCAACCTGAGGACTTCTAACTGCTAGATAAGTCTTGTTGGGAATGTGGTCTAAGTTCGTCGAGTTGAGAAGGTGAATTCGTCGACTGGAGTATGATCCTGGACTTAGAATATTTACTTGTTTCTAGAATAAGATGTTGAAGTAGAATACCCATAGATCGTCGACCTGAATACCAAGTTAGTCGAGTTGAGTTCAGAGAAATTCTGGACTTGAAATGTTGAAGTAGTGTCCATAAATCGTCGACCTGAGTCCCAAGTTCATCGAGCTCCGCTCAGAGAATTGTCTCTGAGATCTTCAAGCTTAGCACGGCTTTCGTCGACCTGAGTTCGACGAACGTCGAACTTATTTTCTGAGTCTTTGATATTTCTCTAAGTCTTTAGTATTTATGCAGTCTGTTGATGGATGGTCCATGTAGTGTTAACTCTAAGGACTTGGCCTATACTCTAAGACATAACCATGACCCTGGCTATACATGTTGGGTCAGATGATCCTAACTTAGTGAACCTAGCCCAAATCAAACTAGGGAACCAACAATCTCCCCATATATGGGTGTAGTCACTAATTACAGACTCATAATGAAACAAAAATTTACAAAGCAAGAAAACATATATCTGGCAGGAAAAATTAGTAAATGCAGCAAATATATATACAATAAGCTTTGTATCAGGAAATATACAAAGAAGTTTTTAAACTAACTCAGAAGTATTAAAGATAGTTCAAGTATCATTTCTTTTGCTTTTTCTCCTTGTGCTTCTCCTCTTTGCCTTTTTCTACAGACTGAGTTAATATGATTTCCCTGTTGGGATCTATAGCTTGCACCTTTGTCATAGTCATGTCAGCAGCCCCTATGATTTTTAGAGATGTAGCCCTAGGCACTATTGCTTTTGGATGCAGTTTCATATAGTCATCAACATTGAAAAATTTATTAGCTTTAACAAACCTGTTCAGCTCTTCCTTTCTGTACTTGGACATTATTGTGTATTTAGATGGATCATTCCCTTCAGCTTTAGCTTTATTAATCATGGAAAGGCCAACCAATTCCTGGAACCTGGCCATCCTTGCTGTTGTAGCTATTTCAGGATCTTCAAATGGTACAGGGGAAGCAGGTCTGTTGGAGCTTTTAGCTTTTTGATGTTCAGGGAGTTGTTGTTATTTCTATTGTTGATGCTGCTGCAGTTGTTGTTGGTGCTGCTTGCCAGATGAATAATGTCTCTGTTGGCTGCTTCCTGAAGATGAAGATCTACCTTGTTGTCTTTGGTATGTTTGAAACTGGGTAGACCTTTGAGATGTTGTGCCTGAAGCACCAGCAGCTAGAGGAGGAGGAGGAGGAGGATCCTTTCTATATCTTTGAGTAGGAGGAGGTGAATATCTTCTGCACTTCTTTCTCTCTTTTTGTTCATTCTTGGATAGCCACATCCATGCTGGCATGCCCTTGTAAGGAGTGATCTTCTGGAGTATATAATAAGGTGTGTCATTTGCTAGGTTGGGCTTTGGAGCAGGAGGTGGAGGAGCATTCCTCTTCTTGGAAACTTTCTTTTTCTTGGGTTCCTCGTCTGAGTCCTCATCTGCATCCTCATCATCATCAGTGGAGTCCTGCGGGTTATCATATAATACATTTAATGCCTTTAGGGCTTCAGCAGATATTTCTGGTTTCTCTAGCTGGGAGGGAGCTGGAGGAGGAGCTGCAACTGGAGCTGTAGGAGGAGCAGGAGGGCTATTAATAACAGTGCTTTCAGCCACTGTCTTATTTTCTTCTTCAATGTCAGCCATGATCAAGGCATCCAGATCAGGCATAGGTGAGTCATCCATAACAAACAATAGAGCAGAAGGAGATGAAATAATGGGGGAAACAGCTCTTGGAGGAGATGGAATGGCTGGAACTTTAGGAACAGCAAAGGTAGCCTTAAGTTGCTTGGCAACCTTGGGGCTTATGGGTGAGGTGTATAGTACTATAGCCATTGATGGCTTAAAGCTATGTTCTGGATGTATATTGAAGTAAGCTGTATCAAAGATCTTCAATAAATCTAACAAATCTACTGTGAGATTAATAATATAATCACCAACAGTGGTTATTTCTTTTGTGGAAGTCTCATCCCATCCACATCCTTGTCAGTATTAATAAAATGAATCAAATCAAATAATTCATCATCAGCATCTGCTGCTACTTCTTCTGATGTTACTGCTGCTGCTGTTTCTGGTACTAATTTTGTTGTTGTTGCTGCTGGTACTGCTATTGCTGTTGTTACTGTTGCTGCTTCTTCATAAAGTATCTCCCCCTGCCTAGTTTAAGTGGAAACTGAAGCCAGGCCCCTTACTGAAGAGGGGGCAGCAGAGAGGGCAGTGATTTGGGCAGCTAAGGAGAAAATAAAAGAATCAAGAGGTGTAATGTTGTAACACCCCGAACTCAAAAGAGCGACGGGGGACATTTTGGTCCAGTTTTGGGTTCTGGTAGGAGGCACACGGCCTGGGACACGGGCGTGTCCCAGGGAGTGTCAGGCTTGTGTCGACACTCAGACGGCGATACGGTCGTGTCGCAGGGCGTGTCGACCCGTGTCGACACTCAGCCTGCGAAGTCGACACTATGCGCTCGATGAAGTGTCCAGACATGGCATACGGCCTGCGATACGGTCGTGTCGCAGGGCGTGTCAACCCGTGTCGACACTCGTCCCGGGGAGTCGACGAACTTTACTCGACGATGTGTCGAGATAAGGCACACGGCCTAGGACACGGGCGTGTCCAAGGCCGTGTCGTCAGGTCGACGATCTTCGCTCGACGAAGTGTCGAGTGTCGAGACCGTGTACACGGCCTGGAGCCCAGGCATGTTGAGGTAGATACGGGCAAGAACACGGGCATGTCCTAGAACCCGTGCAGTGCTCGGGTTGTTTTCGGGATAAATCGATGGGGGTACACGGCCGGCCACACGGCCGTGTCAGGTGGAACACGGGCGTGTCAGGTCGAACACGGGCATGTTCGATGCCCGTGTGTTGTTCCAGGCGAGTCGATTTTGACGGCAAATGAGGCACACGGCCCTGGACACGGGCGTGTGTCAGGCCGTGTGCGGTCCAGATTGGACATTTCAGTCCCGAATCAAAGCCATTCGTTTCTTTAATTGATGATCCAACGACTGGGGGTTATTCCTGATGGGATATACCCGGGATTGGGCCTTAGAAACCCTCACTTTTCATGATTTGTTATCTTTCTAAAGCTCAGAGAGAGAGGAGAGCCAAGGAAGGAAGAAGTAGCGAGATCTGGCCATTGGAGGAGCTTAGAAGCTCCGAATCTTGAGCCAACTCCGGATCCACGGAGGCAAATCTAGTGCGGTGCTTTTCATCCGCTTACTTTTCCATGGCGCCAAACAAGAATGCAAGGGTAACGATCCTCTTCTTGAGCATGTTAAGCTCTACTTCTCTTGCAAAAGGGAAGCCCGCTCTCGCGAGTTTGCGGTGAGTTGGAGGCGTTCCTTCGGGTAGACATGAATAGTCCCCGTTGTTAGAGTCCGTAAGCGAGAATGGACATAGGCATGTTGTGTGAAGCCTACCCGGACAAGTTGGTCTGGATCGGTGATGTTGCATTGCATAAATACCGGAGAAGTCTCCGTGCGATTGGTTGTTTTACGGGTTTTATACACGGTAGATTGCAACAGGGAGCCTTGGGGACTAACACTAAGGTGCACCCGGAAAACTGGGCGGATGCGTGATCTTGCCAACATGGAGGCCTGAGAGCCAACTTGAACATAACCGAGTTATGTGAAATTGTGTGATGAAAATGGGACTCGGGAGAAGTCTGACCTGCGCATATAACTTAAATTGTCGTTACGACGTGAGCACGAGTTAGATGGAACCGTACCCACTTCTATGTCGTTCGGGTTAAAGAGACCTAAAGTTACGTGGCACTTGTCGTTGGCATAGATGAGGGTCTTCGGCGGTCTATGGCTTAAATTGTCGTGACCCATGCCGGGAAGACAAATTGCTCATATGTTTGGCCGTCAAAGTGGCGGTGGTGGGTCCGCAATGTCTATGGCTTTAACTGACGTGACATCGACCGGTTCACCGAGAATGTGCCATGATTGCACGGGGTGTGTGGCCATGTGAGCCTACGCCTGTGATGAAATGAATATTATTATATTGCTCGCTTGTGCTAATAAAATTGCAGGGAAGGAGCATCGCCGCCCCGAGTTGGTGGCGGGATCGTTATAATTTGGTCAGCATTGCTGACCATTGCCCTTTTGTTTACCACCGTGCGGTGGTTATGTTGCTTGCAGGTGCTACTGGACCAAGCGGTCAATAGCGGGCTAAAGCCCAAATTGCGAAGCCGGCCCTTGAAGGCCTATTTGGAGTGTTTACTGCTTTATTCATGTATGACCGGCCTGCGTGCCGTGGTTTGTAAATCATATAACATTAAGTAAACCATTTTGTAAGGCCTTAAGGCCAGTACTGGTGTATGTACTTCATTCCTGGTTGGCTATTTTAGTGGACATTCATGCTTTAGTGCTGGGTTCTTTATTGCAATTTATATAAACTGCTTCTGCTAGAATGCTCTGTGTAGGACGTTATGATTAGTTGGATGGTTTCCATTGAGTAACCACCCAGTCTGTCTGTAGTATACGGCGTCGGGCCCCGGCCGGACCTACTGCTATATGCTATGCGACGGATAGGGGGTGTTACAATTTGGTATCAGACTACTAGTTTTGGTCGGGCTTAAGATGAATTCGTGGGCGATTTCTTTTTAAGGGGTGGTGAGCACATTGTGTGCGTCATCGTTATAACAATAAAAGAACCCATGAATGTCCACTTAGGAATGAAAATACACGTGTTTGAGGAACCTGCATGTTCTTATAATTGCTATTTGCAATTTTATTTGGTCGCTTAACGGTGTTTTGTACCACTATAGGTGACCAGAAGCGGTGCTGGACCGCCAGAATGTCCGGTTTCTGAGGAGTATAGTGCTCCCGTTGAGGTGTTTGAGACTCCTCCTTCGTATGAAACCATTAGAAGGATCGTTGAAGCGGTGTTCGCTGTGACGGGTGCACAGATTGGAGGAAATGTACAACCCTGCGCCCCTGTTGTGGCTTCAACGCCGGTTGGCGTGATGGAGCAGATGACCTTTGGTAGACCATCGGTGCAGCAGCTGAATATGCATTTAATGCAGGGAGCGCACATAGTTGAGGAATACTTGCAAGCATTTCTTATGACTACCCATGCTTCGAGTTGGATAATGAGCAAGCTACAGTCGATAGGTTTTATAATGGCCTGCGCGCCGAGTTACGAGTTCTACTGCTAGGACCAAAGTTATTGGGATTCCGAGCCTTGGTGGAATCAGCTAGATCTTTGGAGGAAGATTTGAGGAAGACCCTCCCGATGCCAGCGACCATGGTATCGAACTATGCAAGCCCCATAAGAGTTGCATCCGTTTGAATGCTGGAGAAAGGGGCTATGGCATCGACTAACAAAGCTACTTACACATGTTTTACTTGTGGAAAGAAATGGCACTTTGCCCGAGACTGTTGGAAAGGTGCTCAGAAGTCCAAGAAAGCTATGTCAGGAGCAGTCAAGGACTTTAGTGCAAAGGAGACGGCATTCAAAGTGCCGAACACCTCAAAGTATGGATATCAAAAATGGTATAAGAAGCATAGGACTTCGGGTCAAGCTCCTTCTGTGCTTCTGGGGTGACTACGGGTCGAACCCCAAGCACATGATTCACTTGTGGAAAACTGGGGCACTTTGCCCGAGACTGCTGGAGAGGACGTCCCAAGTCTGAGATGAAGCATGCTGTGGTGACGACAGGTATGGTTTAAAGTTATAGCAGTTTAGCCTTGAATACTTGTCGCCCTTGTGCATGTTCGCTTAGAACTACTTGTGCTAAGATTTGTTCTGATTTTCGTTTATTCGGCGAGAGCACCATTTGTGTGAACGAAGCTTCGCATTCCTTTATTTAGGAATTGTTTTTACGCATCGGAGTACCTCCTTCGATGGTAAGAGACAAATTGGATGTGTTATGGTCCAATGACGCTCAATACGCGCGGGTAGTATCTGTTGTGCTTAGTTTTGGATTGGGAATCAGGAGTACGATCTGCAAGCGTCGTTACTTCCGTTGGTGGAGTTCGACGTTATATTTGGCATGGACTGGCTATCGGAGCAGCAAGCCTATATAGATTACGGTAGCAAGGAAGTCAAGCTGGGAGCAAGTCGTGAGATGACCTTTACGGGCTCGAAGAGGTCGAGCAAGACGTTGGTGTCTGCTCTTTAGGTGGTGAAGGAGGTTCATGCTGGTGCAGAGCTGTTCTGTACACTATTGGAGGTTGCAAAGCCGAAGCCCGTGTTGGTGAATATTTTAGTGGTATCGGAGTACCCTGATGTGTTCCCTAGAGATCTTCCTGGAGCCCCGCCTCAACGGGAGATAGATTTCATTATTGAGCTAGTACCAGGTGCAAAGCCTGTGTCACGCTCTCCATATCGGCTAGCGCCTAAGGAGATGGCAGAGCTGAAGGTGCAACTTCTAAAAGTTGTTGGAGCAAGGGTATGTGCGTCCAAGTCCTTCGCCTTGGAGCGCACCGACCCTCTTTATTAAGAAGAAGGACGGAAGCTTGAGGCTATGTATTGATTATCGGGAGCTCAACAAGTTGACGGAAAAGAACAAGTACCCGATCCCCCGGATTGATGTTCTTTTTGATCAGTTGGTCGGGTCAATGACGTACTTTAAATTAGATAAGGGAGAGTAATATCCCTAAGATAACGTTCAGTACAGGATACAGGCGTTACGAGTTTACGGTCAAGCCGTTTGGTCTGACTAATGCGCCGTCAGTGTTCATAGATTTGATGAACAGGACCTTCCGAGAGTACTTGTACCATTTTGTGATCGTCTTCGTCGACGATATTCTAGTGTACTCGCAGAGTAAGGAAGATCACTTCAAGCATCTTCTTTTGGTTTTGGAGACGCTAAGGAGGAATCAGTTGTATGCAAAGTTCTCGAAGTGCGAGTTTTGGTCATCCTCAGTGGCGTCCTCGGTCTTATAGTTAGTGAGGAAGGCATTGCAGTGGATCCGGCGAAGATTGTTGCGATGCGGGTGTGGCCTGAGCTTTCTACGGTAGAGGGAGTCCGGAGCTTTCCAGGGCTTGCCGGATATTACAGGCGCTTCATGGAGAACTTCTCGCAGATAGCGTTACCCATCACTACTTTGACGAGGAAGGAGCAGAAGTTCTTTTGGACGCCGGAGTGCGTGCGAGCGTTTGAGGAGTTGAAATGTCGGTTGACCACGGCGCCTGTGCTGACTTCGCCGAGTGGGACCGAAGGCTATGAGATTTAATAGCGATGCTTCGGGCAGCGGTTTGGGTTGCGTGCTACTGCAAAACGGAAGTGTAATAGCTTATGGCGCGAGATAGCCAAAAGTGCACGAGAGGAACTATCTGGTCCATGAATTGTTGTTAGCGGCCATGAGTTTTGCCTTGAAGCTGTGGAGGCATAATTTTGTACGGTGTGAAGATGTATATCTACGCCGGTCACAAGAGCGTGAAGTATCTGATTGATTAGAAGGATCTGAATATGCGGCAGCGTAGATGGATTTAGCTCTTGGGAGAATATACATTCAAGATCCACTACGTGCCTGGTAAAAGGAATGCGGTTGCGGACGCGTTGAGTCACCGAGCCCCAGCTCAAGCCAGTTGGCTATCGGTGTATGATGAGCGGTTGGTGTGGGAGTTGGAGGCGTTGGAGATTGTTTGTGTGGATATGCAATCAAGTGCTGAAGCAGTACTGCATTGGACTGAAGTCCAATATGACCTGGCTGATCGGATTCGGCAGGCTTTGGATATGGATGTCCATATGAAGCAGTTCATGGTAGAGGCTCTGCATGGGTCAAATTCCCAATTCGTTGTGGAGGACGGATTGCTTTGGTAAGTCGGTCGTCTGTGCGTCCCAAGTGTGGGCAATTTGCGGGTGGAATTGTTGTACGAGGCACACCATACCAAGTACTCGATTCACCCGGGGAGCACGAAGATGTACCGCGATGTAAAGAAACTGTTTTGGTGGCCGGGTATGAAGAATGAGTTGGCGCTATATGTAGCGAAGTGCCAAACTTGCGCCTTGGTGAGGCGGAGTGCCAAAAGCCTGGAGGTTTTCTTAAGTCCTTGCCTATTCCGGAGTGGAAATTCGACGACATCTCTATGGACTTTGTGCACGGTTTGCCAAGGTCGCAAAAGGGGGAAAATGACGCCATTCGGGTGGTCGTAGATTAGTTAACGAAGGTGTCGCATTTCATTCCGCATAGGAAGGATGATCCGGTGGAGAAGTTGGCAAAATTACATGTGGATAATATAGTACGGCTTCACGGTGTGCCCCGCAGCATCGTGAGTGACCGAGAAGGGCGGTTCATGTCCAATGATAGGAGGCTTGTGCAGCAAATGTTGGGGACAAAGTTAAAATTCAGCACAGTCTTTCATCCGCAAACGGATGGGCAGACCGAGAGGGTCAATAGAACTATGGAAAGTATGCTCCGCATGTGTGTCTTGGACTTTGAAAAGCAATGGAAAGACCATCTTTATATGGTAGAAGATGTCGCACGCCGTTGTCCTGGCTGGAAACGGGTGAGTCAAGTTGTATAAGTGATTAGAAGTGCAGGATGCTACTTCTTTGGTGAGAACCATTCGGGAGAGGTTGCTTATCGCTCAGGACCGGCAAGCGAATTACTATAATGCCAAGCACAGGAACGTGGAGTTCGCTGTGGGCGATTATGTGTACTTAAAGATCAAGCCGTTCAAGGGTGTCTCGCGGGTGTGGCGATTGAAAAAGCTAAGCCCGAGGTACCTTGGGCCGTTTGAGGTTCTGGAGCGAGTTGGTTAAGCGGCCTATCGGTTGAAGCTTTCAGTGGAGCTTGGTGGATTAAATGATGTATTCCATATTTCGGTGCTTCGGAAGGCGTTACAAGAGCCTACGCAAGTGATCGCGGTTGATCAAGTACCGGTGGTTAGTGGGTTGACGACAAAGGTCAAGACCGTGCGGATTGAGGACTCGGAGGACAAGCGGCTACGCAATAAAGAGATCAGGATGGTCAAAGTCCGATGGGACAATTGCGGTCGTGAGGAGCTCTCTTGGGAGCGAGAGCAGACTATGCTTGACAAGTATCCGGAGTTGTTCCGCTCAGGTACAAATTTTGGTTTTGTACATGTCTTTCCTTTATATAATTTCATGGACGAAATTATTTAAAGAGGGGGAGAGTTGTAATGCCCCGAAACTCAAAAGAGCGACGGGGGACGTTTTGGGCCAGTTTTAGGTTCTGGCAGGAGGCACACGGCCTGGGACACGGGCTTGTCCCAGGGCGTGTCAGGCTTGTGTCGACACTCAGCCGGCGAAGTCGACATTTTGCTCTCGACATTGTGTCGAGACTGGGCACACGGCCTACGACACGGGCGTGTCGCAGGGTGTGTCGACCCGTGTCGACACTCAGCCCGCGAAGTCGACACTATGCGCTCGACGAAGTGTCGAGACATGGCACACGGCTTGCGACACGGGCATGTCGCAGGGCGGGTCGACCCGTGTCGACACTCGTCCCGGGGAGTCGACGAACTTTGCTCAACGATGTGTCGAGATAAGGCACACGGCCTAGGACACGGGCGTGTCCAAGGCCGTGTCGTCGGGTCGACGATCTTCGCTCGACGAAGTGTCGAGTGTCGAGACCGTGTACACGGCCTGGAGCCTAGGCGTGTTGAGGTAGACACGGGCAAGGACACGGGCGTGTCCTAGAACCCGTGCAGTGCTCGGGTTGTTTTTGGGATAAATCGATGGGGGTACACGGCCGGCCACACGACCGTGTCAGGTGGAACACGGGCATGTCAGGTCGAACACGGGCGTGTTTGATGCCCGTGTGTTGTTCCAGGCGAGTCGATTTTGACGGCGAATGAGGCACACGGCCCTAGACATGGGCGTGTGCCAGGCCGTGTGCGGTCCAGATTGGAAATTTCAGTCCTGAATCAAAGCCGTTCGTTTCTTTAATTGATGATCCAACAGCTGGGGGTTGTTCCTGATGGGATATACCCGGGATTGGGCCTTAGAAACCCTCACTTTTCATGAGTTGTTATCTTTCTAAAGCTTAGAGAGAGAGGAGAGCCAAGGAAGGAAGAAGGTGCTAGATCCGGCCATTGGAGGAGCTTTGAAGCTCCAAATCTCGAGCCAACTCCGGATCCACGGAGGCAAAGCTAGTGCGGTGCTTTTCATCCGCTTACTTTTCCATGGCGCCAAAGAAGAACACAAGGGTAACGATCCTCTTCTTGAGCATGTTAAGCTCTACTTCTTTTGCAAAAGGGAAGCCCGCTCTTGCGAGTTTGCGGTGAGTTGGAGGTGTTCCTTCGGGTAGACATGAATAGTCCCCGTTGTTAGAGTCCGTAAGCGAGAACGGACATAGGCATGTTGTGTAAAGCCTACCCGGACATGTTGGTCTGGATCGGTGATGTTGCATTGCATAAATGCCGGAGAAGACTCCGTGCGATTGGTTGTTTTTCGGGTTTTTTACACAATAGATTGCAACAGGGAGCCTTGGGGACTAACCCTAAGGTGCACCCGGAAAATTGGGCGGATGCATGATCTTGTCAACATGGAGGCCTGAGAGCAAACTTGAACATAACCGAGTTATGTGAAATTGTGTGACGAAAATGGGACTCGGGAGAAGTCTGACCTGCGCATATGGCTTAAATTGTCGTTGCGACATGAGCATGGGTTAGATGGAACCGTACCCACTTCTATGCCGTTCGGGTTAAAGAGACCTCAAGTTATGTGGCACTTGTCGTTGGCATAGATGAGGGTCTTCGGCGGTCTATGGCTTAAATTGTCGTGACCCATGCCGGGAAGACAAATTGCTCCTATGTTTGGCCGTCAAAGTTGCGGTGGTGGGTCCGGAATGTCTATGGCTTTAATTGACGTGACATCGACCGGTTCACCGAGAATGTGCCCTGAGTGCACGGGGTGTGTGGTCGTGTGAGCCTACGCCTGTGATGAAATGAATATTATTATATTGCTCGCTTGTGCTAATAAAATTGCAGGGAAGGAGCATCGCCGCCCCGAGTTGGGGGCGGGATCGTTATAATTTGGTCAGCATTGCTGACCGTTGCCCTTTAGTTTACCACCGTGCGGTGGTTATGTTGCTTGCAGGTGCTGCTGGACCAAGCGGTCAATAGCGGGCTAAAGCCCAAATTGCGAAGCCGGCCCTTGAAGGCCTATTTGGAGTGTTTACTGCTTTATTCATGTATGACCGGCCTGCGTGCTGTGGTTTGTAAATCATGTAATATTAAGTAAACCATTTTGTAAGGCCTTAAGGCCAGTACTGGTGTATGTACTTCATTCTTGGTTGGCTATTTTAGTGGACATTCATGCTTTAGTGTTGGGTTCTTTATTATAATTTGTATAAACTGCTTCCGCTAGAATGCTCTTTGTAGGACATTATGATTAGTTGGATGGTTTCCATTGAGTAACCACCCAGTCTGTCTGTAGTATACGGCGTCGGTCCTCGGCCAGACCTACTGCTATTTGCTATGCGACGGATAAGGGGTGTTACAAATGTCCTCTGCTATAAGATTTTTGAGGAGAGCAGTAAGCAGTGCAATAAGAGAAGAAATGGTTGATGGATCCAACAGTGGAGTGGTAGAGGGTGTGGTAGATGGTGTTGGAATGGAGACAAAAGTGAGGATGGTAGTAGTTGGTGGAGTAGGAGGGATAGTATCTTGTATGTGGACATCTGGAAGAGAGGAAGTATGAGGAGGGAAAGTAGGTAGAGTAAATAATGGGATGGTGTCCAAATGAGGGGGTAAGGGAGATGAAGGTGGTGAGGGAATGTGTGTATCATGGGGGGACTGAGGTGGGGTTGGTTGAGGTGATGGAGAAGGGGAGGGTTGATGATATTCCTAAATAGGGGAAGAGGGAATGTCAGTGAGATCTATTGGTGGAGAAGTTGCAGGAGATGTAGCTAGAGTAGGAACATGAATAGGTTGTTGTGGTTGTTGTTGTGGTTGTTGTTGTGGTTGTTGTTGTGGTTGTTGTTGTGGTTGTTGGAGAGAAGGAATGGTGGAAGAGGATGGAGGTGGAGGAGGGATCTCTTCAGCAGGGTGGGAAGTGACTTGATTAGCCCTAGTACCTTCAGAAGCTCTGGTGGAAGAGCAGGAAGCCTTGGAGGGCTTGGTAATGGTCCTCTCACACTTCCCAAAAAGGGTACAGGTGAGCCTCTTGCTGGCATTGATGAATATGGTCTTGGAGACCAGGGATTCAGGAGCTTTTTCTTTTAAGAAGATCCCTAATATTCTTCCAAAACAGGCTTCGTTTTTATTATTCTTTTTCTTTATCAGATCCCTACTTTCTTCTTATTGACCACAACACACATAACCAGGAATTGGTGCCTGGTGATGTAGTCATGAGCACTGTGGTTGCCAAGCAACACTTTTCCCACTATATCTCCTAGGAATTTGAACTCAGCAGACAAGTGTTTCTTCAGCAGCTTGTTAGGGTTTCCTCCAGAATAACCCATGAGACTGAGTATCTCATCATATGTTTCATTCTCCATCTCTAATTCTTCTGTTCCATTGTTTAATCCAAAGATTTCAGTTAACACTACAGGGGTGAGGGAGACGGCATTACCTGATATCATTCCTGTCATTGTATTCTATTTTGTGGTGGAGGATGTGTAGACCCACTCCCTGATTTCTGTTCCAGATATCTTGATCCTTATGGATTGCAGATTTTTCAGTTGCTGGTCTTCGAGGAGTTGCAGGATTGTCAGGAATATAGGGTCTGAATGTTGAAAGGAATCGAAATCGACATCAAAGCCCGTGTCGAATTTTATTGCTGCAAGAGTTCCTGTTGGAATCGCCATTAGAGTACCTGCAAGAGAAAAAATGACGATCAAGTGCAAAGGAACTGAAAGCGCGGGACAGAGGTCGAAGAAATCCTAGATATAAGGTTTTCCAGAATATGAATCGACAAACTCTGTTCCACGAAAATTAAGAAATTCTTCGACCTGAGATCGACGAAATAATTGATAGTTAAATAATTCGTCGAGCTCAGTCTGAAGATTTGAAGACATTTCATTGAGCTCCGTTCGACAAAAGTTTTCTGAAGTAGATTCATCGTTCTCCATTCGACGAAAATGACTTCACTCACAGAGAGTTCGTCGAACTCCGTTCGACAAAAATCTCAAGAACTTTCCTCTGTTCGTCGAACTCCGTTCGAGGAACTTTGAAAAATTCGTTGAGTGCAGACAGAAACTAAATAAATTCTTCTTCATTAATCATTCCAAGCTGATTTATAAAGAACAAGTGGTTTCTTTCATCCAGAGGTTTGGTGAAGATGTCAGCTCTTTATAAATCAGTGTAGATATAGATAAGTTTAATTTTGTTTTTGTCTACACACACTCTAATGAAATGATATCTAATGTCTATATGCTTAGTCCTACTATGATGGACTGTATTTTGTGCTATGGCTATAGCACTTGTGTTATAACAGAATAAAGTTGAATTATTTAAGTTGAGACCATAGTCCAGTAGTTGATTCTGAATCCACAACATCTGTGAACAGCAACTGCCAGCTGTAATGTATTCTGCTTCAGCAGTTAAAGTGGACACAGAGGATTGTTTCTTATAGAACCAAGACACTAATCTCATACCTAGGAACTGGCAATTTCCTGAAGTACTTTTTCTATGTACCCTGCATCCAACAAAGTCAGCATCTGAATATCCAGTTAAATCAAATTCTAACTCAGTAGATACCATAGGCCTAGACTAGGATAACTCTTTATATATCTCAAAATTCTTTATAAGAAAATTAGGTGAGATTCTTTAGGGTTCACCTGGAACCTAACACAAAGGCATGTGGCAAACATAATATCAGGTCTGCTTGTTGTAAGGTATAGTAGGGACCCAACAATGCCCCTATATAGTTTCTGATCCACAGGTTTCCCATGTGCATCAGAGTCTATTACAGCATTTATAGCCTTGGGTGTTTTCTTTGCTGAGGCATCAGCCATCCCAAACTTCTTTATAAGCTCTTTAGCATATTTAGCTTGGGAGATGAAGATGCCATCAGGGAGATGCTTCACATGGAGACCAAGGAAGTAGGAGAGCTCACCCATGCTACTCATTTCAAATTTAGAATGCATGAGGTCTGAGAACCTCTTGCATAATTTGGAGTTAGTAGACCCAAATATGATGTCATCCACATATATTTGCACTAACAAGGTTTGATCCTTATGATGTCTAGTGAATAAGGTTTTATCTACTATGCCTCTAATGAATTTATGCTCTATTAAAAAGCTAGCTAAGGTCTCATACCAAGCTCTTGGAGCTTGCTTTAGACCATAAATAGCTTTATGCAATTTAAATACATGATAAGAATGAGTTGGAGAGACAAAACCTGGAGGTTGTTCAACATAAACCTCTTCTTTAAGTACTCCATTCAGAAATGCACTCTTCACATCCATCTGATACACCTTGAATTTCGTGTAGGCAGCATAGGCCAGAAACATTCTGATGGATCTCTAACCTTGCAACTTGTGCAAAGGTTTGATCATAGTCTATGCCTTCTTCTTTCCTGTATCCTCGAGCAACAAGCCTAGCCTTATTTATCACAATTGTACCTTGGGCATCAAGCTTATTTTTGTATACCCATTTGGTTCTAATGACTGGGTAGTCTTGGGGTCTTGGAACCAAATCCAAAAATCTGCATCTCTCAAATTGATTTAGTTCCTCTTGCATAGCAATGATCCAGTGTGATCCTGCTCAGCATCATGTATAGATTGACGTTCAACATGAGAGAAAACAGACATACATCAAATCTTGGTTGCGTTGATGCCTTATCTATACACCTGCTGACATTTCCCCAATCACTTGAGATTTAGGGTGATCCCTTAGTGTGAAAAGATCATTTGGTGGAGTTGGTTCAGCAACAACATTTTGAATTAATTCCTCTTGTGGAATTATATTTATTGTTGGATGAGGTTGAATATCTTCCAGCAGTTCTTCTTCACTGTCTTCATCAACCTGTGGAGAAGGATGTGTTGGGGCCTCTTGGGTGAGGCTTAGTCCATCCAAATTCTCACACAAGTGAGGTACCTGCAAAGTGTTATTTGAAAGTGAGGGTTAGGTATACAATACTCTAGAGGGGGGGGGTGAATAGAGTATATTAAAAATTTGTTAGTTCCCCAATAAAAGTGCTGTTATAGCTTTTGCTGTAAACTGAAAAGGTGCAGTGATAGAAAATTGTAAATTAGATAAAAATCTACCTAATCACAGCCACACAACAAGAAACAAAAAGAAAAGATAAGCAACCAGACTACACAAGAAATTTATAGTGGTTCTCCCTCAACTGGGTACATCCACTCTTCTACTACCCTTGGTAGGAATCCACTCAGGTTTTTGATCAGGTGTCTGACACCAATGGGTTTTGATCAGGTCCCCAAAAACAACTCAAGTTTTTTGGTAAGGAGACTTGCAACCAGGAATCACTTTTGAAGGGAGATGACAACCCTTTGTACAGGTGAGGGTGAGACAGTGATTATGTCTTCTCTGTCAACAATCAGAGAGAAGACTTATGTGGAATGATATTAGCAAACAACTCCCCCTGAGATGTAGAATGGTTCAGGGAAGATCTGGAGCTTTGCTGTAGGGTGATAGGTCTTCAATCAGAATTCTGGACAAGCAGTGTTGTAGGATCTTCTTGACTGATTTAATATCTGTTGTCCTTGGAGAAGTCCTGGAGAGAAAGTTGAAGAAGAAGACTCTTGATGTATTATAGTTGTTCTTCTTCTTCTGAATATCACCAGCTGGACGGCAGCGAAGGCGTCACGCCGCGAGACCCCACCCCGCGATCCAAAGACATAGTTGGGGACTCGAGGTTTAGAACTCCGGAAAATCTCCCCCGGGATCTGTCGCCTCCCTTCGGAACATTGGGGCTGGGCTCGCAGAGGCCGAGCTCGCCAGTACGTGCTTCTACTCCCCAGCAACCTGTCGTGACCATGGGGACAGTCGTGCAGGCCATCCCCATCCCGGTATTCGACCTCCTCTCGCTGGGAATGCGCCGCCCAGGCTGCGGAAAGGACTTGAGATTCGTCCCTCCCCGCGCTTCCCTGGACTTGCCGAGCTCATCAGGTATTGTTGGCTTTAGATTACTGTTATGTGCTCTTTTAGGGCTGCTCCTCTTTATTGATGTTTCTGTGTTCGCAGGTCCCCCTAGCCAATCCGCGACCAAGGAGTCTTCGCGATCATCTCATTATTCTCCGCTCCCCTCCACGAGCTCGCTGGACTCCTACCTGAGCACTGAAGTGGAAAGTGACGAGTTGACGAGGAGAGGGATCAAGCACTTCAAGAAGCTCTTGCGCGGCCTGCGTGAGGTGCAGGAGGTCAACGAGGCGCTGTAGCGTGACTATGTTCGGCTTGCTGATGAGGTGCGAGGCGGCCAGGCTGGCGAGTTGCTGTCTCCCTCCCAGCTCTTGGATGAAATCAATGAGGGTATCCTACCGGCGCAGCGGAACTCGGGGCGGATCCGCAAGTTCCTCCGCGCACGGCAGCCTGGGGGCGGTGGCTGGCAGCTGCACTATGAAGGTCGACAAGAATCCTGGAGGCTCTTAGAAGTTGGTCTATAACACTGCTTAGTTTTCTAGACATGTTTATTTTGGCCTCTCATCGCGAACGATGATTTCTGCAATTTCGGATAGAAAATTATAGAAATAATAAAATAAAGAAGTCATCCATAAAGGAAATAGAAACAAGAGGGCGAGTATATCATAATAACCTATGGGTGATCAAATCTCACAGCTCAGTATCTAATTTCTACATTGTTTTCAAGGGAGAAGTAAGCTGATAAGTTCTATAAACATATTACAGTGAATGAACCAAGAAATTTTAAGTTTAACTGAACAGGATTGAAAAGTTGTTGAAGGAGCTCTCCGGCAGTTGATGGAACGTACTTAAGGCACATTCAATATGATTAATAGAGCCTACATTAAAAAAAGTGTCTATGGACAATATTTTCTGCACTAGATAGTTGCTGCTAGATAACCGTATTTATGGACAATGTTTGTTGTACAACCTCGGGCTCGCGAGACGCCCTTTTGGGACGCGAGTAGGCCCATAACGGCGAGAGGGTCCCGTGACAAAGGATATCTGCGAGATGAATAGGAAGGCCCGTCTCGTCGCTGGGTGCTCCCCCACTTGCCTCATGGAAAAGAGGTTGTTTTTACATTTCTACACCCAAGGGAGATTTTACTCTTCTACCACGGGTAATTTTACCCTTTTGCCCTTGGTAGTCTGCATATAACTCTTCAGAACAGCAGAGTTAGACTGTTGGCAGACCCAACCAGGGATATTTTTGTAATTTCAGGTCGGTTCAGTTTAGTTATTGGCAGTTCAAACTCAGAAAACTATAAATAGGCCCATATGGGTTCTTCAGAAGCACATTTATCTTTTCCCCGGGACTTGAGAGGATTTTTCTGTGCTTTTTGAGGAGCTCCAAGCCCAGCTTTTGGCTTTGTAGGGGAAGCTCTCAGAGATCTTCCGGGTAAGCGGTGAGACCTCCCTGCTGAGGCTTTGGGTCAGTCTTTAGTCCTTCATGACCAGTCGGAGGTCGGAGCTTGAGACGATTAGGTGTTGGCTATGCCCCTATTTTTCGAACTTTTGTCGAAGTTAAATTTTGGCTTCAACAATTTTGGTGTGATGAGCGTGGAAGGTAGCTGATACAAGAAAAGCTTGAGTTTAGTCCTATGGCAGGAGGTGAAGGTGAAGGATCTGGTTCAGGAGGTTCCCCCTCCCGGGGAGAGGAGGCGACGAGGAAGATATTGGAGGACTTCAGGCGAGAGGTCATGTAGACCATCAGCTTGGTCTTCTCGGCAAGGAGCGAGTGGGCGATGCCTCAAGTCCCGATAGATGAGGTCCCACTATTGGGCGAGAACGCCCCCGGACAACGCCCGGGGAAGGAGGTCCCGGGGGAGGCTGGCAAGAGGGACGTGGCGGCGCGAGAGCTCTTGCCAGGCCAGCGTCCCGGGAAGGAGATTCCGGCAGAAGCCTATCACTGTAAGCTTTTCTATAATCTTCTTGTGTGAAGCTTTTCTGTTGCTGTATGAGAACTTTAGCAGTCAGTTTTTGTATGACCCTGATTTTCTGACTGAGTATGGTTATTATGCTTCTCTCTGTCTGTCTTGTTGCAGATCCTAAAATCTTCTTTTCTTCTGTCTCTGTTCAAAAATTTGAATCCTCTATAACTAATGCTGACGGCCTGAGAATAATTGACATTGATGTATTTCCCAACTGTCTTGTGGAAAATCAACAAGTAATATTCCTGAAGAGGACTGTAATTAATACTTCCTCTAACGGATACATTCAGAGAATGTAGAGCATTAATTACTCAGGAATTTCCGCATTAGAATGAGGACAGAATGCCAGAAATGGCTAAGTCTTGATTCGTGGAACGAATAACAGATTTCGTCGAGCTGAGTTACCAGTTCGTCGAGCTGAGATTTTGTATTCGTCGACCAGACATCTTCTGTTCGTCGAGCTGATAACAGAACTTGTATACTTCAGAACCTTTGCCTTTTCTATCTGATGTTCGACGAGCTGATAATTGAATTCGTGGACTGGAGTTCAGCAATAGTTCTGGACATAGACAAATAGTTTGTGTTGACTGATATTCTGTATGTCGACATGAAACTTCTGGTGTCGACACAAGTTGGTGTCGACAAATAATCTTGTTTTCGACACAAATCTTCTGGTGTCGACATAAGTTGGTGTCGACAAATAATCTTGGTGTCGACAAAAATCTTCTAGTGTCGACATAAGTTTTTCTGGTGTCGACATAAGTTGGTGTCGACATAAGTTGGTGTCGACATAGGCTGGTGTCGACATATGCCCTAAGTGTCGACACAAATCCTCTGATTCCAGAATTCATCGAGTAGAGTACTGAGTTCGTCGACCTGAGAAGTTGACTTCGTCGACCTGAGAAGTTGTGAACTTGAGGTCCATGTTCGTCGAACTCAGAATCTTGTTCGTCGACCAAAGCCTGAAGTTGGACTTAGAAAAATCTGGAGTTACCCTGACTTTAGTTTGTTGAAGTGTCCCAATTTTCGTCTAACAGAGAAAGAAGATCGTCGAGCTCAGCCCAGAGAAATATCTCAAGATCGTCGAGCTGAGAACGCCTTTCGTCGAACAGAGTTCGATGAACGTCGAACTCATTTTACTTGGTCTTGAAATCTTCTAAGTCTTGAGTCTCTGATGGTCTTGTTGATAGCTGGTCCATCTGATATTGACTCTAAGGACTTGGCCTAGACTCTAGGACAAAAATTTGACCCTAGCTATACATGTTGGGTCACATCCTAAGTTAGTGAACCTAGCCCAAATCAACTAGGGATCCAACAATCTCCTCCTATTTGGGTGAGGTCACTAATAGACTCAAAACATAAACATAAAGATAAATAAAGCAAAAAAAAAGATATATCTGGCAGAGAATTACTAACACATGCAGCAGATATATATGTACATAGGCTTTGTTTAAACAATTAACATAGTTTGAAAGCAAATGCAGAAAGAAATTGAAACAAAGTAAAGATTACTTCTTCTACTTCTTCTGCATGGACTTATCTTCTTTTGTCTTCTCTCCTGGATTTTTAAAGATAATTTCTCTGTTTGGATTTAAGGCCTGTGCCTTTGTCATTGTCTTGTCAGCTGCCCCAATAATCTTCAGTGATGTAGCTCTGGGAACAACTGCTTTAGGATGGAGCTTCATGTAATCATCAACATTAAACAGTTTGTTGGCTTTATCAAATCTTTTTAGTTCTTCCTTCCTGTATTTTGACATAGTTGTATAACATGATATGTCTATACCTTCAGCTTTAGCTTTATTAATCAGGGAAAGACCAATAATTTCCTGAAATCTGGTCATTTTAGCAGTGTTGGCTGTTTCAGGATCCTCAAAAAGAATAGGAGGAGAATCTGGTCTTTCAGGACTCTTAGTTTTTTGTTCTGCAGAGACAGTTGGCTGTTGCTGCTGATGCTGTTGATGTTGTTGTTGTTGATTTCCTGAAGAAGGATGTCTTTGCTGACTGCTTCTAGAAGATCTCCCTTGATGTCTTTGATAAGTTTGCATAGGGGCAGATCTCTGAGAGCTAGAGCCAGTGGCACCAGCTGCTGGAGGAGGTGGAGGAGGTGGATCTTTTCTGTATCTATGAACTGGTGGAGGAGAATATTTTCTGCTTCTTTTCCTCTCCTTTTGCTGATTCTTTGACAGCCACATCCAAGCAGGCATTCCCTTATAATGAGTAACATTATGCAAGATGTAGTAGGGAGTTTCAGCCGTTGGATTCGACTTAGGAGCAGGAGGAAGAGGAGCCTTTCTCTTATTTGACAACATTTGCTTCTTCTTCTTGGCAGCTTCTTCATCTGAATCATCTTCATCATCATCTTCATCATCTTCACTGCTAGAACCCTGAGGGTTATCATATAAAGCATCCAATGCTTTTAAATCTTTATCATCAATGACAGTCTTTTCTGTAGCAGGAGCAGAAGTTTCAAAAACTGGAGTTTCAGCAGTAGTTGAAGAAGAGACTGTACAAGCATCAGAAGTAATTGGGACAGAGCTTTCAGCTGCTGCTTTATTTGCTTCTTTAATATCAGCCAAGATCAACTCATCTAGATCTGGCATAAGTGAGTCATCCATCATAAAGATTGGCGCTGAGACAGCTTTTGGAGAGGATGGAATAACTGTAGAGGTTGGAGCAAAAACTGGAATTTCAAAACTGTCACAGAGTTGCTTAGCAACTGCTGGACTGATAGGAGGAGTATAAGGTACAATAGCCAACTGTGGC
Organism: Platanthera guangdongensis; assembly: GCA_039583875.1. Taxonomy (NCBI): domain Eukaryota; kingdom Viridiplantae; phylum Streptophyta; class Magnoliopsida; order Asparagales; family Orchidaceae; genus Platanthera; species Platanthera guangdongensis. The sequence goes on from CM077163.1 coordinate 109,760,193, forward strand.
TTAGTAAGTTCTCCTAGAAGATACTGCATATGTACAGTGTCAAAACTTCTCAGCAATGCTTGTAAATTAACTGTAGGATTGAGGATAAAATCACCAACAGTTTCATCAATGTCCATATCAGTATCAATAAAATCAATTAAATCAATTAAATCTGTATCTATACAATCTGTATATGCTGCTGGGGCTGAAGTCTCTGCTAGTGCTTCTGCTGGTGCTGGTGCTCAAGTATCTGAAGCTGTTGCTGCTACTTCATCATCAGGCATCTTCCCCTGCCTGGTATCAGAAGGAACTGAGGCCAGGCCCCTTACTGAGGAGGGGGCAGCAGGGAGGGAAGAGATTTGAGTAGATAAAGATTGAATGGTGGTAGCAAGATGTGTAATGGCCTCTGCTATAAGGGATTTAAGAATGGGAGTTATGATGGTGATGATAGAAGATATGGTAGAGGGGTCGAATGAGAAAGTGGGAAATGATGTTGCAGTTGGTGTGGAAGAGGTGGCAACCAGTGATGGAATGGAGGGTGGAACATCATTTTTGTGAATGGTTGATGGTGATGAGGATGGAGTGGTGGCATCTTGCATAAAGGTGTCTGTGGGTTGGATGTAAGATGGTATGGAGGATAAATGTGGGGGAAGTAGAGACTGTGGTGGTGTAGGAATGTAGGTGTGTTGAGGTGATGCAAGAGGTGTTGGTTGTGGATTTTTTGGAAGAGGGGAAGAGGTAATGTCAATGATGTCAAGTGGTGGAGATGGAGGTGGAGTAGGAACATGAGTAGGCTGGTGTGATTGAGTGAGTTATTTAGCTGGAAGGGGTGCTGGAAGAGAGGGTGGAGTGGGATGAATCTCCTCAGCAGGTGTGGGAGTGGATTTAAAAGACCTGGTGCCTTCAGAAACTGGGGTGGAAGAGTTAGAAGCCTTAGGAGGCTTGGTGATTGTCCACTCCCACCTGGCAAATAAGGCACAGGTGAGCCTTTTACTGGCATTAATTAATATGGTCGGGGAGACCAGGGATTCAACAGCCTTTTCCTTGACTAATATCCCAAGGATCCTTCCAAAACATACTTCCTTCTTGGTATTCTTCTTCTTTGTCAAGTCAAACAGTAGTTGTGCCCAGTCTATTTGCTTCTTATTGACAATGGCACACATGACCAGAAACTATTGTCTGGTGATGTAGTCGTGTGATGTATGTTTGCGGAGTAGCACTTTACCAACCAAGTGTGCTAAGAATATATATGGCGTAGATAGATGTTTCTTCAACAGTTTGTTAGGGTTGTCACCAGCATAACCCATCAGTTTTAGCATCATAGTAAACTCCTCAGAGTCAATCTCTAATTCCTCCTCTCCAGTTGTCAAACCAAATATTTCTGTTAAAACCGCGGGGGTTAAGGAGACAGTGTTATCGGCGATTGATCCTGTCATGGTATTGTCTTCAGAAGAGGTTGAAGTATAGACCCATTGCCTGATTTCTGTTCTGGCCAACTTTATCCTAGTGGTCATCAAGTTCTTCAGATTCTGTTTTTCCAGAAGTTCTAGAATATATAGAAAGATTGGGTCTGAGTGCTGGAATGATTCAAAGTCGACATCAAATCCAGTGTCAAACTTCATAGCAGCTAGGGGTCCTGCTGGAATCGCTATGGAATCACCTGCAAGAAAGATAGAGAAAACAGCGATCAAGTGCAAGGAAACAGAAAGCGCGGGATGGAGGTCGAAGAAAAACCTAGATATAAGGTTTTCCAGAATATGAATCGACAATCTCTATTCCACGAAAGTAAAATTAGTTCTTCGAACTGTGGTCGATGAAATGATTTAATAATAAATAATTCGTCGATCTCAGTCAGGAGACTTGAAGACAATTCTTCGAACTCCAGTCGTCGAATATCTTCTGAAGCAAGGTTCGTCGATCTCTGGTCGATGAAACTTATTTCACCGACAGAGAGTTCATCGAACTCCGTTCGACGAGTATCTCTCAAATTTTCCCTCGTTTGTCGAACTCCGTTCGACGAACTTCGGAAAATTCGTCGAATGCAGACAGAACTTAAGTTAAGTCTTCTCCATTGATCATTCCCAGCTGATTCAGAAAGAAACCATGATTTTTCTCATCCAGAGGTTTGGTGAATATATCAGCTTTCTGTAAATCAGTGTAGATATAGACAAGCTTAATCTTATTTTTGTCTACACACTCCCTAATGAAATGATTTCTTATATCAATATGCTTAGTCCTAATATGGTGAACTGGATTTTGTGCTATGGCTATAACACTAGTATTATCACAAAATAGCGTTGAATTATTTAAGTTTAATCCATAATCTAGAAGCTGATTCTGTATCCATAGCATCTGTGAACAACATCTGCCTGCTGCAATATATTCTGCTTCAGCAGTTGAAGTTGACACAGATGTTTGATTTTTACAGAACCATGATACTAATCTCACACCCAGGAACTGGCAAGTTCCTGAAGTACTTTTCTATCTACCCTGCATCCAACAAAATCAGCATCAGAGTATCCAGTTAACTCAAATTCTGATTTAGCAGGATACCAAAGGCCTAGATCAGGACAACTCTTTATATACCTTAAAATCCTTTTTAAGAAAATAAGATGAGATTCTTTAGGGTTCACTTGGAACCTAGCACAAAGGCATGTAGTAAATATAATATCTGGCCTACTTGCTGTGAGGTATAATAGGGACCCAACAATGCCCCTATAAAGTTTCTGATCTACAGGTTTTCCTGGTATATCAGAGTCCACAACAACATTGGTTGCCATAGGAGTTTTCTTAGCTGAGCCATCAGCCATCCCAAACTTCTTTAGAAGTTCTCTAGCATATTTTGCTTGATAGATGAAGATGCCATCAGGGAGTTGTTTCACTTGGAGACCAACGAAATATGAAAGCTCTCCCATGCTACTCATTTCAAATTTAGAATGCATGAGGTTAGAAAACCTCTTACATAATTTTGAATCTGTAGAGCCAAATTTGATATCATCTACATAGATTTGTACTAACAAAATTTGTTCTTTATGTTTTCTAGTGAAAAGGGTTTTATCTACAGTTCCTCTTGTAAATTTATGCTCTAATAATAAACTTGCCAATGTCTCATACCAAGCTCTTGGAGCTTGCTTTAGACCATAAAGATCCTTATTTAATCTAAAAACATAAGAGGGATGAGTTGGAGAAACAAAACCTGGAGGTTGTTCTACATAAACCTCTTCTTGTAGCACTCCATTTAAGAATGCACTTTTCACATCCATTTGAAAGACTTTGAACCTTTTGAATGCAGCATAGGCAAGGAAGATCCTTATAGCTTCCAACCTTGCAACTGGTGCAAAGGTCTGATCATAGTCAATGCCTTTCTCTTGTCTATATCCTTGAGCAACAAGCCTAGCCTTGTTCCTCACAATAACTCCTTGGGCATCAAGCTTATTCCTGAAAACCCATTTGGTTCCAATAACTGGTAGTTTTGGGATCTTGGAACCAAATCCCAAGCTCTACATCTCTCAAATTGGTTTAATTCCTCTTGTATTGCAAGGATCCAGTGGGGATCTTGCTCAGCATCATGAATGGTTGGAGGTTCAACCTGAGAGAGAAAACAGGCATTCATCAAGTCTTCGTTGAGTTGATGCCTTGTCTGTACAACTGCTGATATGTCTCTAATTACTTGAGATCTGGGGTGATCCCTAAGTGTGACAAAATCAGCGGGTGGAGTTGGTTGTGCAGCAGCATTTTGAATAAATTCCTCTTGTGGAATTATATTTGCTGCTGTTGGTTGAGTCTCATATTCTTCAGCTTAATCTTCTTCACTGTCCTCAATGACTTGTGGAGAGGGATGAGTGGGAGCCTCTTGGGTTAGGTTTAGTCCATCCAAAGTCTCACACAAGTGGGGTACCTGCAAGTTGCTAATGGTAGAAACTTCTTTCTCCTTGCAGTACATATTAGTCTCATCAAATGACACATGAATAGACTCTTCAATTTTTAAGGTTGATTTATTGAATACCCTATAAGCCCTGCTTAGTTGGGAGTATCCTAGAAAAACTCCCACTTCAGCCTTAGCCTCAAACTTTCTAATGTATTTGTTGTTGTTGTGTATAAAGCATGTACAACCAAATACTTTAAAATAGTTAATTTTAGGTTTCTTCCCTTTGAGCAAGTCATAGGGAGTCATATTCTTTAGTTTGTGAATTAAACTCCTATTCAAGACATATTTTGCTGTGCTTACAGCCTCTGCCCAAAAGGTTAGTGGCATGTATGCATCAGCAAGTAATGTACCTGCAGCTTCAATGAGTGTTCTATTTTTCCTTTAAGCTACCCCATTTTGTTTAGGAGTTCTAGGAGCTGAGAAGCAGTGCCTGATACCTTCCTTCTCACAAAACTCATGCATAAGAAGAGACTCAAACTCTGTGCCATGATCACTTCTGATCAATGCAATATGAGTAGAGAACTCAATCTGTATTGTCCTGAGAAAATCTGTAAGAACCTTGAATGTATCTAACTTTGTTCTCATAGAGAATACCCAACTGAACCTAGAGAAGTCATCCACAATAACCAAGGTGTAGGATTTCCCTCCTAGGCTTTGTACTGCAATGGGTCCAAAAAGATCCAAGTGTAGCAAGTACAAGATCCTAGGTGAATCACTCTTATTAATTGACTTGAAGCTAGTTTTAGTTGGCTTGCCTAGTTGACGAGCCCTACAGAGACCTTCCTTCTTGTAGGGAGCAGAAGGTAGACCTCTAATAAGGTTGTCTTTAGATAACCTTGCTATATCTTTAAGGTTTACATGGCCTAATCTGTTATGCCACAACTCATTTTGGTTACTAGTGATATTGAGTAAACAAACATCTGTTTTGGCAGAAATAAAATCTACTAGATATATGTTACCTTGTCTAGTTCCAATTAAAACAGTTTTGTTTTCATTATTAATAATAGAACATGAGGTAGAGTTAAAGTGTACCTGATAACCTTCATCACATAATTGGATTATGGATATTAGGTTATGTTTGAGTCCTCTTACATATGTTACTCTCTTGAAAGTAACTGTTCCAACCTTTGCTGCTCCATAACCTTCAGACTGGCCACTATTTGAATCACCAAAGATCACCTTTGGTCCTAGCTTGGACTTGTAATTAGATAGATTGTCCTTGCTGCCTGTCATATGCTTGGAGCAACCACTGTCCAAGTACCAGGTCTGACTTACCCTTGGACAGCTCTTCACCTGAAATGAAAAACAAAAATTAATTATTCTTTACCCAGGTCACCTTGGGTCCTTTATTTGGTTGAAATGAAAAGCTGTATATAACTGACAAAGTAGGTTGAGATTTAAAACCTAAAGTGTGATATCTCCAAGGTGGAATAACCCAATCAACTACTGGAGTGAATGGTTTATTATCTGGCTTATAATTTTTGTAAGAGAAATGATTTATGTTTGGTCCTTCTGGGTTCGATGAGTTTCTGTAAGTTCGTCGACCAGAGTTCGACGAATAGGGCTGAGATCGTCGATCTCTGCTCAGAGAATGACAATAGTCATTTTCTGCGCCCAATGTTCGTCGACCTCTGCTTGACGAACCATACAAAGTTCGTCGATCGCAGTTAGACGAATTGTTATTACTAAAGTTTGTGTCCAGCGTTCGTCGATCTAGGTTCGATGAACGGGCCACATTTCGTCGATATGAGTTCGACGAATGCTGCTGAATCTTGTTTTTATTAGCTGTTTTCTGATTTTTATTTCTCTTGTCTATCGGTTTTGGATTGTTCTCAGACTTTGGTTTGTTTATTATCTTCTCTTTTCCCTTGGCAGAAACAAATTTAATGGGTGTTGTAAGTATGTTTGTCTTAATTATGGGCGGCAAACTTGATGATGCACCCAAGCCCAGCTTGTCATTTAATCTGGCATTTACTGTACTTGTTATGTCCATCAGCTTGAGACTTCTTCCATTAAGAGATTGCTGAAGTTGTTTAGCCTCACATAAATCAGATTTTAATTTAATTATCTGCTCATTTGCTAAAGATAGTTGATCTTTTAGTTTAAGATTTTCTGAGTTAACAGATTCAAGGTTTCCTAGTTTTTCTCTAAGGATTTTTATTTCTTTCTCTGAACTAATTAAATCTAAACACATAGTTTTGAATTCAATTTTAAATTAATTAGAATTAAAATTAAAACTTGAAAGAACCTGATTTGCCTCTGACTCTGAGGCTGCCTCATCTTCAGATTCACTTTCTCATCCTGAACTGCTCCTGGAGGCATCAATTGCCATAAGGCAGACCTCCATGTTTCTTGCTTCTTCCTCTTCTTCACTTGATCTGGAAGAGGATGATTCTTCTTCAGTATCACTCCATGATTCAGCAACAAAGCCTTTGTCTCTCTTTTGTACTTGCTGGAGGAGGGTCTGCTGCTGTGTTTTCTCTTGGAGTCTTTTTCTCTGCTTTTCTCCTTCTTTTGGCTTTCTGGACATTCAGAGATATAATGTCCAGACTTTCTACATCCAAAGCACACAACCTCCTTGGTTGGTGTCTTGTCAAATTTGGGCTTATCATCCTGTCTAGATGATTTTCTTCTGAAATCCTTTCTAGCCATCTTATAAAATCTTTTTGCAAAGAGGCTCATTAGTTATTCATTGGATGTTGAGATCTCAACTTCCTCTAATGCCTTGAAAGTTATACTGTGATCTTTTCTCATTGGAGTTGTTGACTTCTGTTCAGCTGCTTCTCTTGATTTAATCAACTGCTCATAAGACTTTAGTTTGACTAGCAGAGATTCAATTGATATCTCATTTAGGCTTCTGGCTTCTTTGATAGGCCAGATTCTTGAGTCCAAGAGCTAGGGAAGCACATCAAGATTTTATCATTCACCTCTGTAAGGGTGATATCTTTATCCAAGATTTTAAGCTCATTGATGATTGAGCTCAACCTATTGTACATTTCAGCAACTAATTCAGCCTCATCCTTCTTTAAATTATCATACAGGGATATGAGATTTGATCTCCTGTCTTTCCTTTCATCAGCTGAGCCAGCTACCATTTGGTTGAGGGAGTCCCAAATGGCCTTGGCTGAGGTGCACTCAGCCACCTTCTGAAATATGTCATCAAACATTGTCTGTGCCAAGATGTTCGTGGCTTTTACATCAGCCATCTTGGCTTTCCTGTAAGTATCATTATTATCTGGAGGAGGTACTGCAGTCATGTTTGTAGAGGTGCTTGGAGAAGCTGCAGGTGCTGGAGGTAATTCTGTTAAGATAGAAGCAAAAATATCTTCATCAATAGAATTCTTATACAACTTGATTCTTGCCTTCCAGATTCCAAACTTTTACAAGTTGCAAACTAGAGGTCTGGTACTTGCATAATCTTTGTTCTGTGCCATGGCCGTGGTTCTACTTTAAAATGTGAACTAAGTGATATGTAGATCTAACACAGGATCTTTGGTTAAAGGATTAACTTGTGCAACCAAAGGAACCTTCCTTTGATACCAATTGAAAGTGAGGGTTAGGTCTACAAAAAACTCTAGAGGGAGGGAAGGGTGAATAAAGTATATTAAAAATTTGTTAGTTCCCCAATAAAAGTGCTGTTACAACTTTTGTTGTAAACTGAAAAGGTGCAGTGATAGAAAAATGTAAATCAGATAAAAATCTACCTGATCACAGCCACACAGCAAGAAATAAAAACAAAAGATAATCAACCAGACAACACAAGAATTTTATAGTGGTTCCCGCTCAACTGGGTATATCCACTCTTCTACCACCCTTGGTAGGAATCCACTCAGGTTTTTGATCAGGTGCCTGACACCAATGGGTTTTGATCAGGTCCCCAAAAACCAACTCAAGTCTTTTGGTAAGAAGACTTGAAACCAGGAATCACTTTTGAAGGGAGATGACAACCCTTTGTACAGGTGTGGGTGAGAGAGTGATTATGTCTTCTCTGTCAATAATCAGAGAGAAGACTTATGTGGAATGATGTTAGCAAACAGCTCCCCCTGAGATGTAGAGTGGTTCAGGGAAGATCTGGAGCTTTGCTGTAGGGTGATAGGTCTTCAATCAGAATTCTGGACAAGTAGTGATGTAGGATCTTCTTGACTGATTTGATATCTGTTGTCCTTGGAAAAGTCCTGGAGAGAAAGTTGAAGAAGAAGACTCTTGATATATTATAGTTCTTCTTCTTCTTCTGAATATCACTGCCTATCACTGTAAGTTTTTCTATAATCTTCTTGTGTGAAGCTTTTCTGTTGCTGTATGAGAACTCTAGCAGTCAGTTTTTGTATGACCCTGATTTTCTGACTGAGTATGGTTATTGTGCTTCTCTCTATCTGTCTTGTTACAGATCCTAAAATCTTCTTTTCTTCTATCGCTGTTCAAAAATTTGAATCCTCTGTAATTAATGCTGACGGCCTGAGAATAATCGACATTGATGTATTTCCCAACTGTCTTGTGGAAAATCAGCAAGTAATATTCCTGAAGAGGACTGTAATTAATACTTCCTCTAACGGATACATTCAGAGAATGTAGAGCATTAATTACTCATGAATTTCCGCATTAGAATGAGCACAGAATGCCGAAAATGGCAAAGTCTGGATTCGTCGAACGAATAATAGATTTCGTCGAGCTGAGTTACCAGTTCGTCGAGCTGATATTTTGTATTCGTCGACCAGACATCTTCTGTTCTTCGAGCTGATAATAGAACTTGTATACTTCAGAACCTTTGCCTTTTCTGTCTGATGTTCGACGAGCTGATAATTGAATTCGTCAACTGGAGTTCAGCAACAGTTCTGGACTTAGACAAATAGTTTGTGTTGACTGATATTCTGTATGTCGACATGAAACTTCTGGTGTCGACACAAGTTGGTGTCAACAAATAATCTTGGTGTCGACACAAATCTTCTGGTGTCGACATAAGTTGGTGTCGACAAATAATCTTGGTGTCGACACAATTCTTCTGGTGTCGACATAAGTTTTTCTGGTGTCGACATAAGTTGGTGTCGACATAAGTTGGTGTCGACATAGGTTGGTGTCGACACATGCCCTAAGTGTCGACACAAATCCTCTGATTCCAGAATTCATTAAGTAGAGTACTGAGTTCGTCGACCTGAGAAGTTGACTTCGTCAACCTGAGAAGTTGTGAACTTGAGGTCCAAGTTCGTCGAACTCAGAATCTTGTTTGTCGACCAAAGCCTGAAGTTGGACTTAGAAAAATCTGGAGTTACCCTGACTTTAGTTTGTTGAAGTGTCCCAATTTTTGTCGAACAAAGAAAGAAGATCGTCGAGCTCTGCTCAGAGAAATATCTCAAGATCGTCGAGCTGAGAACGCCTTTCTTCGAACTGAGTTCGACGAACGTCGAACTCATTCTACTAGGTCTTGAAATCTTCTAAGTCTTGAGTCTCTGATGGTCTTGTTGATAGCTGGTCCATCTGATATTGACTCTAAGGACTTGGCCTAGACTCTAGGACACAAATTTGACCCTGGCTTTACATGTTGGGTCACATCCTAAGTTAGTGAACCTAGCCCAAATCAACTAGGGATCCAACAATCTCCCCCTATTTGGGTGAGGTCACTAATAGACTCAAAATATAAACATAAAGATAAACAAAGTAAGAAAAAAGATATATCTGGCAGAGAATTACTAACACATGCAGCAGATATATATGTACATAGGCTTTGTTTAAACAATTAACATACTTTGAAAGCAAATGCAGAAAGAAATTGAAACAAAGTAAAGATTACTTCTTCTACTTCTTCTGCATGGACTTGTCTTCTTCTGTATTCTCTCCTGGCTTTTTAAAGATAATTTCTCTGTTTGGATTTAAGGCCTGTGCTTGTGTCATTGTCATGTCAGCTGCCCCAATAATCTTCAGTGATGTATCTCTGGAACAACTGCTTCAGGATGGAGCTTCATGTAATCATCAACATTAAACAGTTTGTTGGCTTTATCAAATATTTTTAGTTCTTCCTTTCTGTATTTTGACATAATTGTATAACCTGATATGTCTTTACCTTCAGCTTTAGCTTTATTAATCAGGGAAAGACCAATAATTTCCTGTAACTTGGCCATTTTAGCAATGTTGGCTATTTCAGGATCCTCAAAAGGAATAGGAGGAGAATCTGGTCTTTCAGGACTCTTAGTTTTCTGTTCTACAGAGAGAGTTGTTTGTTGCTACTGATGTTGTTCATGTTGCTGTTGTTGATTTCCTGAAGAATGATGTCTTTGCTGACTGCTTCTAGAATATCTCCCTTGATGTCTCTGATAAGTTTGCATAGGGGCAGATCTCTGAGAGCTAGAGCCAGTGGCACCAGCTACTGGAGGAGGTGGAGGAGGTGGATCTTTTCTCTATATATGAACTGGTGGAGGAGAATATTTTCTGCTTCTTTTCCTCTCCTTTTGTTTATTCTTTAACAGCCACATCCAAGCAGGCATTCCCTTATAAGGAGTAACATTATGCAAGATGTACTAGGGAGTGTCAGCTGTTGGATTGGGCTTAGGAGCAGGAGGAGGAGGAGCCTTTCTCTTCTTTGACAACATTTGCTTCTTCTTCTTGGCAGCTTCTTCATCTGAATCATCTTCATCATCATCTTCATCACCTTCACTGCCAGAACCATGAAGGTTATTATATAAAGCTTCCATTACTTTTAAAGCTTTATCATCAATGATAGTCTTTTCTGTAGCTGGAGCAGAAGTTTCAAAAACTGGAGTTTCAGCAGTAGTTGAAGAAGAGACTGTACAAGCATCAGAAGTAATTGGGACAGAGCTTTCAGCTGCTGCCTTATTTGCTTCTTCAATATCAGCCAAGATCAGCTCATCTAGATCTGGCATTGGTGAGTCATCCATCACAAAGATTGGTGCTGAGACAGCTTCTGGAGAGGATGGAATAACTGTAGAGGTCGGAGAAAAAACTGGAATTTCAAAACTGTCACAGAGTTACTTAGCAACAGCTGGACTGATAGGAGGAGTATAAGGTACAATAGCCAATTGTGGCTTAGTAAGCTCTCCTGGAAGATACTGCATATGTACAGTGTCAAAAATTCTCAGGAATGCTTGTAAATTAACTGTGGGATTGAGGATAAAAGCACCAACAGTTTCATCAATGTCCATATCAGTATCAATAAAATCAATTAAATCAATTAAATCTGTATCTATACAATCTGTATATGCAGCTGGTGCTGAAGTCTCTGCTGGTGCTTTTGCTGGTGCTCGTGTTGAAGTATCTGAAGCTGTTGCTGCTGCTTCATCATTAGGCATCTCCCCCTGCCTGGTATCAGTAGGAATTGAAGCCAGTCCCCTGACTGAGGAGGGGGCAGCAGGGAGGGCAGAGATTTGCGCAGATAAAGATTGAATGGTGGTAGCAAGAGGTATAGCAGCCTCTGTTATAAGGGATTTAAGAATGGGAGTTATGATGGTGATGATAGAAGATATGGTAGAGGGGTCTAATAAGAAAGTGGGAAATGATGTTGCAGTTGGTGTGGAAGAGGTGGCAACCAGTTATGGAATGGAGGGTGGAACATCATGTATGTGAATGGTTGATGGTGATGAGGATGGGGGGTGGCATCTTGCATCAAGGTGTCTATGGGTAGGATGTAAGATGGTATGGAGGATAAATGTGGGGGAAGTGGAGACTATGGTGGTGTAGGAATGTATGTGTGTTGAGGTGATGTAGGAGGTGTTGGTTGTGGATTTTCTGGAAGAGGGGAAGAGGTAATGTTAGTGATGTCAAGTGGTGGAGATGGAGGTGGAGTAGGAACATGAGTAGGCTAGTGTGATTGAGTGAGTTGTTTAGCTGGAAGGGGTGCTAGAAGCGAGGGTGGAGTGGGATGAATCTCCTCAGCAGGCGTGGGAGTGGCCTTAAAAGCCCTGGTGCCTTCAGAAACTGGGGTGGAAGAGGTAGAAGCCTTAGGGGGCTTGGTGATTGTCCTCTCCCACCTGCCAAATATGGCACATGTGAGCCTTTTACTGGCATTAATGAATATAGTTGGGGAGAGCAGGGATTTAGCAGCCTTTTCCTTGAGGAAGATCCCTAGGATCCTTAAAAAACATACTTCCTTCTTGTTATTCTTCTTCTTTATCAAGTGAAACAGTAGTTGTGCCCAGTCTATTTGCTTATTATTGATAATGGCACACATGACCAGAAACTGTTGTCTGGTGATGTAGTCGTGTGATGTATGTTTGCCGAATAGCACTTTACCAACCAAGTCTGCTAAGAATTTATATGGCGCAGACAGATGTTTATTCAACAGTTTCTTAGGGTTGTCACCAGCATAACCCATCAGATTTAGCATCATAGTAAACTCCTCAAAGTCAATCTCTAATTCCTCCTCTCCAGTTGTCAAACCAAATATTTCTGTTAAAACCGCGGGGTTTAAGGAGACAGTGTTACCGGCAATTGATCTTGTCATGGTATTGTCTTCAGAAGTGGTTGAAGTATAGACCCATTCCATGATTTCTATTCCGGCCAACTTTATCCTAGTGGTAATCAAGTTCTTCAGATTCTGTTCTTCCAGAAGTTCCATAATATATAGAAAGATTGGGTCTGAGTGCTGGAATGATTCGAAGTCGACATTAAATCCAGTGTCAAACTTCATAGCAACTAGGGCTCCTGCTGGAATCGTCATGGAATCACCTGCAAGAAAGACAGAGAAAACGGCGAACAAGTGCAAGGGAACAGAAAGCGCGGGATGGAGGTCGAAGAAAAACCTAGATATAAGGTTTTCCAGAATATGAATCGACAATCTCCGTTCCACAAAAGTAAAATTAGTTCTTGGAACTGTGGTCGACCAAAATGATTTAATAATAAATAATTCGTCGATCTCAGTCAGGAGACTTGAAGACAATTCGTCGAACTCCGGTCGACGAATATCTTCTGAAGCAAGGTTCGTCGATCTCTGGTCGACGAAACTTGTTTCACTCACAAAGAGTTCGTCGAACTCTGTTCGACGAGTATCTCTCAAACTTTCCCTGGTTCGTCGAACTCCGTTTGACGAACTTTGGAAAATTCGTCGAATGCAGACAGAACTTAAGTTAAGACTTCTCCATTGATCATTCCCAGCTGATTCAGAAAGAAAGCATGATTTTTCTCATCCAGAGGTTTAGTGAATATATCAGCTTTCTGTAAATCAGTGTAGATATAAACAAGCTTAATCTTATTTTTGTCTACACACTCCCTAATGAAATGATGTCTTATATCAATATGCTTAGTTGTACTATGATGAACTGGATTTTGTGTTATGGCTATAGCACTAGTATTATCACAAAATAGGGTTGAATTATTTAAGTTGAACCCATAATCTAGAAGTTGATTCTGTATCTAGAGCATCTGTGAATAATAGCTGCCTGCTGTAAAATATTCTGCTTCAGTAGTTGAAGTTGACACAGATGTTTGCTTTTTACAGAACCATGATACTAATCTCATACCCACGAACTGGAAAGTTCCTGAAGTACTTTTTCTATCTACCCTGCATCCAGCAAAATCAGCATCAGAGTATCCAGTTAACTCAAATTCTGATTCAGCAGGATACCAAAGGCCTAGATCAGGACAACTCTTTATATATCTTAAAATCCTTTTTAAGAAAATAAGATGAGATTCTTTAGTGTTCACTTGGAACCTAGCACAAAGGCATGTAGCAAACATAATATCTGGCCTACTTGCTGTGAGGTATAATAGGGACCCCACAATGCCCTTATAATGTTTCTGATCAACAGGTTTTCCTGGTATATCACAGTCCACAACAGCATTGGTTGCCATAGGAGTTTTCTTAGTTGAGGCATCAGCCATCCCAAACTTCTTTAGAAGTTCTCTAGCATATTTTACTTGAGAGATGAAGATGCCATCAGGGAGTTGTTTCACTTGGAGACCAAGGAAATATGAACGCTCTCCCATGCTACTCATTTCAAATTTAGAATGCATGAGGTCAGAAAAGCTCTTGCACAATTTTGAATCTCTAGAGCCAAATATGATGTCATCTACATAGATTTGTACTAACAAAATTTGGTCCTTATGATGTCTAGTGAAAAGGGTTTTATCTACAGTTCCTCTTGTAAATTTATACTCTAATAAGAAACTTACTAAGGACTCATACCAATCTCTTGGAGCTTGCTTTAGACCATAAAGAGCTTTATTTAATCTAAAAACATAGGAGGGATGAGTTGGAGAAACAAAACCTGGAGGGTGTTCTACATAAACCTCTTCTTGTAGCACTCCATTTAAGAATGCACTTTTCACATCCATTTGAAAGACTTTGAACCTTTTGAATGCAGCATAGGCAAGAAAGATCCTTATAGCTTCCAACCTTGCAACTGGTGCAAAGGTTTGGTCATAGTCAATGCCTTCCTCTTGACTATATCCTTGAGCAACAAGCCTAGCCTTGTTCCTCACAATAACTCCTTGGGCATCAAACTTATTCCTGAAAACTCATTTGGTTCCAATAACTGGGTAGTTTTGGGGTCTTGGAACCAAATCCCAAACTCTACATCTCTCAAATTGGTTTAATTCCTCTTGTATTGCAAGGATCTATTGGGGATCTTGCTCAGCATCATGAATGGTTGGAGGTTCAACCTGAGAGAGAAAGCAGGCATGCATCAAGTCTTGGTTGAGTTGATGCCTTGTCTATACACCTGTTGCTATGTCTCTAATTACTTGAGATCTGGGGTGATCCCTAAGTGTGACAAAATCAGTGGGTGGAGTTGGTTGTGCAGCAGCATTTTGAATAAATTCCTCTTGTGATATTATATTTGCTGCTGTTGGTTGAGTCTCATATTCTTCAGCTTCATCTTCTTCACTGTCCTCAATGACTTGTGGAGAGGGATGAGTGGGAGCCTCTTGGGTGAGGTTTAGTCCATCCAAAGTCTCACATAGGTGGGGTACCTGCAAGTTGCTAATGGTAGAAACTTCTTTCTCCTTGCAGTACATGTTAGTCTCATCAAATGACACATGAATAGACTCTTCAATTTTTAAGGTTGATTTATTGAATACCCTATAAGTTTTGCTAACTTGGGAGTATCCTAGAAAAACTCTCACTTCACTCTGAAATAACTAGTGCCTAAACACCTAGAGGGGGGTGAATAGGTGCACTTAATCTTTTTAAACTTTTAAGGCAGCACTACAGTACAATAATTGCAATTCACAGCACAGATAATACATCAATCACACAAGCATACAATCACAGTGAGCACACAGGATTTATAGTGGTTCCCCAAGGTCTGGGTACATCCACTTTCCCCCTTCGCCTATCTAGTAGTGTACTAGATTCGGCCTAACTTCTCCACTTCTCCTCAGATCCTCAGATCTTACAACTCAGAACCCCAAATAGGTTCCTACAGCTCAAAGTGATCTCACTCCTACAACTCAGGCACAACAGCCCTACCACTCAGTCTTCACCAAGACCTACACTCAGCCTTTAACAAGGCCTACACTCAGCCTTCAACAAGGCCTACACTCAGAGAAATGTATCTCCTACACTCATGCACTCAGGCCCTACCACTCAGCCTTTATAAATATAGGCTTACAACTCAGATCCCTTAGGATCCTACAGAAAATAAAGAATACAAATATTATTAACCACAACTCTGATTGAGAAAGTTGAGTTGTCTGGCTTCTTGATGAGTTCTTGAAAAAACTTTGTTAAGATCAACCTCCCTTGGATTTTTTTCAAAGCTTCTTGAATTAGAACACAGTAGGGTTGAATATCTAGGCAGATGATCTTCAATCAACTGCTGACTTGAGAATCAGATCACAATCTGAAACTTTCTTATCGGCCTGGTTCAATAGTTGTCTTCTTAGAAGGAGCTTTCTTTCTCCAACTTCTTAGATCTTCACTTGAAGGTCTTCTTCTGGTTTGTTGTTTCTCACTTTATCGATTCTTGTCTCGATTCGATTCAAAACACCTTCTGTTGAAGGAATAAGCCTTTATATAGGCTTTCTTCATGGTGACCGGCTGATCCGGTTTCTAACAAACTTTTGACAACTCTGACCGTAGTAGTTGACCGGTTGAAATGGCAGCTGTCAAGTCATCCAGTCACTTCTTGAAAACTCTGTCACTGTCTGAGAGTGTCGAGACAGATAGTCTTTAAGTGTCGACACAAATAGACCAAGTGTCGACACAAGTAGACTAAGTGTCGACACTAGCCTTCATGGTGTCAACACAACTCCTTGTGTTGTAGAAACTACTTCGCGACACTGCTACTTCAGAATGTGTCGACACTGATCATGTGTGTCGACACAAGTCCTTCTTCTTAGTTTATTTCTGCTAAGTTTCGACACAACTCCTTTATGTCGACACATCTTCTTGTCTTGAAACTTGCTAAGTGTCGACACTTCTTTTTTGTGTCGACACATGCCTTCTGTGTTGAAACTTTTGCTGAGTGTCGACACATTTCCTTTGTGTCGACACATACTTCATGTGTTGAGACTTTGCTGAGTATCGACACATCTCCTTTGTGTCAACACAAACTTCATGTGTTGAGACTTTTGCTGAGTGTCGACACATTCTTCATTGTGTCGACACTTGTACTTAAACTCTATTGAAGTTTGCTGAGTGTCGACACAGCCTCCTAGTGTCGACACTTATACTTGAACTTTGTTGATGTTTTCTGAGTGTCGACACAGCCTCCTAGTGTCGACACTTGTACTTGAACTTTGTTGATGTTTTGCTGAGTGTCAACACAGCCTCCTAGTGTCGACACTTTTGATGTCTACAAAGTTCCTCTGGGTGTCGACACTGCTTCTAAGTGTCGACACTTGTACTTTAGACATTTCTTCATTGTGTGTCGACACTGCCTGTATGTGTCGACACTTTGCTTCTGGTGTCGACTCTGCCTTCCTGGTGTCGACATAATTACTCCAAGTGTCAACACTGCTTCTCTAGGTGTCGACACAAGCCTTCTTAAGTGTCGACACTTTTCTTCTAGGTGTCGACACATGAACTTAGAAACTTTTCTGCTTTTCCTGCAATTACTTAACCTGCTCAAATAAACTCAAAACACATCAAATACACCTTGATGTATATCATTGAGTAGGGTGAGGCTTCTTCAAATCTGGTACATATATTCCAATGTACCCAACAATCTCCCCCTATTTGGAGAAGTCATAACCCTTAGTCAATGATATACACCATACATAACAAATTCTCAGTATGATGTAAAACAGTAATATTTGACAGGGAAAATACTTAAACATGCATGAACAGAACATGTATATACCATTAGCTCAGAACAATTAATGTAATAGATGAACATATAACATTGTTCTTACAAATTCCAACATTTTCATTAGTCAAAAGTTTACATAGAATTTTAATACAAATGATTACAACTTGTAAACTAAAGAAAATGCTATCCTAAGGCTTCTCTGGCTCCTTGATTACAATCCCTTTTCCAGATTAAATCTTTGCTTGAAATGTAGCTTCAGTGTCTTCAGCAGCAGCAGACTTCTTCCCTTTAAGATCTTTCTTTTTTAACTCTTCAGCCTTGATCTTCTTTCTTTCAAAATAGTGATAAGGCTTGGGAAAATACTTGCTAGGCTCCTGTGCATTAGGAGGTAGCTTTCCCATTTTAGCCTTTCTTCTATACTGTACAATGGCCTCTTGTCTATTCTTAGCTTCCTCCACTCCAGGTCAGAATACCACTTGCCTCTATCCAGGACATTGTCCTTAGCAGCCTTCCATGCAGTCAAAATGATATTCCTGTAAGTGGGGCTCCATTGTTCAAAATCAGGTCTCAATTCAGCTTGCTCTCTGAATCTTTTCTTAGACAATTGAGCCTCTTGTTCCTTTAATTATTCCTTTAATAAGGCCTCTTGCTCTTTGAGTATTGCCTCTGGCACAGGCTGAACAACTTTCTCTATGATGACATTCTGATTTTCCTCAGGAGGGCTATACATTGACTGTATATCTTGATGTATCATGTCAAAGTCTGGTGGAGGGTATATCACCTGAGCTACTTCAGCTTGCTCTCCTCTAAGATATGCAGGATTGATTCCAGACTCTGCAACATTGTCATCATCACATAAGGGTGGATATCCAAGGGTGGCTCTGATGGAATTTGAAATCCACTTTACATGATCAGAGCCTGCCTTGACTAATACCCTCTCCTCCTTTATGACTTCTCTCTCTATATGATCCATCAGATCATCTTTCTGGAACCTTATCTGTGCATTCAGATAGTTTACTCCATCTTTATAGAAAGGTTTTAACCTTTGGAGCTTATCAGTAATTGCCTTCTGAGAGTCTTCAATGGCAGTTTTAACAGAAGATAGGCTCTCTTGCAATTGCTTATCAAATTCAGCCTTGGCAGTAGCACTTGCTGCAGTCTGAACAGTAGCCATATTCTTCATTTCAGTTACTATGGCATTATGAGAAGCTGTGAGATTATCATTCATTCTTATCTGGTTCTCCAGTATATAGCCTTGCTTCACTTCTAGCTCATCAAGTTTTGTCTTTATTTTCTCTTGATGTGTGGCCAGATAGACTACTGCATTTCCTCCCTTATGGAAGCAGTCAGTCATTTCTTTCTTGTTAAGATTTACTTCAAATCTGATTGACTTGATGTCTTGTGCAAGATCAAACTGCAGAGATTTATTCCCTTCATCCACATACTTTTCTAGAGCTTGTCTTTGCTCATCCAGCTTAATTTGTAAAGCCACCATCAGTGAACTGTAATCAGTAGATGGGACAGGCTGTGGAGCAACTGTCTATAGGGCTTTCTTATAGTTCTGACTCCTTCTTTTGAAGACTTGGAACTTTCTCTTCTTGGCTCTAACAACCTCCTCATCTTCTGAAGCAGAAGTGCTAGCTGTGTCCACTCTATCCTTAGGACAAGGAGGTAACTCCTTCTCAGTCCTTTGTAGCCCTTCAGCATCTTTTGGCTCCTTAGTCTCCTTCCTTACAGTTTCTTCTACATTCTCCATTTGCTCCCCCTCAATATTGATCTCCTCCCCCTCAGCAGCAGCTTTCTCTTTCTCAAAATTAGTTTGTAGAAGATCAGGGAATAGCTCTTCTAATGTAAATTCCTGTTGAGGAAGGGCTGGAGAATTTCTTATCTCATCAACCACTTGATCAGCAACAGATGTGTCCTCCATGACAACATCTTAGGGTTGAGGTTGTATCTGTGTTTGCTGATGAATATCAGGTAATAAATCAGTCAAAACTTCATCCTCTATAGGGAAATCTAATTGATTAATGTCAGTTATTACCTCTAGTATGGTTTGAGTAGCTTGTTCACTCTCTAGTGGAGTTGGCTCATCCACAAGTAAAGGCTCCCCCTGGGGTGGATCCAGGTGAATTGGGCTTGCTGGTGGTAGCTCCCCCTGCCGTTGTGCATCCTCTTGACTAGATGGAGACTGTCCAGCATTGCCAGTCTCTCCATCATCAGGAGTAAACACTACTTGCTCTTCAGAGCTACTGGAGGATTCTTGAGCCACAGAGGCTGTCTTCTTCTTCTTCTTCTGGGGTGTGTCCTTTATAGGAGATGGCAGTTCTTTGGTCAATACTCTATGTTGGAACACCCTATTACTAATTTGGGTCAGGATCACTATGTCTCTAGGAACCTTTGCTTGACCTTCTGTATAGCTTAATAGGTCAATTAGAATTGAGTCTAAGGGTTAGAAGTCTAGGTTTAGAAGCTGCCCTGAAGACCAGGATTCTCTGTCTGAAGACTAAGTCATATCGTCAAGCTCAGCACGACGATTCGTCGAACTCCGGTCGACGATCGTCTAGCTCAACTTCGACAGATCGTCGAACTCCATTCGACTATCGCTGAGCTCAACTTCATTATATCGTCGAACTCCATTCGACGATCGGTGAGCTCAGTTCGACGATTTTGACTCTGTATTGGATCTTTATCTCTGAGCTCAGTTCGACGATCTTTGAGCTCAGATCGACGATTATTTTGCTGCTCTGTGTTTTCAGATCACTGAGCTCAGCTCGACGATAGCAGAGCTCAGTTCGACGATTTCAGATAACTTCCAGAATTCAAATTCAAATCAGTTAGGAGTTATTCTGCAATTAATTCAGAGATTTGCTAGCCGTTTTCATTCAATTCTGCACCAAGTTTCAAGGGATTTTTCAAGGAATGTTTCTGTGGAATTTCCTCCAGAAGAGATTATGCCATTAAGGATGCAATCAATGCAGACCAACGGCTATCCTTGATAGAGAATGATATTCTATTCTGTACCAGAGAATAAAAGAAAGAAGGATTTTTGAATCTCTCACATAGAAGAACACACAATACAGAGAGAGACATACTGACTATAGAGACACATTCAAAAATCTTCTGTCAAAAAGAATTCTGAAGAACACTCATCCAAGGAGACCAAGTTTTCAAATCTTTAGATCTCTTTAGTTTTCAAAGTGTTCAAGGCCAACATATTTTCAAGACTCCAGACACTCAACATTTCAGCTATTGCTGAAATCATCCATTGCTGGAGTTCAATCTTTGAAGGCCTATCACCCTCAGCAAAGCTTTTCTTCCTGAAGATTTCAAGGATTCAGGGGGAGCTTTGACAACAACAATCCACATAGTCTTCTCAGTTGTTTGAGAAAAAGAAGACTTCCATCACTCTCTCACCCCCACTCTGTAAAGGGTTTTTCAAACTCCCTTCAAAAGTTTGAACCTGTTTTTTGAGCACCTTGTCAAAAGCTCATTGGTGGCAAGACACCTGATCAAAAAATCTTCTTTGGTTTTTGAGCACCTTATCAAAAGCTCATTGGTGCCCAGGACA
Source organism: Platanthera guangdongensis (assembly GCA_039583875.1). Taxonomy (NCBI): domain Eukaryota; kingdom Viridiplantae; phylum Streptophyta; class Magnoliopsida; order Asparagales; family Orchidaceae; genus Platanthera; species Platanthera guangdongensis. The sequence goes on from CM077163.1 coordinate 109,780,864, forward strand.
CCTGATCAACTCATCCTGAAGTGGATTCCTACCTAGGGTGGTAGAAGAGTGGATGTACCCAAGTTTGGGGAACCACTATATTTCCTTGTGTCTTCTGGTTTTGCTTGTGTTTATGTTTGTTTCTGGCCTTGATTTTTCTGTGCTTAGTTTTTGCTTAGCTTAGTGCTGTGATTAGATTTATTTTTGCTTCCCTGCTCACATATATTACAATAATAGTTGTAAAAAGTTTGTAAAAGTTTTTAAAGCACCATATACTCTATTTACCCCCCCTCTAGAGTATATCAGATCTAGTTGCACTTTCAATTGGTATCAGAGCCAGGTTGGTTAAACATACCATACCTGATTGGTTGTACAGGCTAACACCTGAACCCAAAGATCCCAAACTAGATCTGTCTTTCTTTTGTATTTTATTATTAGATTTTGTTTGCACAAATCATGGCCCAAAACAAAGATTATGCTAGCACCAGACCTCCAGTGTGCAATCTGTCAAAGTTTGCACTTTGGAAAGCAAGGATTAGACTTTACATGAATTCTATTGACGAAGATATCTTTAATTCTGTTTTGACAGTATGTCCAAGACCCCCAGAGAGCACAAGCACAAATGATGTGCCACCTCCATCAGGAACAGATGCTGACATCAAGAGATGGAAGGTAGCTGATGCTAAGGCTATGAACATCCTAGCCCAGACAATGTCAGATGACATATTTCAAAAGGTAGCTGAATGCAATGCAGCCAAGGAAATTTGGGACAAGCTCTCAGAAATAGTTTCAGGCTCAGCTGATGAGAGAAAGGACAGAAGATCCCATCTCATCTCCCAATATGAAAATTTCAAGAAGGGAGAGACTGAGTGAGTGGGAGACATGTACAACAGACTAAGTCTAATTGTCAGTGAACTAAGGACATTGGACAAAGAGATCTCTCTAACAGAACTTAATGACAAGATCCTAATGTGCTTCCCCAGCACTTGGGATTCAAGAATCTGGCCAATTAAAGATGCCAGAAGTCTGAATGAGATCACTACTGAAGCTCTGTTGGGTAAGCTCAAATCTTATGAGCTACTCATCAAAAATAGCGAGGAAGAACAAAAGGCTGCCTCACCAGCCACAAGAAAAGAGAAGACCATAGCATTCAAAGCAACTGAGGATCTGCCTTGAAGATAAAGCTACAGGCAATGATGAACTACTCAGTCTGTTGGCCAAAAGATTCTACAAAATGGCCAGAAAGGACTTCAAAAGAAGATCATACAAGGAGCAGTATAAGCCAAGGTATGACAAGTCCATTGGTAACAATAAAGACATTATTTGCTTTGGTTGTAGGAAACCAGGGCACATAGTTCCTGACTGTCCAGAGAACAAGAACAAGGACAGAAGGGACAGGAAAGAAAGAAGGAAGGAGAAAGACTTCAAAAGGAATGGCAATAGCAAACCTTCTTCAAGCAGAAATAAGCATACAAGAAAAGGGTTTGTTGCTGAATCCTGGAGTGAGACAGAAGAGGAGTCATAAGCCTCTTCCAGCTCCAGTGATGATGAGGATGATGCAGAAGAAAAGGAGTTCTGCATGATGGCAATCAATGCCTCACAACACAATTCAGAGGAAGAGGAGTCAGAGTCAGACTCAGAGACTCAACCTGAAGAAGATCAGGTAATTAGTTCTTTTGATTTTAGTTCAGAAGATTTTAAAACTGAATTTAAAGCACTGTGTTTAGAACTGCTAAAGTCTGAGAAAGAGATTATCTCTCTCAGAAATCAATTATCTGAACACAATGCTCTAAAGTCAGAAAACCTCAAACTCTCACAGGAGTTGGAGAGCTGTAGGGAACAGATAGCTTCACTGAAAAGTGAGCTCTATGAGGCCAAGAAGCTTGAAGAATCCCTTAATGGGAGAAGCATCAAGCTGATGGACAACACAAGCACAGTGAACTCTAGATTTAACAGTACACTGGGCTTGGGTGCCTCATCCAGCCAACCTATTGTTCTAACAATCCCAATCAAATTCATTTCTGACAAAGGAAAGGGAGTTGTAGAGGTTGCTAGGAAAAATTCTGATCTGCCTCAGAAAACCAAGTCCCAGCAGAAATCGTCGAATAGAGATCGACGATCGCCGAATGAAGATCGACGATCGCCGAACGCAGCTCGACGATCTCAGGAAAAATCGTCGAACGCTGATCGACGATCTCAGCCAAAGTCGTCGAACGCAGGTCGACGATCTCATATACCTGACCTCACCCACAGTCGACCGTCGAACGGAGCTCGACGATCTGACCCAAGATCGTCGAACGCAGCTCCAGGATCGTTGAACAGAGGTCAGAGCTCAGGTAAATTTTTTAAAGGCAAGTCAAAATTGAATCCTAAGGGTCCTACATCCCAAATCTTTAACCCTTATACTGAATGGATTATACCTCCAAGGAGATATCTTCCTGAAGGATATAAGAGTCAACCTGGGATGTCTTTCATTTCTGAATTTAAAGGTTATCAACCTAGGCCCAAGGTAAACTGGGTCAAAAACAAATAAATTGTCTTATGTGCAGGTGAAGACCTATCCAACATATAACCAGCAATGGTATTTGGATAGTGGGTGCTCTAAGCACATGACAGGGAACAAGGACAACCTCACATCCTTCAGAGCCAAGCTTGGACCCAAAGTTATCTTTGGTGATTCCAACTTTGGACAAACTAAAGGATATGGTGCAGTCCAGATTGGTTCAGTAACTTTCAAGAAGGTAGATTATGTGGAAGGACTGAAGCACAACCTAATCAGCATCAGTCAGCTATGTGATGAAGGCTACCAGGTGACCTTCAGCAAAGCCTTATGCAAAATCAAGTCAGAGGACAACACAACAGTGTTGACAGGTAAAAGGAAAGGTAACATCTATCTAGTAGATTTTCTTTCAACTAATGTAGATATCTGCTTGTTTAATTCAGTCTGTAGACCAAATGTCTTATGGCATAAGAGATTAGGACACCTAAACCTTAGAACTATTGCTAGGCTATCCAAGGACAACCTTGTTAGAGGACTACCTTCTGGCCCCTACAAGAAGGAAGGACTCTGCATGGCTTGTCAATTTGGCAAGCAAACTAAAAACAGTTTTAAGTCACTTAATAAGAGTGATTCACCTAGGATATTGTATCTGTTACACATGGATCTTTTTGGACCCATCACAGTACAAAGCCTAGGAGGGAAATCCTACACTTTAGTAATTGTAGATGACTTCTTTAGATTCACTTGGGTGTTCTTTCTAAGGAAGAAGTCTGATAACTTTAAGTGTCTGACAGAGTTTCTCAAATGTATACAGATTGAGTTCAATACTCACATTGCCCTGATCAGAAGTGATCATGTGACAGAGTTTGATTCTCTTCTTATGCAAGAGTTCTGTCAGAGTGAAGGGATCAGACATACTTTCTCAGCTCCTAGAACTCCTCAACAAAATGGGGTAGCTGAAAGGAAAAATAGAACCCTTATTGAATCTGCCACTACATTGTTGTCAGATGCTCATCTACCTCTATCCTTTTGGGCAGAGGCAGTGAACACCTCCAACTATGTGTTGAACAGAAGTCTGATACATAAACTGAAGGGAAAGACTCCCTATGAATTACTCAAAGGGAAGAAACCTAAAGTTGACTATTTTAGAGTTTTTGGTTGTATTTGCTACATTCACAATAATGACAAGAAATATTTAGCAAAATTTCAAGCCAAAGCTGATGAAGGAGTGTTTCTGGGATACTCCATGATCAGCAAGGCCTATAGGGTCTATAATAAATCATCTTTGAAAATTGAGGAATCTGTTCACATTTCATTTGATGAAACTAACATGTCTCTCAAGGAGAAGAATTCTTCTACCATAGAACCTTTGCAGGAACACTCTCTAGTTGAAGATATGAACAAATTACAGGTTGTTCAAGAGGATGAAAGCAGTGGAGATGAAGGGAATGCTCAACATAATGGAGAACAACCTGAAGAGCCAGTTGTTGTACCACAAGAGGAAACAACAACACATGTTGGTGAACAATCAACACCCCCTGTTGATTTAGTAACATCAAGAGACCATCCAATTTCCCAAATAATTGGAGAAATCTTAGCTGGTGTGCAAACCAGAAATCAGGTCAACCAAAACCTGTTGCACACCTGCTTTCTATCTCAAATTGAACCTCAGTCCATTCAAGATGCAGAGCAAGATCCACACTGGATCATTGCAATGCAAGAGGAGTTGCATCAATTTGAGAGGAACAAAGTATGGGAACTAGTGCAAAAGCCTAAGTATCATTCCATTGTTGGAACAAAATGGTTATTCAGAAACAAACTGGATGATCAAGGAGTAATTATAAGGAACAAGGCAAGGCTAGTCGCTAAGGGATACTCTCAAGAAGAAGGAATTGACTACGACCAGACCTTTGCACCTGTTGCAAGATTGGAAGCCATCAGAATATTTCTTGCTTATGCAGCTCACAAAGGCTTCAAAGTATATCAGATGGATGTCAAAAGTGCTTTCTTAAATGGAGACATCAAAGATGAAGTTTATGTCAAACAACCTCCAGGTTTTATCTCTCCAACTTTTCCTGATTATGTTTTTAGACTGAACAAAGCATTATATGGTCTCAAGCAAGCTGCTAGAGCATGGTATGTGACCCTAGCATGCTTTCTTTTGGAAAATGGTTTTATAAGGGATAGAGTAGACCAAACTCTTTTTATTAGAACCCATAAGTCCCATACCCTACTAGTACAAATTTATGTAGATGATATCATTTTTGGTTCTACTGACTCAAAATTGTGCAGACGGTTTTCTAACTTGATGCATTCTAAATTTGAGATGAGTAGCATGGGTGAGCTATCCTTCTTCCTAGGATTGCAAGTCAAACAGCATGCTGAAGGCATCTTCATTTCTCAAACCAAATATGCAAATGAATTGGTTAAGAAATTTGGAATGTCTGAGGCATCTTGTATGAAAACACCCATGCCTACCAATGCTGTATTGGATGCTAATGAACATGGGAAACCTGTTGATCAGACAACATACAGAGCAATGATTGGCTCTTTACTGTATCTTACAGCTAGTAGACCAGATATAATGTTTGCTACATGTATATGTGCTAGGTTCCAAGTAAGCCCTAGAGAGTCACACCTAACTTTAGTAAAGAGGATTCTCAGGTATGTTAAAAGTTGTCCAAATCTAGGTCTCTGGTATCCAAAAGATTCAGCATTTGAGTTAACTGGATTCTCTGATGCTGATTATGCTGGATGCAGAATTGACAGGAAAAGCACCAGTGGAACTTGTCAGTTCCTTGGTGACAGACTTGTCTCTTGGTTTTGTAAGAAACAAACATCTGTGTCAACTTCAACTGCTGAAGCAGAATATATGGCTGCAGGCAGTTGTTGTTCACAAATCTTGTGGATCCAAAATCAATTCCTAGACTATGGTTACAACTTAGAGAAGTCTACAATCTTTTGTGATAACACAAGTGCTATTTCCATAGCTCAAAATCCAGTCCTCCATAATAGGACAAAACACATAGAGAAGAGACATCATTTCTTAAGGGATAATGTTGAAAAGAATAAAATTGAATTACAATATATCCCAACTGATTTACAAAGGGGAGACATTTTCACCAAGCTCTTGGATGAAAAGAAACACACCTTCTTCATAAATCAGTTAGGAATGTTAGATGGAGGAAGTCTTAAATAATCTCCAAGATTTTGAAAGCTTAAAAATTGACCAATACTAGGCAAACATTCTGATTTTTCTTAGTGTCTAGAACTTTTCTGATCTCTGAACTGCGCTCGACGATTTACCCCAAGATCGTCAAACGGAGATCGACGATTTCCAAAATCGTCGAACTGAGTTTAGCGCCTCAGATAGTATGAACTATCTCTTCCGGTCAACGATCGTCGAATGGCGCTCGACGATTATGTTCTCTGAACGATCGTCGAACGGAGCTCGACGCTCTCCAAGATCGTCGAACGGAGATCGACGATGTTGAAGACTCTTCAGATTCCTTTAGAAGCCCCGATCGTCGAACTGAGTTCAACGATCTTTCCAATTCTGCGTCGAACCCTAATATAAAACTCATTTTTCGCCGTCGTTCTCTTTTGCGCTTTCGATTTCTCTGCAAGAATTTTCTTTCCCTCCAAACAGTTCTATGCTTGGTCGTTTTATTTGTTGAGTTTTTGCAGGTACAATGGCTGTGTCAGTTGCTGTCGTAGCTGCAATGAAGTTTGATGCAGGCTTTGATATTGATATAGAATCTTTCAGCACCACTGACCAGATTTTCCAAGACATACTGGGTTTGTTCAAGGATCAGAATCTAACTACCCTCATGACCACCAGGATCAAGCTGGCTTCAGATGAGATCAAGGAGTGGGTCTATACTGCTCATAATCAAGATAACAACACAATAGTTGGGTCTATTGCTGGAAATCAGGTACCCTTGACCCCCACAATTTTAACAGAAGTTTTTGGATTGAGAAATGGAGAAGAATCTGCTGAGTTATCTGGAGAGGATTTTTCTGAACTGCTTGCCAGGATGGGTCATCCAGAGGGAAACCCTAGCAAGCTATTCAAAAGGAACCTGTCAGTTGAATATAGCTTCCTGGCAGATGTGGTAGGGAAAGTGCTGCTGGCAAAGCACTATGCCCATGATACTATATCCAGACATCAGCTCTGTCTCATGGGAGCTCTGGTGGATAAGAAAAATTTGAACTGGGGAGAGGTCTTCTTTGACCTAATCAAGAAGAAAATAAACAAGACTTTTGTTAACTTTGGAAGAATTATTGAAGTTTTCCTGCAGACCAGGTGCCCTGCCTTGCTGGTCTCCTCTGGAGTTCACATCAATGCCTCCAAGAGACTAACCTGTGCCCTCTTTGGAAAGTGGGACAGGCAAATAAGCAAGCCTAGCAGGCCCTCCTCCAGTGCTCCTTCAGGCACAAGGACTTTAAGAGTCACTCTCCCACAGGTCTCTGCTTCTGCAGATGACCTGGCTACTGCTGTTACTGCCTCTCCTCCTCCTCCAATTCCATCCCTGCCCTTACCATCCACCATTCCAGCTCCATCCACCATCACCATATCCAGCCTATCTCCAACATCAACTCCATCTCCAGACCCCATTCTACCTCCACCAGAGGACCAATTCCACCCTCTGTTCTCCTACCCTCCACCAGATGTCACCTCTTCACCATCCATTCCATCCTTCACCCTATTGGATGATTCCTTTATGGATGATTCCCCCTCATCTCCTCCTGACTTACCTACCTCCTCCACTTCATTCCAAGACCTCCTACACCACATCATAGACCAGCCAACATTCACCCCATCCATCTCCATTCCCCTGTCCTCCATATCCACCCTACCAACACCTCAGCCATCCATACCAACATTCTCCAGCCCTCCACTTCCAGAATCTTGAGCTGCTCCTATTCCATCTACCTCTGCTCCAGCTGTTGAGCAAGTAGACCTCTCAGCCCTAGCTGACAGGTTGTATGAGTTACTTGCCCCCAGGCTAACACTACTATTGGATACCTCCTTGGCTCCTCTACACCTATCAGTGGCAGCTCTCTCTGCCAGGCTCTCCTCCCTCTTTCCTCAGGCAGCACCTACAGCAGTGTACCTTGATCCAGATGTCTCTGCATCTAGGCAGGGGGAGATGTCATATGAAGAAAGCCTTCATGTTGTTGCTGCTGCTATTTCTGAGACTACTGCTCCTCCTCTTGCTACTGCTGCTGTGCCTCCTACTACAGTTCTTGCAATAGACCTCAGGTCTTTGCTTTCTGCTTTTGATTCTGCCTACATTAGCTATCTGCCAGAGGTCCATGCTGTCCAGCCCCCAGAAGACTTATCCAAGGCACTTGTGCCATTGTCTTGCTGTGACCCTAGCATCCTCACTTCTTTTGTACATTCAGTCATTGCTGCTGCTTCTGTAGAAAGGACTGATTTTGCTTCTGAGATTGTTGATGTTGCTGCTGCTGAAAATATTCTTACTGATGCTGAAGTTCCAACTATTTCTGATGCACCAATCTCCAAGGACCTTCTTATGACAGAGGCAACTGAAATTGAGCCTGCTGCAGTTTTTGATGATGTTTCTGCTATTATCAGTAAAGTTGTTGCTGCCATCAACTCTCCAGTTTCTGTTGTTGAGAGTGTATCTGCTGTTTCTGCTGTAAGTGAGACTGTTACTACTTCTGTCACCTCTCCAGTATCTGCTACTGCTGCTGCTGTTGTTGCACCTTCTCCACCTACTGCTGTTTCAGCTTCTGCCTCATCTGCCTCTGTTCAACTAAAGAAAGATTTGATGAAGAAAATTAATGCTCTATATGATGATCAGAGTTCTGAATCTGATGAATTCAAAACAGACTCTGATGACTCATCTGATACCATTGCCAGGAAAAGGAAGGCAAGGAGCAAGGCAATGAAAAGGGTTCCTCCTGCTAAAGTTAAGGATAATAATGATATTCCTTATTATATCCTTCATAATTGCCCAATATCTGAACACTGGATACAGTATTCCAAGAATCAGCTGAAAGCCATGAAGAAAAAGAGAAAATATGAGAAGGGCTCATCCCAATTCCAGCACCCTCATCCTCCTCCACCACCTCCTCCTGATGCAGGTGCAGGTGGAAGCTCTGCAAGTCAGCCCCCAGCCAGAAGCCAGGCTCCCTATCAACCTCATGCCAGATCCTATCAAAGGGAGAGCCAATCCAGGGGTTCATATTCTAGGAGAGGAGGATACAGGGGCAATCAGAGAGATATGCAAGTATATTGCAAAGGGTACTCCAGGCAGCACCCATATTCTAGGGGAGGACATATTTCATCTGATACATCATCAGGTCCTTTCCCTTATAAGCTAAAAGAGACTGTGTCTGCCAGGCCTTCTCAAGACAATCCTTCCAATAGGTATGAGCCACCTGTACCTTTTGAGGACCCTGAAAACAATCCAGCTGCTTGGACTGCCAGAATGAAGGAATTGGCTGCACTGGACCAGATTAAGAAGGCCAAAGAACAAGGATTAGATTCTTCCAACATTTCAACTATGTCTGAACAGAGACAAAAAGAACTAGACAGATATGCTTCCAGTAAATTCTTTGATGCTGACAGATACATGGAATTACATCCTGCAGCTGTGGTTCCCAGGCCTACAAAACAAACTTATTTGGGTGCAGCAGATGACACCAGGTCAAACAAAGAAGCCCTTAATCCAAACAGAGAAATTAAAATGGTTAAAGGCAAAGAGAAGAAGTGATATTGTAAGGTGACAATTTCTGGAACTTCTGATTATCTGGATGCTATATATATATCTCTGTGATGATTCTGCAATGTCTAGTTGTTATTTTTATGTTCTTCTGATTGTATGTTGTTATTCAAATTTTTTTTCAAAGTCTGTAAATAGTAATCCTAACCCAAATAGGGGGAGATTATTGGAACACCCTATTACTAATTTGGGTCAGGATCACTATGTCTCTAGGAACCTTTGCTTGACCTTCTGTATAGCTTAATAGGTCAATTAGAATTGAGTCTAAGGGTTAGAAGTCTAGGTTTGGAAGCTGCCCTGAAGACCAGGATTCTCTGTCTGAAGACTAAGTCATATTGTCGAGCTCAGCACGACGATTCGTCGAACTCCGGTCGACGATCGTCTAGCTCAACTTCGACAGATCGTCGAACTCCATTCGACGATCGCTGAGCTCAACTTCATTATATCATCGAACTCCATTCGACGATCGGTGAGCTTAGTTCGACGATTTTGACTCTGTATTGTATCTTTATCTCTGAGCACAGTTCGACGATCTTTGAGCTCAGATCGACGATTATTTTGCTGCTGTGTGTTTTCAGATCGCTGAGCTCAGCTCGACGATAGCAGAGCTCATTTCGACGATTTCAGATAACTTCCAGAATTCAAATTCAAATCAGTTAGGAGTTATTCTGCAATTAATTCAGAGATTTGCTAGCCGTTTTCATTCAATTCTGGACCAAGTTTCAAGGGATTTTTCAAGGAATGTTTCTGTGGACTTTCCTCCAGAAGAGATTATGTCATTAAGGATGCAATCAATGCAGACCAACGGCTATCCTTGACAGAGAATGATATTCTATTCTGTACCAGAGAATAAAAGAAAGAAGGATTTTTGAATCTCTCACATAGAAGAACACACAATACAGAGAGAGACATACTGACTATAGAGACACATTCAAAAATCTTCTGTCAAAAAGAATTCTGAAGAACACTCATCCAAGGAGACCAAGTTTTCAAATCTTCAGATCTCTTTAGTTTTCAAAGTGTTCAAGGCCAACATATTTTCAAGACTCCAGACACTCAACATTTCAGCTATTGCTGAAATCATCCATTGCTGGAGTTCAATATTTGAAGGCCTATCACCCTCAGCAAAGCTTTTCTTCTTGAAGATTTCAAGGATTCAGGGGGAGCTTTGACAACAACAATCCACATAGTCTTATCAGTTGTTTGGGAAAAAGAAGACTTCCATCACTCTCTCACCCCCACTCTGTAAAGGGTTTTTCAAACTCCCTTCAAAAGTTTGAACCTGGTTTTTGAGCACCTTGTCAAAATCTCATTGGTGGCAAGACACCTGATCAAAAAATCTGCTTTGGTTTTTGAGCACCTTATCAAAAGCTCATTGGTGCCCAGGACACCTGATCAACTCATCCTGCAGTGGATTTCTACTTAGGGTGGTAGAAGAGTGGATGTACCCAAGTTTGGGGAACCACTATATTTCCTTGTGTCTTCTGGTTTTGCTTGTGTTTATGTTTGTTTCTGGCCTTGATTTTTCTGTGCTTAGTTTTTGCTTAGCTTAGTGCTGTGATTAGATTTATTTTTGCTTCCCTGCTCACATATATTACAACAATAGTTGTAAAAAGTTTGTAAAAGTTTTTAAAGCACCATATACTCTATTCACCCCCCCTCTAGAGTATATCAGATCTAGTTGCACTTTCACTCTATCCCACCTAGAGAAGATTCTCAAATCCATTCTCCTCATGTGGTTTATTTTGGAACCTGCAACTTGGTTCATCACATCTGGTATGCTACCAGCTAAGTATAGACTTAGAATTCTTCCCAGATTGGGCTTCTTCATACTGTCTTTTATCTTATCAAACATAACTGTAGACCAATCAATATTTAGTTTGAAGATTAACCTTGTCATCAAACTGAACATATAAGCTGAAATCCTGTCATGTCCTCCAGACTTGCTCAAGATGACTTTGCCAACTATTTCAGACAGAAATTTTCCTTGGATGTTCATTCCTTTTCTATTGAAAACAGATCCAATTTTCAGATTAGAATCCAGTCCACACCATCTCAATGCCTCTCTAGTTTTAGAAGCAGATACATCTTCTTCCTCCTTTGTTCTTGGTAGATGAAGTACCTTCCTTAGACTTTTTGGTGTGACCTTGACTTTGGTTCCATGAACTCTGGACTTAATCTTGAGTACAGTATCATCAAGGGAAGTTGCACTCAGAAATTCTAGGACCTCATTCTTCCAGATCTTGATTGGTTCAGAAACAAGATATTCCAGTCCAGTTTCAGCAATTAGGGTTACCACGCCTTTGATTTCAGGTTTCGCGTCATCAAAGGCATGTCGCACGAGTTCATATCCTTCATTAACATTCTCTTCTAGCTTGGGCGCCATTAGGGTTTGAATAAATTTGAATTTAGAGAAGAGAGATGTCGACACACAAGTTTGGTCTCGAAACTTTGGTGAGCGTGTCGACAAACAATGGCGAGAACCTATTTATACCTTTCTAGAATCGAAGGTGAAAAGGCGCGATAAAATACTTAAATTGTGTCGACACTACTTCTAATGTCTCGACAACAATGTGTCGACACAAGTATAGTCGACAGAATATATGTGTCAACACTTGTATATGTGTCGACACCACTTAGCTCGACACTTAGTCGAGACTTTACTAGACTAAATTCTGTGTAAATCCAAGTGTCTACACCACCTTGGATGTGTTGACACCTACACTGCATGTGTTGACACTAATTCTCTGAAGTGTCGACACAGACTTCCAAAATGTGTCGACACCATTTCTCTGAAATGTCGACACCACTTCTATGTGTCGACACAGACAACTCTGTGTGTCGACACCATTTTACTTAGCCAATTTTTATAAACTATTCTAAGTTTATCATCCCTAATTCAATTTTAAATTTATTGAATTTTGTTTCATCTAAGGGCTTAGTATACATGTCAGCTAGCTGATTATCTGTATTAATATACTCCAGGGAAATATCTTCTTTTTCCACATGTTCTCTTAGAAAATGGTATTTTATTTCTATGTGCTTAGTCCTACTATGGGAGACAGGATTATTTGCAATAGAAATAACACTTGTAGAATCACAAAATATAGGTGTTCTACTTACTTGAATACCATAATCTTCTAGCTGATGTTGAATCCAGAGAAGTTGAGCACAGCAACTTCCTGCAGCAATATACTCTGACTCTGCTGTGAATATAGCCACACTTGTTTGTTTCTTGCTACTCCATGATATCAGCCTTCCACGTAGAAACTGACAGGTACCTGTTGTACTTTTCCTATCTTCCTTGCAGCCTGCAAAATCTGCATCTGAATAACCTGTCAGTTCAAAATCTCCATTCCTAGGGTACCAAAGGCCTAGATAAGGAGTGCCCTTAAGATATCTCAAAATTCTTTGGACTGCTGTCAAATGAGATTCTTTAGGGCAAGCTTACTACCTAGCACAGACACATGTAGCATACATGATATCTGGTCTACTTGCAGTCAAATATAATAGGGAGCCAACTATCCCTCTATACAAAGTTTCATCTACAGGTTTCCCTGCATCATCTTTGCTTAGAGACATGCTTGACCCCATAGGAGTTTTCATGGTAGTGGATGATTGCATACCATACTTCCTTATCAATTCTATGGTGAACTTAGACTGGCATATGGATAAACCAACCTCAGTCTGTCTAACTTGGAGACCCAAGAAGAACTTAAGTTCCCCCATACTGTTCATTTCAAATTGTCCTTGCATTAGTTTTGCAAACTTCCTCCAAAGACTACTTTCTGTAGACCCAAATATGATGTCATCTACATATATTTGGACTAAGATAATCTTACCTCTGGATTCCCTAAGGAATAGAGTCTTGTCTATTTTCCCCCTTGTGAATTTATTCTCAATGAGGAAACTAGACAGGGTTTCATACCAAGCCCTAGGGGCTTGTTTTAACCCATACAAAGCCTTCCTAAGTCTATAAACATAATTAGGTTTAGTAGAATCAACAAAACCTGATGGCTGTTCTACATAGACTTCTTCCTTCAGATTTCCATTCAGAAAAGCTGACTTAACATCCATTTGGTATACCTTGAACCCTTGGAATGTTGCATAGGCAAGGAGCATCCTTATTGCTTCCAGTCTGGCTACTGGAGCAAAGGTTTGATCAAAATCAATACCTTCTTCTTGTCTATATCCTTTAGCAACTAGTCTAGCTTTGTTCTTTATAATAACTCCATTTTCATCCAACTTATTCCTAAAGATTCACTTAGTTCCTATAATGTTGTGGCCCTTTGGTTTAGGAACAAGCTCCCAGACCTTGCATCTTTTGAACTGGTTCAGCTCCTCTTGCATTGCCTCAATCCAATGAGGTTGCTTCTTCAAATTTCTTTGTCTCTACTTGGGATAGAAAACTGGAGTAGAGAACTGAACTTAGATTCCTGCTCCTTGTTTGTACCCCTTGTCTGAGATCTCCAATGATTTGATTAGCTGAATGATCTTTTAAATGCCTATTTGCTGGAGGCAACCTGTCTCCTAGTTGTACACCTTCAGCTTCTTCATTCAGCTGCTCCTCTTGGTCTTCTTCAGCAATAGGAGTATCTTGTACTCCCCCTGGACAGCAGCCATCTTCTTCTACTTACTGACTTGCAGTAGGACCTTCTTCAATAGTAAGCTTGTCCATCTTCTCAGTCACACCTGTGGAGCTGCAAACACTTCTAGACAATTTATTGTTAATGAGTCTAGCTTCATCAAACACAACATGTACTGACTCTTCTACAACTTGAGTAGTCAAGTTGTAGACCCTATAAGCCTTACTATTGTTGCTGTACCCAACAAAGATCCCCTCTTGGGATTTGGCAGAAAACTTGGTTAAATAAGACTTTTCATTGTTAAGTATATAACATTTACAACCAAAGATCCTGAAATAGGATAGATTTGGTTTTCTGCCCTTCACAATCTCATAGGGGGTCTTATTGTGGCTCTTGGTGATAGTAGCCCTATTGATCACATGACATGCAGTATTAACTGCCTCAGCCCAGAAATATTCTGGGAGAGATTTGTCACTCAATAGGGTTCTACCAGCCTCTATCAAGGTTCTATTTTTCCTTTCAGCAATACTATTTTGCTGAGGTGCTATTGGTGAGGAAAATTCCTAAAATGTCCCAAACTCTTCACATAGCTTTGTCATACTAACAGACTGGAATTCAGTACCATGGTCACTTCTTATTTTGACCACTATACTGTCTAACTCATTATGAATTTGTTTGACAAAACTATAAAAGATATTAGGAGTTTAAGATTTTTGCCTTAGGAAGAATACCCAGGAAAACCTTGAATAATCATCTACAACCACAAATGTGTAGACCTTCCTACCTAGGCTATGAACTGGCATAGGACCAAAAAGATCCATATGCAAGAGGTATAGGCACCTCACAACATCTTTGTTCTCAATGCTATTAAAGGTGGATCTGGTCTGCTTGCCCTTTTGACAAGCTGAGCATATCACATCCTTTATACACTTAACCTGAGGACCATTCCTCACTAACTCTTTGCTAAAGAGTTGGCCAATTGTCTTATAGTTGAGATGAGCCAGCCTCTTGTGCCATTTGACACAATGTGAGACTCTTTCATCAGCTACAAGACAAATAGGAGAAGCATTGTTCTCACACATAATGTCTAGACAATAGACATTTCTCTTCCTATATCCAGTCAGAATGATCTTTTGATCACTTGACCTACTGATATGACAACCATCTTTGACAAATCAGATGTCATATCCTAAATCACTCAGCTGACTTATGCTAATGAGGTTATGTTTCAAACCCTTTACATAAGCCACTTGAGTAATTGTAATTAGGTTGCTAGAAATGTTACCAAAGCATTTGCTGATTCCTTTTTCTGAACCACCAAAGGTAACCTTAGGACCATCCTTGATTGATGTATAGTCCTTCATCAATCCCCTAGTTCCAGTCATGTGTCTGGAACATCCACTGTCCAAGTACCATATTGGGGCATGGCCACTTGGACTCACCTGCAAAACAGATTACTTAACCTTAGAACCCAAATAATTTGTGGGTCCTTGGTGCAAGTTAGTCTGATTCTTAACAAAACTATCTGTAGCTTTTCTAGCAGCCAGTTTGCTACTCAACTTGGCACTTGAATTATGCCAACAATGTATGGCAAAGTGGCCTACCTTGCCACAACACCAGCATTCAAAACTGTTGTACCTTTATTTGGATACAACCCTAGATGTAGTATCTACATCAAGCTTCTTGTTGAGTACTGGGGCTTTGCCCATAGATTTGGACTTTACTGTCCAAGCATGTTTTGTAAACCCTAATCCAGTTCTACCCTATCAAAGGTAGAACGAATTTTGGTTTAAAGAAACTTGCTACAATATATCTCTCCTTCTGAAGACTAATCTCCAGATTTCTAATTTGATCATTCTTTAATGTAATAGTACTCATCTGAATAACAGTAATATTCTTCAGTCTAGCTATTTCATTTAGTTTCTTATCAATCAACTTGTCAAAATCTGTTACAGCCACTTTGAGACTAGCAATCTCCTTAGCTTGAGTTTTGGCCAAGAGTTTGCTTTTCTTCAAAGCCTGCAACAATACTCTATATTCATCAATCAACTGATGAATGTCTCCTTCAGATTCAGATGCACTCACATCACTTGATGCTGATGTATCTGATTCTGATCCAGCACTAGAAATTGAACTTAAAGACTAATTTTGTACCTGACAAGCTCCAGGCTGATCCTGGATTTTGTCTCCTTCTGATAAGGCCATCAGTCCCTTGCACTGCTTGTCCTCATGCTCATATATTGAGTTCATTAACTGTATGAACTCAGTTTCTTCTTCTTCAGCAAACAAGCCAATATAGGCTTCAGCTTCTGAATCTGTTTCTGAGGATGACATATCAGTCAGACTTTTATCCTTCTTGGCAACAAAGGACCTTTCCTTTTTGCCCTTGAACTGTGTCTTCTTCTTGTCAGTGGACTCTTTCCTCTTTTCTGGACAATCAGCTATTACATGTCCTTGTCTATTGCAACAATAGCAAACTATTTTTGAGGATGTAGTGTTACTAGACTTGGACTTTCTTCTGTCATTCCTTGATGACTTCCTTTTCTGGTAGTGGTCATCTTTTGGCTGTGAAGTGGATGGCTTGGACCTCCACTGCTTCTTCTTTAAAAACTTCTGAAAGTGCCTTGTAAATACAGCAAAGTCTTCATCACTTTCACTGCTTTCTGTCTTCTTGCTATCTGAAGTATCTGATACTTTCTCAGCAACTATTTGTGGTGGAGATGGAGACTTGTTTCTATATTTCCTAGTGGCTTCAGTCTTGAAGGCCACAGCTCTTTCTTTGTGCTCCACCCTAGTAGACCTTTCTTCCTCCTTCCTTACCATTAACTGCATCTCATAAGATAACAGTTTTCCAAACAATGTTGGAGGAGGTATATCAGCTAGTTTGGCCATTTCCCTTATGGCATAAATCTTAGTATCCCAGTCTTTAGTTAGGGATCTCAAGAACTTATCATTTAACTCATAATTGTTGAACTATCCTATAGAATTTCTTGTAGCATTCAGTTATGCTATCTGACCTGCCTTGTCTAAAGCTTTCATACACTTGGTTTAACAAAGACTTCATGTCTTGTCTTACCTCTTCTGATCCTTCCATATAGACTATCAGTGTGTCCCACATTTCTTTTGATGTTTTACAATGAATCAGATTCTGAAATGTGGCATCATCAATTGCACTTACTATAATATTCTGGACCCTCTTGTCCATAGTGGCCAGAATTATTTCATCCTTGGTCATTTCTGAATAGTCTTTGGGTGTTCTCTGATTGGCATCTAGAACAGATACTTTCATTGGCACATATGGCCCTTCTTTGACTGTAATGTAAATTCTGGGGTCAGAGGCTTCCATACAAAGTCTAACCCTTTCTTTTCAAATGCCAAAGATCTCCTTTCTGCAGATTGGCAACTTCATGGATCCTAGCTCTTTGTGATTCTCTGTTGAACCCATTTTCTAGATTCTTGATTCTACTTAGTCTGCCTACAGGATCTTTTACTCAGACTGTTATGTCCTTTTTGAGTAACCTGGCTCTGATACCACTTGAAAGAACTAGTGCCTAAACACCTAGAGGGGGGTGGGGTGAATAGGTGCACTTAATCTTTTTAAACTTTTAAGACAGCACTACAGTACAATAATTTCAATTCACAGCACAGATAATACAGCAATCACAGAAGCATACAATCATAGTGAGCACACAGGATTTATAGTGGTTCCCCAAGGTCTGGGTACATCCACTTTCCCCCTTCGCCTATCTAGTAGTGTACTAGATTCGGCCTAACTTCTCCACTTCTCCTCAGATCCTCAGATCTTACAACTCAGAACCCCAAATAGGTTCCTACAGCTCAGAGTGATCCCACTCCTACAACTCAGGCACAACAGCCCTACCACTCAGTCTTCACCAAGACCTACACTCAGCCTTTAACAAGGCCTACACTCAGCCTTCAACAAGGCCTACACTTAGAGAAATGTATCTTCTACACTCAGGCACTCAGGCCCTACCACTCAGTATTTATAAATATAGGCTTACAACTCAGATCCCTTAGGATCCTACAAAAAATAAAGAATACAAATATTATTAACCACAACTCTGATTGAGAAAGTTGAGTTGTCTGGCTTCTTGATGAGTTCTTGAAAGAACTTTGCTGAGATCAACCTCCCTTGGCTTTTCTTCAAAGCTTCTTGAATTAGAACACAGTAGGGTTGAATCTCTAGGCAGATGATCTTCAATCAACTGCTGACTTGAGAATCAGATCACAATCTGAAACTTTCTTATCAGCCTGGTTCAATAGCTGTCTTCTTAGAAGGAGCTTTCTCTCTCCAACTTCTTAGATCTTCACTTGAAGGTCTTCTTCTGGTTTGTTGTTTCTCACTTTATCGATTGTTGTCTCGATTCGATTCAAAACACCTTCTGTTGAAGGAATAAGCCTTTATATAGGCTTTCTTCATGGTGACCGGCTGATCCAGTTTCTAACAAACTTCTGACAACTCTGACAGTAGCAGTTGACCGGTTGAAATGGCAGCTGTCAAGTCATCCAGTCACTTCTTGAAAACTCTGTCACTGTCTGAGAGTGTCGAGACAGATAGTCTTTAAGTGTCGACACAAATAGACCAAGTGTCGACACAAGTAGACTAAGTGTCGACACTAGCCTTCATGGTGTCGACACAACACCTTGTGTTGTAGAAACTACTTCTCGACACTGGTACTTCAGAATGTGTCGACACTGATCATATGTGTCGACACAAGTCCTTCTTCTTAGTTGATTTCTGCTAAGTGTCGACACAACTCCTTTGTGTCGACACATCTTCTTGTGTTGAAACTTGCTAAGTGTCGACACTTCTTCTTTGTGTCGACACATGCCTTCTGTGTTGAAACTTTTGCTGAGTGTTGACACATCTCCTTTGTGTCGACACATACTTCATGTGTTGAGACTTTGCTGAGGGTCGACACATCTCCTTTGTGTCTACACAAACTTCATGTGTTGAGACTTTTGCTGAGTGTCAACACATTCTTCATTGTGTCGACACTTGTACTTAAACTCTGTTGAAGTTTGCTGAGTGTCGACACAGACTCCTAGTGTCGACACTTATACTTGAACTTTGTTGATGTTTGCTCAGTGTCGACACAGCCTCCTAGTGTCGACACTTGTACTTGAACTTTGTTGATGTTTTGTTGAGTGTCGACACAGTCTCCTAGTGTCGACTCTTTTGATGTCGACAAAGTTCCTCCGGGTGTCGACACTGCTTCTAAGTGTCGACACTTGTACTTTAGACATTTCTTCATTGTGTGTCGACACTGCCTGTATGTGTCGACACTTTGCTTCTGGTGTCGACTCTGCCTTCCTGGTGTCGACACAATTACTCTAAGTGTCGACACTGCTTCTCTAGGTGTCGACACAAGCCTTCTTAAGTGTCGACACTTTTCTTTTAGGTGTCGACACATGGACTTAGAAACTTTTCTGCTTTCCCTGCAATTACTTAATCTGCACAAATAAACTCAAAACACATCAAATACACCTTGATGTATATCATTGAGTAGGGTGAGGCTTCTTCAAATCAGGTACATATATTCCAATATACCCAACACAGTCTTAGCCTCAAACTTTCTAATGTATTTCTTGTTGTTGTTGTTGTGTATATAGCATGTATAACCAAATACTTTAAAATAGTCAATTTTAGGTTTCTTCCCTTTGAGCAATTCATAGGGAGTCCTATTCTTTAGTTTGTAAATTAAACTCCTATTCAGAACATAGTTTGATGTACTTACAACCTCTTCCCAAAAGGTTAATGGCATGTATGCATCAACAAGTAATGTACCTGCAGCTTCAATGACTGTTCTATTTTTCCTTTCAGCTACCCCATTTTGTTGGGGAGTTCTAGGAGCTGAGAAGCAGTGCCTGATACCTCCCTTCTCACAGAACTCATGCATAAGAAGAGACTCAAACTCTGTGACATGCTCACTTCTGATCAATGCAACATGAGTAAAGAACTCAATCTATATGCTCCTGAGAAAATCTGTAAGAACCTTGAATGTATCTGACTTTGTTCTCAGAGAGAATACCCAACTGAACCTAGAGAAGTCATCCACAATAACTAAGGTGTAGGATTTCCCTCCTAGGCTTTGTACTGCAATGGGTCCAAAAAGATCCAAGTGTAGCAAGTACAAGATCCTAGGTGAATCACTCTTATTAATTGACTTGAAGCTAGTTTTAGTTTGCTTGCCTAGTTGATAAGCCCTGCATAGACCTTCCTTCTTGTAGGGAGCAGAAGGTAGACCTCTAACAAGGTTGTCTTTAGATAACCTAGCTATATTTTTAAGGTTTATAAGGCCTAATCTTTTATGCCACAACTCATTTTGGTTACTAGTGATATTGAGTAAACAAAAATCATTTTTGGTAGAAATAAAATCTACTAGAAATATGTTACCTTGTCTTGTTCCAATTAAAACAGTTTTTTTTCAATATTAATAATAGAAAATGAGGTAGAGTTAAAGTGTACCTAATAACCTTCATCACATAATTGGCTTATGGATATTAGGTTATGTTTGAGTCCTCTTACATATGTTACTCTGTTGAAAGTAACTGTTCCAACCTTTACTGCTCCATATCCTTCAGACTGGCCACTATTTGAATCACCAAAGATCACCTTTGGTCCTAGCTTGGACTTGTAATTAGATAGATTGTCCTTCCTGCCTGTCATATGCTTGGAGCAACCACTGTCCAAGTACCAGGTCTGACTCACCCTTGGACAGCTCTTCACCTGAAATGAAAAATAAAAATAAATTATTCTTGACCCAGGTCACCTTGGGTCCTTTATTTGGTTGAAATGAAAAGCTACATATAACTGACAAAGTAGGTTGAGATTTATAACCTAAAGGGTGATATCTCTTAGGTGGAATTACCCAATCAGCTACTGGAGTGAAAGTTTTATTAGCTGGCTTAGAATTTCTGTAAGAGAAATGATTTATGTTTGGTCCTTCTGGGTTCGATGATTTTCTGTAACTTCGTCAACCAGAGTTTGACGAATAGAGCTGAGATCGTCGATCTCTGCTTAGAGAATGACAATAGTCATTTTCTGAGCCCCATGTTCATCGACCTCTGCTCGACGAACCATACAAAGTTCGTCGATCCCAGTTAGACGAATTGTTATTACTAAAGTTTGCATCCAGCGTTCGTCGATCTAGGTTCGACGAACAGGCCACATTTTGTCGATCGGAGTTTGACGAATACTGCTGAATCTTTTTTTTATTATCTGTTTTCTGATTTTTATTTCTCTTGTCTATGGGTTTTGGATTGTTCTCAGACATTGGTTTGTTTATTATCTTCTCTTTTCCCTTGGCAGAAATAAATTTAATGGGTATTGTAAGGATGTGTTTCTTAATTATGGGGGGCAAACCTGATGATTCACCCAAGCCCAGCTTGCCATATAATCTGGCATTTACTGTGCTTGTTATGTCCATCAGCTTGAGACTTCTTCCATTAAGAGATTGCTCAAGTTGTTTAGCCTCACATAAATCAGATTTTAATTTAATTATCTGCTCATTTGCTAAAGTTAGTTGATCTTTTAGTTTAAGATTTTCTGAGTTAACAGATTCAAGGTTTCCTAGTTTTTTCTAAGGATTTTTATTTCTTTCACTGAACTAATTAAATCTAAACACATAGTTTTGAATTCAATTTTAAATGAATCAGAATTAAAATTAAAACTTGAAAGAACCTGATATGTCTCTGACTCTGAGGCTGCCTCATCTTCAGATTCACTTTCTGATCCTGAACTGCTCCTAGAGGCATCAATTGTCATAAGGCAGACCTCCTTATTTCTTGCTTCTTCCTCTTCTTCAATTGAGCTGGAAGAGGATGATTCTTCTTCAGTATCATTCCATGATTCAGCAACAAAGCCTTTGTCTCTCTTTTTGTACTTGCTGGAGGAGGGTCTGCTACTGTGTTTTCTCCTGGAGTCTTTTTCTCTGCTTTTCTCCTTCTTCTGGCTTTCTGGACATTCAGAGATATAATGTCCAGGCTTTCTACATCCAAAGCACACAACCTCCTTGGTTGGTGTCTTGTCAAATTTGGGCTTATCATCCTGTCTAGATGATTTTCTTCTGAAGTCCTTTGTAGTTATCTTATAAAATCTTTTTGCAAAGAGTCTCATTAGTTCTTCATTGGATGTTGAGATCTCACCTTCCTCTGATGCCTTGAAAGCTATACTGTGATCTTTTCTCACTGGAGTTGTTGACTTCTGTTCAGCTGCTTCTCTTGATTTAATCAACTGCTCATAAGACTTTAGTTTGCCTAGCAGAGATTCAGTTGATATCTCATTTAGGAATCTGGCTTCTTTGATAGGCCAGATTCTTGAGTCCCAAGAGCTAGGGAACCACATCAAGATTTTGTCATTCACCTCTGTAAGGGTGATATCTTTATCCAAGGTTTTAAGCTCATTGATGATTGAGCTCAACCTATTGTACATTTCAGCAACTCATTCAGCCTCATCCTTCTTAAAATTCCCATACAGGGATATGAGATTTGATCTCCTGTCTTTCCTTTCATCGGCTGAGCCAGCTACCATTTGGTTGAGGGAGTCCTAAATGGCCTTGGCTGAGGCGCACTCAGCCACCTTCTGAAATATGTCATTAGACATTATCTGTGCCAAGATGTTCATGGCTTTTGCATCAGCCATCTTGGCTTTCCTGTAAGCATCATTATTATCTAGAGGAGGTACTACAGTCATGTTTGTAGAGGTGTTTGGAGAAGCTGCAAGTGCTGGAGGTACTCCTGTTAAGATAGAAGCAAAAATATCTTCATCAATAGAATTCATATACAACTTGATTCTTACCTTCCAGATTCCAAACTTTTGCAAGTTGCAAACTGGAGGTCTGGTGCTTGCATAATCTTTGTTCTGTTCCATGGATGTGGTTTTACTTTAAAATGTGAACTAAGTGATATGTAGTTCTAACACAGGATCTTTGGTTCAAGGATTAACTTGTGCAACCAAAGGAACCTTCCTCTGATACCAATTGAAAGTGTGGGTTAGGTCTACAATACTCTAGAGGGGGGAGGGGTGAATAGAGTATATTAAAAATTTGTTAGTTCCCCAATAAAAGTGCTATTACAGCTTTTGCTGTAAACTGAAAAGGTACAGTGATAGAAAATTATAAATCAGATAAAAATCTACCTAATCACAGCCACACAATAAGAAACAAAATGAAAAGATAAGCAACCAGACGACACAAAAAATTTATAGTGGTTCCCCCTCAACTGGGTACATCCACTCTTCTACCACCCTTGGTAGGAATCCACTCAGGTTTTTAATCAGGTGCCTGACACCAATGGGTTTTGATCAGGTCCCCAAAAACCAACTCAAGTCTTTTGGTAAGGAGACTTGCAACCAGGAATCACTTTTGAAGGGAGATGACAACCCTTTGTACAGGTGGGGGTGAGAGAGTGATTATGTCTTCTCTGTCAACAATCAGAGAGAAGACTTATGTGGAATGATGTTAGCAAACAGCTCCGCCTGAGATGTGGAATGGTTTAGGGAAGATCTGGAGCTTTGCTGTAGGGTGATAGGTCTTCAATCAGAATTTTGGACAAGCAGTGATGTAGGATCTTCTTGACTGATTTGATATTTGTTGTCCTTGGAGAAGTCTTGGAGAGAAAGTTGAAGAAGAAGACTCTTGATATATTATAGTTGTTCTTCTTCTTCTGAATATCACTGTCTATCACTGTAAGCTTTTCTATAATCTTCTTGTGTGAAGATTTCCTGTTGCTGTATGAGAACTCTAGCAGTTAGTTTTTGTATGGCCCTGAATTTCTGACTGAGTATGGTTATTGTGCTTCTCTCTATCTGTCTTGTTGCAGATCCTAAAATCTTCTTTTCTTCTGTCTCTGTTCAAAAATTTGAATCCTCTGTAATTAATGCTGACGGCCTGAGAATAATTGGCATTGATGTATTTCCCAACTGTCTTGTGGAAAATCAGCAAGTAATATTCCTGAAGAGGACTGTAATTAATACTTCCTCTAACGGATACATTCAGAGAATGTAGAGCATTAATTACTCAGGAATTTCCACATTAGAATGAGGACAGAATGCCAGAAATGTCTAAGTCTGGATTCGTCGAATGAATAACAGATTTCGTCGAGCTAGTTACCAGTTCGCCGAGCTGAGATTTTGTGTTCGTCGACCAGACATCTTCTGTTCGTCGAGCTGATAATAGAACTTGTATACGTCAGAACCTTTGCCTTTTTTGTCTGAAGTTCGATGAGCTGATAATTGAAATCGTCGACTGGAGTTCAGCAACAGTTCTTGACTTAGACAAATAGTTTGTGTTGACTGATATTCTGTATGTCGACATGAAACTTATGTTGTCAACACAAGTTGGTGTCGACAAATAATCTTGGTGTCAACACAAATCTTCTGGTGTCGACATAAGTTGGTGTCGATAAATAATCTTGGTGTGGACACAAATCTTCTGGTGTCGACATAAGTTTTTCTAGTGTCGACATAAGTTGGTGTCGACATAAGTTGGTGTCGACATAGGCTGGTGTCGACACATGCCCTAAGTGTCGACACAAATCCTCTTATTCCAGAATTCGTCGAGTAGAGTACTGAGTTCATCGACCTGAGAAGTTGTGAACTTGAGGTCCAAGTTCGTCGAACTCAGAATCTTGTTCGTCGACCAAAGCCTGAAGTTGGACTTAGGAAAATCTGGAGTTACCCCGACTTTAGTTGGTTGAAGTGTCCCAATTTTCGTCGAACAGAGAAAGAAGATCGTCGAGCTCAGCTCAGAGAAATATCTCAAGATCGTCAAAATGAGAACGCCTTTCGTCGAACTGAGTTCGACGAACGTCGAACTCATTTTACTTGGTCTTGAAATCTTCTAAGTCTTAAGTCTCTAATGGTGTTTTTGATAGCTGGTCCATCTGATATTGACTCTAAGGACTTGGCCTAGACTCTAGGACACAAATTTGACCATGGCTATACATGTTGGGTCACATCCTAAGTTAGTGAACCTAGCACAAATCAACTAGGGATCCAACATTATTGGTAGAAATCTCTTTCTCCTTCCAAGACATGTTAGCCTCATCAAATGTTACATGTATAGAATCTTCAATTTTCAAGGAGGATTTGTTAAATACCCTATAAGCTTTGCTTACGTGAGAATATCCTAGAAAAATTCCCTCTTCAGCCTTATCTTCAAACTTTCTAATATATTTTTTGTTGTTATTATGTATATAGCATATACAACCAAATACTTTAAAATAGGTGATGTTAGGTTTCTTCCCTTTAAGTAATTCATAAGGAGTTTTATTCTTTAGTTTATGTATTAAACTTCTATTCAGGACATAATTTACTGTGCTTACAGCCTCTGCCCAAAAGGATATGGGCATGTAAACATCTGCAAGTAATGTACCTGCAGCTTCAATTAGGGTCCTATTTTTGCTTTCAGCTACCCCATTTTGTTGGGGAGTTCTAGGAGCTGAGAGACAATGTCTGATACCTTCCTTCTCACAGAACTCATGCATAAGAAGAGACTCAAACTCTGTACCATGATCACTTCTGATCAATGCAATATGAGTAGAGTACTCAATCTGTATGCTCCTGAGAAAATTTCTAAGAACTTTAAAGGTATCTGACTTAGATCTCAGAAAGAACACCCAAGTGAACCTTGAGAAGTCATCTACAATACTAAAGTGTAGGATATCCCTCCTAGGCTTTGTACAACAATGGGTCCAAAGAGATCCATGTGTGGCAAATACAAAATCCTAGGTGAATCACTTTTATTTACTGACTTAAAGCTAGATTTAGTTTGCTTGCCTAGTTGACAAGCCCTACAGAGACCTTCCTTCTTGTAGGGACCAGAAGGTAAACCTCTCATAAGGTTGTCTTTTGATAGCATAGTAATATTTTTCATGTTAACATGCCCTAGCCTTTTATGTCATAGTTCATTCTGAGTACTAACTATATTAATTAAGCAGATATCTGACTTGGCAGACTGAAAATCAACTAAGTAAATGTTTCCCTTGTCTATTTCCAATTAAAACAATTTGTTTTTCTTTATCAGAAATAGTGAAAGAAGTTGAGTTAAATGTACCTGATAACTTTCATCACATAATTGACTTATGGAGATGAGGTTATGTTTGAGTCCCCTTACATAAGTCACTTTCTTGAAGGTGACTGCTCCAATTTTCACTTCTCCATAGCCTTCTGACTGGCCACATTTTGAATCACCAAAGATTACCTTTGGTCCCAGCTTGGACTTATAGTTGATTTAATTGTCCTTGCTTCCAGTCATGTGATTGGAGCATCCACTGTCCAGGTACCAGGTTTGATTAATAACTGGACAGCCCTTTTCCTGTAATAAAAATAGTTAACTGTTCTTGACCCAGGTTACCTAGGGTCATTTATATTGCTGATATGAAAAACTAGATATCACAGAAAATTCTGGTTGAGATTTGTATCCTAATGAATGATATCTTCTGGGTAGAATTATCCAATCAGCTAATGGATTAAATGGTTTTCTGGATTTAATAGAATTGTTGTTATAGTTATAATTTTTGTTAAGTCTTTCTGGGTTCGACGAAATATTATGAGTTCGTCGACCAGAGTTCGACGAATTGGGATGAGATCGTCGATCTCGACTCAGAGAATGACCATGGTCATTTTCTGTGCCCCAAGTTCGTCGATCTCTGCTCGAAGAACCATACAGAGTTTTTCGATCGCAGTTAGACGAATAATTATAGCTAAAGTTTGCATTCAGAGTTCGTCGACTAGAGTTCGATGAACTGGTCATATTTCGTCGATCTGAGTTATATGAAATTTGCTGAACTTTGTTTTTACCTAAGATTTTCTGATTTCTTTTATTTTGACCTTTTGAATTAGACATTTGTTCTGTGGTTTGTTTATTGGTTATTATTTCTTTCCCCTTAGCAGAAACAAATTTAATGGGAGTTGTCAAAATATTCTTCTTTATGAATGGGGGGCAAACTTGATGAAGCACCCAAGACTAGCTTGCCATTCAATCTGGCATTAACTGTGCTTGTATTGTCCATCAGCTTGAGGCTTCTCCCAATGAGAGATTCCTGAAGTTGTTTGGCCTCACATAGTTGTGTTTTCAAGGAATTGATAAGTTCATTAGCTTGATTTAATTCAGCCTTTAGCCTATTATTTTCAGAGATAACATTTTCTTGGTTTACTAATTTTTCCCTAATTGTCTTAATTTCTTTTTCTGAGTTTATTAGATCAATGCACATGGTTTTAAATTCAGATTTGAATGAATCAGAACTATAGTCAAAAGTAGCAAGTACCTGGTCAGCTTCAGATTCTGAAGCTTCTTTACTATCAGATGCATCTTCATGTGACTGGCTTTTGGAAGCATTAATGGCCAGGAGGCATACTTCTTTGGCCCTTGCCTCTTCTTCTTCTTCACTAGAGCTGGAAGATGAGGATTCATCTTTTGTATCACTCCAAGATTCAGCTATAAAGCCTTTATCCTTCTTCTTGTATTTGCTGGAAGAAGGAATGCTGCTTTTTTTCTTCTTGAGTCCTTCTCTCTTCTCTTTTCCTTCTTCTGATTTTCTGGACACTCTGAGATGAAGTGTCCAGGTTTTCTGCAGCCAAAGAACACCACTTTTTAGTGGGGGTTTTGTCATACCTTGGCATATCATCCTGTCTGGATGACTTTCTTATGAAATCTTTCCTTGCCATCTTATATAATCTCTTGGCAAAGAGAGACATCAGTTCTTCATTCATTGTTGGAGTCTCTGTCTCCTCAGCAGCTTTGAATGCAATTCTGTGCTCCTTCCTTGCTGGTGGAGGTGTTCTTTGCTCAGCTGCTTCTCTGGATTTGATGAGTTGCTCATAGAACTTTTGCTTTCCCAAAAGAGATTCAGTGGAAATCTCATTTAGGCTCCTGGCCTACTTGATGGGCCAGATCCTTGAATCTCATAAGCTTGGGAAGCACATAAAGATTTTTTCATTCACCTCTGTGAGGGTGATGTCCTTATCCAAGGTTTTTAGCTCATTGATGATTGAGCTCAACCTATTGTACATGTCAGCTACTGATTCTGCTTCCTCCTTGAAATTCTCATATTGGGATATGAGATTGGACCTCCTATCCTTTTTTTCTTCAGCAGATCCAACTACCATTTGATTGAGGGAATCCCAGATGGATTTGGCTGATGTGCATTCAGCCACTTTTTGAAAAATGTCATCTGACATTGTTTGGGCCAGAATATTCATGGCCATGGCATCAGCAATTTTTGCCTTCTTCTGGCCCTCAGTCCACTCAGGTGGTGGAACTGCATTTGTGGTTGAGGTTGCTGTAGAGGTAGATGCTTGAGGAGGACCTGTCATAATGGAATTGAAAATATCCTCATCAATAGAGTTCATATATAACTTGATTCTTGCCTTTTAGATTGCAAACCTATTTAGGTTACAAACTGGAGGTCTGGTGCTTACATAGTATTTGTTCTGTGCCATGCTGTGTGTGAATATATAATAGAGATGAAAAGACAGATCTAACTCAGGATCTTTGGTTCAAGGGTTAGCTTGTACAACCAAAGGAATCCAGGCTCTGATACTAATTGAAAGTGAGGGGTTAAATCAGGAATACTCTAGAGGGGGGGGGGGTGAATAGAGTATCTTTACAAAACTTTACAACTTTTTGTTGTAAATAAAAATTTCAGCAGAGTTGATTAATCCTTAGATAAACCAGACTATCACAGATGCTGCAGAATATAAACTAATTAAACACTAACACAACTATCATAACTAGCACAGACACAACAAGAAACAAATGAAAAGAGAAACCAGACAACACAAGAATTTATAGTGGTTCCCCAACCTGGTTACATCCACTCTTCTACCACCCTGGTAGGAATCCACTCGGATTTTTGATCAGGTGCCTGACACCAATGAACTATTGATCAGGTTCTTAAAAACCAAACCTCAAGTCTTTTGATCAGGTGACTTGCAACCAGGGATAACTTTTGAAGGGAGTTAAGAACCCTTTATACAGTGGGGGATTAGAGATTGATTTTATCTTCTCTTTATCAAAGTACAACTGAGAAGACTTTTGTGGATTTATGTTACTAAAAGCTCCCCCTGAGATGTAGAATGGTTTAGGAAATTGGAGCTTTGCTGCAGGGTGATAGACCTTCAAACTATTGCTTTGACCAGATGAGCTCCAAGAACTTCTTGATAGATATTGTAGTTGTTGTCTTTTGAAGAATCCTGGAAGAAGATAGAAGAAGACTCTTGATTTTGATTAGTTGTTTTCTTCTTCTTCAGATTGCTGGTGTCTCTGGTCTAGAGCTTGCTTTTCTATATCACTATATTCTGTATGATTGTTATTATGTTCCAGAGCCAGTGTATTGTCTTCTCTGTCTGTATATTATTTCTCAGTCTCTATTTTTTTGAGAGAACGAAGAAAATCCCTTTTATATTTTCTAGATTATCTTCCTTTTGAAATTTGAATTTCTTCTGCATTCATTGCTGACGGCCTGAAGAATATTTTGCATTGAATGATTTCCCCAACTGTCCCATTGAAAAATGGCTAACAATAATTCTGAAGAAGACCATAATCAATGCCCCGTCTAATGGTAATATTCAAAGAATATTTTAGCATTAATTACGCAGGAATTATTGCAATAGAATAAGGACAGATGGATGAAAATAATAAGTCTGGAATCATCGAACAGAAAACAGAATTCGTCGAGCTGAGTCCACAGTTCGTCGAGCTGAGAAGTTAAGTTTGTCGATCTGATAATAGTTGTTCGTCGAGCTGAGATCCAAGATCGTCGACCTAAGAACAGACAACTGCTTTCTCCAGAACCTTGCCAATTCTGTGCATGAAGTTCATCAAGCTGATAATCTAAGTTCGTTTACGGGAGTTCAGCAAAGTGTTTTTAGACTTAGAATATTCTAGATGTCTCTGGAATGAAGTGTTGAAGTGGAGTTGCCAGAAATCGTCGAACTGAGAACTAGATTCGTTGACCTGAGAACTTCTAACGGCTAGATAAGTCTTGCCAGGAATGTGGTCTAAGTTCGTCGAGCTGAGAAGGTGAATTCGTCGACTGGAGTATGATCCTGGACTTAGAATATTTACTTATTTCTGGAATAAGATGTTGAAGTAGAATACCCATAGATTGTCGACCAGAATACCAAGTTCGTCGAGTGGAGTTCAGAGAAATTCTGGACTTGAAATGTTGAAGTAGTGTCCATAAATCGTCGACCTGAGTCCCAAGTTCGTTGAGCTCAGCTCAGAGAATTATCTCTGAGATCGTCGAGCTGAGCACGGCTTTCGTCGACCTGAGTTCAACGAACGTCGACCTCATTTTCTGAGTCTTTGATATTTCTCTAAGTCTTGCGTCTTTATGCAGTCTGTTGATGGCTGGTCCATGTAGTATTAACTCTAATGACTTGGCCTATACTCTAAGACATAACCATGACCCTGGCTATACATGTTGGGTCAGATGATCCTAACTTAGTGAACCTAGACCAAATCAAAGTAGGGATGCAACATAGTAGATGGGTCGAATTCCCAATTCTCATCGAACGATGGTCTTTGGTGGAAGGACGGTCGGTCGTGTGTCGCAAGTGTTGGCAAATTGCGGGAGGAGTTGATGTATGAGGGACATTTTACCAAGTACTCAATTCACACAGGGAGCATAAAAATGTTCAAAGACATGAAAAAGTTATTCTGCTGGACAGGGTTGAAGACAGACATAGCACTTTATGTGGCAAAGTGCCAAACTTGTGCCCTGGTGAAGGTTGAACGTCAAAAACCCGGTGGTTTCTTGATGTCGTTACCAATACTAGAATGGAAGTTTAATGATATATCTATTGATTTCGTGCACTATTTGTCAAGATCGCAATGCCAGAATGATTCCATTTCGGTGATCATGGACCAGTTGACAAAAGTAGCACACTTTATTCCAATTCGAAGGGATGATTCATTGAAAAAGTTAGCCAAATTTTATGTTGAACAGATCGTACAATTGCACGGTGTTCCTCGTAGCATCGTTAGTGACCGAGATGGGCGTTTCGCACCAAATGATTGGAAGCTTATTCATCAACTATTGGGTACCAAACTGAAATTCAGCATGACCTTTCATCCTCAGACGGATGGTCAAATCGAGAGGGTAAACAGAATGATGGAAGATATGATTTGCATGTATGCCCTAGATTTAGGGAAGAGGTGGGAGGACCATCTCTTTATGATCGAATTTGCCTATAATAATAGCTACCAAGAAAGTATTCAAATGGTGCCTTTTGAGGCCTTATACGGTATTAGGTGTTGTACTCTGGTCTCTTTGGTAGAAACAGATGAATCGAAGCTTTATAAATGTAAAGACGTGAAAGATGAGACTTCAACAATACATTTGATTCGATAACGGTTGTTGATTGCTCAAGATAGGCAGGCAATATACTACAATGCCAAACACCGAAACATGGAGTTTGCTATTGGCGATTTTGTTAATCTCAAGATAAAACCGTTCTAGTGCGTAACTAGGATTCGACGCTTGAAAAATCTAAGTATAAGATACCTTGGGCTGTTTGAAATGTTGAGTAGATTGTTGAAGCTGCCTATCGACTGAATCTTTTAGCTGAACTCAGTGGTTTGCATGTTGTTTTTCATATATCGATACCGCAAAAGGTTGTGCAAGATCCTAGCAAGTGGTTTCGACGGATCAAGTTCCGGTCCATAGTGGGTTGACGATGATAGTCATTCCCATTTGTATTGAAGACACGAAAGTGAAGCGACTGCAAAACAAAGATATACAAATGGTCAAAGTCTATTAGGACAACTATGGCCGTGAGGAACTATCATGGGAGCGTGAGCAGACCATGAGAGAGGAGTTCCACAAACTGTTTCGTTGAGGTATATATTTGTACAAACTGATACTTCTGTATTCTTTTCTGTTAAGTATAATTTCGGGATGAAATTTCTTAAAGGAGAGGATATTTGTAATGCCCCAGATATCCTATAATGAATAGTGTTACCAGATGTTACCGCTGGCGGCAGCCAATGAATTTTTTTTGACCATCATCTCTGGATGGTATTGCTCATCGGTAGAGATACCTCATAGCGGTAGTGTGCCACATGTCATGATGTGTTTAGGGGGTCATTCAGTGGCAGGGCAGAGCTGGCCAAGACGACCGCTACAGCCTAAGTTACCGCGCAACTATAGCGGGTTACCCCGTGGCGGTAGCTATTTCTAAATGAACACTTAACGGAATCTTGGCCATCCACTATGAATGTGATACCTTAAATACTAATGAAATTTAGGGTTTGATCTAACTAACTCTAGCGGGGGGGTGAATAAAGTATTTTTTAAGTTATTTTTACAGTGGATTAAAATAGGTGATACTTATAAATATAAGAAAAGAAATATCACAGCACAATAAATAAATACTAGAGCACAACAAGATGACACAAGGAAATTTATAGTGGTGTAACGCCTCCATTCGTCTCATGGAATATAACAGTGGGTCCGGCTAGGGCCCCACGCGATATTTCACAGACAAACGACGGAATTACGTGGGAATATCAAAATCGCATTCTACTCATAGCCTATGTTACATCCCATTTACAACTAGACCCCTACGAGTGCTTTTGGTCATGACTAGGTCATGATAAAACCATAGGAAGCTCAAGAAGACCAAGTGAGCTTAGGCATGAGGTTGGAAATCATCAAGGTCTGCAAATAGTAGAATTCTAAACAATAGTTTAGGATGACCATGGGGCAACACCTTGACCCCAGGACCCTACCACAACACTCCCAAACACTTTGGGAGGCCCATTAGAGCCATAAGGACACATTGGGGTCAGCCCTAGAGGGCAAGTTGACCCAAGTCAACTCAAGCCCCTAATCTGGTCAAAGTGCCCTTACCAAGGGTCAAGTGACCTCCAAGGTGCCAAGTCAGCCCTATCCAACCCAACCTAGACCTTAGGGGAGATCAATGGGTCACCAGGGACTCTTTAGGGGCAACCAAAAAGGTCAAAAAGACCAAGGTCAACCAAAGCCTACCTTGGGTCAACCTAGCCCAAATAGGCTAACCCAAGTTAAAGCCTCCTCATGTGGCTTCTTTACTAGAATGATGTGTATGGATGGGCTGCCAATAGACCTCCAGATTGACCAAGTCAACTTGGTGACTAGGAGAGAGAGTGGGCTTCATTTTCATGGTTATGGAGGAGAGAGAAAAATGGATGAAGGGAGAAGGAAGGGGCTCGGCCAAGGGGAGGCCAAAGGCCACCTTTAATGGCTGGATTCAACTCCCCTAGGGAAGGGGAGAAGTTTCCAGGCACTTCCTTGGTCACCAAGGGCCAGATTCAGCCCCGTCCACCATGGCTGAATGTGGCCATTAATGGCCTTAAAGGCCATTGAAGATCCAGCCTCTCCCCTCCCCAACTGAGCCTTTAAACACCTTCAGGGGGCCGATAGGAGGATTTCCCACGCTTTACCTGAAGAAACCGAGCCACCCCACTGTGTTGTTGCAGAAACCGAGCGACGCCGCCTTCAAAAAATGGCTTCCCGGCGATCTTCGCGACTTCAGGCCGCCGGCAAGGTCCTCCTCTACTCCTTTCATGGGTAGATCTTAGGAATCGTTAGGGACAAGGTTCGGGCTCAATTGAGCCCGTTCCAATTCGAAATTTCCCCAGGTTTTTCCTCAAGTTTCACCTCTCGGGTTCACCAGAAAGTGGCCCTCCGGCGGCCAAGCCGCCGCGTGGCGACAGCCACCACCTCAACGGAGGTGATGGTGGCGGTGGCCGGCCGGGGTAGCGGCTGGATGGCCGGCGGCAAGCGTTTGAAGTCGGCCCAGGAAAAACGAATCCTGGCAGTCGGCTCAAGGAAGGAGATGAACGGATCCCGTTCATTTGAGCAAAGATTCGTGCCATATCAGATTTAAAACTATAGTATAAAGATTTCTAATTATTTCATTATGTCACAGATTTTTGTATTTATTGGTTTTAATTCTTAAAAATACTTTGATGCTAGAACAGAAAAAGTGGTCAATATAGGAAATGCAGCCCTTGATGTCGAGTTTCATTTAAAATTGATTTCACCCAATTTGAGTGCCTGGTTGGACCAAAGCACTCATTTTGGTGGGACCTACACCTAGGGTTAGGCAGACATTAAACTGGTTGCCCACACTTCATCCTTGGTCCAAATTAATTGCAATTTTGGCAGGGATTCTACCATAGCTATACCTAGGGCCTTTCCAAAATTCAGAATTTTTAGAGAATATTTTTCTATAGTTTTTTGAAAAATTTCATAATTCATGAATAAATTAATTAGGGGTTCTAAACACCTCAAAATCCCCCCATATTTGGGTGGGAGGTCTTAGAGGGCATGTTAGGGCTCTGGTAAAAGTTTCTTCTCATTTGAAGAGGTTTAGGTTAGGTATTGATCCAACCCTAGGTTGATCCCTTTTAGGGTTAAATAGGTCAAGCATCCCCTTTGGGTTTTGAGTGGTCAAATCACCTCAACAGAGGTTGATATTTTGGCCACTGACTTTTTATAGCATAATTCACCCTCCCATGGAATTTGGGGTGGTTAAGAGTAGAGTAGGCCTAGAACCCTAGGGTAAGTCCCTTAATGGAGTTGTTTAGGGTTTGAAGAACATAGGGTCAAATGACCTTGGATTGACTTGAAACATTGTGGGAAGGACCATAGGATTTGTATAGCTCTTTGGTTAAAATTTTAGGGAATTTGGAAGCCTTAAACCCCCTCAAAACCCTAACCCTAGCATAGGGCACAAATCTTGTAACGATAGAAAATATCACTAAAACTCTTTGCAAAGGGCTGAGATTTGGGTTGAGTAGCTTTTGAGGCTATCACAAGCTCTGGAGTTTTTAATAATTTGTAGTATTTACTTGGGAATTTGTTATGAAGTAACTACTTGCTGAAAATTGACGAAATTTAGGCAGATGAATTATTATTATGTTTTAAATCTCTGTGAAGTTTTATAGAATTTTTGGATTATTATTTTTAAGGGTTACTTCATTAAGTATGGTTTCCCATGAAAATTTAATTTAATTCATTTTGGAGTCTAGAGAACCTCTAAAATTCTGATTTGTGTACAATGCTCTTTTCAGAACCATATTAAGATTCTGTAATTTTTGTATAATTTTCTGATGAATAACTTTTGTACTTCCTTCTTTACATATGATTATGGGAATTAATTTGGATAAATTAATTAGAGGTCAAATATTCTCTGAAAAATTATGGAATTTAATATCGAGTCATATATCTCTGTTACTTAATGATCAAAATTTTTGTGTGGCCATTACTTGAGTAGATCTTATGGTTCATTTTCAAAATTGCCTATGACCAAACATTTGGGAAAATTCAATAAATATCAAATTAATTAGAAAAATTATGGATCTCTGATTTTAGACAAAATTTGGTATAATAGACCACTGGTAAAATTTATAGGAGATTTGAAAGACAATCCAGAGTACCTCCTTTATACATCTCATATAGTATAGGGTGCTTTGCATATAGTAACTGCGGAAACTGAATTAGAGTGGGTAGTGAACTTTGGAGAATTTAATCCTCAGTAGGTTGCTGGTTTGGGTAAATAAAGTGGTTCATCATTGGAAGACAGGATTTGTAGAGTGAGAGGCTGACAAGTGTTAGGTGGTGCTCGAGATCGGCGAAAGATCGTCCTTCCTGAAGGGAGGAAGTGGTTATTGCACTAGGGATAGATTCTGTAAAATTAATTAAGGGTCGGGAAATAGGGTAGCAACCAATAATAGTAAGTGCCTTGCGAAAGGGAGCTTTGGGCGTAATCCCATCATAGTTCCTAGTGCCTTCGAGAGCCCTTCACGAGATATACCTTGGGCAGTCCTGGGCTAACATAAACTGTAGGTGTGATAAAATCTTAAAGAGCAACTAGAATAATTAGGGGTTCACTTTCACACACCCCGGTGTCTCGTTAAGTTGGTTTGACTAGGGTGTCCGAGCGGCAGGCTCGGTGGTTGTGGAAAGGGGTAGGATGACCCGGCGAGCTTTGACTCGGTTGATGTTTGTGATGGACGGGATGGTCCGGTGAGCTTTGGCTCGGTACAGATACATAAGGTTGGATGTGCATAAAAATTAAAGGTGGTGGGTCTTAAGTATTGGAGTGTCGATTCACCGACTCTAATACGTTGACTTGGCAAGTATGGATAGCACTTCACCAACAGAAGTCCAGTGAGCCAGCCGACAAGAGTACGCAGCAGTCTTCTTAGTGCACCAGCATTGAGGCGTACGATAGGTCTGACCGGTAGTGCTTTAATGGTTTAGAGGTGGGCGAGGCCCAACCCACCACTTTCGTCAGCCACTACGGAGGTATCCTGGGAGGTTCGGCTCCAGAAACGGGGAACTAAAAGTCTGTGTGCACAGAGTCGGGTGGGTGAGTTGCACTTGCATGATAGCATTATAACCCACTTGCATGTCATAGCATAATCATAGCATAAAATCCTTGTCACCTATTGTATAAGTGGTATGGGACGCTTATACAATAGGCCTTGCAAAACAACCCCTTGGTCTATAAGCTTGTGTGGGCAAGTTTATAGATTAAGGTTAAATTCTTTATATATATATTGTTGTTAATAACCGACACCCCAACGTATAAATTGGTATGGGACTTTTTATACGATGGGGGCCCTGTAAAAGATCCCTTGCTTATACGTTTCCGTATAAGTTAAGGTTACCTTTCATACTTTACTTTACTGCCACATGCACTATAAAATTGCTAGTATAGGTCCGCCGCCATCTATTTCTTGATTACTCTCCACCTTCAAGTCCTCCACTTTCTTCCTCTCCGCTCGGTGCCTAGGAGCCATGGGGGAAGGGGGTGGGGGATGATAGGACTTAGTATTTTAGACTAACAGTTTTCGAACCACATCATTTAGGGGATCGTGGAGCCCAGCATGGAGGAGCAGCCCGCAGGTCGGCACGCTTGGAGATGGGGCAGTCTAGCACCGGAGTTCAGACGATAGGGACTGTGAGCCCCTGAGCTTAGTAGTGTTTTTATTTTGCTTCCGCTTGATTGACTTTGTAGTGAGGATTTGTTGTAGCGGACTTAAGCCATTATTTTCAGTACCATATATTCTGTGGACTCTCCCTTCCTGGAGATATATTTACTCTGATGTGGTTTTTATTGTGGACATCTGCTTAGAGTTTTACCTCACTTGTCTTTACTCTACTTTGTTGCTTTTCTGTGATTGAATCGGCCGGCAGAATCGGCGTTTCGCTGTGGTGACGCTTCAGGGCGTGAAGGTGTCACCGTAAAGCGGCGATTCTGGGCCTAAGACCCCGGTGTTTGAAAAAGAAAAAAAAAGGGTCTTACAAGTGGTATCAGAGGAAACCTCGATCGAAAAGTAACAGTCCACAACCCCTGGGTCACACCCGCGCGAGTTTAGTTTGGGGAGAAACTAAGCAGCGGAAGCAGTGTTGTGCCCATAAGGGGAATCACACGTAAAGTCCACCTTTTCATTAATTCCACTTGTTCATCAGCTAGCAATTGGAATTCTTTTTTGTAGCCTGGGGCAAACCCTGCCCCCAGCAGGGAGAACCTCCGGCTGCGAAAATCCCATCTTATAATTCTCCAGTCAACGAGTTAGACTCAACCCACTAGGAGACATGACTAAACATGATAACTTATAGTATGCCCTATTCTGAAATAGACTTTGGGTATGAACTTGGTTAAGCTAAGGAGATAACTAGAGAGAATAAAGGGGGAGTATAACACGAGAATGGCTACCTAAGCCATAAACTCAGGTAGCCCTACGGTCCCTATCAAGGATTACTCAAACCAGAAGGACTGCTTTTAGGAGAATTGAGACCAATAATCCATTAGCAGAATGGTAGAAGACACATAGTCTCAACCCTCATACCAGTAACAAGATTACCTGGAGACCACCACCATGACAAACACCGAAGGTCGGATAGGAATTCAAGTTCAGAAGAGACCCAGTTGGGATTGGGAACATTTTGACCCGGATAAGGTTGTCGTAAATATGACTCGGAGGAGGGTTTAAAGTATGTAGTATATCAACAGATTCATGTTGGAACCCCAAGTCAAAGATTCATGCCCTAGGGATTATGCACCCAGCTAGGATGGATATAACATGGTAATATCAAAGATACTCAGCCCAAGGCAGGTGGAGGCATATCTTTTGTTTATTGGGGGAGTGTATTTTGTTTATTGGCCAAATTAGTTACTTACTTGGGTTTCCCTTAGATCTCATCTAGAAAAGTTTGCGTCATAAATATAGTGAAATGGACGTAAACCATATTCGGTGCTACTCGGGAGTATTCGTAAGGATAAGAATCTGATTGCGAAGTGGAGATTTTATAGAGTCATTGGCTACCCATACAAATGAGAAATTTAATCATCGGAAGTTTGGTGTATCTCGGAACGTGTATCTCCCTGGAGTGAAGAAGGGCGTCATGGATTTTGTGATGTACGGTGAGGTTTGTCGCCCGTTGAAGGTTAAGTGCAAGAACTATTGGGAAACTATTACAGTCACTTACCGGTTAGAGGGGAAGTTCGAGGATATAATTAGGGATTTTCATACACATGATTCCTCATCCGCACTCCAGGCATAATTATAATTGGAACATCAACGATAGACTGACCGAGATATCTAGGGTCACCCTGACCCGAAAGAAAACTCCCGTAGGTGTTTCATAAGTTTTGTGAGTAGTTGTTCATTATCATGGGGTGCTCAAGATGATCGTGTTAAATCAGGATGGATAGTGTACGTCAAAGGAGAGAAGATTAGTCCAGGCTTATCTGGGCTCTCGGTCGACATTCAACATAACTCTCCACCCTTGTACATATGGAGATGTAGGACTCTGCTTTCATGGATTCAGGACGAGGATCCGAAGGCGTTGGGATCGAATTTTGTCGAAGACACTGAGGCTCAGGTGAGACTGATACGGGACAAAATGCTGGAAGCGCAGATCCGACAGGCTAAGTATTACGACACCCGACATCGTCAGGTAGCGTTTCAGGTGGGAGACTGGGTTTTCTTGAAGATCCGGCCCATACACAGAGTTTCATGGGTGCGTGGTCGGAACAAGAAGCTCAGCCCTAGGTATATGGGCCCTTATAGGATCCTGGAGCGGATCGGACCCCAAGCTTACAGGGTGGATTTGCCACCGGGACTGATAGGTTCACACGACGTGTTCCATATATCTTCGCTTAGGAGGGCTCTACTACGCCCGGAGCAGCAGATTTCGACCACAGATGGACCGGTTGCTTCAGACTGGTCAGTTCAGTTAGAGCCGGTTCGGATCGATGACAGAGGAGTACAGATCATACGTCGCAAAAAGGTTCCGTTAGTCAAAGTCCTGTGGAGAAACCACGGTCAGGAGGAGCATACTTGGGAACCACAGGACCTGATGCGACAAAAGTATCCAGAGCTGTTCAGTCAGGTATACCTCACAACCTCTCAAGATGTTCAATTTACTTTCCTGTTTTACACTAGTAGGGCTGCTCTACGAAGAGTAGAGGCTAATCTTTTGTTTATTGGGATTTTGACTTTACCAATTGGGCTAATTGGTCATAGATTTAGGTTTACCTTTAAACCCCACTTAACAAACATGGCGCCGAGATGTAATCTTTCACTTCTTATGGGATGTTACAAGCTTCCTTTCCATCGATAGAAATTCCCGTAGGCTTAACCTAGATTTCGGGGATGAAATCTTTGTTTTGTTTATCGGGATTTGTAACATCCCATTTATAACTAGACCCCTAAGAGTGCTTTTGGTCATGAGTAGGTCATGACAAAATCATAGGAAGCTCAAGAATACCAAGTGAGCTTAGGCATGAGGTTGGAAATCATCTAGGTCTGCAAATAGTAGAATTCTAAACAATAGTTCAGGATGACTATGGGGCTACACATTGACCACATGACCCTACCACAACACCCCCAAACACTTTGGGAGGCCCATTAGAGCCACAAGGACACATTGTGGTCAGCCCTAGAGGACAAGTTGACCCAAGTCAACTCAAGCCCCTAATCTGGTCAAAGTGCCCTTACCAAGGGTCAAGTGACCTCCAAGGTGCCAAGTCAGCCCTATCCAACCCTACCTAAACCTTAGGGGAGATCAATGGGTCACCAGGGGCTCTTTAGGGGCAACTAAAAAGGTCAAAAAGACCAAGGTCAACCCAAGCCTACCTTGGGTCAACCTAGCCAAAATAGGCTAACCCAAGTTCAAGCCTCCTCATGTGGCTTATTTAGGAGAATGATGTGTATGGATGGGCTGCCAATAGATCTCAAGATTGACCAAGTCAACTTGTTGACTAGGAGAGAGAGTGGGCTTCATTTTCATGGTTATGGAGGAGAGAGAAAATGGATGAAGGGAGAAGGAAGGGGCTCAACCAAGGGAAGGCCAAAGGCCACCTTTAATGGCTGGATTAAACTTCCCTAGGGAAGGGGAGAAGTTTCCAGCCACTTCCCTGGTCACCGAGGGCCAGATTCAACCCCCTCCACTATGGTCGAATGTGGCCATTAATGGCCTTAAAGGCCATTGAAGATCCATCGTCTCCCCTCCCCAACTGAGCCTTTAAACACCTTCAGGGGGCCGAGAGGAGGATTTCCCACGCTTTACCTGAAGAAACTGAGCCACCCCACTGTGTTGTTGCAGAAACCGAGCGACGCCGCCTTCAAAAAATGCCTTCCCGGAGATCTTCGTGACTTCAGGCCGCCGGCAAGGTCCTCCTCTACTCCTTCTTTCATGGGTAGATCTTAGGAATCGTTTGGGCCAAGGTTCGGGCTCAATTGAGCCCGTTCCAATTCGAAATTTCCCCTGGTTTTTCCGCAAGTTTCACCTCTCAGGTTCGCCGGAAAGTGGCCCTCCGGCATCCAAGCTGCCGCCTGGCGACAGCCACCACCTCAACGGAGGTGATGGAGGAGGTGGCCGGCCGGGGCAACGGCTGGATGGTCGGCGGTAAGCGTTTGAAGTCGGCCCAGGAAAAACGAATCCTGGCCATCGGCTCAAGGAAGGATATGAACAGATCCCGTTCATTTGCGCCAAGATTCGTGCCATATCAGATTTAAAACTATAGTATAAATATTTCTGATTATTTCATTATGTCACGTATTTTTGTATTTATTGGTTTTAATTCTTAAAAATACTTAGATGCTAGAACAGAAAAGGTGGTTAATATAGGAAATGCAGCCCTTGATGTCTAGTTTCATTTAAAATTGATTTCACCCAATTTGAGTGCATGGTTGGACCAAAGCACTCATTTTGGTGGGACCTACAACTAGGGCTAGACAGACATTAAAATGGGTGCCCACACTTCATCCTTGGTCCAAATTAAGTGCAATTTTGGCAGGGAGTCTACCATAGCTATACATAGGGCCTGTCCAAAATTTAGAATTTTTAGAGAATATTTTTCTATAGTGTTTTGAAAAATATAATAATCCATGAATAAATTAATTAGGGGTCCTAAACACCTCAAAATCCCCCAAATTTGTGTGGGAGGTCTTGGAGAGCATGTTAGGGCTCTGGTAAAAGTTTCATCTCATTTGGAGAGGTTTAGGATAGGTATAATCTAACCCTAGGTTGACCCCTTTTAGGGTTAAATAGGTCAAGCATCCCCTTTGGGTTTTGAGTGGTCAAATCACCTCAACAGAGGTTGATATTTTGGCCACTGACTTTTTATAGCATAACTCACGCTCCCATGGAATTTGGGGTGGTTAAGAGTAGGGTAGCCCTAGAACACTAGGGTAAGTCCCTTAATAGGGATGGTTAGGGTTTGAAGAACATAGGGTCAAATGACCTTCGATTGACTTGAAACTTTGTGGGAAGGACCATAGAATTTGTATAGCTCTCTGGTTAAAATTTTAGGGAATTTGGAAGCCTTAAACCCCCTCAAAACCCTAACCCTAGCTTAGGGCACAAATCTTGTAAGGATAGAAAATGTCACTAAAACTCTTTGAAAAGGGCTGAGATTTGGGTTGAGTAGCTTTTGAGGCTATCACAAGCTCTGGAGATTTTATCATGAATTTAGGATTAATATTTTGGATACTTTATTAACAATTTAATAATTTCTAGTATTTACTTGGGAATTTATTATGAAGTAAATACTTGCTGAAAATTGACGAAATTTAGGCAGATGAATTATTATTATGTTTTAAAGCTCTGTGAATATTTATAGAATTTTTGGATTATTATTTTTAAGGGTTACTTCATTAAGTATGGTTTCCCATGAAAATTTAATTTAATTCATTTTGGAGTCTAGAAACCTCTAAAATTATGATTTGTGTACAATGCTCTTTTCAGAACCATATTAAGATTCTGTAATTTTTGTATAATTTTCTGATGAATAGCTTTGGTACTTCCTTCTTTACATATGATTATGAGAAATAATTTGGATAAATTAATTAGAGGTCAAATATTCTTTGAAAAATTATGGAATTTAATATCGAGTCATATATCTCTGTTACTTAATGATCAAAATTTTTGGGTGGCCATTACTTGAGTAGATCTTATGGTTCATTTTCAAAATTGCCCATGGCCAGACTTTTGGGAAAATTCAATAAATATCAAATTAATTAGAAAAATTATGGATCTCTGATTTTAGACTAAATTGGGTATAATAGACCTCTGGTAAAATTTATAGGAGATTTGGAAGAAAATCCAGAGTACCTCCTTTATACATCTCATATAGTATAGGGTGGACTGCATATTGTTACTGCGGAAACTGAACAAGAGTGGGTAGTGAACTTTGCAGAATTGAATCCTCAGTAGGTTGCTGGTTTGGGTAAATAAAGGAGTTCATCATTGGAAGACAGGATTTGTAGAGTGAGAGGTTGACTAGTGTTAGGTGGTGTTCGGGATCGGCAAAAGATCGTCCTTCCTGAAGGGAGGAAGTGGTTATTGCACTAGGGATAGATTCTGTAAAATTAATTAAGGGTCGGGAAATAGGGTAGCAACCAATAATAGTAAGTGTCTTGCGAAAGGGAGCTTTGGGCATAATCCCATCGTAGTTCCTAGTGCCTTCGAGAGCCCTTCACGGGGTATATCTTGGGCAGTCCTGGGCTAACGTAAACTGTAGGAGTGATAAAATCTTAAAGAGCAACTAGAATAATTAGGGGTTCACTTTCACACACCCCGGTGTCTCAGGAAGTTGGTTTGACTATGTAACATCCCATTTCCAACTAGACCCCTAAGAGTGGTTTTGGCCATGACTAGGTCATGACAAACCCTAGAAAGCCAGAAATGGGCCAAGAGATAGGAGGCCAAGGTGAGGATCACCATGGTCTGCTAATAGTAGAATTTTGAACAATGGTTTAGAATGACAATGGGGCTTCACCATGGCCCCAAGACCCTACCACAACACTCCCAAACATTTTGGGAGCCCCATTAGAGCCAAAAGGACCCATTAGGGTCAACCCAAGAGGCCCAGTTGACCAAGGTCAACCCTAGCCCTAAATGGGTCAAGCTAGCCTACTTAGGGCCAACTGACCTACTCCTAGCCTAAAGGACCCCTCCTATGCCCTCCTAACCCTAAAGTGAGGTCAAATGGTCACTAAGGACACATTGGGGTCAGCCCTAGAGGCCAGGTTGACCCAAGTCAACTCAAGCCCTAACCTGGTCAAAGTACCCTTACTAAGGGTATGTGACCTCCAAGTACAGGGTAACCCTACATAACCCTACCTAGACCCTAAGGGAAGCCAATGGGTCACCTAGAACCCATAGGGGTCAACCCAATTAGTCATGTTGACCCAAGTCAACCCCCATTTAGGTCAAGTCAAACTTAACCCAAAAGGGCTAACCCAAGCCCAAGCCACTTCTCCCTTTGGCTAAACCCATTCCCATGACCATCATAAACAGTGGGCTGCATTTAGTTTGTGAGGTTGACTAGTCAACCAGAGGTGACTAGGAGAGAGAAAGGAGCTCCTCTCCATGATAATGGAGGAGAGAGAAAATGAGGAAGAAGTAGGGGGAAGTGAGAGGCTGGCCAAGGGAGACTAACAGCCACCCATTATGGCTGCAATCAACTCCTCTAGGAGAGAGGAGTTGATTCCAGCCGTTTCCCGGCCACCAAGGTGTGGGTTCAGCCCCCCTCCACACAACCCGAGCCACACCTTTAATGGTGTTAATGGCCATTGAAGAACCAGCCTCTCCTCTCCCCCATTTGCCATTTAAACACCTTCAGGGAGCCGAGGAGATCATTTTAGAGCGTTTACCTGGAGGAGACGAGCCATTCCACTGTGCAGTTGCAGAAGCCGAGCGCCGCCACCGTCGTCAATGGCATCACGCCGCTCCTCTCGCATCCAGGCCGCCAGGAAGGTCCTCCCCCTCTCCTTAACCCATGGTTAGATCATAGCAATCGTTAGGACCAAGGTTCGGGCTCAATTGAGCCCGATCCAATTCGGTTTTCATGGATTTTTCTGAAGAAAACTCACCTCTAGGGATCGCCGGAAAAGGGGTTTCCGGCGGCCAAGCCGCCGCCTGGGGATGGCCACCACCTCAACGGAGGTGGTGGAGCCGGTGGCCGGCCGGGGAGGTGGTCGGGTCGCCGGCAGTGGCGTTTGGAAGTGGCTCCAGGCGGGATGAATCCTGGCCGTCGGCTCAAGGAAGAAGATGTAGGGATTCCGTCCCTTTTGCTTCAAGATTCGTGCGGGCCCGATTTTAAACTATAGGAAATTAATGATATTTATTTCATTTTGTCACACTTTTGACATTTAATGTTTTATATTTTTAAAAATAGTTAGGGCTCTGTATGAGAACATGTTCAACACATGATTTGTAGCCCTTCCTGTCTACTGTATTTTAAAATTGGTTTGAACCCATCTGGGCTTCTGGTTTGACCAGGGCACCCATTTTGGTGGGACATACCCTTAGGGCTAGGCAGTCACTAAATTGAGTGCCCACTCTTCACCCCTAGCCCAAATTAGCTGAAATTTTGGCAGAGAGTCTATCTTAGATATACCTAGGGCCTGCCCAAAAATGGGAATTTTTGGAGAAAATATTTCTATAGTTTTTGTAAATATTTAATAATTATTAGATAA
The DNA here is from genome assembly GCA_039583875.1 of Platanthera guangdongensis. Taxonomy (NCBI): domain Eukaryota; kingdom Viridiplantae; phylum Streptophyta; class Magnoliopsida; order Asparagales; family Orchidaceae; genus Platanthera; species Platanthera guangdongensis. The sequence goes on from CM077163.1 coordinate 109,825,697, forward strand.
ATTAAATAGGTGCCCTAAACACCTCCAAACCCTCCCAAATTTTGGTTAGTGGTCCCTGGGATCCAATTAGGTACCTGTATAAAATTTCATTTAATTTAGATGTGTTTTGAATAGGTTTTGACCCAACCCTAACTATACCCTAAAAGGGGCATTTTGGTCAAAAGTTGCACTTTTGGTTTTGAGTGACCAAATCACTTCAACAGAGGCTGAAATTTGGGCCACTGGTTTGTTATAGCACTTATCACCTCCCCATGGAATATGGGGTAGGGAGGAATAGATTTGCCCTAAGTTCCTAGGTCAAACCCTAAGGAGGGACCTTTTGGCCTTGTGAAGGGTATGAGTCCTAAACACCTTGGATGAACTCCAAATTTTTCAAGGAGGTTCCTAGGATATATAGAACCCTTTGTTAAAAATACTAGCTAATTTTGAAAAGGATAGGGGCCCCAAAACCCTAACCCTAGCTTAGGTCCTAAAACTTGTAGTGTAGGTTTAGGTTAGCTAAACATCTTGAAACTTAACCAAATTTGGGTAGTGAGGGGATTAGGGTATTTTGAGCCTCTGATAATTTACTTGAGGAATTTTGGACAATATTTTTAGCACTTCATTAGTAATCAATGGTAATGCCCTAATAATTATTTTGGCTATTGTGGTCTCACTGCCCATCAAGAGGGTATGAAACATGGGCAGAGTTAGTTTTAGGTTATGATACTCGTGTATGAATTTTGTTAGAATTTTTGGATATCTATATAGGGCATCTACTTCACAAGTGCTTTATTTTGATTGCATATTAATAATTCTTTCCAGAGGCCATTACTTACTGAAAAATCATGAAGCTTCCTGCATAGTGTTTTTAGCTCAATGTGATCATATGGAAATTTTTGTGGAATTATTTGATGATTGATTAGCATACTTTGTTCATTAACCCTTAAATTAGAGAATTCATAAGAAAATCAAATATAGCTTTATTTCCAAATGATAAATTATGAAACTTTTTCTAGGGTACTTGTAGTCCATCACAATCATTTTTGAATTTTCTCTGAATTTTTGGAGGTGTTATTACTATAGAATCTTTTAATATGACTTTTTATGGGGAATCTTTGAAATTAAATTTAAAGGCCTAAACCTTGCTGAAAAATTGGGAGACTTAGCATTTAGAGTTGATTAGGCATTTTGTATTTATCATAAATTTAGTGGAATAATACCTTGTCTGATTATGGTACTTCATGTTTAAACCTGGGCCTTTTGGGACATTAGAATAAATAAATTAATTATCAGACAAATTAGGAAAATTATGTATTTCTGGATTTATGCTTCAAATGTCCTTTTAGACCTCCAATAATTATCATAAGGGTACTGGATGAGTATTTCATGTACTTCCCTTTTTACGGGTCATGTAGCTTAAGTGGTCTGCATATAGTAAAACTGCAGGATCTCATTTGGATGTGAATTAGGGCAAGTATGATGAGTCATGATGGTTTGTTGTAAGGACAAGTGGAATGGGCTGCGTCTTTGGAAGATGAGTGAGCAAGGTGTGGATCTGTCTAGGGTTATAGGCGTTCGGGTCCGACGAAAGATCGTCCTACCCAAGGAGAGTTGGAGTCAAATTACCCTAGGGTTAGCATATCGAAATATGAGAAAATAAAGGGGTAAGGGAATCAACCAATAATAAAATAAGTACCTTGCGAAAGGGAACGCTGGGCGTAATCCCAACACAGTTCCTAGTGCCCCTTGAGAGCCCTTCACAGGGAATACCGGGGGCAGTCCTGGGTTAACGTAAACTGTTTAACAAGCTGAAAAGAGTAACTTAGTAATTAGGGTTGCACATTTCACAAACACTGAGGGCACCGGAAGTCGGTTAGGAGCTTCGGCTCGGATGGTTAAAAGGCGGACGTGTTGGTCCGGGGAGCTTCAGCTCGATTCTTGTTTACGCTAAAATTTGCATGTGCATAACAGGGAAGGAAATTAAGGTGGTGGGTCTTCGGTATTGGAGGGTCGATGCACCGACGCCAATACTATGACTCGGCAAGTGTGGTTATCACTTCGCCAACAGAAGTCCGGTGCGCCAGCCGGCAAGAGTACGCAGGAGTCCGCTTCGTGCACCAAGCGTTGAGGCGTACGATAGGTCTGACCGGTAGTGCTTTACTGGTTTAGAGGTGGGCGAGGCCCAACCCACCGCTTCTGTCTGCCACTACGGAGGTATCCTGGGAGGTTACGGCTCCAAAAAGGGGGAACTAAAGGTCTGTGTGCACAGAGTCGGGTGTGTGTGTTGCACTTGCATGTCCATCATACCCACTTGCATGTCGTAGCATAATCGTTACCTTAAACCTTGACACCTAAAGTATAAGTGGAATGGGACGCTTATACTTTAGGACTTGTTACACGACCCCTTAGTCTATAAGCTTGTGTGGGCAAGTTTATAAATTAAGGTTAATTTTGATATATTTAGTTACTGCTGTTTGACCACCGACACCCCAATGTATAAATCGGTATGGGACTTTTTATACGATGGGAGCCTTGCAAAAGACCCCTTGGCTTATGTGTTTTTCACATAAGTGAAGGTTACATTTCATATTACAGCTTATTGTCTTTATATGCTATCGAACTTGCTAGATTAGGACCGCTGCCATCTGCTTTTGATATTCTCCACCTTCAAGTCCTCCCCTTTCTTCCTCTCCGCTCGGTGCCTAGGAGCCGTGGGGGAAGGGGTGGGGGATGATAGGACTTAGTCTTTTAGACTAACGGTTTTCGAACCGCATCATTTAGGGGATCGCGGAGACCAGCATGGAGGAGCAGCCCCAGAGACCGGTGCGCTTGGAGGTGGGGCAGTCTAGCTCCGGGGTTCACACAGCCGGGACCGTGAGTCTCGACCCTGAGCAGTTTTCTACTTTTGTTTCTGCATGAGAGATCTTGTAGTGAGGATTTGATGTACCGGGCATAAGCCCGTTTTGCTACTCTGATGTTATTTGCTGTGGACACTCCCTTCGTGGAGATATATTTATTATGTCATGTGATTCTCTGTGGACAGATAGTTTCCATTTTACTTCATTATGCTACTTTTCTGTGATCGAATTGGCCGGCAGAATCGGCGCTTTGTGGTGATGACCCTTTAGGGCGTGAAGGAGTCACCGCAAAACGGCGGTTCTGGGCCTAAGACCCCGGTGTCGAAAAAAAAAACGGGGGGTCTTACAAGTGGTATCAGAGGCAGACCTCGATCGAAAAGTAGCCGTCCACAACCCTGGGTCACCCCCGCGCGGGTTTAGTTTGGGGACAAACTAAGCAGTGGAAGCAGTGGTATGCCCATATGGGGGGAATCACATGTAAATTGTCCACTTTCATTAGGCATTGAGTCGATTACCTACTAATGTAGTTCGTTTTGCAGCCCCCAACTCAGCCCACCCCACAAGGTGGAGCTCAGCAGACTCCAGACATTGCACCACCTCCCATGGTCCCCACACCTTTCCTCCAGTCAGACATGGGGCAGACCCTTACAGCTATCCTTGAGGCCTTCCGGGCTCAGCAAGCTCCAGCCCAGCAGCCAAACCCAGGGGCCAACTGGATGAGCACCTTCCGAGGACTCTCTCCCCCATCATACTTAGGGACAGAGTCGGCAGTACGGACAGAGGAGTGGCTGGATGTTATGTACGAGATGTTGACCGGGATACGATGCCCTTGGGAGGAGAGGGTGGCCCTAGTGGTATCTTGCTTGGAGTCACATGCTAAGCGGTGGTGGAAGACGCTGTTGGACACGACATTTGCTGATAGGGAGATTGCAGAAATCACTTGGGAAGAATTCAGGGCCACGCTGCTGGAGCACTTTGTTCCTCAGTCGGCCAGGGACGAGTTGGAGGAGCGGTTCTTGCAGCTGAGGCAGGGCACCAGGACAGTGGTGGAGTATCACCGAGAGTTCGATCATTTGGCCCGATATGCGGGCTCCTATCAGCTGGATGAAGCAGGTTACGTCAAGAGGTTTTATAAGGGCCTAAAAGAGGAGTTGAGGGAGGCCTTGCTTTTTGTCTCTGACGGGCCCATCTCCCGGATTTTGGAGATGGCGAAGAGGATTGAGGCCGACTGGCACACCACTCGGGGCCGGAAACGGCAAGCAGAGGACCAGGGCCGGAGGGCCCGAAACGATCAGCGGCGAGGCACCATACCAGATGGAAGGAGGGCAGAGGAGCAGCCTCGTCAGGAGTTGAGGCAGGAGCCGAGAGAGCAGGTGGTTTTGGCCCCTCAACCTCTCCGGATCCAGGAGATGCAGAGACCCCGGGGTATGGCGTATCCCCCGCCGGAGTGCTTCCATTGTCACCAGGTGGGACATCTTCGGAGAGACTGCCCTATGAGGGGGGCACCACCTCCAGCACCACGGGGTGGCCCACCGGCCCAGCATTTCGGAGGCCGAGGACACGGCCGAGGATGTGGTTACCAGGGAGGCGACCGCAGGCAGAATGGGGAGCAGGTTTACGCTTTGGACTTAGCGCAGCCCCGGAACCCGGACAGGGTTATTGCAGGTATGAGAGTAATCTTAATTTTGGATTCATTCATTACTCATATTAAGTGTTAATAGAACTACTAAACGACCTAGGTTAGAAAACCTTACCCCAGAGTTTCTTTCAAACTGATTTAGGAATGGTGATGGTGTGCGGCAAGCCTGCCCATACCCTGTTCGACACGGGGGCATCGCACAACTTTGTGTCGGAGGGTTTCGTCAAGGACCTGGATCAGATTCGTTGTTATACGGGACTACCTAGGAGGGTGCGCCTCCCCAATGGGATGGAGATCCAGTCCACAGAAAAGTGCCTCCTGGAGGTTACCATAGACGGGTTGACACTCGAGGCCCCGGCGACGATCCTGAGGATGCCGGACTTCGACCTCGTCTTGGGCATGACATGGCTTGTCTGGAACCATGCCCAGATTGATTGCCCATCAAGGAGGGTCGTGCTGAGCCACGGCGATACTTATGCGACATTCGAAGGTACTACACCGGTCTCTCGTCGCCTGCTTTCATCTATTCAGGCCGTTAAGGCTCATATGCAAGGGGACGAGGTATATCAAGTATTATTCGAGATGACTGAGGAGAAGGACCTGATTGCTAACATTCCGGTGGTTCGTGACTACGCCGATATTTTTCCGGATAAGCTGCCAGGACTACCTCCGCATAGGGAGAAGGACTTCCAGATTCAGTTGGTACCAGGGGCTAAGCCGGTATCCAAGGCCCCTTATCTGATGGCCCCAAAGGAGTTGGCGGAGTTTCGGACACAGTTGCAGGAGCTGGTGGAAGCAGGATTTGTTAGGCCGAGCTCCTCATCATGGGGAGCTCCTGTCCTATTCGTGAAGAAGAAGAACGGCACTTTACGCCTGTGCATCGACTATCGAGCACTAAACAGGCTGACCGTCCGAAATACCTATCCGCTCCCCAGGATAGACGAGTTGTTCGATCAGCTGGAGGGAACCCATTATTTTTCGAAGCTGGACTTGAGGTCAGGCTATTACCAGCTGCGGATCCAGGAGGAGGATATTCCGAAGACGGCCTTTAGTAGCCGATATGGATTGTATGAGTTCATCGTGATGCCCTTCGGGCTCACGAATGCCCCGTCGGCGTTTATGAGCCTCATGAACCGGGTCTTCGAGGCTTATTTGGATGTGTTCGTCATAGTGTTCATAGACGACATCCTTATCTATTCTAAGACGGAGGAGGAGCACACACGACATCTGGCACTGACCTTGGAGAGACTGCGGGAGCATCGCCTTTATGCGAAGTTCAGTAAGTGTCAGTTCTGGCTGAAGGAGGTGGCTTTCTTAGGCCACATTATCAGCGGAGCCGGGCTGGCAGTGGACCCGGCAAAGATTCAAGATATTTTGGAGTGGCCGCAGCTGAAAACAGCCACTGACGTATGGAGTTTTGTAGGACTTGCCGGTTACTATCGGAAGTTCGTGGAGGGATTCTCTCGAATCGCCCTCCCGCTCACATCCTTGACGAAGAAGGAGGCACCGTTCGTATGGACCCCGCAGTGCCAGACAGCTTTCCAGGAGATGAAGGATCGGCTGACCTCGGCTCCCATTCTTACTCTTCCCTCGGGGAGGGAGGGATTTCAGGTCTACACCGACGCATCATATCAGGGGATGGGAGCAGTACTGATGCAGAACGGACACGTCATAGCTTATGCTTCCCGCCAGCTGAAGACCCATGAGAAGAACTACCCAGTGCACGACCTGGAGATGGGAGCAGTTGTATTCGCACTAAAAATATGGCGGCACTACCTTTATGGAGTCCACTGTGACATATACTCCGATCATAAGAACCTTAAGTACGTGGACACGCAGAAGGAACTAAACATCAGGCAAAGGTGGTGGGTGGAGTTCCTTTCTGACTATCCGTATGAGATGCATTACCACCCGGGGAAGGCGAACGCGGTAGCGGATGCACTGAGTAGGAGAGCTGCCACAGCAGGAGCAGAGCCTCAGTTGATGTCTATGGAGCTGCTGTAGAGACTAGTGGACATGCACATTACTCTGGTATCGTCTGATGATCCTGAGCTCTATGAGGAGTACTTGGCCGCGATGGGCGCAACCGATGACATCAGAGACCGGGTCAGAGAGGGACAGAGGCGGGATGCCAAGTTGGAACCCATCTTCCAAGCTCTGGAGGCAGGCACTGCAGGAGACTACACACTGAGGGACGACCTGGTGTGCTTCAGAGGACGGGTGTACATACCGGAGGGAGGCCAAATCCGGGAAGATATTATGACGGAGGCGCACTGCAGCCGGTATTCTGTACACCCGGGGATCACAAAGATGACGGCTGATTTGAAGAAGACGATGTACTGGCCGGGCATGAAGAGGATGTCTCACACTTCGTGACCCATTGTGAGGCATGTCAACTAGTGAAGGCGGAGTGCAGGAACCCCGCAGGATTATTGCAGCCACTCCCGGTGCCGGAGTGGAAGTTTGACGACATAGCCATGGACTTCATACATGGGCTTCCCCGGTCTCGGACAGGGAATGACTCGATCTGGGTAATCGTCGATCGGTTGACCAAGGTGGCTCGATTTATACCGATCAGAAAGGATGATTCAGTAGGAGTACTGGTGCGGAAGTTTGTGGAACAGTTCATTCGTTATCATGGCGTGCCCAGGACGATAGTGTCGGATCGGGATGGCCGTTTCACCTCCAGGGAGTGGAGATCCGTGCAAGCTTACTTAGGCACGCGATTGACCTTCAGCACTGCATTCCACCCCCAGACAGACGGGCAGACAGAACGCACCAACCGGATGCTGGAGGACCTCTTGAGGCTGTGCATCTTGGACCGCGGGGAACCGTTGGAGAAACTCTTACCCCTTGTCGAGTTCTCCTATAACAACAGCCACCAGTCCAGCATCAGGATGGCGCCTTACGAAGCCTTGTACGGGAGGAGATGTCGGACCCCGCTTTCTTGGGTGCAGAACGAAGATCCGAAAGTGCTGGGGTCAGAGTTTGTTGAAGACACCGAGGCACAGGTGAGGCTGATCAGGGACAGGATGCTCGAGGCACAGAGTAGACAGGCTAAGTACTATGACGCCCGGCATCGGCAGGTGGAGTTCTAGGTGGGGGACCGGGTGTTTCTGAAGATCCGGCCCATGCATGGAGTCTCGCGGGTGCGTGGTCGGAGGAAGAAGCTCAGCCCTAGGTACATGGGCCCTTACAGGATCCTGGAGCGGATCGGACCCCTAGCCTATCGGCTGGAGTTACCCCCAGAGCTGGAAGCGCTGCACGACGTCTTCCACATTTCTTCTTTGAGGAGGGCTCTGCTACGCCCGGAGCAGCAGATTTTGACCACCGAAGGGCCGGTAGCTTCAGACCGGTCGGTTCGTTTGGAGCCTGTGAGGATCGACGACCGAGGAGGGCGGGTCTTGCGACGCAAGAAGGTCCCACTAGTCAAGGTCCTGTGGAGGAACCACGGCCAGGAGGAGCATACCTGGGAGCCACAGGACCTGATGCGACAAAGATACCCCGAGCTATTCAGCCAGGTATACCTCTCGGACCCCTCAAGATGTTAATTTATTTTTCCTGCTTCAAGTATACTAAGGGCTGCTCTAGGCAGATAGAGGCTTATCTTTTGTTTATTGGGGGCTTATCCTTGTTTATTGGGATTTTGGTTTGCCAATTGGGCGAAAGAGTCTTAGATCTATGTTTTGCCGTAGAATCTAATTTAACAAACAAGGCGTCATAATGGGATGTTACAAGACTCTTTCCTTCGGTAGTAAGACCCGTAGGCCCAACCTTGATTTCGAGGACGAAATCTTTGTTTTGTTTATTGGGATTTGTAACATCCCATTTCCAACTAGACCCCTAAGAGTGGTTTTGGCCATGACTAGGTCATGACAAACCCTAGAAAGCCAGAAATGGGCCAAGAGATAGGAGGCCAAGGTGAGGATCACCATGGTCTGCTAATAGTAGAATTTTGAACAATGGTTTAGAATGACAATGGGGCTTCACCATGGCCCCAAGACCCTACCACAACACTCCCAAACATTTTGGGAGCCCCATTAGAGCCAAAAGGACCCATTAGGGTCAACCCAAGAGGCCCAGTTGACCAAGGTCAACCCTAGCCCTAAATGGGTCAAACTAGCCTACTTAGGGCCAACTGACCTACTCGTAGCCTAAAGGACCCCTCCTATGCCCTCCTAACCCTAAAGTGAGGTCGAATGGTCACTAAGGACACATTGGGGTCAGCCCTAGAGGCCAGGTTGACCCAAGTCAACTCAAGCCCTAACCTGGTCAAAGTACCCTTACTAAGGGTATGTGACCTCCAAGTACAGGGTAACCCTACATAACCCTACCTAGACCCTAAGGGAAGCCAATGGGTCACCTAGAACCCATAGGGGTCAACCCAATTAGTCATGTTGACCCAAGTCAAACCCCATTTAGGTCAAGTCAAACTTAACCCAAAAGGGCTAACCCAAGCCCAAGCCACTTCTCCCTTTGGCTAAACCCATTCCCATGACCATCATAAACAGTGGGCTGCATTTAGTTTGTGAGGTTGACTAGTCAACCATAGGTGACTAGGAGAGAGAAAGGAGCTCCTCTCCATGATAATGGAGGAGAGAGAAAATGAGGAAGAAGTAGGGGGAAGTGAGAGGCCGGCCAAGGGAGACTAACAGCCACCCATTATGGCTGCAATCAACTCCTCTAGGAGAGAGGAGTTGATTCCAGCCGTTTCCCGGCCACCAAGGGGTGGGTTCAGCCCCCCTCCACACAACCCGAGCCACACCTTTAATGGTGTTAATGGCCATTGAAGAACCAGCCTCTCCTCTCCCCCATTTGCCATTTAAACACCTTCAGGGAGCCGAGGAGATCATTTTAGAGCGTTTACCTGGAGGAGACGAGCCATTCCACTGTGCAGTTGCAGAAGCCGAGCTCCGCCGCCGTCGTCAATGGCATCCCGCCGCTCCTCTCGCATCCAGGCCGCCAGGAAGGTCCTCCCCCTCTCCTTAACCCATGGTTAGATCATAGCAATCGTTAGGACCAAGGTTCGGGCTCAATAGAGCCCGATCCAATTCGGTTTTCATGGATTTTTCTGAAGAAAACTCACCTCTCGGGATCGCCGGAAAAGGGGTTTCCGGCGGCCAAGCCGCCGCCTGGGGATGGCCACCACCTCAACGGAGGTGGTGGAGCCGGTGGCCGGCCGGGGAGGTGGTCGGGTCGCCGGCAGTGGCGTTTGGAAGTGGCTCCAGGCTGGATGAATCCTGGACGTCGGCTCAAGGAAGAAGATGAAGGGATTCCGTCCCTTTTGCTTCAAGATTCGTGCGGGCCCGATTTTAAACTATAGGAAATTAATGATATTTATTTCATTCTGTCACACTTTTGACATTTAATGTTTTATATTTTTAAAAATAGTTAGAGGCTCTGTATGAGAAAATGATCAACACATGATCTGTAGCCCTTCCTGTCTACTTTATTTTAAAATTGGTTTGAACCCATTTGGGCTTCTGGTTGACCAGGGCACCCATTTTGGTGGGACATACCCTTATGGCTAGGCAGTCACTAAATTGAGTGCCCACTCTTCACCCCTAGCCCAAATTAGCTGAAATTTTGGCAGAGAGTCTATCTTAGATATACCTAGGGCCTGCCCAAAAATGGGAATTTTTGGAGAAAATATTTCTATAGTTTTTGTAAATATTTAATAATTATTAGATAAATTAAATAGGTGCCCTAAACACCTCCAAACCATCCCAAATTTTGGTGAGTGGTCCCTGGGTTCCAATTAGGTACCTGTATAAAATTTCATTTAATTTGGATGTGTTTTGAATAGGTTTTGACCCAACCCTAACTATACCCTAAAAGGGGCATTTTGCTCAAAAGTTGCACTTTTGGTTTTGAGTGACCAAATCACCTCAACAGAGGCTGAAATTTGGGCCACTGGTTTGTTATAGCACGTATCACCTCCCCATGGAATATGGGGTAGGGAGGAATAGATTTGCCCTAAGTTCCTAGGTCAAACCCTAAGGAGGGACCTTTTGGCCTTGTGAAGGGTATGAGTCCTAAACACCTTGGATGAACTCCAAATTTTGCAAGGAGGTTCCTAGGATATATAGAACCCTTTGTTAAAAATACTAGCTAATTTTGAAAAGGATAGTGGCCCCAAAACCCTAACCCTAGCTTAGGTCCTAAAACTTGTAGTGTAGGTTTAGGTTAGCTAAACATCTTGACATTTAACCAAATTTGGGTAGTGAGGGGATTAGGGTATTTTGAGCCTCTGATAATTTACTTGAGAAATTTTGGACAATATTTTTAGCACTTCATTAGTAATCAATGGTAATGCCCTAATAATTATTTTGGCTATTGTGGTCTCATTGCCCATCAAGAGGGTATGAAACATGGGCAGAGTTAGTTTTAGGTTATGATAATCTTGTATGAATTTTGTTAGAATTTTTGGATATCTATATAGGGCATCTACTTCACAAGTGCTTTATTTTGATTACATATTAATAATTCTTGCCAGAGGCCATTACTTACTGAAAAATCATGAAACTTCCTGCATAGTGTTTTTAGCTCAATGTTATCATATGGAAATTTTTGTGGAATTATTTGATGATTGATTAGCATACTTTGTTCATTAACCCTTAAATTAGAGAGTTCATAAGAAAATCAAATATAGCTTTATTTCCAAATGATAAATTATGAAACTTTTGATAGGGTACTTGTAGTCCATCACAATCATCCCTGAATTTTCTCTGAATTTTTGGAGGTGTTATTACTATAGAATCTTTTAATATGACTTTTTATGGGGCATCTTTGAAATTAAATTTAAAGGCCTAAACCTTGCTGAAAAATTGGGAGACTTAGGATTTAGAGTTGATTAGGCATTTTGTATTTATCATAAATTTAGTGGAATAATACCTTGTCTAATTATGGTACTTCATGTTTAAACCTGGGCCTTTTGGGACATTAGAATAAATAAATTAATTATCAGACCAATTAGGAAAATTATGGATTTCTGGATTTATGCTTCAAATATCCTTTTAGACCTCCAATAATTATCATAAGGGTACTGGATGAGTATTTCATGTACTTCCCTTTTTACGGGTCATGTAGCTTAAGTGGTCTGCATATAGTAAAACTGCAGGATCTCATTTGGATGTGAATTAGGGCAAGTATGATGAGTCATGATGGTTTGTTGTAAGGACAAGTGGAATGGGCTGCGTCTTTGGAAGATGAGTGAGCAAGGTGTGGATCTGTCTAGGGTTATAGGCGTTCGGGTCCGACGAAAGATCGTCCTACCCAAGGAGAGTTGGAGTCAAATTACACTAGGGTTAGCATATCGAAATATGAGAAAATAAAGGGGTAAGGGAATCAACCAATAATAAAATAAGTACCTTGCGAAAGGGAACGCTGGGCGTAATCCCAACACAGTTCCTAGTGCCCCTTGAGAGCCCTTCACAGGGAATACCGGGGGCAGTCCTGGGTTAACGTAAACTGTTTAACAAGCTGAAAAGAGTAACTTAGTAATTAGGGTTGCACATTTCACAAACACTGAGGGCACCGGAAGTCGGTTAGGAGCTTCGGCTCGGATGGTTAAAAGGCGGACGTGTTGGTCCGGGGAGCTTCGGCTCGATTCTTGTTTACGCTAAAATTTGCATGTGCATAACAGGGAAGGAAATTAAGGTGGTGGGTCTTCGGTATTGGAGGGTCGATGCACCGACGCCAATACGATGACTCGGCAAGTGTGGTTATCACTTCGCCAACAGAAGTCCGGTGCGCCAGCCGGCAAGAGTACGCAGGAGTCCGCTTCGTGCACCAAGCGTTGAGGCGTACGATAGGTCTGACCGGTAGTGCTTTACTGGTTTAGAGGTGGGCGAGGCCCAACCCACCGCTTCCGTCTGCCACTACGGAGGTATCCTGGGAGGTTACGGCTCCAAAAAGGGGGAACTAAAGGTCTGTGTGCACAGAGTCGGGTGTGTGTGTTGCACTTGCATGTCCATCATACCCACTTGCATGTCATAGCATAATCGTTACTTTAAACCTTGACACCTAAAGTATAAGTGGAATGGGACGCTTATACTTTAGGACTTGCTACATGACCCCTTAGTCTATAAGCTTGTGCGGGCAAGTTTATAAATTAAGGTTAATTTTGATATATTTAGTTACTGCTGTTTGACCACCGACACCCCAACGTATAAATCGGTATGGGACTTTTTATACGATGGGAGCCTTGCAAAAGACCCATTGGCTTATGTGTTTTTCACATAAGTGAAGGTTACATTTCATATTACAGCTTATTGTCTTTATATGCTATCGAACTTGCTAGATTAGGACCGCTGCCATCTGCTTTTGATATTCTCCACCTTCAAGTCCTCCCCTTTCTTCCTCTCCGCTCGGTGCCTAGGAGCCGTGGGGGAAGGGGTGGGGGATGATAGGACTTAGTCTTTTAGACTAACGGTTTTCGAACCGCATCATTTAGGGGATCGCGGAGACCAGCATGTAGGAGCAGCCCCAGAGACCGGTGCGCTTGGAGGTGGGGCAGTCTAGCTCCGGGGTTCACACAGCCGGGACCGTGAGTCTCGACCCTGAGCAGTTTTCTACTTTTGTTTCTGCATGAGAGATCTTGTAGTGAGGATTTGATGTACCGGGCATAAGCCCGTTTTGCTACTCTGATGTTATTTGCTGTGGACACTCCCTTCGTGGAGATATATTTATTATGTCATGTGATTCTCTGTGGACAGATAGTTTCCATTTTACTTCATTATGCTACTTTTCTGTGATCGAATTGGCCGGCAGAATCGGCGCTTTGTGGTGATGACCCTTTAGGGCGTGAAGGAGTCACCGCAAAACGGCGATTCTGGGCCTAAGACCCCGGTGTCGAAAAAAAAATGGGGGGTCTTACAGACTAGGATGTCCGTGCGGTAGGCTCGGTGGTTGTGGAAATGGGGCAGGATGGCCCGGCGAGCTTTGGCTCGGTTGATGTTTGTGACGAACAGGATGGTCCGGTGAGCTTTGTCTCGGTACTGATACATAAGGTTGCATGTGCACAAAAATTAAAGGTGGTGGGTCTTCGGTATTGGAGTATCGATGCACAGACGCCAATACGTTGACTCGACAAGTGTGGATAGCACTTCGCTGACAGAAGTCCGGTGCGCCAGCCGGCAAGAGTACACAGGAGTCCGCTTAGTGCACCAGCGTTGAGGCGTATGATAGGTCTGACCGGTAGTGCTTTACTGCGTTAGAGGTGGGCGAGGCCCAAACCACTGCTTCCGTCTGCCACTATGGAGGTATCCTGGGAGGTTCGGCTCCAGAAAGGCGGAACTAAAGGTCTGTGTGCACAGAGTCAGGTTGGTGAGTTGCACTTGCATGATAGCATCATAACCCACTTGCATGTCATAGCAAAATCATAACATAAAACCCTTGTCACCTATTATATAAGTGGTATGGGATGCTTATACAATAGGACTTGCAAAACGACCCCTTGGTCTATAATCTTGTGTGGGCCATTTTATAAATTAAGGTTAAATTCGTTATATATATGTTGCTGTTAATAACCGACACCCCAACGTATAAATTGGTATGGGACTTTTTATACGATGGGAGCCCTATAAAAGATCCCTTGCTTATACGTTTCCGTATAAGTTCAGGTTACCTTTCATACTTTATTTTTGTTGTAACACCCTATTACTAAATTGGGTCAGGATCACTATGTCTCTAGGAAACCAATGTTTGACCTCCTGTATAGATCTAAAGGTCAATTAGAATTGAGTCTAAGGGTTAGAAGTCTAGGTTTGGAAGTTGCCCTCAAGACCAAGAATTTTTCAGTTTGAGACTAAGTCATATCGTCGAGCTCAGCACGACGATTCGTCGAACTCCAATCGATGATCGTCTAGCTCAACTTCGACAGATCGTCGAACTCCATTCGACGATCGCTGAGCTCAACTTCAACAAATCGTTGAACTCCATTCGACGATCTTCGAGCTCAGTTCGACGATCTTGACTCAGTATTGGATCTCTATCTCTGAGCTCAGTTCGACGATCTTTGAGCTCAGATCGATGATTTTTGTTGCTGTCTAAGTCCATATCGCTGAGCTCAGTTCGACGATAGCAGAGCTCAGTTCGACGTTTTCTGATGAGTTAAAGGATTTTTCGAGATTCAAATTCAGATCAGTTAAGGAGTTATTCAGTAATTAATTCAGAAGATTTTCTAGCCGTTTTCATTTATTTCTGGACCAAGTTTCAAGGGATTATCAAGGAATGTTTCTTTGGACTTTCCTCCAGAAGATATTTTGCAATTAAGGATGCAATTAATGCAGGCCAACAGCTATTCTTGACAGAGGATGTTTTTCTATTCAGTACCAGAGAATAAAAGACAAGTTTTTTTTTTGAATCTCTCTCAGACATCACTAATCCTCAGAACACAAAGAAGAAGAACAAGAACAAAATATTCTCTGTCTCAAAGAATTCTCAGAATAACACACATCCAAGGAGATCAAACTCTCTGAAATATTCTGATCTCTTGTGATTCAAGTGTTCAAGGCCAACATCTTTCAAAGACTCCAGACACCTAACATTTCAGCTGTTGCTGAAATCATCTTTTGCTGGAGATCAACTTCTGAAGGCCTATCACCCTACAACAAAGCTTCTTTTCCTGAACATCTCAAGGACTCAGGGGGAGCTTTGACACCATCAAATCCACATAGTCTTCTCAGTTGCTTTGAGAAAGAGAAGACTTCCATAAATCTCTCATCCCCATCTGTGTAAAGGGTTTCTCAAACTCCATTCAAAAGTTTGAGCTTGGTTTTTGAGCACCTTGTCAAAAGCTCATTGGTGGCAAGACACCTAATCAAAAAATCTGATTTGGTTTTTGAGCACCATATCAAAAGCTCATTGGTGCCCAGGACACCTAATCAACTCATCCTGCAGTGGATTCTTACCTAGGGTGGTAGAAGAGTGGATGTACCCAAGTTTAGGGGAACCACTATAGCTTCTTGTGTCATCTGGATTGCTTATCTTTATCTTTTGTTTCTAGCTGTGATTGTTCTATGATTTTTTTGTGATTAATTTATTTCTGTGATTAAATTTAATAATTGCTTCCCTGCTCACTCAGATTACAACAATTGTTGTAAAAAGTTTTCAAGCACCATATACTCTATTCACCCCCCTCTAGAGTATATCAGATCTAGCTGCACTTTAAATTTTACTGCCACATGTAATATAAAATTGCTAGTATAGGTCCGCCGCCATCTGTTTCTTGATTACTCTCCACCTTCAAGTCCTCCCCTTTCTTCCTCTCCGCTCGGTGCCTAGGAGCCATGGGGGAAGGGGTGGGGGATGATAGGTCTTAGTCTTTTAGACTAACGGTTTTCAAACCACATCATTTAGGGGATCGTGGAGCCCAGCATGGAGGAGCAGCCCCGCAGGTCGGCACACTTGGAGATGGGGCAGTTAAGCACCGGAGTTCGGACGACAGGGACTGTGATCCCCTGACCTCAGTAGTGTTTTTATTTTGCTTCCGCTTGAGTGACTTTGTAGTGAGGATTTGTTGTAGTGGGCTTAAGCCCTTATTTTCAGTACCTTATATTCTGTGGACTCTCCCTTCGTGGAGATATATTTACTCTGATGTGGTTTTTATTGTGGACATCTTCTTAGAGTTTTACCTCACTTGTGTTTACTCTACTTTGTTGCTTTTCTGTGATTGAATCGGCCGGCAGAATCGGTGTTTCGCGGTGGTGACGCTTCAGGGCGTGGAGCTGTCACCGTAAAGCGGCGGTTCTAGGCCTAAGACCCCAGTGTTTGAAAAAGAAAAAAAAAGGGAGTCTTGCAAGTGGTATCCGAGGAAACATCGATCGAAAAGTAACAGTCCACAACCCCTGGGTCACCCCCACGCGAGTTTAGTTTGGGGACAAACTAAGCAGCGGAAGCAGTGGTGTGCCCATAAGGGGAATCACATGTAAAGTCCACCTTTTCATTAATTTGACTTGTTCATAAGCTAGCAATTGGAATTCTTTTTTGTAGCCTACGGCAAACCCTGCCTCCAGCAGGGAGCACCTCCGTCTGCGAAAATTCCATCTTATAATTCTCTAGTCAACAAGTTAGACTCAACCCACTAGGAGACATGACTAACCACGATAACTTATAGTATGCCCTAGTCTGAAATAGACTTTGGGTATGAACTTGGTTAAGTTAAGGAGATACCTAAAGAGAATAAAGGGGGAGTATAATATGAGAATGGCTACCTAAGCCATAAACTCAGGTAGCCCTACGGTCCCTATCAAGGATTACTCAAACCGGAAGGACTGCTTTTAGGAGAATTGAGACCAATAATCCATTAGCAAAATGGTAGAAGACACATAGTCTCAACCCTCATACAAGTAATAAGATTACCTGGAGACCACCACCACGACAATCACCGAAGGTCGGATAGGAATTCAAGTCCGGAAGAGACCCAGTTGGGATTGGGAACATTTTGACGCAGATAAGGTTGTCATAAATATGACTCAGAGGAGGGTTTAAAGTATGGAGTATATCAACAGATTCATGTTGGAACCCCAAGTCAAAGATTGATGCCCTAGGGATTGTGCACCCAGCTAGGATGGATATAACATGGTAATATCAAAGATACTCAGCCCAAGGCAGGTAGAGGCTAATCTTTTGTTTACTGGGGGAGTGTCTTTTGTTTATTGGCAAATTAGTTACAGACTTGGGTTTCCCTTAGATCTCATCAAGAAACATTTGCACCGTAAATATAGTGAAATGGATATAAACCATATTCGGTGCTACTCGGGCGTATTCGTAAGGATAAGAATCTGATTGCGAATTGGAGATTTTATAGAGTCATTGGCTACACATACAAATGAGAAATTTTATCATCGGAAGTTTGGTGTATCTCAGAACGTGTATCTCCCTGGAGTGAAGAAGGGCGTCATGGATTTTGTGATGCACGGTGAGGTCCGTCGACCGTTGAAGGTTAAGTGCAACAACTTTTAGGAAACTATTACAGTCACTGCCCGGTTAGAGGGGAAGTTCAGGATATAATTAGGGATTTTCATACACATGATTCCTCATCCGCACTCCGGACATAATTATAATTGGAACATCAAAGATAGACTGGCCGAGATATCTAGGGTCACCCTGACCCAAAAGAAAACTCCCATAGGTGTTTCATTAGTTTTGTGAGTAGTTGTTCATTATCATGGTGTGCTCAAGATGATCGTGTTGAATCAGGATGGATAGTGTACGTCCAAGGAGAGAATATCAGTCCAGGCTTATCTGGGCTCTCGGTCGACATTCAACACAACTCTCCACCCTTGTACGGAAGGAGATGTAGGACTCTGCTTTCATGGATTCAGGACGAGGATCCGAAGGCGTTGGGATCGGATTTTGTCGAAGATACCGAGGCTCAGGTGAGACTGATACGGGACAGAATGCTTGAAGCGCAGATCCGACAGGCTAAGTATTGCGACGCCCGACACCGTCAGGTAGAGTTTCAGGTGGGAGATCGGGTTTTCTTAAAGATCCGGCCCATGCACAGAGTTTCACGGGTGCGTGGTCGGAAGAACAAGCTCAGCCCTAGGTATATGGGCCCTTACAGGATCCTGGAGTGGATCGGACCCATTGCTTACAGGCTAGAGTTGCCACCGGAACTGACAGGTTTACACGACATGTTCCATATATCTTCTCTTAGGAGGGCTCTACTACGCCCGGAGCAGCAGATTTCGACCACAGAAGGGCCGGTAGCTTCAGACAGGTCAGTTCACTTAGAGCCGGTTCGGATTGATGACAGAGGAGTATGGATCTTGCGTCGCAAAAAGGTTCCGTTAGTCAAAGTCCTGTGGAGAAACCACTGGCAGGAGGAGCATACCTGGGAACCACATGACCTGATGCGATAAAAGTATCCAGAGCTGTTCAATCAGGTATACCTCACAACCTCTCAAGATGTTCAATTTACTTTCATGTTTTACACTAGTAGGGCTGCTCTAGGAAGAGTAGAGGCTAATCTTTTGTTTATTGGGATTTTGACTTTGCCAATTGGGCGAATTGGTCATAGATTTAGGTTTCCCTTTAAACCCCACTTAACAAACATGGCGTCGAGATGTAATCTTTCACTTCTTATGGGATGTTACAAGCTTCCTTTCCTTCGATAGAAATTCCCGTAGGCTTAACCTGGATTTCGGGGACGAAATCTTTGTTTTGTTTATTGGGATTTGTAACATCCCATTTCCAACGAGACCCCTAAGAGTGCTTTTGGTCATGACTAGGTCATGACAAAACCCTAGGAAGCTCAAGAAGACCAAGTGAGCTTAGACATGAGGTTGGAAATCATCAAGGTCTGCAAATAATAGAATTCTAAACAATAGTTTAGGATGACCATGGGGCTACACCTTGACCCCAGGACCCTGCCACAACACCCCCAAACACTTTGGGAGGCCCATTAGAGCCACAAGGACACATTGGTGTCAGCCCTAGAGGCCAAATTGACCCAAGTCAACTCAAGCCCCTAATCTGGTCAAAGTGCCCTTACCAAGGGTCACGTGACCTCCAAGGTGCCAAGTCAGCCCTATCCAACCCTACCTAAACGTTAGGGGATATCAATGGGTCACCAGGGACTCTTTAGGGGCAACCAAAAAGGTCAAAAAGACCAAGGTCAACCCAAGCCTACCTTGGGTCAACCTAGCCCAAATAGGCTAACCCAAGTTCAAGCGTCCTCATGTGGTTTCTTTAGGAGAATGATGTGTATGGATGGGCTGCCAATAGACCTCCAGATTGTCCAAGTCAACTTGGTGACTAGGAGAGAGAGTGGGCTTCATTTTCATGGTTATGGATGAGAGAGAAAAATGGATGAAGGGAGAAGGAAGGGGCTCGACCAAGGGGAGGCCAAAGGCCACCTTTAATGGCTGGATTCAGCTCCCTTAGGGAAGGGGAGAAGTTTCCAGCCACTTCCCTGGTCACCAAGGGACAGATTCAGCCCCCTCCACCATGGCCGAATGTGGCCATTAATGTCCGTAAAGGCCATTTAAGATCAAGCCTCTCCACTCCCCAACTGAGCCTTTAAACACCTTCAGAGGGCCGAGAGGAGTATTTCCCACGCTTTACCTGAAGAAACCGAGCCACCCCACTGTGTTGTTGCAGAAACCGAGCGGCGCCGCCTTCAAAAATGGCTTCCCGGTGATTTTCGAGACTTTAGGCCACCGACAAGGTCCTCCTCTACTCCTTCTTTCATGGGTAGATATTAGGAATCGTTAGGGACAAGGTTCGGGCTCAATTGTGCCCGTTCCAATTCAAATTTCCCCTAGTTTTTCCGCAAGTTTCACCTCTCAGGTTCGCCGGAAAGTGGCCCTTCGGCGGCCAAGCCTCCGCCTGGCGACAGCCACCACCTCAACGGAGGTGATGGTGGCGGTGGCCGGCCGGGGCAGCGGCTGGATGGCCGGCGGCAAGCGTTTGAAGTCGGCCCTGGAAAAACGAATCCTATCCGTCGGCTCAAGGAAGGAGATGAACGGATCCAGTTCATTTGCGTCAAGATTCGTGACATATCAGATTTAAAACTATAGTATAAATATTTCTGATTATTTCATTATGTCATAGATTTTTGTATTTATTGGTTTTAATTCTTAAAAATACTTAGAGGCTAGAAAAAAAAAGTGGTCAATATAGAAAATGTAGCCCTTGATGTCTATTTTCATCTAATATTGATTTCACAGAATTTGCGTGCCTGGTTGGACCAAAG
This sequence comes from Platanthera guangdongensis, assembly GCA_039583875.1. NCBI lineage: Eukaryota > Viridiplantae > Streptophyta > Magnoliopsida > Asparagales > Orchidaceae > Platanthera > Platanthera guangdongensis. Next base: position 109,845,879 of record CM077163.1, read on the forward strand.
CACTCATTTTGGTGGGACCTACACCTAGGGCTAGGCAGACATTAAACTGGGTGCCCACACTTCATCCTTGGTCCAAATTAATTGCAATTTTGGCAGGGTGTCTACCATAGCTATACCTAGGGCTTGTCTAAAATTCAGAAGTTTTAGAGAATTCTTTTCTATAGTGTTTAGAAAAATTTAATAATCCATGAATAAATTAATTAGGTGTCCTAAACACCTCATAATCCCCCAAATTTGGGTGGTAGGTCTTAGAGGGCATGTTAGGGCTCTGGTAAAAGTTTCATCTCATTTGTAGAGGTTTAGGTTAGGTATTGAACCAACCCTAGGTTGACCCCTTTTAAGGTTAAATAGGTCAAGCATCCCCTTTGGGTTTTGAGTGGTCAAATCACCTCAACAGAGGTTGATATTTTGGCCAATGACTTTTTATAGCATAACTCACCCTCCCATGAAATTTGGGGTGGTTAAGAGTAGGGTAGCCCTAGAACCCTAGGGTAAGTCCCTTAATGGGGATGTTTAGGGTTTGAAGAACATAGGGTCAAATGACCTTGGATTGACTTGAAACTTTGTGGGAAGGACCATAGGATTCGTATAGCTCTCTAGTTAAAATTTTAGGAAATTTGGAATCCTTAAACCCCATCAAAACCCTAATCCTAGCTTAGGGCACAAATCTTGTAAGGATAGAAAATGTCACTAAAACTCTTTGAAAAGGGCTGAAATTTGGGTTGAGTAGCGTTTGAGGCTATCACAAGCTGTGGAGATTTTATCATAAATTTAGGATTAATATTTTGGATACTTCATTAACAATTTAATAATTTGTAGTATTTACTTGGGAATTTATTATGAAGTAACAACTTACTGAAAATTAACGAAATTTAGGCAGATGAATTATTATTAGGTTTTAAAGCTCTGCGAATATTTATAGAATTTTTGGATTATTATTTTTAAGGGTTACTTCATTAAGTATAGTTTCCCATGAAAATTTAATTTAATTCATTTTGGAGTCTAGATAACCTCTAAAATTATTATTTGTGTACCATGCTCTTTTCAAAACCATATTAAGATTCTGTAATTTTTGTATAATTTTCTGATGAATAACTTTCGTACTTCCTTCTTTACATTTGATTATGGGAATTAATTTGGATAAATTAATTAGAGGTCGAATATTCTCTGGAAAATTATGAAATTTAATATCGAGTCATATATCTCTGTTACTTAATGATCAAAATTTTTGGGTGGCCATTACTTGAGTAGATCTTATGGTTCATTTTCAAAAATGTCCATGACCAAACTTTTAGGAAAATTCAATAAATATCAAATTAATTAGAAAAATTATGGATCTCTTATTTTCGACTAAATTGTTTATAATAGACCTCTGGTAAAATTTATAGGAGATTTGGAAGACAATCCGGAGTACCTCCTTTATACATCTCATATAGTATAGGGTGGTCTGCATATAGTAACTGCGGAAACTGAACTAGAGTGGGTAGTGAACTTTGGAGAATTGAATCCTCAGTAGGTTGCTGGTTTGGGTAAATAAAGGGGTTCATCATTGGAAGACAAGATTTGTAGAGTGAGAGGTTGACTAGTGTTAGGTGGTGCTCGGGATCGGCGAAAGATCGTCCTTCCTGAAGGGAGGAAGTGGTTATTGCACTAGGGATAGATTCTGTAAAATTAATTAAGGGTCGGGAAATAGGGTAGCAAACAATAATAGTAAGTGCCTTACGAAAGGGAGCTTTGGGCGTAATCCCATCGTAGTTCCTAGTGACTTCGAGAGCCCTTCACGAGGTATACCTTGGGCACTCCTGGGCTAACATAAACTATAGGAGTGATAAAATCTTAAAGAGCAAATAGAATAATTAGGGTTTCACATTCACACACCCCGGTGTCTCGGGAAGTTGGTTTGACTAGGATGTCCGAGCGGTAGGATATGTGGTTGTGTAAAGGGGGCAGGATGGCCCGACGAGCTTTGGCTCGATTGATGTTTGTGATGGACGGGATGGTCTGGTGAGGTTTGGCTCGGTACTGATATATAAGGTTACATGTGCATAAAAATTAAAGTTGGTGGGTCTTCAGTATTAATGTGTCGATGCACTGACGCCAATACGTTGACTCGGCAAGTGTGGCTAGCACTTCGCCAACAGAAGTCCGGTGCGCCAGCCGGCAAGAGTACGCAGGAGTCCGCTTAGTGCACTAGCTTTGAGGTGCCTGATAGGTCTGACCGGTAGTGCTTTACTTGTTTAGAGGTGGGCGAGGCCCAACCCACCGCTTCCGTCTGCCACTATGGAGGTATCCTGGGAGGTTCGGCTCCAGAAAGGGGGAACTAAAGGTCTGTGTGCACAGAGTCGGGTGGATGAGTTGCACTTGCATGATATCATCATAACCCACTTGCCTGTCATAGTATAATCATAGCATAAAACCCTTGTCACCTATTGTATAAGTAGTATGGGACAGTCTAGCACCGGAGTTCAGACGACAGGGACTGTGAGCCCCTAACCTTAGTAGTGTTTTTATTTTGCTTCCACTTGAGTGACTTTGTAGTGAGGAATTATTGTAGTGGGCTTAAGCCCTTATTTTCAGTACCTTATATTTTGTGGACTCTCCCTTCGTCGAGATATATTTACTCTGATGTGGTTTTTATTGTGGACATCTGCTTAGAGTTTTACCTCACTTGTGTTTTTCTACTTTGTTGCTTTTCTGTGATCGAATCGGCCGACAGAATCGGCATTTCGCGGTGGTGACGCTTCAGGGCGTGAAGGTGTCACCGTAAAGCGGCGGTTCTCGGCCTAAGACCCCGGTGTTTGTAAAAAAAAACGGGGGGGTCTTACAGCCTAGCTCAGAGCATTCTAGCACAGCATTTTATGTTGCAAGAACTCAACATACTGAATGTCCACTAATATATAAACGACACACATATATATATAAACCAAGAATGTATACAACACACACACACTCACGAACTTAAGGCCTTACAAGTTGCTCTTTACAAATATACAGCTTCAGACATCGGCACGCAGGCCGGTGACACATGAAATCCAAAAATTCTTCGCACGGACTTCACGGGCCTTTAAGCAGCATGGATTCATTCCGCTCAATTCAATTCAATCCACCAGCACCTGCAATCAGACATCCACCCCAAGAGAGGTAAACAAAGCAACGGTCAGCATTCGCTGACCAATTATAACGACCCGACCCCTTACCGGGGGCAGTGGTTCCTTCCTTGTATGCATTGCAATCATAAGATCTACCAATCACAACAAGTGCTCTCATGCACAACAGTATCACAAATGCTGGCCTCCGCCAGATGGTCCGTGCACTCAGGGCACCTTATTGGTGTACCAGATATAGCAGTTGCCCGCCACCGATCAGAGGTTGTTAACGTGTTGGCTGCCCAGTCCTAGTCACCAGTGACGCATGCTGGGGACATTCCGCCCAAACAACTCAGAGGTGAGAACCTCACGGCAAACTTGAACATTTGCAAACCAGATCGACCCACCATTGTGGTGCAACAAGCCGGGTCTGTCTCGCATCCCCCAAGCCTACCACCAATCGATCTCCCAAAACAACCAGCGGCAGGTCATCCTTTCCCGTGCTCAAACCGTCAGTAGCGCACCACTAGACGCGGGTCGGCTTTCCCTCCTGAGTAGCCGCAGCTTTTCCTCTCTCTCCGAGCAAATAGATCTCATTGCGCTCACACCACAAGGAGCTTACACAAAGCATCCAAGATCAGCATACAGCTCACGCAGAGCTCACAACAAAAGGAGCTACAGGCACCACAATTTATGGGCAGCACATACTACACGGAGTCTTCTCCGGTTCAAAATAACCATCAACAATCGAGACTAACCGTCGGGATGAGCTTCACATAACAAGCCTATATCGTACTACACACTTCCGGCTCTAGATGCAGACTCAACTTGGAATCACTTACACTTTCCACCTTTTGGTGGAGGATTCCATGCAGATGCATAAAGAAAGGACTTCGTTTGTCCAAGAAGGAGATCGTTACCCTTGACGATCGCTATGGAGTCATGAACTAGCCAGATGGAAATCACCACCATGGCTTTGCCTCCACGAATCCGCGTTTGGCTCTCGAAATAGCCCGCTAAAGCTTCCTCGGCAGCCGTCTCCCTTCTCCCTTTCCTTCCTCTCTCTCACTCACTCTAGCTCTTTGAGAAGGACGAGAAATGGCTAAATGAATGTGCTTATCCCCTCATTTTCGGCCTTATAAGTAACAGGGAAGGGCCTAAACCCTTGGATCCAGGAAGAAGAAAACAAATGGCCTTGATTGCATAGAAGTAAGATGAACACGACCTGACACGCCCTGTGACACGCCCATGTCACAGGCTGTGTCCCCTAAGCGGTGCACGAACCGCCTTACCCAGAACAGGACACGGCCATGTGACATGCCCGTTTCACGTGGCTGACACGCCCGTGTCATTTGATGGACACGCCCATGTCTGGCTCTCGAGACCCTCTCGAGACCTACTCGAGACAACTACCCGAGTAGTTGGAAAGGACACGCCCGTGTCCAATGGCTGACATGCCCGTATCACACCTGTAACGTCTCGGTTATGGGCTCAGAGGCTCGCAGGCTTGTCCCGCCCCGTGGTCCCATTACAAGGCTGCAGCCCAATACACCCCAATGCCTCTCCCACATATTTCTCAGTAAGGCGCGTTGTTGGAGCTAGGTATCAAACTTGCAACCCTTGATAACACTCTCTTCTCTTCCAACAGAGCTCATCACCAACTGAGCTGCAACTCAGTTGGTGATGAGCTCTGTTGGAAGAGAGTGTTATCAAGGGTTACAGGTTCGATACCTAGCGCCAACAACGCACCATGCTGAGAAATAGGCAGGAGAGGCGTTGGGGTGTATTGGGCTGCAGCCCTGTAACACGACCACGGGGCGGGACAAGCTGCAGCTCAATTAGTGATAGCCACTGGTGGAAGAGTGTGTTATCAAGGGTTGCGGGTTCGATACCTAGCGCGAACAATGCGCCTTTCTGAGAAACAGGAAGGAGAGGTGTTGGGGTGTATTGGGCTGCAGCCCTGTAGCGGGCCTACGAGTGAGACAAGCTATTCGACCCATGATGGGGTGCGCTAGCCTCTGAGCCCTAGGCTGGGTCGTTATATAAAAAGTGCACTTTTTATGTAATGACCCGGTTATGGGCTCAGAGGCCCGCAGGGTTGTCCCACCCCGTGGTCCCGTTACAGGGCTCAGCCCAATACACCCCAACTCCTCTCCTACCTATTTCTCAACAAGGCGTGTTGTTGGCGCTAGGTTTCGAACCCTCAACCCTTGATAAGGCAACCATCCAATGTCCTCATCACCAACGATGATAGCCACTGGTGGAAGAGTGTGTTATCAATGGTTGCGGGTTCGATAACAAGCTCCAACAGCGCGCCATGCTAAAAAATAGGCGGGAGAGTCGTTGGGGTGTATAGGGCTGCAGCCCTGTAGCGGGCCTACGAGTGAGACAAGCTATTCGGCCCATGATGGGGTGCGGTAGCCTCTGAGCTCTAGGTCGGTCCGTTACAAAAAAAGTGCATGTTTTATGTAACGACCCAGTTATGGGCTCAGAGGCCCGCAGGCCTGTCCCGCCCTGTGGTCCCATTACAGGGCTACAGCTTAATACACCCCAACGCCTCTCCCGCCTATTTCTCAGCAAGGAGTGTTGTTGGCGCTAGGTTTCGAACCCGCAACCCTTGATAAGCCAAACATCCAATGTCCTCATCACCAACTGAGCTGCAACACAGTTGGTGATGAGGACATTGGATGGTTGGCTTATCAAGGGTTGCGGGTTCGAAACCTAGTGCCAACAACGCGCCTTGCTGAGAAACAGGCGGGAGAGGCGTTGGGGTGTATTGGGCTGCAGCCCTGTAACGGGACCTCGGGGGGGACAAGCCTGCGTGCCTCTGAGACCATAACCAGGATGTTAGAACACTCGTACTCGAGACATAAAAGAACCACTCGAGATAATTACTCGAGACCTACTCGAGTGAAGTATACGCTAGGTGACACGCCCGTGTCCCATGTGACATGTCCGTGTCATAGGCCGTGTCTTCACTCAACGATCGTCGACCAAATTACTCGAGTGGAAATCGTCGAACCCGAGGAGGACACGCCCTCTCACACTGTCACAACCCGTATTTTTCTCCGAATTCAAGAAGTATCAGAGTATGAGAAAAACACGCATCGTGATGCCACGTCGAGCAGGGGATAACTGTCGACGCTCCGGCGAACACCATCTAACTAGAGTATGAAAATTTCATAAGTTTAATGATTAGAAAATTAGATATAATTTTAAGGTCCGTATCCCTCGGCTCAGTGGATCATCCAGTCCAACGGTTTAAAAACTATACTTATACGCACTGGAAAATACTTTATTTATTTTTGACATCCTATGAGAGTGATAAGTGACCCCCGAGGTCAACTTATACTATGCAAGACCCTAGATTTATATTATATTATAAGTAGGAAAACGGTCTTTTTATGTTACTTGGAAAGTAGTGTATGAGCTTTATAAAACATATTGAACATGAGCTATACTTATAGTAGTGTTTTAGGTTTAAAAATAACTAGCAACCTAGCATAAAATTTCCCAAGAGCAAGTAGACTATCTCCAGAAAAGGTAGCAGTAAAAGAAATTTATCTAGTATCATAAGGTAAAACTACCAGTGGGCACCAACAAACTGACATGATGTAACACCCCCTATCCGCCGCATAGCATATAGCAGTAGGTCTGGCCGGGGCCCGGCGTCATATACTACAGACAGACCGGGTGGTTACTCAATGGAAACCATCCAACTAATCATAACGTCCTACACAGAGCATTCTAGTGGAAGCAGTTTAATAAGTTGCAATAAAGTACACAGCACAAAAGCATGAATGTCCACTAATACCAAATATGAATGTTGTACATACACGAGTACAAGCCTTAAGGCCTTACAAAATGGTTTACTTCAATATTACATGTTTTACAACCAACGGCACATAGCCTGGTCATACATGAGTGAAAGAAGTAAACACTCCAATTAGGCCTTCGAGGGCATGCTTCGCAATTTGGGCTTTAGCCCTCTATTGACCGCTTGGTCCAGCTGCACCTACAAGCAACAAAACCTCCGAACGGTGGCAAATAAAGGCAACGGTCAGCAATGCTGACCAAATTATAACGATCCCGCCCCCAACTCGGGGCGGCGATGCTCCTTCCTTGCATTTCATTAGCATAAGCGAGCAATATAACAATATTCATTTCATCACAGGCATAGGCTCATACGGCCGCACACCTCGTGCTCTCAGGGCACATTCTCGGTGAACCAGTCGATGTCACGTCAATTAAAGCCATAGACATTTCGGACTGACCACCGCCACTTTGACGACCAAAACTATGAGCATTTTGTCTTCCCGGCATAGGTCATGACAATATAAGCCATAGACCGCCGAAGACCCTCATCTATGCCAACGGCAAGTGCCACGTAACCTTAGGTCTCTTTAACCGAATGACATAGAAATGGGTACGGTTCCATCTAACCCGTGCTCACATCGCAATGACAATTTAAGCCATATGCGCAGGTCAAACTCCTCCCGAGTCCCACTTCGTCACACATTTCACATAACTCGGTTATGTTCAAGTTGGCTCTCAGGACTCCAAGTTGGCAATATCACGCATCCGCCCAGTTTTCCGTGTGCACCTTAGGGTTAATCCCCAAAGCTCCCTGTTGCAATCTACCGCGTAGAAAACCCGAAAAACAATCAATCGCACGGAGTCTTCTCCGACATTTATGCAATGCAACATCACCGATCCAGACCAACATATCCGGATAGGCTTCACACATCATGCCTATGTCCGTTCTCGCTTACGGACTCTACACAATGGGGTCATTACATATCTACCCGAAGGAACGCCTCCAACTCACCGCAAACTCGCGAGAGCGGGCTTCCTATGAAAAGAAGGAGAGCTTCACATGCTCAAGTAGAGGATTGTTACCTTAGCGTTCCTCTTTGGCGGCATGGAAAAGTAAGCGGATGAAAAGCCCTGCACTCCCTTCGCCTCCGTGGATTCGGAGTCGGCTCGCGATTTGGAGCTTCGAAGCTCCTCCAATGGCCGGATCTAGCTTCTTCTTCCTTCCTTGGCTCTCCTCTCTCTCTTGACTTAGAAAGAGAACCACACAAGTAAAAGTGAGGGTTTCAAAGGTCCAATCCCGGGTATATCCCATCAGGAACAATCCCCAACCGTCGGATCCCAAGTTAAAGAAACGAACGTCTTTCATTCGGGCCTGAAATGTACAATCTGGACCGAACACGGCCTGGCACACGCCCGTGTATAGGGCCGTGTGCCTCATTCACCATCAAAATCGACGTGCTTGGAACAACACACGGGCATCGAACACGCTCGTGTTCGACCTGACACGCCCGTGTTCCACCCGACACGGCCGTGTGGCTGGCTGTGTACCCCCATCGATTTAACCAGAAAACAACCCGATAACTATACGGGTTCTAGGACACGCTCGTGTCCTAACCCGTGTCCACTCGAACATGCCTGTGCTCCAGGACGTGTACACGGTCTCGACACTCGACACTTCGTCGAGCGAAGTTCGTCGACCTCACGGCACGGCCTTGGTTACGCTCGTGTCCTAGGCCGTGTGCCTTGTCTCGACACATCGTCGAGCGAAATTCGTCGACTCCTCAGGACGAGTGTCGACACGGGTCGACACGCCCTGAGACACGCCCGTGTATCAGGCTGTGTACCATGTCTCGACACTTCGTCGAGCGCAGAGTGTCGACTTTGCGAGCTGAGTGTCGACACGGGCTTGACACGCCCTGAGACATGCCCGTGTCTCAGGCCGTGTGCCCAGTCTCGGCACAACGTCGGGAGCAAAATGTCGACTTCACCGGCTGAGTGTCGACACAAGCCTTACACACCCTGGGACACGCCCGTGTCCCAGGCCATGTGCCTCCTTCCAGAACCCAAAACTGGCCCAACCCATCCCCCGTCGCTCTTTTGAGTTTCGGGGCGTTACAACTCTCCACCTCTTAAAAGAATTTCGTCCACTAAATTATATAAAGGAAAGACATGTACAAAACCAAAATTTGTACCTGAGCGGAATAACTCTGGATACTCGTCAAGCATAGTCTGCTCTCGTTCCCAAGAGAGCTCCTCACAACCGCAATTGTCACATCGGACCTTGACCATCCTGATCTCTTTATTGCATAGCCGCTTGACCTCCGAGTCTCCTATACGCACGGGCTTGACTTTTGTCGTCAGCCCACTATCCACCGGCACTTGATCAACCGCGATCACTTGCGAAGGCTCTTGCACCGCCTTCCAAAATACTGAAATATGGAATACATCTCGTAGGACACTAAGCTCCACCGAAAGCTTCAACCGATAGGCTGCTTCACCAACCCGCTCCAAGACCTCAAACGGTCCAAGATACCTCGGGCTTAGCTTTTTCAATAGCCGCACACGCGAGACACCCTTGAACGGCTTGATCTTTAAGTACACCCAGTCGTCCACAGCGAACTCCACGTTCCTGTGCTTGGCATTATAGTACTTCGCTTGTCGATCCTGAGCGATAAGCAACCACTCCTGAATGGTTCGCACCAACGAAGTAGCATCCTCCACTTCTAATTGCTGATACAACTTTGACTCACCTGTTTCCAGCCAGGACAATGGCGTGCGACATCTTCTACCATATAAAGATGGTCTTCCCATTGCTTTTCAAAGTCCAAGACACATATGCGGAGCATGTCTTCCATAGTCCTATTGACCCTCTCGGTCTGCCCATCCATTTGCGGATGAAAGGCTGCGCTAAATTTTAACTTTGTTCCCAACATTTGCTGCACAAGCCTCCAATCATTAGACGCGAACCGCCCAACTCGGTCACTCACGAGGCTGCGGGGCACACCGTGAGGCCGTACTATATTATCCACCTACAGTTTTGCCAACTCCTCCACCGGATCATCCTTCCAATGCGGAATGAAATGCGACACCTTCGTTAGCCGCTCTACGACCACCCAAATGGCGTCGTTCCCCTTTTTGCGACCTTGGCAAACCGTTCACAAAGTCCATAGAGATGTCGTCAAATTTCCACTCTAGAATAGGCAAGGACTTAAGAAATCCTCCCGGCTTTTGGCATTCGGCCTTCACCAAGGCGCAAGTTTGGCACTTCGCTACGTAGAGCTCCACATCCTTTTTTAAACCCGGCCACCAAAACAGTTTCTTAACATTGCGGTACATCTTCGTGCTCCCCGGTTGAATCGGTCACTTGGTGTGATGCTCCTCGTACACCAATTCCACCCGCAAATTTCCCACACTTGGGACACACAGATGACCGACTTTCCAAAGCAATCCGTCCTCCACAACGAATTGGGGATTTCACTCATCCAGAGCTTCTACCATGAACTGCTTCATATGGACATCTAAATCCAAAGCCTGCCGAATCCGATCAGCCAGGTCATATTGGACTTCAGTCCAATACAGTACTGCTTCAGCACTTGATTGCTAATCCACACAAACAATCTCCAACGCCTCCAACTCTCGTACCAACTGCTCATCATGCACCGATAGCCAATTGGCTTGAGCTGGGGCTCAGCTACTCAACGCGTCCGTAACCGCATTACCTTTACCAGGCACGTAGTGGATCTTGAATGTATAGTCTCCCAAGAACTGCATCCATCTACGCTGCCGCATATTCAGATCCTTTTGATCAATCAGATACTTCAGGCTCTTGAGATTGGTGTTGATATCAATCTTCACACCGTACAAAAAATGTCTCTACAGCTTCAAGGCAAAAATCACGGCAGCTAGCTCCAAGTCATGGACCGGATAATTCCTCTTGTGCACTTTTAGCTATCTCGAGCCATAAGCTATTACACTTCTGTGTTGCAGTAGCACGCAACCCAAACCGCTGCCCGATGCATTGCTATAAATCTCATAACCGTCGGTCCCACTCGGCGAACTCAGCACAGACGTCGTAGTCAACCGACATTTCAACTCCTCAAAAACTCGCGCGCACTCCGGCGTCCATATGAACTTCTGCTCCTTCCTCGTCAAAGTAGTGAGAGGTAACGCTATCTGCGAGAAGTTCTCTACGAAGCGCCTATAATAGCCGCCAAACCCCAAAAAGCTCCGGACTTCCGCTACCGTAAAAAGCTCAGGCCACTCCCGTATCGCAACAGTCTTCGCCGGATCCACTGCAATACCTTCCCCACTCACTATATGACCGAGGAACGCCACGGAGGACAACCAAAACTCGCACTTCGAGAACTTGGCGTACAACTGATTCCTCCTTAGCGTCTCCACAACCAAATGAAGATACCTGAAGTGATCTTCCTCACTCTGCGAGTACACCAAAATATCGTCGACGAAGACGATCACAAAATGGTCCAAGCACTTCCTGACAGAGCATTAGTCAGCCCAAACGGCATGACCGTAAACTCGTAAGGCCCGTATCTTGTACTGAACGTTGTCTTTGGGATATCGCTCTCCCTTATCCTCAACTGATAGTAACAGACTTGAGATCCAATTTAGCGTACACCGTCGACCCGACCAACTGATCAAAAGATCATCGATCCTTGGGATTGGGTACTGGTTCTTTTCCGTCAACTTGTTGAGCTCCCGATAATCAATACATAGCCTCAAGCTTCCGTCCTTCTTCTTAATAAAGAGGACCGGCGCGCTCCAAGGCAAAGAACTTGGGCGTACATACCCTTGCTCCAATAACTCTTGCAGTTGAACCTTCAGCTCCGCCATTTCTTTAGGCACAAGCCGATATGGAGAGCGTGACACAAGCTTTGCACCTGGTATGAGCTCTATCGTAACAACTATCTCCCGTTGAGGCGGGGCTCTAGGGAGATCTCTAGGGAACACATCAGGGTATTCTGCTACCACTGAAATACTATCCAACGCGGGCTTAGGCTTTGCAACCTCCACTAGTGTAAAGAACAGTTCTACGCCGGCACGAACCGCCTTCACCACCTGAAGAGCAGACACCAACGTCTTGCTCGACCCCTTCGAGCCCATAAAGGTCGTCTCACGACTAGCTCCCAGCTTGACTTCCTTGCTACCACAATCGATATAGGCTTGCTGCTCCGAGAGCCGGTCCAAGCCAAATATTACGTCGAACTCCCCTAGCGGTAGTAACGATACTTGGAGGTCAAAGTCTTGGCTCCCTGACCACACCTAAACGCAACAGATACTACCTGCGCGCATTGAGCGCCATTGGATCATAGCGCATCCAATTTGTCTTTTACCGACAAAGAAGGTACTCTGACGCGTAAAATAATTCCAAAATAAAGGAATGCGAAGCTTCGTTTACACGAACGGTGCTCTCGCCGAATAAATGAAAATCAGAACAAAGCTTAGCACAAGTAGTTCTAAGCTAACATGCACAAGGGCGACAAGTATTTAAGGCAAAACTATCTTTAAACCATACCTGTCATCACGACGACGTGATTCCTTCAGGGCTTTAGGCACTCACGGGCATAATGCCCTGGCTCCCCACAGTTGAAACATGCGCCCGGGGTCCGACCCGTAGTCGCCCCAGAAGCACCAGAAGGAGCTTGACCCGAAGTCCTATGCTTCTTATAACATTTTCGATATACAGACTTTGAGGTGTTCGGCACTTTGAATGTCGTCTCCTTTGCACTAAAGTCCTCGACTGCTCCTGACATAGCTTTCTTGGCCTTCTGAGCACCTTTCCAACAGTCTCGGGCAAAGTGCCCTTTCTTTCCATAAGTAAAACATGTGTAAGTAGCTTTGCTAGTCGATGTCGTAGCCCCTTTCTCCAGCATTCCGCCGGATGCAAATCTTATGGGGCTTGCATAGTTCGATACCATGGTCGCTGGCATCGTGTGAGTCTTGTGAGTCTTCCTCAAATCTGCCTCCAAAGATCTAGCTGATTCCACCAAGGCTCGGAATCCCAACAACTTTGGTCCTAGCAGCAAAACTCGTAACTCGGCGCGCAGGCCATTATAAAATCTATCGACTGTAGCTTGCTCATTATCCAACTCGAAGCATGGGTAGCGGCTTATCATAAGAAATGCTTGCAAATATTCCTCAACTGTGTGCGCTCCCTACACTATGTGCATATTCAGATGCTGCGCCGATGGTCTACCAAAGGTCATCTGCTCCATCTTGCCAACCGGCGTTGAAGCCACAACAAGGGCGCAAGGTTGTACATTTCCTCCTAGCTGTGCACCCGTCACAACGAACACTGCTTCAACAATCCTTCTAACGGTTTCATACGAAGGAGCGGTCTCAAACACCTCAACGGGCGCACTAAACTCCTCAGAAATCGGACATTCTGACAGTCCAGCACCGCTTCTGGTCACCTATAGTGGTACAAAACACCGTTAAGCGACCAAATAAAATTGCAAACAGCAATTATAGGAACACGCAGGTTCCTCAAACACGTGTATATTCATTCCTAAGTGGACATTCATGGGTTCTTTTACTGTTATAACGATGACGCACACACATGTGCTCACCACCCCTTAAAAAGAATTCGTCCACGAATTCATTTTAAGCCCGACCAAAACCAGTAGTCTGATACCAAATTGTAACACCCCCTATCCATCGCATAGCATATAGCAGTAGGTCCGGCCAGGGTTCGACGCCATATACTACAGACAGACCGAGTGGTTACTCAATGGAAACCATCCAACTAATCATAACGTCCTACACAGAGCATTCTAGCGGAAGCAGTTTAATAAGTTGCAATAAAGAACCGAGCACAAAATCATGAATGCCCACTAATACCAAATAGGAATGTCGTAGATACACGAGTACAAGCATTAAGGCCTTACAAAATGGTTTACTTCAATATTACATGTTTTACAAACCACGGCATGTAGGCCGGTCATACATGAGTAAAAGCAGTAAACACTCCAATTAGGCCTTCGAGGGCTGGCTTCGCAATTTGGGCTTTAGCACGCTATTGACCGCTTGGTCCAGCTGCACCTGCAAGCAACAAAACCACCGCACGGTGGCAAACAAAGGCAACGGTCAGCAATGTTGACCAAATTATAATGATCCCGCCCCCAACTCGGGGCGACGATGCTCCTTCCCTGCATTTCATTAGCATAAGTGAGCAATATAACAATATTCATTTCATCACATGCGTAGGCTCATACGGCCGCACATCTCGTGCTCTTAGGGCACATTCTCGGTGAACCGGTCGATGTCACGTCAATTAAAGCCATAGAAATTCTGGACTCACCACCGCCACTTTGACGGCCAAAACTATGAGCATTGTCTTCCCGACATGGGTCACGACAATTTAAGCCATAGACCGTCGAAGACCCTCATCTATGCCAAAGGCAAGTGCCACGTAACCTTAGGTCTCTTTAACCGAACGACATAGAAATAGGTACGGTTACATCGAACCCGTGCTCACATCGCAACGACAATTTAAGCCATATGCGCAGGTCAAACTTCTCCCGAGTCCCACTTCGTCACAAATTTCACATTACTCAGTTATGTTCAAGTTGGCTCTCAGGCCTCCAAGTTGGCAAGATCACGCATCCGCCCAATTTTCCGGGTGCCCCTTAGGGTTAATCCCCAAGGCTCCCTGTTGCAATATACCGCGTAGAAAACCCAGAAAACAATCAATCGCACGGAGTCTTCTCCGGCATTTATGCAATGCAACATCACCGATCCAGACCAACATATCCGGATAGGCTTCACACATCATGCCTATGTCCGTTCTCGCTTACGGACTCTACACAATGGGGACTTTACATATCTACCCGAAGGAACGCCTCCAACTCACCGCAAACTCACGAGAGCGGGCTTCCTATGCAAAGTAGGAGAGCTTAACATGCTCAAGTAGAGGAGTCGGCTCGCGATTTGGATCTTCGAAGCTCCTCCAATGGCCGGATCTAGCTTCTTCTTCCTTCTTTGGCTCTCCTCTCTCTATTGACTTAGAAAGAGAACCACACAAGTAAAAGTGAGGGTTTCAGGGGTCCAATCCCGGGTATATCCCATCAGGAACAATCCCCAACCGTCGGATCCCAAGTTAAAGAAACAAATGGCTTTGATTCGGGCCTGAAATGTACAATCTGGACCGAACACGGCCTGGCACACGCCCGTGTCCAGGGCCGTGTGCCTCATTCGCCATCAAAATCGATGTGCCTGGAACAACACACGGGCATCGAACACGCCCGTGTTTAACCTGACACATCCGTGTTCCACCCGACACGGCCGTTTGGCCGGCCGTGTACCCCCATCGATTTAACCCGAAAACAACCCAAGAACTACACGGGTTCTAGGATACGCCCGTGTACTAACCCGTGTCCACTCGAACACGCCTGGGCTCTAGGCCGTGTACACGGTCTCGACACTCGACACTTCGTCGAGCGAATTTCGTCAACCTCACAACACGGCCTTGGACATGCCCGTGTCCTAAGCCGTGTGCCTTGTCTCGACACATCGTCGAGCGAAATTCATCGACTCCCTGGGACGAGTGTCGACATGGGTCGACACGCCCTGAGACACGCCCGTGTCTCAGGCCGTGTGTCACGTCTCGACACTTCGTCGAGCGCAGATTGTCGACTTCGCGGGCTGAGTGTCGACACGGGCTTGACACGCCCTGAGACACGCCCGTGTCTCAAGCCGTGTGCCCAGTCTCGACACAACATCGAGAGCAAAATGTCGACTTCGCCGGCTGAGTGTCGACACAAGCCTTACACGCCCTGGGACATGCCCGTGTCCCAGGCCGTGTGCCTCCTGCCAGAAACCAAAGCTGGCCCAAAACGTCCCCCGTTGCTCTTTTGAGTTTCAGAGCGTTAAACACGAACCCACTGACAAGTATGTATGTCTGTAAGAAAATCAAGAAACTACCTCACAAAAACCAAGAGAAAGATCCCTACAACTCAAGGGATCACCAGCAACACCACAGCAAATCTATCTGCCTACCCGGCTACTAATCTGAACCTGAGGCATTCAGAAAAGAAAAGAAGACCTCAGCAAGTAAAACAAGGAAATCAGAAGTAGAGCATGAAATCAAAATGGAACAAGAGAGAGTAAGTAAACATGACAGTAAAAGCAAACACTGCCAAAGTAAGCAAAAGTACACCAAGTACTAGGTAACAACCACCAGCCCTCCCAAATCCTGCAGAGGCTACAAGGCAAAAGACAAGAAAACTTGCCACAATATAATACATTTAACTTGGAAGAAACACCTAACAATCCTAATTTGCAAGGAATGGCAGTAGTAAATCATCATGGACCTGAGTTGGTGACCAAAAACAGTCCCCCAAACAAACAGTTCCAACTAAAAATAAAATTTCACTAACAGCACAAAACCACCACAAACCCAGCCCGTACCTGGGATAAAAAGGGTGGCGGCCACAGCAATACCCAGCCCGTACCTGGGACAAAAAAAGTGGCAGCCACGGCTCACACACAAACATCCCGCTCCTTTAAAGCGTCAAAATACCACTACCTGCCATAACCCACGATTCGGCCCTCAAAACAAAGGAAGAACGAAAGGCCGAGAAGACATCCCCACGAGGAGGTAATCACTCGGGAAGAAAAGTAACTGAAAAGAAATTAAATCTCAGCCTACAGGAATCGTCGAACGCAGCTCGACGTTTTTCGTCGAGCGCGGGAAAATCGTCGAACTCAGGAAAATCGTCGAACGCAGCTCAACGATTTTCGTCGAATCTCAGGACACGGGAAATAGTCGAACTCCGTTCGACGATTTGCCTTTCGTCGATCACAGGTCACGGGAAAAGTCGTCGAACGCTATTTTCCTTAACCGCAGGCCACAGTAAATCGTCGAACTTCGTTCGATGATTTTGCATTAAACGCAGGCCATAGGAAAACGTCGAATACAGGCCACGGGAAAAATCATCGAACGTCATTCGACGATTTTCCTTTCGTCGAATAAAGGTCACGGGAGAATCGTCGAACTCCGTTCGACGATTTTCGTCAGAACCAGAACTAAGGCACATCGTCGAGCTCAGCTCGACGATTATCGTCGAACCCAGATCGACGATTTTCGTCGAACTGGCTGCATTGAGTGCACAGAAATCCTGTACCTCCAACTTCGTTTCCGTCCAATCTCCTTAGCCTAATTGAATCCTATTACTCGTAATATAAGTAGGAAAAACCCACTGCTACTAGATCTAGGGCAGATAGGCTAATTTCTACCCAAACCGAGATTAACAGGGAACAATTTGAATGATTAACATGGAACAATTTGATAAAAAAAGAAGACTACAGCACTCCAGCCGAAGGTTTGAGTTTCCGAACTTGAGAGAACGCAAACAAAAACATAAAGGGCATTAAGGTTTAAGATTCACTTGCTTTTTGACGGAAAACAGAGTAAAATATCAATCTCAGGAAACATGGAAATTATAGCAAATATAATCATGAAAAGAAGAAGAAAACTTGGCAAGGGTAGGAGCACCACTTGCCTTAAATACTAGCGATTTATCTTGCACATCCCTTCCTCTCTCTCGGCTCCAGCCGCAACAGCACCTAACAAGATTCTAAAGTTTTAATGGTGGAAAGGATCAAACCAGAAATTCCAAGACCCCTAGAAAACCACGAAAATTGAATCTCTTACCGTAGGAATGAAGGCCTAGGCGAGAGCACTCCAAATCCGCTTTCGGAATCGAATTCCGTCCACTAACGCTCCCAGAATCGGTGTCTGAAGGGTAGCAGGGTTGGCGGTTTTTCTTCCTCTCGACACTGCGACGGTTATACTCTCACGGGAAGGAGACGATGAAAGGACTCGATTTTTGTCTAAGGCTTTTTATATATGCATGGATACATCTTTTCAGACTTATTGTCACCTAAAAACCATTCATTTCAAACTTTATGATGAATTATATGCATCCATTATTATTAACACATCAAAACGACACGAAAACCGAACCACCTCGGAATTCGACGAAATTCACACCGTAGCTAATTACCCACGCTACGAACGCAACGGCGAATTCGAAATCAACTTTCGACGAACAAACACTCGGGTTATCACTACCCGAAGCCAAAACACAAGCATTCCACGAGAGGCCTCACCGGTCACCAAAATAGACCCGGCTTGCTAGGGGATCTTGACAATAAGGCTACCAAAAATCCACATAAGGAACCTAAAGAGCTAAGACCACGCTCTGACAAATGGCACCTGCCGAAAATGTGTCAACGTAACGCCAAACGAGAATTAATAATCGAAGAAAAATCGGGGGCGTTACAGTCAGTCCCCTAAAAGAAAGTTTCGTCCCGAAACTTTATATACGCTACTTCTACTATAGAAGGAAAGTAACAAAACAAGAGCTACTAGAAAGAAACGTACCAATCAAATCAATTGAACAGATGAGGGTGAGCCTCCCTTAGAGCCGACTCTAGCTCCCAAGTCGCGCTTTCCAAATCCTGGTTCTTCCATAGAACTTTCACCATCGGAATAGACTTTGTCCTCAGCACCCAATCTTATGTATCCAAGATGCGGACCGGCACCTCAACATATGAAAGATTAGGCTCCAACTGGGCCACAACATCCAAGACTTGCCCACTGCTTCGCACACACTTCCGTAATTGGCTTACATGAAACACATTATGAATACCTGGGTAATTTGCTGGCAAATCCAATCTATATGCTGACACGCCAATCCGTTCAACAATATTAAACGGGCCCACATACCTCGGGTAAAATTTCCGGTTCTTACCGAACCTCTTAACACCAACCATCGGGGAAACCTTAAGAAAGACAAGGTCCCCTACAGAAAACTCCAAGTCAGACATACGCCAGTTGGCGTTCTTCTCATATCTCTCCTGAGCAATATGAAGTTTTTCCCGAATGAGCTTCACAACAGTTTCCATCTCCTCGAGCGCATCCGGACCCAGCACAGGCCTCTCACCAACCTCGGTCCAAAACAAGGGAGTTCTGCAACGCCTCCCATACAAAGCTTCAAACGGGGCCATTTGCAAGCTCTCCTGGAAACTGTTATTGTATGCGAATTCCATAAGCCGCAAACGCTCATCCAACGCTCCTCCGTGGTCTAAGATGTAGCACCTGATCATATCCTCAACTATCTGGTTCACTCGCTCAGTCTGACCATTGGTCTGTGGGTGGTAAGTTGTAGAATACCTCAAATCTGAACCCAAACCCTCTTGCAGACTCCTCTAGAAGCGAGATGTAAAACGTGAGTCCCTATCCGAAATGATGCTAACTGGAACCCCATGCAATCTGATGACCTCATTCAAATACAGCTACGCTATCTTTTTCATCGGATAATCAATCTTATACGGCATGAAGTGAGCACACTTCATCAGTTTGTCCACTATAACCCAAACAGAATCAAATGCCCTTGGAGATCTCTGCAAGCCCGTAATAAAGCCCATAGAAATACTTTCCCACTTCTAAGTAGGGATCTCCAACGGAGTCAACTTGCCACCAGGCCTTCCATGATCGGCCTTCACACGGTTGCAAGTATGGAACTCATCAACAAATCGGGTTATATCTCCCTTCATTACATACCACCAGGCAATCTGCTTCGATTCATGATACATCTTTGTAGATCCGGGATGGTAGGCAACACTGGATCCATGATCCTCTCTTCAAATCATAACCTTGATGTCACCAACAGCAGGGATGCAAAACCTTCCGCGGTACTTCAAAGTACCTGCATCATCGATAGAGAAATTCAGCAACTCCCCTCTCTCAGTCCTGAGGTACAAGTGCAGAAGATCCGGATCATCCTTCTGGTGTAACCTGGTGACTGCAATCCAAGACGGCTCTGCCACTACCAAACTGCTCTACATGTCACAGCGTCCCACGGAAATATCCATCAGGAGGAACTCTTCCACTAAAAGATCGGTAGTGAGATTAAAGATCTTCCCCGTCTTCCGGCTCAGGGCATCGGCCACCACATTGGCCTTGCCCGGATGATACTGTATGCCCACATCATAATCGGCCACATACTCTAGCCACCACCGCTGGCGCAGATTTAACTACTTCTGTGTGAACACGTACTTTAGGCTTTTATGATCGGTGTAGATCTTGCACTGGGCACCATAAAGTAAATGTGTCCATAGCTTCAGAGAAAAGATCACTGCTGCGAACTCAAGATCATGCGTAGGGTAGTTCCTCTCATGAGTATTCATTTTCCTCGACCCATATGCAATCACCTTCCCTTCTTGCATCAACACACCTCCGAGCCCAACATGCGAGGCATCCACATATACATTATAGTCCTTTCCTTCCGTAGGCAATGTCAAAACAGGGGCAGAACACAACCTGCTCTTCAGCTCCAGAAAAGCCTCATCGCATTTCTCGTTCCAAATGAATGCCGCATTCTTCTGTGTCAGCTTAGTCAAGGGGGATACCAAGGTAGAAAAGCCCTCCACGAATCTTCTATAATAGCCGACCAACCCCATGAAGCTCCTAATCTCCTTGGGTGTGCTCGGCCTATGCCAATCCATCACAGCAAAAATCTTTTTCGGGTCCACCGAAATGTCGTCTTTGTTCACCACATGACCCAGGAAAGAAACCTGGGACAACCAGAATTCACATTTACTCAGCTTGGTGAATAACTGATGGTCTCTCAAGGCAGATAAAACCAATCACAGATGCTGCTCATGCTCCTCAGCACTGCGAGAGTAGATCAACACATCATCAATGAATAAAACCACAAACTTATCTAGAAAGTCCTTGAACACCCGGTTCATCATGTCCATGAATGCTGATGGCGCGTTGGTCAAACCAAATGACATAACCAGGAATTCGAATTGCCCATGCCATGACCTGAAAGCAGTCCGTGGAATGTCCGACTCACGGATCCTGAGCTGATGATAGCCTGAACGAAGATCAATCTTGGAAAATACCGTGCTACCATACTACTGATCAAATAAGTCATCGATCCTCGGCAGAGGGTACCAGTTCTTAATGGTAACTTTGTTCAGCTCCCTATAATCGATGCACAGCCTCATCGACCCATCCTTCTTCTTCACAAATAGAACATGAGCACCCCAAGGCGACGAACTCAGCCTGATAAAACCTTTAGCCAACAACTCGTCCAACTGGACTCGCAACTCCTCCAACTCACGAGGGGCCATCCGATACGGTGCCTTAGCAATAGGATGCGTACCCGGTTCCAAATCAATCACAAACTCAACATCCCGCTCGGGGGGGGGGGGGCGAAGACCAGGAAGGTCATCAGGAAAAACATCAGAGAAACCACGAACAACAGGAATCTCCTCCAAGCGCGGTACACTAACAGCAGTCCTAACCACCGTGACTAAACAAGCAAAACAATCAGAATGAAACAACTTCTGAGCACATACCGCAGAAATGATAGGAGAATCCTAGCATGGATCAGCATACAAACTTCTAGGTTGACCGTTGTCCTTGATGAAGTCCAAGCGCTTCCCTTTGCACTGAATAACCGCATTATACCTAGACAACCAGTCCATGCCCAGAATAACATCGAAGTCCTCTAGATCAATCATCTTCAAGTCTGCCTTCGCAAGAAAGTCCCCCAACAAAACAGGGCAATCCAAAATGCTCAAATTTGACAACACAGATTCACCAGAAGGGAACTTGATGCTGAAGGTATCACGAACTTGATCTAGAATCAACCGATAACGCTCTACAAATGCTCTAGCCACAAACGAGTGGGTAGCGCCGGAGTCGAACAGAACACGCGCCCATCGGTTCTTCACCTTAAATTTCCCTATAGGAGTATATTTAAGCGACTAAGGAACTACCAAAACCAAAAACTATAACCATTCCAGAAAATAAAACTTTCAGGCTAGGAAAACAACTAACCTGAGATGACCTGAGTCGAAGTCTGAGCCTCCTCGGAAGAGATCACGTTCAGCTTTCCATTTCCCTTGTCCACACGCTGAGGCGGAGGTAAAGCCTGAAGTGGAACTGCCTGAAGAATAGGCTGGAGTTGAGGACACCTAGTCTTGATATGGCCCTTCTAGCCACACTGATAGCAGACCCTATCCTTGGACCAGCACTGGGAAGCATCATGCCCGGGTTGCTTGCAAACAGAATAGGAACCATCCTTCCTAGGAGCACCTTGAATGGCATGAACTTGCTCCTTCTTCTGAGCTCCCGCCTTCTTGAAACACCTCTCAACAGGGTGGCCTGACCGGCCACACAAGCTACACACTACCCTGCTCCTCTTTCCCGGAGTAGCATCGAGTACCTGGGGGTTCTTCTCTTCAGCAGACTTCCTCTTGTCCTTCCTCATTTGCTGGACTCTGTTCTTTGCGGTCTCAATTATCTCCACTTTCGGAGCAGCCTCCACTACCCCTGCATAAGTCATCGATCCATAAGCACTGCTGAACCTTGCTCCTCAAGCCACCAAGTAACCGCTTGACTCGATCAGCTTCAACACTCACCAACCCATGGGCAAACCGGCTCAACTTGCTGAACTCTATCTCGTAATCACTGATCTTGAGTTGCCTCTGCTTCAGGTGAAGGAAGTCGTTTATTAGGTCACGATCGACCGAAGGCAAGAACTTCCTCAACAGCATCTCCTTGAACAATCCCCAAGAGCAACCAGCCACCAAGCTGTCCTTTTCCCTAAGCCACCAGCTCTTAGCCAAACCCTTTAGCTGATAGGCGGCTATCATAAATCTCTGATCATCTGCAATACCGGAGTACGAGAACATCTCCTCCATGGAGATCAGCCAATCATCTATGACCATGAAATCTGCCTTCCGATCATATGTAGGAGGGCTAAGTCTCTGAAACTGAGAAATGAAGGCCATCTCCGTTGGCACCACCACTGGAGGTCTTAGGGGAGCAGGAGGGGGAGGGGCAGCTGAACTCCCTACAGAGTCTTGGACTCCCTAGTCTGTCCTGCCACAACTACCGCCAGAGACTGGATCTGGACCTGCATCTCCACCAACTGCCTGGTCAAGGAATCGTTGCTCAACCGCAAGCTCTCGAACACCGCATCACTCTGCGCTCCAGAAGTCTCACCCTTAGACAGGGGAGTCGACCTGGTCGAAGGGCGCCTTGCCATCCTATGGTCATATCAACATTAGTCAAATCCTGGTACAATATTTGGAACTAACTACAAGTACAGACAATACATACATAAATATGATCTTAAAACTGCTAAACTTGCTCTGGGAGTTTATTTGTTTAACAAAAGTGATGCTATGCCTAACCTAGGATGGTTAACCACCATCATCTAACTCTTGTGCCTAAATCGGGAATGCATGAATTTATACTCTTTTTCTGATTTAAAACCATGTGTGTACATATGTCATCCTGCAAATCTTTAGCTTGGCACGTTGTGCTTATGTAATGTTATGCTATGCATGATTGTGATATGCATTCTAAAAAGGCCCTAATACATGTCATGAGCGGCGTACGCATGAAAATGTTATGCATCCCATACTACATAACATTCCCATGCAACGAAAAAGAAACGTGCTAGTCGCATTCATGTGGTGTGGTTATGCATCCCATACTACATAACCCTCACATGTTGCCCCTCTGGTGGATTCATATACAGACACATATTATGCATCTCATACTACATAATATGCCACGTATACTTCATGTTATGCTATGAGTGTAGTGTTCGTGCTTCAGCCAAGATGTGCTGATGACATATCGGTGTGTGTATGATATGATGCTAAACACCTAATACCTATAAGGAATGGTTGCTCGACAAATTGTCAAGTAACCTCCCTCTGATACTGACTGTCACAACCCGCATTTTTCTCCGAATTCAAGAAGTATCAGAGTATGAGAAAAACATGCGTCATGATGCCACGTCGAGTAGGGGATAACTGTCGACGCTCAGGCGAACACCATCTAACTAGACTATGAAAATTTCATATGTTTAATGATTAGAAAATCAGATATAATTTTAAGGGTCGTATCCCTCGACTCGGTGGATCATCTAGTCCACGGTTTAAAAACTATACTTATACGCAGCGGAAAATACTTTATTTATTTTTGACCTCCTATGAGAGTGCATAAGTGACCCCCGAGGTCAACTTATACTATGCAAGACCCTAGATTTATATTATATTATAAGTAGGAAAATGGTCTTTTTATGTTACTTGGAAAGTAGTGTATGAGTTTTATAAAACATACTGATCATGAGCTATACTTATAGTTGTGTTTTAGGTTTAAAAATAACTAGCAACATAGCATAAAATTTCCCAAGAGCAAGTAGGCTATCTCCAGAAAAGGTAGCAGTAAAAGAAACATATCTAGTATAATAAGGTAAAACTACCAGTGGGCGCCAACAAACTGACACGAACCCACTGGCAAGTATGTATGTCTGTAAGAAAAGAAGAAAACTACCTCACAAAAACCAATAGAAAGATCCCTACAACTCAAGGGATCACCAGCAACACCACAGCAAATCTAGCCGCCTACCCGGCTACTAATCTGAACCTGAGGCATTTAGAAAAGAAAAGAACACCTCAGCAAGTAAAACAAGGAAATCAGAAGTAGAGTGTTAAATCAAAATGGAATAAGAGAGAGTAAGTAAACATGACAGTAAAAACAAACACTGCCAAAGTACGCAAAAGTACACCAAGTACCAGGTAACAACCATCAGCCCTGCCCAAATCCTGCAGAGGCTACAAGGCAAAAGAAAAGAAAACTTGCCACAATATGATACGTTTAACCAGGAAGAAACACCTAACAATCCTAATTTGTGAGGAATGGCAGTAGTAAATCATCATGGACCTGGGTTGGTGACCAAAAACAGTCCCCCAAACAAACAGTTCCAACTAAAAATAAAATTTCACTGTCAGCACAAAACCACCACAAACCCAGCCCGTACCTGGGATAAAAAGGGTGGCGGCCACAACAATACCCAGCCCGTACCTGGGACAAAAAAAGTGGCGGCCACGGCTCGCACACAAACATCACGCTCCTTTAGAGCGTCAAAATACCACTACCTGCCATAACCCACGATTCGGCCCTCAAAACAAAGGAAGAACGAAAGGCCGACAAGACATCCCCCCTAGGAGGTAATCAATCGGGAAGAAACGTAACTGAAAAGAAATTAAATCTCAGCCTACAGGAATCGTCGAACGCAGCTCGACGTTTTTCGTCGAGCGCGGGAAAATCATCGAACTCAGGAAAATCGTCGAACGCAGCTCGACGATTTTCGTCGAATCTCAGGACACGGGAAATCGTCGAACTCCGTTCGACAATTTGCCTTTCGTCTATCACAGGTCACGGGAAAAGTCGTCGAACGTCGTTCGATGATTTTCCTTAACCGCAGGCCACATGAAATCGTCGAAGTCCGTTCGACGATTTTGCGTTAAACGCAGGGCATAAGGCCACGGGAAAAATCGTCGAACGTCGTTCGACGATTTTCCTTTCGTCGAACAAAGGTCACGGGAGAATCGTCGAACTCCAGTGGACAATTTTCATCGGAACTAGAACTAAGGCACATCGTCGAGCTCAGCTCGACGATAATCGACGATTTCCGTCGAACTTGCTGCATTGAGTGCACAGAAATCCTGTACCTCCAACTTCATTTCCGTCCAATCTCCTTAGCCTAATTCAATCCTATTACTCTTAATGTAAGTAGGAAAAACCCACTATTACTAGATCTAGGGCTGATAGGCTAATTTCTACCCAAACAGAGATTAACAGGGAACAATTTGAATGATTAACAGGGAACAATTTGATAAAAACAAAGAAGACTACAACACTCCAGATGAAGGTTTGAGTTTCAGAACTTGAGAGAATGCAAACAAAAACATAAAGGGGCATTAAGGTTTAAGATTCACATGCTTTTTGACGGAAAACAGAGTAAAATATCAATCTCAAGAAACAGGGAAAATTATAGCAAATATGACCATGAAAAGGAGAAGAAAACTTGGCAAGGGTAGGAGCACCACTTGCCTTAAATACCAGCGATTTATCTTGCACAGCCCTTCCTCTCTCTCTCGGATCCAGCCACAACAGCACCTAATAGGATTCTAAAGTTTTAATGGCGGAAAGGATCAAACCAGAAATTCCAAGACCCCTAGAAAACCACGAAAATTGAATCTCTTACCGTAGGAATGAAGGTCTAGGCGAGATCACTCCAAATCCTCTTTTGGAATCGAATTCCGTCCACTAACGCTCCCAGAATCGGCGTCTGAAGGGTAGCAGGGTTGGCGGTTTTTCTTCCTCTCGACACTGCGACGGTTATACTCTCACGGGAAGGAGACGATGAAAGGGCTCGATTTTGTCTAAGGATTTATATATATGCATGGATACGTCATTTTAGACTTACTGCTACCTAAAAACCATTCATTTCAAACTTTATGATAAATTATATGCATCCATTATTATTAACACATCAAAACGACACGAAAACCGAACCACCTCGGAATACGACGAAATTCACACCGTAGCTAATTACCCATGCTACGAACGCAACGGCGAAGTCGAAATCAACTTTCGACAAACAAAAACTCGGGTTATCACTACCCGAAGCCAAAACACGAGCATCCCCCGAGAGGCCTCACCGGTCACCAAAACAGACCCGCGTACTAGGGGATCTTGCCAATAAGGCTACCAACAATCCACACAAGGAACCTAAAGAGCTAAGACCACGCTCTAACAAACGGAACCAGCCGGAAATGCGTCAATGTAACGCCAAACGAGAATTAAATAGTGGCAGAAAAATTAGGGGCGTTACAAACACGCCCTTGTCGCTGGGCGTGTTCCCTCCCGAAACTTCGTTGAACGAATTTCGTCGACCACACGCTAGACTGCTCAACCCGAGCAGTACATGCCCTGGGACATGACCGTGTCCCAGGCCATGTCACCCAACCTGACCCCAAATTGGGCTTTGGGGTGTTACAACCCTCCCCTCTTTAAAAAAAATTTCATCCCGAAATTTCACTCAGCATAGACATGAACATAAGCACGTCGTTTCTTAGCAAAATGATCCGGGTTAAAGCTCAGAGGCTGCAGCTTGTCTCTCCCCACGGCATCGCATAAAACAAGTCATAACAGACATACATACCAAACATTACACACATCCATATATCTTCATGTCTTTTATCCATTCCTCTATTACACCTTGATCAAATAGGTACATAGATAAAATACAGGTCAATCTTTCATTCTTACTTCCGCTCACCCGCATCATCTTTCATGAGTCATTTGATAGCCTCTTGGAGTTCCAAACTAAACACTCGAGGTTGGACTTCACCAATTGAGCTTTTCGACTCTTGAACTTCAAGATTGTACACTCGAGGTTGCATCCGGGATGCAGATGACTCGGTCACTGTGAAGGATCAAGCGCATAACCAACTGTTCCAAAAGCCCGGATTGTTGGAGAGGGCCCTACTTAATTTCTTAAATAAGTAGCAAAGCACCACGGGTCAAGTGAAGGAATGCCGGACCCAACAATCCCCCCCCCCCCCGGCGTCCAGCACAACCCGTCAGCTCAGAGGTGGAGTTACCACATGGCCCACCTGGCTCAGAAGTGGGGTTACCACATGTCCACGGTTGCCTGACCCGCCGGACCCACACAGGTAGAAGGGAAAAATAAGGATTTAATAGCGCTCCCCCGGTATTGAACCCGTGACCTGCTCTGATACCAATTGAAGGATCAAGCGCCTAACCAACTGTTCCAAAAGCCTGGACTGTTGGAGAGGGCGCTACTTAATTTCTTAAATAAGTAGCAAAGCGTCACGGGTCAAGTGAAGGAACGCCGTACCCAACACACTGCTTTACCCTTTTCTTCATAAGACGCACCTGACTTCTTCTCAGACCTTGGAGGGCCGCTACAACAATAACGGGCTATATGTCCCTGCTTCCCGCTTGTAAAACATGTGCGTGTCTCAACACGTCCTTGCCTAGATGTTGCTTCCGAAGAAATAGTCGAAGGAGTTGGTTCGGCAGGCCGGAACCTTTTCTTGTCTCGTCACCTAAACTCTGATTGTTCCGACTGTAGAACTTTGAATTCTGGCTTCTCCACCACTAGGATCTTCTTATCGTGCACCCGTTTCAAATCCTTTTACAGCGCATGGGCTGTATCTACCAACGCTTGGAAGCCTTGGTTCACCGAACTCGGGAATGCCAACCTCAACTCATCATGCAGTCCCTCATAAAATCTATTCGTCTTTCGCGCTTCCTCAGTGAAGGTAGACCCCGAATAGCGCCCCAGTCTGGTAAACTCATGCAGGTAAGTACCAATATCACTCTAACCATGTACAAGACGTTGAAACTCATTCTCCATAGCAAGCCGCTACGACATTGGCAAATACTTGGCTAGAAACAATCGTGAGAATTCTTCGATCGACATTTCTTCCAATCCTTGACCTACCAAGTATTGCACTTCCACTTTATCCCACCAAAGCCGCACATCTCCTTCCAACAGAAAAGTGGCTAAAGTCACTTTCTGCGCCTCCGCAGTCCTGATTGCTGTCAGAATCCTCATTACTCTTGCAAGCCAATATTCCGCCTGCGTTGGGGAACCTATCCCGCCAAACATAGGTAGATGAAACTCCATAAACCGCTTCAGTTGCTCATCAACTGCTTGTGTAACACCCCAAAATCCCAAGTTGGGTTCAAGTTGGATGATACGGCCTGGGACACGGGCGTGTCCCAGGGCATGTCCTGCTCTGTATGGCTGAGCAGTCTGTCGAGTGCTCGATGAACTGCACTCGACGAGTTCTCGAGAGGGAACACTGTTAAAATTTTCTCAACGTGGTCAGCAAGGTAGCCCAAATGCCAAATTAATATCTTCGGCACTACCCAGTTCTCACGTTGAACCAGTGGAAACCAAGGAACAAGGCTAATCCCAACAAACAATGGAAGCACAAGCAGATCTTTTATTCATTCACTTCTTTACAACACGAGGCATACATAGCGAGACATGATTTCGCTAGTATAAACAGCTGTAAACAGAAAGCACCAAAAACCAAGCCGAGCGGACAGCACCGGAGTCTGACGAGACCGCCGAGGTCGCCGAGTCTGCTGAGATCGCCCGAACTAAGCTGCAATCCGCCGAATAGCCACGGAGTCCGCCGAAGCTGCGAGGCCTCGCGGACACACCGTTATTCGTCTCCTGCTGAGGCTGAACTGAGGAACACCACCTACCCGCCTGAAGCCGGCGGATAGGTTATTGAAGCTGGCAAAGTTGAAACATAGTTGACAAGCCGCAGAGCGACCTCCTGTTGAATCCGCAGAGACCGCACAACTTCCAAGTACTTGTCCGAAGTCAAAGCCAAACTCCTGGCTCCTTGAAGCTACCCGCGCGACCTGCACACAGCAAATCGTCAGCCTAGAATCAATCCGCTCGGACAGACAAACTGAGATCGCAGCTCCTTGCCCAACCCAACTTACTGTTCACTCAAGTTCCTGTAGATGTGCCAGGGGGGTCCTATTTATAGGAGAGGTGAGGAGTGTGGTCATCGCCCAAGAGATAGCGACACCGCCTCAACCCGCGCGATAGCAAAACACCGTCCGCCGAGTCTGCATGGACTTAGCCGGATACCAAGGAAAATCGCCAGGAGCAAGACAACGTTGGTGAACCCACTTCAGTCCGCCTAAGCTATGCGGACAAGGCATCAGCCCGCAAAGCCTCCAACCACTGCAGCACAGCAACCCCCTTTAATGCCTATCTGTACAAACCCGAGGCAGTCCGCAAGACTCAAGCCTCAATCTGCCACAAGTCCACGACCAAAGGCAGAAAGCAACAGTACGCCCGGTCAACAGCGGACTTGGCGGATACTGCGGACACCATGGACTTGGCACAGAGTGTGACCAAGTCCAAAACCATCAAAGGTCAATGCGAGCATGGCGGACATAAACTATTGTCCGCCAAACACCCTAGCACAGACCGCCAGCAGTCCGCCAGCCACTCGCACACCTACCCAATGTAGCAGCCATCTCTCGGACTCCACACACCAGTCCGCCAACGACCTCCACAGTAAGGCACCTGCTGTAACACCAGAGCTCGATAAGGCCTCAGCCAAGATCTAAGCCCAGTCCGCAACAGCCCAAACCGCGGACATGCCAGTCTGCAAGCTTTCCGTGAACATGAGCCAAACCGCCAATCAGCACAAGCTTGCACCACGGCCACTGAGCAATGCACCAGTCCACAAGCCTCTATCCGCTCAGGCCGTTCCTTGGCTAAACCAATCAGCCAATGCCCTATCCGCAAATAACAGGCCACATAGTCCGCAGACTATACCCGTGCAACCCGCTCAGAAAAACAGCCGGCTTCCACTAGACTTTCCACCAGGCCGCACACAACAGTCCGCCCAGTCTGCCTAGTCCGCCAATCGTTGTCTGCCCAGGCTGCCCGGCCTGTCCCGTCAACCACTTCCACTTCACAAATTTCAACACTCCCCCTTGAAGTGGGAAGTGGTGACCAAGCCCAGCAAGCTGCACAAGCACTCAAATGGACCCTTCGATAGTGGCTTCGTGAAGATGTCAGCAAGATTATCTTCACTCCGAACATCCCCGACCAGCAGAGACCCCTCCAACACCTTCTCCCTGATGAAGTGGCGATCAATCTCTATATGCTTGGTCCTAGCGTGACACACTGGATTGTTAACCAGTTTGAGAGCACTCTCATTGTCACCCCGGAGTAAAATAGGCCCTTGCACTTCTTCATGAGCATCCTCTATAAGCCTCCTCAAACAGATGGCTTCCCGAGCAGCCAAGGAAGAAGCCTTATACTCTGCCTCTAGAGTTGAGACTGACACCGAGTCCTGCTTCTTGCTACACCACGAAATGCTAGCTGAACCGCAAGTGAACACATAACCTGAAGTAGACCTCCGATCATCCGAATCACCGCCATAGTCAGCATCCGTGTACCCAAGCAACGCAAACTATGAGTCCCTTCCATAGAGGAGTCCCATGTCAGAAGTCACCTTGACATACTTCAGAATACCCTTCGCCGCCACTAGATGAGATTGCCTTGGTTCAGCCATATACCGACTTACTCGACCAACAGCATAAGCAATGTCTGGCCTTGTAATCGTTAGGTAAATCAAGCTCCCAACAAGAGCCCTGAACACCAAGGGATCATGAAGAACCCTTCCCTCATCTCGTCGAAGATTCTGCCCAGGTTCCACTAGAGTAGAGCACTTCTTCCCTTCGCCCATGCCGAACCGCTTCACAATGCGATCTGCATACCCTTTTTGGCTAATGAGAATGCCGCACTCCTTCCTCTCCACTTCAAGACCGAGAAAGTGATGCAACTCTCCCAAGTCTTTCATCTCGAAGCGTATAGCAAGCTCAGCCCTGAGCCTTGCTACTTCCCCCTCCGAATTCGCTGTGATGATCATGTCATCGACATACAGCAGGACCAAGACTTGTAGCTCCCCCTTCTTCTTGATGAACAAGCTAGAATCCGAGTTGGAAGCAAGGTATCCACAGAATTGCATGTACTCTGCAATCTTCCCATACCACGCTCTAGGAGCTTGCTTCAACCCGTAGAGAGCCTTCCTGAGTTTGCAGACATAGTCCGGATGCTTTTCAGAGACAAAACCAAGCGGCTGATCCATGAAGATGTCCTTGTCAATCTCTCCGTAAAGAAAGGCATTCTTTAAATCGAGTTGCCATAACCTCCATCCCTTGCTAGCAGCCAAGGTGATCACCACTCTAACTGAAGTCATCTTCGCAACTGGACTGAATGTCTACTCATAGTCTTCTCCATACAGCTGTGAGAATCCTCTAGCGACCAGGAGAGTCTTGAACCTATCAATGCTCCCATCAGCCTTCTTCTTCAACTTATACACCCACTTGCAAGTAACCGGAGTAATGTCATCAACCTTGGGCATAAGGTCCCAGGTTTCATTCTTCTTCAGAGCATCAATCTCTTCCTTTATGGCACCTTCCCACTCCTTCACTCCAGTGGCCTCGTTGAAGTTTGCAGGCTCTCGCTCATCCAGAGGACCTGCAAAGAAGCAGGAGACAAAGCTCACTGCATTCCCATCACAGTATCGAGCCGGTGGCTTAACAACCCTCTTCGATCTCCGAAGGGTCCACTCCTTGCTCACTGCTTCCGTTGCTTCTTTGGGCTCAACTCCTACTTGGGGCAAGCATTGAGAAGTGCTCCCCCTGCTTCCTGAGACAGAAGGCTCAGCCTCGGAGTTAGAAGCAACAGGAGCTGCTGGTGAAACATCAAGCTCCTCTTCCAAGCCTTCAGCAGCCACCACCGGTGCTTCATCAACCTTGCTACTTCCGGTTAGCTCAATCGAGACACCTCTATAGGACGTCAGCTCGTCAAAGACAACATCTCTTGACACCACGAACTTCTTTGTCACAGGGTACATGCATTTCCATCCCTTCTTCCGCTCATCGTAGCCAACAAAGACAAGCTTCCTTGCCTTCGCATCCAGCTTAGTCCATGAAGCATCCGGGACATGCACGTAGCAAGTTGAACCGAACACACGAAGGTGTCCCACACTCGGCTTCTCCTTCAGCAACAGCTCAATAGGAGTATTCATGTTGATAGGGCTGAGTGGCATCCGGTTGATGACGTAAGCAGCACAAGACATCCCCTCTGCCTAAAAGGACCTTGGGATATCTTTCGCATGAAGCCATCATTTGCAGGTCTCCGTCAGATGACGGATCTTCCGCTCCGCTACCCCATTTTGTTGTGGAGTGTGAGCACAAGTAAGCTCTCGTTGGATCCCGTGCTTCCTGCAGAAGTTAGAAAACTCGGAGGAAACAAACTCACCCCCGTTATCAGTTCTAAGCTTCTTAATCCGCAAGCCAAGCCGGCCTTCTACCAACTCCTTAAACGCCACAAACAAACGAAAGGCTTCCGACTTCTCCTTTAAGAAGTACACCCAAGTATACCTTGAGTAGTCATCAACCAAGACAAGCATGTATCTGCTTCCACCAAGGCTGGCAGTAACCGTCGGTCCCATCAAGTCGCCATGAATGCACTCCAATGGTTTCGTGCTCCTTGTTTGTGATTTATCAAACGGAAGGCGATGTGCCTCACCGTATTGACAGCCCGCGCAAACATGCCCGTCACCAAAGGAAGACAACTTAGGTAACCCCTTCACCAAACTTCTACTAGCCATCGCCTTCAGCTTGTCCATGTCAACATGCCCCATCCTCTCATGTAAGATAGCAGCGCTATCATTGGCCCTCATACGATCAACATAAGAATTAGTGGCAAGAACAAATAAGTTCTTCACCCTCCTTCCTACATGAGCAATATCAGCCTTCACCGCTGATAGGTTGCGAAGGAACCTCACGTCTGTTGGCCCAAACAGAACGTGATAACCTACGTCCACTGCATTGGTCACCGAGAAGAGGTTTTTATTCATGCCCGACACGTGATACACACTCCTTAACGAGAGCGTCCCCTGATCACTACCCAAAGATACGACCCCCTCTTTCTCTACTGCATAAACAGTATTATCAGCAGTGATAATAGCTTCATTACCTGAGTAAGCCTGCATGGAGGTGAACTTCGACTTGTCTCCGGTGAGGTGATGACCACACCTGGAGTCCATGATCCACTCGCCGTCGAAGTCCTCAGCAGACTAGGCCCGGACACAAGTGCCCGTCATAAAAGCTCTGCCCCATTCTGCTTCTTCACTTCTCAAGCAAGTTTCCTCCTTTCCCGCAGCATGCCCATGCTGCAGTTTGACCTTGCAGTCCCGCTTGAAGTGCCCGCGCTGATGACACCGGTAGCACTTGAAGTTCTTCTTCCAGTCCTTAGGAGCATTGCTCCTCTCCGGCTGATATGAAGTTGAAGTCTCCTTCTCACCAGCGGCCTGCACCTTCTTCTTCTTCCCTTCCCATCCTTTCTTCTTGCTAGAGAAGAGAGCTTTGTTGCCTTCCTGAATAATATTAACATCAGCCATCTGCCTTCCCAAGCTCTCCTGCGATGCAAGCAGATTCTCCAGCTCCAGCAAAGACGGCTGAGTAGCTCACCCTTGAACAGATGTCACAAAGGCCACATACTCCTTCCGCAAGCCGCGGATTATGTGCCTTTTCATCTTTGCCTCAGAGATAGGCTCATCAGGATCCAGTGCCGACAGCTCAGCACACAAGCTCTTCATCTTTAAGAAGTACTTCGAGATGGAAAGGTCTCCCTGAGTTGCCCTGGCCAACTCATTCTCCAGGAACTGAAGCCGCGCCACATTCTTCCTATTGAACAACTCATCAATGGTTGTCCAAATATCAGCAGCCGACTCACATCCAATGATGTGATCAAACAGTTCAGGAGACACGACCCTCTTCAGAATGAACTCCGCCTTAGCATTTGTTCTTCTCCAGAGCCTAACCTGCTCAGCAGTACCGAACACAGCCGTGACTTCCTGCCTGTCATCACCACCGACGACTTCCCACAGCTCCTCGCCAAGAAGATAACTCTTCATGCACGACTTCCACTTATTGAAGTTAGTCGGCGTTAAGAGTTCAATTCCAAGACCCCTTGCAAAGCTCCCTTCCATTGCAGCACCTGTTGGCAACCTTTCAGAAGCTCCGAGCAACAACATAGGTTGATCACCACTCAAGCACTGAGTAACAACACTGGTTGACTACCGCTCACGCAACTGAACCTCCCTCTGATACCATGTTAAAATTATCTCAACGTGGTCAGCAAGGTAGCCCAAACGCCAAATTAATATCTTCGGCACTACCCAGTTCTCACGTTGAACCAGCGTAAAACAAGGAACAAGGCTAATCCAAACAAACAATGGAAGCACAAGCAGATCTTTTATTCATTCACTTCTTTACAACACGAGGCATACATAGCGAGACATGATTTCGCTAGTATAAACAGCTGTAAACAAAAAAGCACCAAAAACCAAGCCGGGCGGACAGCACCGGAGTCCGCCGAGACCGTCGAGGTCGCCGAGTCCGCTGAGCTCGCCCGAACTAAGCTGCAATCCGCCGAATAGCCACGGAGTCCTCCGAAGCGGCGAGGCCACGCGGACACACCGTTATTCGTCTCCTGTTGAGGCTGAACTGAGGAACACCGCCTACCCGCCTGAAGCCAGCAGACAGGTTATTGAAGCTGGCAAAGTTGAAACAGAGTTGACAAGCCGCAGATCGACCTCCTGCTGAATCCGCAGAGACCGCACAACTTCCAAGTACTTGACCGAAGTCAAAGCCAAACTCCTGGCTCCTTGAAGCTACCCGTGCGACCTGCACACAGCAAACCGTCAGCCCTGAATCAATCCGCGCGGATAGACAAACTGAGTCCGCAGCTCCTTGCCCAACCCAACTTTCTGTTCACTCAAGTTCCTGTAGATGTGCCAGGGGGTCCTATTTTAGGCGAGGTGAGGAGTGTGGTCACCGCCCAAGAGATAGCGACACCGCCTCAACCCGCGCGATAGTAAAAAACCGTCCGCCGAGTCCGCAAGGACTTAGCCGGATACCAAGGAAAACCGCCGGGAGCAAGACAACGTTGGCGAACCCACTTCAGTCCGCCTAAGCTATGCGGACACGGCATCAGCCCGTAAAGCCTCCAACCACTATAGGACATCAACCCCCTTTAATGGCTGTCCGCACAAACCCGAGGCAGTCCGGAAGACTCAAGTCTCAATCCGCCACAAGTCCACGACCAAAGGAAGAAAGCAACAGTCCGCCCGGTCAACAGCGGACTTGGCGGATACTGCGGACACCATGGACTTGGCACAGAGTGTGACCAAGTCCAAAACCATCAAAGGCCAATGAGAGCATGGAGGACATAAACTCTTGTCCGCCAAACACCCTAGCACAGACCGCCAGCAGTCCGCCAGCCACTCGCACACCTGCCCAACGCAGCAGCCATCTCCCGGACTCCACACACCAGTCCGCCAACGACCTCCACAGCAAGGCACCTGCTGTAACACCAGAGCTCGACAAGGCCTCAGTCAAGCTCTAAGCCCAGTCCACAACAGCCCAAACCGCGGACATGCCAGTCCGCAAGCTTTCCGTGAACATGAGCCAAACCGCCAATCAGCACAAGCTTGCACCACGGCCACTGAGCAATGCACCAGTCCGCAAGCCTCTATCCGCTCAGGCCGCTCCTTGGCTAAACCAATCAGCCAATGCCCTATCAGCAGATAACAGGATGCATAGTCCGCGGACTTTACCCGTACAACTCGCTCAGAAAAACAGTCGGCTTCCACTAGACTTTCCACCAGGCCACACACAACAGTCTGCCCAGTCCGCCTAGTCCGCCAATCGCTGTCCACCCAGGCCGCCCGGCCTATCCCATCAACCACTTCCACTTCACAAATTTCAACAAACACGCCCTGCGACACGGGCGTGTCAGAGGGCGTGTCCTCCTCTGTTTGACGAACTTCACTCGACGAAGAGCACGCTGGGGGCGTGTCTACTGCCGTGTAAGGGCACACGGCCTGTGACACGGGCGTGTCCCAGGTCGTGTCCTTTTCTGGATTTGGCCAGGGCAGTGCGGCCTGGTGAACACGAACAAGACACGGGTGTGTCTTTGGGCACACGGCCTGTGACACGGGCGTGTCACATGGTCGTGTCCCACTCGGGTTGTTTTGATTGTGTACAGCCTTAGGTACACGACCACAGACACGGGCGTGTCTGAAGGCATGTCAGGTCACACGGCCTGTGACATGGGCATGTCACATGGTCGTGTACTGTTCTGGATGAGTCGGTTGTGTGCCGCTTAAGGTACACGTCCTGTGACACGGGCGTGTCATACGCCGTGTCAGCCAAAAATTAGCCTTTTTTGCCAAAATAATGGTCGTCCCTTTTTCCTCAGCCAGGATCTGAGGGCCCAAGTTTCTCCCTACTACTTTAAGGCTGAGGATGGAGAAGAGAATCTCCATTTTGACTTGGCCATTCTCTTTCTACAAGCTAGAGAGAAGGGAGAGTTAGAGGAGGAGGAGAAAGGGGAGCCGGCCATCGGTGGAGCTACTGAGTTCTGATTTGCAATTCGAGGCCAACGTTGTGGAGGCAAAGTCGCAGCGGTGCGTTCCAGCGGGCTAGAATTCCATGGCTCCGAAGCGATCATCAAGGGTAACAATCTTCCTTCTGGGACATGTGAAGTCCTCCTTTTTGGCATGTACATGGGTTTCCCCAACCAGAGGCTGGATTGTTAAGGGATTCCCTTGGGTTGATTCTTGGAATCCCCACCGTTTTGGCATATAGATCCAGAAATGGAGTACGGAATAGACATACTGTGTGAAGCCCATCTGGACAGGTTGGTTTGGATTGGTGATGTTCCATTTGAGCACCGGAGAAGACTCCGTGGTAAAATGTGTAGTTTATGGAGTCGAGGGGTTGGACCTGTGAAGGGTATTAGCAGGAAGTACTGGAGTGGTAGTCCAGGAAAAGACCCCTGTGATGATTATGATGCTTGTGAAGCTCGATGGGTTGGACCTATGAAGGGTAGTAGAAGGAAGTACTGGTACGAAAATTCAGGAAAAGACCCTCTGATGCTTGTGATACTTACTGGGTTGTGCATGTGAAGGGTAGTAGCAGGAAGTACTAGTACGGAAGTCCATGAAAAGACCCTGTAATGCTTGTGATACTTATTGGGTTGTGCCTGTGAAGAGTAGTAGCAGGAAGTACTAGTGTGGAAGCCCAGGAAAACACCCAGGCTTTATGCCAAATAGGTAAGGTGAGACCGACCCGCGCCTTTTACTTAGACGTGAATACCTTGATATTCAGTGATGGCAAGTCAACTTGAGCAACGGTGAGTTGTTGATCCGACCTGCGTTATGTCTGTCTGACTTGAAGACCAGAAAGTTCGGTCTGTTGGAGCGCATAGCGAGAGTCTTAGGCATGCATGCCACTAAGACTAACGTCTCCGGCTGCACTCCTTGGAGCAAATGCTCAACTATTACTATTGGGTTTTAGCCCTGATACGGTGGTGGGACCCTGGTTCACCGGTACACCAAGAATGTGCCCTGAGTGCACGGATAGTCGGGCCGCGTGGCTGACGGTTTTGATGGAATGTTTGTGCGTGA
Source organism: Platanthera guangdongensis (assembly GCA_039583875.1). Classification (NCBI taxonomy): domain Eukaryota; kingdom Viridiplantae; phylum Streptophyta; class Magnoliopsida; order Asparagales; family Orchidaceae; genus Platanthera; species Platanthera guangdongensis. Next base: position 109,883,744 of record CM077163.1, read on the forward strand.
GAGCATAATGTATGATATCTCTATATCTGCATATGAATTGCTATGCCTGCAGCGAAGGAATACCACTGCCCTGGGTAAGGGGTAGGGTCGTTATAATGGTCAACTGAATGTTGACCGTTGCCTTGTTTGCCACCATTGGGTGTGCTATCCTTGAACATGTACTGGATAGCCGAGCGGGATATATAAACGCTGAAGTCCCTGCTGTTGCTGCTGTTGCGCTGCTGCTGCTGCTATCCCTTGAAGGCTAAAATGAAAATATTATGTTTCGTTCATGTCTGGCCGGCCTGCGCGCCGATGTTTGGAAGCAACTTTTGTAAAGAGAAACTGTAAGGCCCTAAGGCCAAATGACATTGTATGTGATATAGATTCTTATATAAATGTGGGTATTTATATTAGTGGACATTCATGGTTGGAGTTCAGTTTTCTGTTATAAGCTTCCGCTAGAATGCTATGAGTTAGGATGCACAACTCTGATATCAACACGTGACTTCACCGCCTGTTTTGTCGCATATGATGTGGGGCCCCGGCCGGACCTTCTATTATATACTATATGAATGGATGGAGATGTTACATTTTTAGTATCAGCTGTCTCGGTCTTTCCCTTTCAAATTCGAGGTCGAATTCTTTTGTGGGGTGGCGAGCACGTGTACGTGTGAACCGCTTTAACACTAATGAACTCCTGAATGTCCACGTAGGATTGTAAATACACTTGTTTGAGGAACCCGCGCGTACCTAGATTAATGTTATTGCTTGTGTGAGGTCGCTCGCTAATGTGTGTGTCTTGTTCACCTATAGGTGACGCGGAGTGGTGCTGGGCAGTCGGAGCCCCAGCATTCTGATGAGAGTACGGCACCAACGGAGGTGCCTACACCTCCCCTTCTGCGGAAATTGTCCGCTTAGTTGCTGAGACCATGTTTGCCATGATTCAAGCACAACATACTAGGTAGGCGTAGCCGGAATTGAGGCCAGAACATGTTGTGGTGAGGCCAGAACCTGTTGTGGCTGTGGATCCTTGAGCAGCTGAAAGGCAGTTGAAGCAGTTCATGAGCTTCAATCCGCCGACATTTACGGGTGTGGGATCCTCTACGCAGGCGGAGGACTGGCTATCGCGCGTCAAGCGTATCTTGACGGAGATCATGACGGAGGAAGATCAGAAGGACACCTTGGCCACCTTCTTGCTGGAAGGAGAGTCTCGTCTATGGTGGGATGAGATGGAGTTACACCACTTAGCGGGCAGGCAGTTAACACAATTGTCAATTGAGGAGTTCTCGCGACTCTTCCTGGCAAATCACCTACCAGCGGCACAACACATTGCCATGGAAAATGAATTCCAGCGGCTAATGCAAGGAGAAGGTAGTGTGGAGACGTACCTGCATGAGTTCACACGGTTCGGACGGTATACGGGCTCCATTTTCGCCGATGAGCAGTGGAAAACTAATAGGTTCTATGAAGGATTGCAGGATGAGTTATGATTCCTGCTTTCTAATTCCGTGAACCAAGGGTTCCAGGCATTGGCTGATACCGCATGCGCGCTGCAGAAATACATGAAGAGAGTGCAAGGAAAGCAGGCCTTGGCGGTGACAAAGCCGGAATTCAAAGTGCCCCGACCTGGGAAATCGTATTATAAAAAGAAATGGGGCAAGAGGTCCAAGTCTTCTGGAGAAGATCCTTCTACGGTCGCATCGGGAGCAATGTCGGGGACCACATCGAGGCTAGAGACTCGTACTTGCTTTACTTGTGGAAGAGTGGGGCCTATAGCCGGTGATTGTCGGGTTTCTCCGCCAAAGGGAGAAAAGAAGCCGGGAGCATCTTATGCTGAGAAGGGAAAGGTACTGGTGGAGTCCTCTGCATCCCAGGCGCAACCCCGAGTCTACAACCTTGGCCTGTAGGAGGCCATCAAGCAGAGTGACGTCGTCACAGGTACGAGTTAAGTTATTGCATTGTTTTGTTTATTGCATGCTTTGTTTGCGGCTTGTGTGTGATGTGATTGCTACAGGCTTTATTATGATTCGAAACACGCTGGAGAGAGCAGTGTTTGATACGGGTGCTTCGCATTCATTTTTGTCTAATGACTTCGTAGCTCGAATTGGAGTACCAAGTCACGTGAAGATAGAGAGCATCCGAGTGGTATTACCCAATGGTCGTTTGATGCTTGTGGATATGGCTTGCGATGTGGCGGTTCAAATTGGAAGTCAGGATTTATGTTTAACTGCATCTGTACTGCCGATATCGGAATTCGATGTGATCTTTGGTATGGTCTGGCTCGTAGAGCAGCATGCCTTTATTGATTGTAATGCCAAAGAGGTCACACTGGGCCAGAATACCGAGCATGAGACTAAGTTCACGGGTATGTGAGGAGTGGGCGGGACCTTGATGTCTGCACTCCAAGTCGTCAAGGTTGTTCGGAAGGGCGCGGAATTATACTTCATGCTGATTCAGGCTGTTGAGCCAAAGGGCAATGTGTATAATGTTCTGGTTGTATCGTAGTTTGTGGATGTGTTCCCTAAGGATCTTCCTGGGCTACCACCCCAGCGGGAGATCGACTTCACAATTGAGTTGGTGTCAGGTGCGAAACTTGTGGCCCGCTCGCCATATCGCGTCACGCCAAAGGAAATGGGTGAGTTAAAAGTCCAATTGCAAGAGTTGCTGGAGCGGGGATATGTACTCCCAAGCATGCCACCTTAGAGCGCACTTGTTATGTTTGTGAAAAAGAAAGATGGTGGATTGTGGTTATGTATTGAGTACCGGGAATTGAATAAGCTGATAGAGAAGAACAAATATCTGATTCCCGGAATAGATAAATTGTTCGATCAGCTGGTGGGATCAATTGTTTACTCTAAATTGGATTTGAAATCTGGATATTACCAGTTGAGGATTCGGGAAGCTGACATTCCCAAGACAGCATTTGGAACACGCTACGGTCATTATGATTTCACGGAAATGCTGTTTGGGTTATGCAATGCACCATATGTGTTCATGGACTTGATGCACCGAACTTTCCGAGAGTACTTGGACTTGTTCGTGATTGTATTCATGGATGATATTTTGGTGTACTCTCAATATGAAGCTGATCATGCAAACCACTTGCGGTTGGTGTTGCATACCTTGCGAAGGAATAAGCACTACGCCAAGTTCTTGAAGTGCGAGTTTTGGCAGTTGTCAATGGCTTTTCTTGGCCATGTGGTAAGTGGAGAGGGCATAACAGTGGATCCGTCAAAGGTAAGAGCCATTCAGGAGTGGCCGATGTTGTCTTCGGTGGCTGAAGTCAGGAGTATCCTTGGACTGGCAGGATACTACAGATGTTTTGTTGAAAAATTCTCGCGGATCGCTTTTCCTCTGACCACAATGACATGAAAGGATCAGAAGTTCGTTTGGACACCAGAGTGTGCGCGAGCTTTTGAAGAGCTAAAGGGTCGGTTGACCACAGCGCCTGTGTTGACATCGTCATGTGGTACCGACGGATATGAGATCTATAGTGATGCTTCAGGGAGCGACTTATGTTGCATTCTTCTGTAATTTTGGAAAGTATGTGCATGAGCGAAATTATCCCGTCCACGACTTGCAATTGGTGGCGGTGATCTTTGCACTTAAGCTATGGCGGCATTATCTTTATGGCGTAAAAGTGGATATCTTTACGGACCATAAGAGCCTAAAGTACTGGTTGGAGCAGAAGGATCTGAATATGCGATAACGAAGGTGGCTGGAATTCCTTGGGGACTTCACCTTCGAGATTCATTATACTCCCGGGAAGGGAAATGTGGTCGCTGATGCCATGAGTTGGAGGGCTCCGGCAAGGGAAAATTGGTTGCAGAGGCACGATGAACGTCTAATCTAGGAGTTGGAAGCATTAGAGATTTCTAGTGTTGACAAGAATTCCACAGCCCATGCATGTCTGAACTGGATGGAGGTGCAATATGACCTTGCGGACAATATTCGACGAGCAACGAAGCTGGATGAAAGTCTCCAACGCTATGCAAAGGACGGGCCAGAGGGCAAATTCTCCTAGGATGGCGGCCTTTTGCGGAAAGAGAGCCGTTTGTGCGTCCCAAATTTGGGGAAGCTGCGAGAAGAGTCTATGTACGAAGCTCACTTTACAAAGTACTCAATTCACCCTGGGAGCACAAAGATGTTTAGGGACATGAAGAAGCTATTCTGGTGGCCAGGACTAAAGAAAGATATCGCTCATTATGTCGCTAAATGCCAAACTTGTGCTTTGGTGAAGGCGGAATGCCAAAAGCCCGGTGGTTTCTTGAAGTCATTGCCGATTCCGGAATGGAAGTTCGATGATATTTCAATGGATTTCGTGCACAGGTTGCCGAGGTCTCAACGCGGGAATGATGCAATCTGGGTGATTGTAGACCGGTTGACGAAAGTGGCTCACTTCCTTCCGAACAAACGGGACGATTCAGTGGGAAGTTTGGCAAAGCTCTTTATGGAGCAAATCATACGGTTACATGGTCTTCCTCGTAGCATCGTGAGTGATCGTGATAGTCTATTTAGATCAAATTATTGGACGATAATCCATCAGTTGTTGGGCATGAAGTTGATGTTCAGTACGGCCTTTCACCCTCAAACAGATGGCCAAACTAAAAGGACCAACAGAACTATGGAGGATATGCTCTGAATGTGCGCACTGGACTTTGGGAAGAGATGGGAAGATCATCTCTTTATGGTGGAGTTTGCCTACAATAACAGCTACCAAGCGAGCATCGGTATGGCACCGTTTGGAGCTTTGTATGGTAGCAAGTGCCGCACACTGTTAGCTTGGGCAAAAGCGGGCGAATCCAAACTATATAGGCGTAAAGAAGTCGACGAAGCCAACTCGACGATACACATTATTTTGGAGCGGCTACTGATAGCCCAAGATCGACAAGCAAAGTACTACAACGCCAAGCACCGAAACGTAGAGTTCGCGGTTGGCGACTGGGTATATTTGAAGATCAAACACTTCAAAGGTCATTCTCTATTTTACAAGCTAGAGAGAAGGGATAGCTAGAGGAGGAGGAGAAAGGGGAGCCGGCCACAGGTGGAGCTGCTGAGTTCCGATTTGTAATCTGAGGCGATCATCAAGGGTAACAATCTTCCTTCTTGGACATGTGAATTCCTACTTTTTGTCATTTGCATGACTTTCCCCCACCATAGGGTGGATTGCTAAGGGATTCCCTTGGGTTGATTCTTGGAATCCCCACTGCTTTGGCATATTGATCCAGAAATGGAGTACGGAATATGCATACTATGTGAAGCCGATCTAGACAGGTTGGTCTCGATTGGTGATGTTGCATTTTCGCACCAGAGAAGTCTCCGTGGTAAAACGTGTAGTTTATGGAGTCGTGGGGTTGGACCTGTGAAGGGTAGTAGCAGGAAGTACTGGAGTGGTAGTCCAGGAAAAGACCGTTGTGATGCTTTTGATGCTTGTGATGCTCGATGGGTTGGACCTGTGAAGGGTAGTAGCAGGAAGTACTGGTACGGAAATCCAGGAAAAGACCCTCTGATGCTTGTGATACTTACAGGGTTGTGCCTGTGAAGGGTAGTAGCATGATGTACTGGTACGGAAGTCCAGGAAAACACCCTCTGATGCTTGAGATACTTACTGTGTTGTACCTATGAAGGGTAGTAGCAGGAAGTACTGGTGTGGAAGCCCAGGAAAACAACCTTGCTTTATGCAAAACAGGTAAGGTGAGACCGACCCGCGCTTTTTACATAACCGCGAATACGTTGATATTCGGTGATGGCAAGGTGACTTGATCATTGGGGGGGGTGGGTGGGGGTGGTTGATCTGACCAGCGTTATGTCTGTCCGACATGAAGACCAGAAAGTGCGGTCTGTTAGAGCACATAGCGAGAGTCTTAGGCCTGCGCGCCACTAAGAATAAAGTGTCCGGCTGCACGCCATGGAGAAAATGCTCAACTTTTACCATTGGGTTTCAGCCCTGATACGGTGGTGGGACCTTAGTTCGTCGGTGCACAAAGAATGTGCCCGGAGTGCACGGATCGTCGGGCCGCGTGGCTGACGGTTGTGATGGAATGTTTGTGCGTGAGAGAATAATGTGTGATATCTCTATATCTGCATATGAATTGCTTTGCCTGCAGGGAAGGAATACCACTGCCCCGGGTAAGGGGAAGGGTCGTTATAAATTGGTCAGCTGAATGCTGACCGTTGCCTTATTTGTCACCGTTGGGTGGGATGTCCTTGAACAGGTGCTGGAGAGCCGGGCGGGACATATTAAGGCTGAAGTCCCTGCTGTTGTTGTTCTTGTTGATGCTGCTGCTGCTATCCCTTGAAGGGTAAAATGAAAATATTATGTTTCGTTCATGTGTGGTCGTCCTGCGCGCCGATGTTTGGAAGCCACTTTTGTAAAGAGCAACTATAAGGCCCTAAGGCCCAATGACATTGTATGTGATATACATTCCTATATAAATGTGGGTGTTTATGTTAGTTGATATAATGTTTTCGTCGACCTAAGCTCCAAGTTCGTCGAACTGATAATTCTCCTTCGTCGAGATAAGCCCCAAGATCGTCGAACAGAAAATATTCTTGCCAATCGGAGCTCCATGTTCGTCGAGCTGAGAAGGCACTTCGTCGAGCTGAGATTCTGATAAGCTCACAGTTCGTCGATCTCAGCTGGACTTTCGTCGAGCTCAACTCAGAGAAGTAACTCTGAGTTTGTCGATCTGAGATCGATGATCATCGAGCTGGGTTCAGATATCATCAAACGACTTTTCTACAATCTTCAAAACTGTCTTGTCTCTCAAGTCTTGAGTCTCTGAAGTCTTCTGAAGGTAGATTTTAGTAATCTAACCTTATGTGATTGACCTTAACCCTGGAACTAACTTATGACCCATGACTATACATGGTGGGTCATCAATCCTAATAGTGAACCTAGTAGAAATCACAAGTAGGGTTCCAGCACACTCCTTAGGAGGTGGAGATCTTATGGCTGAGAGTACAGCCTTGATTGTATAAGGGCAGAAGTTGATTTTCAAGTCATTCCTTTCACTCACATACTCTCTATCTTTTGCACTTTAAGAAAAGGATAAAGAAGAGCCAAGAAGACGGGGATGGAGAAGTTGGAACCATCCCGAGAGAAGAGGTTTGGAGGCATTTTGTGTTCGGTGTGGCAAACCAAAGCTAGTTCTATGGAGAGGAAAGCGCTGCGGTCATTTCCATCCATATCAAGTGCAAGAGCATGGCTCCTAAATGATCGACAAGGGTAATTATTATCTCCTTGCACATGTAAAGTTCTTAATTTTGCATAGTTGCATGAAGTCCCTAACTAATTGGTGGAGAGCGAAGGGATTTTCGATGGGTTGATACAAAGTATCCCTGATAAAACTTGTATATAGAATCCAGAATAGAAGTATTGAATAGACATGAATTGTTAAACCCATTTGGACAAGTTGGTCTGAATTGGTGATGTATTTTTTTGCATGCCAGAGAAGAATCCAAGGTTAAACGTACAGTTTACAGAGTTGTGGGGGGTATGCAAGATATTGCATTTAGAGTACTGGAGTTGGTCTCCAGGAAAACACCCAAGTTTTGTAGAATAATTCATGTTCTGTCCCATACCGCGCAGGGGTAGTGCTATCGCTGGCGGTAACTCCCAGAGAGATATTTGTAAGGCCTGTCTCTTGGAGTCTAGGGGGACAATATATTTTGCTATGAGGTTAAAGTTCCCAGCTATGGTGGCCGTGAGAGCCAGCCTTGAAACATAAATAGTTTGGTATTGTATGAATGTTCAAGGGGAGGTTGACCCGCATCATGGTTTACGAGCCTGGCGGTTTGAGCAACGGGCTGTGGCTAACCTCTACCCACCCTATGGCGATCAACTTGGAGTGAGTCAATGGCATGTATCTAAAGTAAATGGAATGTCTTTGACTTGGTCATAGCATATGGGGAAGTGAGTCTTAGGCTATAGAACGAAAAGACTAGTAATGCTAAAATATTACTATCTAAGTGGTTGATGCTTAGGATGGTGGTGGGCCGGGGAAAGTACAAAACACTAAAAATGTGGCTTGAGTGTGCAGGGCGTGTGGCCATGCGTGCTAACGTATGTGGCGAATTGTGCTTAAATTTCACATTTTGAAGCCAAAATAGATACGTACTGCTATTTGCAGGAAAGGAGTATTGCTGCCCAGAGTGAGGGGTGGGGTCATTATAATTTGGTCAGCTAATTCTGATCGTTGCCTTGTTTTTCCACATCTTGGTGGGCCATGCTTGTGCATGTGCTGGAGAGACAAGTGGAAAGTAGCGGGCTGAAGTCCCGTATGCTATGTTTGCTGGCCCTCAAAGGCCGAAGGCGAATCTTTTATTGTTTTCTTGTATGGCTGCCCAGTGTGACAATGCATTTAATATACATTTATGAAGAGAACAGTTATAAGGCCTTCAGGTCAAAACACTTTTTATATTTTTATTTCCATTCCTATTGTGTTGTTAGTGGACATTCCTGTGTTTGGGTTCTAAGAAAATTTAAATACTTCCGCTAGAATGCCCTCTGAGTTAGTATGTGTGAATGTTATGGTTTCAATGCAAGACTCCACTGACTGTCTATGGAATATAGCGTGGGGCCTCGGCCAGACCTTCTATTATATTCTACAAGATGGATTAGGGTGTTACACCTCAAACACTCATAAACCAAACATACATTCATAAAAGTGAAATATAACTTAGGACCAGAAGTTTATAGTGCATACATCATCATAACAATGAGGAAAGTAACTACAAGTATCAACATAAAATGAGAAAGAGTGAGGGATACAATCAAATCCGGAGACTTGTGGAAGATTATCGGGATGAATTATTGGATTGTCACTCTATTTCCTCGCTCTTTCTTTACCTAATATCTGGGGTACAAGAGGGTCGACACTTCCTCCTAATTTACCGTCTTCTCTGATGAACTACAATCTAGACACGTCCATTACAGATTTCTCCTTCCTTGGTGTTTAAAATGCAACTAAGATCTCCTCCTTGAGGTCCTTGGATGATGGGAGGCGGTCAAGGCCCAAGATATAAGCAATCAGGGAAGAAAGAACGGGGACAGACCTCCTCCCTATGAGGTGCAACGAACTGAGCGGAATTGAGATAGGTAGAATTCAGGATGCAGATTAGGGCTGATATAAGTGTTTAAATAGTTAAATTGTTAAAAAAAACATGGTCACACATATTCGAATGCAATGCACTACATACATATCATAGGATATTAATTTAAGACCCCCTTTTTTTGAAACACCGGGGCCTTAGGCCCAGAACTGCTACATTGCAGTCACACCTTCGCAGTCAGGAAGGTCATCACTATAAAACGTCGATCCTGCCGGCCAAATCGATCATAACTGTAGCAAAATAATAAAGGCAAGTCCACAGAAATCACATAAATAGTAAATAAACTCCATGATGGGTGTGTCCATAGATATAATGAAAATACTAAAATCTTGGGATCATACCCAGTACATAAATGTCCTCACTATAAATCTCTCATCACGAAAGAAAAACTAAAACAACTAGTAGCGAACAGGACTCACAGTCCCTGCCGTCTGAACTCCGGTACTAGACTGCCCCATCTCCAAGCATGTCGAGGTCTGGGGATGCTCCTCCATGAAGGGCTCCACGGTCCCCTAAAATGATGTAGTTCGAAAACCGTTAGTCTAAAATACTAAGCCCTATCATCCCCGCCCCTTCCCCTATGGCTCCTAGGCACCGAGCCGGGAGAAGGAAAGGAGAGGACATGAAAGTGGAGAATAACAAATAAGCAGATGGCGGTGGAACTAATCTAGCAGTTCTATAGTATGTAATACAGGGTGTAGGAAAGAAATACTGAACAAGAAAAGTAACCTTAACTTATATGAAAACACAAAAGCCAAGGGATCTTTTGCAGGGATGCAATCGTATAAAAAGTCTCATACTAATTTATATGATAGGGTGTCGGTTTTCTAATAAGCATACATATAAAGATACTGAAATAAACCTTAACTTATAAGCATGCTCGCACGAACTTATAAACCAAGGGATCGTTTTGCAGGGCCTATTGCATAAAAAGTCTGATACCAATTTATACAATAGGTGTCAGGTTGTATGCAATGATTATGCAATGAAAACAATTATGCAATGATGTGAACATGCAACTGCAACTCACCCACTCGACTCTGTGTACACAGACCTTTAGTTCCCCCTTTTTGTAGCTGAACCTAATGAGCTCTAAACAAAATATTGAACAAGTTCCAATTTAATGAGCTTGTGAAGTGGGTACTGTAAATATATATTCAAAAATTCTTATAAAATTCATACATGAGCATAATGGTATAAAACTCCCTCTGCCTAATTTTCATGACTTTCCAATGGGCAGTGAATTCACAATAACCAAATATTTAAGTAGGGCTAATTCATGCATTACAAAGGAAGTACTAAGATTATTGATCCAAAATTCCCAATTAAATTTCCAAGAGTTCATATAACCCATATGACCACACTACCCAAGTTTCATCCATGTTAAATGAGTTTTAATACTCTATTCTACCACTACAATGTTTGTGCCCTAAACTAGGGTTAGGGTTCTGTGGGGCCTACCCTTTTCCAAATCCCCTTAGATTTTCACCAGACGGCGTTAGATACCATAGTACCCTCCCTACCAAATTTCAAGTCCTTACAAGGTCTTTTGACCCCATGCCTTTCACAAGACACAAAATCCCATCCTTACCGTTTGTTCTTAGGTCCTAGGGCAAATCTATTCCAATCCACCCCATCTTCCATGGGAAGGTGTTAAAAGCTATTCCAAGTCAGTGGCCCCAATTTCAACATCTGTTGAGGTGATTTGGCCACTCAAAACCCAAAGTGCAATTTTTGACCTAAATACCCTAATTATGGTAAGGCTAGGGTTTGCATGATTTCAATTCAAAATATCTCCAAATGAGATGGAATTTTAACCAGAGCCTTATGATGACCCCAAGCACCACTCACCAAAATTTGGGTGAGTTTGGAGGTATTTGGTCCCTCAATTAATTTACCCTAGAGAAATTAAATAATTCAAATAACTATGAAAAAATTTCCCCCAAAAATTCTCATTTTTGTTCAAGACCTAAGTAGAGACTAGGGTGACTCCCTGTCCAAATTTCAAGTTATTTGGACAAGAGATGAAAATTGGGCACCCATTTTAATCTCTGCCTAGCTCTAGGTATAGAGTGCACCAAAATGAGTGTCATGGTCAAACCTGCACCCAAATTGGTTCAAACCAATTTTGAATTAAAGTACACGCATAGGAATACAAATTATATGTTGATCATTTTCTATGAATTAGCCTCTAGGTATTTTTAATAATTAAAAATATTAAATACCTAAGGTGTGACAGAAATCAAATAAACAAAAATAAATAACCTATAGTTTAAATCATTGCCAGCACTAATATCAAAGTAAGATCCAAGGGTGGCTGGATCGTCTTCCTCCTCCAGCCGAGGGCCATCATCCAACCTGCCTGGAGCAACTTCCAACCGCCACCACCGGCCATCCGGCCACCTCCACCACCACCTCCGTTGAGGTGGTGGCTATCGCCAGGAGGCGGCACAGCTGCCGGAGGAGCCTATTCCGGCGAACCTGACAGGTGGCTTTTTGCCGAAAAATCTGGAGAAAATCTCTCCGATCGTGCTCAATTGAGACCGAAACTTGGCCCGAAGTGTTGTTATGATCTACCCATGGAAGAAGGAGAGGAGGAGGACCTGAATCGCTGCCTGAGAGCGGGTGTTGTGCTTCCTCGCCATTTCCGACCACCAAGCTTCGGCACCCCTGCAACCTCCATGCCAACTCCTCTGTAACTGGAATGTTATCGGGGGAAACTCTTCCCCTTGCCCTGGTGAAGGTCTCTAATGAAGGAATTGAGGAGACGAGGTTTGTAACTCCCCAATTCTTCAAGACACCATTAAAGCCATTAATGGGGAGTTTTCAGTTTCACCAAATTTTAGGGGCTAAGCCTTCCCATTAGCCTGCCACCTCTTGAAAACTCCTCCCCTGCCTCCAAGAAGTTAAAGTCGCATCAAAAGGGGGAGTTATGGGGCCTCTATGCCCATGATGACCATTGAGCTCTTCCTTCTCTCTCCTCCAAATTTGGGTAACTCCCCCTTTCTCTCTCCTAGTCACCCATTTCTGAATCTGGTGGGCCCAAAATGTGTCTCACCACCTCCTAGACCAATGGGCCGCACTTATCTGGGCCTAGCCCACTTGGATTGGGCTTGAGTTAGCCATTTAAGCTAGTTTGACGACTTTGACCCAAGAGTTGACCTTGGTCAAATTAGCCACTAGGGCTGACCCAAATGGGTCCTTGGTGACCCATGGGCCTCTCCTAAAGTCTAGAAGTACTTGGGTAGGGTTAACTTTGCACTTTGAAGGTCACTTGCCCCTTAGCTAGGGCACTATGACCAGTTTAGGGCTAGAGTTGACTTGGGTCAACGTAGGCTCTGGGGTCGACCCCAATGGGTCCTAGGTGACCCATTGACCACACCCTAGGGTTAGGAGAACATGAGTGGGATCCACTTGGATAAGGGAATGTCAGTTGACCCTATGTAGGTCAGTTTGACCCATTTAGGGTTAGAGTTGACTTTGGTCAACTTAACTACTTTGACTACCCTCCATGGGTCTTTAGTGACCCATTGACCACAAGTTAGGTCTAGGAAGACCCTGGTAGGGTTGGTTGGGCTTTACTAGGGCACATTGCCCATAGTTAGGGCATCATGCCCAATTTAGGCCTATGGTGGTTCTAGGTCAACTTGGCCACCCTGGGTTGATTCCAAAGGACACTTAGGGTTCTGATGAACCTCCCAATTGATTTGTGAGGTCATGGTAAAGCCTCGTGGTCATCCTAAACTAGGGTTTATAAATCTGCTATTTGCAGACCATAGTGATCTCACCTACATTCCCAGGTTCACTTGGCCTTCTTGGGCTTCCTAGGATTTTGTCATGACCCAGTCATGACAAAACCACTCCTAGGGGGTCTAGTTGTTTGAGAGATATTACAAATCCTAATATATAAAAAAAATTTCATCCTCGAAATTCTAGTTAGGCCTACGGGTTTTCAAATATGAAAGGTAAATTATAACATCCTGAGAGATTGTGAGTAATACCTGACTGAACAGCTCCAGGTACCTCTGTTGCATCAAGTCCTGAGGCTCCCATGTGTACTCCTCTCACCCATGATTCCTCCATGGGACCTTGACCAATGGAACCTTCTTGCGGCGTAAGACTCGTATTCCCATGTCATCAATCCGGACCGGTTCTAGGTGAACTGACCGATCAGATGCTACCGGCTCATCTGTGGCCGTAATCTGCTGCTCCGGGCGTAGTTGAGACCTCCTACGATAGGATATATGGAACACGTCGTACAGACTCACCAGCTCCGGTGGCAACTCCAGCCTTTATTCCAAGGGACCGATCCGCTCCCAGATCCTATAAGGCCCCATATATCTTGGACTGAGCTTCTTCTTCCGACTGCGTACCCGTGAAACCCCATACATCGGTCGGTTCCTCAAGAATACTCGGTCCCCCACCTAAAACTCCACCTGACGATGCCAAGTGTTATAATACTTAGCATGTCGGCTCTGTGCCTCTAACATCCTGTCCCGTATCAGTCTCACCTGAGCCTCGGTGTCCTCAACAAACTTCGAACCCAAAGCCTTTGGATCCTCGTCCTGTATCCACGACAGCAGAGTCCTACACCTCCATCCATATAGGGCCTCATAAGGATCCATCCTTATGCTGGATTGGTAGCTGTTGTTATATGAGAACTCGATCAGTGGCAACAACTTCTCTCAAGGCTTACAGCGATCCAATATGCAAAGTCGCAGCAGATTTTCCAAAGTCCGATTTATGCGTTCCGTCTGCACATCAATCTGGGGATGAAAAGCCGTACTGAATGTCAGCCGAGTGCCCAAGTAAGTCTGCACTAATCTCCACTACCTGGACGTAAACTATCCATCCCGATCCGATATAATCGTCCTGGGTACGCCATGATAACGGACGAACTTCTCCACGAATTTCCGAACCAGCACACCAACCAAGTCATCCTTTCTGATCGGGATAAATCTGGCTAACTTCATTATCTGGTCGAGGATCACCCAGAGCTAATCATTTCCCGTCCGCGATCGGGGAAGCCCATGTATGAAGTCCATTGCGATATCATCGAACTTCCACTTCGGCACTGGGAGTGGCTGCAACAATCCTGCGGGGTTTCTGCACTTTGCCTTCACCATCTGGCATGCCTCGTAGTGGGTCACGAAGTATGTAATATCCTTCTTCATGACGAACCAGTACATGGTCTTCTTAAGATCCGCAGTCATCTTCGTAACCCCCGGGTGTACCGAATACCGACTACAGTGAGCCTCCGTCATGATATCCTCCGGGACCTGGCCTCCCTCTGGTATGTAAACCCGTCCTCTGAAATACACCAGGCCATCCCTAATCGTGTAATCTCCAGTAGTGCCTGCTTCCAAGGCCCGGAATATCGGCTCTAGCTTGTCATCCTAGTTCTGCCCATCTATGACTCGTTCTTGAATGTCATCTGTGGCAACCAACGATGCTACGTACTCCCGGTATAACTCAGGGTGATCCTCGGACACCAAAGATATCTGCATCTTTTTTAACATCTGGACCAACTCCAAGGCCATCAACAGCTGTCCTTCTCTAGAGATTGTGGCCTTCCGGCTCAGCGCATCTGCTACCACATTCGCCTTCCCTGGGCAGTAGTGCATCTCATACTGGTAATCTGCCAGAAACTCCACCCATCGTCTCTGCCTAATATTCAACTCCTTTTGCGTGTCCATATACCTCAAATTTTTGTGGTCAGAGTATATGTCACAGTGGACACCGTATAGATAGTGTCGCCAAACTTTCAGAGCAAATATGACCGCTCCCATCTCAAAGTCATGAACAATGTAGTTATGCTCATGTTTCTTCAGCTGTCGTGAGGCGTACTCTATCACATGACCATTCTGCATCAGCACTGCACCCATGCCCTGGTAGGAAGCGTCGGTGTAGACCTGGAATCCTTCTTTCCCCAAAGGGAGGGCAAGTATAGGAGCCGAGCTGAGTCGGTCCTTCAGCTCCTGAAAATCCGCCTCGCACTACGGGGTCCAAACACAAGGGCACATCTTTCCTCGTTAGTGATGTGAGTGGAAGGGCAATATGAGAAAATCCCTCCATAAACTTCCGGTAGTAACCGACAAGTCCTAGAAAACTCCGCACGTCTGTGGACGACTTCAGTTGCAGCTAATCCCTAACTGCCTGAATCTTGGCCGGGTCCACTGCCAACCCAGCACCACGGATAATAGTGCATAGGAAAGCCACCTCCCTCAACCAGAACTGGCATTTGATGAACTTCGCATAAAGCTGGTGCTCCAGCAGTCTTTCCACAGTCAACGTCAGATGTTGTGAGTGTTACTCCTCTGTCCTCGAGTAGATAAGGATGTCATCAAAAAACACGATGACAAATACATCAAAATAAGCCTCAAAAACCCGATTCATGAGGCTCATGAACGCTGACGGTGCATTCGTGAGCCCGAAGGGCATCACGGTAAACTCGAACAGCCCATATCTGCTACTGAAGGCAGTCTTCGGAATGTCCTCCTCCTATATCAGCAGTTGGTAGTAGCCCGACCTCAAATCCAATTTTGAAAAGAAATGAGCCCCCTCTAGATGATCAAACAGCTCATCTATCCTTGGCAACGGATAGGTATTCTGGAATGTCAGTCGGTTCAGTGATTGGTAATCGATGCACAACCTAAGTGTCCCGTCCATCTTCTTAACGAACAACACCGGGGCTCCACATGGTGAAGAGCTTGGCCGGACAAATCCAGCTTCCACTAGTTCCTGTAGCTGACTTCGAAACTCTGTCAACTCCTTCGGGACCATCCGCTAAGGTGCTCTAGATGCCGGCTTAGCCCCTATTACCAGCTGTATCCGGAAATCTTAATCCCGATGCGGGGGTAGCCCTGACAGCTTCTCTGGGAATACGTCAGCAAAATCTCGCACCACCGGAATATCCGAGATGGAATACTTGGCCTCAGCCATCTCAAACAACACTTTATAGACTTCCTCCCCCTACAAGTGGGCCTTGACAGCCTACACAGATGACAACAAGAGAGGTGGAATAGGTATTATACCTTCGATGAAGATGTAGGAATCCCCATGCCTCACGGTGATCCTCTTTGACAGGCAGTTAATCTGAGCATGGTTCCAATGCAACCATGTCATGCCCAGGATCAAATCAAATACTGGCATCTTCAGGACCATCGCTGGTGCTTCAAATATCTTTTCGCCGATCTACGCATCCATGTTGCAGCGGGCGGTGGTGAATAACTCTGATCTATCTTGTAGCCGTATCCTCATCATCAGGTCTGTGAATCATTCCACGCCTTCTAGCCCTTCCACGGAGGCTTCCGACACGAACGAGTGCGAAGGACCCGTATCGAACAGTGTATAGGCGGGTTTGCCGCTGATGAAGGCTATGCTTGGGGTAGTTTAAAGTCTTAGAAATCTAATTATGGTTTTCTTTCCTAGTTTATTAGTTCTATATCCATAACTCTATTTATCTAGGAAAGAGAAAACTTAAAATTAACTGGTGTACCTATGATCCCTTACTTCGGATTCCGTTGTTGAGTTAGATCCAGTGCATACACTTGCTACCTCTCCTGCCTGCGATCTTTGCCCTGGTATCCATGACGTCGACCACGTCCTCGGCCTCCAAAATACTGATATGGCGGGGCAGCCGGTGGTGCTGGAGGTGGTGCCCCCTTCATGGTGCAGTTCCTCCGGATATGCCCAACCTGATGACAGTTGAAGCATTTTGGTGGGGGATATGCCATACCCCCGGGTCTCTGCACCTCCCTCATCTTAGGTGGCTGAGGGGCCACCACTACTGGTTCCCTCTGCTCCTGTCTCACCTCCTGATGAGGCTAGTCTTCTACTCCTCTCCCATCTGTGATGCGTCCACGCCGCTGATCATTTCTGACTCCCAGGCACTGATCCTTAGTTGGCCGCTTCCGGCCTTGGGTAGTATGCCAATCTGCCTCGATACTTTTTGCCATATCCAATATCCGAGCAATAGGCCCTTCTGACACGAACAACAGAGCCTCCCTCAGATCCTCTTGCAGGCCCTTATAGAACCTCTTAGTGTAACCTGCCTCATCCAACTGATAAGAATCCACAAACCGGGCTAGGTGGTTGAACTCCCGATGATACTCCACCACTATCTTGCTACCTTGTACCAACTGTAGAAAGCTATCTTCCAGCACATCTCTGGCCGATTGCGGAACAAAATGCTCCAACAGTGCGGCCCTGAACTCCCCCCAAACAATCTCTACAACCTTTTTTTCAACAAACGTCGTGCCCAGCGATGTAATCCACCACCTCTTGGCATGGGACTCTAAGCAAGAGACAACCAAGGGCACCCTCTCCTCCCATGGGCACCGTATCCCAGTCAGCATCTCATACATGATGTCCAGCCACTCCTCCGTCCGAACGGCCGACTCTATCCCCAAGTGGGATGGGGGAGAAAGTCCTCGGAATATACTCAGCCAGTTGGCCCCCGGGTTTGGCTACGGAGCCGGAACCTGTTGAGCCCTAAATGCCTCCAGGATAGCTGTCAGAGTCTTCCCTATCTCGGACTGTAGGAACAGACTGGGGACCGGCGGAGGTGGTGCAATATTCGGAGTCTGCTAGACACCACCATGTGGCGTAGGCTGTGCTGGGGGTTGCGTAACAAACTCCATTAGTAAGTAATCGACTCGAACTCAATTAAAGTGGACAATTTACATATGATCCCCCATATGGACACACCACTGCTTCCGCTACTTAGTTTGTCCCCAAACTAAACTCGCGCGGGGGGGGGGGGGGGGGACACAGGGGTTGTGGACTGCTACTTCTGAACAAAACCTGGCTATAATACCACTTGTAAGACCCCCTTTCTTTTTTGAAACACTGAGGTCTAAGGCCCAGAACTGCCGCTTTGCGGTGACACCTTTGTGCCCGGGAAGGTCATCACTACAAAACGCCCATCCTGCCGGCCAAATCGATTACAACTATAGCAAAATAATAAAGTCAAGTCCACAGAAATCACATAAATAGTAAGTAAACTCCACGATGGGAGTGTCCACAGTTATAATGAAAATACTAAAATCTTGGGCTCATGCCCAGTACATCAATTTCCTCACTACAAATCTCTCATCGCGGAAGCAAAACTAAAACAACTAGTAGCGAACAGGACTCACAGTCCCTGCCGCCTGAACTTCGGTACTAGACTTCCCCATCTCCAAGCGTGTCGAGCTCCGGGGTTGCTCGTCCATGCAGCGCTCCACGGTCCCCTAAAATGATGTGGTTCAAAAACCATTAGTCTAAGAGACTAAGCCTTATCATCCCTTGCCCCTTCACCCATGGCTCCTAGGCACTGAGCGGGGAGAAGGGAAGGAGAGGACATGAAAGTGAAGAATAGCAAATAAGAAGATGGCGGCGGAACTAATCTAGCAGTTCTATAGTATGTAAGACAGGGTGCAGGTAAGAAATATTGAACAAGAAAAGTAACCTTAACTTATATGAAAACACATAAGCCAAGGGATCTTTTGCAGGGCACCAATCGTATAAAAAGTCTCATACCAATTTATATGATAGGTTTTTGGTTTTATAACAAGCATATATATAAAGATACTGAAATAAACCTTAACATATAAGCACGCTTGCACGAACTTATAAACCAAGGGATTGTTTTGAAGGGCCTATTGTATAAAAAGTCTCATACCAATTTATACAATAGATGTCGGGTTATATGCAATGATTATGCTATGAAATACAATTATTTCATGATGTGAACATGCAAGTGCAACTCACCCACTCGACTCTGTGTACATAGACCTTTAGTTCCCCCTTTCTGGAGCCGAACCTCCCAGGATACCTCCGTAGTGGCAAACGAAAGCTATTGGTTAGGCCTCTCCCACCTCTAAACTCATAATTGCACTACCAGTCAGACCTATTGTATGCCTCAACGCTGGTGCACTAAGAGGAGCTCCTGCGTACTCTTGCCGGCAGGCTCACCGGAGTTTATTTGGCCAAGTGCTAAACCACACTTGCCGAGTCAACATATTGGCGTCGGTGCATCGACCCTCCAATACCGAAAACCCACCACCTTATGCTTTCTGCACATGCAACCTTAATGTATCACCACCGAGCTAATTCTCCCCAAACCAACCCGTCCGTCACAAACAACAACCGAGCCAAAGCTTGTCGGGCCAACCTGCCCATCACAAACAACAACCGAGCCAAAGCTCGTCGGGCCAACCTGCCTATCTCCAAGTCCAGTGAGCCTACTTCACGAGTGACCCAACCTAACATCCCGTGGCATCGAGGTGAGTGAAAGTGAAACCGTAGTTATGCTAGTTACTCTTGCAATTTAGTTTTACCAACAGTTTAGGTTAGCCCAGGACTTCCCAAGGGATTCCCCGTGAAGGGCTCTCGAGGGCACTACGAACTACGATGGGTTGAAGCCCAAAGCTCCCTTTCGCAAGGCAATTATTTTTTATTGGTTAATACCCAACTCCTAGTCACTTATATGAGGTATTGGATCTAACCCTAGTGTATTTGACACTTCCTCTCCACGGGAAAGATGATCTTTCGTCGAGCCCGAGCACCACCTAACACTAGCCAATCCAACCTCTACCCATTCTAATTTCCAATGATGAACTCATTTTTATTTATCCAAACCAACAAACAACTAACCCCAACTCATGTGCCCAAATTCACATTCCAACATAATTTCTGTAGTTTTACTAAATGTAGACCAACTTAAGATATATGATGTGTAAAATGAGAGGTACTCAAAATAATCATCCAGTATCCCTATAATAATTATTGGAGGGCTGTCATGAAATTTTTAATCTAAACACAGAAATTCATAATTTTCCTAATTTATCTGACAATTTATTTAATTATTCTAGTAATCCAAAAACCCCAAGTTGAACATGAAGTACCAATGTATTATAAGAAAATGCTCCACAAAATTTATGATAAATAAAATATGACTATTTAACATAAAATCCTAAGACTCCCAATTTTTCAGCAAAGTTTAAGACCCTAATCCTAATTTTAAATATAACCTACCATAAATCACTTTAAGAGACAAGTACAGCATGAATACTTCCAAAAATTCTGCGAAAATTTAAGGATGATTGTAAAGATATGTAAATACTCTAGGTCAGGCTACATAATTTATCAGCAAGTAATGAGCTCTAAACAAAATATTGAACAAGTTCCATGTTAATGAGCTTGTGAAGTAGGTACTGCAAATATATATTCAAAAATTCTAATAAAATTCATACATGAGCATAATGGTATAAAACTCCCTCTGCATAATTTTCATGACTTTCCAATGGGAAGTAAATTCACAATAACCAAATATTTAAGTAGGGATAATTCATGCATTACAAAGGAAGTACTAAGAGTATTGATCCAAAATTCCCAATTAAATTTCCAAGAGTTCATACAACCCATATGACCACACTACCCATGTATCATCCCTGTTAATTGAGTTTAATATCCTATTCTATCACTACAAAGTTTGTGCCCTATACTAGGGTTAGGGTTCTATGGGGCCTACCATTTTCCAAATCCCCTACTATTTTCACCAGAGGGCTTTAGCTAGCCTAGTACCCTCCCTACCAAATATCAAGTATATACAAGATATTTTGACCCCATGCCCTTCACAAGACACAAAAGCCCATCCTTAGGGTTTGGTCTTAGGTCCTAGGGCAAATCTATTCCAACCCTCCCATCTTCCATGGGAAGTTGTTAAAAGCCATTCCAAGTCAGTGGCCCCAATTTCAACATCTATTGAGGTGATTTGGCCACTAAAAACCCAAAGTGCACTTTTTGACCTAAATACCCTTATTATGGCAAGGCTAGGGTTTGCATGATTTCAATTCAAACCATCTCCAAATGAGATGAAATTCTAACCAGAGCGTTATGATGACCCCAAGAACCACTCACCAAAATTTGGGTTAGTTTGGAGGTACTTTGGTCCCTCAATTAATTTACCCTAGAGAAATTAAATAATTAAAAAACCTATTGCAAACTTTTCCCCAAAAATTCTCCTTTTTGGGCATGAGCTAGGTATAGACTAGGGTGACTCCCTGTTGAAATTTAAAGTTATTTGGACAAGAGATGAAGAGTGGGCACCCATTTTAATCTCTGCCTAGCTCTAGGTATAGAGTCCACCAAAATGAGTTCCCTGGTCAAACCAGGCACCCATATTGGTTCAACCAATTTTGAATTAAAGTAGACCCATAGGGCTACAAATTATATGTTGACCATTTTCTCTGCATTAGCATCTAACTATTTTTAATAAATAAAAATATTAAATATCTAAGGTGTGACAGAAATGAAATAAACAGAAAAAATAACCTGTAGTTTAAATCATTGCCAGCACTAATCTCAAAGCAAGATCCAAGGGTGGCTGGATCGTCTTCCTCATCCAGCCAACGGTCACGATCCAACCTGCCTGGAGCAAATTCCAACCGCCACTACCGGCCATCGGGCCACCTCCCTGGCCGGCCACAGCCACCACCAACTCAGTTGAGGTGGTGGCTATCGCCAGACGGTGGCACAGCCGCTAGAGGAGCATATTCCAGCGAACCCGACGGTTTGTTTTTTGCGGAAACATTCTGGAGAAAAGCTCTCAATATCGGGCTCAATTGAGCCTGAAACTTGGCCCTAAGCGTTGCTATGATCTACCCATGGAAGAAGGAGAGGAGGAGGACCTGAATCGCGGCCTGAGAGTGGGTGTTATGCCTCCTCGCCATTTCCGACCACCAAGCTCCGGCACCTCTGCAACCTCCACACCAACTCCTCTATAACTGGAATGTGATCGGGGGAAACTCTTCCCCTTGCCCTTGTGAAGGTCTCTAATGAAGGAATTGGGGAGCGGAGGTTTGTAACTCCCCAATTCTTCAAGACACAATTAAAGCCATTAATGGTGAGTTTTCAGTTTCACCAAATTTGAGGGGTTGAGCCTTCCCACTGGCCGGCCACCTCCTGAAAACTCCTCCCCTGCCTCAAGAAGTTAAAGCCCCATCAAAAGGGGGAGTTATGGGGCCTCCATGGCCATGATGGCCATTAAGCTCTTCCTTCTCTCTCCTTCAAATTTGTGTAACTCCCTCTTTCTCTCTCCTAGACACCCATTTCTGAATCTGGTGGGCCCAAAATGTGTCTCACCACCTCCTAGACCAATGGGCCACACCTTTTTGGGCCTAGCCCACTTGGATTGGGCTTGAGTTAGCAATTTAGGCTAGTTTGACCACTTTGTCCCAAGAGTTGACCTTGGTCAAATTAGCCTCTAGGGCTGACCCCAATGGGTCCGTGGTGACCCATGGGCCTCTCCTAAAGTCTAGAGTACTAGGGTAGGGTTAAATTTGCACTCTGAAGGTCACTTGCCCTTAGTTAGGGCACTTTGACCAGTTTATGGCTAGAGTTGACTTGGGTCAACTTAGGCTCTGGAGTTGACCCCAATGAGTCATAGTTGACACATTGACCTCACACTAGGGTTAGGAGAACTTGAGTGGGATCCACTTGGCTAAGGGAAGGTCAGTTGACCCTATGTAGGTTAGTTTCACCCATTTAGGGTTAGAGTTGACTCTTGTCAAATTAACTACTTTGACTGCCCTCCATGGGTCCTTAGTGACCCATTGACCACACTTTAGGTTTAGGAAGACCCTGGTAGGGTTGGTTCGGCTTTTTTAGGGCACACTGCCCTTAGTTAGGTCACCTTGCCCAATTTAAGCCTAAGGTTGTTCTAGGTCAACTTGGCCACCCTGGGTTGATTCCAATGGACCCTTAGGGTTCTGATGAAACTCCCAATGGATTGGTGATATCATGGTAAATCCTCAAGGTCATCGTAAACTAGGGTTTATAAATCTACTATTTGCTAACCATAGTGATCTCACCTACATTCCTAGGTTCACTTGGCCTTCTTGGGCTTCCTAGGGTTTTGTCATGACCCAGTCATGACAAAACCACTCCTAGGGGGTCTAGTTGTTTGAGGTTATGTTACAATTAATACAAATGATATTAAACTTGGGGGCTTAGCACACATAACCCAAATGATCTCACAATAAAAACACTCGCGAAGTAATAATGAAAATGTGCAGAATACACTAATGAGTCTGATATTTTTAGGGTATTTCGGGCTCATCTTGGCTAGTTTTCATACACGTAAACTACTCTTTTGTGTGGCTATTGCTCATTTTTTTGTTTTTATGCATTTGTACACATAGTGCACTCATAGGCCCATTGTGGTGTGCAATTGTGCGCTTTTGCTGAGGTAAGCACATGGTGATCTATAACTTGTTTTTATGTCGTTACTTCTATTGTTTTATGTGTGTTGGAGGTGTGCTCCAAGCTGTGTGTTGTTGTGCAGGTCGGAAAATCCACATTTCTACCATATTATTCCTTGTAGGAATCATATGGTCCTACATTTTTCTTCTTGTACGATCAGTGTCTAACATCCCAATGTTTGACGGCCAGTTACCCATGTGTGGCCCAGCTTCTTGCTTTCAGTAGAGTGTCCATTTTTGCCAAACCTATATGTTTGCTTACACTTTTGCCCATATCTGTGGCCATGCTTGCCCGTAACCTTCTCTTCCTTTATTTTCAAACCTAGATGATATATTGGTCAAACAGGAAAGGGACCCATGGCAAGTTGTCATTCAATGTATGGGGGACATTTTTATCCATTAATTCTGCCACCATTTTCTCTCACCTCTACCTTTGACCTAAAACTTCATTTTCCTCATCTAAGATTGATGTCTTCCTCCCCACTTCTCCCAAAATTGCTGGAGCAGGCTTTTCTTGGAAGAAACCAAGTTTGGAGCAAGATCATCATAAGCCACAGCCACCATGCCACCAAGTAGACAAACCCGATCCGTGGTTGAAAATCAGGTGACTTCCTCCCCTCTCTCTTGGTGCTAGATCTTTAGATCTAGAATTAGGAGAGATATCAGGCTCAAAAGAGCTTGATTCAATGACATTTATGGAGATTTGTAGGAAGAGTCCACGCTAGAACTTCCGTTCTAGGGCGTCTTTCACCACAAAAATGACTTCAAGTATTTACTCTCTTCAATACAAGGATATATAACTTGATCTCATGAAGATTGGTGGTCTATCGAGGGAGAATTGGGAGTGAGAAGGTTAGGTTTATCTATACCATTTGCTAGAGGAAGAAGATGGCCAGCTGTCGTTAGATCCGCTTCAAGATCTGTTGTTTAATTAATAACAGATTCTATTTTGTTTACGCAGTTCGGTTCATGCCACTTTTTATGTATAAGCCACACATATTAGGTCTTGGCCTCAACCCGAAAGTTGTATCCCTCAAAATTCCTTTAAAAAGGGTGCTTGCACGATTTCTCGGGAGTAATGTAGCTCCTAAAATCTAACCCAAAAATTGTGGTTAAGAATTATTTATGAGTTAGGTGCTTAGCTTATTCTATCCAGATTTGCACAACCCAGTTCAAACCTGATTTTATGCATGATAAACTTTGATCTTGACCTCGGGCTCAACACGAAAGTCGTAGACCTTAGTAAAAACCTTTACAGAATGAGGTGAATCATCAGTTTTGGGTAAATGTAGTCCCCAAAAATCCAGTTTCGGTAAACTATCTTACAAACGTACAAATTTTGATATATCACGAATTTCTCTTAAAATAATTATCGGATGCTTATGAAATATGGTAGACGTATACTCAATGACAATGAGCTCACCCTAGTTATGTATTATAATTTTTGTATGTATATTTGCTTTGATATTGACACTCGTAACATATAAATATTTGTGCCGTAAACAACGATTATGTTACCAATATGGGTTGAAATTTTGTGGGAATGCTCAAAATATAAACTATGGTATATGGTAGGAAATTCATTGGATTTGGTTCTGTTATAATCCAAAAATTATTTACTTTAGCTATGGCTCTCTAAGAGATTGAGTATGTGATGGCAAGCAATAATAATGTATGAGAAGACTAGGGCCCCTAATTTTAATTATGTCCAAGCTTTTAATCTGATTCTAGTTTGATGTTAAATATGCTGGATCAAATTGTTGGGACATATTATATCGGCGAGCTAAACCTGTTAGATGTACAAGTAGTCCTATAGGATCTTAAGAGTAATTTCACAACTTATACATTTCACTGCGTTAGAGTTATGACGACTCACTATGGGTAGAAGTGTTCACTTGGTGTAGATTGTAGGATATGGTCATATCCAATAGTATTATTTTAAGGACCCATTTGCTAGATCTTTGGGTGCTAATTAGCATCGGGTATGTTAATAAAACAATGAATTTTGTATGGACTTGGTTGAAGTCCTTGAGTGATTGTCAGCACGGCTTGACCAAAGGAATTGCATGTGTGAGTATGGTTGATACACAGTTGCATAACGATCATAGTTAGAGGATTACTTTTGGAGGGTCTACGGTCTTGTCGGTCATCACACCAATGAAATTTGACAGTTAGACACAGGACGGCTAGGCTGGGCTCTTTGGTGCTTACTTCCCAAAGACCCCTTCCATTTCTTTTGAAGACTCCAATGACCGAGCAAGTATGCAGGGACTCCACTATTTAGTTCTTAGCATTGAGGCGTATATGAGGCCTAGGTCCAGTAGTGTATATACCCATATTAATGGATATTCCTGCTCCACTATCTCCGTCTGGCCATAGCGGGAGGTGCCTGAGGGGTTCCCTACCCTAGAAATTGGGAACTAAAGTCTGAGTCGACATAACAAGTCTGAGGGTGTAACATCCCTCAAATAATTAGACCCCCAAGAGTGGTTTTGTCATGACTAGGTCATGACAAAACCCTAGGAATCTCAAGAAGACCAGGTGAACTAAGGCATAAAAGTAGAAATCACCTTGCTCAACAAATAACACAATTCAAATACCAATCCTAGGTTTTGACTTTATGGCTTTAACTTGAGTCCATGACCCCAACATAGCACTCCTAACCCTTTAGGAGGTCCATTGGGTCACAAAGAACCCATTGGAGGCAACCTAAGTTATCAAGTTGAGCAAAGTCAACCCTAACCCTAATTAGGTCAAACTAGCTCACATAAGGTCAATTGACATTCCCTTAGCCAATTTGAACACCTAAACCTGCCTAGCCCTAAGGGGGTTCATTGGGTCACCAAGGACCCATTGGGGTCACCCAAAGAGGTTAAGTTTATCAAAGTCAACCTAAACCCTAAAATGGTTAAAGTACCCTAATAAGGGTCATGTGATCATCAAGGTGCCAAACTAACCCTACCCAAGTCTCCTTAGACCTTAGGGGGGCAATGGGTCATTAGAGACCCATTGGGGTCAACCTAAAAGTCAAATTGACCAAAGTCAACTCAACCCTAAAATGGGTCAAATTATCTCGAGTTGACCTAACCTAGCCCAATCCACTTGGGCTAATCTTAATTGGAGTGGCCCACTAGCTTTAGGAGGCTAATATTTACCCAAAATGCCACTCAAATTCTGGAGTGGTGACTAGGAGAGAGAAACCAAGTTTCCCTTTAATGGAGTAGAGAGAAAAAGAGGAAGAAAGGCCATTCATGGCCAAGGGAGGCCAAGGGCCTCTCAATTCAATCCTAGTGTAATTCCCACATCTATCGCATAGCATATGATAGAAGGTCCGACCAGTGCCCGTTGCCATATACCACAGGCAGGTAAAGGAGTTACTTATGGTTTCCAAATCCAACTTCAACTATAAACACATCGTAACTTAGAGCATTCTAGCAGAAGCAGTTTAAGTTATGAACCCAATACATGGAATGTCCACTAAACACCCACAAATGAATGATATATATATTAAAATACAACACATGTTTCAGCCTTTCAGCCTTACAACTGTTTTATTTATATCAAGTGGTGTCATACTTCGGCACGCATGCCGACCACACATGAAAATAGTAAAAAGTTCTCCTTTGGGTCTTCAAGGGCCACCCAATCACAACACAAGAGCTTTAGCCCGCTACTTCCCACTTGGCTCTCCAGCACCTGCACAAAATAGCCCACACAAATGTGACAAACAAATCAACGGTCAACATTTTACTGACCAATTTATAACGACCCCACCCCTAACTCGGGGTGGTAGTTCTCCTTCCCTGCAAACAGCGTCATATATATATATATAATGGAAACAACAAAGTGCACTCAAGCACCTTTCACGACAAATGATGGCTCAATGGCCACTTGCCCCGTGCACTCAGGGCACATTTTCAGTGGATCGGATATCCTGTGTACTACCACTGTTCGGAGGTCCAGGACATAACGGTAACTTTGTCATCCAGAGGTACTTAACTTGACGCGTGTCATTCAGAGGTACTTAACGTAATGACCAACCGCCCATTCAAAAGTACATAAATTGACGACCTGGTCGTTCAGAGGTACTTAACTTGATGACACAGTAGTTGGCCCCCACAGCACAACTCATCCACAAGCCATACAGCTTTGCACCATTTCAGGCTGGCACCCACCATTGCTTGATAGTTAAAACTCACAACTTCACATACATTGGCCCCTAGGTCTCTTATAGACAAGCCTCACAAATTTTAGCTCACTGGGAGCTATCGCCTGGCGACACTCGCTGTCGCCCAGCGACATCAACAGTTCTCCAAAATGTGATCTTTCCTGGGTATTTTCCTAGAGCTGAACTCAAGTACTTCCTGTTACTCTCATTTAACAGGTACAACCCTCAAACTCTATATAGCTACAGGTTTATACTCGGAGTCTTCTCCGGCATGCAAAATAAACATCACCAATCTAGACCAACCTATACGGATGGGCTTCACACAGCATGACTATTTTGTACTCTACATTTCCAGATCTATATGCAATATTAAACGGGAATCATGTCGATCTACCCATTGGAAACCACCTTTTCTTCACCTTTTGGTGAGGGGTTCCATACAATTATGCATATTGAGTACTTCACTTATCCAAGGAGAAAATCGTTACCCTTATAATGCATTTTAGAGCCATGATGAAGCTTTTCTATGCAGATGGAAAGGAGCACGTCGCTCTCCTCTTCGTGGATCTAACCTCGGATCTGGCCTCTGATTATCGAATCTCCTTCAGCACTCACAAATATCAGCCCAACCCTTTCTTATCTCGTTCCAAGAGCACAAAGGGAAATGAAGAGAGAGAGAGAGAGAGAGAGAGAGAGATGAGAATAGAATGACTTCTCATTCTAGAACACCTCTGCATAAGTAACTTTAGGTTCAATCCCAACAATAGGCTTATTTTATTGAAAAGGAATCAAAGGTCAAGATTTGAGTTGACTGGTCAATTTAGCGATATCATCGTGCGATATAGACTGTCGCCTGGCGACATTGGCTTTTTCGCCGCTTTGACCCCGGTCAACCACCACTCACTGGCCGCTGACCGGCCATCTAACACTGTCCATGTCATGTGGCACTATCTTCTGGCGACTTCCACCGTCATCACGAGACATCAAGCCAATAGCTCACACAACACTTTTAGGCATTGAGTGTGTTGAACTCATTCAATGCTTTGCGCCATTGAGTGAATTGCGCTCACTCAATGCTTTCCCGCTATCACTCAGGAGATAACCACTGTCGCCCGGTGTTACCAAATCTAGTAGCTCACTCAATGCTTTTAGATGTCGAGAGCATCAAGCTCACTCAATGCTTTTAGGCATTGAGGCCTATCGTTATCGCCCCGACGATATCCACTATCGCCCAGCGCTAACGACCAAAAGTTCTGCTATCAAATTCAGGGTGTTACAACAATCCCCCTCCTTATAGAAATTTCATCCCAAACTTTTTATACATTTATAAGGGCACAAAATACAACAACTTATTTGTTACAACATTCAAAATCCTATGTTACAACATCACTATACAAACAACTCGGGATATTCCTCATGCATGGTCTGCTCACGTTCCCAAGTCAGCTCTTCGTGACCATAGTTGTCCCACTGGACTTTGACCATCCTGATTATCTTGTTCTGTTGCTGTTTGATCTGCGTATCCTCGATCTGAATGTGCTTAATTTTCGTTGTTAGCCTGATATCGTCCAGTACTTGATCTGCAACAACCACTTGAGCGGGCTCTTTCACAGCTTTTCGCAGCACTGATATGTGAAACACATCGTGCAAACCACTTATCTCCACAGATAGAGCTAACTGATAAGCAGCAGCTCCAATTCGCTGCAGCAATTCAAACGGACCAAGATACCTCAGACTTAACTTTTTCAAACGCCAAATCCTGGACAGGCCTTTGAATGACTTGATCTTTAAGTACACCCAATTACTCACCACAAACTCCAAATTTTGGTGTTTGACGTTGTAGTATTTTGCTTGCCTATCCCGGGCTATCAGTAGTCGCTCTCTTAAAGTTTGTATGGTAGAATTAGCCTCTTCGCTTCCTTATGCTTATATAATTTTTACTCGACTATTTTCGCCCAAGCTAATGGTGTACGATACTTCCTACCGGTTGGAACTCAGTTCGGGCGGTTAATTGATCTAGCCACAGCGGCCTATCTAGTCGGGCTTCTGGCAGTTTGGCATAATGGCTATTGGTTTGGTTGTTCAGCGCGCTAGTTTGATGTCGTAGTGATTCTTCGGTTGTTGGCTGCAGTCGTCTGGTTGACTAGACGTTGCGGTCTGGTGAAGTCACCGCAGCCTGTATGAAGCCGTATCAGCGGCCTGGTTGACTAACCGCAGTGGTCTAGTGAAATCATAGCAGCCTGTATGAAGCCGCATCAGTGAGCTGGGGTTAAACTGCATCGTCCTAGCAGGAGGTCGTAGATGTGGTTTAGTGGTTAGTCAGAGCGGTCTTGTGAAGTTGCAACAGTCTTATTGAAGCCGCAATAGTGGTGAGATGGTTTGCCGCAACTGCAGTCAGGTGGCAACCCGCAGGTGCAGCCTGGCGGCTTGTCTGGGGGTCTTCCATAGATTATGACGGTCTTCTCTAGTGGCCGCAAGATGTATTATTGTATTTTATGTAGTGTATGGTTTGTATATGTCAAACCGCACAAGCCGTCCGACTTAAGTTTAGTCCCACATTGTGTATTGTACTCTCTCACTTCCCCCATTTTCTATAAATAAGGGGGCATACTTATGTAATGATTACATATTTGGAGCAATAAAATTTGCAGTTTGTTTACCTCTTGTCCATTTCTCTCTCATTGTTTCACTTGGTATTAGAGGAAAACCAGTCCTTTGCTCCTTTTT
This sequence comes from Platanthera guangdongensis, assembly GCA_039583875.1. Taxonomy (NCBI): domain Eukaryota; kingdom Viridiplantae; phylum Streptophyta; class Magnoliopsida; order Asparagales; family Orchidaceae; genus Platanthera; species Platanthera guangdongensis. The sequence continues at coordinate 109,913,981 of CM077163.1, forward strand.
TGTTTGCTCCATCTTGTTTGTGGTCTGACTTTTATAACCGCGCAGTTTCCTTTTCCCTCCCTTCTTCCGGCTTCTTCCCTCCCTTGCTTTCTGGTCTCGTTGTATGTGCCTATTCGTGCGGTTTCTCTATTTCGGTAATGCCTTTTGGTCGCAAAATCTTTCATGTTGCTGGTGTGTTGACACCGAGACCGGGTGATCTCTTATCTTGTTCTCGAGGGTTCTTTTCTCCCTGCTTTTTCGCACGATTTGATTGTTTAACCATGCGGTTTATTGTTTTTCTTCATGGTCACACCGTCTTCTTCTACTACTTTCTCTGCTCCTCTCTCTTTTGCTTCTACTTCTGTGTCTACTTCTGGTAATTTAGGTACGGTGTCCAAGCTTACTGGCCCAAACTATCCTGACTAGAGTGTGTCTTTTGTCTTTCTTTTATACCCTCAGCGTAAGCGCTCTCATTTGACAGATGACCCACCTTCTATTGGCTCAGCCATATATGTTGATTAGGATGCTTCTGATGCCTTGGTCTGCACTTGGGTGGCTAATTGTTTGTTTGATGAATGTCTTCCTGTCATCTGACATGATCACAATGTTAAAGCTGCTTGGAATCATCTTGATGGTCAATAGTCCAAGGGGGCTCAGACTTCGCATATCTATACTTTATATGCGGATCTCTTTGCTCGTCCAGTTATGACCCCTGCTGCTGTTGATTATCAAAAAGTCCAGAGTCTTGGGGCTGAACTTCTTTAACACCATTGTTTTTCTATTGATCTTGCTGAGCAACAAAACATTTTCTGGAACTTCTTGTAGTTTGCTACTTGGTTTGTCTTCCTGATTCGTATGAGATGATTCGTCAACAGATTCTCGGAGAGGAGGATACTCGGACTCTCGATGCTACCACTACTCTCATTTCTATTGTTACAACTCTTCATCAGCGTCCTTTACTTCTTTCTCCTTCTTCTGATATTGTTGCTAATTCTGCATGTCAGGAAAATTCTGGTGGTCGAGGTGGTCGTACTGGAGGCCTTGGTTATTCTATATTTCTCTGCTCTCATTATGGCAAAGTTTCCCACTTGGTTGATCATTGTTGGGTCAATCACCCTCAACTTCATCCTGCTTTTGCTGATTCTGCCAAGAAGTCCACTACCTCTCTTGCTACTTCTAGTGCTACTCAGTTAGCTACCATGGGTAGGTGGCATATTTATTCTGGTGCTACAAATCATATGACAGGGAATTCTCAGTTTTTTCTTCCATTAACTAAAGTACCCAGTTACCTCTGATTCTGATTGCTGATGGGTCTCTGTCCCCATTTCATGGGTCTGGAACAGTGCATGTTACTCATTCTCTTCAGCTTCAGGACACTCTCTTTGTCCCGAACTTTTCGTGCAATCTACTTTCTGTTTCCGCTCTTTGCAAACAGTTGAACTATGAAACTATATTTCCTGCTTCTACTTATGCCTTTTAGATTCCTTAGTCTAAGGAGACGATTGCTACTGAGACTGAAAGCGGCGACTTATTCTATCTTGATACTTCTTATGCCTTTTCTGCCTCCTCTCCTTTGCTTCAGTGGAAAATTTGGCTTGGTCATCCTCCTCCTCGGATTCTTTATCAGCTTCTGCCTGATTTACCTCGAGGAGATTCTTCTATTCATTGTGAAGCTTGTCAGTTTGACAAACATCATAGTTCTACAATTCCTTCTAAAAATGGACGTAGTTCTTCTCATCCTTTTGAACTTGTACATTTCAATATATGGTGCCCTTCTCCTACTCAAACTGTTGGTAGGGGTAGTTTATATTTTGTGACCTTTATTGATGATTTTTCTCGTTGTACATGGTTATATTTGCTCCGTGAATGCTCTTAAATTTTTTCTATTTTCACTGCGTTTTATACTGTGACTCATACACAGTTTGATTCTTCTACTAAAATACTTAAGTCTGAAAATGCTAAAGAGTATCTTAGTCATCAATTTAAATCATTTTGTATAGATCATGATATTGTTCATTAGACCACTTGCCCTTATACATCGCAACAAAATGGTATTGCTGAACGGAAGAATCATCATGTTTTGGATGTGGCTCATAGTCTTCTTACTCATATGCATGTTCCCAAGTCATATTGGGGTCATGCTATTCTTCTCTCATGCTTTCTTATTAATCGAGTTTTGTCATCTGTTATCTATGGGAAAACCCCCTTTTCTATGTTGCATCCAGATGCGAATCCTTTTTTTGCCTCCACGTGTCTTTGGGTGCACTGCGTTTGTTGACTCTCCTTCTTCTAGTCATCTCAAACTGTCGATATGTTCGATCAAAAGTATCTTTCTAGGTTATTGTCCGACACAGAAACGATACCGGTGCTATGATCCTGCTCTCCACTGACAGTATGTTTTTGCCGATGTCACTTTCTTTGAGGATATCCCATTCTTTTCACCTTCCTCCATTCTTCCTTATTTTGATGCTCCAGTCTCTTTTCCTCTTGTATCAACACCTTGTCCCGAGCCTGTCCTTCCTTCTTCTCCTTGTGACTCTCCTGCTCTTTCTGATTCATCTGTTGAGCTACGCTGCCAATGACTCCTGCTTCGCTAGTATCTACTTTGGATGGAACTAAGCAAGTAGACATGACTGATCTTGATCTTCTGATTGCTCTTCGGAATGGTGTTCGTTCATGCACTCAACATCCTCTTGCACCTGTGGTGTATTATACACGACTGTATCCTCTAGCACAAAGTTATGCTTGTACCCTCTCGGTAAGTGTACTTCCTACATCTTATCGTGATGCTCTGGTTATTCCACATTGGAAGGTTGTTATGGATGAGGAGATGAAAACTCTGACTGAATGGGGTACTTGGTCTCTTGTTCCTACTCCTCCTGGTGCTGATGTGGTTGGATATCATCGGGTCTTTATTATCAAGTATCTTCCTGATGGTACTATTGATCAATACAAGGCTCGGCTTGTAGCCATTGGATTTACACAAACTTATGGTGTTGATTTCTTTGATATATTCTCTCATGTTCCCCGGATTACTACGATTCTTGTCCTTTTTGGTGGTTGTGAACAGAGATTGGGAAATGTCTCAGTTGCATGTCAAGAATGCCTTTCTCTATGGTGATTTGAATGAGATAGTTTTTATGGAGCAACCTTCTGGGTATGTTGCTTAGGGGGACTCTCAGGTTTGTAAGTTGAAGAAAGCCATCTATGGACTTAAGCAAAGTTCGAGAGCTTGGTTTGATAAGTTAAATGATGTTATTTCTGTTACTGGATTTGTTCGAAGTGCTGCAGATCATCCTTTATTTATTCGGAAGACCTCGTCTGGTCTTGTAATTCTTGCAGTATATATAGATGAAATTCTACTTACGGGGCATGATAGGAAATGAATTGATATGATAAAGCAGCATCTGCTCTGACATCTTGTTACCAAGGATATTGTAAGACCCGATTTTTTTAAACTACGAGGTCTTAGGCCCAAAACCGCCGCTTTGTGGTGACACCATCACTCCCAGGAAGGTCGTCACTACAAAACGCCAATCTTGCCGGCCAAATCGATCACAGAATAGTAGCAAAAGTATGAGAGTACATGAAATTAGAACTCTAACACATGTCCACAATAATCATGTATATAATAATAATCCTCCATGAAGGGTGAGTCCACGACAATAATAATAAAAGTACTGGAAATAGGGCTCATGCCCGATACATCAAAGTCCTCACTACAAGTCACTCATCGCAGAAGCAAATCTATAACAACTACTAGCGAATGGTACTCACTGTCCCAGCCGTCTGAACTCTGGTGCTAGACTGTCCCATTTCCAAGCATGCCATCCTCCGGGACTGCACCTCCAAGCTGGGCTCCACGATCCCCTAAAATGATTTGGTTCAAAAATCATTAGTCTAAAAGACTAAGTCCTATCATCCCCTACCCCTCCCCCCATGGCTCCTAGGCACCGAGTGTGGAGAAGGAAAGGAAAAGTAATGAAGGTGGGAAATAAACAAGGTAGGTTACGGTGGAACTAATCTAGCAGTTATTTATAATGTATTTACAGCTAATGATGGAAGGTACAAGCTAGCAGTAAGGTAGAAAGTAAAGCAGAGCAGTAAGTATATGAAAGGTAAACTAAGAACACGTAACTTTAATTTATATGAATGCACATACAAACTTATCAGTTAAGGGATCTTTTACAGGGCTCCCATCGTATAAAAAGTCCCATACCGATTTATATGTTTGGGTGTCGGTTTTCAAGAAAGCAATACGTATATCCATAGAATAATAACCTTAGCTTATAAGCACGCTCATGCAAGCTTATAAACTAAGGGGTCGTTTTGCAGGGCATATCGTATAAAATGTCCCATTCCAATTTATACAATTGGTGTCAGGTTTAAATGCAATGATTTATGTTATGCTATATTATGCCATGAATCACGCAAGTGCAACACACCCACCCGACTCTGTGCATACAGACCTTTAGTTCCCCATTTCTGGAGCCTAACCTCCCAGGATTCCTCCGTAGTGGCAAACGAAAGTGGTGGGTTGGGCCTCATCCACCTCTAAACCAGTAATTGCACTACCAGTCAGACCTATCATATTCCTCAATGTTGGTTCACTATGTAGAGCTCCTGCGTACTCTTTGCCGGCTAGTCCACCGGACTTAAATTGGTGAAGTGCCAAACCAAACTTGTGGAGTCAACGTATAGGCGTCGGTTCATCGACCCTCCAACACCGAAGACCCACCACCTTACAATCTATTCACATGCAATCTTGATGTATCAACCACCGAGCCAAGGCTCCCCAAACTAACACGTCCGTCACAACCAACAACCGAGCAAAAGCTCTCCGGACTATCCTGTCCGTCACAATGATCTATCGAGCCATCAGCTCGCCGGGCCAACATACCTATCACAAAAACCATCGAGCCTACAACCCGTGTGAGCCAACCAAACTTCCTGAGACACCGAGGTGTGTGAAAGTGGACTCCTAGTTATACTAGTTGCTCTTAAACAATGATTTTTCTTACGGTTTAGGTTAGTCTAGGACTTCCCAAGATATTCCCGGTGAAGGGCTCTCACAGGGCACTAGGAACTACGATGGGCTGAATCCCAAAGCTCCCTTTCGCAAGCCACTTCTTTTATTGGTTAATACTCGATTCCCGATCCCTTTTAATATTACTCTAGATCTAACCCTAGTGTGTTTTGACCCTCTCTCTCTCCATAGGAAAGACGATTTTCGTCGATCCCGAGCACCCCCCAATCATAGTCTACAACGCATTTTCCTCATCACAACTTCCAATGATGAACTCAATCTCATTTTACCCAATCCAGCTAACTATTAACCCCAACCCATATGCCCAATTAAGACGCTATCACATTTTCTGCAGTTTTACTATATGCATACCAACCTATACTATATGCTGTGCATGATAGGAGGTAGTCCAAATTTTCATCCACATGCCTTAAGATATTTAATGGGGGTCTATCATGACATGATTAACCTATCTCCAAAAACTTATAATTTTCCTAATTAATTTGATATTTTATTAATTTTCCCCAAAGTTAGGCCATGGGTAATTTGAACATGAAGTACAATATATTCTCAAATAATCTCAACCCAAAACTTAGGAACACTAGATAATAGAGGAATAACAGTAAATACCAAATTTCATGATTTTCCATAAAGGGTTTGGCCTCTAATTAAGTAATCCAATAATAAGCCAATAAGTTTGGGTAAAGAACAAAGCACTAAAGCTAAAATCAGAAAATTGTAGAAAAATTACTGAATCTCAAGGATGACCAGAAAGGGCCTCTGACCAAAAATAATATTTTATCAAGCTTAATAAAGATCAAAATAAATTCAATTACTTTTACTTAGAAAACAACACCTTATGAACCAACCCCTAGAGATAGACTTCCAAAAATTCCCTAAAAATTCACAGAGCTTTAAAATATCAATTAAGGTCTTCTTACCAAATTTCATAAGTTTCCATTGAATAGTATGTTCATAAGAAATTTCTAAGTAGAAGGTGCAACTTGATGGATTGTGAATGAAGTACCACATATAATGATCAAAAATTCATATTAAAAGTTTCTAGGGCTTGTTATAGTCTTAAAACATAGCTTGTCTAAATATCATCCACACCCAAGGTCAGGAAGTCATATAATAAAATTCTTCAAGACAACTCATTATAGTGCACTTTTCAAAGGAAACCACTTGTAAACTCATCCAAAGATTATGTAGTATATTTTTGTGGTTTATATGATTAAGAAAATTACCTCTACCAATATGACATGCAGTTCCAAAGTCATATAAGCCACTAGACATTCCCTAAGATGTATGAACCCAAAAACTTACCCAGTGGTTTAAGTGGTGTGCATGTGCTCAAAACCAACCATATCTCTCCCTATGGCTTTTCACTACCCTAGGATCATAGGGACCAGACACCAAGTCCATACAAGGGCATATCACCCCATACCCTTCACAAATCCCCAAAGTTCAACCTTAGGGTTTGAACTTGGGTCCTATGGCAAATCTACCCCAATCCACCCCAAATTCCATGTGAGGGTGTATAACATCATATCAAACCAGTGGCCCAAGTTTCAACCTCTGTTGAGGTGATTTGACCACTCAAACCCACAAGGAACACTTTGACCTAAATACCCCCCTTTAGGCCAAGGAAATGGTTTACAAAAATTCAATTCAACTCATCTCCAAATGAAATGGAATTTTATCCAGAGCCTTATGATGGCCCCAAGGACCACTCACCAAAATTTTGGAGGGTTTGGAGGTAATTAGTTCCCCTAATTAAATTACCATATGATTATTAAATAATTTAAAAAACTATAGAGAAAGTATCTCCAAAAATTTCCTTTTTTATACATGACCTAGGTATAGGTAAGATTGACCCCCTGTCCAAATTTCAGGTTATTTGGACCTGTGGTGAAGTGGGGCACACATTTAAATCTCTAACTAGCCTTAGGTATAGACCCCACCAAATTGAGTGATGAGGTCTAACCTTAACTCTAAATTGACTCAAATAAATTTTCAAATAAGCTAGACATCCAAACCTGCAGACTTCATGTTGACCACGTTATCTGTACAAGCCACTAAATATTTTTAATAAATACAAATATTAATATCATTTTCTATGAAAAAATCATGAAATGAAATTAATTAAATGCCTAAGATCTAAATCAACGATGCATGAATCTTGGCGCTGAAACAAACGACATTCCTGTCATCTTCAAGCTCTAGTCGATAGCCAGGATTGTCCAAACCTGGAGCTTATTCCATCACCAATTCCCGGCCACCTGGCCACCTCCCTGGCCGGCCACCGCCACCACCACCTCCTTCGAGGTGGTGGCTATCGCTAGGCGGAGGCACAGCCGCCGGACCGGCATATTCCTGCGATCCAGACAAGTTGTTTTTTTAGAAAAACCAGGGAAATTACTTCCCCCGATCGGGCTCAATGGAGCTCGATTCTTATACTTATTGATTCCTATGATCTACCGACGGAAGAAGGAGCAAGGGAGGACCTGTTGGGAGGGCTGGAGGCGCGTTGATCTCCGATTTGGCATGGTGGTGGTGGCGCCGATCGGGTTTCTGCAACAATACAGTCAAGTGCTTCGAATCATTCAGGTAAAGGTTGTAACCTTCTCCCCTCTGCCTGGTGATGCTATTAAGATCCCTAATTGGGGATGGGGAAGGGTGTAACTCCAATGGCCATGAATGGCCATTAATGGTCATTTTCAGTTTCAGCCATTTGAATGGCTGAGCCACCCCATTGGCCGACCACCTCCTGAAAACCCCTCCCCTGCCTCCAAGGAGTAAAAGCCCATCAAGGTGTGGGGGGGGGGGGGGGTTTGAAACATCCATGGCCATAATGTCCATTAAGCTCCATTTTCTCTCACCTCAAAAATTGAGTAACTCCTTCATTATCTCTCCTAGTCATCTCTCTCTAAATTTGGTGGCCCCAAAATGTGTCTCTAAACTTCCTTAGACTATTGGGCCACACCACTTGGGATTACCCCTCCTGAATTGTGCTAGGTTAACCTAAGTTGACCACTTTGACCCATGAGTTGACTTTGGTGAACATGACCATTTGGGTTGCCCCATGGGGTCCTTGGTGACCTCTTGGCTTCGCCTAAGGTCTAGGAAGGGTAGTGTATAGTTGACTTGTCACCTTGGTGGTCACTTGCCCCTTAATTAGGGCACTTTGACCACTTTAGGGCTAGGGTTGACTCTAGTCAACTTAGCCTCTAAGGTTGACCCCAATGGGTCTTTGGTCACCCATTGACTTCACCTTAGGTCTAGGAAGACCAAGGTAGGGTTGGTTGGGCACATTAGGGGCATATTTCCGTTAGTTAGGGCACCTTGCCCAAATTAGATCTAGGATGATCCTAGGTCAACTTGGCCACCCTGGGTTGACTCCAATGGACCCTTAGGGCTCTAATGGACCTTGCAATAGGTTGGTGAGGTTGTGGTGGGGTCTTGGAGTCATGGTGAGGCCCCATGATCAACCTAAACTAGTGCTTAGAAACCTACTATTTGCAGACCATAGTGATCTCACCTACATTCCTAGGTCCACTTGGTCTTCTTGGGCTTCCTAGGGTTTTATCATGACCTAGTCATGACAAAACCACTCCTAGGGGTCTGGTTGTCTGAGGGATATTACAAATCCCAATACATAAACAAAAAATTTTGTCCTCGAAATTCACGTTAGGCCTACAGGGTTTCAAGCATGAGAAATAAAATGTTACTTCCCGAGAGGTTCTAAGGAATACCTGAATAAAAAGATCCTGGTAATTTTGTTGCATAAAATCCTCTATCTCCCATGTGTGCTCGTCCTGCCTATGATTCCTCCACAATACCTTGACCAACGGGACCTTCTTGCATCGCAGGACCCGCATCCCAATATCGTCTATTCAGATCGGCTCCAGGTGCACCGATTGATCAGAAGCTATAGGCCCATCTGTAGTCATAATCCGCTGCTCTGGCCGAAGTAGAGCTCTCCTTATGGAGGAGATATGAAAGACGTCGTGCAAATCCGCTAGCTCTGGCCGATCCGTTCTAGGATCCTGTAAGGCCCCATTTATCTCAGGCTGAGCTTCTTCTGACCACGCACCCGCGAGACTCCATGCATCAGTCGGATCTTCAAAAATGCCTGGTCTCCTACCTGAAACTCTACCTGATGATGTCGAGCATCGTAATACTTAGCCTGCCTACTTTAGGCCTCCAACATCCTGTCCCGTATCAATTGTACCGGAGCATTCATATCATCGACAAACTCTGAGCCCAGTGCATTCGGATCATCATCCTGGATCCAAGACAAAGGAGTCCTGCATCTCCGACCGTATAAAGCCTCATTAGGAGCCATGCCGATGTTGTACTGGTTGCGGTTGTTGTATGAGAACTCGATCATTGTAGCTGCCTCTCCCATGGCTCTCCGCTGTCCAGTATGCAAAGATGCAGTATATCCTCCAGGGTCCGATTGGTGCTCTCTGTCTGTCCATCCATCTGAGGGTGGAAGGTGGTACTAAAAGTCATCTGTGACCCCAAATAAGCCTGAACAGCCCTCCTTTCCTTGGATGTGAATCGTCCATCATGATTGGACACTATCGTCATCGACACTCCATGATATCGAACGAACTGCTCCACAAACTTCCGTACCAAGTCACCCACCGGGGCGTCCTTCTTGATCGGTAGAAACCTAACCACCTTCGTCAATCGGTCGACGATCACCCATATCGAGTCATTCCTCGCATGTGACCGAGGAAGACCGTGTATGAAGTCCATGGCGATGTCGGCGAACTTCCACTCCGGCACCAGAATTGGCTGCAATAATCCGGTTGGATTTCTACACTCTGCCTTCACCAACTGACAAGCCTCGCAGTGGGTCACGAAGTAGGTAATATCCCTCTTCATGCCATACCAGTACATTGTCCTCTTCAGGTCGGCTGTCATCTTTGTGATTTGTAACAATTGACCCAAACCTAGTTAAAAGTGTACAATTTACACGTGAACCCCCATATGGGCACGCCACTGCTTCCACTGCTTAGTCGTGCCACTGCTTCCACTGTTTAGTTTGTCCCCGAACTAAACTCATGCGGGGGTGACCCAGGGTTAGTGGACTACTACTTTTTCGATGGAGGTTTCCCTCTAATACCACTTGTATGACCCGATTTGGTTTTAAACTAGAACCGTCACTTTGTGGTGACACTATCACGCCCGGGAAGGTCGTCACTACAAAACGCCGATCATGCCGGCCATATCGATCACAGAATAGTAGCAAAAGTATAAGAGTACATGAAATTAGAACTCTAACACATGTCCACAATAATCATGTACATAGTAATAATCCTCTACGAAGGGAGAGTACACAGCAATAATAATAAATGTACAGGAAATAGGGATCATGCTCGATACATCATAGTCCTCACTACAAGTCACTCATCGTGGAAGCAAATCTATAACAACTACTAGCGAATGGTACTCACTGTCCCGGGCATTTGAACTCCAGTGCTAGACTATCCCATCTCCAAGCATGTCGACCTCTGGGGCTGCACCTCCAAGCTGGGCTCCACGATCCCCTAAAATGATTTGGTTCGAAAATTGTTAGTCTAAAAGACTAAGTCCTATCATCCCCTACACCTCCCCCATGGCTTCTACGCACTGAGCGGGGAGAAGGAAAGGAAAGGTAATGAAGGTGGGGAATAAACAAGGCAGGTGATGGTGGAACTAATTTAGCAGTTATTTATAATGTATTTACAGCTAATGAAGGAAGGTACAAGCTAGCAGTAAGGTTGAAAGTAAAGCAGAGCAGTAAGTATATGAAAGGTAAACTATGAACAAGTAACTTTAACATATATGAATGCCCACACAAACTTATAAGTTAAGGGATATTTTACAAGGCTCCCATCATATAAAAAGTCACATACCGGTTTATACATATGGGTGTCAGTTTTCAAGCAAGCAATATGTATATCCGTAGAATAATAACCTTAGATTATAAGCACGCTCACGCAGGCTTATAAACTAAGGGGTCGTTTTACAGGGCCTATCATATAAAATGTCCCACTCTAATTTATATGATGGGTGTCAGGTTTAAATGCAATGATTTATGTTATGCTATGTTATGCTATGAATAACACAAGTGCAACACACCCACCCCACTCTGTGCACACAGACATTAAGTTCCCCCTTTCTGGAGCCTAACCTCCCAGGATACCTCCGTAGTGCAAACATAAGCGGTGGGTTGGGCCTCACCCACCTCTAAATCGATGGTTTGATCTCCGATTTGCCATGGTGGTGGTGGCGCCGATCGAGTTTCTGCAACAACACAGTCAAGTGCTTCGAATGATTCAGCTAAAGGTTGTAACCTTCTCCACTCTGCCTGGTGATGCTTTTAAGATCCCTAATTGGGGATGGGGAAGGGTGTAACTCCAATGGCCATGAATGGCCATTAATGGTCATTTTTGATTTCAGCCATTTGAAGGGCTGAGCCACCCTATTGGTCGGCCACCTTCTAAAAACTCCTCCCCTGCCTCCAAGGAGTAAAAGACCATCAAGGTGGGGGTGGGGGGTTGAAAAATCCATGGCCATAATGGCCATTAAGCTCCATTTTCTCTCTCCTCAAAAATTGAGTAACTCCTTCCTTCTCTCTCCTACTCATCACTCTCTGAATTTGGTGGCCCCAAAATGTGTCTCTCCACTTCCTTAGACTAATGGGCCACACCACTTGGGCTTAGCCCACTTGAATTGGGTTAGGTTAACATAAGTTGACCACTTTGACCCATGAGTTGACTTTGGTCAACATGACCATTTGGGTTGACCATAAGGGGTCCTTGGTGACCTCTTGGCTTCCCCTAAGGTCTAGGAATGGTTGTGTAGGGTTGACTTGGCACCTTGGTGGTCACTTGCCCCTTAATTAGTGCACTTTGACCACTTTAGGGCTAGGATTGACTTGGGTCAACTTAGCCTCTAAGGTTGACCCCAATGGGTCTTTGGTGACCCATTGACTTCACCTTAGGTCTAGGAAGACCTAGGTAGGGTTGGTTGGGCACATTAGGGGCACATTACCCTTAGTTATGGCACCTTGCAGAATTTAGGACTAGGATGATTCTAGTTCAACTTGGCCACCCTGGGTTGACTCCAAAGGACCCTTATGGCTCTAATGGACCTTGCAATAGGTTGGTGAGGTTGTGGTGGGGTCTTGGAGTCATGGTGAAGCCCCATGATCATCCTAAACTAGTGTTTAGAAACCTACTATTTGCAAACCATAGTGATCTCACCTACATTCCTAGGTCCACTTGGTCTTCTTGGGCTTCCTAGGGTTATGTCATGACCTAGTAATGACAAAACCACTCCTAGGGGTCTGGTTGTCAGAGGGATGTTACAAATCCCAATACATAAACAAAAAATTTCATCCTCGAAATTCAAGTTTGGCCTACGTGGTTTCAAGTACAAGAAATGAAATGTAAGATCCCAAGAGGTTGTAAGGAATACCTATCTGAAAAGCTCTCGGTACTTTTATTACATCAAATCTTGTGGCTCCCATGTGTGCTCCTCTTGCCTATGATTCCTCCACAAGACCTTTACCAACGGGACCTTCTTGCATCGCAGGACCCGCATCCCAGTATCGTCTATCCGAATCGGCTCCAAGTGCACTGATCGATTAGAAGCTATAGGCCCATCTGTAGTCGTAATTTGCTGCTCTGACTGAAGTAGAGCTCTCCTCATGGAGGAGACGTGAAAGACATCGTGGAAACCTGATAGCTCTGGCGGCAGCTCCTCTCTATAAGCCAAGGGGCCAATCCGTTCAAGGATCCTGTAAGACCCCATGTTTCTCGGGCTGAGCTTCTTCCGACCACACACCAGCGAGTCTCCATGCATCGGTCGGATCTTCAAAAATACCCGGTCTCCTACCTGAAACTCTACCTAACGATGTCGAGCATCGTAATACTTAGCATGCCTGCTCTGGGCCTCCAACATCCTGTCTCGTATCAATCGCACATAAGCATCTGTATCCGCGACAAACTCCGAGCCTAGTGCCTTCGGATCCTCATCCTCCGTCCAAGATAAAGGAGTCCTCCATCTCCGACCGTATAAAGCCTCATAAGGATCCATGTTGATGCTGTACTGGTGGTTGTTATTGTACGAGAACTCGATTATTGGTAGCTGCCTCTCCCATGGCACTCCGCGGTCTAGTATGCAATGACGCAGTAAATCCTCCAGGGTCCGATTGGTGCGCTATGTATGTCCATCCGTCTGAGGGTGGAAGGCGGTACTAAAAGTCAGTCGTGACCCCAAATAAGCTTGAACTGCCCTCCATTCCATGACGTGAATCTTCCATCACAATCGGACATTATCGTCCTTGGCACTCCATGATATTGAACGAACTGCTCCACAAACTTCTGTACCAAGTCACCCACCGGAGCATCCTTCCAGATCGGTAGAAACCTGGCCACCTTCGTCAATCGGTTGATGATTATTTATATCGAGTCATTCCCCATATGTGATCGATGAAGACCATGTAAGAAGTCCATGACGATGTCGTCGAACTTCCAGTTCGGCATCAGATGTGGCTGCAATAATCTGGCCGGGTTTCTACACTCCTCCTTCACCAACTAATAAGCCTCGCAGTGGGTCACGAAGTAGGTTATATCCTTCTTCATGCCCGGCCAGTACATTGTCCTCTTCAGGTTGGCCGTCATCTTCGTGATTTGTAACAATTGACCCAAACCTAGTTAAAAGTGGACAATTTACACGTGATCCCCCATATGGGCACACCACTGCTTCCACTGCTTAGTTTGTCCCCAAAATAAACTCGTGGGGGGGTGACCCATGGTTAGTGTACTGCTACTTTTTCGATCGAGGTTTCCCTCTGATACCACTTGTAAGACCCCATTGTTTTAAAACAATGGTAGCAAAAGTATGAGAGTACATGAAATTAGAACTCTAACAAATGTCCACAATAATCACGTATATAGTAATAATCCTCCACGAAGAGAGAGTCCACAACAATAATAATAAAAGTACTGGAAATAGGACTCAAGCCCGATACATCAAAGTCCTCACTACAAGTCACTCATCGCGGAAGCAAATCTATAACAACTACTAGCGAACGGGACTCACTGTCCCAGCCGTCTGAACTCCGGTGCTAGACTCTTCTGTAAATGTTCTGTAAAACAAAAGTGAGGAAAAAAGAAAGGCATAACAACTCGCAAGTACCTGGAAGGGACCTGCAAGTCTTTGCTGGTTTCTACAAAGGAAGAGTTAAGAGTATGCACAATATATGAGAGTAACTTGCAAGTACCTGTGAAGAAACTTGCAAGGGTTTGCTGATCTCTGCAAGAAGAGAGTTAGGAGCAGGTATTGTATATAAAAATAAGCTGCAAGTACCTGGAACGAGGCTTGCAGGTGTCTGCTATTCACTGCAAAAAGAAAAGAGTGAGCGGCAGATATAAAATAATGATTTAGACTGCAAGTACGTACCTTGATGAGGCTTGCAGGTGTTTGCTAATCTCTGCAAGAAGAGGAGTTAGAAGCAAATAAGACATGAACATAACTTGCAAGTACCTGTGAAGAGAAGGCTTGTAAGTGTTAACTGTTGACTGTTAACTGTTGACGAGATAAGGCCGATATGACCAATTAGCAAGGAGAATGCCTGATGAATACTATTATGAAGCCAAGATCAATAAACTGAGTGTTAAATGTTTGACAGATATGACTGGATTGCAATATCATGGCTGTTAGCGCTTGAGCAAACAGTGTATAGAAGATGAGAGCAATAAAACTTATATAGGTAGAGTGCGAGTCATCATCCGATAGAGCTTTGAACAAGCAATTCATATAGGATGAGCATGAGCAAAGTGATTGCTGGAAATCCTTTTGGTAGGTCGGAATAAACTGTTCACCTGTGAAAGAAGGCACTAGACGAAAATGGAGGTCTATACTCGGAATGACTAAAGAAGGTTGAATGCTGCCACATGTGTTCCCCATGGGTCTTATGCATCACTGGCCTGAGAAAATCACCCCGAGTATAGTCCTACTCAAAGCGGGTTGGACGCGCATTCCATGACGTGAATCTTCCATCACGATCAGACATTATCGTCCTTGGCACTCCATGATATCGAACGAACTGCTCCACAAACTTCTGTACCAAGTCACCCACCGGAGCATCCTTCCAGATCGGTAGAAACCTGGCCACCTTCGTCAATCGGTCGATGATTATTTATATCGAGTCATTCCCCACATGTGATCGAGGAAGACCATGTAAGAAGTCCATGACGATGTCGTCGAACTTCCAGTTCGGCATCAGATGTGGCTGCAATAATCTGGCCGGGTTTCTACACTCCTCCTTCACCAACTAATAAGCCTCGCAGTGGGTCACGAAGTAGGTTATATCCTTCTTCATGCCCGGCCAGTATATTGTCCTCTTCAGGTTGGCCGTCATCTTCGTGATTTGTAACAATTGACCCAAACCTAGTTAAAAGTGGACAATTTACACGTGATCCCCCATATGGGCACACCACTGCTTCCACTGCTTAGTTTGTCCCCAAACTAAACTCGTGGGGGGGTGACCCATGGTTAGTGGACTGCTACTTTTTCGATCGAGGTTTCCCTCTGATACCACTTGTAAGACCCCATTGTTTTAAAACAATGGTAGCAAAAGTATGAGAGTACATGAAATTAGAACTCTAACAAATGTCCACAATAATCACGTATATAGTAATAATCCTCCACGAAGAGAGAGTCCACATAAATAATAATAAAAGTACTGGAAATAGGACTCAAGCCCGATACATCAAAGTCCTCACTACAAGTCACTCATCGCGGAAGCAAATCTATAACAACTACTAGCGAACGGGACTCACTGTCCCAGCCGTCTGAACTCTGGTGCTAGACTCTTCTGTAAATGTTCTGCAAAACAAAAGTGAGGAAAAAAGAAAGGCATAACAACTCGCAAGTACCTGGAAGGGACCTGCAAGTCTTTGCTGGTTTCTACAAAGGAAGAGTTAAGAGTATGCACAATATATGAGAGTAACTTGCAAGTACCTGTGAAGAAACTTGCAAGGGTTTGCTGATCTCTGCAAGAAGAGAGTTAGGAGCAGGTATTGTATATAAAAATAAGTTGCAAGTACCTGGACGAGGCTTGCAGGTGTCTGCTATTCACTGCAAAAAGAAAAGAGTGAGCGACAGATATAAAATAATGATTTAGACTGCAAGTACGTACCTGGATGAGGCTTGCAGGTGTTTGCTAATCTCTGCAAGAAGAGGAGTTAGAAGCAAATAAGACATGAACATAACTTGCAAGTACCTGTGAAGAGAAGGCTTGCAAGTGTTAACTGTTGACTGTTAACTGTTGACGAGATAAGGCCGATATGACCAATTAGCAAGGAGAATGCCTGATGAATACTATTATGAAGCCAAGATCAATTAACTGAGTGTTAAATGTTTGACAGATATGACTGGATTGCAATATCATGGCTGTTAGCGCTTGAGCAAACAGTGTATAGAAGATGAGAGCAATAAAACTTATATAGGTAGAGTGCGAGTCATCATCCGATAGAGCTTTGAACAAGCAATTCATATAGGATGAGCATGAGCAAAGTGATTGCTGGAAATCCTTTTGGTAGGTCGGAATAACCTGTTCACCTGTGAAAGAAGGCAATAGATGAAAATGGAGGTCTATACTCGGAATGACTAAAGAAGGTTGAATGCTGCCACAGGTGTTTCCCATGGGTCTTATGCATCACTGGCCTGAGAAAATCATCCCGAGTTTGGTCCTGCTCAAAGCAGGCTGGCCGCGCATCCTCAAGGAGGGCACAGAAGAGAAAAGCAAGGGAAGGTCCTGAGAAGGATCGCTAGAAGCAAGGAAGATCCTGAGAAGGATCGCTAGAAGCACTGCTCTCTTGCCTTGGGCACAAGCATCACTGATCAACGAGACAGGTTGCACCAAGAGGCGTATATTGTCTGTGTATTGATCAGTGGAGTTGTGAGAACCCAAGAGGCACGGATCGAGGGTGCCGGAGAGTGCTCGGCCACCACAGTTGAAGGATGATCAAAGAGACAAGGCTACGCTTGATCGACATTGCTTGTCCAGCAAAGATCATCCTAACCGTAATGTATCCTATACGACGCACAGCAGAGCTAACACATGGGGCTCCCCTAGCACACACTCTGTGTCAGATGCCGGCTAGGATCCTAAGTCTGAAGCCCATAATCGTAGAGTGAACTGCTCCCACTACACATATGGGTATACTCCCGCCATTTGTGGTCGAAGCGGTAGTGCGAGAACAAACTACGGAGGGAACGTTTCAGACTCGGCGATATCTCATTGGCGTACTGATCCCAAAGAGAGAGAGAGGAGAAGAGGAAGTTGCAACACAAAAAGGGAACTGTGTCAGTACGGGATCCCTGAATAAAAGCTTTGTAGAAAAGCAAGTAAAGAACACTGAGAAGTGTTGTAATGAAAATGTTTGAAGAGAGAGAGCAAGGGTTGAGATAACTCCTGAAGGTTGTAAGGAGCTCTGTAGGACTATGAAGTCCATCGCTTTGGAGGACTGTGAAGTCCTTGCTAGTTTAGAATAGCCTTCCCAGCACACCCTCGTCATCGGCATCGAAGCATTCGACGGTTGGGTTAAAAACGAGGAGAGGAGGCTCTTCGACGTGGTTCACTCCTCTTGAGGAGCAAGGAACGTCTACAATTTCTTTGCCCTTTGAAGTTGCTGGACCGGGGCGATCTTCTTTAGGAAGCAAGTCATGCATCTTTCCCTGCCGGAGCATCCTTTGCACAAGCTGGCGGAATGCTCGGCAGTCTTCTGTTCGATGGCCTGACTCTTTGTGGAATTCACAATAAGGCTCTGAGTTTCTAGACCTCTGATCGGTCGGCCGATAGGGCTTCTTGTAGTTGGCCCTGTCTTTCATGATCTGGATTACTTCTTGCACGACGTCGTCGAGATCAGACTCATGCAAGTCATCGTCCTGCTGCTGTTGAACAGCTGTTGTTTGCAAAGACGGAGCTAGCGGCAGCGATGGATCTTGAGCATCACGGCTCGGGAAGGAGTATCGCTGGTGATGAAACCTTCTCTCCTTACTTGAGTGAGTTGGGAAATGATTGTAAGGAGACCTCAGAGGCTGCTTGCGAAATGGATATTTCTCTGATACGAGCTTGGAGACGAAGCCTGGATTGCTCTTCTCGCCTCGGATGTATGAGTTGGCTAGAGCAATCAGCTCTTGGTATGTCCTTGGAGCACGGACATTGGCTTCAAATTTGAGAGGACCTTCACGAAGACCGTGGATAAGAGCCACTCGGTACATTTCTTGATCAACGATTTCGATGTCCAGAATCTCTCTGGACTCGATCAACAAATTGAGACCAAGTTTCATCGCTGCACTGCCTGATCTCAAAGAGGGCTTCAGGACCGCCCTTTCTCTTGGAGGAGGTAGAGAATCTGAGAAGGAACTCTCTACGAAGATCAAGGAAGGAAGTGATGGAGTGAGGACGGAGGCCATAGAACCAGTCCATCACTTGCCCATCAAAGGTTGTCACAAGGAGCTTTCACTTGGTTGCATCTGACAGAGTCTTGAGAGCAACAGCCGATTCAAAAGCTTGCAGGTGCTTTACTGGATCAGCCTCTCCAGTATAGATTGGCAGTCGAGGCTCTCTGAAGTTTGCTGGAGTAGGTTCAAGGCGAACGCTCTCAGTAAAGGGCGATGGCTCTTCCTGCTCTCCCACATCATAGGGATTAAAGGGAGCATAGGCTGCAGCTGCAAAAGAAGCAGGAGGGTAGAAAGGAAAAGCTGCTGCAGGAGGAGCAGAGGCAGGAGCTGGGGGGGGGGGAGGATGACTTCCTTGAAAGTTAAGAAATCTTGCAGGACTTCCCCGGGCTGCTTGTCGGAAGAAGTTTTGGCGAGCGGCGAACTCTTCATCTTGAGTTCGCAAAGGAGCAGCAGGACCTTGCGGGAAGGTTGGGGTGTAAGGCGGATAGAACGGCTGGCAAGCTTGAGAATAAGTTTGCTTATGCTCTGATGTTGGTGTTAGATTGATTGGAGCAGCTGGAGCAGCCGGAGCTGCTGTTGGATGAGAGTCTAACCGCTGCGTGATTGCAGCAAGGACTTTGTTGATGGCTTGGAATTGTTGAGCATTCTCACGACGCGACTGCTCAAAGGCTTCCCAAAGAGGATCTTCACTGGGACTTGGAGCAAAGTTCTCGGCTGATTGATCTGACATGGCTAACTGTCGATGTTCACCATCTGATCGTATCTGAAGGTCGCATGTTAACTGTTGATGCGCAGAAACATCGCGGGGCACCAGCTAGCTAACATGGAGGGGGTGTTCGGTCTCACAAGCTAGGAGAGGAGGAGAGGAGGGAAGGAAGGAAGCCTATGAGTACTCGAGAGTGGAGCAAACGGCTTGTCAAAGAGGGTTGCGGGGATAGAGGAGAGAATCTTGATCAACAGAGCGGGTTGATCAAGAGAGGAGAAGGAGGTTGATCAGGAGCTGTCGAGCAGACGACTAATGTGATGGCTGTGCTTGCAGGTTGGTTGCCGAGAAGAGCTGAGCGGAGCAGAGAAGAAACTTGCTGAGCAGAAGAGCAAGACTTGCTGAGTAAAGGAGCAAGGCTTGCTGGGCAGAGAGGAGAAGAGGGAGCCACTAGCAGCGACAACAACACACTTCGCCCGCCGCGGCCAAAATGTCACTCCTGCGATGGACTTTCCTTTGATTAATAGCTAGAGATTACAAGCTTACAAGTACACCTTTACAACAAAG
The DNA here is from genome assembly GCA_039583875.1 of Platanthera guangdongensis. Lineage (NCBI taxonomy): Eukaryota > Viridiplantae > Streptophyta > Magnoliopsida > Asparagales > Orchidaceae > Platanthera > Platanthera guangdongensis. Next base: position 109,933,732 of record CM077163.1, read on the forward strand.
CATTAAAGGGGTACAAGGAGAAGCTGGCGGCTAAAGGAGGAGAAGTTGCCAGAAACTAGAGGAGAGAAGCTGCCAGAGACTAAGTAAAAGAGTCTACCAGCTGCTGGAGGACTGGAAAACTATGTCTGCAGAGTCTGCTGGCAAGCTGCTGGAGGGCTGTGGAGGACTGCGCGGACAGGAAATCTGAGTCCGCAGAGTCTGTTGGAATCCTGATGACAGACTGCGCGGACTGGAAAATAGAGTCCGCAGGGTCTGCTGGCAAGACTTGTCTCCACCTTCTGGATCTCTGGAACCATGCAGAATGAGAGGCACCAGGGGCTATTTATAGGCCCAGGGAAGTTCTTCTAGAAGCGGGGCCCAGTGATGTCAGCATGATGACCTGCGCGGACTCCGCAGACTGGGAATTTGCGTCCGCCACCTTGGCCGGTGAAGCAAGCGGAAGGATGCCCCTGGAGAGAACTGGAGGCCGCCCCCTAGCGGGCGGGCTGGGCGGACTCCGGGAGGAGTCCGCCCGGCAGGCCGGAGGCCGCCCCCTAGAGGGCGGCCTGGGCGGACTCCGGGTAGAGTCCGCCCGGCAGGCCGGAGGCCGCCCCATAGCGGGCGGCCTGAGCGGACTCCGGGAGGAGTTCGCCCGGCGGAAGCCGGGGCCGCCCCCTAGCGGGCGGCCGGGGCGGACTCTGGGAGGAGTCGGCCCGGCGGAAGCCGGGGACGCCCCCTAGCCGGCGTACTGGGCGGACTCCGGGAGGAGTCCCCCCGGCGGAAGCCGGGGCCGCCCCCTAGCCGGCGTACTGGGCGGACTCCGGGAGGAGTCCCCCCGGCGGAAGCCGGGGCCGCCCCCTAGCGGGCGGCCTGGGCGGTCTCCGGGAGGAGTCCGCCCGGCGGAAGCCGGGGCCTCCCCATAGCGGGCGGCCTGTGCGGAATCCGGGAGGAGTCCTCCTGGCGGAAGCCGGGGCCGCCCCCTAGCGGGCAGCCTGGGCGGACTCCGGGAGGAGTCCGCTCGGCAGAAGCCGGGGCCGCCCCCTAGCGGGCGGCCTGGGAGGACTCCAGGAGGAGTCCGCCCGGCGGAAGACGGGGCTGCCCCCTAGCGGGCGGCCTGGGCGGATTCCGGGGGGAATCCGCCCGGCTGGCGGGCAGAGGCCGCCCCGGGTGGGCGGCCTCGGCAGACGGCGGCAGGAGGCCGCCGCCCCTCGGGCAGCAGGGAGGCCGCCCCTGGTCGGCGGCCTCGGGGACAGGGGCTGGAGACCGCCGCCCCTTGGGCGAACTAGGAGGCCGCTCTTGGTGGTGCTGTTGGTGGACTCCTGCAAGGAAAAACACTGCACGATTAGCGGACCTAACCGCATGTCCCGCGAGGGTGAGCCATGGAAATAGCCCGTCGTCCCGCAGGGCACGCGGTCGCTACGAGATCTAGGCGAACAGGGAAAACTGTCTGCCTACGCTGGGACTCGTCGCGATCGAAAGGGAGAATCTAAGGGTCGCGACTAGCCAGCTGGCCACCTTGGGAAGGATCGCCGATTTTTGGGTTAACAATAACTTTTATTCAGATGGGTACAATTACATTCAAAAATGATCAAATCAAGAGTTTGGAAGTCAAACTTCAAAGAGAGAGGGAACTTGTGGCTAAATTCTCAAAGCCAAAGTCAGTCTTACCCTTGATTGATGACTTCACTCTCCAAAAGGGTAAGACAGGATTAGGCTTTAATGGAAGAACTAGGGCAGCTAATTCTAAAGGAAAAGGTAAAGCCCCAGTTCATCCACTAGCCTTCAAACCCCCTATTGCTTTCAGGAAAGTGATGTAACTTACTAACAAGTATGACCATGACATTACACATGGTCAATGTAAGCCCGGTAATCTGAATGACAGGGGTGTAAATACTAATAGGGCAGCCCATATACAAATACATTATGGTCTTCAGGAATCATCAATGTTTGATGCATCAGCCCCAGCACTGAAGAAAAGGATCACTGTACCTACAGTTTTAAGGTCTGCTGACAGCAATGCTGTTAAGACTGTACCTAAAAGAAGATACAATAGATATGAGTGCTGTTGTTGTGGCAAAGTGGGTCATTATGCCATTGATTGTTGGCACAACACTACTGTCGGAAAGAATGTCAGGTTACCTGTCAGAAAGGATGCAGGCAAGCATGTCAAGTTTCAGTCTAACCTGAACCTAGAACCCAATAATCATTGGGGTTCTAAGGTTAAGTAATTTTATTTGATGCAGGTGAGTCGAAGTGGCCATACCCCAATATGGTACTTGGACAGTGGATGTTCCAAGCACATGACTAGAATAAGAAGGATGTTGAAGGGCTATCTCCCATAGAGAATGGACCCAAAGTGATCTTTGGTGGATCTAAAAAGGGGGTCATCAAAGGGTTTGGTAACATTTCCAATAGTTCTGTCACTATCACCCAAGTGGCTTATGTGAAAGGTCTGAAACATAACTTAATAAGCATAAGCCAACTGAGTGATCTTGGTTATGACACCTCTTTTAATAGGAATCAGTGTCAGATTAGAAGGACAAGTGATCAAGAGGTCATCTTGTCAGGTTATAGAAAAGGAAATATTTACTGTCTCGATTTTGATTGTGAGAATAAGAACTCTCCTATTTGTCTAGTTGTAGATGAGAACGCTTCTCATTGTGTCAAATGGCATAAGAGGCTGGCTCACCTGAACTACAAGTCAATAGGCCAACTCTATAGTATGAAGTTAGTGAGGAATGGTCCTCAGGTCAAGTCCATCAAGGAGGGTGTGTGCTTAGCTTGTCAAAAAGGCAAATAGACTAAGACCTCCTTCCACAGTCTTGATACCAAAGACTTAGTGAGGTGTTTGTACCTCCTGCATATGGATCTATTTGGTCCTATGCCAGTTCATAGTCTAGGTAGGAAAGCCTACACATTTGTGGTTGTGGATGACTATTCAAGATTTACATGTGTTTTCTTCCTGAGCGAGAAATCTGAAACCCCTACTGTCTTCAACAATTTTCTTAGGCAAATTCAGAATGAACTTAACAATTCAGTGGTCAAAATCAGAAGTGACCATGGGAGTGAATTTCAGTCTGAATGCATGATAAGATTTTGTGAAGAAGTGGGGATCCATCAAGAGTTCTCCTCACCTAGAACTCCCCAGCAAAATGGTATTGCTGAAAGAAAGAATAGGACTCTTATTGAGGCTGGTAAAACCCTACTAAGTGACACTTCTCTCCCAGAATATTTCTGGGCTGAGGCAGTAAACAATGCATGTCATGTTCTCAATTGGGCTTCCATCACCAAAAGCCGCAAGAAGACACCCTATGAGATTATGAAAGGCAGAAAACCAATTTTAGCCTATTTTAGAATCTTTGGTAGCAAGTGTTTTGTTCTTAATAATGACAAGCACTATTTAACTAAGTTTGCTGCCAAATCCCAAGAAGTGATATTTGTTGGGTACAGTAACAGCAGTAGGGCATACAGAGTCTACAACTTGACTACTCAAGTTGTAGAAGAATCTGTCCATGTAGTTTTTGATGAAACTAAACTAATCAACTGTGAGCTGTTTAGTATTCCTTGTAGCTCTACAAGTTTGAAGGAAAATATGGACAAGCTAACCTTTAGTGAAGACCAACCTGCAAGGCAGGATGAAGAAAATTATGGATGCTGTCTAGGGGGAGTACAATACCCACAAGCTGATGAAGAGGACAATGAAGTACAACATGGTGAGGTGATTGGAGAAAATTAAGGTGTAGATAGATTGTTTCCAGCAATAAGACATCTAAAGGATCATCCAGCACACCAAATTATTGGTGATCCAATTTATGGTGTTCAGACAAGGAGAAAGAACATGAACACAGTCCTTTGCTCAAGTTTCCTATCCTAGATGGAACCCAAGAAATTTGAAGAAGTCATATAAGACCCAAATTGGATTGATGCCATGCAGGAAGAGCTGAATCAATTCAAAAGATGCAAAGTCTGGAAGTTGGTTCCTCAACCAAAGAATCACAATGTCATAGGGACTAAGTGGATCTACAGGAACAAGCTAGATGAAAATGGCATTATAGCTAAGAACAAAGCAAGACTGGTGGTAAAGGGCTATAAATAGGAAGAAGGAATAGATTTTGACCAGGCATTTACCCCAGTGGCAAGGTTAGAACCAATAAAGCTATTCCTTGCCTTTGCATCTTATCAAGGGTTCAAGATATTTCAGATGGATGTAAAGTCAGCATTTCTGAATGCTGACTTAAAAGAGGAAGTTTATGTTGAACAACCCTCAGGTTTTGTAGATCCTCTCTATCCTAATTATGTGTATAGGCTTAAGAAAGCACTATATGGTTTGAAACAAGCCCCTAGGGCTTGGTATGAAACTTTATCTACATTCCTCATTGAGAATAAATTCTCAAGGGGGAAAATAGACAAAACTCTATTCCTAAGGGAATCAAAAGGCAAGATTATCCTAGTCCAGACATATGTTGATGACATTATCTTTGGATCAACAGAAACAACCTTTGTAGAGAGTTTGCTAAACTTATGCAAGGGAAGTTTAAGATGAGCAGTGAAAGTGCAAGTTAGATCTGATATACTCTAGAGGGGGGGGGGGGGGGTGAATAGAGTATGATGCTTGCTAAAAACTTTTTACAACAGTTGTTGTATTCCTAATTGAACAGGGAAGCAAATAATTAATTAAACACAGCAACTATCTAAACAAAAAGCAACCACAAATCACAGCTAGAAATAAAAAGAGAGACAAACAACCAGATGACACAAGGAGCTATAGTGGTTCCCCAATCAACCTGGGTACATGCACTCTTCTACCACCCTAGGTAGGAATCCACTGCAGGATGAGTTGATCAGGTGTCCTGGGCACCAATGAGCTTTTGATAAGGTGCTAAAAAACCAAACCAGATTCTTTGATCAGGTGTCTTGCCACCACTGAGTGTTGATAAGGTCTCAGAAACCAAACACAAAGTTTTGAAGGGAGTTTGAAAAACCCTTTACAGCAGAGAGAGATCGAGAGAGGGATGAGAAGATCTTCTCTGTCAACAGTCAGAGAGAAGATAGTGGATGTTGTAAAAGCTCCCCCTGAGATCTTGAGTTGTTCAGGAAGTGAAGCTTTGCAGTAGGGTGATAGGCCTTCAGATGATTTGATCTCCAACAATAGATGATTTCAGCAGCAACTGAAATGTGTGGTGTCTGGATTCTTGAGTGATGATGGCCTTTAAACACTTGAATCAAAAGAGATCTGAAGATTTCAGTTTGTTGATCTCCTTTGGTGATGGTGTTCTTGTATGAATCTTTGAGACTGAGAATGTCTGCAACTCTCTTTCTTTCTCTTGTGTAATTGTTGTTGTAAGAGTTGTTGCAGAAGTTGTTATTTTTTTTGTTGCAGAGAATGAATATGTCTTTTTTTTCCTTTCATCTGAATAGAAATGATCCTTTGTACAAGATAGCTGTTAGCCTGTCATTAATTACTTCCTTAATTGAATTTGTATTCTGGAGGTAAGTCCAACAAAACATTCCTTGAAAATTGCTTGAAACTTGCTCCAGATTAATTGAAAAACGGCTACATGATCCTGAATTAAATGCTGACAATAATTCCACAACTGTCTGGATTTGAATTTTGAAAAACATCTAACACTTCAGAAAAACGTCGAACTGAGATCCACTATCGTTGAACTGAGCTCAGAGATTGGACTTAGACAGAAATAGAGATCGTCAATCTGAGCTCAACTATCGTCGAACTGAGCTCAGAGATAGAGAATCAAACTGGAGACAAGATCGTCGATCTGAGCTCGAAGATCATCGAATGGAGTTCGACAACTTGTCGAAGTTGAGCTCAGAGATTGTCGAATGGAGTTCGACGATTCGTCGAATTGATCTCAACGATCGTCGAATGGAGTTCGACGATTCGTCGTACTGAGCTCGACGAAATGACTTGGTCTCCAAAACTGAAATCTCTGGTCTTGAGGGCAGCTTTTAAACCTAAGTACTAACCCTTAGACTCAATTCTAATTGACCTTTAGATCTATACAATGAGGTCAAAACAGGTTTCCTAAGAGACATAGTGATCCTTGCCCAAATCAGTAATAGAGTGTTCCAACAATCTCCCCCTATTTGGGTTAGGATTATTATTTACAGACATTTGAGGAAATAAAAACATATAAAGCATAAATGCAATAAACAAAGCATAGCATAATCACAGACATTATCACAGATAGTTCAGAAATCAAAATAACTGTCACCTTACAGAATTACTCTTTTTCCTTGCTCTTTATAAGGACTATTTCTCTATTTAGATTGAGAGCTTCTTTCTTAGTTCTCCTATCATCAGCTACACCTAAAGAAGTTTGTTGCTTTGGCCTGGGCAATACAGCTTCAGGGTGCAGCTTCATGTAGCTTTCTGAATCAAAAAACTTGCTGGATGAATATCTTTCAAGTTCCTTTTTCCTTTGATCTGATAAGGTGGTTATACTGGAAGTGTCTTTGCCTTATTCTCTAGCTTTCTTAATCTGATCCAAAGCAGCCAATTCCTTCATCCTAGCTGTCCATGAAGTTGGATTGTTTTCAGGATCCTCAAATGGAACTTGAGGCTCATATCTATTTGAGAGATTGTCTGCAAGAGCTCTGGAGGAGACTAAGTCTTTCAGCTTGTAAGGAAAGGGACCTGAAGTAGTATCAGTGGAAGCTTTTCCTTCCCTTGAATATGGATGTTGCCTGGAATGGCCTTTGGAATAAACTTGAAATTCTCTATGGTTTCCTCTGTAATTTCCTCTCCTTGACTGATAGCCTCTAGATTGGCTTCCTCTGTATTGGGATCTTCACTGAGGTTGATAGGAGGATTAGCTTCTGGCAGAAGGTTGAGATGCAGAGCTTCCACTTACACATGCACCTGGTGAAGGAGGAGGAGGAGGATTGAACTGAGAAGATCCTTTGTCATACTTCCTCTTCTTCATCATAGCCTTTAGTTGATTTTTGCAATATTGCATCCAATGTTCTGTGATAGGACAGTTATGCAGAATGTAGTAAGGAATATCATTTGTGTCTTTCACTTTTGTTGGGGGGACTCTCTTCATTGCTTGGCTTCTGGCTTTTCTTTTTCTTGCAATAGTAACAGAGGAATCATCTGAATCAGTCCTATACTGATCACTATCTGAGCTTGGAGGGTTGTCATACACTGCATCAATCTTTTTGAGATAATCTATCTGTTGTTGTGACTGAGCCGGAGAGACAGCAGATATAGCAATAGTAACAGCAGCAACAGCAGGAGGAGGAGTAGAAGCAATACTGATAGAAGAAGTTATAACAGCAGATTCAAATACAAAACTTTCAGAAACAGAAGCTACAGCAGCAGGTTCAGAAGGAGCATTAGCAGCAGTAACAGAAGGCTCAAAAACAGATGCCTCTGTCATCTGCATGTCCTCAGATACTAAAATAGCAGCAACATCAGAACTATCAGAAACAACAACATTTGTTGTAGGAGCAGCAGCAGTACTTTCAACAGAAACAGGAGGAGCAACAACACAGAGGGAATTTAGATAGGAGCTTATTAAGCTGGTATCACAGCTGGAGATGGGTACAATGGCCTTAGAGAGATCCTCAAATTGCTGGACTACAGTGTACTCTGGAAGACAGCTGAAATAAATAGAATCAAAATCTGATAACATTGACCTGAGGTCCACTATTATAACTGCAATTGGAGGTATTGAAGCTTGATCTTGGACTAAAGTAACAGCAGCAGCAGCAGCAGGCAATCTTTCCACTTCATGAGGCATCTCCCCCTGCCTAGATACAGTGGCAACTAGATCAAGGCACCCATTAGAAGGGATAGCCTGAGAAGGAAGAAGAGAGGAGAGACTGGCAGACAGTTCTTGGACTGTTTTTAGAAGAGGAGCCAAGGAGGTCTCCATCAAGAGTGATAGCCTGGGAGCTAGCAGCTCATAGAGCCTGTCTGCTAGAGCTGGAATATCTACATGCTCAAGATGAACTTGAGTAGAGGTAGGAATTGAAGGTAAGGCAGCAGGAGATGTTGGAGGAGAACTGGTGGATGGTGGAAATGAAGGTTGAGAGATGGGAATTGTGGAAATAGAAGATAATGGAATGGAAATGGATGGTCTGAAAGATGGTTGTGCAATGATATCCTGAAGTAGTTGTTGATAAGATGTGGATGAAGATGGTGGCTCAGCTGGGGATGAGGGAGAATCATCCATAAAGGAATCATCTATAAGATTGAAGGATGGAATGTGGGATGATGAGTCAATCTCTAGGTGAGGATATTGATGTAGAGGATGGAAAGTTTCATCTGTGAATTGTGGTGTTAGAGAATGGATTGAAGTTGGAGATGGCGTGGAAATGGTGATTGTGGATGTGACTGGTGTAGATGAAATAGGAGGTGGAGGAGGAGAAGAAGAAACAGGCAAGTCTTCTGCAGGGGCAGAGACTTGAGGGGAAGTGACTGCAGCAGTCCTGGTGCCTGAAGTAGTAGATGCAGAGGGCCTACTGGGCTTCACTATTTGCCTATCCCATTTGCCAAACAGGGCACAGGTGAGCCTCTTGGAGGCATTGATGTGCATCCCATTTGAAACTAGGAGGGCAGGGCATCTGTTTTGAAGAAAAAGTCCTAATATCCTTCCAAAATTAACAAAAGTTTTGTTGATTTTCTTCTTAATTAGGTCAAAGAAGACTTCTCCCCAATTCAATTGTTTCTTATCCACAAGAGCACCCATCAAGCAGAGCTGATACCTGGATATGGTATCATGGGCTGAGTGTTTGGCCAACAGTACCTTTCCAACCACATCAGCTAAGAATCTATACTCCACAGATAGATTTTTCTTCAGCAACTTGCTAGGGTTTGCATCTGAATGACCCATCCTTTCAAGCATCGCAGAAAATTCCTCTCCAGAAAGTTCAACAGACTCTTCTCCAGATTTCAATTGAAAAATCTCTGTCAAAGCAGCCGGTGTTAGGGATACCTGTGTTCCTGAAATTGTTCCAATTACTGTATTTTGATCCAAGTTATGGGCAGTATACACCCATTATTTGATCTCATCTGCAGCTAATTTTATCCTGGTAGTAATTATTGTAACTAGTTGTTGTTCCTTGAAAAGGTTCAGAATGTTCTGGAAAATTTGATCGCTGTTATTGAATGAGTCCATGTCTATGTCAAAACCTGCATCAAACTTCATCGCGGCCAGGATTGCAACTGAGACGGCCATTGATTCCTGCAAAAAATAAACAACCAAACGACCAAGTGTAGAGAAGTTTGGAGGGAAAGAGAAAATTTGCAGAAAGTATGAAAGCGCAAGGGAGAATGACGGCCGAAAAAATAGTTTCATATTAGGGTTCGACGCAGAAAAGGAAAGATCGTTGAACTAAGTTCGACGATTTGGGCTTCTAAGGGAAACTGAAAGGTCATCAATAGTGTCGATCTCCGTTTGACGATATTGGAGTGCGTCGAGCTCTGTTCAACGATAGTTCAGAAAACAAAATCGTCGAGCTGTGTTCGATGATCGCTGACCTGGAGAGATAGTTTAGCACTATCTGAGAAGCGCTGAACTCTGGTCGACGATTTCGGAAGTCGTCGATCTCCGTTCGACGATCGGGGGGAAAATCATCGAGCGCAGTTCAAAGATCAGAAACACTCTAGTCACTAGAAAAATTAAGATGTTTGCCTAGTCTTGGTCAATTTTTAGAGTTTCAAAATCTTGGATCTTATTTTAGACTTCCTCCATCTAACATTCCTAACTGATTCAGGAAGAAGGTATGTTTATTTTCATCCAAGGGTTTGGTGATAATATCTCCCCTTTGCAGATCAGTTGGGATATATTGAAGTTCCATTTTATATTTCTCAATATTATCCCTTAGAAAGTGATGCCTAATTTCTATGTGTTTTGTCCTACTATGGAGGACTGGATTTTGGGCTATAGAAATAGCACTGGTATTATCACAAAATATTTTTGACTTCTCTAAGTTGTAGCCATAGTCTTGGAGTTGGTTTTGAATCCACAAGATTTGTAAACAACAACTACCTGCAGCCATATATTCAGCTTCTACAGTTGAAGTTGACACAGATGTTTGTTTCTTGTAAAACCAGGAGATAAGTCTGTCACCAAGAAACTGATAAGTTCCACTGGTGATTTTCCTGTCTATTCTGCATCCAGCATAATCAGCATCAGAAAATCCAGTTAAGTCAAATGCTGAATCTTTTGGATACCAGAGACCTAGATTTGGATAACTTTTTACATACCTGAGAATCCTTTTTACTAAGGTTAGGTGTGACTCTTATGGCTCACTTGGAATCTAGCACATATGCATGTAGCAAACATTATGTCCGGTCTACTAGTTGTAAGGTACAATAAAGAGCCAATCATTGCTCTATATGTTGTCTGATCAACAGGTTTCCCATGTTCATCAGCATCCAATTCAGCATTAGTAGGCATAGGTGTTTTCATGCATGATGCTTCAGACATACTAAATTTCTTAACCAATTCTTTTGCATACTTGGTTTGAGAAATAAATATGCCTTCAGCATGTTGCTTGATTTGCAATCCTAGAAAGAAGGATAGCTCACCCATGCTACTCATTTCAAATTTAGAATGCATTAGATTGGAGAACCTTCTGCACAAATTTGAATAGGTAGAATCAAAGATAATATCATCTACATAGATTTGTACTAGTAGGGTATGGGACTTATGGGTTCTAATAAAAAGAGTTTGGTCTACTCTACCCCTTATAAACTCATTTTTTAGAAGAAAGCATGCTAGGGTCTCATAACATGCTCTAGGAGCTTGCTTTAGACCATATAATACTTTATGCAACTTGAAAACATAATCAGGATGAGTTGAAGAGATAAAACCTGGAGGTTGTCTAACATAGACCTCTTCTTTGATATCTCCATTGAGAAAAGCACTCTTTACATCCATCTGGTATACTTTGAAACCTTTGTGTGCTGCATATGCTAAGAAGATTCTTATAGCCTCCAACCTTGCAACTGGTGCAAAAGTCTGGTCATAATCTATTCCTTCTTCTTGAGAGTACCCTTGAGCAACTATCCTTGCCTTGTTCCTTACAATGACTCCTTGATCATCCAACTTATTTCTGAACACCCACTTTGTTCCAACAATGGAGTGATCCTTAGGCCTTGGTACTAGTTTCCAAACTTTGTTCCTTTCAAATTGATGCAACTCTTCTTGCATTGCAATAATCCAGTGTGGATCTTGCTCTGCATCTTGAATGGATTGAGGTTCAATTTGAGAAAGGAAGCAAGTGTGCATCAGGTTTTGGTTGACCTGATTTTTGGTTTGCACACCAGCTGAGATGTCTCCAATCACTTGGGAAATTGGATGGTCTCTTGATGTTACTAAATGAACAGGGGGTGTTGATTGTTCACCAACCTGTGTTGTTGTTTCCTCTGGTGGTACAACAACTGGCTCTTCAAGAAGTTTCTCTTCAAGATGTGGAATGTCTTCTTCATCTTCACTGCTTTCCTCTTTTTGAATTATTTGTAACCTGTCCAAGTCTTCTACAAGAGAGTGTACCTGCAAAGGTTCTATGGTAGAAGTATTCTTCTCCTTGAAAGACATGTTAGATTCATCAAAAGATATATGAACAGATTCTTCAATTTTGAGAGTTGATTTATTATATACCCTATAAGCCTTACTGATCATGGAGTATCCCAGAAACACTCCTTCATCAGCTTTAGCTTGAAATTTTGCTAAATATATCTTGTCATTATTGTGAATATAACAAATACAACCAAAAATTCTAAAATAATCTACTTTAGGTTTCTTCCCTTTGAGTAATTCATAAGGAGGCTTGCCCTTCAGTTTATATATTAAACTTCTATTCAGCACATAGTTGGAGGTGTTCACTGCCTCTGCCCAAAAGGATAGAGGAAGGTGAGCATCTGACAACAATGTAGTGGCAGATTCAATAAGAGTTCTATTTTTCGTTTCAGCTACCTCATTTTATTGAGGAGTTCTAGGAGCTGAGAAAGTGTGTCTGATCCCTTCACTCTGACAGAACTCTTGCATAAGAAGAGAATCAAACTCTGTCCCAGGATCACTTCTGATCAGGGCAATATGAGTATTGAACTCAGTCTGTATGCATTTGAGAAACTCTGTCAAACACTTAAAGTTATCAGACTTCTTCCTCAGAAAGAACACCCATGTGAATCTAGAGAAGTCATCTACAACCACTAAAGGGTAAGATTTCCCTCCTAAGCTTTGTACTGTAATGGGTCCAAAAAGATCCATGTGTAACAGATACAAAATCCTAGGTGAATCACTCTTATTAAGTGACTTGAAACTATTTTTGGTTTGCTTGCCTAATTGACAAGCCCTGTAGAGTCCTTCCTTCTTGTAGGGGCCAGAAGGTAGTCCTCTAATAAGGTTATCCTTGGATAGCCTAGCAATGGTTCTAAGGTTTATATGCCCTAGTCACTTATGCCATAACTCATTAGGTCTACAAATAGAATTAAACAGGCAAATATCTACTTCTGTTGAAATAAAGTCTACTAAGTAGATGTTACCTTTCCTTTTACCTGTCAACACAGTTGTGTTGTCCTCTGATTTGATCTTGCATAAGGATTTGCTGAAAGTCACCTGGTAGCCTTCATCACATAGCTGACTGATGCTGATCAAGTTGTGCTTTAGTCCTTCCACATAGGCTACTTTCTTGAATGTGACTGTGCCAATCTGAACTGCACTAAATCCTTTTGTTAGTCCAAAGTTTGAATCACCAAATATGACTTTGGGTCCAAGCTTGGCTTTAAAGGATGTGAAGTTGTCTTTGATCCCTGTCATGTGCTTGGAGCACCCACTATCCAAATACCATTGCTGGTTTGATGTTGGATAGGTCTTCACCTGCACATAAAGCAATTTACTTGTTTTTTGACCCAGTATACCTTGTGCCTAAGTTGATAGCCTTTAAATTCAGAAATAAATGACATCCCTGGTTGACTCTTATAACCTTCAGGATGATATCTCCTTGGAGGTATTATCCATTCAGTATAAGGGTTAAAGCTTTGGGATGAAGGACCGCTAGGTTTGGATTTTGATTTTCCCTTGAAAAGGTTTTCAAAGCTCTGATCTCTGCTCGACGATCGTGGAGCTGAGTTCGATGATCTTGGGTCAGATCGTCGAGCTCCGTTCGACGATCGGCTGTGGCAGAGTTCAGGGTTTAGAGATCGTTGACCTGAGTTCGACGATTTTGGCTGAGATCGTTGATCTCCGTTCGACGATCATCTAGCTCCGTTCGACGGTTTCTGTTGAACCTTGGTTTTCTTAGGTAAGTCAAAATTTTTCCTAGCTACCTCTACAACTACCTTCCCTTTATCAGAGATAAATTTAATTGGGGTTGTTAGTACTATAGGTTGGCTAGATGAAGCACCCAAACCAGTATAATATTGAATCTAGAGTTCATTGTGCTTGTGATGTCCATTAGCTTGATGCTTCTCCCATTAAGGGATTCTTCAAGCTTTTTGGCCTCTGATAGCTCACTTTTCAGTGAAGCTATCTGCTCCCTACAGCACTCCAACTCCTCAGAGAGTTTGAGGTTTTCTGACTTTAAGGTACTGTGTTCAGACAATTGATTTCTGAGAGAAATGATTTCCTTCTGAGATTTTAATAAGTCTAAACATAGTGCTTTAAACTCATACTTAAAGTCCTCAGAATTAAAATCAAATGAGTCTATTACCTGGTCTTCTTCAGGTTGAGTCTCTGATTCAGATTCTGACTCTTCTGCATCAGAATTGTGTTGTGATACATTGATAACCATCATGCAGAATTCCTTCTCTTCAGCATCATCCTCATCATCACTTGAGCTGGAAGAAGTTTCAGATTCTTCTTCTGTCTCACTCCAAGTTTCAGCAACAAATCCCTTCCTTGTATGTTTGCTCTTGTTGGAGGAGGGTTTGTCATTGCTATTCTTCTTGAAGTCCTTGTCTTTTCTTCTTTCTTTCTTGTCCCTTCTGTTCTTATTTTTATTCTCTGGATAGTCAGGCACAATGTGGCCTGGTTTCCTGCAACCAAAATAGATAATCTCTTTGTTATTTGATTTATCATACCTTGGCTTGTCATGCTCTTTGTATGATCTTTTCCTGAAGTCCTTTCTAGCCATTTTGTAAAATCTTTTGGCCAGTAGACTAAGCAGCTCATCATTGCCTGTGACCTTGTCTTCAGGCTGATCTTTAGTGGCTTTGAAATCAATTGACTTTTCCTTTCTTGTGGCTGGTGAGGCAGCCTTCTGCTCTTCTTCTCTATTTTTGATGAGCAGCTTATAAGATTTGAGCTTGCCCAAGAGAGCTTCTGTTGTGATCTCATTGAGACTTCTGGCATACTTGATTGGCCGGATCCTTGAGTCCCAAGTGCTTGGGAAGCACATTAGGATTTTATCATTTAGCTCAGTCAATGAGATCTCTTTATCCAAAGTCTTCAGTTCATTGACTATCAGGCTGAGTCTATTATACATGTCTGCTATTGACTCAGCTTCTCCTTTCTTGAAATTCTCATATTGGGTTATGAGGTGAGATCTTCTGTCTTTTCTCTCATCAGCATATCCTGAGACTATTTTAGATAGCTTGTCTCAGTTGTCCTTTGCTGAGTTGCATTCAGCTACCTTTTGGAATATCTCATCAGACATAGTTTGAGCAAGAATGTTCATAGCTTTTGCATCTGTAACTTTCCATTTCTTTATTTCTACATCTGTTCCTGATGGATGTGGAACAACATTTGTACGTGTGCTCTCTGGAGGTCTTGGACACACTGTCAAAACAGAATTGAAAATGTCCTCATCAATAGAATTCATGTACAGTCTAATCCTTGCCTTCCAAAGTGCAAACATAGACAGATTGCACACTGGAGGTCTGGTGCTGGCATAATCTTTGTTTTGGGCCATGTTTTGTGAAGGAATAATCCTAATAACAAAATTAAAACAAGCAGATCTAACTATAGGGATATTTGGGATCAGGTGTTAGCCTGTGTAACCACCAAGGTGTGGTATTTTTAACCAACCTGGCTTTGATACCAATTGAAAATGCAAGTTAGATCTGATATACTCTAGAGGGGGGGTGAATAGAGTATGATGCTTGCTAAAAATGTTTTACAACAGTTATTGTACTCCTAAGTGAACAGGGAAGCAAATAATTAAATAAACACAACAACTATCTAAACAAAAAGCAACCACAAATCACAGCCACAAACAAAAAGAGAGACAAGCAACCAGATGACACAAGGAGCTATAGTGGTTCCCCAATCAACCTGGGTACATCCACTCTTCTACCACCCTAGGTAGGAATCCACTGCAGGATGAGATGATCAGGTGTCCTAGGCACCAATGAGCTTTTGATAAGGTGCTCAAAAACCAAACCAGATTTTTTGATCAGGTGTCTTGCCACCACCGAGTGTTGATAAGGTCTCAGAAACCAAACACAACTTTTGAAGGGAGTTTGAAAAACTCTTTACAGCAGAGAGAGATAGAGAGAGGGATGAGAAGATCTTCTCTGTCAACAGTTAGAGAGAAGATAGTGGATGTTGTCAAAGCTCCCCCTAAGATCTTGAGTTGTTTAGGAAGTGAAGCTTTGCAGTAGGGTGATAGTCCTTCAGATGATTTTATCTCCAGCAATAGATGATTTCAGCAGCAACTGAAATGTGTGGTGTCTGGAGTCTTGAGTGATGATGGCCTTTGAACACTTGAATCAAAAGAGATCTGAAGATTTCAGTTTGTTGATCTCCTTTGGTGATGGTGTTCTTATATGAATCTTTGAGACTGAGAATGTCTGCAACTCTCTTTCTTTCTCTTGTGTAATTGTTGTTGTTAGAGTTGTTGTAGAAGTTGTTATTTTTTTGTTGTAGAGAATGAATATGTCTTTTTTCCTTTCATCTGAATAGAAATGATCCTTTGTCCAAGATAGTCGTTATCCAGTCATTAATTACTTCCTTAAATGTATTTGTCCTCTGGAGGAAAGTCCAACAAAACATTCCATGAAAATTCCTTGAAACTTGCTCCAGATTAATTGAAAAATGGCTACATGATCCTGAATTAATGTTGACAATAATTCCACAACTGTCTGGATTTGAATTTTGAAAAAACATCTAACTCTTTAGAAAAACGTCGAACTGAGCTCCACTATCGTTGAACTGAGCTCAGAGATTGGACTTAGACAGAAACAGAGATCGTCGATCTGAGCACAACTATCGTCGAACTGAGCTCAGAGATAGAGAATCAAACTGGAGTCAAGATCGTCGATCTGAGCTCGAAGATCATCGAATGGAGTTCTACAACTTGTCGAAGTTGAGCTCAGAGATCGTCGAATGGAGTTCGACGATTCGTCGAAGTGAGCTCAACGATCGTCGAATGGAGTTCGACGATTCGTCGTACTGAGCTCGACGAAATGACTTGGTCTCCAAAACTGACATCTCTGGTCTTGAGGGCAGCTTTCAAACCTAAGTACTAACCCTTAGACTCAATTCTAATTGACCTTTAGATCTATACAATGAGGTCAAAATAGGTTTACTAAGAGACATAGTGATTTTTGCCCAAATCAGTAATAGGGTGTTCCAACAAGCAGAATGGGTGAGCTGAAATTCTTCTTGGGACTCCAAGTTAGACAAACTGATGATGGTTTGTCCATATCCCAGTCTAAGTTCACCAAGGAGTTGATTAAGAAATATGGTATGGAGTCAGCCTCCACCATGAAAACTCCAATGGGGTCAAGTATGCCTATAGGCAAAGATGATGCAGGAAAACCTATAGATGAGTCTTTGTATAGAGGGATAATTGGCTCCCTTTTATACTTAACTGCTAGTAGACCAGACATCATGTATGCTACATATGTCTGTGCTAGGTATCAAGCCTGCCCTAAAAAATCTCATTATACTGCAGTCAAAAGAATTTTAAGAAATCTTAAGGGAACACCAAATCTTGGCCTTTGGCACCCTAAGAATAGAGATTTTCTAATAACTGGTTATTCAGATTCAGACTTTGCAGGATGCAAAGAAGACAGGAAAAGTACAGCTGGCACATGTTGAAAGAAATTGTACCTAATCACCTAGAGGGGGGGTGAATAGGTGACCTTATCTTTTTTAACCTTTAGGCAGAATTAATCACAGCATTCACAGAACTTTAAACAGCATACACAGAATCAGACACACACAGAGTACACACAGTTTTATAGTGGTTCCCCAAGGTTTGGGTACATCCACTTACCCCCTTTGCCTATCTAGTAGTGTACTAGATTCGGCCAAACTCCTCCACTATTCCTCAGATCCTCAGATCTTACACTCAGAACCCCAAACAGGTTACTACAACTCAGGCTCAAAGCCCTACCACTTAGTCTTCACCAAGACCTACACTCAGCCTTCAACAAGGCCTACACTCAGCCCTCAACAAGGCCTACACTCAGAGAAATGAATCTCCTACACTCAGGCACACAGGCACTACCACTCAGCCTTTATAATTTCAGGCTTACAACTCAGATCCCTAAGGATCGTTCAGAAAATTAAAATTACAATGAATATAACCACAACTCAGATTGAGAGAGAAGAGTTGTCTGGTTTCTTGAAGAGTTCTTGAAAGAACTTTGCTGAGATCAGCCACCCTTAGCTTTCTTCAAATCTTCTTGAATTAGAATACAGTAGGGTTGATACTCTATGCAGATGATCTTCAATCACTGCTGACTTAAGAATCAGATCTCAATCTGAAACTTTCTTCACAGCCTGGTTCCACAGCTATCTTCTTAGAAGGAGCACTCTCTCTCCAACTTCTTAGATCTTCTGATCACTTCAATTGATTCTTCAATGAATTGCCTGATCAATCTCTTCTGTTGAAGGAATAAGCCTTTATATATACTTTCTTCATGATGACCGGCTGATCCGGTTTTTAACGATCTTCTGACAGCTCTGACAGTTGCAGTAGACCAGCTGGAATGGCAGCTGTCAAGTCATCCAGTCACTTCTTGAATTTTCTATAACTGTCTGAAAGTGTCGAGACAGTCAGTCTTTAAGTGTCGACACAAATAGACCAAGTGTCGACACAAGTAGACTAAGTGTCGACACTGGCCTTCATAGTGTCGACACAACTCCTTGTGTTGTAGAATCTGCTTCTCGACACTGCTTCTTCAACATGTGTCGACACAGATCATGTGTGTCGACACAAGTCCTTCTTCTTTAGTACTTAGTTGATTTCTGCTAAGTGTCGACACAACTCCTTTGTGTCGACACATCTTCTTATGTTGAACTTGTTAAGTGTCGACACATCTTCTTGGTGTCGACACATGCATTCTGTGTTGATACTTTTGCTGAGTGTCGACACATCTCCTTTGTGTCGACACTTGTACTTAGACTTCATTGAAATTTACTGAGTGTCGATACAGCCTCCTAGTGTCGACACTTTCTTCATGTGTTGAGACTTTTGCTGTGTGTCGACACATTCTTCATTATGTCGACACTTGTACTTAAACTCTATTGAAGTTTGCTGAGTGTCGACACAGCCTCCTAGTGTCGACACTTTTGATGTCGACAAAGTT
This sequence comes from Platanthera guangdongensis, assembly GCA_039583875.1. Classification (NCBI taxonomy): domain Eukaryota; kingdom Viridiplantae; phylum Streptophyta; class Magnoliopsida; order Asparagales; family Orchidaceae; genus Platanthera; species Platanthera guangdongensis. The sequence continues at coordinate 109,952,222 of CM077163.1, forward strand.
CCTCTGGGTGTCGACACTGCTTTTAAGTGTCGACACTGATTCTTTAGAGATTTCTTCATTGAGTGTCGACACAGCCTGTATGTGTCGACACTTTTCCTCTGGTGTCGACTCTGCATTCCTGGTGTCGACACAATTACTCCAAGTGTCGACACTGCTTCTCTGGGTGTCGACACAAGTCTTCTTAAGTGTCGACACTTTTCTTCTGGGTGTCGACACATGGACTTAGAAACTTTTAAGCTTTCCCTCCAATTACTTAACCTGCACAAGGTAACTCAAAATACATCAAATACATCTTGATGTATATCATTGAGTGGGGTGAGGCTTCTTCAAATCAGGTACATATTTTCCAATGTACCCAACACATGTCAGTTCCTAGGTGGAAGATTGGTGTGATGGAGCAGCAAAAAGCAGACAAGTGTGGCTATATCCACTGCTGAGTCTGAATATGTAGCTGTAGGCAGTTAATGTGCTCAGCTGTTATGGATACAACATCAGCTTGAAGATTATGGTATCCAGGTAAGTAGAACTCCATTGTTTTGTGATTCTACTAGTGTCATTTCTATTGCTAGAAATCCTGTTTCTCATAGCAGAACTAAGCACATAGAAATAAGATTTCATTTCCTTAGAGATCATGTTGAAAAGGAAGATATAAGTTTAGAATTTGTCAATACTAATCTTCAAATTGCTGACATGTTCACCAAACCACTGGATGAAACTAAATTCAATTATTTTAAAATTGAATTAGGCATGTTAAACCTGGAATAAGAATGACAAATTTGACTAAGTAAATTTGTGTCGACACATAAAGACATTTGTGTCGACACTTAGTAGTTGGTGTCGACACAAGGAAAATTCTATCGACACAACAAGAAGATTGTGTCGACACTTAGAATTTGGTGTCGACACATAGATTTACTGACACTTAAATATTGGTGTCAACACATACAGTCGTCTGTGTCGACATGCAGACATTAGTGTAGCCTCTTAAGATTGTCTATGTCGTCACATCGCAGATGGTGTCGACACATAGTATTCTACTACCTTTACATTCTCTGTTGAGACTTTAATAGTCTGTGTAGACAGAATCCCAACAGTGTCGACACAATAAAAGTATTTCAACCCGCCTTTTGACTTTCTTTGTTTAGAAACATATAAATAGGTGAAGTAAAACCCTGTCAACTACGCTCTCTGTATTCTCGAGACCAAATTTTTTGTCGACAGACCTTCATCTCTTCTCCTCAATCTCTAATCCCTAATGGCGCGAAAGTTGGAAGAGAACATCAATGAGGGCTATGAACTAGTTCGCCATGCGTTTGAGACTGCCACGCCAGACATCAAAGCCGTGATTACCCTAATCACAGAAAATGGATTGGAATACTTGGTCTCAGAACCTACAAGGATATGGAAAAAGGAAGTTCTTGAATTCTACTCATTGACATCCATGGATTCGATTGGCATGAAAATTAGGTCGTCAGTTCAAGGAACAAAGGTAAAACTGACACAGAAAAGCTTACGAAAAACACTTCAACTTCCCAAGATTAAGGAAGAGGATGACATAGCATCCTCCATGACAAAAGATGCTCTCCAATGGTGTGGACTAGATCCCACTACCAAGATTGGATCATCCATGAACAGGTTGGGAATGAATTCCCAGGGCAAATTCCTGTTAGAAATCATAGGAAAGTTATTCTGTGCAAATCTGGAGGACATGATAGGTTTCGTCCTATATGTTCAATCTAATGACCAGAGTGATATTCAAGGTGAAAACAAATTGGTCTGCTGTTATTTTTGACAAGATCAATGAATGAATCAAGAAACCTAATCTGGGCAGATTTTTGAGCCTATTTTTGGCAGAGAATATACCTGGAGTAATAAATCAATCTGCAGGTTCTAAGATTAATCACATGAGAAGAATGGACTTAAGGATACTCTTCAGATGGGATAGGGTTCTGACCAAAGATGTTTTCTACTCCACAAAAACAAACAAAGCAAATTCAGCAAAAGAATCAAACAGCCTCCAAGACTACTGAATCATCCAGTGATTTAGAAGAAATGGTTGTTTTCAGCTCAGATGAAGAAGGAGCAACAAGGACTAACAAATCTCTTACTCAAGAAACTGTGACTGATTGTCAGGTGCAGGGGGAGTAGACTCCTGCAGTCAACATCCAACTAGATCAAGTCCAGGAAAAGCCTCATCAAGGGGAGTTATTGAGCTTTCTCCAGTTCCAGCTCAACCACTGCCATCACCTTCAAAGGAAGCTCATGTACAACAGCTAATTGACCAAACAGCTGAATTAGAGAGTGAAGCAGCAACTCAATCAATACTTGAGGTAGTCCAGGACATAAATCATGCTGCCATAGACACTAAAAATGAAGCACTAGATGTGCATATGACTGATATTGAAAAAAATAACCAAGATAATGTCCCTGAGGATGACATTACTAGGGAAGAACCTTTTGAAGTTGAAGGAGGACAATCTGCTGAGCAAGAGCAAGCTATTCCTCCAATTCAAATAAACTAAGAAGTAACATTAGAAGAGCTATTTCCTGATTTGATAGGAGTAAGGACTGAGGGGGAGCACTCAAGAATTGAGCCAGAGATACCCATCATTGTCACAAGTCCAAAAAACACTGTGGATATAAAAAGTTCATCTAGTTCCTCAGAAGATGAAAAATCCTCCAGGGCAAAGAAGAGAAAATTTATGGAACTAATGAAAAGGAGCTCTGGCTATAAGAAAGACTTGCAGACTATCCCACACACAGCAGCTCCAGTGGTAGACTTCAGTTCACTTCTTGTGCAACTGCAAGTAAAGTTGGATGAACAAAGAGCAGCTCTTGAGAAATATGTAGATGAGAGTCATAAAGAACTGCAATCTACATTGGCCCAATATATCAAATCCATCACATTTGAGGTCAATCTGCATAAAATGGAAATGTCCGAGTGCTTTCAAAAGGGAGGACATGATGTAGTCTATTTAGCCAAGCAACAAGTGGAAGACAAAACTAAGATAGATGACATAGCAGTGAAACAAGGCTATGTTTTGGAAAACCAACTCAAGATGAATGACAATCTAACAGAATCCCACAATGTTATTGTCACGGAACTTAAGAATACAGCAACTGCTTTCACTGCAAACATTGCTAAACAAAAGTCAGAGTTTGATAAACAACTCAAAACAGATTTGACTGATGTTAGCACTGCTATCCAAGCTTCTCAAAAGGTAATTGCTAATCAACTGCAGAAATTCAGATCATTCTATAAGGAAGGCACCAATTACCTATCTAATCAGATTCGATTTCAAAAAGATGATCTCAGAGACCATATTGAAAGAGAAGTCATAAAGGGGGAGAGAGTGTTAGTCAATGCAGGCTCTGAACATGATAAAAGGATAACTAATGCTATCAGAGCAACTCTTGGTTATCCACCCCTGTGTGATGATGATAACACTGCTGAATCAGACATTCAACCGGCTTCAAATGAAGGGGTTCAGCAGGAAGTAGCTCAAATTATTTATCCACCTGCTGATTTTGAGGGCATTCAATCTGCAGTACAACAATGTATAGTCCTCCACAGGAGGTTCAGAATGTGATTATTGAGAAGGTTGAGATGTCTGAAGCTTCTTTGAAAAGAGATCAAGAAGCTCAACTTTCTAAGAAAAGGTCTAGAGAGCAGGCTGAATTGAAGCCTAATTTTGAAAGATGGAGTCCCACCTCCAGAAATATTATTCTCACTGACTGGCAAGCAGTTAAAGACAACATGCATGATAGAGGCAAATGGTACTCTGAACAAGAATGGAGCAAGTATCAGAAACGACAAGATGCCATTTATCAGTTCAGAAGAGAACTCAAAGCTGGGAAGATACCTACTACTTCTGTGGAGTCTAGCAAATACTTTCCAAATCCTTATCATTATTTTGAAATGCAAAAGGTCAAGGCTGAAGAGCTCAAGAAAAATGATCTTAAACGAAAGAAGCCAGCTGAAAAAACTTAAGCTAATGTACAAGCAAGGATTCAGTCTGGCAAAGGCATTGTCATCAAGGAGCCTAATCAGTCCTAGAATAGATTGACTAGACTTTAGAACTATATAATGTTTTGTTTTAAAATCTATGTAATCTGTTGTTCAAAAACTTCTTGTACTTCAACAAAACACTGATTCATGTTCACTATATTTTATCATGTTTTGTGATGATATAATATGCAGGTTTTGTTTATGTGTTACCCTGTCTAAATAATCCTTTTATACATCAAAATCTGTGTTTTATTATAAAGTGATGTATATCATTGACTAAGGGTTATGACTTATCCAAATAGGGTGAGATTGTTGGGTACATTGGAAAATGTGTACCATATTTGGAGAAGCCTCACCTAACTCAATGATATTCATCATTGTGTATTTGATGGTGTTTTGAGTTTCATTGTGCAGTTTAAGGAAATGAAGAAAAAAGTTTCTAAGTACAAGTGTCGACACCTGAGAAGAATTGTGTCGACACTTGGGAAAATCTGTGTTGACACCAGGACCCAGATTGTGTAGACAAACAGGACTTATGTCGACATACAGAAAATCAGTCAACAACAACTGTGTCGACACACAGGACTTGTGTCGACACACTCCAGAATTCTGTCGACAGTAATTGTGTCGACACACAGGACTTATGTCGACACACACCAAAATTCTGTTGACATCAACTTTGTCGAGACTAGGAGTTATTATGTTGACACACAAGACTTATGTTGACATATTCCACAGAAGCTGTGTCAAAAAGAAAAAGAAGAGTTGTGTCGACATTATATGAGATGTGTCGACATCACCAAGGATTGTGTCGACACATTTGAAGTATTGTCTCGACACATTGCTCCTGAGTTAAAGTTCAATGAAGTATCAGATGTCATGACTGGAGACTTGACAGCTATCACAACCAACAAAACAGTTACATCTGTCAGAGCTGTCAGAAGGCCGTTAGTAATCGGATCAGCCGGTAACCTCAGATGGGGTCTATATAAAGACCTATTATATCAACAAACGGTAATGAACAAGAAGAGAGAGATAACAACTAAGATGAAGAGAAGTTATCATCCATAAATCAACAAGTCTCTAAAGGCAGATCCTGAACAAGCCTGAAAGAAGAATTCAGAGCGACATCTGGATAGAAGAAGGAAGCTGGATTGAGGATCATCTCTAACTTCACAAGAACATCAACCTTACTTTGTTCAAATTCAAGAATCTTTAAAGAAGTTAAGACTGGTTGCATCTAAAGAAATCAGATCTATCAAGAACTGATCAAGAAACCTTTAACCCATTGTCTCTCTACCTGGGTGAAGGATTTATACTTTTTATAATCAATTTTCTCTGTATGATCTTTTATAGATCTGAGTGTAGGAGAGTTGTCCCTCTGAGTTATAATCCTAAATCTATAAAGGCTGAGGTAGGGCTGAGTGCCTGAGGTAATGGATTAATTTCTCTGAGTTGTAGGCCCGTTGAAGAGGCTGAGGTAGGGCTTGATTGCCTGAGTTGTAGGAGTGTGGACTCACTCTAAGGTAGGATTCCCTGAGAGGATCTGAGCTGTAGGACTTCCTGAAGTCTAAGTTGTAGGAACCATTCTGGGTTTTGAGTTGTAAGATTTGAGGATCTGAAAAGGAAGAAGGTAGTTAGGCTGAATCTAGTATACTGCTAGAAAGGCGAAGGGGGAAAGTGGATGTACCCATCACTTGGAGAACCACTATAAATCTATGTGTATGCTGTGTTTCATGTGTTTTCTATAATCTGTGCTGTGATAGATATTGATAAGGCTGTCTAACAAGTTATTTATATTATCTGCCTGAATAAAAAAGAATTGAACCTATTCACCCCCCTCTAGGTGTTTAGGACATCTTGAATCCAATTCTTTCACTGACCCAAACTCTACTCGACGAATTCCCAGTGTGCGAGAGAGAGGGGGGAAGGGCAAGCTCTCGCGACTCGCCCGCCTGACTTGGGCGAGATCGAGCTGGCCATCCGGGGCCCGCCCGCATACTGTTCTAGGTGAGGGCATGGTGCCTTGGTCCGCTCGCCTAATCTGGTGGACCCACTAGGCGAACACGGGGTTGTACACAATCCCCGCTCTTTTTGAGCTTGACCAAGCTCCAAAAGAATCATCCAACCCGCGTGTTCGGTGAGTGCTGTGCTGAACTGTCACGGAATCTTCTGGTGGGTCCCATTCCCTGGCTATAAATACAACACCGAGCCCTCAGGTGAATCTCTACCTTATTTTTCCATTCTGAGGGAACTGTAGCTGTACCATGCCTGTTAGTGAGGAAGTGCGAGCCCGGCTAGCAGCCGCAAGCCAAAATACTAGGGAGGAGGCCCTTGAGGCCGCACCGTGGTTGGCGCGTGGGACTCCCGGCCCTCTCTTCAGACCGGTAAAAGGAAAGATCGTCAGGTAATCTCCGGCAAAGGACTTCTCGGGCTCCAGCTTGGAAGTGGGCACCGAGGTTATCCCTGAAGTATACGCACCTCCCTCCTAGCTTATCGCTTTATTTCTGACTTTTTCCCTCGCAGGTGCCGCCGCGTGAAGAGGGAGATGGTGGGGAGGAGGATCGTTCCCTCCAGCCATTAACCGAGCAGGTCGCCAGTCCCTCGGGCCTGGGGCATCCCCCCGGATACTGCTCGATCTCCGATTCCCCCAGGGCTAGGGAAATCCCTTGCAACTTTCGAAGGAGAACCATTCCAGGGACGGTTGGGTTCTTCTCGACCGTCCACCGGTGCGGAGGGCGTGCCAACCCCTGGTAAGCTCGAACTCGGTGCTTGTTTGCTTCTTGCTTGTCCCCTCGGAGTTTTTTCTTTGCAGGCTACAATGTGATTTCACCTGGAACCAAGATGAGCGAGGGGTATTCGCCTGCTTCTTGCGGGAGGAGCGGTTCAAGTTTAGCCTCGCGGTCTTGTGCATGCTGTTCTCTTTCCGCATGAATAAGGATGGGACCGCCTACTTCTCCCGCGCCCATCTCAAGGTACGGGAGACCATACACAAGAGCCACAACTGGCTCAAGAAGTTCATGTTCGTTAGGGGGGACTTTGGCAATGTACCCTTCTCAGCCGTTCAGCTCAGCGAGGCGAGCTACCGCCCCCCTTGCGTGGGGGGGCCATGAAGCGGTTCTGTGCAGGTTCTTCACCGTGAAGAACTTAGAGGTCGCAAACCTGCGGCGGAACCTGGACAACCTCGCCACCGTCCCGCCCGGGGGAGGTAAGCTACTCACACTTCTACTTCTTACTTCATTGCTTCTTCTCGCTTTAACTTTCTCTTACCGCAAGGGAGCGGGACATTCCCCTCTACCCCCCATATAAGAGTGTCTACGTCGCTCTCAGCGGGCTCGCCCGTGCTCAAGCCGCAGATGCCGCACAGCGTGAGATCCCAGCATCTGCCCCGAAGAAGAAGCTGGGCCACGAACAGCCTCCACCGCCCGCGCCGAAGAAGGATAAGACTACGGGTGAGGCGCCCGCCACAGGCCAAAGAAAAGTCAAGGCCCCGATGGTCCAACAGGCCGAGGATCCCGCCACCTCCACGGTTTCGACCAGCGACGCCAACGGAGAGGCGGCTGGCACTTCTGTGCCACAGGAAGAGGCGCAGGCCACCACAAAGCCGGTGCCAAGATGGCACCGTAACTTCGGCTATGGCGAGAAGTGCCTGGATGAGCTCGGCCTCCCGCTCCTGTTATGGGACAAGGAGTCGAACCAGGTGGTGATCTCCACCCTACTGCCGAGCTGGCTGGAGCAGGAGACCATTTGTGAGGAGGCTTTCAACTTCTCCTTTGGCCTCTACTCGCGGGAGGACGCTGCCATCTATGACGAGGAGGCGACGTGGGTGCTGGTAAATGAAAGCGCGTGGTCCCATCTCTGCGGCTTGGAGCTGGCCCATATGGTATGACGGCACTACACTCAGCTGGAGAGGAACACTACCTCGCTCAAGAAGCTGGCGGACGAGAAAGAGGAGGCCCGCAAGCTTGCTCAGGAGGAGGCGGACCTTTAGAGGAAGCGGGCCGACATGGCCGAGGATACCCTCGCCCAGTACCTAGGAGGGGTGGTATATCCCTCAACCTGCATTTACTTCTAACAGTTGTTCCTTTCTCAAGCTTATCCCTTAGCCATCTTCCTCTTTACAGCAAGTGGCGATGGCCAGCCATCTGGGCACCGAGATCGCCACCCTCGGCCAAAAGAACCAAGCTCTAGAGGCGCGGGTGCGCGAGCTGGAGGCCGCCGCTGCCGCTCTGCCACCAACCAGTAGAATCTGTCAGCTCGAACACTACACTGACTACGAGTTGGAGGTGTTGATGCAGAAGAATGTCTCCAGCGCTGCGAAGTACACAATCCAGATGCTTTGACGGGCCGATCTCATCAAAAGTGACGGCGTGGGTCTCTCTACGAGCGATGTGGTGTCGGTGTTATTCCATCTGGTGCCGGATCCGGCGGACAAGTCCTACAAGTGCCTCTAGGATTTGTCGCCCGGGAGCTCGCATCGCTCCTACTCCCGCGCCTCGCCCCTTGTGTATATATTTTTGTTTGTTCAAATAAAAGCGCGGGCTGCGTCCCGATTTTGTAAACTTACTTTTTAACGGATGATTCCATGTTCGCCTAATGTATATATTCGTTATTGTTGCTTGCAGTTGTTTGTGCGATGTAGGTTCTCTTCCTTCTTTTATTCGCGGCCGGCCTTGATATTTCTGCTCGCAATCTTTCGTCCCTTATCATGTCGGCGAGGTTGCGCGCCCACTAAGGACTTAGGTTGGGAAGCATATGGGGCTTAGTTAGCCGACCCGTGAGCGGCGACCTGCCTCCATAGCCTGAGTCCACCGTGTCGCTTGTACGCTCGCTAGGAGGGGCGAGTTGGCTCGGCTCATACCCAAGCCGTCGGGTTTCTTGCGAGACGACCCTCTAGCGACGCGACCCGAGTTCTCCTCCCTTTGGCTATTATCCTGGGTGCAGGGCGGTTATGTTGGACCCAATTCGTTAACTTCGCGACTTTTTCCTCGTCGACTCTAATGAGTGACATCCAGCCCTGGCAGCTAAGTGAGAGCCTGTTAGCGGGATCTGCTCGGGGTCCGGGTTGACACCATCGAGTGACATCCAGCCCTGCCAGCTAAGTGAGAGCCTGACAGCGAGATCTATTCGGGGTCTGGGTTGACACCTTCGAGTGACATCCAGCCCTGCCTGCTAGGTGGGAGCCTGGTAGCGGGATCTGCTCATGGTCTGAATGTACGCCATCGAGTGACATCCAGCCCTGCCAGCTAAGTGAGAGCATGGAAGCGGGATCTGCTCGGGGTCTGGGTTGACACCATCGAGTGACATCCATACCTGCCAACGAAGTGAGAGCCTGGATACGGGATCTGCTCGGGGTCTGAATGGATGTCATCGAGTGACATCCAGCCCTGCCAGCTAGGTGGAAGCCTGGCAGCGACATCTGCTTGGGGTCCAGGTTGACACCATTGAGTGACATCCAGCCCTGCCAGCCAAGTGAGAGCCTGGAAGTGGGATCTGCTCGGGGTCTGAATGAACGCCATCGAGTGACATCAAACCATGCCAGCTTGGTTGGAGCGTGGCAGCGGGATCTGGTCGGGGTATGGGTTGACACCATCAAGTTACATCCAAAACTGCCAGCTAAGTGAGAGTCTGGCAGTGGGATCTACTCGGGGTCCATGTTGACACCATCGAGTGATATCCAGCCCTGCCAGCTAGGTGGGAGCCTGGCAGTGGGATATGCTTCGGGTCCGGGTTGACACCGTCGAGTGACATGCAGCCCTGCCAGCTAGGTGAGATCTTGGCAGCGAGATATTTTCGGGGTCCGGATGGACGCCATCGAGTGACATCCAGCCATGCCAGCTAAGTGAGAGCCTGTCAGCAGGATCTGCTTGGGGTCCGGGTGCACTTCACCCTTTCGTACGAAGTTACTGCGACAAAATTGGCACATCAAGAGACTTTATTAAGAATTAAACACCCCTTACATGCCTCAAGGATAAAAACGCTTCAAGTCATCACCGCTCTAGGTGAGACTTAGGGTCTCGCCCTCCACATTTCGGATTCAATACCCTCCTGACCTCAATGCTTCTTTTACAATGAATGGAACCTCCCAGCTATGGTTGAGCTTCCCCACTGTTGCCGACCTTCCCACTGCATCCACCTTTTTCAGGACCAAGTCCCCCTCCGCAAACTATTTTACTCTAACGTGCTTGTCTAAGTACTTGGCCAGTGCGACAGATGAAGCCCATTGTCTGTGACAATGGCTTGGAGCAGCCCATGGCGACAGATGATCTCCCCCCAAACAAAGTTCCTGATGACCTGGGAAGTCACCTTGGCCAGTGCTTTCACCTCCAACCACTTTGAGAAATAATCAATCATCACCAACAGGAACCTTCTTTGCCCGCTGGCCTGGGGGAAATGCCCAACCAAATCCATCCCCCAAATTGTAAAGGGCCAGGGGGCTGTGATGCTCTTGAGGCACTGAGCCGGCTATAGCTAGAGGGGGGCAAACAGCTGGCACTTGTGACATCTTCTTGTGAACTCTGCAGCATAGCGGCCCATGGTTGGCCAGAAGTATCCCTGCCTGACGATCCTCCCTTCCAGGGTCCGACTCCCGGAATGACTCCCACACTCCCCGGAGTGGACTTCTTCCAAGATTCTTCGCACTTCCCTCTCAGCCACGTAACGGGCCAACATCCCTGAGAGAGTCTTCCTGTACAGTTGCACGTCCCGTAGGAGGTAGTATGCCGATTTGTACCGGAGCTTTTTCCTATCCAACCCCTCTAGATACTCTCCCGTGGAGAGGAAAGTTATGACCGAGTCCATCCATGAGGGCCGCTGATCTATCTCATGAGCTCTCCCTCTTCGATGGAAGGGCAGAATAGATCTGTGATAGTTCCCCCCACCCGGGGATCATGTTTTGCTAGTTGGTCGACCTGCTCGTTTTTCTCCCGCGGCACATGTCGGATGGAGAAGGTTTGGAATGTGCCGACGACCCCCTTCACTTTGGCCAGGTATAACCGCAGGGTAGGCTCTCTTGCCTCAAACTCCCCGTTGATCTGGGAAGCTACCACCATGGAGTCGGTGAGGACCTCCACGTCCAACACCCCCAGCTCCCTTGTCAGGCGCAGTCATGCTATCACGGCCTCGTACTCGGCCTGGTTGTTGGTGATGGGAAAGTGCACCACCACCATTTGCTCGATTCTAGTTCCCTGGGGGCTCTCCAAGATCACCCCCACCCCCATGGAATTCCACCCTGAAGCTCCATCTACCTTTACCTTCCACGGAGTCGGATGAGTGAGCTCTTCCTCAGCCACCTCGATTACGTAATCGACCAAAAAGTCGGCCATTGCTTGAGCCATGATCGAGAGGCGAGGGATGAAGGAGATGTCGAACTCGCTCAACCCCACCAACCACTTGGCAAACCTACCTGAATGCTCAAACCCCTCAAAGATGTTGCATGGGGGATGATCAGTCACCACTCGGATGGAGTGTGCCTGGAAGTAGGGCCGCAGCCTTCGAGCCGAGATGATCAGGGAGAAGGCCAGCTTCTCCAAAATTGGATATCGGAGCTCGGCCTTCCTTAGGACCCGGCTCACGTAGTATATGGGGAGCTGCCTCTTCCCCTCTTCACACACCAAGACAGAGCTCAAGGCCTCTGTCCCAACCCCGAGATACAAAAATAGGTCCTCCCCTTCTTTCGGCCCTTGGAGCAACGGGGCCTGTGTCAACTGCATTTTAAGAACTTGGAATTCCTCCCCGCACTCCTTGGTCCACTCAATGTTTTGACCTCCCCTTAGAATTTTGAAGAAGGGGGAGCACTTCTCCCCGGCCCGGGAGAGGATCGGCTCAACCCCGCCAACTTTCCTGTCAACCGTTGCACCTCCTTAGTATTACGCGGAGACCCTAGCTCCATGATATCCTTGACCTTATCGGGATTTGTCTGGACCCCCGCGGGGGTGAGGAGGTGCCCTAAGAACTTCCCCCTGCTGGACCCGAAGACACACTTCAGGGGTTTCAGCCGCATCTTATACTTGCGTAGGGTGGCTAAGGTCTCTTCCAAATCCCGAAGGTGAGAGTCCACGTCCTGAATCTTGATCATGAGGTCATCCACGTACACCTCCAGGTTTCTCCTCTTCTATTCCCGGAAGACCATATCCATCATCTTTTGATAGGTCGCCCCTGCGTTCTTCAGCCCAAAGGGCATCATTTTGTAGCAGTAGCACCCATCTCCAGTGATGAACAAGACGTCCTTGACGTCCGGGGGGTGCATTCTGATTTGGTGATAACCTGAAAATGCATCTAAAAAACTAATTATAGAAAAATCAACGGCTGAGTCAACCAGCACGTCAATTCGAGGCAAGGGATAACAGTCCTTAGTACAGGATTTATTAAGCAAGGAAAAATTGACACACATACGTCACCAGGCGTCTCCTTTTTTAACCATGACTACATTAGACCCAGCCGGGGTATTGTATCTCGGATACAAAGCCAGCCTTGAGAAGCTTTGTCACCTCCTCTCTGATGGGCTCGGCCAGCTTGTCCGCGGTGGACCTCTTCTTCTGCTGGACGGGGCGTGCTCCCGGGTCCAAGTTGAGACGGTGGAAGGCCACCTTTGCATCAACCCCCGGCATCTCCGCGGCGCTACATGCGAGGATGTCCATGTTCTTCTGGATGCATGCCATCATCGTCCTTTGAGCCTCCGAGGTGAGCCCCCCACTGATGCGAACCTTCTCCACCCTGCCTCGAAGGGTGAGAACCTCCAGCTCCACCACCTCTTCCGTAGCCTCCAGCCTAGACTACTCCTCCCATTCTCCGATGTCCCTCTCCTCTGGTACGAGAACCTCCGCCTCCGCCTCTTACTCCACATCCATCGCCTTGGCCAACTCCTCCTGGTCTCCTCCTGCCACCTCCACCACGGTGTCATTCTCCACCTACATCTCCTCCCTGCCATCTTCCTGCTCTGCCTCCTCCATCCTCCACTTCATCTCCTCAGCCCCCTCCTACCAAAAGATGGAGTTCACGGCGGTGATGTAGCATTCCCGTGCCACTTTATGGTCACCCCGGATTCGGACCTGGATCCCGTCCGCATTGAACTTCAAGCATTGAAGGAATGACGAGGGGACGCAGTGGAAGGCGCTAATGAGGGGCCTCACGAAGATGGCATTGTAGCTGCTGGGGGTATCCACGATGACAAACCTGCAGTTCCGGGACTGCCCCCCCCCCCCCCCAGGGTGACATGGAGCCCCACTCCTCCTTCTACATCCTTCCTCTCCCCTAAAAACCAAAACAAGGGCCCATCTGAGCCCAACAATCTCTTCGCCTCCACCTTCATCGTGTCGAACGCCTTCTTAAAGATCATGTTGATGGAGCTTCCGTTGTCGATGCGGATCCAGGAGATGGTGAAATTTTTGATGGCTGTGTGGATGACCAGCGCATCGCAAAAGGGATCCTCATGATCCGTCATATCGGTCCTTAAGAAGGTAATTCTCCCTTCTGGGGGTTGGGTTTGGGAAGTGGATCCAACGCTCCGGTGATAAATAGTATGGAGGCTCGCCCTCTAAGAGGCCTCTACCCCCACACCACCACCCCCCCCCCCCATGGATCACTCTAATCCCTCCCCGGGTCCCGACATCTGCACGGTCTTCACACTGATCCTCCTCTGCCCGAGGCAGGACTTCCTCGATCCTCACATCCTGTCACCCATGCTGCTGCTGATGCTCCCTGTTTTCCCTCATCTCGAGGAACTGCGGGCACATGGTCGTTGCGTGCCCTTCCTCTTGATGGAAATAATAGTAGGGCAACTCCACCCTTACTTCTCTCCTCATACGCCATGCTGCTCTCCACCTCTCCCCTATGGCTATGGCCATAGCCTGATCTTGATTGGGGAGTGGATGTCTTTGCACCTGCCTCCAACCAGGAGGTGGAACTGATCTTGGCCCCCTTGATGGTGGTCCCTTCCCTGGTATCCTCTCCGTGGCCGCTGATCTTGACACTCGGACCTCCAGCCCAACCGACGGCCCGTATCCTGACGCCCCCACCTGGGCTGCTACTGCACCTGGAGCTGCCTCTGCTCCCTCTGTCGGAGACCAACAGAGGGAGTAGAGGAAGCTCCAGGGGCAGCAACAGCCCAGGTGGGGGCGTCAGGAAACAGACCGTCGGTTTGGCTGGAGGCCCGAGTGTCAAGATCAGCGGCCACAGAGAGGATACCAGGGAAAGGACCACCATCAGGGGGGCTAGGATCAGTTCCACCCCCTAGTTGGAGGCAGGTGCAGCAACCTCCACTCCTCAATCAAGATCAGGCTATGGCCATAGCCATGGGCGATAGGAGGAGAGCAGCGCGGGGGAGGAGGAGAGAATTAAGGGTGGAGTTGCCCTACTGTCATTTCCATCAAGAGAAAGGGTACGCTACGGCCATGTGCCCCCAGTTCCTCGAGATGATGGAAAACAGGGAGCAGCAGTAGCAATTGGAATGGCTGGAGTCGAGCACTTGGCCCGCACACCAAGTGCTAACTTGACGAGGCTGAGTACCTCGTTCCTGAAATCTTCAAACATCCCCACCGTGGCCAGGGGCGGCGAGTCGGACCTATCTGAGCCTTGTCCTCCTGTCATCGAGCTTGTTGGAAATTTTCTGTGCTGACCACTCTCCACGCTCACCGCACCAAAATGTTGAAACCTAAAACTTAGTCTCATGTGGAGTTCACCCCTGGGGAATGGGTGATCGCACACCTACTTCTTTCCCACAAGTAAAATGACAAAGGAAGCAAAGGGGACCAAACCTAAGGGCTCGGCAAAGAGGACCCACCACACACCCGGAAGATGTTAGAGCACTTCCCCTCCTTAGCCAAAGGCCGAGCTAAGGATACGTCAGAAAGCGCTAAAAGATTAAGGAGCAAGTGAGTATGAAAGCGTGCTTTTTGAGGTGCCCCTTGTGTCTTATTTATAGATTTTTTGGAAACGGCCTGCAAATAGCCAACCTCTGTTGTTTTGAACAGCTACGTGCAGCCTAACTTGGTATGCCAACAACGCAACTCTGTTGTTCTAACAAGCTATTCAAACCCATGGGAGGGGCAACCAGGTAATTCTACCTCTGGGCCCCACTGGGAAGGTCCTACAGGATATGGAGGTCAGCTCACCACTACTCTTCATGCCAAGGGGGCGAGTGCGACCTGTCTCCTGCAGCTTGCCATTTCCTCTTGGGCAAGTGCGAGCCAGGCCGCCGTGACCTGTCTGTGCCTATACCAAGGCGGGCTAGCGGCCAGTTCGCATGTAGAAGAGCGTGCTAGCCCGGTCTCAAACTGCTCGACGAATGCTGACATAAAACTCTGCTCGACGAATGCTGACCCAAACTCTGCTCTACGAATGCTGACCCAAACTCTGCTCGATGAATTCCCGGCATGCGAGAGAGAGAGAGAGAGATGGGAAGGCCTAGCTTGCGTGGCTCGCCCGCCTGACTTGGTCGAGAGCGAGCTGGCCATCCGGGACCCGCCCCCATATTGTTCTAGGTGCGGGCAAGGTGCTTTGGTCCGCTCGCCTGATCTGGTAGACCCACTCTGCGAACTCGGGGTTGTACAACAGAAGCATCACTCTGACTGCTTGTGAGCTAAAGTGGCTTCGAACTCTCTTGCTTGATCTGGGAGAGTTTTTTGATCACCCCCTACTGATGTTATGTTACAATATAGCTGCTATATACATTTCGAAGAATCCGATCTTTCATAAGATAATGAAGCATATCGAGGTTGATTGTCATTTCATGAGATAACGATGCATCACACATTGGACTT
The DNA here is from genome assembly GCA_039583875.1 of Platanthera guangdongensis. Lineage (NCBI taxonomy): Eukaryota > Viridiplantae > Streptophyta > Magnoliopsida > Asparagales > Orchidaceae > Platanthera > Platanthera guangdongensis. The sequence continues at coordinate 109,967,990 of CM077163.1, forward strand.
TGTTGGATACATTAGAAAATGTGTACCAGATGTAACACCCCCTATCCGTCACAGAGGATATAGCAGTAGGTCCGGCCGGGGCCCGACGCCGTATCCCACAGACAGACCGGGTGGTTACTCATGGAAACCATCCAACCAATCATCGTCCTACACAGAGCATTCTAGCAGAAGCAGTTTATAAAAGTTGCAATAAAGAACCCAGCATTAAAGCATGAATGTCCACTAAGCCAAAATAGGAATGTATACAAATACCAACAGTAGCCTTAAGGCCTTACAAAATGTTTCACTTGATATTACATGATTTACAAACCACGGCACGCAGGCCGGTCATACATGAATAAAACAGTAAACACTTCCATTTGGGCCTTCGAGGGCCGGCTTCGCAAAAAGGGCTTTAGCCCGCTATTGACCGCTTGGTCCAACAGCACCTGCAAGCAACAAACCACCGCACGGTGGCAAAACAAGGCAACGGTCAGCAATGCTGACCAAATTATAACGATCCCGCCCCCAACTCGGGGCGGCGATGCTCCTTCCCTGCATTTCATTAGCATAAGCGAGCAATATATATATATACAGCCAATTCAACACAGACGTTGGCTCGCACGGCCACACGCCCCGTGCTCTCTGGGCACATTCTCGGTGAACCGGTCGATGTCACGTCAATTAAAGCCATAGACATTCCGGACTCACCACCGCCACTTTGACGGCCAAACCTATGAGCAATTTGTCTTCCTGGCCTGGGTCACGACAATTTAAGCCATTGACCGCCGAAGACCCTAATCTATGCCAACGGCAAGTGCCACGTGCCTTTAGGTCTCTTTAACCGAACGACATAGAACGGGTACGGTTCCATCTAACCCGTGCTCACATCGCAATGACAATTTAAGCCATTTGCGTGGGTCAAACTTCCACCGAGTCCCATTTCCATCACAATTCACATAACCCGGTTATGTTCAAGTTGGCTCTCAGGCCACCAAGTTGGCAAGATCTCGCATCCGCCCAGTTTTCCGGGTGCACCTTTGGGTTAATCCCCAAGGCTCCCTACTGTAATATACCGCGTAGAAAACCCGAAAAACAATCAATAGCACGGAGTCTTCTCCGGCATTTATGCAATGCAACATCACCGATCCAGACCAACATGTCCGGGTAGGCTTCACACATCATGCCTATGTTCGTTCTCGCTTACGGACTCTAAACAACGGGGACTTCACATATCTACCCGAAGGAACGCCTCCAACTCTCCGCAAACTCGCGAGAGCGGGCTTCCTATGCAAAGAAGGAGAGCTACTCATGCTCAAGAAGAGAATCGTTACCCTAGCGTTCCTCTTTGGCGCCATTGAGAAGTAAGTGGATGAAAAGCACAGCACTAGCTTTGCCTCCGTGGATCCGGAGTCGGCTCGCGATTCGGAGCTTCGAAGCTCCTCCAATGGCCGGATCTAGCTCCTTCTTCCTTCCTTGGCTCTTCTCTCTCTCTAAGGTTTTAGAAAGATAACAACTTAAGAAAAGTGAGGGTTTCCAAGTCCAATCCCGGGTATATCCCTTCAGGAACAACCCCCAGCCATTGGATCTCAAAATAAGGAAACGAACGGCTTTGATTCGGGACTGAAATGCCCAATCTGGACCGAACACGGCTTGGCACACGCCCGTGTCCAGGGCCGTGTTCCTCATTCGCCGTCAAAATCGGCTCGCCTGGAACCTCACACGGGTATCGAACATGCCCGTGTTCGAGCTGACACGCCCGTGTTCCACCTGACACGGTCGTGTAGCCGGCCGTGTACCCCCATCATTTTTCCCTGAAAACAACCCGAGCACTGCACGGGTTCTAGGACACGCCCGTGTCCTTGCCCGTGTCACCTTGACACGCCTGGGCTCCAAGCCGTGTACACGGTCTTGACACTCGACACTTCGTCGAGCGAAGATCGTCGACCTGATGACACGGCCTTGGACACGCCCGTGTCCTAGGACATGTGCCTTGTCTCGACACAATGTCGAGACCAAAGTGTCGACTTCCCGGGATGAGTGTCGACACGGGTCGACACGCCCTGCGACACGCCCATGTCGCAGGCCGTGTGCCATGTCTCGACACTTCGTCGAACGCAGAGTGTCGACTTCGTGGCTAAGTGTCGACACGGGTCGACACGCCCTGCGACACGCCCGTGTCGCAGGCCGTGTGCCAAGTCTCGACACAATGTCGAGACCAAAGTGTCGACTCCCCTGCTTAGTGTCGACACAGGCTTGACACGCCCTGGGACACGCCCGTGTCCCAGGCCGTGTGCCTGCAGCCAGAACCCAAAACTGGCCCAAAATGTCCCCCGTCACTCCTTTGAGTTTCGGGGCGTTACAACTCTCCCCCTCTAAAAAGAATTTCGTCCACAAAATTATATAAAGGAAAGACATGTACAAAACCAAAATTTGTACCTGAGCGGAACAACTCCGGACACTCGTCAAGCATAGTCTGCTCTCGCTCCCAAGAGAGCTCCTCACGACCGCAATTGTCCCACCGGACCTTGACCATCCTGATCTCTTTATTGCGTAGCCGCTTGACCTCTGAGTCCTCAATCCGCACGGGCTTGACCTTTGTCGTCAGCCCACTATCCACCGGCACTTGATCAACCGCGATTACTAGCGTAGGCTCTTGCACCGCCTTTCGAAGCACCGAAATATGGAATACATCATGTAAACCACTAAGCTCCACTGAAAGCTTCAACCGATAGGACGCTTCACCAACTCGCTCCAAAACCTCAAACGGTCCAAGGTACCTCGGGCTTAGCTTTTTCAATCGCCGCACCCGCGAGACACCCTTGAACGGCTTGATCCTTAAGTATACATAATCGCCCACAGCGAACTCCACGTTCCTGTGCTTGGCATTATAGTACTTTGCTTGCCGGTCCTGAGCGATAAGCAACCTCTCCCGAATGGTTCTCACCAAAGAAGTAGCATCCTCCACTTCTGATCGCTTATACAACTTTGACTCACCCGTTTCTAACCAAGACAACGGCGTGCGACATTTTCTACCATATAATGCCTCGAAAGGCGCCATCTGAATACTCGCTTGGTAGCTATTATTGTATGAGAACTCCACCAAATAAAGATGGTCTTCCCATTGCTTTCCGAAATCCAAGACACACATGTGAAGCATGTCTTCCATGGTTCTATTGACCCTCTCGGTCTGCCCATCCGTTTGCGGATGGAAGGCTGTGCTGAATTTCAGCTTTGTTCCCAACATTTGCTGCACAAGCCTCCAATCATTGGACGTGAACCGCCCATCTCAGTCACTCACGATGCTGCGGGGCACACCATGAAGCCGTACTATGTTATCCACATAAAGCTTTGTCAACTTCTCCACCGGATCATCCTTCCTATGCGGAATAAAATGTGACACCTTCGTTAATCGATCCACGACCACCCAAATGGCGTCGTTCCCCTTTTGCGACCTTGGCAAACCGTGCACAAAGTCCATAGAGATGTCGTCAAATTTCCACTCCGGAATAGGCAAGGACTTAAGAAATCCTCCCGGCTTTTGGCATTCTGCCTTCACCAAGGCGCAAGTTTGGCACTTCGCTACGTAGAGCGCCACATCCTTCTTCAAACCCGGCCACCAAAACAGTTTCTTCACATCACGGTACATCTTCGTGCTCCCCGGGTGAATCGAGTACTTGGTATGGTGTGCCTCGTACAACAACTCCACCCGCAAATTGCCCACACTCGGGACGCACAGACGACCGTCTTTCCAAAGTAATCCGTCCTCCACGACGAATTGGGAATTTGACCCATCCAGAGACTCTACCATGAACTGCTTCATATGAGCATCCATATCCAAAGCCTGCCGAATACGATCAGCTAGGTCATATTGGACTTCAGTCCAATTCAGAACTGCTTCAGCACTTGATTGCTTGTCCACACAAACAATCTCCAACGCCTCCAACTCCCGCACCAACCGCTCATCATGCACTGATAGCCAATTGGCTTGAGCTGGGGCTCGGCGACTCAACACGTCCGCAACCGCATTCCCCTTACCAGGCACGTAATGGATCTTGAATGTATAGTCCCCCAGGAACTTCATCCATCTACGCTGCCGCATATTCAGATCCTTCTGATCAATAAGATACTTCAGGCTCTTGTGATCGGTGTAGATATCAATCTTCACACCGTATAAGTAGTGTCTCCACAGCGTCAAGGCAAAAATCACGGCCGCTAACTCCAAGTCATGGACCGAATAGTTCCTTTCATGCACTTTTAGCTGTCTCGAGCCATAAGCTATTACACTTCCGTGTTGCAGTAACACGCAACCCAAACCGCTGCCCAAAGCATCGCTATAAATCTTATAGCCTTCGGTCCCACATGGCGAACTCAGGACAGGCGTCGTGGTCAACCGACACTTCAACTCCTCAAAAGCTCGCGCGCACTCCGGCGTCCAAACGAACTTATGCTCCTTCCTCGTCAAAGTAGTGTGAGGTAACGCTATCCGCGAGAAGTTCTCTACGAAGCGCCTATAATAGCCGGCAAGCCCCAGAAAACTCCGGACTTCCGCTACAGTAGCAAGCTCAGGCCACTCCCGTATCGCAACAATCTTCGCCGGATCCACAGCAATACCCTCTCCACTTAGTATATGCCTGAGGAATGTCACTGAGGATAGCCAAAACTCGCACTTCGAGAACTTGGCATACAACTGATTTCTCCTTAGCGTCTCCAACACCAAATGAAGATGCTTGAAGTGATCTTCCTCACTTTGCGAGTACACCAAAATATCGTTGATGAAGACGATCACAAAATGGTCCAAGTACTCCCTGAACGTCCTATTCATCAAATCCATGAACACTGACGGCGCATTAGTCAGCCCAAACGGCATGACCGTAAACTCATAATGCCCGTATCTCGTACTAAACGCTGTCTTCGGGATATCACTCTCCCTTATTCGCAGCTGATAGTACCCAACCTTGAGATCCAACTTCGAGTACACCGTCGACCCGACTAACTGATCAAAAAGATCATCAATCCGGGGGATCGGGTACTTGTTCTTCTCCGTCAGCTTGTTGAGCTCCCGATAATCAATACATAGCCTCAAGCTTCCGTCCTTCTTCTTAACAAAGAGAACCGGTGCGCTCCAAGGCGAAGAACTCGGGCGCACATACCCTTGCTCCAACAACTCTTGCAATTGAACTTTCAGCTCCGCCATTTGATGTAGGGTTATCTGGAAACGGAGATCTCCACGAAGCTAATGCTCTCCCTATGCACAACACGTCGTAGATCTACCGCACCTACACAGCACCTATCGCCCACAATATTTCCTCGTCACAAAACGCAGCACAAACAACAAAGGAGGAATGGTCGACTCGAAAACAACGATCGGAAATTTGAGTCGGATTATTCCCCAAGAAAACTCAAAGGTTGCCACTCCTTTTTGAGAGCAAGACCAAGGCTATAGGCCAAGATCCGCTCAAGCAAATAGGATCCACCAGATCCGGAAATAAAAGCCTTGCAACGGCGATTTCGATTCAAAACTTGCAGTGATTAAATTAAAGATCCGGAGAAAACGATGAGCGAAATCCACCATAACTAAAGAGATGAAATCACACAAGGGAGGGGAAAGAGATTACCCAACTGGAAAACGTTCACACGAGATAACTGTGGGAGAATCACTCTCTTCACGGATCCACCGGCGTCACACCGAATGGTTTGCAACCTTCTTCCAAGGAGTCGCACCGAAGGAAGCCACGCCGGAGTCGCACCGAATGGGGATGGAGGAGGCAAGGCTTGGCTTCACACCAAAGGGGAGGGGGAGGCTATGGACTTCTCCATGGTGGCCGAAATTTCCACAAGGGGGTTTTTTTAGGTTTCTTTTCCAATTGCTTTAACTCTTCATGATAGCCTCCTTTAAATAGGAGTTACAAATAAGCCTTAGCCCTTCATGATGGAGATTTAATCTCATCCATCCGAATGGCTAATAGGAGTTACAAATAAGCCTTAGCCCTTCATGATGGAGATTTAATCTCATCCATCCGAATGGCTATTTGCACACCAAAACTAAAATAGTTCAAATTGAAAATACAACAACACATGCAATGAATATAAAATTATCACATAAGCATAGGATAATTTTATATTCCAATTATAAAATAAAGTGCACGAAAAGGAAATAAATAAAACTAAGGCGTTGCCGTGGCGGTAGCACGGCGCGGGCGGAGGTTGTAGCGTAGCCGTCCGTTAGCGTCATCGTGCCGCCTCACGTCCTTGAGTCGTATCGCCTTAGCAACTGGATCATCAACAACATCATCAGCATCGTCTTCAACCGGTGGAGGAGGGGCCGCGCCATCAATCCTCCCCCGCTCAAATGCACGAATCTCCGTTGCGTGGTCCAAGCGATAGCGGTGAAGGAGAGCAACATCCAAACTCTGCAGCTCCGTCTCGAGTACCCAAGAGTCATCCGAAGGGGGCCGATCACGCCAATGGATGAGAAAGCGGTGGGTGTCACCATCAGCAGTGGTAACAGGCTCAGCATCAAGTATCATCTCTGGAGTGGAGAACGTCCGTGGAAACCTGGGGAACATATTAGCAGTAGGCAGGAAAGAAGGCAACTTACCATCCGATGATATACCTGTGGGACCGAAAGAGAGAGATCATCCGTACTACCACTCCCCAACCCATGAGAATTTTTAGTGGGAGAAGAAGACGACAAAGAAATCAACTCTTGTGGTGGTGACACAAACATCGTTAAATCCGAAACATTAAAAATGGGGTAGATACCCCAATCAGCAGGCAAGTCCAAAACGAAAGCGTTGTCACGTAGCTTTTTAATAATCCGAAAAGGGCCGGCGCGCTTTGGTGCTAACTTTTTAACGGCGCCAGTTGGCAAGCGTTCGGGAACCAAACGGACTAAAACTAGATCGCCAATTTTGAAGTCTGATACTCTCCTATGTAAATTAAGGTGCGCTTGATAAGAGTCGTATTGCGTAGTCAAGGTGTCCCGTATACGTGCGTGTAAATCATGGATGTGCTGGGCGAAGGATTGTGCAAACTGACTTGCCTCTTACGTTGGGGGCAACGACACCAAGTCAAGCGGCACAGGAGCCTTATACCCGTGGACAATCTCATTTGGAGACAGACCCGTAGACCGATTCTTGGAATTATTGTAGGCTAATTGGGCATGGGGAAGGAGAAGATCCCAAGTGCTGTTGTGATCACTCACGAGGCATCGTAACAAATTTCCTAAGCTCCGATTAACCACTTCCGTCTGCCCATCAGTTTGGGGATGATAGGCAGAGGAAAACAATAATTTTGTTCCCATTAATATCCAAAGAGTCTTCCAAAAATAACTAGTGAATTTTACGTCCCTATCCGACACTATGGTCTTGGGCACTCCACGGTGACTAACGACTTCTTTAAAATAAAGCTTAGCGACGTGAGACGCATCATTTGTCCTACTGCACGGAATGAAATAAGCCATCTTTGAAAACCTATCCACAACTACAAAAATTGAGTCGTGACGGCGTAGGGTAATGGGGAACCTATACTTGATGGTGATTTTGTTGATAGCCCGGCTATCAACGCACATCCTCCATGTACCATCCTTCTTGGGGGCAAGTAGGGCTGGTACAACACATGGACTCATACTAGTCCGAATAAAACCCTTCGCTAGCAAGCCCTCGATCTGAGACTGCAACTCTAGGTGAGCCGCGGGGTGGAGTCGATAATGGGGCTGATTTGGCAAGGATGACCCCGGGATGAGATCTATCGCATGCTGGATATTCCTAAGCGGGGGTAACGTGGACGGCAACTCATCCGGGTACACGTCCCTATACTCCTCCAACAGTACCCGTAACTCACTAGGTAGCTCATCCAAAATGCTAGAATCGGGCTTCGCACTCAAGAGGACTAGCGCATACATAATTCCATCAAAGAACGGATCTCTCTCAAACTCTTTCCTACCAACGAGATTCAACGTTTTCCGTTCTACCGGGATAGTGGTGTCCTTAGCCAAGACTACGGGCTCCTTTGGGATGGTCGGCTTCAAAGTGATGGTTTTGCCATTGAATTTGAACTCATAAGTGTTGGCTCTACCAAAATGTGTAACATCACGGTCGTATAGCCAAGGGCGGCCTAACAACACATGGCAAGCGTCCATCGGAAGGACATCACACCACACCTCATCAATGTAGGATTTGAATGAGAGTGGGACCAGGCATCGCTTGGTAACGGGTACAGAGAGCTTGTTGATCCAAGCGACCTGGTATGGGGTCGGGTGTGGTTCCGTGACCAAGGACATACGTGCTACGGCGTTCTCAAATATGACGTTCACGCAGCTACCACTATCAATAATCAACTTGCAAAGCTTCTCGCCACTCTTAAAAATCAGGGAAAATATGCTCGTCCTCTTCCAATCATCTAATGGACGAGGAGTGGTCAAAATACAACGCATCACCATAAGGGGGTGTCGTCCTCTAAGTCACTAGGGACTCCTTCGGGGTCACTCTCCTCTGCGGCCTCGTATACGTAATCGTCAGGGTCGGTAGTTGGCTCTAACAAGGCTAGAGTTTTTGTCTTTGTTTGGCATTCGTAGGCATAGTGGCCTTGAATGCCGCAAGAGTAACAAGTGGTGTTAGCCTTGCTAACCTTCCCGATAGGGACACACTCACTCGAAGGGTTCTTGGAGTTCCTTGCGGTGATCACGATTGACTTCGACTCGGTAGATTAAACTTTCCCTTATCAGGATATGTGGAAGAAGATGCCCCAGTGATGGACTTGTGCTTCGCATGAGCGTAACGGGAGTGAGCCTTAGAGGCTAGGTGTTTTTCAATGTCCAAGGCGGCATTGAAAGTCGTGCTCAAGTCCGTATGCCCATATCGCAAGAGCTTCCTTTGGATATCGGGGTTAAGGCCCTTTCGAAATCTAGATAAAGTGACTTCGGGAATCTCCCTAAGGTCACATCGCACCATTCGGTCCTTAAGTTCACCCATATATTCAGCTACCGAGCTTAAGCCATGCCGTAGAGTGGCAAGCTCATCGAACATCTGTGTCCGATGGTACGCGGGAACGTATTGATCGGTCAACAGGTTCTTCATTACTGGCCAACCTATAAGGGTGGCTCCGTGTCCGGTTCCTAATCTTCGCTCCTCATTCATCCAGAACGTCTTTGCACGACCTGTTAACTTCATCCGGGCAACTTGGACCTTTTGGGGATCCGTCAGGTTGTGCCACTCGAAGTAACACTCCATATCCACAGTCCAGTTAAGGAAGATTTGGGGGTCTCCCATGCCATCATACGTGGGGGCATTTATCTTAGTGTCCCTAGTAATGTCAAAGTCTCGCTCGGGGCGGTGTCCCCTAGGGGACACCCGTGGGGAGTCCCCATCAGAATCCGAATCAGAGTTATGTTGGTGCCGGTTGGGCCGGTCAACATTAACGGGTGGCGGGGATGGCCTAGCTTGGTTTTGTAGGATCTGGGCTAAGACGTTCCTAAGCTCAGCCATTTCAGCACGAAGACCCTCTATAGCCGCGGTGTTGGGATCACCATGCTCGTTCGCAGCCATACTAGACGTAGACGGGGTTGCGTACTCCGTTCCTAGCCTTGTGCGCATTCAGGTTTGGGAGGCCCCGGGCAAGATGAATTTTCCTAGGGATGTAGCTATATTGAAAATAAGATATTTTTATATATTCCCAGAGTGAATAACACGTAGATCGTTAAAAATTTTTTTTTGAAATTTTGCTGAAAAATAAAGATTTCAACCCGCTATTGGCAGACCACAGAAATAATTTTTTTGATTTTTTTAAGATCCGATCGACCAACAAGGAATGCAGAGAGGATGTTTTCAACGTGGGAGTTGAAACGACCGCCTCTGATACCAAATTGATGTAGGGTTATCCAGAAACGGAGATCTCCGCGAAGCTAACGCTCTCCCTACGCACAACACGTCGTAGATCTACCGCACCTACACAACACCTATCGCCCACAATATTTCCTCGTCACAAAACGCAGCACAAACAACAAAGGAGGAATGGTCGACTCGAAAACAACGATCGGAAATTTGAGTCGGATTATTCCCCAAGAAAACACAAAGGTTGCCACTCCTTTTTGAGAGCAAGACCAAGGCTATAGGCCAAGATCCGCTCAAGCAAATAGGATCCACCCGATCCGGAAATAAAAGCCTTGCAACGGCGATTTCGATTCAAAACTTGCAGCGATTAAATTAAAGATCCGGAGAAAACGATGAGCGAAATCCACCACAACTAAAGAGAATAAATCACACAAGGGAGGGGAAAGAGATTACCCAACCGGAAAACGTTCACACGAGATAACTGTGGGAGAATCACTCTCTCCACGGATCCACCGGCGTCACACCGAATGGTTTGCAACCTTCTTCCAAGGAGTCGCACCGAAGGAAGCCACGCCGGAGTCGCACCGAACGGGGATGGAGGAGGCAAGGCTTCGCTTCACACCAAAGGGGAGGGGGCGGCTATGGACTTCTCCATGGTGGCCGAAATTTCCACAAGGGGTTTTTTTTAGGTTTCTTTTCCAATTGCTTTAACTCTTCATGATAGCCTCCTTTAAATAGGAGTTATAAATAAGCCTTAGCCCTTCATGATGGAGATTTAATCTCATCCATCCGAATGGCTAATAGGAGTTACAAATAAGCCTTAGCCCTTCATGATGGAGATTTAATCTCATCCATTCGAATGGCTAATTGCACACCAAAACTAAAATAGTTCAAATTGAAAATACAACAACACATGCAATGAATATAAAATTATCACATAAGCATAGGATAATTTTATATTCCAATTATAAAATAAAGTGCACGAAAAGGAAATAAATAAAACTAAGGCGTTGCCGTGGCGGTAGCACGGCGCGGGCGGAGGTTGTAGCGTAGCCGTCCGTTAGCGTCATCGTGCCGCCTCACGTCCTTGAGTCGTATGGCCTTAGCAACCGGATCATCAACAGCATCATCAGCATCGTCTTCAACCGGTGGAGGAGGGGCCGCGCCATCACCATTTCCTTAGGCGCTAGCCGATAAGGAGATCGTGACACAGGCTTTGCACCTGACAATAGCTCAATCGTAAAATCTATCTCCCGCTGAGGCGGGGCTCCAGGAAGATCTGTGGGGAACACATCAGGTTATTCCGATACCACTGAAATACTATCCAATGCGGGCTTCGGCTTCACAACTTCCACTAGTGTAAAGAAAAGTTCTGCTCCGGCACGAACCGCCTTCACCACCTGAAGAGCAGACATCAACGTCTTGCTCGACCCCTTTAAGCCCGTAAAAATCGTCTCACGACTTGCTCCCAACTTGACTTCCTTGCTACCGCAATCTATATAGGCCTGCTGCTCCGAGAGCCAGTCCATGCCAAATATGACGTCGAACTCCACCAACGGAAGTAAAGACGCCCGCAGGTCGAACTCCTGCTCCCCAATACGAATCTTAACATCGCAGATCCTATCCGTGCGCATCGAACACCCATTGGGCAACAACACATCCAACTTATCCTTCGCCATCGAAGAAGGGACTCTGATGCGTGATATAAATCCTTCGGACAAGAAGGAGTGTGAAGCTCCCGTATCGAGGAGTGCTCGTGCCGGATTTTCACAAATCAATACAAATCCTAAACAAGCAGTGGTAAGGTAACATGTGCATAACAAGTATTTAAAGAAATTGACTTGCTATAAATTAAACCGTACTTGTCACCACATCAGCTTGTTTGATGGCCTCCTGTTGGCCAAGATTATACACCCTTGGTTGGGCCGGAGCATAATGAGATGCGGTCGACTCCACCTCCTTTCCCTTCTCTTCGTAAGTAGCTCCCGTCCTTCTCTCGGACTTAGGACGTCCGCTCCAACAATCGCGGGCAAAATGCCCCCTCTTTCCACAAGTAAAACACGCGCCCGGGGTCCGACTCGTAGTCGCCCCAGAAGCACCAGAAGGAGCTGGACCCGATGTCCTATGCTTCTTGAAAGACCTCTGATAGCCAGACTTTGAAGTAGTCGGCACTTTAAATTCAGATTTCTTCTCACCCAAGCTTTTCCTTACTTGTACATTCTTCATGTCCTTCTCCAAGGACCGGGCAGTATTGACCAAGGTTAAGAAACCTTGGGTCATCGGCCCTGAAAGTAGTAATCTCAACTCATCCCTCAAGCCTTCATAGAAGCGATTAGTCTTACGCTCCTCATCCACGATGGTGGAGCTAGCATATCGACTCAAACGAGTGAACTCATGGAGATATTCATCCACACTCTTCTCACCCTGAACCAACTTCAGAAATTCGTTCTCCATCGAAATCCTCTGAGTAGAAGGGAGGTATCTTGCTAAGAACAATCCCGAGAACTCTTCCATCGAGACGTCTATAAGTTGTCTACCTCTCAAATGATGCAGCTCCAAACCTTCCCACCATAATCTCGCTTCACCGTCCAGAAGGAACGTAGCGATGGTGGTCATTTGCCACTCCTCCGTCTTCGTGGCTGTCATGACTCTCTTCACCCTGGAGAGCCAGTCTTCAGCCTGAGATGGGGTTCCCAACCCCGAGAATAACGGAGGGTTAAAGCTTATTACATGCTTAAGCTGCCTCTCGGTTTCCCTCCTTGGCACCACCGGTTCCAAAACCACTTGCTCCACTCTCCTCGGCTCAGCCTCTTGAAGAGGTTCCTGCTCCATCACAGGAGCGGGCTGCTGCGTTTGCCTTGCAGGCTGCGCATTTATCACGGCCAACACCGCTTCAGCCACCAATCGTATATTCTCAACCGATAGAGGTGTTGCAGGAGCAACATCCGGTGCACTACTAGCCTCAGAAACTCGGCGTTCTGACGGCCCAACACCATTTCTGGTCACCTATAGTGGTACAAAACACCGTTAAGCGACCAAATAAAATTTCAAAAAGCAATTATAGGAACACGCAGGTTCCTCAAACACGAGTATTTTCATTCCTAAGTGGACATTCATGGGTTCTTTTACTGTTATAACGATGACGCACACAATGTGCTCACCACCCCTTAAAAAGAATTCGCCCACGAATTCAGTTAAAGCCCGACCAAAACCAGTAGTATGATACCAATTTCTAACACCCCCTATCCGTCACATAGCATATAGCAGTAGGTCTGGCCGGGGCCCGACGCCGTATGCCACAGACAGACCGGGTGGTTACTCATGGAAACCATCCAACCAATCATCGTCCTACACAGAGCATTCTAGCGGAAGAAGTTTATAAAAGTTGCAATAAAGAACCCAGCATTAAAGCATGAATGTCCACTAAGCCAAAATAGGAATGTATACAAATACCAATAGTAGCCTTAAGGCCTTACAAAATGTTTCACTTGATATTACATGATTTACAAACCATGGCACGCTGGCCGGTCATACATGAATAAAACAGTAAACACTTCCATTTGGGCCTTCGAGGGCCGGCTTCGCAAAAAGGGCTTTAGCCCGCTATTGACCGCTTGGTCCAGCAGCACCTGCAAACAATAAACCACCGCACTGTGGCAAAACAAGGCAACGGTCAGCAATGCTGACCAAATTATAACGATCCCGCCCCCAACTCAGGGCGGCAATGCTCCTTCCCTGCATTTCATTAGCATAAGCGAGCAATATATATATATATATATACAGCCAATTCATGTAACATCCCATTTCCAACTAGACCCCTAAGAGTGGTTTTGGCCATGACTAGGTCATGACAAAACCCTAGGAAGCTAGAAATGCGCCAAGAGATAGGGGACAAAATGTGGAAAATCATCATGGTCTGCAAATAGTAGAACTCTAAGCAATGGTTTAGGATGACCATGGGCTACACCTTGACCTCAAGACCCTACCACAACACCCCTTAATACCTTGGGAGGCCCATTAGAGACATAAGGACCCATTAGGGTCAACCAAAGAGGCTCAGTTGTCCAAGGTCAACCCTAGCCCTAAATGGGTCAAACTAATCTACTTAGGGTCAATTGACCTGCTCCTATCCTAGAGGACCCCACCTATGCCCTCCTAACCCTAAAGTGAGGTCAAAGGGTCACTAAGGACACATTGGGGCCAGCCCTAGAGGCCAGGTTGACCCAGGTCAACTCAAGCTCCTAATCTGGTCAAAGTACACTTACTAAGGGTATGTGACCTCCAAAGTGCAGGGTAACCCTACATAACCCTATTCAAGTAATCCTAGACCTTAAGGGAGTCCAATGGGCCACTAAAAACCCAATGGGGTCAACCAAGATGGTCAAATTGGCCCAGGTCAACCCTCATTTAGGTCAAGTCAAACCTATCCCAAAAGGGCTAACCCAAGCCCAAGCCACTTCTTCCTTACGCTAACCCCATTTCCATGACCATCATAACCAAGTGGGCTGCATTTAGCTTGCGGGGTTGACCAGTCAACCAGAGGTGACTAGGAGAGAGAAAGGAGCTTCCCTCCATGATAATGGAGGAGAGAGAAGATGGGGGAGAGGAAGGGGAGAGTGGAAAGGCCTGCCAAGGAGATCAACAGCCACCATTTATGGCTGCAATCAACTCCTCTAGGGAAGAGGAGTTGATTCCAGCCATTTCCCGGCCACCAAGAGGAGGATTCAGCCCCCCCCCCCCCCCCCCCCCCACTCAACCCGAGCCAAGCCTTCAAGGGCATTAATGGCCATTGGTGGTTGGCCTCTCCCCTCCCCCAACTGATGATATATACACCATCAGTAGCATGAGAGGATCCCTTCCCATCGTTCACCTTAGGAATTCAGGCGACTTGACTGCACAGTTGCAGAAATTCGGCCGGTGGCACCACCACCATGGCAACCCGAAGATCGACTCGCATTCAGGCCGCCAGGAAGGTCCTCCTCCACTCCTTCTCTCATGGATAGTTCTTAGCAATCACTAGGTTCAAGGTTCGGGCTCAATTGATCCCGAATCTATTTCGAATTTTCATGGTTTTTCCATGGAAATCCTCCTCTCGGGATTGCCGGAAAACGGCCCTCCGGCGGCCAAGCCGCCGCCTGGCGACGGCCACCACCTCAACGGAGGTGGTGGTGGCGGTGGCCTGCCGGGGAGGTGGTCGGATCGCCGGCGGTGGCATTTGGAAGTTGCTCCAGGTGGGAGGGATCCGGACCGTTGGCTGAACGGAGAAGACGATAGGATCCCGTTAATCCCTGCGCCAAGATTCGTGCTGAAGGATGAATTAAACTATAGTATATGAAATGTGTTTTATATGAATTCTGTCACACTTATATCATTTAATGTTTTAATTATTTACAAATAGTTAGAGGCTCTGTATGAGGAAATGCTCAACATAGGATTTGTAGCCCCTTGGGTCTAATTTATTTGAAAATTGGTTTGGACCAATTTGGGTGCCTGGTCTGACCAGGGCACCCATTTTGGTGGGGCCTACACATATGGCTAGGCAGAACTTCAATTGGGTTCTCACACTTTATCTTTGATCCAAATGAGCTGAAATTTTGGACGGGAGTCACTATAGACCATATCTAGGAGTGCACCAAAAAGGGGAATTTTTGGGGACAATATTTCTATAGTTTTTGAGATTATGTAATTTCTCTATGATAATTTAGTTAGGTGGTCTAATGACCTCCAAACCCTCCCAAATTTTGGTGAGTGGTCCCAGGGCTCATGTTATGTTTCTGTATAAAGTTTCACCTAAATTGGATGTGTTTTGAATAGGTTTTCACCCAACCCTAACTTTACCTTAATAAGGGTATTTTGGTCAAAAAGTGCACATTTGATTTTGAGTGACCAAATCGCCTCAACAGAGGCTGATATTTGGGCCACTGACTTGGTATGGCACTTAGCACCTCCCCATGGAATGTGGGGTAGTGTGGAATTGATTTGCCCTAAGTTCCTAGGCCAAACCCTAAGGAGGGACCTTTTTTCCTTGTGAAGGGCATGAGTCCTAAACACCTTGGATGAACATCAAATTTTGCAAGGAGGTTCCTAGGATATATAAAACCCTCTGTTAAAAATATTAACTAATTTTGAAAAGGGTAGGGTCCCCAAAACCCTAACCCTAGCTTAGGACCTAAAACTTGTAGGGTTAGTTTAGGTTAGCTAAACATCTTAAAATTTAACCAAATTTGGGTAGTGAGGGGATAAGGATATTTTGAGCCTCTGGTAGTTTATTTGGGAAGTTTTGGTCAATATTTGTAGCACTTCATTTGTAACCAATAGGATTGCCCTAATTAATAATTAGGCTATTGTGATCTCACTGCCCATTGAAAGGGCATGAAACATTGGCAGAGGTAGTTTTAGACTATACTGATCATGTATGATTTTTGATATAATTTTTGGATATCTTAGTTAGGGCATCTATTTCACAAGTGCATTACTTTGGTTGCATACTAAATAATTCTTACAAGAGCTCAATACTTGTTGAAAAATTATGAAACTTGATACATAGTATTCCTAGTTCAATATTATCATGTGAGAATTTTTGTGAAAATTTTTGATGGTTAATTAGTATACTTTGTTCATTAACCCATAAATTTGACATTTCATGAGAAAATCAAGTATAGCCTTTTTTTAAATGATAAATTATGAAACTTTTTCTAGGGTATTTGTAGGCCATCATAATCATCCCTGAATTTTCTCTGAATTTTTGGAGGTATTATTACTGTAAAATCTTTTAAAATGACTTTTTATGAGATATCTTTGAAATTAAATTTAAGGGTCTAAACCTTACTGAAAAAATTGAAGACTTAGGCTTTAGAGTTGATTATGTATTTTGTAATTAACTTAAATTTATTGGAATATTATCCTGTATGAAATTGGTACTTCATGTTCAAACTTGGGTTTTTTGGATACTAGAATAAATAAATAAATTATCAGACAAATTAGTAAAATTATGAATTTCTGGATTTATGCTACAATTGTCATTTTAGCCTTCTAATAATTATCATAGTGGTATTGGATGAGTATTTCATGTACTTCCCTTTTTACGGGTCATGTAGCTTAAATGGTCGGCATATAGCAAAAATGCAGGAAATCATTTTGGATATGAATTAGAGCACGTGTGATGGGTCTTAATGGTTTGCTGAAAGGATAAGTAGAATGGGTTGCATCTATGGAAGGTGAGTGAGTAGGGTATGGTTTTGTCTATGGTTTAGAGACGTTCGGGTCCGACGAAAGATCGTCCTACCCAAGGAGAGTTGGAGTCAAATCACCCTAGGATTAGCATATCGGAACATGAGAAAGTAATGGGTAAGAGAATCAACCAATAACAAAATAAGTACCTTGCAAAAGGGAACGATGGGCGTAATCCCAACACAGTTCCTAGTGCCCCTTGAGGGCCTTTCACAGGGAATACCGGGGGCAGTCCTGGGTTAACGTAAACTGTTTTAACAAGCTGAAAAGAGTAACTTAGTAATTAGGGTTGCACATTTCACAAACACTGTTGGCACCGGAAGTTAGCTGGGAGCTTCGGCTCGGATGGTTAAAAGACAGACTTTGGGTCCGGGGAGATTCGGCTCGATTGTTTGAGACGGAGGTGTTTGTCCGGGGAGCTTCGGCTCGGGTTGTTTACGCTAAATTTGCATGTGCATAAAAGAAAGGAAAAATTAAGGTGGTGGGTCTTCGGTATTGGAGGGTCGATGCACCGATGCCAATACGTTGACTCGGCAAGTGTGGTTAGCACTTCGCCAACAGAAGTCTGGTGCGCCAGCCGGCAAGAGTACGCAGGAGTCCACTTCGTGCACCAAGCGTTGAGGCGTACGATAGGTCTGACCGGTAGTGCTTTACTGGTTTAGAGGTGGGCGAGGCCCAACCCGCCGCTTCCGTATGCCACTACGGAGGTATCCTGGGAGGTTACGGCTCTAGAAAGGGGGAACTAAAGGTCTGTGTGCACAGAGTCGGGTGTGTGCGTTGCACTTGCATGTCCATCATACCCACTTGCATGTCATAGCATAATCGATTCATTTAACCCCTGACACCTAAAGTATAAGTGGAATGGGATGCTTATACATTAGGACCTGCAAAATGACCCCTTGGTCTATAAGCTTGTGTGGGCAAGTTTATAAATTAAGGTTAATTTTGATATATATATTTACTGCTGTTTGATAACCGACACCCCAACGTATAAATTGGTATGGGACTTTTTATACGATGGGAGCCTTGCAGAGGACCCCTTGGCTTATGTGTTCTCACATAAGTGAAGGTTACTTTTCATTTTTTTCAGCTTATTGTCTATACATGTTATAGAATTGCTAGTATAGGTCCGCTGTCATCTGTTTTTGATATTCTCCACCTTCAAGTCCTCCCTTTTCTTCCTCTCCGCTCGGTGCCTAGGAGCCGTGGGGGAAGGGGCGGGGATGATAGTACTTAGTCTTTTAAATTGACGTTTTTCGAACCGCATCATTTAGGGGATCGTGGAGACCAGCATGGAGGAGCAGCCCCAGAGACTGGTGCGCTTGGAGGTGGGGCAGTCTAGCTCCGGAGTTCATACAGCCGGGACCGTGAGTCTCGACCTTGAGTAGATTTTCTGCTTTCGCTTGAGTGATTTTGTAGTGAGGATATGATGTACCGGGCATAGCCCGTATTTTGCTACTCTGATGTTTTAGTCTGTAGACACTCCCTTCGTGGAGTTATATTTATTATGACATTTGATTCTTTGTGGACTACAATTTGCATTTTCATTATTGTGCTACTTTTTCTGTGATCGAATTGGCCGGCAGAATCGGCGCTTTTTGGTGATGATCCTTCAGGCCGTGAAGGAGTCACCGCAAAACGGCAGTTCTGGGCCTAAGACCCCGGTGTCAAAAAGAAAAAAAAAGGGGGGGGGGGTCTTACAATTCAACACAGACGTTGGCTCGCACGGACACACGCCTCGTGCTCTCAGGGCACATTCTCGGTGAACCGGTCGATGTCATGTCAATTAAAGCCATAGACATTCCGGACTCACCACCGCCACTTTGACGGCCAAACCTATGAGCAATTTGTCTCCCTGGCCTGAGTCATGACAATTTAAGCCATTGACCGCCGAAGACCCTAATCTATGCCAACGGCAAGTGCCACGTGCCTTTAGGTCTCTTTAACCGAACGACATAGAACAGGTACGGTTCCATCTAACCCGTGCTCACATTGCAATGACAATTTAAGCCATTTGCGCAGGTCAAACTTCCACCGAGTCCCATTTCCATCACAATGCACATAACCCAGTTATGTTCAAGTTGGCTCTCAGGCCACCAAGTTGGCAAGATCTCGCATCCGCCCAGTTTTCCGGGTGCACCTTTGGGTTAATCCCCAAGGCTCCTTGCTGCAATCTACCGCGTAGAAAACCTGAAAAACAATCAATAGCACGGAGTCTTCTCCGGCATTTATGCAATGCAACATCACCAATCCAGACCAACATGTCCAGGTAGGCTTCACACATCATGCCTATGTCCGTTCTCGCTTACGGACTCTAAACAACGGGGACTTCACATATCTACCCGAAGGAACGCCTCCAACTCTCCGCAAACTCGTGAGAGCGGGCTTCCTATGCAAAGAAGGAGAGCTACTCATGCTCAAGAAGAGAATCGTTACCCTAGCATTCCTATTTGGCGCCATTGAAAAGTAAGCGGATGAAAAGCACCGCACTATCTTTGCCTCCGTGGATCCGGAGTCGGCTCGCGATTTGGAGCTTCGAAGCTCCTCCAATGGCCGGATCTAGCTCCTTCTTCCTTCCTTGGCTCTCCTCTCTCTCTAAGGTTTTAGAAAGATAACAACTTAAGAAAAGTGAGGGTTTCCAAGTCCAATCCCGGGTATATCCCTTCAGGAACAACCCCCAGCCGTTGGATCTCAAAATTAGGAAACAAACGGCTTTGATTCGGGACTGAAATGCCCAATCTGGACCGAACACGGCTTGGCACACGCCCGTGTCCAGGGTCGTGTGCCTCATTCGCCGTCAAAATCTGCTCTCCTGGAACCTCACACGAGTATCGAACACGCCCGTGTTCGAGCTGACACGGCCGTGTTCCACCTGACACGGCCGTGTAGCCGGCCGTGTACCCCCATCATTTTTCCCTGAAAACAACCCGAGCACTGCACGGGTTCTAGGACACACTCGTGTCCTTGCCCGTGTCACCTTGATACGCCTGGGCTCTAATCCGTGTACACGGTCTCGACACTCGACACTTCGTCGAGCGAAGATCGTCGACCTGATGACACGGCCTTGGACACGCCCGTGTACTAGGCCGTGTTCCTTGTCTCGACGCAATGTCGAGACCAAAGTGTCGACTTCCCGGGACGAGTGTCGACACGGGTCGACATGCCCTGCGACACGCCCGTGTCGCAGGCCGTGTGCCATGTCTCGACACTTCGTCGAACGTAGAGTGTCGACTTCGCGGCTAAGTGTCGACACGGGTCGACACGCCCTGCGACAAGCCCGTGTTGCAGGCTGTGTGCCCAGTCTTGACATAATGTCGAGACCAAAGTGTCGACTCCCCGGCTTAGTGTCGACACAGTCTTGACATGCCCTGGGACACACCCATGTCCCAGGCCGTGTTCCTGCAGCCAGAACCCAAAACTGGCCAAAAAAGTCCCCCGTCACTCCTTTGAGTTTCGGGGCGTTACACCAGATTTGGAGAAGCCTCACCTAACTTAATGATATTCATCAATGTGCATTTGATGGTGTTTTGAGTTTCAATGTGCAAGTTAAGGAAATGCAGAAAAAGTTTCTAAGTACAAGTGTCGACACTTGAGAAGAATTGTGTCGACACTTGGGAAAGGATGTGTCGACACAAGGAGCCAGGTTGTGTCGACACACAGGACATGTGTCGACACTCAGAAAATCTGTCGACAACAACTGTGTCGACAAGAAGGACTTGTGTCGACACATTCCAGAATTTTGTCGACAACAATTGTGCTGACACACAGGACTTGTGTCGACACACACCAGAATTCTGTCGACATCAACTTTGTCGAGACTAGAAGCTATTGTGTCGACACATAGGACTTGTGTTGACACATTTCACAGAAGCTGTGTCAAGAAGAAAAAGAAGAGCTGTGTCGACATTATGTGAGTTGTGTTAACATCACCAAGAATTGGGTCGACACATGATCTATTTGTGTCGACACATTTGAAGTATTGTCTCGACACTTTGCTGCTGAGTTAAAGTTCAATGAAGTATCAGATGTCATGACTGGAGACTTGACAACTTTCACAACCAACAAAGCAGTTACATCTGTCAGAGCTATCAGAAGGTCATTAGGAACCAGATCAGTCAATTACCTCAGATGGGGTCTATATAAAGACTTATTATATCAACAAAAAAAACAAGAAGAGACAACCAATAACAAGAAAAAGAGGAAGTCTTCATCCCGAAATCTATAAGTCCTTGGCAGATCTTGAACAAGTCTGCAAGAAGAATTCAGAGCCACATCAGAAAAGAAGAAGGAAGCTGGATTGAAGATCATCTCCAACTTCAAAAGAAGATCAACCTTACTTTGTTCAAATTCAAAAAGCTTTGAAGAAGCTAGGACAGGTTGGATCAAAAGCAGTCAGATCTATCAAGAACTGACCAAGAAACCTTCAACCCTTTCTCTCTCTACCTAGGTGAAGGTTTTATTTGTTTTTCAATCAATTTCTCTGTAGGATCTTATATAGATCTGAGTATAGGAGAGTTAGCTCTCTGAGTTATAAGCATAAATTTATAAAGGCTGAGGTAGGGCTGAGTGCCTGAGGTACGTGAATCATTTCTCTGAGTTGTAGGCATGGGAAAAGGCTGAGGTAAGGCTTAATTGCCTGAGTTGTAGGAGTGTGGACTCACTCTGAGGTATGGTTCTCTAGAAGAATCTAAGTTGTAGGACTTGCTGAAGTATGATCTGTAGGGACCTTTCAAGGTTCTGAGTTGTAAGATCTGAGGATCTGAGAAGAAAGAAGGGAGTTAGGCTAAATCTAGTACACTGCTAGATAGGCGAAGGGGGAAGTGGATGTACCCATCACTTGGGGAACCACTATAAATCTGTGTGTCTTCTGTGTTGGTGTTTTGTTTAAATCTGTGTTGTGAACTGTGCTGTGATAAATATTGCTAAGGTCGTCTGACAAGTAATTTACATTATCTGCCTGAATAAAAAGAATTGAACCTATTCACCCCCCTAGGTGTTTAAGATATCTTAAAACCAATTCTTTCAAGTGGTATCAGAGCCAGGTTCTTCAAGATTAGACATAACAGTCTGAGTTGATCTATAAGGCAGTTATCAGTTAGATAGATGGGTTCAAGTGAGAATTATAAGGAATTTGGATCTATGAAACTTCCTATCTGTAGGAAAGAAACTTTTGGTATATGGAAAGAAATGGTCGGATTGTTAATGGAAGAATCTGATCGAAGAATTTACATTACAGTGTTAGAAGGACAATTTATTCCTATGAACATATCAGTTCTTGATGTTAACCACAAGACTCTAAAGAGTTATTCAGAAATGACTAAGGAAGAGATCATTCTAGCAACCTTAGACAAGAGGGCACAGAACATAATTGTGAGTGTCATAGATGACTCTACATTCCATAATCTGGTCCATTACAAAACCTCCAAGGAGATGTGGGACACCTTGATTGTCTACATGGAGGGAACAGAAGAAGTGAGAGGACAGGAAGTCTATGTTAAATCAAGAGTATGAAAGCTTTAGACAAGCTAAGACATGCAGCATAGCTGAATGCTATTAGAAATTCTTTAGAATTCTAATGAGCTAATGACAAATGGAAGAGTATTTAGCACTTATGAATTAAATGACAAGTTTCTCTAATCTTTAACCAAGAATTGGGATACTAAAATATGTGCCATCAGAGAGGTGGCCAGGCTTGCAGTTACACCTCCACCAACCTTATTTGGAAAACTATTATCCTATGAGATGCAGCTCACTGACAGAAAGGAGGAGGAGAAAAGCAATAAGTCTTAATACAGAGAGAAATTAGTTGTTTTTATGGCTGAAGCCATAAGAAAGGGCAGGAGAAAGTCACCTTCTCCTCCCAAGATAATTGCTGAAGTTGAATCTGAAAATTCTGACATCAACACTTCAGACAGTCACAAATCTGATGAAGACTTTGCTGCCTTCACAAGGCAGTATTAAAGGTTCATGAAGAAGAAGAAATGGAGAATAAAGCCATCTTCATCCTTCTCCAAGGATGACTATTACAAGAAGAAGAAAACATCTAAGGATGACAGGTATGTCTCTAATCCCAGTAAACAAACTTCTTCTAAAATTGTTTGTTATTGTTGAAACAGGCCAGGACATGTCATAGCTGATTGTCCTGATAAAAGAAAGGAATCTAAAGATAAAAAGAAGCAACAAAATAAGGGAAAGAAGGAGAGATCCTTTGATGCAAAGAAGCAGAAGAGTTGGACTGACTCATCATCATCAGAATCAGGAGAAGAGACTGAAGCTGAAGCTAAAGCTTATATAGGATTGTGCACTACTGAAGAGGATTCAGTATAATCTGAGTTCTTACAGCTGCTGGACTCAATAAATGGGATTGAAGATCATCATTGCAATGGGATGATGACTTTGACTGAGGAAGATCAATGTGAGGATCAGCCTGATCCCAGTAAGGTAAAGAACCTTTCTTTCATTTCTAATTATTGTACTGGATCAGACTCATAATCATCTGCATCAAGAGATGTGGATGGTTCTGAATCTGAAGTGGTTGTTCATCAAATTATTGATGAGTATGGTGATCTATTGCAAGCACTTAAGAGAAGCAGAAAACTTGTGAAAAACCAAGCTGAGGAAATTGCATCTCTTAAGTTGGCTGCATCAGATTCAACAAAAATGTTGGATTTGAAGTTGAATGAAATTGCCAAACTGAAAAATATAACTTTTATTCAGATGGGTACAATTACATTCAAAAATGATCAAATCAAGAGTCTGGAAGTCAGACTTCAAAGAGAGAGGGAACTTGTGGCTAAATAATCAAAGCCAAAGTCAGTCTTACCATTGATCGATGATTTCACTCTCCATTAGGGTAAGACAGGATTAGGCTTCAAGGGAAGAACTAGGGCAGCTAATTCTAAAGGAAAAGGCAATGCCCTAGTTCAGCTACTAGCCTTCAAACCCCCTATTGCTTTCAGGAAAGTGATGCAGCCTACTAACATGTATGACCATGACATTACACATGGTCACAGTAAGCCTGAAAATCTGAATGACAAGGGTGAAAATGCTAATAGGCAGTCCATGTACAAACACATTATGATCTTCAGGAATCATCAATGTTTGATGCATCAGCCCCAGCACTCAATAAAAGGACGACTATACCTACAGTTTTAAGGTCTAATCAACAGCAATTCTGTTAAGACTGTACCTAAAAGAAGATACAATAGATATGAGTGCTGGTGTTATGGCAAAGTGGGACATTATGCCATTGATTGTTGGCACAACACTACTATAAGGAAGAATGCCAGCTTACCTATCAGAAAGGCTGCAGGCAAGCATGTCAAGTTTCAGTCTAACCTGAACCTAGAAACCAATAATTATTGGGGTTCTAAGGTTAAGTAATTTTATTTGATGCAGGTGAGTCCAAGTGGCCATACCCCAATATGGTACTTGGATAGTGGATGTTCCAGGCACATGACTAGAACAAGAGGGATGCTGAAGGACTACTCTCCCATAAAGAATGGACCAAAGTGATCTTTGGTGGATCTGAAAAGGGAGTCATAAAAAGATTTGGTAACATTTCCAATAGTTCCATCACTATCACCCAAGTGGCTTATGTGAAAGGTTTGAAACATAACTTAATAAGTATAAGCCAACTGAGTGATCTTGGTTATGACACCTCTTTTATTAGGAATGGCTGTCAGATTAGAAGGACAAGTGATCAATAGGTCATCTTGACAGGTTATAGAAAAGGAAATGTTTACTGTCTCAACTTTGGTTGTGAGAATAAGAGCTTTCCTATTGTCTAGTTGCAGATGAGAAAGCTTCTCATTGTGTCAAATGGCATAAGAGGCTGCCTCACCTAAACTACAAGTCAATAGGCCAACTCTATAGTATGGAGTTAGTGAGGAATGGTCCTCAGGTCAAGTGCATCCAGGAGGGTGTGTGTTCAGCTTGTCAAAAAGGCA
Organism: Platanthera guangdongensis; assembly: GCA_039583875.1. Classification (NCBI taxonomy): domain Eukaryota; kingdom Viridiplantae; phylum Streptophyta; class Magnoliopsida; order Asparagales; family Orchidaceae; genus Platanthera; species Platanthera guangdongensis. The sequence goes on from CM077163.1 coordinate 109,992,981, forward strand.
AACAAACCAAAATCTCCTTCCATAGTCTTGATACCAAAGACTCAGTGAGGTGTTTGTACCTCCTGCATATGGATCTACTTGGTCCTATGCCAGTTCATAGTTTAGGTAGGAAAGTCTACACATTTGTGGTTGTGAATGAATATTAGAGATTTACATGGGTTTTCTTCCTGAGGCAGAAATCTGAAACCCCTGCTGTCTTCCACAATTTTGTTAGGCAAATTCAGAATGACTTAACAGTTCAGTGGTCAAAATCAGAAGTGACCATGGGACTGAATTTCAGTCTGAATGCATGATAAGATTTTGTGAAGAACTAGGGATTCATCAAGAGTTCTCCTCACCTAGAACTCCCCAACAAAATGGTACTGTTGAAAGAAAGAATAGGACTCTTATTGAGGCTGGTAGAACCCTACTAAGTGACACTTCTCTCCTAGAATATTTCTGGGCTGAAGCAGTAAACACTGCATTTCATGTTGTCAATAGGTCTTCCATCACCAAAAGCCACACGAATACACCCTATGAGATTATGAAAGGCAAAAAAAACCAAATTTAGCCTATTTTAGAATCTTTGGTAGCAAGTGTTTTGTTCTTAATAATGGCAAGCACTATTTAACTAAGTTTGCTGCCAAATCCCAAGAAGGGATATTTGTTGGGTACATCAATAGTAGTAGGGCATACAGAGTCTACAACTTGACTACTCAAGTTGTAGAAGAATCTGTGCATGTAGTTTTTGATGAAACTAAACTAATCAACTGTGAGTTGTCTAGTGCTCCTTGTTGATCTATAGGTTTGAAGGAAAAGATGGACAAGCTAACCATTAGTGAAGACCAACCTGCAATGCAGGATAAAGAAAATGATGGATGTTGTCCAGGCGGAGTACAAGACCCACAAGCTGATGAAGAGGACAATGAAGTCCAGCATGGTGAGATGATTGGAGAAAATCAAGGTGTACATAGATTGCCTCCAGCAATAAGACATCTAAAAGATCATCCAGTACACCAAATTATTGGTGATCCAAGTCATGGTGTTCAGATAAGGAGCAAGAACATGAACATAGTCCTTTGCTCATGTTTCCTATCTAGATGGAACCCAAGAAATTTGATGAAGCCATACAAGACCCAAATTGGATTGATGTCATGCAGGAAGAGCTGAATCAATTCAGAAGATGCAAAGTCTGGAAGTTGGTTCCTAAACTAAAGAATCACAATGTCATAGGGACTAAGTGGATCTACAAGAACAAGCTAGATGAAAATGGCATTATAGTTAAGAAGAAAGCAAGACTGGTGGCAAAGGGATACAGATAGGAAGAAGGAATAGACTTTTATCAAACATTTGCCCCAGTGGCAAGGTTGGAAGCAATAAGGTTGTTCATTGCCTTTGCAGCTTATCAAGGGTTCAAAGTATTTCAGATGGATGTAAAGTCAGCATTTCTGAATGGTGACTTAAAATAGGAAGTTTATGTTGAACAACCCTCTGGTTTTGTAGATCTTCTCATCCTAATTAGGTGTATAGGCTTAAGAAAGCATTGTATGGTTTGAAACAAGCCCCTAGGGCTTGGTATGAAACTCTGTCTACATTCCTCATTGAGAACAAATTCTCAAGGGGGAAAATAAACAAAACTCTATTCCTAAGGGAATCAAAAGGCAAGATCATCCTAGTCAAGATAAATGTTGATGACATTATCTTTGGATCAACAGAAAACAACCTTTGTAGAAAATTTGCCAAACTTATGCAAGAGAAGTTTGAGATGAGGAGTATCGGTGAGCTAAAATTCTGTAATGGCCCGGCCCCTGCCCCGAAGGGACTTACCAGGACACCATGGCACCGCTACACTTATCGGCCAGGCCCTGCCCCGAAGGGAATTACCAGGACATCATGGCACCGCTACACAAATCGGCCCGGCCCCTACCCCGAAGGGACTTACCAGGACACCATGGCACCGATAGCGGGCTGCAGCCCAAGCACCCCAACCCCTCTCCCTCCACAGGCGGGTTGTTGGTGGCTACAACCTCCCTTTGATGAGTGAAATTCTCCTTTTAAGCGGACAGCACGAGGACTTCCGAGGAGGTCACCCATCCCAGGACTTCTCCAGCCCGAGCACGCTTAACTATGGAATTCTTTGAACTCTCATCACCAGTTGATCGGTTTTGCCTTGAAGATCGTTACCCTTGAAGATCTCTTCGGTGCCATGAAGTAGCCGGATGGAAGTCACCGCATTGGCTTTGCCTTCACGAATCCGCTCTCGGATCTTCGTTCCACACTCCACAGCTCCTCCATCAGCTGGCTTTCCTTCCTTCTCTCCTTCCCCTGCTATTCGTTTCTCTTTCTCTCTCTTAAAATGAGATGGATAAGAAGGAGATGAAGAGGAAGGGCTTATATCCCCATATCCTCGGCCTTGACCCACCTGGAAGCAGCCTAGCCATTGGATCTAGGATAAGGGAATCGAACGGCTCAGAATTGTCCAGAAAAGCCTGAACACAGCTTGACACGCCTTGTGACACGCCCGTGTCACAGGCCGTGTCACTAAAGAGGCAGTCAACCGACTCCAATCCACCCAGTACACGACCGTGTGACATGCCTGTGTCACACCCTACACGCCCGTTTCCTGCCCGACAAGCCCGTGTTGACCACCCATGTAACACCCCAGTTTTTGCAAGAGGTTCAGTCTGCAGTTCTGAACATTTTTTGGGTTTCTGGCAGGAGGTACACGGCCTGAGACACGGGCGTGTCGTAGGGCGTGTCGAGGCCGTGTCGACACTCGGCCCAAGTGTCGACACTTTCGCTCGACAAAGTGTCAAGAGTGAGGCACACGGCCTGCGACACGGGCGTGTCGCATGGCGTGTCGGGTCCGTGTCGACACTCGGCCCAAGTGTCGACACTTTCGCTCGACAAAGTGTCGAGAGTGGGGCACACGGCCTGCGACACGGGCGTGTCGCAGGGCGTGTCGAGGCCGTGTCGACACTCGGCCCAAGTGGCCCAAGTGTCGACACTTTCGCTCGACAAAGTGTCGAGACTAGGGCACACGGCCTGTGACACGGGCGTGTCACAGGGCGTGTCCTGCTTGGTCGACGATCTTCGCTCGACATTTTTCCGCGGTGTCGACACAAAGCCTGTCGACGGGTGTCGAGACTTGGCACACGGCTTGGGACACGGGCGTGTCCCAGGCCGTGTCATCTCTCGGGTTGGTTTCGGGGCCGTGTTGTTGGAGGCACACGGCCAGCCACACGGCCGTGTCACTGGGGACACGGGCGTGTCGGATTGAACACAGGCGTGTCGGGTGCCCGTGTGCGGTTCCAGGCGCGTCGATTTGAGACGGCGAATGAGGAACACGGCCCTGGACACGGGCGTGTGCCAGGCCGTGTTCGGCCCAGGTCTTTTATTTTCCAGGCGAATCGTGGCCATTCTTTCCCAGATTTTGGGATCTGACGGCTCAGGACTGTTCTTGGGAAGTTAAGTCCGATTCTAGGGTTGGAAACCCTCATTTGTTTTCCAAGTCTTCTCTTTCTAAGTTCTTGAGAAAAACTAGAGCAAGGAGGAAGAAGAAGAAGGTCTTGGGCTGTAGGAAGGGTTTCGGAGCTCCAAATCGCGAGCCGAGTCCGGATCCGTCAAGCTTGGAGCGTTGCGAAGATTTCCATCCGGCTATTTTGCCATGGCAAGGAAGAGGAGTCAGAAGGTAACGACATCTCTCCTCTCGGTCCTTAGGATGCATGCATTAGCATCATTTAGTTTTCTTTCTCTCTAATTTTTGGGCACCAAACTCTCAAATGAGAGGGGTTTTGGTTTGCCAAGTTTAAAGAGGAACTTCCGGGTTGATGGAGTCCGTCCCCGGCATTTTTGCATTAGAGATCCGCTTCGCTAGTGGATTAGGCATGGTGGGTGAAGCCGTAGTCGCGACCGTTAGTCCGACTCGGTGATGTTGCATACGAACTTAGGGTTTCGTAGAGATTTCTGTTGCGGCAAGATGCCGTTTGTGTTGTGGTGGTGATTGTCCCGTTTGTCGGAAAGGGTATGTGTAGTCGGACCCGGACAAGGTTAGCTGCTCATGGCGGTAGATGGTTTCCTTGAGGGACAAGGTTAGCTCCGTATGAGTTGGAGATGGTTTCCTTGGTGGACAAGGTTAGCTCCGCACGAGTTGGAGATGGTTTCCTTGGTGCGCGGGAATGCTGCAGTATAATGAGGGATCATGATGTATTTAGTCTTGGTTTGTGGTGTGCCAAGGCATGGCTATGTCTCCGTGGTCGGCTGGCTATCCCGTGACATGTGCGTCATGTGTGGAGAGTGTCCCGGCGAGACTAGCCCCCTTCTGTGAGACTGGCGAGAATGCCAAGCTTGGGGCAAGCCCGGGCAAAGAGGCCATGAGCGGGTGGGGTCCAGCAAGGCTTCTTAGAATCGGTCGGTCTATGTTTGTTGGAATCCTGACATGAGACGTCAGAGCTTGCACGCAAGCCCGGGGCTAAGCCCTCGAGCGGGTGGGGCCTTGGCAAGAATTCCTTGTGGCGGCCTATGCGCCGTTTGAGGGAGAGGTGTCTCCCTTAGTGTTTGCGGCTTTATGCCAAAGGGGAAATGTGAGTACCCAAATGATGTGATGTTGTGCTAGATGCATACGCTGTAGGGTACCTTGGGTGAAGCCCGGGTGTTGCATTCATATTGCATGGTAGGCCCTTCCTTTATATGCTCAACCAATAGAGAACATGTTTGATGATTGAGACATCCAAGCCTGTTTTAATGCTTTTCTATTTATAGATGTTTTTTTGCATATGAAGTGCTGACTTGCAGGTTGGAGGGTTCCCCGGGGTCCGTTAGGGGCGGCCGGGAGGAGATGTGTTGTTACACAGTTTGAGGTCAGCCTTTGCTGACCCACGTTACTAATAATTTTTACAGGGCAAGGATCGCATGCAGGAGCTAGCACGCCGGCCAAAAAGGCCTAAGCCCATGAAGTGTTTTCCCTCTTTTGTAGCACTACATTTATGATGATGTTTGTTTGAGACTCTTTTGTCCGGCTTGCATGCCGAGGTAGACTAGGAGTGCTATGCACATTCATGATTGTACTTTTACTTGAGTATGGACTTTTGTGGTAGGCCTTAAGGCCTTAGTTGTAACTCTTTTGGTTAGTGGATAACTTCTAGTTGTGCTTGGTTTTCCGCTGTGTTGTGCAAGTGTTTTGAGTTTGGGTAGCTATATCAACTTATAATACTAAAGCTGTGGCGTTCGTATGTTGTGGGGCCCCGGCCGGACCCATATTATACGTCCACTACAGGGGAGGTGTTACAATTTGGTATCAAAGCGATGTTAGATTCAAGGTCAGTGCGTAGAGAAGTTTTCCACATAAGAGTAACGCGGGACCGTGAGTGTCCTTATGTTTTAGTCTTGAGATTGGAGACAATCCCTTATTTCTTGTCTTCCTGAAGAGTGCAAGCAACGAGGCGGGCACTTCAAGAGCAAGGGATGATCTCTCGGCGAGCAGTGCTACTGCTCCAGGCCTTTTGGGCACGGGTGTAGACCCGGCCGACTTCTGCCGCATACTTGCAGAAGCGATGGTGGCAGCTCAAGCTGCAGCAGCGGCTCAGGTGGCAACCCCTGCCACACCAGATACGGCAACGGCCGTGCTAGGAGGAGAAGCCAGGCGAGTGGAGCCTTTGGCGGAGAGGGTAGTTGTCGGACATGGAGATCGGCACCTGAAGTATTTCCTGAGTTTTCATCCCCCGTCATTCAAGGGAGTTGGTACTCCAACGGATGCGGAGGATTGGTGGGTTCGTATTCAAGAACTGTTAAGGGCGGCAGAGATGCTAGAGGAGAAGAAATCCGAGTATGCGGCGTTCATGTTGGAAGGAGACGCCAAGTTGTGGTGGGTGAGCCATAGCGTCCGCCTGTTCTCGGGACGCACCCCGTCAGTGGAAGAGTTTGGGCACGCTTTTTTTAAGAGGTATATTCCAGTTTCAACACGATTGGCCCTGCAGAGGCAGTTTCTGCATCTAATGCAGCGAGACAAGACAGTGGATGAGTACGTGCAAGAGTTCACCCGTTTGGGTCGTTATGCGGGAACGACTATGGCGGATGATGTAGAGAGGGATAACCTCTTCTACCAGGGGCTGAGGGAGAATTTGAGACAACCTCTCATCTCCATGAAGAGAGCCGGATTCAATGAACTAGTTGAGGCTGCCAGGATCTTGGAAAGTGATTTGGAGCGAACCCAACGCCGTAAGGGTTTTACTCCCAAGCAAGGGGAAGGGAAGCCTTCCCAATCTCATGGAAAGTCTGATGGGAGTAGGTGGAGGAAGAAGCCTCACACTTCCAGATCTGGTGAGAGGAGCAACTGGACGCCTGGGGGTTCCCACTCTAGGGGACCGCCGACGTGCTACAACTGCGGGAAGGTTGGGCATATAGCCCGTGCTTGTCAGCAAGGGGGTGCGGGGCAAGAGGCAAAGCAGGAGCAGACTGTGCGCTCCGGCCCCAGTGCTGCAGAGAAGGGAAAGATGGCGGAGTCGAGTGCTTCTCGGTTCCAACCGGTGCAACCAAGGGCCTACAACCTTGGACAGCAAGAAGCGATCCGCCAGACTGATGTGGTGACAGGTATGAAGAAAATTTAAGTTTAAATTTTGTGCTTCATCCTTTTAGACTTTTGTGTAATGTCTATGTTGTAGGCTTCGTGTTAGTTTCCGGATACCCCGCTAGGGTATTGTTTGATACGGGAGCATCGCACTCCTTTCTTGCGGAGAGCTTCATCCGGAGAATAGGAGTTGAGTCTTTCTCGGCGGATGCGGAGTTGAGAGTTCGCATGCCCAATGGGTCATCCATGACCACCGGGGTGAAAGGGCACATCTGTTGGGAGCTAGACGGGGTTGGCTTTGTGTTGGTGGCGGCAGTTTTGCCATTGGTAGAGTTCGATGTCATCTTGGGCATGGACTGGCTCGCAGAGCAGCGCGCCAGTATTGATTGCCTTTCTAAGGTGGTGACCTTAAGGAGAAAAGGGCAAACAGAAGTCAAATTTGAGGGCCTTGGTGGAGTGGCCTGTTCCCTGATATCGGCCATGCAGTTGGCGCGGGCAGTTAACCAGGGTGGTGTAGCGCTTGTAGCGTTATTGGAGGTTCGTCTCTCCCAACTGTCTATTGAGGAAGTGCCTGTGGTGGCAGAGTTCAAGGATGTGTTTCCGGATGAGCTTCCTGGAGCGCCTCCTCGGCAGGAGATCGACTTCTCGATCGAGTTAGTGCCGGAGGCTAGACCGGTGTCGCGTCCCCCTTTTAGGATGGCACCAAAGGAGTTAGCGGAACTTAAGGTACAGCTACAGGAACTGTTGGAGCAAGGGTATATTAGACCCAGTTCTTCATCGTGGAGCGCACCGGTGTTGTTTGTAAAAAAGAAAGACGGTAGCATGTGCCTATGCATAGACTACCGAGAGCTGAATAAATTGACCATCAAGAATAAGTATCTGATCCCTCGGATAGACGATTTGTTCGACCAATTCGTGGGGTCAGAGGTATATTCGAAACTGTACTTGAAGTCAGGCTACTATCAGCTGCGAATTCGGGATGAGGACATACCCAAGACTGCCTTTGGTACAAGGTATGGACACTTTGAGTTTACGGTGATGCCGTTCGGGTTGACGAACGCACCATCGGTGTTCATGGACCTTATGAATCGGGTATTTCGGGAATACTTGGATTCGTTTGTGGTTGTCTTCATTGATGACATTTTGGTGTATTCCAAATCGCAAGTGGAGCATGAGACCCACTTGAGAATAGTTTTGCAAGTGTTGAGGGAGAATGAGTTGTATGCAAAATTCTCCAAATGCGAGTTCTGGCTGGAGAAGGTGGCATTTTTGGGCCACGTGATTAGTGGTGATGGGGTGGCAGTGGATCCGGCGAAAGTGGAGGCCATCAGAGATTGGCCGGTGTTGAGGACCGTGGCGGAAGTCCGAAGTTATCTTGGACTAGCCGGGTACTATAGGAGATTCGTGGAGAATTTCTCGAAGATATCTCTACCCCTCACCTCACTCACTCGTAAAGACCATAAGTTTGTGTGGACCCAAGAGTGCAGTCAAGCATTCGAGGCACTGAAGGAGAGGATTATGATGGCTCCGATCCTGAGTTTGCCGCAAGGGACCGATGGATTTCAGATTTTCAGTGACGCATCGGGATGCGGTTTGGGTTGCGTGTTGGTGCAACATGGCAAGGTAATAGCTTTTGGGTCTCGACAGCTGAAACCTCATGAGAGGAATTACCCCGTCCATGACTTGGAGTTGGCGGGGTAATCTTCGCGTTGAAAATATGGCGACACTATGTGTATGGCGCAAGGGTGGAGATCTTCACAGACCATAAAAGCCTGAAGTATCTCTTGGATCAGAAGGACTTGAACATGCGGCAACGCAGATGGGTTGAATTTCTTGGAGACTACGAAGTGGCGATTCAGTATACGCCGAGTAAGGCCAACGTGGTGGCGGATGCGTTGAGTAGAAAGTACTCGGGGCAAGGAAATTGGATTGAAGCTCATGATGAGCGCTTGGTTCGGGAATGGGAGTCCCTTGGGTTGGAATGTGTTGCGAGAGGCGAGTCTAGCGTGGCTCGGTTGAACTGGATTGAAGTGCAAAGCGACTTGTCCGATCGTATTCGGGAAGCGACTCGATTAGATGTGGAGTTTCAACCTTTTGTGTTGGAGGCTCAAAAGGGCGAGAGCAGCGCCTGGGAGATGATTGGGGGAATCTTGAGAAAGGATGGAAGGGTTTGTGTACCGCAGTTTGGCAATCTCCGTGAGGAGTTGATGTTTGAGGCTCACTTCTCAAAGTACTCCATTCACCCGGGCAGTACAAAGATGTACTTGGATATGAAGAAATCCTTTTGGTTGCCGGGGTTGAAGCGAGATGTAGCTTTGTATGTGAGTCGTTGCCAAACATGTACCTTGGTGAAGGCCGAATGTCAGAAACCGGGCGGGTTCCTGAAGCCCCTTCCAATTCCTGAATGGAAATTTGAGGACATCTCCTTGGACTTTGTGCATGGTTTGCCTAGATCGCAGCATGGTAATGATGCTATTTGGGTGATCGTGGATCGCCTAACCAAGGTGGCTCACTTCATCCCAAATCGGAAAGAGGACAGCGTGGAGAAGCTGGTGGAGTTGTATGTTCGCAACATTGTGCGACTGCACGGAGTTCCTAAGAGTATAGTCAGTGATCGAGATGGACGATTTACGTCCAAGGACTGGAGATTGGTTCAGAAGAGCTTGGGCACGAAGCTAAAGTTTAGTACGGCGTTCCATCCTCAAACTGATGGGCAAACGGAGAGAACGAACCGTACTATGGAGGACATGTTGAGGATGTGCGTTCTTGATTTTGGCAAGAGGTGGGAGGATCACCTCTTCATGGTAGAATTTGCGTACAACAACAGTTTTCAAGCTAGTATAAAGATGGCGCCATACGAAGCTTTGTATGGGAGGCGGTGTCGAACGCCAATGTCTTGGGCAGAGGCGGGAGACACCAAACTTTTGGGAAAGGGTGCGGTAGTTGACGCTTGTGAGTTGGTACGGACCATCCAAGAGCGTATGAAGGTGGCACAAGACAGGCAAGCAAAATATTTTAATGCTCGTCACCGGAAGTTGGAATTTACAGTTGGTGATTGGGTTTATCTGAAGGTCAAGCCGTTCAAAGGCGTCTCACGGATTCGCCGACTCAAGAAGTTGAGTCCAAGGTTTTTGGGGCCTTTTGAAATTGTTAAGCGGGTAGGAGAAGCAGCATATCGGTTGGCATTGTCCGCAGACTTGAGTGGATTACATGACGTCTTCCACGTCTCCGCTTTGAGGAAGGCCTTGGTGGAGGCTAGCGTGGTGATAGAGCCGGCATCGGTGCCGATTGAGGAAGACTTGAGGACGCGAGTCCTCCAAATTGCTATAGAGGATTCGGAGACTCGGCAGTTGCGGAATAAAGAAGTCAAACTCGTGAAAGTTCGATGGGACAACTGCGGTCGTGAGGAGTTCTCTTGGGAACGAGAACAGACCATGCTAGAAGATTATCCAGAACTTTTCATGTCAGGTACAATTTAAGTTTTGTACCCTTTGTTTTGTAATTTCGGGACGAAATTCTGTTAAGTGGGGGAGAGCTGTAACACCCCAGTTTTTGCAAGAGGTTCAGTCTGCAGTTCTGAACATTTTTTGGGTTTCTGGCAGGAGGTACACGGCTTGCGACACGGGCGTGTCGCAGGGCGTGTCGAGGCCGTGTCGACACTCGGCCCAAGTGTCGACACTTTCGCTCGACAAAGTGTCGAGAGTGAGGTCACACGGCCTGCGACACGGGCGTGTCGCAGGGCGTGTTGGGGTCGTGTCGACACTCGGCCCAAGTGTCGACACTTTCGCTCGACAAAGTGTCGAGAGTGGGGCACACGGCCTGCGACACGGGCGTGTCGCAGGGCGTGTCGAGGCCGTGTCGACACTCGGCCCAAGTGTCGACACTTTCGCTCGACAAAGTGTCGAGACTGGGGCACACGGCCTGTGACACGGGCGTGTCACAGGGCGTGTCCCGCTTGGTCGACGATCTTCGCTCGACGTTTTTCCGCGGTGTCGACACAAAGCCTGTCGACGGGTGTCGAGACTTGGCACACGGCTTGGGACACGGGCGTGTCCCAGGCCATGTCATCTCTCGGGTTGGTTTCGGGGCCGTGTTGTTGGAGGCACACGGCCAGCCACACGGCCGTGTCACTGGGGACACGGGCGTGTCGGATTGAACACGGGCGTGTCGGGTGCCCGTGTGGGGTTCCAGGCGCGTCGATTTGAGATGGCGAATGAGGCACACGGCCCTGGACACGGGCGTGTGCCAGGCCGTGTTCGGCCCAGGTCTTTTATTTTTCAGGCGAATCGTGGCCATTCTTTCCCAGATTTTGGGATCTGACGGCTCAGGACTGTTCTTGGGAAGTTAAGTCCGATTCTAGGGTTGGAAACCCTCATTTGTTTTCCAAGTCTTCTCTTTCTAAGTTCTTGAGAAAAACTAGAGCAAGGAGGAAGAAGAAGAAGGTCTTGGGCTGTAGGAAGGGTTTCGGAGCTCCAAATCGCGAGCCGAGTCCGGATCCGTCAAGCTTGGAGCGTTGCGAAGATTTCCATCCGGCTATTTTGCCATGGCAAGGAAGAGGAGTCGGAAGGTAACGACATCTCTCCTCTCGGTCCTTAGGATGCATGCATTAGCATCATTTAGTTTTCTTTCTCTCTAATTTTTGGGCACCAAACTCTCAAATAAGAGGGGTTTTGGTTTGCCAAGTTTCAAGAGGAACTTCCGGGTTGATTGAGTCCGTCCCCGACATTTTTGCATTAGAGATCCGCTTCGCTAGTGGATTAGGCATGGTGGGTGAAGCCGTAGTCGCGACCGTTAGTCTGACTCGGTGATGTTGCATACGAACTTAGGGTTTCGTAGAGATTTCCGTTGCGGCAAGATGTCGTTTGTGTTGTGGTGGTGATTGTCCCGTTTGTCGGAAAGGGTATGTGTAGTCGGACCCGGACAAGGTTAGCTCCTCGTGGCGGTAGATGGTTTCCTTGAGGGACAAGGTTAGCTCCGTATGAGTTGGAGATGGTTTCCTTGGTGGACAAGGTTAGCTCCGCACGAGTTGGAGATGGTTTCCTTGGTGCGCGGGAACGCTGCAGTACAATGAGGGATCATGATGTATTTAGTCTTGGTTTGTGGTGTGCCAAGGCATGGCTATGTCTCCGTGGTCGGCTGGCTATCCCGTGACATGTGCATCATGTGTGGAGAGTGTCCCGGCGAGAATAGCCCCCTTCTGTGAGACTGACGAGAATGCCAAGCTTGGGGCAAGCCCGGGCAAAGAGGCCATGAGCGGGTGGGGTCCAGCAAGGCTTCTTAGAATCGGTCGGTCTGTGTTTGTTGGAATCCTGATATGAGACGTCAGAGCTTGCAGGAAAGCCCGGGGCTAAGCCCTCGAGCGGGTGGGGCCTTGGCAAGAATTCCTTGTGGCGGCATGTGCGCCGTTTGAGGGAGAGGTGTCTCCCTTAGTGTTTGCGGCTTTATGCCAAAGGGGAAATGTGAGTACCCAAATGATGTGATGTTGTGCTAGATGCATACGCTGTAGGGTACCTTGGGTGAAGCCCGGGTGTTGCATTCATGTTGCATGGTAGGCCCTTCCTTTATATGCTCAACCAATAGAGAACATGTTTGATGATTGAGACATCCAAGCCTGTTTTAATGCTTTTCTATTTATAGATGTTTATTTGCATATGAAGTGCTGACTTGCAGGTTGGAGGGTTCCCCGGGGTCCGTTAGGGGCGGCCGGGAGGAGATGTGTTGTTACACAGTTTGAGGTCAGCCTTTGCTGACCCACGTTACTAATAATTTTTACAGGGCAAGGATCGCATGCAGGAGCTAGCACGCCGGCCAAAAAGGCCTAAGCCCATGAAGTGTTTTCCCTCTTTTGTAGCACTACATTTATGATGATGTTTGTTTGAGACTCTTTTGTCCGGCTTGCATGCCGAGGTAGACTAGGAGTGCTATGCACATTCATGATTGTACTTTTACTTGAGTATGGACTTTTGTGGTGGGCCTTAAGGCCTTAGTTGTAACTCTTTTGGTTAGTGGATAACTTCTAGTTGTGCTTGGTTTTCCGCTGTGTTGTGCAAGTGTTTTGAGTTTGGGTAGCTATATCAACTTATAATACTAAAGCTGTGGCGTTCGTATGTTGTGGGGCCCCGGCCGGACCCATATTATACGTCCACTACAGGGGAGGTGTTACAACCCATGTACTTCACTCGGCAACATCCAGCTACTTCATGGCACTTGTTAACTTTCGTGGATGGATGTGCACATGTGGGTTCGGAATGTATGTATGTGCTTTATGGTTGTGTAGTTTGTGCGATGCCTTGGGTGAGACAAGCTGTGTCGTCTGAGCTCAAACCCGGCCCGGCTCTTCAAGTGCTCGGTTGTAGTGGGTGCAACCTTGCGTGATTGTGTGGCTGATTGTAGTGAGCCAAATTTCGAGGATGAAATTTCTTTGAAGGAGGGGATGATTTTAACAACCCAAAGTCAATTTGGGTTCAGGCATGGGTGACACTGCCTGGGACACGGGCGTGTCCCCGGGCGTGTCGTGCTTGGGTTGAGCAGTTGAGTGTGGAATTGACGAAACTGGTTCGACGGAGGGAACACGCCAGGTGACACGGGCGTGACACATCTGACATGGGCGTGTTAGTAGACGTGTCCCCCTGTTCGACGAACTGTGCTCGACGATCGTCGTGCTTGACGATCGTCGAGCACAGTTCATCGAACAGGGGGACATGCCTACTTATATGCTCGTGTCAGATGGGTCACGCCCGTGTCACCTGGCGTGTTCCCTCTATCGAACCAGTTTTGTCAATTCCACACTCAACTGCTCAACCGAAGCACGACACGCCCAGGGACACGCCTGTGTCCCAGGCCATATCACCCATACCTGAACCCAAATTGACTTTGGGGTGTTATAAATTCTTCTTGGGACTCCAAGTTAGACAGACTGATGATGGCTTGTCCATATCCCAGTCTAAGTTCACCAAGGAGTTGATTAAGAAATATGGTATGGAGTCAGCCTCCACCATGAGAACTCCAATGGGGTCAAGTATGTCTATAGGCAAATATGATGTAGGAAAACATGTAGATGAGTCTTTGTATAGAGGGATAATTGGCTCCCATTTATACTTAAATGCTAGTAGACCAGACATCATGTATGTTACATGTGTCTGTGCTAGGTATCAACCCTGCCCTAAAGAATCTCATTATACTGCAGTCAAAAGAATTTTGAGATATCTTAAGGGAACACCAAATCTTGGCCTTTGGTACCTTAAGAATAGAGAATTTCTACTAACTGGGTTTTCAGATGCAGACTTTGCAGGATGCAAAGAAGACAGGAAAAGTACAACTGGCACATGTCAGTTTTTAGATGGAAGATTGGTGTCATGGAGTAGCAAAAGGCAGACAAGTGTGGCTATTTCCACTGCTGAGTCTGAATATGTTGCTGTAGGCAGCTGTTGTGCTCAGCTGTTATGGATACAACATCAGCTTGAAGATTATGGCATACAGGTAAGTAGAACTCCATTATTTTTTGATTCTACTACTGTCATTTCTATTGCTAGAAATAAGATTTCATTTCCTTAGAGATCATGTTGAAAAGGAAGATATAAGTTTAGAATTTGTTAATACTAATTTTCAAATTGCTGACATGTTCACTAAACCACTGGATGAAACTAAATTCAATTATTTTAAAATTGAATTAGGCATGCTGAACTTAGAATAAGAATGCAAATTTGACTAAGTAAAGTTGTGTTGACACATAAAGACATGTGTGTCGACACTTAGTAGTTTATGTCGACACATAAGGAAAATTCTGTCGACACATCAAGAAGATTTTGTCGACACTTAAAATTTGGTGTTGACACATATCTCTCCTTACTCTTAAATATTGATGTCGACACATACAGTCGTCTGTGTCGACATGCAGTCATTAGTGTAGACTCTTAAAGTTGTCTGTATCGACAGATCGCCGATGGTGTCGACACATAGTATTATAATACCTTTACAAAATCTGTCGAGACTTTAATAGTCTGTGTCGACACAATCCCAACAGTGTCAACACAATAAGAGTATTTCTACCCTCCTTTTGACCTTCTTTGTTTACAAACATATAAATAGGTGGAAGTAAAACCCTGTCTGTTAAACACGAAATCGACAATCCTTCCCAAGGCAGCCAGCTCGCTCATCGCGGCCTGCACCGGGTTCCTCCTGGAGGCCACGATGCCCTAGTGTGGGCGGACAGAATTCTCTGTCCGCTCAGGCCGCACGGCTTGGGCAGTCTCAGCGGTCTGACTGCCCAGGTCGCGCGTCTTTCTTTGGTCGGCAGGGGCCGCGGACTGCTCCTGCCGTCCGCCTCTGCAGGCCGCCCCCCCCCCCCCTTTCAGCTTAAACCGCAAGCTTGTCTTCGCAGGTGACTCTCTGTCGGACTCAACTCCATATCCGCCCAAGTCGGCAACAAGCCGCGTCCTTTGCAGGAATTGGACTTCCTTAGCCCGCTCCTGCAGGTCGCTCTTAAAGGAAACCAGACAGCTCCAACCACCAAAACAACAGTGGCGACCTACCCGCAGGCCGCTAGCCAGCTCGCCAAACACGTGCTTCCTGCATCGTCAAGTTCGGCAGGTCGCTCAGTCCTTGCCACTAGCAGCACGGGCAGCCGACTCCTCCTGCCCGCCTACAGAGCGCGGGCTCCAGCTCTCCGGCGACCCGCCAAGACCAGCAGCAACGTCAAGATCCTCGCAAGCTCGGCGGACTCGAAGTGCGATCAAGACTTCCAGACCGCCTTCATTGGTGAACACCAACAGCTTCAATAGCCAGGCTCACCATTCCAACGTAAGCGGACTCAGCTCACCAGCAGAGGCAGACTCTGCGGACTTGGCGGACTTTTCATGCAGTCCGCCTTTCCTTGGCCAGCACCAGCTTCTTGGCAGCAAGTCAATTCCTCCTCAGTCCGCCAGCCTGACGTATGGTCAGCCAGTAGTAACAAACTCCTCCTCAGTCCGCAGGCCTGACGTAGGGTCAGCCAATAGTAGAAAACTCCTCCTCAGTCCGCAGGCCTATAGCAGGCTCAGCCAGTAGTAACAGACTTCTCCCTCAGTCCGCAGTGTGGGCGCGGACTCAGTCAGTAGTGACGGACTCCTTCTAGCCCGCCAGGCAGCAGATCCTCCTGAAGACATTCTCAGTCCGCATAACCTCGTGTGGACTCGGCGGACTCTGCGGGCACTCTGCTAATCGCACCCCCTTATAGCTTGCTCAGTTTAGCAGCGGGGGACTCTGCGAATTTTCCTTGCAGTCCGCCGCTTAGCCTCCACCATCCGCCACCCCAACAACATGCGGACAGTCATAGCTCAGCAGTGGCGGACTCCGCGGACCCACATCACAGTCTGCCACAAAGTTTCCCAGTTCGCCGTCAGCAGCACCAGCTCCAAAAGCAAGCCCCAGTCCGCACGACCTATTGCGGACTCGGCGGGCTCCGTCTTCTTCTCGCTCAAGTTACCGTCTCATCGCGGGTAATGTCACTGCAAGCCGTTACCTCCTCGGGCCTATAAATAGACCCCCATGCCTCTCATGGGGAGGAGGGTAGATCCAGCGTCAGCGTAAGGCTGAGACACCACAAGGTGCTCACGATCAAGGTCAGCCCGCAGCAAGCCCATTTCTTGCGGACTCCATTTCTCAGTCTGCACTACCTTCTCTCTGCTTAGTCGCGCGATCTGCCGGCCTCTGTTCTCCAGTCCACGCGTTCTCCCGTTTCCCTTAACCGTGCGGCCTGCCGACTTCGCACTTCAGTCCGCGCGGCCAATTCTGACACCTCTTCCTTAGCCGCCAGCTTCCTTCTTGTATCCTTTATTGCTTTCTTATAAAGCTGTATTGTAATCTTGTAACTTTCTATTAATAAAAGGAAAGCCCGTCGCAAGAGTGGTATTTAAGCCACGGCGGGCGAAAGATCGCCGCATCCGCGAGACACCCTTGAACGGCTTGATCTTTAAGTACACATAGTCGCCCACAGCGAACTCCACGTTCCTGTGCTTGGCATTATAGTACTTCGCTTGCCGGTCCTGAGCGATAAGCAACCTCTCCCGAATGGTTCTCACCAAAGAAGTAGCATCGTCCACTTCCGATCGCTTATACAACTTTGACTCACCCGTTTCTAACCAAGACAACGGTGTGCGACATTTTCTACCATATAGGGCCTCGAAAGGCGTCATCTGAATACTTGCTTGGTAGCTATTATTGTATGCGAACTCCACCAAATACAGGTGGTCTTCCCATTGCTTTCCAAAATCCAAGACACACATGCGGAGCATGTCTTCCATGGTTCTATTGACCCTCTCGGTCTGCCCATCCGTTTGCGGATGGAAGGCTGTGCTGAATTTCAGCTTTGTTCGCAACATTTGCTGCACAAGCCTCCAATCATTGGACGTGAACCGCCCATCTCGGTCACTCACGATGTTGCAAGGCACACCATGAAGCCGTACTATGTTATCCACATAAAGCTTTGTCAACTTCTGCACCGGATCATCCTTCCTATGCGGAATGAAATGCGACACCTTCGTTAACCGATCAACAACCACCCAAATGGCGTCGTTCCCCTTTTGAGACCTTGGCAAATCGTGCACAAAGTCCATAGAGATGTCGTCAAATTTCCACTCCGGAATAGGCAAGGACTTAAGGAATCCTCCCGGCTTTTGGCACTCTGCCTTCACCAAGGCGCAAGTTTGGCACTTCGCTACATAGAGCGCCACATCTTTCTTCAAACCCGGCCACCAAAACAGTTTCTTCACATCATGGTACATCTTCGTGCTCCCCGGGTGAATCGAGTACTTGGTATGGTGTGCCTCGTACAACAACTCCACCCGCAAATTACCCACACTTGGGACGCACAGACGACCATCTTTCAAAGTAATCCATCCTCCACGACGAATTGGGAATTTGACTCATCCAGAGCCTCTACCATGAACTGCTTCATATGAGCATCCATATCCAAAGCCTGCCGAATACGATCAGCCAGGTCATATTGGACTTCAGTCCAATTCAGAACTGCTTCAACACTTGATTGCTTGTCCACACAAACAATCTCCAGCGCCTCCAACTCCCACACCAACCGCTCATCATGCACCGATAGCCAATTAGCTTGAGCTGGGGCTCGGCGACTCAACACGTCCGCAACTGCATTCCCCTTACCAGGCACGTAATGGATCTTGAATGTATAGTCCCCCAGGAACTCCATCCATCTACGCTGCCGCATATTCAGATCCTTCTGATCAATAAGATACTTCAGGCTCTTGTGATCGGTGTAGATATCAATCTTCACACCGTACAAGTAGTGTCTCCACAGCTTCAAGGCAGAAATCACGGCCGCTAACTCCAGGTCATGGACCGGATAGTTCCTTTCATGAACTTTTAGCTATTTCGAGGCATAAGCTATTACACTTCCGTGTTGTAGTAGCACGCAACCCAAACTGCTGCCCGAAGCATCATTGTAAATCTCATAGCCTTCGGTCCCACATGGCGAACTCAGCACAGGCGCCGTGGTCAACCGACACTTCAACTCCTCAAAAGCTCACGCGCACTCCGGCGTCCAAACGAACATATGCTCCTTCCTCGTCAAAGTAGTGAGAGGTAATGCTATCCGCGAGAAGTTCTCTACGAAGTGCCTATAATAGCCGGCAAGCCCCAGAAAACTCCGGACTTCCGCTACAGTAGCAAGCTCAGGCCACTCCCGTATCGCAACAATCTTCGCCGGATCCACAACAATACCCTCTCCACTCACTATATGACCGAGGAACACCACTGAGGACAACCAAAACTCGCACTTCGAGAACTTGACATACAACAGATTTCTCCTTAGCGTCTCCAGAACCAAGTGAAGATGCTTGAAGTGATCTTCCTCACTTTGCGAGTACACCAAAATATCGTCGATGAAGACGATCACAAAATGGTTCAAGTACTCCCTGAAAGTCCTGTTCATCAAATCCATGAACACTAACGACGCATTAGTCAGCCCAAACGGCATGACCGTAAACTTATAATGCCCGTATCTCGTACTAAATGCTGTCTTCGGGATATCACTCTCCCTTATTCGCAGCTGATAGTACCCAGCCTTGAGATCCAACTTCGAGTACACCGTCGACCCGACTAACTGATCAAAAAGATCATCAATCCGGGGGATTGGGTACTTATTCTTCTCCGTCAGCTTGTTGAGCTCCCGATAATCAATACATAGCCTCAAGCTTCCGTCCTTCTTCTTAATAAAGAGGACCGGTGCGCTCCAAGGCGAAGAACTCGGGCGTACATACCCTTGTTCCAACAGCTCTTGCAGTTGAACTTTCAGCTCCGCCATTTCCTTAGGCGCTAGCCGATAAGGAGATCATGACACAGGCTTTGCACCTGGTACTAGCTCAATCGTAAAATCTATCTCCCGCTGAGGCGGGGCTCCAGGAAGATCTGCGGGGAACACATCAGGGTATTCCGATACCACTAAAATACAATCCAACGCGGGCTTCGGCTTTGCAACCTCCACTAGTGTAAAGAACAGTTCTGCACCGGCACGAACCGCCTTCACCACCTGAAGAACAGACATCAACGTCTTGCTCGACCCCTTTAAGCCTGTAAAAGTCATCTCATGACTTGCTCCCAGCTTGACTTCCTTGCGACCGCGGTCAATATAGGCTTGCTGCTCCGAGAGCCAGTTCATGCCAAATATAACGTCGAACTCCACCAACGGAAGTAAAGATGCCTGCAGGTCGAACTCCTGATCCCCAATACGAATCTTAACATCACAGATCCAATCCGCTCGCATCGAACACTCATTGGGCAACAACACATCCAACTTATCATTCGCCATCGAAGAAGGGACTCCGATGCGTGATATAAATCCTTCGGACAAGAAGGAGTGTGAAGCTCCCGTATCGAAGAGTGCTCGTGCCGGATTTTCACAAATCAATACAAATCCTAAACAAGCAGTGGTAAGGTAACATGTGCATAACAAGTATTTAAGGAAATTGACTTGCTATAAATTATACCGTACCTGTCACCACATCAGCTTGTTTGATGGCCTCCTGTTGGCCAAGATTATAAACCCTCGGTTAAGCCGGAGCATAGTGGGATGCGGTCGACTCCACCGCCTTGCCCTTCTCTTCATAAGTAGCTCCCGGCTTTCTCTCGGACTTAGGACGTCCGCTCCAACAGTCACGGGCAAAATGCCCCGTCATTCCACAAGTAAAACACGCGCCCGTGGTCCGACCAGTAGTCGCCCCAGAAGCACCAGAAGGAGCTGGACCCGAAGTCCTATGCTTCTTGAAAGACCTCTGATAGCCAGACTTTGAAGTAGTCGGCACTTTAAATTCAGATTTCTTCTCACCCAAGCTTTTCTTTTCTTGTACATTCTTCATGTCCTTCTCCAAGGACCGGGCAGTGTTGACCAATGTTAAGAAACCCTGCGTCGTAGGCCCCAAGAGTAGCAATCTCAACTCATCTCTCAAGCCTTCGTAGAATCGATTCGTCTTACGCTCCTCATCCGCGATGGTGGAGCTAGCATATCGACTCAAATGAGTAAACTCGTGGAGATATTCATCCACGCTCTTCTCACCCTGAACCAACTTCAGAAATTCGTTCTCCATCGAAATCCTCTGAGTAGAAGGGAGGTATCTTGCTAAGAACAATCCCGAGAACTCTTCCATCGGGACGTCTGTCAGTTGTCTACCTCTCAAATGATGCAGCTCCAAACCTTCCCACCATAATCTCGCTTCACCGTCCAAAAGGAGCGTAGCAATGGTGGTCATTTGCCACTCCTCCGTCTCCGTTGCTGTAATGACTCTCTTCACCCTGGAGAGCCAGTCTTCAGCCTGAGATGGGGTTCCCAACCCCGAGAATAACGGAGGGTTAAAGCTCATTACATGCTTAAGCTGCCTCTCGGTTGCCCTCCTTGGCACCACCGGTTCCACAAACACTTGCTCCACTCTCCTCGGCTCAGCCTCTTGAAGAGGTTCCTGCTCCATCACAGGAGCGGGCTGCTGTGTTTGCCTTGAAGGCTGCGCATTTATCACGGCCAACACCGCTTCAGCTACAATCATATATTATCAGCTGATAGAGGTGTTGCAGGAGCAACATCTGGTGCACTGCTAGCCTCAGAAACTCGGCATTCTGACGGCCCAACACCACTTCTGGTCACCTATAGTGGTACAAAACACCGTTAAGCGACCAAATAAATTGCAAACAGCAATTATAAGAACACGCAAGTTCCTCAAACACATGTATTTTCATTCCTAAGTGGAAATTCATGGGTTCTTTTACTGTTATAATGATGACGCACACAATGTGCTCACCACCCCTTAAAAAGAATGCACCCACGAATTCACTTTAAGCCCGACCAAAACCAGTAGTCTGATACCAAATTGTAACACCCCCCTATCTGTCGCATAGCATATAGCAGTAGGTCCGGCCGGGGCCCGACGCCGTATGCCACAGACAGACCGGTTGGTTACTCATTGAAACCATCCAACCAATCTCAACGTCCTACACAGAGCATTCTAGCGGAAGCAGTTTATAAAAGTTACAAATAAGAACCCAGCATTAAAGCATGAATGTCCACTAATACAAAATAGGAATGTTATACATAAACTAACACAAGCCTTAAGGCCTTATAAAATGTTTCACTTGTTATTACATGATTTATAAACCACGGCACACAGGCCGGTCATACATGAATAAAACAGTAAACACTTCCAATTAGGCCTTCGAGGGCCGGCTTCGCACTTGGGCTTTAGCCCTCTATTGACCGCTTGGTCCAGCAGCACCTGCAAGCAACAAACCACTGCACGGTGGCAAAACAAGGCAACGGTCAGCAATGCTGACCAAATTATAACGATCCCGCCCCCAACTCGGGGCGGCAATGCTCCTTCCCTGCATTTCATTAGCATAAGCGAGCAATATATAACCATAATCATTTCACCAGAGAAGTTGGCTCGCACGGCCACACGCCCCGTGCTCTCAGGGCACATTCTTGGTGAACCGGTCGATGTCACGTCAATTAAAGCCATAGACATTCCGAACTCACTACCGCCACTTAGACGGCCAAACCTATGAGAAATTTGTCTTCCTTGCTTGGGTCACGACAATTTAAGTCATTGACCGCCGAAGACCCTAATTTATGCCAACGGCAAGTGCCACGTGCCTTTAGGTCTCTTTAACCAACGACATAGAACGGGTATGGTTCCATCTAACCCGTGCTCACATCGCAACGATAATTTAAGGCATTTGCGTGGGTCAAACTTCCACCGAGTCCCATTTCATCACAATTCACATAACCCGGTTATGTTCAAGTTGGCTCTTAGGCCACCAAGTTGGCAAGATCTCGCATCCGCCCAGTTTTCCGGGTGCACCTTTGGGTTAATCCCCAAGTCTCCCTGCTGCAAATCTACCGCGTAGAAACCCGAAAAACAATCAATAGCACGGAGTCTTCTCCGGCATTTATGCAATGCAACATCACTGATCCAGACCAACATGTCCGGGTAGGCTTCACAAATCATGCCTATGTCTGTTCTCGCTTACGGACTCTAAACAACGGGGACTTCACATATCTACCAAGAAGAAACGCCTCCAACTCTCGTAAACTCGCGAGAGCGGGCTTCCTATGCAAAGAAGAGAGCTACTCATGCTCAAGAAGAGAATCGTTACCCTAGCGTTCCTCTTTGGCGCATGGAAAAGTAAGTGGATGAAAAGCACCGCACTAGCTTTGCCTCCGTGGATCCGGAGTCGGCTCGCGATTTGGAGCTTCGAAGCTCCTCCAATGGCCGGATCTAGCTCCTTCTTCCTTCCTTGGCTCTCCTCTCTCTCTAAGCTTTTAGAAAGATGATAACTTATGAAAAGTGAGGGTTTCTAAGTCCAATCCCGGGTATAATCCCTTCAGGAACACCCCAGCAGTTGGATCATCAATTAAAGAAATGGACGGCTTTGATTCGGGACTGAAATGCCCAATCTGGACCGCACACGACCTGGCACACGCCCGTGTCTAGGGCCGTGTGCCTCATTCGCCGTCAAAATCGGCTCGCCTGGAACCTCACACGGGTATCGAACACGCCCGTTGTTCCACCTGACACGGCCGTGTGGCCGGCCGTGTACCCCTATCATTTTTCCCGAAAAACAACCCGAGCACTGCACGGGTTCTAGGACACGCCCGTGTCCTTGCCGTGTCACCTCAACACGCCTGGGCTCCAGGCTATGTACACGGTCTCGACACTCGACGCTTCGTCGAGCGAAGATCGTCGACCTAATGACACGGCCTTGGACACGCCCGTGTCCTCTAGGCCGTGTGCCTTGTCTCGAAAAAAACGTCGAGCAGAGTGTCGACTTCCCGGGACGAGTGTCGACACGGGTCTACACGCCCTACGACACGCCCGTGTGTCGCAGGCCGTGTGCCATGTCTCGACACTTCGTCGAACGCAGAGTGTCGACTTCGCGGGCTAAGTGTCGACACGGGTCGACACGCCCTGCGACACGCCCGTGTCGCAGGCCGTGTGCCCAGTCTCGACACAATGTCGAGCTCAAAATGTCGACTTCCCGGCTGAGTGTCGACACAGCTTGACATGCCCTGGGACACGCCCGTGTCCCAGGCCGTGTGCCTGCTGCCAGAACCCAAAACTGGCCCAAAACGACCCTCATCGCTCTTTTGAGTTTTGGGGGTTACAGTGATTTCTGTTGATCTTCTCTACGTGCCTTGTATTCTCTTTCTGGTCTACTATCTTGTTCACTTGTGTATCTGTTGTTCTTAGAGAAGAAAAGAAAAATAATTTTATATGATCAGTCAAATTTCTCCTTTGAATTTTTGAATCCTTCTTCATTAAATGTTGATGGCCTGGAGAATGAAATATGACTGGATAGAATATCTGCATTAATGGATTTCCCCAACTGTCCTAATGAAAAGCAACAAGTAGTAATCCTGATGAATACCATAATAAATGCTACTTCTAACGGTTATATTCAGAGAATATTAAGCATTGATTATTCAGGAATTATTGCAATAGAATAAGGACAAAGGAAGAAAAAATCCAAGTCTGGATCTGCACAGAATTCGTCGAGCAAAGAACAGATTTCGTTGACCTGAGTTCAGAGATTGTCGACCAGAGGAATCATGTTCGTCGACCAGATAATTCATGTTCGTCGACTGAGCACAAGTTCGTCGACCTGAGAATAGCTACTACTTTCTGATAAAACTTGCCAATTTTGTGCTTTAAGTTCGTCGAGCTGATAACATAACTTCATGACTGGAGTTTAGAGAAAGGTTTCTTGACTTAGAATGTTGAAGTTGAACTTCCAGAAATCATCGACCTGAGCTCGAATTTCGTCCACCTCTACTTAAAGAATTGTCTCTGAGTTCGTCGAGCTGAGCACAACTTTCGTCTAGCTGAGTTCGACAAACGTCGAACTCACTTTCCTGAACATGATTTTCTTCTAAGTCTTGAGTCTTCTACTATCTTCTGTTGGCTGGTCCATGCAATGTTGACTCTAAGGACATAGCCTAAAACTCTCTAGGATAGAGACATGACCCTTGCTATACTGTTGGGTCAATAATCCTACTTAGCGAACCTAGCCCAAATCAAATTAGGGATCTAACACCTATCTAGCACCATGGCTAGCCTCAGCAACTTCACTAAATCTCAGATTACAACAATCCTACAACTCAGAGCAACACTCCTACAACTCAGAGATGACACACTCCTACAAACTCAGAGAACAAAGCTACTACAAACTTGGAGAAAAAATCTCCTACAAACTCGGAGAGCAAAGCTCCTACAAACTCGGAGACAAAGCTCCTATAAGAGTTAAAATAATTATTACAACAACAATAAATACTTTATACTTTCAGATCTGAAATCTTCAAGGTTCTTCCTTCTTGGAAACTGAAAATCTCTGTGAAGTATTTGGGGAAGAAATCCCGAGAAAACATTGATCTGAAAAAGCTTAGGACCTGACACGATCAAGTAGATGATTGAAGAACTTGAATCTATGATCTGTCGAATTTGTTCTTCTTGGAATCGCTGGATCGAGAGAGAGGAGAGACAATGAAGAACGATGATGACTGCGCGGCTTCTCCCTATTATGAAATTACGGCGCGATTCTAAATACTGTTATTAGGGTTAGAGATTACTCTGAAAGTACTTCTTATAGTACCTCGTCTAATGGTCTGAAATCATTAAGGAAGGATCCACGTGGACCAATCATGAGAAACTTAAGTTATTTCAAAATCCCGTCGGACGGTTTAAAAAGAAGTTTTCTGCAACCCAAATTCTCGAGAAGACATAAAATTTCCCGAGAATGTTTTGATTTCTCGAGAAATAGCATAGCCTTCTCAAGAAATACTTAACATATATTTTTTGAATTGTTGAACTAATTTCTCGAGAAAGAACTTAACGTCTCGAGAAAAAGTACTTAGCTTCTCGAGAAATAATTTTGACTTCTCAAGAATTGCTTTGCTTTCTTGAGAACTTTACTTGGTTTCTCGACAATTCTTCAGGGCTCTCTTGAGAAAAAGACGTAAAGATTGTTTCTGAGAATTTTTCTTGAAGTCTTAAGGTTTCTCAAGAACAACTTTGCTTTCTCGAGAACTTTACTTGGACTTCACGAGAAATATACTTCATCTTCTCGAGAAAAGTACTTAGAAAATTTTATCTGAAAAACTGATTCTTTTTTGTTGAAATTCAGCAACCCTTCCTTTCTTCCATTGCTTTAGTACTTGGAAATGAAGTGCATTCGAATAGAGAGGTTATACATCAATCAACACCATGGGTCACATAATGAAGGATTATATTGCATGGTCCTGTGTTTAGTGACACATTGTAAACTGACATTGGTCTACACTTAACAACAATGACCAGCAAGCACTCAACTAAAGAATAACATCAAATACATAATTAATTAAACTTAGTTCAAAAGTGACTTCACACAAATTTAGGTTATTGTGGATGCAATACCCACATGTAGTTTCTGTGGCCGACCAGACCATCGTTCAAAAAGTGTTTCAAGAGGTTGGGAGCTCAAAAGCAGCAGCAAGTGCATGCAATTCAGAGCGCTCCCAAAGAAGATCTGGTTGTGCTTCGTGCAAGCGGAAAGGGCACAATGCTGCCCATTATTGGGGTAAGGATAAGGCCTATTTCAGTACAGACAGAAAGGTAATTTTAAGTCAAGTTGCCTGTGGTCTCAGCCCCCGCTGCAGCCAGTTCCACTTCAAGAATTTCCGCCACTGCAACATTTGGATAAAGGGAAGGGTAAGTTAAATGTGGTGACTGTGGAAGAAGCGCAGACGTCCACCAGTGTGATCTCAGGTTTGATTCTAATCTAGTTTCTAGCTTTTAGCTTTAGTTTCGATGTTTGTTCGCCTAGTTACGTATGCGGCGTTATAGGGAAATTTAGGTAAAGAACCGTTGGGCACATATTCTTTTCGATTCTGTTGCTACCCACTCGTCCGTGTCTAGGATTTCGTAGACCATCATCATCCGACTCTCGATCTAGTTAGCATTTCATTTCACGTTAAGTTTCCTTTCGGTGATTCGGTGGTGTCAGACTAAGGTATCAAGAGTTGTCTGATCCTTTTATGTGGTTTCCTAGCTTTTGCTGATTTGAAGGTGTTCGACCTGGAGGACTTTGATGTGATCTTGGGCATGGACTGGTGGTCCAGATACGATGTGGTTATACAATGCAAGGTTAAGCACTTGTACTTCAAGATGGACAACGGCCACCCCAGGAGTGTTTATGATTTTCCGCGCCCAAATTCCCCGATTATTTTTGTGGTATATGCTCGAAAACTTTTGAATTCTGGTGGTTTTGGTTGTTTGGATTCCATTTTAGAAACCTTTAGTAGTTTTCCGTGTGTCGAGGATATTCCTGTAATGCGAGAGTTTCCTGATGTCTTCCCAAATAGTCTTCCTGGTCTTCCTCATAAGAGAGATGTGGAATTTGTTATTGATTTAGAGCTGCGTACTCGCCCTTTTGCTAAGGCATCGTACTGTATGGCCCCACATGAGCTATAAGAGTTGCGTACCAAGCTGGATGAGTTTCTATAGTGTGGATTCATTAGGCCAATTCTTCACCTTGGGGTGCTCCAGTGTTGTTTGTAAAGAAGAAGGATGGATCTATGAGATTGTGCATCGATTATACGGAACTGAATAAGGTAACAATAAAGAACATGTATCACTTGCCGCAGACATATGATTTGTTTGATAAGTTGCATGGTAGTATAATGTTTTTGAAAATTAACCTTCATTTAGGCTACCATCAATTGAGAATCAGTGAGTCGGATGTTCCGCAGACTGCTTTCCGTTCTCTGCATGGACATTTTGAGTCCTTGGTAATGTCCTTTGGATTGACGAATGCACCATTTGCTTCATGGACATGATGCACAGAGTGTTCAAAGATTTTCTGGACCATTTTGTGGTCGTGTTTATTGATGATGTCCTAGTTTTTTCCCAGATTTCTAAGAAGCATGCCAACACTTGCGCTTAGTTCTATCATCTTTGAGAGAGCATAAGTTGTATGTAAAGTTGAGTAAGTGCTAGTTTTGAGTACCTAATGTTTCCTTTTTGGGTCATGTTGTGAATAGGGATGAAATTTCTATTAACCAGAAAATATAGCTGATGTAATGGATTGGAAAAGGCCTACCACACCCAAAGAGATAAGACGTTTACTAAGGTTGGCAGGCTTATTATAGAAGTTTTGTGGAAGGATTCTCTACGTTGTCTGCGATGCTGACTAAGCTTACGTAGAAGAATGCAGCATTCGTTTGGAGCGATAAGTGGATGAAGCTTTTCTGGAATGAAAAAGAGATTGTGCAATGCACCAGTGTTGACTTTGCCTTCTGAGGGATTAGAGTATGCTATTTTTGTGGATGCATCGTACGTCGGGCTTGGATGTGTCTTGATGCAAGAAGGCGAGGCAATTGTGTATGTGTCGAGGCAATTAAAGATACATGAAAGGAACTATCCTACTCATGATTTAGAGTTTCCAGTAGTGATTTATGCCTTGAAGTTGTGGAGACATTTGTTGTATGGCGAATTGTGTAAGATTTACACAGACCATAAGAGTTGAACTACGTCTTCACTCAGAAGGAATTAAATTTGCGCCAGCATAGATGGTTAGTATATGTCACGGATTACGATGTCGAGATCAATATCATCCGAGCAAAGCTAATGTGGTAGTTGATGCCTTGAGTAAAAATACCGCGCAAATCTTTAATCTTTTCGTGGAATCCTTGGTGGAAGAGTTTTTGTTAATGGGTATTTTTATTAGGAGTAGCGACTCGCCAAGCAGCCTGGAAGTGGCAGAGTGAAAGAATTGGTTTCAACATGTTCTAATCACCTAGAGGGGGGTGGGGTGAATAGGTTCAATTCTTTTTCTGACTTAGGCAGATAATTCTATCTAATTTAGCAATTTATTTAGCAGAACACAACACAACATTCACATACAGACAACATTCCATAGATTGCACACCAGATTTATAGTGGTTCCCTAAATGATGGGTACATCCACTTTCCCCTTCGCCTATCTAGCAGTGTACTAGATTCGGCCTAACTTCCTTCCTTCTTCTCAGATCCGCAGATCTTACACCTCAGAACTAATACTGGTTCCTACAACTCAGAGTGAATCCACACTCCTATAACTCAGGCACAGGCCCTACCTCAGCCTCTTCCACAGGCCTACAACTCAGAGTGACACCCCACTCCTACAACTCAGGCAAAAGCCCTACCTCAGCCTCTTTCACAGGCCTACAACTCAGGGAATAGATTCCCCTACCTCAGGCACTCAGCCCTACCTCAGCCTTTATAATTTAGGCTTACAACTCAGAGAAGTAAGTCTCTACACTTAGATCTATTATAGTTCCTACAAAAGTTATTTGATGAAAAAGATAATAATATCTTCAACCAGATGGAGAGAGAATTGGTTGAAGGCTTCTTGATCAGTTCTTGATAGAACTGATTACTTAAGGATCAACTTGTCTTAGCTTTCTTCAAAGCTTCTTAAATCTGAACAAAGTATGGTTGATCTTCTTGGTGTTGGAGTTGATCTTCAATCAGCTTCCTTCAGAAATTAATCTGAATTCTTCTTCAGACTTGATCTGAATTCTTCAGGTAGACTGATCAGGATCTGCCTTCACTGGATGAGAATTTCTCTCCTTCTTATTTTTCTCTCTCTACAATCTATTGACTGTTTCTTCTTTCTCTTCTTCTGGATCCTCAATCCTTCAGAGATTATAATTTCTTAGCTATCTGTTGTATGTCCTAAATGTTGAGAGAGCATATTTATATATAGGCTTCATCCATGGTTACCGGCTGTTCCGTTTTAAACGGTCTTCTGACAAATCTGACTGATGTGACAGCAATGTCAGTAATGACAGCTGTCAAGTCTCCAGTTGTATTACTTCAACCTTCATTGGACTTTGACTCAGCAGCAGAGAATGTAGAGTGAATACTTTATATGTGTCGACCAATATAGTACATGTGTGACACAGGTCTTGATGATGTCGACACAGCTTCACTTTTACTTCTCGACACAGCTTCTGTGGAATGTGTCGACACAAGTCCTTTGTGTCGACACAAACACTCCTTGTCTTGACAAAGTTGGTGTCGACAGAATTCTGGTGTGTGTGTCGACATAAGTTTTGTGTGTCGACACAGTCGGTGTCGACACAGTCGGTGTCGACAGAATTCTGGAATGTGTCGACAGCTTCTCTGTGTGTCGACACAAATCCTGATGATGTCGACACAATCTAGCTGTTGCTGTCGACACATCATTGTCGACAGATTTCCTGTGTGTCGACACAAATTTGGGTGTCGACACAATCTGGCCTTGGTGTTGACACAGCCATTCCCAAGTGTCGACACTTGTACTTAGAAAAGTTTCCTTCCATTTACTTAACCTGCACATAATAACTCAACACACAACAACAAATACATTTGATGAATATCATTGAGTTAGGTTAGGCTTCTCCAAATCAGGTACACATTTTCCAATGTACCCAACAATCTCCCCTATTTGGAGAAGTCATAACCCTTAGTCAATGATATACATCACTTATAATAAAATAAACAATATGATGTATAAAAGCATTGAATGACAGGGAAACATATAAACAAAAACAAGTATATTATGTCATCACAGAATATGATACAAACATAATAAGCATGAATCATTGTTTTGTTTAAACTTCATAACAGTTTGTTGACAACAGATTACATAGAGTTTAAAACTGAAGATTACAATGTTCTAAAATCTAGTCAATCTATCCTAAGGCTGATCAGGCTCCTTGATGACTAT
Source organism: Platanthera guangdongensis (assembly GCA_039583875.1). Taxonomy (NCBI): domain Eukaryota; kingdom Viridiplantae; phylum Streptophyta; class Magnoliopsida; order Asparagales; family Orchidaceae; genus Platanthera; species Platanthera guangdongensis. The sequence continues at coordinate 110,022,796 of CM077163.1, forward strand.
GCCTTTGTCAGATTGGACTCTTGCTTGTACTGGTGCTTCAGTATCTTCAGCTGGCATCTTGCCTTTGAGATCCTTCTTATTAAGTTCTTCAGCCTTAACGTTTTGCCATTCAAAATAGTGATAAGGCGCTTAGGAAAGTATTTACTGGGCTCCACAGCTAAGCTGGTATTTTCCCAGCCTTATGATCCCTTCTGAACTGATGTATCACAACTTGTCTTTGCAGATATTTGTTCCACTCAACTTCAGAATACCACTTGCCTCTATCATGCATTTTGTCTTTGACATCTTGCCAGGCAGTGAGTATTATATTTCTGGAGGTGGGACTCCATCTTTCAAAATCAGGCTTCAGTTCAGCCTGCTCTCTAAACCTTTTCTTTGAGAGTTGAGCTTCTTTCTCTTTATTCAATGCTGCCTCTAACATTTCCACTTTCTCAATTATAACATTCTTAGTAGACTCTGGAGGGCTATACATCTGGTGAACCAGTTGTTGAATTCCCTCAAGTTAGAAGGGGGGTATATGATTTGAGCTACCTCCTGCTGACCCCCTTCAATTCCTGCACCTTGAATACCTGACTCAGATGTATTATCATCATCACATAGGGGACGATATCCAAGAGTTTCTCTAACAGAATTTGTTATCCATTTAGCATTCTCTGAGCTAGCATTGACTAACAACCTCTCCCCCTTTATGACTTCTCTCTCAATATGATCCCTGAGATCAACCTTTTGGAACCTTATCTAATTAACAAGATAATTGGTTCCTTCTATATAATAAGCTTTAAACTTCTGTTAGTTGAGCAGATATGATCTTCTGAGAGGCATGAATGACAGATTGGAAAGTGGCGAAATCTTCTTGAAGTTTCTTATCAAACTCTGACTTCTCTTTAGCCCTTTCCTCAGTTAATACAGTTGCATTATTCTTTAACTCAGTAACAATCACATTATGTGATTCAGTAAGATTATCATTCATCCTTAGCTGTTTTTCCAGAACATATCCTTGCTTTACCACTATATCATCAATCTGTGTCTTGCCTCTTATTGCTGCTTGGCCAGATAGACTACAAAATTACCCCCTTTATGGAAGAAATCTGTCATCTCTTTCTTATTCTGGTTGACTTCAAACTTATGGATTTAATGTCTTGAGCCATGGTGAACTGAAGTTCCTTATGGATTTCATCCATATATTTCTCCATGGCTGCTCTTTGCTCATCCATTTTAATTTGCAGAGCAGCAACAACAGTGAACTGAAGTCAACTGTTGGAGCTGAGAGTTGTGAGGCAGCCTGTAAAGCTTTTTTTATAGATTGAGCTTTTCTTCCTGTAAACCATCCGTTTTCTCTTCTTTTCTTTGAGTGCTTCTCCATCATCAGATTTAGAAGAACTTCCAAGGTTCATTGTGTCCTTTGGACTAGAGGGCAGCTCCTTGTCAGTCCTTGGCACTCCCCCTTAGTCCCTGGCTCCTCCCCCTTAGTCCTTGGCACTACTTCCTCAGTTTTATCTTCTTGTAAGTTAGGAAAAATTCCTCAATAGTGAATTCTTGTTGTAGTTGAACTGGAGGAACATCTGTATCTTGTACATTTAATGGAGCATCATCTAATGCAGATGTATCATCCATTGATAACCCTGTGCAGGGCGGTGTCTTGGTGTGTCTGTTCAACATCAGTTAGAAGCACAGTTATTGTATTTGGCTTAGTATCTAGTATAGATTTGATTTATATCATCTACTACCTCAAGAATTGTTTGAGTGGCTGTTTCACTCTCTAATGCAACTTGCTCTATCTCTTGAGAAACTTTGGAGGAGGCAAGGTCTCTTGTTGTGC